>SRSE01000276.1:2741250-4111875 GCA_005024645.1 Planiliza haematocheilus | reverse complement strand
GACAAAATATGCATGATGTCAAGTGGGGCAAATGTGTTTTCCAGCCATATCATTAGAGATTAGATGGATAAGATTTACCACCCTCTTACAGACCTCGCTGGTTTTAACATAACCATGCCTCACTGCCTTGTGATACAACGTATTCAAGTTGACAGCTGTGACCACAGTATATTAAGACTTTACCCATGAGAACAAACTGGGTCGTAGCTTTATCCATAATCAAAATATACCTTGTAGATGTTTTCACAGGACATAAATGGCAAGGATGAGGAAAGAATGAATAAATAGCCACCTTTACTGTGGAACAACAGTGTGGGATAACGGATAATGAAATTCCACTAAGATGAGTTGTGATAATGGGATTTGAATTGAGGTTACCATATATTGTTTTAGATTTACAGATATATTGCATGGTGCAGGGTATAAAGCTTACTGAGATAATTAGCTGATATTGCCTTCTTGTCAATATGCAGACTGTGGTGTTAAATAATACCTATAATTTTAGTAAATAAAGGTCACTGGAATTAATCATCCTGGTATTAATTTTTGAAAAATGGATGAAAGGAAAGCCATTTATTGTAGTTGAAAGCAAGATAGATGCAATGATGTGATTGATTAATTTACTTCTTAAACTGCCAAAGCAGAGGACTCAGTGATGGGGAGAGCCATTTCAAATATTCAAAGAGGCCAATGTTCTCATGAAACAACTATTAATCATGGAGATTTTGGCCAGGCAGATGAATTGTGGTGTCGCCTTTCTATGCACGCTGCCACGGAATCATTAGCTACAACATTCGCTCAAGCCAGAACGGACATGGAGGCTAATCAGTAGCTATAATGGACACACTTCATAATTGTCAGTCTTTTGCAGTACGGTAAAGAGGCCTAAGCTGGGGAGACTGAGAGCATGCTATGAGGACAGCTTTGATCGTGCCTATATACTCATTATTTTACCTCAAGACTTGTGTCTAAAGAATACAGAGGATTTACAACATTTAATACCACAGTATTTTCAAACTACAAATGTCGTCCCATTCTTATAGTTACTGAAGCGAAGTGAGTTCGCTATAATTAAGGCAACTTTATAGGCACTGTTCCCATGCGAGTGTATGTACGAGTACCTGTGTTAGATGTTTCATCTTTATTAGCCAGAGCATGGTAAGCCTAGCTCTTCATGCACTAATCCCCAGCTAAAGAAACAGCTTTCAAGGAATTAACATCAAAAGTAAAGCTTTGCGTGCCGGCGGGGGAGCTTTCAACAGAGCCTGCCTCGACTATCTCCTAAGTATTTTCAGAGCCTCAGGGATGAAGTGGAAGTTAAGTTTAACTTGCTCTGTGTTCTTCTGCAAGTCTTTGACCTTGTTCTCAGGTCTCTTAATAATCCAAGATACGTTTGAATCCGTACAGTAGTTGCGGTATTTCCACGAGGCACTGCCAGAAGGTGAAGATTGTTCACTGGACCCAGTTGCACATTTTTTGCTTTAACTATAACTCCTGTGATCAGCAGGTTAGGGTACAAGCAGCTGAAGTTTTGGATCAGCATCTGACAGATAGAACTACATACAGTACTGAATACTGTATGTAGCAAATCTGTGTTTTCCCAATTACTGTATGTCCATGCTGTACATAATCATTATCAGTGCCGGTTTATAAAAACGAAATTCTAGTTGTTTACAGGGCTCGACAGTGTGAGCGCCTTGTCACAAATGCTAGTAAAAAATAGTTCAGTGCAAACTGTGAAATGCAATTAGTAGCACATGTGCGACTACCGAATTTTACCGTTCAATAAATGTTTTATGATGTGTTGCTGACGTTTGGAGGTTGTGGCCGGTTGTGCACTTGAATGCAGCCTCAGCTAAAAAAATAAATAAATACGTGGTTTACACGTAGTGAGCGTGCTTGCCGACATGCTGCAGAATGCGGTTGCTCATTACGTCGATCGTGATCAACCGGTAGATCTTGGAAGGCAGTGCGGGTAGATCGCGTGCCACTGAAATTTTAGTCTAAAACATTCAGCCGTTGCAACTCCAATGTTTATCTTTATTTATTTTTACTTTATATTTGCAACATACCCTCAGTTCAGTGGCAAAAATCCATAGCCGTGCACAACTTAAACAACAATCAAGAACTACCTTTCTTAACTATCTTTTTTAAAGAGACAGTACTATTTTCTAAAGAATTTTCTAAAAAAAAATTCTTGATAAAAATAAAAGCAAAGATGGATAGGACTTTTAATACTGTAGCAACAATTAATGTGGGAATTAATGTGAAAGTACAGGTTTAATGCTGACTGGCAGAAAACATTACTGTGGCTCCTTTACGAAAACGCATTAATGTATTGTAAGTACTGCAAAGTGCAAAAGCAAGCAGCTGGAAAGTCCGTTTATGTTACAGGCAACGCAAACTTCAAACGAGATAATTTAGTGAAACACAGTAAGTTGCATAGGCATTGTGAAGCATGCTTGTTGTATGAATGTTCTATTTTATAACACAGGCCAAATAAGCTTAAACTTATTTTTCCTGTGTTATAACAGCAAAAGTCTGTTGTCAGTACTTGTTACAGTGTTATTCTCTGCACTTTTTGGAGAATTTGACTTGTGGTTTTGATACAGTCTCAGTTGCACTGTGCACATTTGCACCTATAAATAACTGACAATACATGAGTTGTTACAGTATTATTCTCTCTGCACTCTTTAGAGAATATAACTAAAACTTAAAAAGCTATGAATTTAATTGTTTTGCTTATAAATGCCTCCTCGTTGACCTCATATCACTTTATTAAAGAAAAACACATTATTTGATAACTTTTCATCGTGCCCCTAAAATTATTTGTGTGCTACTAGATTTTTCAACTTAGTAGCACATGTGCTACTTGGGAAATGGTAAGCGTCAAGCCCTGGTTGTTTAAACATTCACTGAAAAATATGCATTTTGGTCCTAATAATAATAATAATAATAATAATAAACAACTTAGAAGCTTATTACATCCTCAATTTTTATTTCAGTATTGATGAAACAATACTTACTTCAATGGGTAAATATTAACTGACAACATGTTGTCAGTTAATATTTACCCATTGAGTAACATTGCATGAAGAAAAAACTCTGTCTTCTCTGGTTCCATCTCTTCAAATTTGCAGATGAATTGAGCCAACAAGTACACAGAGATTGTGTGAGGTTTATTTTTATTCTCTATAAATTTGAGACTGCAAAGCCACACATCCCATACCTGCCTCCTAAAGCCCCTTTCAAAAGATTGTTCTTTGGCCAGTAATGATTGTTTCACAATACTTGCTCTTGCTTATGTTCCCATAACTCATTTACGCTTTCATAGAGTGTGACAGCTTGGATTGAGCTAAGGGACAGTGATGACTGATTCATTGTGTCCTCCCAAAGTACAGTCAGAGAAAACGACGTTGGCAGCTTTGCTTTGTAGCTCAAAGCAATAACCAACAGTATATCTCCTATCTTTTGAGGTCCACAATGAATTCTCTGTGGTGCAATAAATTTCTTGTCTACCTGATGTTAACATCCCATCAGGCAATCATCAGGCAATCTTCTTTCTCCCCTCTAAATCTGTTTATATGGCTTCCTTGAAAGATGTGCTGTGGGATTTATTTTGCCACATGTCACACAAGCTGTGGGACTCAAAACTGCCTGAACTGTGGGTCGCATCACAATGCCTGCATTATACACTTATGACAAAATGAAGAAGACATTGAATTCTGAATAACTTTAAAATAATTTAAAGCTCCCATGCTATAAAATAGAGCAACATAAAGTGTATTTTTACAACCAGAATACAATAACTATTATGAAGCTCTTATTCGGTATGTTTTAAGTTATGATAAGGCTGGGCGATAAAACGATAACGATATATATTGCGATAGATACGTGATCGATATCAATAGAAAATACGTTCGATAGAATGTTCGATAATTTCACTTGAACTCCGTAAAATTAGGAAGAAAACCCTGAACTGCAAGTCATTCTGGGGGGATGTAGGCAGAGGAAGGGCTTTAGCCTCTATCACGGCCCAGCTAAGCCAACAACAACAACAACAACAACAACAAAAAGAACGGTGTGGAGTGGAAACAGAATATGAGTGCGAGTGAACATATTAATTGTCGCTCTTGATTAGTAGTGTATGAGTCGGTTAAGTTTCGTTTATGTGCCGGCCGAGTGAGTGGCTGCTGACTCGGTTAAGCTATGAGCAGCGGTGATGAGTGTCAGAACGGGTAGCGGGGAATGGGATTTTGGACCCAGATGCAGGACTTGAGGCAGAGGCAGGAGTCAGCAAAAAAGAGTTTCTTTAATAAGCAAAAAAAGGCAAAACTCAAAACTATGACGTGGCATGGAAAAACACTATGGCATGGTAACACATAACATGGTCTACATGAAGTCACAAGTAACAGGTAACAAGTAGTATGACGCGACAAGGAACAAAGGGAAGGCAGGGCTATATATACACATGAGGAACAGAGGGATGACGAGACACAGGTGAAACAAATCAGGGGACAGGACAAGGTGAATCCAATAAACTAATCAAGAAAGGCATGAAACAAGACAAACAGGAAATCAAGAACTTAGCAAAATAAAACAGAAAGCCGAACAGAAAACTAAACACTAAACATAACTGAAAACAAAACGGAAACCATGACAGAAACTAAACCATGAGGAACTAAGACATGACGAAAGATATGACAGAAAAACCAAGAATGAAAGACATGACAGAAAACATGACAATGAGTCAGTTAAGTTTTGTTTCTCTGCGTATTGTTTGCTGGTCAAGTTGGGTAGTACGTTTTGTTTCTCTGACGAGTGAGATGTGATGTTTGAATGATGCCATTTATTGATTATCAATCAAATGTGGTAGGACTCAACTGAGCCGGTTAAATAGACTCTAGATTTATGATTCTCGTGTCGTCGTTGATGGCCGGTTGCATGAACCGAATCCTTTTATCCACCGCTACTAAATTAATTAAAAATGAATGAAAATGATATGCCATAAAACATGTCATTGTTATCATTTTAAATTATTATTATTATTATTATTATTTTTATTTTTATTTAAGTGACGGGTAAAAATAGATTATGACGGGATTTTTATGACCCTGTCAGTCAAAATGACAGACCTCTGAGGTACATGGCAGCAGTGCCACACAACAAAACATCAAAGCAATATAAAGAAATAAAGGATGCAGTTTAGCACAGTTGAGAAGTCTGGGTAGAAAAGGTTAAAAAAACGAATCAATAATTATCGAGATCGACTGATATGGAACACATTTTTCAGCCATATTGCCCAGCCCTAAGTTATGATAATATATTGTGGGTAAAAATGTATGTATTCTACACTTTTGGTCTTACAGTTACTAATTACCTGCACATCGGAGTTATGTTTTTATTAAGCGACTTAAAAGAGTTGCTTAATATCTAAAGTGAAATAAAATCAGTTTGCTGTTTTTTTATGATTTTTTTTTGGGACAGTTGGGAGTTTTGACATAAAACTGCTTTTTCATGTTTTGTGCATCACAGTTTGTATTTTGTGTGACCAATATACATCAGTCACAATCAAAACTCACAATCAAATTTAATGTGCAGTTACAAGTCATCGTATTACAGTTGCTGCATGGGTTTTGGGCAAACAAGACAGTAGGAGGGCTTTTCTTTGATTGTTGGAGATGTTGAAAAATGACAGGCTAAAAATAATATCCAGGTTGTTCCTTACAAATTTGTCCTGTCAAATGCTTGTGTTCTGTGCTGTGTAACATAAAACAATATTATTGGATTATGTAGGCTTGTTTTTTTAATGAGATTCTGCCATCCAGGAAGTTTGAACCTTAGTTCATGTTTTGGTCGACTTTATTGGTGTACGGATGAATAGTAGTAAGGTGTGTTGTGAACTTGAAATAAGTGATGATGTAACTCTCATAAATGTAAATACAGCTTTCCACTTGTCCCAAGGTTTGTGTGAAGTTGGGGTGTCATGTTTGACTGCTGTGTAGTGATCATCTTGGTGACTTTAAGTGGAGCACTAAAACAAATCCTTCACATTGAACCATTTATCAAACAGAGTGCAAACATGTGTTGAGCTGAGTTGTAGTGTGTGTGTGTTGGTGTTTGTGTGTGTGTATGTATGTATGTATGTATGTAGAGGGGAGAGAGAGAGAGAAAATAAGTACCTATTATTGACTTGTTTGTGGGTTTTATCAATATATTGTTTCTAACAGTAAGACATGTGAAATGTCTCTTTTCTATGATCATTATTTTGTAACCAATATCTGGATTCCCTATTGCCAGAGGACACACTGGAGGCAGACTTTTCTGTGGCTATCTGAGACAACTTGTCAATATTTTGCAGTATACACTGCATTACATTTTTAGCATTAATTCAGACATGGCTTTTCATATGAAAGAAGCCAGATTTAGTGACTTTAAAGACTGCTTCTGGCTAACTAAACACTGTTTGTCAGTAAGATGGCACCAAGATAAGATCCTTATAAAATATAGACATACATTGGTAGAACAGAGGTGTGTCAGCACCGCATGTATAAGCTGTCTTTAATCTCTCTTCTTCACCTTATCTGATGTGCGTAGCCTGAGTTCACAATTACATTGTGAGAAGGCTCCCTGTTAGCGTATCTTCACATTTACAGGTATACTAAAAGTGAGAGAGCATATATTTGCACATTTCATCAAAAGAACATTAAATTAAATGTAAACTGCTAATGCAGCATGGTTGCAGATGAATGTCATACACAGAAGACTTGGTTGTAATAATGTGACAGAATAATTGTCCCATAAAATGTACATTTAGACATAGTTTATAGTTCATTACTTTCATGTATAGTACCTAATGATGGCTTGAAACTTTTGACCTCATGCTTAGGTCAACAATGACAGCTTTGTGTTCGTTCTGTTTTTACTTTAATTTATTTTTTTCAGCCAGTATAACGCACCTGAAGCCACATTTTCTTAAATTTACTATTATGAAAAACACTATATGTACCCTTGCTAATTAAAACTTCTGTCATGTCTATAGGATTGTCAGCCATGGCTGACCAGTCTCTTTTTCCTCTCTTTTTTCCTCACTCAAAATGAGCTAGCAGTTTTTATTGGTCTGTGCAAGCTTTCCATTTGTTGTTAAATTCAAGTCGAACACTGCAAGTTGTTGTCCCACTAAAGTGGAAATATCAAAAGAGCACTCACAGATTTGCCTGACACTTTTGAAGCTCCGTGTGGGTGGCTGTGGCCATCATCACTTTGGCTGAGTCTGACCCCTCCTAACTCCTGGCTACTTCAAAAATAGCCAGAGTTGGAGTGTGAGTAGAACAGAGGTGGGTGTGTGATGCCAAGACTGGCAACTAGTCACCCACGAGGGCACCTACCTGTTGATCACGGCAACGGCACCCTATATAACCCAATATTATGCATAACTGTAAGTCTTGATACACCAAAAAAAATCACCCTATACAGTTAGCATGTTAGAAATTAGCTTTAGAGCCCAAAACATTTTTGTACCAGACAGTAAACATGTTTATTTCTGCTGTAAAGTTGGGTAAATTCATATTTAACAGAAGTCTATGAGGATTATTTTGCTTATGCAGCCAACCTCAATTGGCTATTTAGAAAGAGAACCCTGGAGGTTGCAGCTTGAGCATCACCAGGGATATGGGTCATGTTTAGAAAGCACACCATCCTTGGTGGATTCTGAAGACGTGGTCTCAATCAATTTGTCGCCCACATTCATGCATCAGTCATCAGTCACATCCCCATTCAGAAGAGGTGTGGCAAAACAAAATTTCATCAGTGGTACCTCACAAGTTATGATCTTAGTACAACTATACCTAGTATTTTGCTCCTAGTATAAAATATTTTGCAGCAAAAAGGGGCAGCACTTAGTAGTATTGCACCCTCAAACATTTCAGCATAAAAATGCCTTAAAATGCAACAAAAGTCCTGAAAAAGCATGGCATTCCAGCATCAGAACCTCTGCTTTGCCTCTCCTGTTGTATCTGTGCCAGGATGGCTTGTCACCACTGGTAGACCAATGAATTCTGAATATACCCAATTCTAAAAGAAAATGTCTGGACATTTGTCCGTGAACTGAGTCTTTAGAAAAACTGGGTCCTTCAGCAAGACAACCACCCCAAGCAAACAGGGTGTTCTACAAAAGAATAGTTAAAGAACAAAGTTAATGTTTAAGAAT
The DNA here is from genome assembly GCA_005024645.1 of Planiliza haematocheilus. Classification (NCBI taxonomy): domain Eukaryota; kingdom Metazoa; phylum Chordata; class Actinopteri; order Mugiliformes; family Mugilidae; genus Planiliza; species Planiliza haematocheilus. The sequence goes on along the minus strand of SRSE01000276.1, from coordinate 4,103,666 downwards.
GACCAAGTCAAAGTCATGGCCTTAGTGCAGTAGAAATGTTGTGCAAGGACCTGAAGCAAGAGTTTAATGTTAGGAACTCCACCAACATCTCAGAAGTAAAATGGTTCTATACAAAGGAATGAGTTAAAATCCTTTCAAGCAGCTGTAGAGAGCTGGTCAGAAGTTACAGGAAACTTTTAGTACTGTCCGTGTTGCAAAAGAGGGTCATGCCATGATACTGAAAAAAAGTATGTACTTACTTTTGCACCTCACACATATGTACGAATCTTTTCTTGAAAAAACAAATACAAAAGCATTATATTTCCTTTTTCTACTGTCAGGACTTATGTGAGAACCAGCTGAAGTTTTGAGTCATTTTTACGGAGAAATGTCGAAAAACCTCAGCAGTGCATATACTTTCAAGCGGCACTGTAGATTCTGTGTTGCTGAACAACAGTAGCACATTTGTTACTTTAGTACTGCTTGAATGCGATTTGATAAACTGTATCACTTAGGACATCACACTTTACTTAACATACAGGTAGGTGGAAATTCCTGCTAGGCATTGCTGTCTGTTACACCTCCTCTGGTGCCCATGGGTCAGCTGCAGGTTCATCGGCCAGGAACCCATTTACCAACATTTCGCCCCTTTAATCATGCAACGTCTCCTGGTGACGGGGCAGTGAGAGGGACATCTCCCTATCACCCCCTGCAGGTGGTAGCCGCTACTCCCTGCATCTGTTGTTGGGGTTAGGTGTTCTTTTCCCAGCTCCTGTCCTTCCTCCTCAGTCAGAGCCAGAAGCTGCCCTTTTCAGCCTCCTCTAGAAGTTCTTTCATAGCCTTCCTCAGCTTCACTCCTGTCACTCCTGTGTCCCTCAAAATGCATGTGGTTGAGAGTCAGCCGACACCAACAGGGTAGATGGTGGTCTTCCATCCAGCCTCTCAGCATTCAGAGGCCTCCTCCGCTCGAACTGTGAGGTCAATGGGGTGTGCCACTCTTGCTCCCGTGGACCACACAACAATGTCAGGGGGCGAAGAGATGTGGTGGAATCTCGGTGGGGAACCAGAGCCACCTGTTGAGAGCTACCCTCATGTCCCACTCCTGGTCAGGGGAAAAAGGCGTCTGTGTCTCTCTTGGCCTTATATATCTTTGTCCTCCCCCTTCTGTGACAAAGTTGATGTGGTTCACTGGTGGTGATGGTTGTTTGCTGCCCTGTCTGCACCCTTCCAGTACCACAGCCAGCTACCTCAGGACCTGGTCATGGCGCCATGATGGTGTCCCTGGGAGAGTGCAGTCTTGCAGCCTGACAAGATGTGTTGGAAGGCTTGCGTTGGGAACAATGCAGAGTGAGCAAACCTCCTTGTTCTTGAACCACTGGTGGAAGTTATGAGGACAGGGAAGTGTGTCGGGTTGAAAGTGAAGGTGCAGCAACATCTTCCAAATTAAACCACCAGAATGTTTTGTATGACAACTTGAATAGCTAGCAGAAATAGATGCTTCATTGCTGGAGTTTAAAATAATCAGCACACTGTCAGTGGTGACTAAAAACATAATCTATATAATTGTCCTGCCATGCCTTAAAATGGAGAGGCTTGTTAGGTTTTATCTCACAAGATTTTTTAACCACGTCACTCTACTATGATTAGCCATACTAATCAATAAAAAGATTAAATACTTGTTATAAAATATTTAGTAAATTAATGTTTATGTATGCATCTACACATTTGTTGTCCTTATCTGAAGTCCAGAAATGTTTTGGAGATTTTGAGGGATGTTTTCACCAAAATGTTTTATCCAGCAAAGTCCCCAGCTAAATATACTCTTGGAACAAAGCCTGGTAATCCATAACAGATGCTCCACTGGAGTCGTATCACATTCAGTGCATGAGTCATTGGGCTTTATTAAACCCAATCTGGGCTGAACACCATGCTGTTTGATTGACAAGCATATTGCTTTGACCCTGTGACCTCTTTTGTTGTCTGGAAGCATAGCAAGACCCTTTATTTATACCGTGGTTTGTGTTGACTATAATTTTAGAAGGATAGACGCTGGCAGTGTTTGGGCTCAGTCCCTTTGATTATGATTTTATTATTTTTAATAATCAATTGATTTCTCACCGGAGGGCCTTTTTAGCCTTATGCTAGCTGGCTCTCCATGTACAAAATGGATTCAAAGTAGAGTTTGGCATACATAATATGCTTTGAAAACCTGACAATTATATTTTTTGTTTGATGACAGATGATTTAAATAGTTGATGCGTTTGAAATTTTGGTTGCTATTTTTTTCTGTCTCTTTGGATTTTGTTAATAAGTCAAATTAAGCAAAGTTTATCTTAATAACACTTTTCTTACCCAATAGTCAGTAGACCTGCCATACATATAGAGTTTATGTAGACCCTCAGCAGTTTACAGGACTTTTGTAATTCAAGATGTTTAGCTGACTCTGGCTATCTTGTAGTTGTTCCAGAGATCAGATTTACGAGAGAGAAAAAGGCATGGCTCACAAAGTTGAGCTCTGTTTGTGTTCTTCCATGAGAAACTGTTTCTGTTAGGAGACATGAAGCCGTGGGTGTCAAGTGAACATTCTGTGAATTCTACTTTATTCAGTCTGTCCCTGTCTGGCAGGCTAACACTAGCTAGTGTCTGCAGATATCAGGGTGATGTTTTATCAACCCAAGCAGCGCAGATGAATTAGAGATTTCAGCCCTGTCTGTGCTCAGATTGACCATCACATTAGACCAGTAGCTAGTTCTCAAATAGTGGGGTCAGGTGGACTTTCAGTTAGTGTCTTTATTGATGCTTGAAGTTTCCAGTGTTCAACAGGCTGCCTGTTCAAAACAGTAGAAGAAGAACACAGGACGCACATTGACTTTCCGTCTCTAGTCCGATGTTCTAATCATGTCCGATCATGTCACGTCGTTTACGTCTTGTCATCCGTGAAGGTTAAAAAAGTAACGAGCCTATTTTTCAAATGTAAGGAGTAGAAAGTACAGATATTTGTGTACAAATGTAGGGAGTAAAAGTAAAAAGTCAGAAAAAGAAATACTCAAGTAAAGTACAGATACCTGAAAAATCTACTTAAGTACAGTAACGAAGTATTTGTACTTCATTACTTGACACCTCTGAAAAACAGTAGTGTTGCAGACTTGTTGGGTGGAGAGGAAAGACTACTTTTTGCAACTTGAGGTATTTCTTTAACTGAAACATCAAAAATTTAAATGAGATCGGTAATCTTCTTGACCTTTTGAATCAAAACAACAACTGCACCTGTGTGCTAAATTAGTCTAGTAAATACAAGTAAATACATTTTTTGAATTCTTTGAATGATGATATTTAAGTCACTTGATATGCTAATACTACCATGATGAATCATAGTTTATTGGCAAACAATTTGCCATTCAAAACAAATTTTAATTTGAGCTTAGGAGGCATGTAATATATGTTACAGAGAGAATACTGGTGCCAACACACAATATCTGAAGCTTTAAAAGTCACTAAAAGATATTGTTTTGTTTAAAATTTTGGTGGAGAACAGCTATCCCTCCTTGCTTCCTGTGAGTCTAAGATAAGTGAAGAAAATTTTAGTTGGCAAGTGATGCTTCAATTAGCTCATTATTTGCAGTTTGATTGAGCCAACTTTCAATTAAAAACACAGTCCAAATATTGTGCAACTTTTAGAGGAGTAGTGGAGAGACTGTTGTTGCTGTTGTTAGACAAGAAGATTAATTAAAACATTGAAAGGGGTGGCTTCAATTGTCCTCTCTCTGTGACTTTATGGGTGTCTACAACTGGACTCTGGCCTGTCGGTAATTACCACCGTAATATGGGATGCTAGTGTGTCAGCTGGTGATGGGCTAGTGGTGCCTTACAGCTGCACGATCTTAGTTCAATGTCGGTAAACAGCAGATGTGACCCTCTTCGGCTGGGAGGAGAGTGGTCATGCCCAAATGGTCAGTTATGGTTTATAAAAGTTGAGAAACTGTGAGATGGTACCTCTGTGATCCTGCAGTGGCTGAACATACAGTTGTTGTAAACCCCTAAATGGATGGAGTAGGCCAGATATAACGGGTTCCTTGATCAAACAGTCCTACGTCAGCTTCTCTGGTTGCAGCATCGCCTCCACATCTATTCCAGTAGCTCAGTAGTTACGTTTTTAATGTCCTTGTTAAATGCACCAGGATAGCAAAAGGTTCAGCCAGCAGTGACTACTACATGCCACACTAAAGATGATGCTCCCAGCAGTACAGCAGCCAAGTTTGCAGACAAGGATGCCTGCTTGGCCAGTTTGATTTCCTGTGAGACACACCAGAGGATGTGTGAAATCAAGCTCACACAATTAAAACAGGCATTATACTGGCACATTCGGCTCTGTAGTCTAAAGAAACAGAATGCCAGGTTCAGAAGCTATTCTTTTCACATGTGACTTCATCACAAAGCTATTATTGATTTTAATTGTTTTATTATTATGTTTTCCATTTTCCCTTACACTGCACTGCCTCTTCAATACCACTCAGATGAGTGAGAGGCATATTACAGCATATAATGATCACTTCATTTTCACATCTGTCAGATGTAGTTGTTTGATATCACTTCACTTTCAATGTCGCTGGCATTATGAAGTCAGAGTATAAAAAGGGTACTGACACGTACTGTTAAATAATGATGAAAAGCTAATCAAGTCATAAGTATGACTTTTCAGTCTGATTTACTAGATTTCATGAATGCTAATAGTAATATGCCACTGCAGAATTTGCTTCAGTCGTTTTTGACTCTTTATGTCTTATTGAAAGAGGCACAAATCTGACACCTAGCAAAAATTGCCTTTCTGTACACAGATGTGATTTTTATGTGAAATTACCATTTTTAGTCATCCTCTGAAACCTTCAAGATCTCATGATAAAGTCTAGTGTACAAGGGAATAGTAGACTACCAGATGTAACACCAAAAAGGTGCTAATGCAAATTTGACTTCAACGTCTATGATTTGGATACATAACAGGATTAGTATAGTGTATCTTAATGGCACATACAATTGTTATTATAATGAATTGTATGTAATGAGCCATAGTTTATCATTGTAGACCCTATTCCAGGCATTATACATGACCTTTAATTTTCCAGAAAGTATTTTATTCCAGATGAGTAAACTACATTTTTATTTCAAAAAGTGATTCAGTCATCAAGTTTCTTAAGAGACTCGAGACAAAGGTTGCATCACTCAAACCCTATGATAAATGTGGTCAGTTCTGATCATTCCTTTTAGATTTATGACCCATTGGCTATATGGTAGGGAGAAACTTCTCCTTCCAAATGAAGTGTCATTTAATAGACGGTTGGTAATGGGTAAATTATCAGTTAGATTTTTTAAATTAATTAATCAATTTTTTATTTTCATCAGATTCTGAACTTTCCTATGCATGGTATATGCTGCTTCCATTAAATTAAACCATTCTGTGGCTTTCTCAGTCATTTGGTGCTTTTACCATATTCAGGAGATCTTTTTTTTAATTGCTGCCTAAATCAAGCGGGATGTTTCTTTGGGGTTTTGAGAAGTAAGTGCACCACTGGTTACTGGTGAAAACATTTGATTATTTTTCCATAATTTGCCGTGGCAATGCCCAGCACACTGACAAAAACTCATAGAAAGCTGTCAGTTCTGAGCATGTTATCCTGACCCCGGCTATAATGCCGTACTTCAGAAAATTGCTACAGAATTCAGGTCATGTTTCACTATTTGTCCTTGGCCTGACATTTTCTCCACTTCCCATATGCTATATATTCACCAGAAATTACTCATTACCCCTTCTGTGTTGCAATCACTATGCTTTAGTGTGTCTGCATAGCGCCGTAGTGAAAAGAGCACATTATGAGCACTGCAGGATCTTCAGTCTTCCATCAATGCCTGCACCGGATGTGTGCCGGCACAGTGTTACTGTGTTCAGAGTCTACACAGTTACTGAGGTTACACATGTAAGAAAAAAGAAAATAAACTTGAATCCTAAAAATAGTCAGTGCGACAGCTTTAAGTTCAGCATGCTATTACATATGCAGTGTAGAGAGACTATTAATTAGAATACAACACTTGACTTGACCACATCCAGTTGGAGACAATAATTTAGAATGACGTGTTCTAATTAATTGTAGTTTTTACTGACGTCTTACTGATTGCAAAATAATCTGTATGCTGTTTCAAGATAAGAGCAATACCTGCTTCTTTGTCCAACATAAGAGAATTGGATTATTAGTCATAAATCTTGTCTTCTCCACTTCATTGTGAATCATAGTCAGTTTTGACTGTTAGTATTAAGCATCCATAAAGTCTTTTACAGTTCAACCAGTCAGTAAATTGGTTTTAAAATGCTCAAATGGTTCAATACTTTGTCATGAATTTTGTGAGGTTTGTGAGGTTAGCCTTCTGCAGAGAATATGGCATATTGACTTTATACAGTGACAACTGTTGAAAAACTCTCACTAACCCTATTTCTAATGGTATTCTTGATCTAAAGCCAAGTAAGAAACAAATGCAAATAAATGAATTATAGTTATAGGAAGCATTTTATCTTATTATTCATTTTATCCATTTGATTGTAATAGATGCATGTTGCCTAATGCAAATGATTTACACTTACAAAATTGCCTGTCAATGTCACTTAACAGAACATCTGAGTAGAATAGAATAATGTACAGCACTTGCTGTGTGCAGCTAGAATGAATCGTTTAGCAAGTTGGCATAAAGGTAAAGCACATAGCTTCTAATGATTAGAGCAACTTGTGTGATACACAGTTATCTTGGCATATACGTTTACCTCACATGGCTGATCGCCTCTTTTAGCCTATAGGGAACAAGAAAAATTCTCTTTTGTGTATGGCATTCATTTGTAGTTTTTATTGTGTGCATTAGAATCATTAGTTTTTTTTTCTTTTACATTTTAATTGCCAATGGGACTGGTTTTGTTTCTTCTTTGTTTTTCATTTTTAGTTCGGGACCTCCACTTTTTGTATTATGTACTGCAACCTCCCGATGACACTACGCAGCCTCAGTTATTTGCTCCAGACCAGTTGATGGAAATGCACTTAATTTGCTTAAAACCTTTCATTTTGGAACATTAAAAATGTTCAAGTTCAAATTGAATTGGGAATTTTATATGGAAGCATAGCTGCTAAATCAAAGTTTATTGAGTAACAACAGCCAACTGCTGTCTATGGCGGCCCATTAGTAACATTCAGGTTTAGGCTTCCACATAAACAGTAACACCAAACTTATTCTTATACTCAGTTGGAAACCTCATAGAAAGAAGTAAATGCATAACTAAAACACGCAACTGAAAAATAATGTGCTCTTACAGAAAAGAGTGAAGGTTTCATTATTTTTACATACTCAACTAAAACACTTACAAACAACAGAAAGATTACTTGCTTTCATACACAAAGCGCAAACTATTTCAGTAGAAATTGAAGGTGTTTTCAGTTGATGATTGCTCAGAAAAGAGAGTGCAGTCTCCTAACAATTGTCCATATGTATTTCATGCGTTAGACTGGTGACCTTTCTTGAGTGTACCCTTCTTCTTGCCCTGTGACAGTTAGCCCCATATGACCATGCAGAGGATAAATGGTAACAGATACTGGATAGCTGGATGATTGGCGTTTGTTCAATAGCCACATTCATGCCTGCTCAACAGCCTGCAAGGAGCCTAACTGAAGCAATGACGTTACATAACATTAGGCTTGTTCTCAAGGAACTGCGCCTCAAAAGTGGACGAGAGCAGGTGGCAGAAGCAGCAGGGAGCAGAAACAAAAAAGATTCACTCAAGTCGGACAGATTCCAGCCGCCTTCAGTCTGTGCAGGATTCACACAAACATTCACGTCCTTGAAAAAACTATTATCAGGTTCATATATCAGTTTGTATCCACTCTGCAGTAGTTTTAAGTATGGCGGGGTAGTCTGTTACAATGTGGCACAGGCAATCTGTAATCTCTGGTCATGCCACAACCTCCATTTTACATGAATGTAATGTCATGTAAACCAGGATCTTATCAGTGTGCTGCTGTGTATGAATGAGCAGACCTTACCTGGCCCACTGCAACTGGGTTAATAAATAGGCAATGCAGTAGAAAGAAATGCCAGACAGACTTGTTTTACTGTTTATAGGAGCCTAAATGCTATTGTTGTTTATTCGTGAATAATTTAAGTTGATATGTAGAAAAAGGTTGTGATAAAAATGATGATAAAGAGGTTTTTACATTATTTACAAGTGAAAGGTTCATATTAATAAGTTAATATTTCATTTATTTCACTTAAAGATGTGTGGATGTTTTTAGGTTTAAGAAAATCTTGCCTGTATTTAATGCGTAGTATACGTGTGTGCGTAGTGACGTAAAGCAGTTAGTCAGGTGCAGTCATCATCGAGTGGAGCCACACAGTTTTTTTAACCTCTTCTCTTCTTTTACTCTTTACTTTACCGTTAGAATCCGCATTCTCGTTATATTTAGCTCTTGCCTTTTTTATTTTTCATAATGCTGGACTATTGTATTTTGCCCAATTTTTCGTAGTCAACACTGAAAAGAAACGAAGGAATCTGTGGAGTTTTTTTTTTTGTCGTTTAAGCGGATAACGAGGGAGGAGAGCGTCAAGCTCATGGCTTCGGTGTTTAGGAATTTACACTGTTGATTTCAGGTATTCTGTCAGGCTTTCATATCTTAAAATTGGACTGATTTTAGGAATGTAGCAACAAAAGACGAGTTTTAGAATTTGAAGATTATATCTTAAACGATAATAAACAATTGTTAATACAATTTTCTATAGACAATACTGCATAATAATATTGTAATTGTAAATTGAATGAAAAGTAATGACACTGTTTGACAAGTTTTATGTCAAAATGAATTGTTAAATTTTAACTGTGCTTGTATTTTAAGTCCATTCTTTGGCATGATGTAATAGAAACATCTTGCCTAATGCACGATCACAACACCACTGCAAACTATGCTTTAAAAAATTACTATTGAGCTGAATAAAACATCTCTCTGACACAATGTCAACAACAATTTGAAATATAAACACTACAGTATTTATTACAGGAATATTAAATTGGATGGCATTCTCATGAGAATGGATTTCTATTGTTCTGATCACATTGTTTCGTAAATTACTTATTTTGTGTTGAGCCATTGGAGAATTGATCGTCTAGGTTTGGCACAATAGGGACCGTAATATGTTCTACTCATTGTTTATTTTGATTTAGATTCATCACTGATCTATAAAACTACATGGGTAGCATTTTACATAAATCTCAGCTACTATACCTGTAATCACACTGTTATTTATTGGTTACATTAAATGTCTCATTGCGCCTGTGGTGTAGAGAAATTGTAGTTAGCAACCACAGCCAACAACGGAGAAATATTTAGTTTGAGCTGCCACTCTACATTGGCCATGTTATGACTCAGCAGATGTAGTGGAAAAGACAGTGAATTCTCATGGAGAATGCAGGGAACAAACAAGAAAGTAGGAGAGTATCTACAGTATGTTGCATATAGCTGAGAGACGTGCGCATCCCTCTCCGTATGGAGGTATAAAGCAGGCCTGAAGAGCGGTGATTTATTGAGTGTGTGTAGGGGCCTGACAGGCACGGCTCTCATTAGACAGACAGAGTTTTAATTAGTGGGTGCTCAGCAGTGATGCAGGTGTTTACATTTGTGAAGAAAACTATGCCAAGAGCACAGGGGCTCACATAGCTCTCTGAAATATAGAACAGCACGAATAAGATGGTCTCATGACCACACAAGGTTTTAACTAAGCAATCTGAATAGAGGTTAAAAGACACACACTATGCATTTACTTCAGTGAGGGGAAAATACTTGGAGACTGCACTAAATAGCTGATTTATTTTGGTTTTAACCTTAGGTGATTACAAGTGTTTTACAAGGTATCATCTTTTCTTTCATGTGCACAGGGGAATAAAGTGTCCTCTTTGTGTTGTACAGTCAGTCATCAGCTGTCTCTTGTGATCAAGGTCAGAATTTTGCCTTGATTTACATTAATCACTGTCATCCAAGGGGACTATAAAGCTACATGCATCACACTGGACAAGTGCTGTTTAATTGATGTTCTCCTCTGCCAGTATATTTACATATTCTAATGCAGTAGCAGGTAAACTGAATGCTTTTTGCAGCACAGAACCTCAGCCCTGCCACCTTCATAAACTGTGATAATCAAGTTTAACTGTGTCCCCATTTCTCACTTGAGCTGTGAGCTTTAATATGGTGTCAGCACGAGCGTGCATACTCTTTATAAGCTGCAGTGAGCTGTAAAGCAGGCCTCCGCGACAAAGGCTCAGAACAAGCTGCAACTCCAAAGGGGAGAGTTTGAGTTCACACAACAAGCAAAGAAGATAAAGATCATATCTGTTTCTGTTTGTTTTTATGACTATGCTTGTACTTGTCAACCCTGACACTTCTCTAGAAACTATTTTAAATCATTTATTATACCAAGTAGGGTTGTCCTGATCAATATTTAATATATATTATTTTTGCATGTTCTGTAAATTTCTTCCCTTGGTGATTCATGAAGGTGTTTCTTATCTTACTTATTCTTCTTCTGGATCATGAGTGCACTGTGCAACTGTATTAAGTGCATTAAACTTCAGAATCAATCCACTGTAGGCCTATATGCTTGAGAGTTGGATAGCTCTGCAGTGCGTTAAGAAAAAAACACCCTTCCTCCAAGTTATTCCTTAAAGATTTTTTTTACATCACAGTCTTGTTTGTAGAAAATAAACTAAAAGTATACATATGTACAGACATCTTAAGTCAGAATGTTTTAACATTTGGTTTTGGTTTACGACAGTCGTAAACCAAACGCACAGGACTGGGCTCGTCGACTGAGCATTTTAAACCTAATAATAGTTAGATAATAGTTAATAATAGTTAATCCTAATAACAGGGAAAGGGATTCATTTTGTTTAATCTTCCAGTGTCTTTCAAAGCACTTGGTGCAGCAACATTGTGCGTACCAGCAGTCTACGTTTACCTAGTAATAGACCTGCTTATTTACTGCAACAGTTCAGATTTGTGAATAAAAGGCTGCATGTCTGACACACCAGAAATGAAAAACGGCACCACCGCGGCCACATTTTAATTCGAATCACAATTTTTAGGAAGAAACATAATCGTCGTGTTCCGTCTTTGATAGTGGGAGCAAGACACAACCGCACTTGTACCAAAGATGTGCATATACAAAACTGAAAAAGTTCTGCTGCTGTGATTTCTTCCAAAGCCTCTGTAATGTAAACGAACCTTGCATAAGAAGGTGGGAGGAATATGTCTGCCTGCTCTCCCTCTATCATTATATCTGTGTTCATTAGGCCATGCCTCATTGGATAATGTCACTCTGAGGCTGTATAGCGTCTGACATGTTTGATGTTAAGATTAATCACTGACTTGGTTGTGAACACTGAATTATATTGATCTCTGGTTAGATGCGATACCTAGTATCCATGGCAGCAGACCTGAATGCTGTGAAGTCGCATATCAATCTGAAAGGTCAGAAACTACATTTGTCATCAGTAGTCACTCCCCAGCTCCACACAGCTCTTGAAAAATAGCAAGACCCAGTCTTTTCTCCATGGTTAAAGAAGATATTTATTGAAGTAAGCAGCTTTCATTCTGTCTGCTTGATGTTAAATATCAAAGGACCTGCATGTCAAACAATGCCTTTTTGTTTAGAGATCACTGTGACTGAGAACCTGTGTAACATTTTGTGTGTGTGTTTGGTTGTATCTGTACACAATTTATGCAGTGACGGTTAGATGGAAAAATAATGATTAGAAAAAGCGTGAACGGATGCATCACATTTATCACTGTATACCCTGCAAGTGTCAAATACCTGTCAGTAAATATAAGTGGTGTACATGCCCATCACTCATGAGGGAAAAAGAATTGGAGATAATATGAAAATATACTATAATGAGAGATGAAAGCTGGTCAGAATGTCTGCTCATTGTTAGTGAACCTTTATTGTCAGCGTTATCTGCATTGCGCAGTGCTCGAACTAAGAGCAGCTCCTAATGGCCATTAGTGCTTAATAATGACTACGTTATTACTCAGTTATTCTATTATTCATGACTTCCTCATTACACAGGCAATTCTTAACAGAGAGGATCACATTTCTGTCCACGTGTATGCTTAATTGTGAGCATGCTAGAAGTGAGGAAGAATCAGAGACAGCTGGTGGAACAACTGTTTACCCGAAATTGTATATTTCCTACGTGTGATAGCTAAAGCTCATGAGAATATGAAATGCGGGAAGCTACACTGGAGTTTTTGGGACGCAGACGCAATCTCTGCAGAGAGTTCAGAAAGAACAGAGTGTACATCTGCAAATCTGCCCAAAGCTTATACCTGTGTTTGGAGTGAAAATGCAGTCACAATCAAACTTGTCTTTTACATTATTCTTATAGATTGCACACATTGGTTTAACACTGTGTTGACATATTGTATGTTTTATACATAAAGATTATTTTTGCCAGACTTGATTGATAGTTATACCAATGCACTCTATCCTGCATCACTGATTGTATATGTGTTGGAAAAAACGGATATATAATTATTCCTTTATTTATTGAATCCAGAAGCACAGATGAAACCACATCCCTATTCCCTGTTAATAGAGACTAGTGGTGTAAACAGTTTCTGTAGCTCTCTAAGGATGTCTCTCCTTTTCTGTTTAAGTGCCTGCATAAGAAGAATTATCTTGTGCCCAAGAAGAGAATCATCCTGTTCAGGTGGATGTCTGCAACCTAATTACGCTTCTGATAAATAACTGGGAAATCAGAAAGCATGAGACGGAGCAGAATAAACCTCCATTTATAAAGTTTGACTTATTATGCAGCCATGTGCAAAAGGTGATCTAAATTTTATTTTTTTTTTGTAGTCATTATTATTCATTAGGGAATCATATTTATGTTATGTAGTGTTCTAGTACAATGTTTCTGTTTCATAGAGATGTTTAACAGATTATAGTGTTTTACAGTATTTAGCCACTAAAGAGTCGGCTTTTTCCCTCGGGCTGGTAGAGACCAAAAAAGACCAAAAACAGAGTTCACATTTGCCAGGTGGCTAGAAACACAACTCCAATTTAATGATCTTGTTTTGTTATTTTAAACTGCTACATGTGTAAATAAGCATCTGTTTGCCACCAGGTATGCCACAGCAGGTTAAGAGCTGTTAAGTTTTTGTTCATGACTTGTTTCTGCCTCCAAGACACTAAAACAGTCTGTTTTTGTGGGTTTAAATAAAGTAATGGCACAGATGAATTTACGTTTTTGGTATTTGCGAGACATGATGAAATAATCCCACTGAACATGAGCTAATAAACACCAGTATAGTATCTAGGTTGAGCTAAATGAATGGGAGCCTTTCTGAGGGCAAAACTGTATAAGGGCAAACCAAAAATATAAGGTTTGCGAAGAAGTGACAGTTTAATCTAAAAGTTCGACAAGGCAAGAGTGAGCATATCAATAGGACTCAAGCTGGTCATCTTTTGTCAGTAAGGTTTCTCACAGGCGGTGAGCAGAGAGGTGTTTCCAGATGGGCTGTTCAAGCTCTATCACAAGTACAAAGAATTGGGCAAGGCTGAGGAACAGAAACTCAGTGGTCAGCCAGAAAAGCCCAGTGCATCAGAACAAAGACACATCAAACTGACTTCCCTTTGAAACCGGAACATGTCCAGCAGTGCCATCACCTTACCAATGGCAGAAATCAGTAGAATGCTGGTACACCCTGTGGCCCACAATCTGAGGCAGCCCCATCAGAAGTTGCCTTTATGGAACACTTGTGGCTAAATAGCCATTCATCCAATGAGAAAACAAAGGCAAGCAGCTCACCTATGTGGGGGAAAAACACAAGAACTGGGTTGCAGAATAGGCTTTTGACTGATGAATCAAAATGTGAAACAGAAGGCGTTTTGTCCACCAAAGGCCTGGGGAGCTACAATGTGTGTCTGCAGGCAGTAGTCTTAGAGGTTTGTAGCTCTGTTTCTGATAGCCGAGTTAGAGGTTATCCATCATCCAGTATCATGAGGAAGGTGCTTCTTTGATCCCAAATTATTTCTGCTGCATGGCAAGGTCCTCATACATACTGCAGTACAAGTAGTCCTTGCACAAAAGCCTGACCTCAACCATTGACTATATATAAAGACAGATGAATCCTCAGCGACCTCAACCATTGATATCCTGAAAAGAGGTTTATAAGCACAGCGTGGGTGGAGGCATTACATACTTGGACTGTCTGTTCCATTTTTACAAAGTGCTCTCTTGAAGGATTTGTCATAAATGACTCAGCCCAAAAAGATCCAGTTATCATGGTCAAAGGTGAAGTTGTTCCAGTTATTTCTCACAAATATATTATTATGTCCCGATCCAATCATTTTGATCGGAGTCCGGACAGATTGAGGCATTTTTCATAAGATTGTGTTGGGTCAGATTAAAACCAGTTTTTTGTTACTGCTGCCCCAAACCAAAACTTAACTTGAACATCTGTTGTGAGGAAATACTTTACACTGAGTTGCTGGCCGAGGCCTTTCCTTTAATTGGCCTTGTTTGTAACGTGTGTGGGGAAACACCGAGCTAACACGGCTTCTGAGCCAACACTGCTGAAAACTAGCTGCATGAAAATGACACTGGTGTGCCAAAAAGTGACAACATTGTTTTATGTTGTTGTCGAGCATTGTGCTACTGCTGGTCTCGGATGGAATAATAAAGGGCCCATTTAAAAAAAATATAATAGTGCTGCTTATCTCTGTGAAGTTTTGTCTGGAGCAGAAGCTAGTTACCAGAAATGAGCTCAGCTACAGAAGGAGATTTATCTGTAAACCAGAGGTATCCCTACCAGGGTACAGAGTTATTAATCTGTTTGACTAACAAATAGAAAATTATGGCAGACAGCAGTTTGTAAATTGTGCAATATATTTTGCGTTGTAGTACTACATCAGTAGATGTCAGTGACTTCTGTGGGTCTGTCTATTTATGGTCCATCTATTTACTTTGTTAAAACAATCTATCTTCTTGTTTTCTTTTTTCTTTTTTTGTGATATCAGCTAATACACTTGCACAACAAAGACAGTTCTACTGTTATGTATAAAGGTTTTTTTTCTTAATGCAGTGCAGAGAGCCACTATCAAGCATGTATTATCTGACATTAGAAGACCCTATTTAACCTTTTGCTCTGTTGACTGCTTCTCCATGGACGAGGTTTTATTCTCTTGAAACATCTCTATGAAGAAGTGAAGATAATACATTTCTTTCTTTCTAGAAATTAACTCTGAAATCATCCATGTCAATAATGATTATTTTAATTTTAAATTTTTGTCCAAAAATACACTCAGTCTTCATATTTTGGTCTGGACAGGCATGGGTGTTAAATGCAACTTGTATATTGTAACGATTTATTTATTTATTTAGCCTAGTTGATTGCTACACTGATTGCCTGCGCTGTGCTTAAACTATGCTAACACCATCTACAATATTTGAAGTTGATTACAATTCAGCCTGTTTGCTTCTATTTTCGTTGTCTTAACAGCAGTTTTGTACAGTAATTTTCTTACAAAGTACACAGGTGGAGCTCTATCAATGTTGGTGAAACACCAGTCATTGTTGTGATTCTCCCAGCACTACTTACTTCTTTAATATGGATGCATTGTGTTACTTATATATCTGGGGTGTTTTAACAAGTGTATGGGCTTCAGAAGGGCTTCTGCTTAAAGGTAAAGAACATCTTAAAGGTTGTAACTTATGGTGCTGGCAAGCAGGCCAGTTGAATGCTGAATGATATAGCAAGCCAACTTGTCTCTAATGTACTTACAAACAGACATCTGCATATGAATAAGTGGAATGTCTTTTTTGTTCATTTTATGAGGGGCATACAGGAAGAGACTAGCAGCAATGTGATGGTGTAATTCACCATGCTGCTAGTGGGCTTAGAGTGTTGTTTCAGTGCACTGAAATGGAGCTGTGCTGATGCTGTTGCCATTTTGTTTTCAAACTGAGAGTGGTGATGACAGACACTAACTATGAGCTAGTTCTAGTTGATCCAAAAAAAGTTTGTTTCAATCTCACTAAAGTGAAGTGATGAATTAAAGCGTAGGGGCATACACTAGTAATATGTTTATGCTCCACTTCTGTCAGACACTATACAGTCACAGAAATAATTTCCCCCTCCCACACTTCATACAAGACTCAAAGATTAATGTTGGCAGGCATGAAAAGATATGGACCAAAATGTTGAAAATGTATACTGATCATGCATAACATTATGACCTAATATACGAATGTTGTGTAGGTTGTGCCTCCAAAACAGTTGTGACTCATCAGAGAATGGACATTCTGAGGGTGTCCTGTAATATCTGGCAAAAGGTCGTTGTTAGTGGGGGCCTTTGGGTCCTATGGGTTGAGCTGAGGGGCCTCTGTGGATCATACCACAGATACTTGATCAGTTTGGAATTTGGAAGCCAGTTCAACAACTTGCGCGGTTTTTCATGTTTTTTCATGTTTTCCATTGTTCCTAAATCGTTTTTGTGTGTGTCTGTGTCAGCCTGCATCCTGCTGGGGATGGCTGCTGCCATCAAAGAGGGTCATTGCTATGGGGTGAGGGTCCCTGGTCTGGTCTAGGTCGGTGCTACATGTCTAAGTAATATCCACATGAATGCCAGGTCCAAAAGTTTCCCAGCAGAACACTGTCACAAGATGGTCATTTACACTAGTTTTAATGGTTTAATGTTGTGGCTGATCGGTGAATATTCATATGCATATGAAAAACCAAAGCTTCATAATTATGAGCCATAAGAGTCGAGGAGTCCTAACAAAGGCTTTGATAGTCCTGCTCACAATGCAGGTTTAGGGTTAGGCCCTTTCATCCGAAATTACTCTAGACAATACGCACGCAATCTTTTTTTTTTTTTCTGACAGTTGTCAAATATAAGTTTAGTGAAAATTTTAACCTGCAGGTTATGAGCTGCTATGTTCTTAGTATTTTGGCTTACCTACAGTATAAAAGATCTCTTCTACCTTAGTTTGGTGTATGAAATATTTATAAAATGTAAGAAACTAGGACTTCATTAGGAACAGACCAAGCTTTATTTGTGTTGAGTAAAGAGAAAAGTAAAAGGCATGTGAATCTAGTCATGCATTTCCCCTTTAGGGACAAATATGTGGAACTACCAGTTTCTAACATAAAATTCCCTAAACACCTAGTAAGCACCCAGTGGGCATAAACATACAGCTAAACATCTTACAATGATGCGCTCATTTGCAAATCCCATGTGTTATTAAGTGGAAAAAAACAAAAAGTAGTACCCAAAAATAAATCAACCTAACCTTCATTTTGATTTCACTTCCTCACTGCTACTGTATGCCCTCATTGATGTCTGTTTGTTGTAGTTCTGGCAGTCCAGAAGCTCAAATTAAAGGCTTTACTCTGTAGAACATGCAGCATTGTTGTAAAATGCGATAACCTGGGAATAATAAAGTTTCTCATAAGATCCATTCTGATCTATGTTGAAACATGGTAGAGGCTAGTCAGCTAGGTGACTTTACTGCTGTGCCATGGTGCAGGAAGTTGACTAATTGCCGATTATGTGACAATAACATCACAGACGCCTCAGAGAAGACATTGCAGCAAACTAGCAGCGGTTCATCAAGTGTGTGAAAACACGCAATATGTAAGTCAGTCCTGAAATACAACTGATGTACTACTGTAAATCACACTCATCTGAAAAGACATCCGCTAACGCTAACAGAGGATCCAAATCCCCTCAGTGGCAGTCAATTAACACCTTCACCTGCAGCAAGAGAGAGATGGAGACTGCACGTCAACAATTTGATGCTGAATTTCATTTTCTAAAGTTTATAGACTTTTAGCTGCTATACACGGAAAAGGCTTTAGAGCTATACCGCATTGTTGTTTTATTCCGGGTGTTCAGTTCTGTTGTGTTCTATTAGTTGACATTGTTGCTGTGGGTGTAGAGTGTGTATTTTTGTTTTTGGAGAGCCACATTCTCATATTAGGAGTGACAGACTGACAGAGTTTATGGTGTTGACATGGGCTACGGCCGTCAGCATCCCCTGTTTAAGCTTCAATTACCTTTCAGAAAAGCTTTTGTAGCTTCTTTTGTGTGAGATGCTGCAATATGTATTCAGAGCAAGAAAAAAGATTTCATTGTTGCAAAGCATTACGTTCTACTGCGTTTTTATGTGTGACATCATCGACTAGTCAATATTGACTTGCCTTTCACCACATATTAGATGACCCCGGAAAATCAACACCTAGAAGATGATCTAATGCACCATAAAGCTCTTTACCACCAGCTAAAAAACATCAGATAAAGAACAACTGATTACAACTACTTAGTGACATAAAATAATCCAATGGTTCATAATATACTACTGTAGATTTGTGTAATTTTTTTTGCTTTAGTGATCTACATGCTACTGACACCAACACAACACCAACCAAAACATCTGACTGTGTGTCTCATAATTGTTAATATTACTGTAATCCTTCTCTTGGTAAATTCAGTGTAAATTACCTCCACTGAAAACGCACACCTAACACAAACATTGTTTTTATGTATCTACAGTAGAATACCCAGTGCAGATTAACTGGCTACAGCTTTTTTATAATGCTATATATTTCTTATCGCTCATTGCAATGGTTTTTGGTTGAAAAGTTACTGTTGTCTGACTTAACAATCTAAGTCCTCTCTGTGTATGGAAGTTTCTGAGTTTTTACCTGACACTTGTTGCCTGATAGCTCCCATGATAGGCTTCCATACTTTGATGCCTTAAATCATGTAATGTCTAATTTTTACACATATTAAATTCAGATTTAAGCCAAATCCTGATGACACCTATGAAAAGTTTTCTCAGCAATTCACTAATTAAATGTGAAAAAAGCAATTACATCAGTGCCACACTCACTCACTTACATCATTCAGAACACTGAAGGTCGAGCATGCAAGATAAAAAGCAAACTTGAAGACGTTAGTATTTGTTGAATTCCCAGTGAAAGATAATTCCTCTAATATTGCATTAGTGACTGAGATAACTCATAAGTACAGGAGCTTAAGAAAACACAAGTAAATTAATAAAACATCTTCATTTATTTAACTGCAAATTGTCGCAACACAGCCAAATACTAAAAATGCTGTAAATACTCACAACACTAAATACAGAAATGCTACTTAAGGAGTAAATAACAAAAGGAATGTTTTAAGGGGACACCCAAAAAGTGACACACTTGTTGTACAAAGCTTTATGACCTTTGGAGTTTGACATTTGTTGTCAGACTTGTCAGTGGTGTTGAAAATGAGAAATGAATATGTTTCTTACTTTTATTTTCTTGTTAATAGTTTATTTGCATGTGTGTTAAGTTGCAGCATGTTGAGCTTTTCATCCACTGTGACAATATGTCAGAAAAATAAGTACTTGGGCATATGACAGAGTTAGGTGATACTAAGGGAAGCGGGAGATTGCAGGGGTTTACCGATGAGTTTTAGGAAGTGTGACATCTCATGGGAATAAACTGTTGAGGTGATGTGTGACCTCAGTCTCAGAGGATAGTCTTTGGTACAGATTGTATCTGGGGTGGACGGGGATGGTGACAGCTCTTCCTGACCCTTTTCTCACTTTGGCATCATTCTTTCCTGTTGGTTGATTGAGGGTAGCACAGAGAAAGTGTTCTGCTCAGCAGTCGAGGCAACACATTTGAGCTAGGGGAAGCTAGTGCTGTAAGCCTACATATGAGAATTGGGGCTTTTTGTTTCTGATCCACTTATTTAAATCATCTACACGTGTCAAATGTATTGTCATACGAACAATGGTTTGTCCTTAACCTTCATGAAATTCTGAAATCTCCCTCTCGACATTGCGGCATTTCCACTCGCCATTAATTCAGCTTCTTACTCTTGGATAAGAGAGCCGAGTAGAATCAAAATCCCATTTTACCTCCCTCCTCTTTCCTAATCTGTCTAAATCTCACACCGTTTTGTTTTTGTCCCTGTCTTAGCAAGTCGCACCATTTACCTGAGCACATGAAATCCTTCTTCTCAATCCATAGCTCTCTTCTTTGGTCTGTCCCTCTGAGCCAAATTACTTCTGTGGCCTAATCTTGCACTTCTTTCAATTCACTGCCAACCATACTCCTCCACTGGCAGTGAGACAAACTTTGGGTCATTAAATCACATTATTTTAAGCATTTTATCCATGTCCTGCACCCCGTCTGCTCCAAATGAACTCAGCAATACAAGAATAGCAGCCACATCAGCGCATACACACTGGTGCATCATTTTGACTTTAAACCCTTAATATACTACCCGTGTGTGTCTATGTGACAATCTTGAGAGCTGTTTATTTTTCCTTTTCCTTTTCCTTTGATATTAGAGACCTTGAATATATGTCTATTTTGGGACATTTGCTATATTAACTTGACTGGCATACAGTTGTCTACATAAGCTTCATTTTCTCCTTGCATTCTGTCTTTGTCCAAAGTTTAATTTTCTGGGTCTATGATGAATTTGGTAAACATAAATGTAGACTCTAAAGTGTCAAAGCAGAATCCTTCAGGCAACATCAGATGCTACATAAACATTTTTCATTAGCCTGATTAAATTACCATTCTCTGTGGTCCAGTGTCCGTGATGCTCAAGGCTTTTGCGGTTTGATATTCAAAACTACTTACTGTTAGTTCTTTTTAGATTGAGACATTATATTTCTTCACCTGCAAAATCACAGGTTTCTGCTTGATCGCTACACTTTCATGTTTATTGATTTTGAAAAAAATATGTGGTAGAATTGAGTAGTATATTTTCTGTCTGTAAACACTTTCCAGTGGGTGGGGCTTAGCTGGTCCACAGGAATTTATTAGTTAACTCTTACTAGCAAGGAAGAAAGTGTGTTTCTTGAAATAGTTGGCAATAATCGTATATCAGGTTTGCCGGTATACGGTAACACAATGTATGGCTAATCTGACAGGATTACCTACTGTGTTACAGCTGGTACCAAGCGTGTACACTCATGAGACAATGTGGGCATATAAATCCTTACATGTCCATAACTATGTTCTGAATGGTCATAAACAAGACTTAACTTATGAAGATATAACGGATGAGTTTTGTGTTGTGTGAGCTGATGGTCTGCCTAGCTAGCAGCAAGGCTGGAAAACGAACCTGCATCAATCTTGGGTTATTGTGAACCAAACCAACAGCTACACCTTGACAGCTAACTGGACTAGCATGCCTGGGTAAGTTACCTACATCTCAAGTATCAGTCATGTTGACTACATTTTTTTTTTTTTTTTTTTTTTTTCAACAGTATGTTTATTAAAGTTTTACATATATACATATATAAAGTACATACACAAACAAATTTACACAATAAACGAAACACAAGGTACATTCAATGAAAGCACTTGAGTCCATGAGATTTCTGACAGATTTTAAAGAATAATTTTCAGGTTGCAGCATATGGTTGTGGTCCTGTACAGGGAATAATTAGGCTGTCCCTGTCTCACGCAGTAAACCAGATAAATCTTTATTCTTAATATACTGGATGTAGCGCCCCCATATTTTCATGAAAATTTCTTGTTTATCTATTAGAGTATATGTTATTTTCTCAAATGGTAAACATAAAGACAATTCTTTGAACCAATGTGAAATACTTGGTTTGCCAAGACTTCTCCACGTTAGAGCTATCACTCTCTTTGCTTGTAATATTCCCATATTTATGAAGATTTTTTCAAAATGATTTATGTTACATCCTACAGGATATAATCCCAGTAGGAAAAGTTTGGGATCCATCACAAGTTTAATTGACAAAATCTCCTTTATAGTTACTCTAACCTCTTCCCAAAACTCCTTTATTTTTGGACATGACCATAAACAGTGGAGCAATGTGCCCTTATCTTCTTCACATCTATTACAGGTGTCAGGGATCTGCATATTGAATTTGTTAAGTTTTTCTGGTGTTATGTACACTCTCATCAGCCATTTAAATTGTAGCAATTTTAGACGTGTGTTACCTGTCTGTGTTTGGGCTAGCTTACATGCTTTACTCCATTGTTCCACTGTCAATTCCTCCTGTAAGTCATACCTCCAAGCTTCAAGCTTAGCAGCAGATGAATCAGGAGAGGATGTCACCATCAAGTTATATAATTCCAGAAATGGGTCTATAGGGTTAACATTTTCAAAACATGTAGATTCTCAGCCCTTTAGGACACAGTGGAGTTCAACCTACACATAAGACAGAAGGACAAAGAAAGGCCAACATGCATGCATTTTATTGTTTGTGAGCTCATTTTCAAATTTCAAAATATCACATTGCAAACCTTCTTGCTATGGGCTGACTATATCAGTATCAACACCAAACTGGCAATCAGTAGCTGCTTGTTGACACCACATTTAGTGCCTGCCAGGGGGATTCCAGTTGCTGGGGGATGTGTGGTACTTTGAGCTTCTAAAGCAAGTATCTTTTTGTTTCCTAACTACAGTACCAGCTTATGAATATTCATTGCTGGATTCTAAATGGGAAATTGAATTGCTTGTCTCTTTTGTTTCCCATTCTTACTGATAAAGAAACCTGAAGACTGTAAAAAATACACTGCACATGAAATCCTGTTGCCTCATGGCAAACTTGTAAGCTGCTATATTGCTGAGACTTTGTAAAGCAATTATATTACTCGTATCCTATTTGATATAATGCAGCATGCAACACACTTCATCTGTATGGATCTTCTTAAGATGTGTGCTGAAATGTTGAAGGACGACATTTTAAATAAAATAGGCAGCCATTCAGTGAAAAGTGTACTTATATCATCTGCATATCACAGAGTGCAATTTTCAATGTTTCTCTGCAGTACCTGCACTTCTTAATCGTCTATCCATTGTTTGCCATCATGTACTAACAGAGAAAGTAAGACATCATTATGACTAGAATGGTAGCTACTTTTTTTACTTGATAACGGTGACCCAAAAAAGCAGAGAAATTGCTCCAGCAAATGTTATTTACAGTGAAATTGATACTTACAGTTATTTACACTGACATGTACGTATAAGCTTAGATCTCATGCAGATTAAAAATCTAATCAAATAACACAAAATCAAATTTTGCTGCTTTCGAAACCTGTGCCTAAAATGTTCTAAATAAAAATGTTATTGTGGAAAAATAATCATCCTGTCAATCAACCCAAACCCAAATGAAATTAGTGTGTGATTGCTAAAGGAAACAGTTCATTCAGTATTTCTCTGGGAACTTCAGAATGACAAGGACATTTTAGGCTTTTAATGAGCAAAATAAATAAAATAATCTTAGTAAGATGGCGGCATGGCAAGTACTTGTGTACTTGTCATATCACTGAATATTTTAGAGGTTCAAGGGGCTGAGAAAGGGTTAGGGTGATAGGGAAAGTGCACAGAGAAGCTAATGAATGGTCACAGTTTAGATCTCTCGTGTTCCTAACACAAGAGCTGTAAAATGAACAGAGACATTTGAGAATCAAAAATGGTGTCATCCACAGCTGGTAGCTGTACTTTAATCTTCAATAGTTCAGTAACACTACATTTTAGCTTCACACATAAAGTTTACAGAGTGAGATATCTCACACTCATGCAATATTGGGGTGTGAATCATACACAGCCAGGGGTCTTCCTACTGCAGCAGAACTGTTCAAACTTGTATCTTCAGCGTAGCGTGCCTGTTCAGACCTTGTATTAAGATCTGATCTGGGCTATCCGATTGCAAGTGGTCAGCTTTTGTGTGTTCAGACCTGGCATTAACACGTGTCTCCAAAATGTGTCTCTACCTCTGATCTCAGTTTTCCTGCTTTGTATGCAAATAATCACTGGTATCATCCGGGGTGCAGTAGAATATTGTAATAGAAGTTGTATGGAATGGATCTCTACCGCTGAGCCAGAACCAAGAACAGCACTGTTATATGCGTGTTTGTCATGACTTTGGTGCACACATTAAGTTATTATTTATTTATCTTCAACCTGACATTGACGGTGATTGAGGAAATGTAACGTAACCATATGTGGCTCCTCATACATCATAATGACCACAAAAGTAATTAACACAGAATCTTATGTTAAATGCTTACATCTGTAAATTCTTACATTTATTTATTTTTTAGTTAGCAGCTACAAATACAGAATATTTTAAAATGCTCTCATTACTAATGAACAGACATGCCTTTCAGGTAATGTTAATGTTTGTGTATTTTGTTGAGGCAAGACTCAAGCACCCCTGTTGAGTGAAGGCAGTCTTTAATGTGACACTGGATGCATTGCGTTCACACTACCAAAGGAATTCAGACACATGCAGATGCATTTCGTGTGACCCAGACCACCTCCAAAGAGATCAGATCTCTCAAACGCGATCTCAGTGCGTCCTGGTCCAGTGCGGGGGTGTTCACAGCTGTCTTCTATGTGATTGGAATTCCCAGATTGTATCTTAATACAAGGTCTGAACAGGCCCAGTAAGACAAACTTTACCAATAGACTGTTGGTCTGGTCACCATTATAAAAATAAATATAAGAATCTAAATGCTAATAAAATAGGCTAGCTAAAAGAGGGTCAGTTGGGTTGGGGTCAGTGACTTGACAGCACGACAGTATGAATTTTATTATTTATCTATTATTATTATTATTATTATTATTATTCACAGTATTATATTGTTTTTTGGATTGTTATATGGTCTAAGTA
Organism: Planiliza haematocheilus; assembly: GCA_005024645.1. Taxonomy (NCBI): domain Eukaryota; kingdom Metazoa; phylum Chordata; class Actinopteri; order Mugiliformes; family Mugilidae; genus Planiliza; species Planiliza haematocheilus. The sequence goes on along the minus strand of SRSE01000276.1, from coordinate 4,078,939 downwards.
ATCCTGTTACCTCAGTGGCACCATAGTAAATAGGTCAGTGACTTATGAGGTGTGTGGAGACTTTTCCATTTGAAGAAATACATGGTAAAAGGGCCTGTGCTGCATAGGGCATAACAAATATGGGATGGATAAAGAAACAGTTGCCAACACAGGCGAAATCTTGGAAAGGTCACACTTCAGTCCCTTCCTCCACAAGTCATTTTTTTCTTTGAAAAAAGCAGGCACCTGCAAAAAATCCACTAGTCTTGAATTAGGGTACATCCAATCTATCTTCACATAGAGCAGCAACTCAGGAGGTGGTAAGGAGTCAGCACCTTGCTCATTGACATTTCAGCAGAGTGGATATGGGACGACAGAGGGGCTTCAATCTAGGGCCTCCGGCTACGGGCCTGTCTTTCTAATGACTGAACCCTCCCTTGCCTGGTTGCCTGGTTAATGGTTGTGCTTGATGCATTTGTAATAAGAGGAACAAGTGAATGACTTACACACTTGCCTTTACTTAAGTGGCATTTACCTTTAATAGTGCTCAAGACTTTGTCTGGACCAAACAAAGTTGGAGCATTTATTAAAATGTAGGTTTCAGTCATACTCACTTTAGAGCAACAAACACTCACTACTCCACATATTGGTTGTGCTACTAAAGTGACAGAGGAAGAACAATCCTTTCTTGTTAAAAAATGCAAAGTCACTTTGGTTTTAAGAGCAGGTTCAATTCCTCCTCTTAAATATAATAACATGATTAACCATTTGTTTGCCTTTAGATCGCAGAGATTAGGTTGAAGAATTCTTTGTTTTTTTTTTTTAACTGAAACTGTTTTTCTTACTCTCCTTCCCCTGTTAAGGCTGCATCATCATGCTAAACTTAATCTGTTTGTTTCTTAATGTGACCCATTTTAACGGAATCACTGAAGTGTCTTGTGGGAGTATAGCATCTATTTATAATTCATTAAAGAAATCTTTGAATTAAATGCTTAGTGCAGACTTAGTATTTACTGTAGTTCATTTAGAGTTGAACTGGCAGCCTGAAATTGAAAAGTCATGGGTGACTGCAATCAATTATGACACTGTAACATTAGCTAATAAGTGACATTTATTTTGTCAGCGTACTTAACTGTAGTTTCTGCCAGCATATTTAATCTTTTACATTAATATAATTTTCTTGTTTTATAAGCAACTTTCTAGTTATGGGTAGTCACAGAATTTTGGTTTCATATTATTTGAGTTTGGATTACTAAGAAACACATTGCCCTGCCTCATTGCAAGTTAAATTAATTCATACTAGTTTACTATGCTGTACAATACAATATGCTATATGCAATATGAAAAATGTTAATGGGGTAGTGTTAGTGTAACAAATTTTACAATTGTAAATTAAGTGAAAGTATTAAAAATAAAGCCATGAGCTCCTATTTTTTTTTTAAGATTTTAAAATTTAGTCTTTTGGGAAATGTGCTTCTCAACTTTCAAGCAGAGAATTAGAAGATTGCTGCCTTTCCCCTTCCTGCCTTTTAAATGTGATACACGCATAATCCCACTGATGACATCGATACCATTAAATGATTAGGTTTTATTGTCGACTCTTTCATATTGTCAGAAATGTTTATGGACTTATTGATATATAACTTATTTTCGTGTTCAGTTTAAGTCTAGTCAAAGCAGCCAGTTTCCTGGTACTGTATAACAAGGAAATGGTGCCATCATTTTTACATTTTAAACCAATACTGGGAGTGTGGTTCCCTGAATGTTAATGACCTCAGTGATCTGGCTTTTTCAGTTGCCTCCAGCAGGAACTTGCTTACAAGATTAAGTCAGTGTACTGGTTGACTGATTCATGCCTAGGTTTGTTGTATTCTTAGTGGCTTTTAGTTGTTTTGAGTCTGTTTTTCCCCCATATTTCATACGCTAGAAGACATATATTTGAATATTAAGCTTCAAGTAATCTGCAGCAATATAATTATTACATTTGACACATTATGTGTCTTATAACAAGGGCTCTCTGACATTTGTTGTGGTTGGTTGTTCTTTACTGTACAATGACTATAATCCTTTGTTTAAAATTGTATGGGGGGTTTGTGTTGCTTCACTTAAAACTTAGATGACAGCAGTTTCCTAGCATCTTTGTATCGGTTGCTCTAATGCACTCCTATCTTGGAGCTGCGAGTGATAGAGTTCAAAGGGAATTCAGTATGAGCTCCATCCTTTTCACCTTAGCCTTGTGGTCAGCTCTTTCAGCAGATGAACTCCGTGACATGCAGCCACCGGTATTGTTTTGGTACAGCAGGGTACCAAGTTGTACTGCCCAGGGGAGCAGTTTTTTTTTCTATTCCAGGTACTGAAGGCTGGTTGGCCAGTGTTTGTCCTTGCAGTTCAAAGAAAATGGAATGTTGAGAAGTTTACTCAAAAAGCGTGTCTCCGGTGTATGCATTGTTTATTTCAGGCAAGAACACCACTAAAAAACAAGCTTACATATAAGCCACAATACTTGACAATGTTCTGATGTCAGTGGATTATTTTCATTATAATTACTCCTGCTCTCCTCTTCAGATTATCATGACATAGAGAAAAACACCCCTTCTTCCATTAAAGTGTCCTTGCTAAACCCCGGGTGTCCTCAAAACTGAGCACCTATTGTTTGTTTTATTAAGTCGTATAATACATGAGTTCTGTCAGAGTAACAATGTCCGTACCCGAGAGCTAGTGTAAAGGGCACTTCAACAGCTCTGAAAATTTGTCTGCCACAAAGATAAGTCATCAAAAAATTATTTGTTCATTGGCCTTACACCTTTAACGTTTTGGCATTTTATGTAATTAAAATGTCACGTGTCATCAAGTTAGTATTTAAGCTGAAATTAAATATTCTCCTCGCAGTGAACTATTAAAGACTGCCCTATCAACAAGTTAGACCGCAATAAATAAAGTTATTTTTTCTCAAAGTTCAGGCACACTACTTGACAAATTGGCATAGGCCAAACACCCGACCTAATCTTGCATAGCCTTGCCTCAGGGTACTTAAAATTCAATTTAACATCACTGTTTATTGGGACTTTAAATATGGATGGTTTTAAAGGCAAGTCCAATTTCTCTAAGACCTTTGTCTGAGTTTATTGGGGTCTCAATTTAATTAGAATTTGCACTTTGCCCAAGCTAAAGTACTTTTTTATTTAGCCTTTTTATCAGGGCAGGGTTGTGCCAGAGATCAGCGTGTGTTTCGTCTTGGCTTACCTTTTCAAAGATAACTGAAAATAATGCAGCCAATGCAGTTTTTTCTTTGTTAGCAAAACATTCTTGACTTGATCTCTCCAGAAATGTTGTGACGTGTTTTTACACAGTGTAATACAATTGTAGTCAACATATGAGAGAGTGCGTTGTCCTATACGAATATTTCTCTTACATGTCTAATTTTTATCATCTTGCCTATTAATAATTTACAGCTAATGCCAATGTTTTAGAAGCAGTGTGAAGCAGAAAATTGACTGGCCTTTCTGTATTACTACAGGTGTCTCAAGCCAATTTGTTGTCCGTCACATATTTTATTGAAGGGATGCCCATGGGAACCTCTTATCTGATGGACTCTTTCCAACAGCTTTGTGCCGACTAAAAGGGTTGGAAAAGTCAACCATTTACCTCTGCCCAGAGGTTTGGGATGGTTCTTTGTTTGTGAGAGCTCAAAGGCTTAGAAAGGCCAAATGCTTATCATAGACCAAAAGACCTTTAAGGCTTTAAGGCCACCTGCTCACAATATAAAATCTGTTGTGTGACTCTGCTGCTGGTGATTAATGTTGCTGTGGGCTGACAAGAAAGACATCTACTCCATCTTTAACTTATTCTGGAAGCATGGAGCTACCTGCGCCTTGTACCTCTTAAGCTATCATTTTTCTTATTATCCCTGGGATCCATTAATTCATTTATTTTTATTGTAATTTTTGAATGTTATGTTTTTATCTATGTTTATAGTGAGACCCGCTAGCATTTTTGTGCTCGATCTAATCCAATGTTTTTGACATGAGCTTATTACATCTCCATGAAGAGCTATTGCATATTTGTATCCCCTCCTTGATTTCAAGGTTGCTTGCTGGCATGTGTGGTATTTTTCCTTGATCAAAGAGATATCCAGACTGCCCTCCAACCTGGTTGTCATGGGAACAGATGTCACATGACCCAAAGTGAGACAAACTTTGGATGAGAGAGGATTGGCTCTCTGGAGGGCGTCAGTCCCCCTCTCAATTCATCTGACATGGTTACCTAGGAAACAAGGCTGTGAGACAGGAAGCTGAGACGAGATGTAAGCTCTTGTTTGTTTGGATAACAGCAAAGAATCTGCCTGTACTCCAGGCATTCAGGGGATATGCTATTAGCTGGAAAATCTTAAACATGCTGTGAAATACCAGTCTATGTGTCTATTTGTCTATCTGTCAGTTTGTCTTTTGGTCTATCTATTAGTCCATAGTGTTCAGCAAGGGAGAGAACAAAAACAAATCCCAGGATCATGTCAGTCAACAGGAGCTCCTTGTTTCCCTTTAGATCAAGGACCATACTTATTTAACATCAAACAACAAGGTTAATGGGTTAATGGGAGAGGAGGTTGTTTGATGCTCCCAGCAGCCCTACATGACTGATGCTCACATTTGATTTGGATGGCACATAGAATGAGTCTGACAGTCTCTCAATAACAGTGACAGCCCATATACTGATGGGGGCGGTAATCAGTTTGCCTTGGGATGTTTCACAGGTCCCACTGGCTGTCAGTCATCTCAAACTCTAGTCACTGTAGGGGCCCATGTGTTATTTATTTCATGCTGGTACGGCACTGGTGCTTCTGGGTGAGATTATTTGACTAATCACCCAGATTGGTGCTGCATGGCAGGAGTATTCAAAATAATGTTTTTTCTTGTCTTTTTGTTTTAAATGGATTTTATGTCAGCACTGCTTGCCAATCAGAAAACCTCCTTTAGTTGAAACATATTGACCGGAGATATGCTTGTTTTTCCAATGCAGCCTGCTTCCTGATGCTATGAGACAATAGGCCACTTACCTATCTAGTATACATCATTTATTATGTTTACTTTTGTGTGATGGTCAGAACAACAATAAACAGATCACATCTCATATTCATCTCTCCTGCTTTCATCAAGAAACATGAACTATCTCCACAGTGAGCCATCAAATGAAAGATCCAATATTGTATGATACCAATGTGCTGCTGCGTGCAAGCACAAGTTCAATAATCAGTGACCCAGTTATTTTAATTGCTTACCCAGAAACACAAAGAGGAAAAAAAAGATAAATAGCACAGTGTTGTTCTTGCACCAACATCTTATGCCATAAATATGGAGGGTCTCCCCATTAACTAGCATGTGATCAAGGCATTCTCTCACACAAAATCATGAAAGAGAATATTCAAACAGCCTAATATCCAGAACTATGTTCTACGTAAAAACAAAAGGGAAGAATCCAAGGAATAATTTAAACACTTTTTGACCTGATAAAAGAAGAAATAAGCCTATCCAGGATTTTCAGGAACCCTGTAATGACAAACCCTGCTACTGCATGAAACGTCATTGTTGGTGACGGTTCATCCACTGCGCAATATTTAGTCTAAGTGGCAATGGATTATGGTTGGAGAAGCAAATGTGTGAGCTCTTTTGTTCAGTTGTCAGCTTTACAAAACTGAGGGACATCCTGCTTTAGCAGCTAAATGTAGTCTGTCACTCCTAACCGCTTCCACTTTTAACAAACAATATAAGATGTTGCCGCAAACAGGCTGATATAGACATTTCCATTGAATCGGTGCCTACCAACAGCTAATTATGAGATAGAATTGCCATCTTTACTGCGCCTTGCAATCTTTTCAGTCAGTTTAGCCCTGGACAGAAGCATTACAATATGGTTTTAGTACCTTATTTCATCAATCTGTCAGTAGGCAATTTAAGAATTGACCGGGGGCTTCCTCTGTAGTGCTTCCCTTTGCTTTTAGTCAGTTTTGCCCTTCACCAAACTTTCAAGTGATTGCCTTATTATCTCAGGTTAATGAACAAGAAGATGGATTATTATGTTTTCATTGAACAACCAACACGCCCCAATCTTTGCAGTTATTTTGTAATAACATTTTAAGCAATTCTGGATAATTGTTGATTAAATCAACTAAATAGAGCCTAAGAAAGATTTGGTTGTAGAAGGCACTCCTGATACGTAATTATTTTCATAAGGAAGTCTTGTTGTCTTTGTTGGGTGAAGTATTACCAGGCAGCACAAACACTTTGGAGGATGAATACCTTGAAGGTACAATAAAGACTGGAAGGCTGGTTAAAGATCATGTAGAATTTCAATGGAATTTTAAATGGCCAAATATGCACAAATGATCATCAACAACACCAAGATACTGATTTAACACATACTTCCATTATACAGCATGTCTACATGGAGGATCTGATTGTCATTTGTTTATGTGATGTAATGTTATACAATTGTGGCAGAGATTGGGTTAACCAGTCCATTTATTATAGGCTAGCATGTTTTATGGTCTTCAGTACTGAATCATGAAGATGATGATGATAAAACCTAATTCTCATAAGGTATGTCTAGGTATTTTCTAAAAATATGTTACTGTATGCATGGTCTTGCTGTAACCAGTTGATATCTGAAGTGTGCCTAAAAAGGGAAAACTTAATTCACTTGTGTTGAATAATCATGCCATTAACTAGAGCTAAGATGAATGGTACAGTTTAGTCAAAAGAGATTTTAGGACATATTGTAGTATATCACCAATTACTAGATGACTTACAGTAAATGTTTGCATGGATATTTCTCCATCTCAAGAGAATAATCCAACTGACTTTTCATCACATCAAAATTTCAAAACAGAAAATATTTTAAGCAGCTTGCTCACATTCTTACCTGCTGTCAATGATTTCTTGAGATCATCACTCAGTCTCAGATATTTTGTTGAAGCTCAATGGTGGTATCCTTCACCCTGATGTGGTCTTTTTAAATATAGCAGGTGATGTGGCTTATTTGATGCGTTTGGATTTGGTTTTCAGACCTGGGGAACTTTTTTATCGACATGTGAGTCCCCCCCATTGGACTTAGTGGTAGCGATTTGTGCATAAATTTCCCAAATATACATGAGCAGCCAGTGCCAGTGACTATGCTGTCTGGATTGTTGCACTAGCCATGTCATTGTGGCTGGAAGTGCAGTGTGTATTATAATACACCATGCATAAGTATCCATAAGTTTTGCAGGACTTAGGTTCTCAACCATTAGTTTGGTTCACCAAAAACCAATGCACCAATTGTTAATGCATGATCAAATGTGCTCATGTCGATCCTCTTTATTGAATGCTCTGGCACAGCTTGTACATGGTGTGAAAGCAAAGCACCCAGATGCATGCAGTCAAGTTACTGTCTCACAATGCTATATATACACCAATATTTCCTGATCAGTTACTAATTTGTGTTTCAGTGTGGGGCTGATGATGGGAGATGACATTCTTGAAAACTGTTCAATGAACTCTTTGCTCTGTGTGCCTCCATACTCGCTTCTCTTGGATTGTTTTTGTAAAGCAGCAGCGTGAACACAGAGCGCACTAGACCTTAAAAGAAACAGTGCAGTTTTTCTCTCAGTCTCCACCAAATGAACTGTGCATGAAATGGTAGGCAGGAAAAGTTCAGTGAGAAAATATAAACCGTCATGGTGATATGACATGCATTGAACAGTCAATAAATATGAGGATCTCAACTGCTTGAAGAGCAGCAGCTGATTTCTAAGGCAGACCCTTCTGCCCACACAGTGTGGACTGGAGGAATGGAATGACGAGACAACATGCCTTTGTGTAAAAGCACATCCACTGTCCAAAGTATTGCGAATATACTTTAGCGAATTATGCCTATAGATTGGCTCCATTGATATAGGCATAGCATCTGTTTGCAAACAAGAACAACCAAGCATTAAAAGCCATCTAATTCTTTCTTCAACTTAATATTGGGGCCTCTTAAAGTCCTACACCAGTGTGTTCTGTTCATGTACTTTAAGTAAATGTTCATATAAAATGTTTATTAAAATCTAAATTGCTTTGCCTTTAAATAAAATAGCATTTAAAACACTAGTAGATGAAAGTTATACAGAAGATTCACAAGTATGACCAATACACTGACTGTGATCAAAACCCACTCAGACAGCATCAGTGTCACTTCTCAGAACTCAGGTGATATGAATTTATAACTTTACAAAATCAGTGAGTAAAGGAACATAAGCGCAATGGAATACTAACATACTGTTACTTGTTTTTGTTTTTTTTCACATGCCAAGGGTACAGTCCATTTTCTGTTGTGCATATGTTTCAGTAGAAGAACTAACAGTTCAAAGATAACAAAAATCTGCTTTTCCAAACTTTATCAGACATAACTGACATTTGCAACCTTTATCATGTTCCCTCCAGGCCTTGTGTAAATGAGTCAGCATCTGGATTGTGGCCTGTGACATTTAGACAGTTGGAGCAATTTCACTCGCCATTAAAACACTGGTAGTTGCTCTAAATCCTTTTTGTTTGTGTGGGCAAATCTCAAAAATGAATGTAGGCATGTAGAATTTGAGTTACCACATCAGATAAATCATTAATTATAACCGTTAGAACCTTGTAAATGTATTGCTTTTAAAAATACTGATCATAAATATGATTGGTGAGCATTAAGGCTGGCCTGCTGGGACAGTTTCTCAAACAGCTGTTTGTTGGTGTCTTGATGAGCAGTTAGTATATATATGCTGGTGTCTATTACTGCACATTTAGTGGGGATATTGGTACAATATTTATATTACAGGGTGCACCGACATGCATTTGATGAGGTTATAATCAATTTTGCCAGTGCATCCCATCGTAATAATAACATCATCAAGTTCATGGTAATTATAGCTGCAGGCTCTTCATTGATCTCTGGGCATAAAGGGTGATCCCCTTTCAGCTGCAGAATAATAGCGAAACCTTTAACCTGTACTTGAATCAATAAACCTGCTGTATTCCACCTTCACTGTGAATGAGCACCACAATTGGGCACCCTTTAGACATAGAGTTCACGCAATACTTTCTTTGCCTTCTTCTCCAGAAACCTAATGCATTAGTAAAAACTAAGTATATTGTTGGATTTGTGATGAGCTGATTGTTCTTAATATTAATTACATTCAGCAAACCAAGAAAATGTGAGTATGGATAAATAATTCATGTTTGTTTTTGAACCAGCCGTGCGAAACTGGCATTTACTAAATAATGTATGATTGCGTGTCTCTGATAATAGGGTTTGCATTAGAAGTAATACGCTTTCCTTCATTCCACAGAGCAGATCCTTGCCTGGCCGGGTTATTGTGCAAAAATTGATTTTCCTAAAACCCTGTGTGCCAGAAGACATTAGTCAGCTTTGTCTGGGAGCCAGTGCTGTACATAAGAAAGGGAATCGTGTGTTATAGAAGAAGGTGAGGGGTATTTTTTAATCTCACGTATGTAGCCTTGGTGAATTAGATTATTCATATAATGAAGAGAAATTGCTGAACGAATAGATCAATGAGATACAACGTACACAACCATAAGCAATCATAAGTAATCTACATTTTGAATTAAAGTAAGGACCTTTGTTGAATAAGGATTATAAACTATATATTAACATCCAAATGAGATTTCCTGGTACTAAGTGGCAAGAACATGAACCTTTAACAATTAGTATTTAAGATATCCCCTGCTCACTGAAGCTTGAAGGAAAATTGTGAAGCACATATAAATCACTAAAGTGTGTGTAATTTCTGCAAGAGCTGAAAGAATCGCTTTAATGAGTGTTTAAACAAAGCACAGCATTAAGATGATGTGCATGCATTCAAACTTGTAGACTCAGTGGAAAATAAAACTGTCCTCTGATAGAAGGAATAAACTGGGGTTAATATACAGCAGTGCTACTAATCGTCACTGGAATAGTGATGTAGAAAGCTGTAGGTAAATACATTAAACCAAATAATTTGACATGTCTAAATGTTTTTTTTTTTCTGCCATTGTGACATTTTTTGCAAAAGAACTTGAAATACTTTAGACTGAGCAGAGACCCAGAGAATAATAGGTTTTATGATATTTTTAGATGCTCTGATACAAACAACAACATAACAACGCATTGATCGTTGTATTTGTCACAGAGATGAGAGACTGACAGAAACAGACTTCTGTCAAAATCTCGTTTCATGATATGTCATGCTGAAATTCACAATTACAAACGCATCGACATGGCACCGCTTCGTTTTTCCTATTTATTATTCAAAGCTGAGATTAATCACATGGATGGAAATAATAACTAAACCTAATCATAGACTTCTGCTTCTTGCTCAGCAATAATTACAGTCAGACTGGCTGCCCAGCTATATGACTTATGACAGAACATGATGGATATTAATGGATTTTGTAATTGGTGCATATGCTTATGAAAATGGCTGTCTGGCTCTGACAATATATATAAAAAAAAAGATGTCAGGACAGCAAGACTTGTTCCAAGAATGATCAAGAGGGTAACAAAAAGACTGCTAGTAACTCCAAAAGATCGATTTTCAGATTCAGCACTTGTCCCTGCAATGTTCATAGAACTGAGTCTGAAATGTCAGCTGCAAGCCAGCTCTCTATGAATTTGCACTTTAAATAACATTTATGATCAGATTCCTTAAACAAAGAAAGTAAAAATAAAATATAAAAATGTCTGATAGCAAATAAGGAGATCATGGTGCCAGACGTTTGGTAGGGACAGAAAATCAATTAAATCAGTACATGTCACAACAAACTAATATTGTAAAGAATCAACAGCAGACACACCGTGCAAAGATAATGATGGTTGCTGACTAGTTGTGTTAACCATTGTAAAAGCTCTGTATGGGACACTTCAAAAACATTTTGACAAAATGTTAAAGTTAACAACTGAAACTTTCTTTAGTTGCATTCTGTATGCACACTCAGATGTCTGTAGATTAGTTCAGGGTGTTTCTGCTTCTTTCTTTCAAAACGCTCTGTGGCCCATATACATACTGGCTTTTGGTGGGTTATAACTTTCCCCAATTCACATATGAAATATCTGTGTTTGTGTTTTAAACACAGACTGACCTGCAGCTGCAGCTGACCTGCACCCAAAGACTTTCCAAATGTTGTGCACTTTAGCTACGATAAAAAAAAAAAGAAAAGAAAAAAGAAATAACATCATTTGAAAAATCTTTTATCCACTTAGTTCTGAAATGTTGGTCTAATTTATGTTTTCCTTCTTGTTCTGCATTTTCTTCAGAGTATAAGGCATTATTTAGAGTTTTCCTACAGACAAGCAGACAGCATAATACTAGTTATCTCAACAGTTTGCAATTGACGACAAAGATTGATTGACTGGATCTCATCCAAGTGCTGCGATTAACACACAGTATGTGTCCCAAAATGAATCATGTGCCTTGTCAGACCCCCCCCCCCCCCCCCCCACTGCTGTTGTGAAAAAATAAAAAAGCAGACAGAAAAGCGAAATAAACTTGCAGTAAAAGGTGCCAAAACGTTGTTTGAGGATTTCAGCCTACAGCTATTACTTCCAATTACTTTTGAAGCTAAAATGGTCGTTCCAATGGACAAGTAGAGCAGAGAGTGCTAAAAGCAGCTCCTGTGTTACCGTAAAATGTGGGAAAACAATACTGCAGTACTTTGGAAAACTGAAAGTTACTGGATAAATCCTTACAAATATATGGACAGGCATTTGACAAATGTTTTTTGTAATCTATTTCAGTGTAGGCCCACTACAGGCTGAACTGAAACTGTTTTAATAATCTTCCTGGCCTACTTTGTGCTGACTACAATACTGGAAATGGCCCAATAGAGAATGATAGCAAGTGAGCAAGAGAGTGATAGATAGTTAATGAGTGATAGGGAGTGAGAAGCTTTGAGGGAGTTGAGGAGTTTTTTTTGTTGTTGTTGTTTTTTTTTTCATTGAGCTGAGCAGTTGCATGACAGGTAGACAGGAGACCGAGGCAGACAAAGTCAGAGTGAGATGAGCAGGAAAGAGTGGAAGCAGAAGTAGGTGGAGGAGCAGTCAGGTTGTTCACACTGGCAAAATGGATTATTGGAATAGTGTGAGAGGTGCTGGATTTGTAACTCCATAACTAGTATCCTGAGGCATCAACCAGCCAACCATGTCAGGAAAGACATGAAATAAAGAGGACTGTGGACACCTGCACGGACTTGTCATATAGACAGTACTTAGATAATTCTCTGCCAAAGCTCCACTTGCAATAATGAAATATATTTAATAGCTTACGAGGGCTGAACGATATATCGTTATCGTATCTATATCTCGATATATAACATTATAACATTATCTATAACATTATAACATTAAAGATATTAATATCGAAAAAGCAATGATATAAACTATATAGACCAATGACAAACATATGAGGGTGGGAGTGAGGGACATGGAGACTGAGACGCACACACACTACAAACTCCACGGGGAATTAAAAAAGAAAGAAAGTAAAGTGAGCGTGGAAGATAATGCGGCCGGTGGCGGTGCAGAATAGAGGGTGACAGTACGGGAGTCAGTTTCACTGTTGGTAACGTGATAGGGACAGGATACAACAAATGATCACCTGAGCAGGGCAGAGCCGGAGATTTAATTAAAAAATGACGCTGCAATGCGGTGAGTGCGCCCAACTTTAGACAACAACATAGGGAGCGGGACGGGATTTGGGAGTCTCTCTCTCGTGATTTTGTGGGACAGGATTTGTTGGGGGGCAGTCACGTGATCGGGATATGACGGGAGCGACAATTGATTCCCATGTCATTAGTGCAAAATCTAATTTGGTGCAAAAACATGAATCGTCCTCCATTATTTGGAGGTATGGATTTAAAAAGGATGATGTAAACCAGAGTGAGGTGTCGCGCAGGTCGCTTGGCGAAAATTGTGAGGAAGCAAGATAGCACAAGAAACATGTTTCACCACATAAAACAAAACCATCGTGTGCTGCATGAAGAGTGTACTGCGAGGAACACCGGGGACTTCTCAGTCATCCCAAAAGAAGCACAATCAAAGTTTGATTGCTGATGCGTCCAGTAGCGTTAAGCCGGGCATACACTGTGCGATTGTCGGCTCATTTTGAGACGGTTTGCCACTTGTGCGACTATTTTTTGAATCGGGGCCAATTTCGGCTCAATCGCGTGTTGTGCTTCGTGCAGTATTCATGGGGTAACGAGTTGAGATTAACACCTCACAGCGACCTCCCGATCACAAATCGTGTGCTTGCAAGAAAATCAAACTTGTTTGAAATCCTGGTCGCTCCTCGTGAAGGTATCGCACAGTAGAAGCAGCGCCACGAGCTGATTTGCCTCAACCTCTCACAAAGAGCATGTGCGATCAAGTTACGTCAAAACAACTTCATTGTGCGTCCCCCACTTCCGGATTCCTCTACTTCTACTTCTGTTTGCCATTGCAGACGCATTGGTTAGGACGCTCGATATCGAGATATCTGCCATAATTGTCGAGATACGAAATGTTGTCCATATCGTTCAGCCCTATAGCATACCAAATGGAGGAATGAAAAGGGTCTACATGTATTGTCAAAAAAATGGCGTTATTGCAGCCATTTTGGTAGACATTTCAGAGAAGGTAAACCATGTAATAGTAGGCTGTTACTATTGGTCTGGAATGGCAGTTGACATGCGCAAGTTGGCAAGTTAACATCTTCAAGGCAAGTAATGAGATGGATATTTATTCACTATTATTCAGTATTGTTTCCTAGGGTAATATAATATGGATTTATTTTACAAATGCCAAACAACAGTCCAATTATCTTAAAGAGAATGTTCAAAAGATTTGAGATTATAGATTTGAGAGTTTATACTGTGAAATACACCAGCCATAACATTATGAATATATAATATTGAGTAGGTCTCCCACAGATACTTGATCAGTTTGGGATCAAGTGAATTTAGAGGCCAGGTCAACACCTCGAGCTGTTGTTCGTCTTTCTGAGTTGATCAAAGCATTTTTGTGTGTGTGTCTGTGTGGGGGTGCCTGGTCTGTCACAATATGGTCAATGTTATTTACTACTTCTTCAGTTTAATGTTGTGGCTGATCGATGTACAATACAACAATAATAATCTTTCTGACTTAAATGTAACAACATAAAGATAACAGTTTGTCTTTTAATATACATAAAAGAATCAAATACATTTTGTGAACTATAACTGACACGTTTTATTCACAGGCAGCCCCCGTACATTAATACCAAGCACTGACTGAACAGAGAGGTGACCCACACTCAGTGACGTCACCCACAGCATTCATGTTTTGAGGTGCAGTGTGGTAACTCTGACCGTTGCCCTCTTGCCAGTGCCTCATTGCATAACTTGTGGCTACTTCAGAAACTGACAAATAGGTTGAGTGGAGCTGAGATGGGTGATGCCTAGGTAGGCAGTAGCCACTTATCACTCATAGCTTAACTTAAAGCCCTGATATAATAGAAAATCAAATCATATAAATATGTAAGCTAGATAAAAATACAGTTATCTTGAATGGATAAGTTGGTTATAGAGACAAAAAATGGTTTTGTAGCCAGCTTTAAACATAATTTATTTCTGCCTTAAGTGGGACATTTTAACTTTTACAGCCAGCCTCAAGTGGTCATTGAAGGAACTGGAGTTTTTGGCACTTTCTTGTTGGCTTCATTTCTCCCAAGTTTCCTCTAGCTCAAATTATCAGAAAGGTTTAGCAGTTATATTGGATTTATTTATTTTATTTTAATGTGGTGCACCCTATGAACAGTCTAGACTTTTATAACAAGGCAGAGTAAAAACTGTATTGCCATTTTCCTTTACATAGTTATTGCTGTGCTGACTTTAAAGGTCAGCTTTCTTTCTGTGTAAGCTGCAGTCCATTGAGCAGGGGCATGTTCTCCCTACCATTCTTAAAGTTCATATTGGAAAAATTGACTTGCACAATCCGATAGGATGCGCTTTATTTCATTAAAATATATCCAGCTGTATGTAAAAATGTGGGCACATTTCTGTACTGAAAAAGTAGATACAACTTGTGCACCAGACAGACATAAGGCATACAGTTGTGCGTAGATGGATTTCATCTCTACTTCTAATTTCTTCTCTCTAATACTGTCTTAGTAAGAGTAAATTAAACTAAATAATGACTGAAACCGCTATACATTACACAGAAATTACGACAGTCCACTATCTTGAAGGACCTGACTAAAAAAAAGACATACTTCAGACTTCCTGATTTGTGTAGGTGGCAATGTATCAGTTGATGCTCCTGAAAGTGAGGATGAAAAAGGCTTTTTTGATATGCAAACAGAGGTAAAGTCGATCATATATGGCAGAGAAGTGTGTGCAGTGACTTGGTGAGCCGTTAATAAAAAGGCTGTCTAAGAAGTGGACTATTATAATATCTGAGCATGACATTAATTCTTGTGAAGGATACCTAATAGCAAAGGAAGTGGTCTAAAGTAGCATTGCGTCATTAAGTACTGAAAGGTTCCAAATGTAACTACATTACATTAGTTGAGTTATGAAGCGTTGTAAGTGTTGGTATCTTAATGTATAAAATCATGAGTTCTGAAAATGGAAAGTTGACACTGATTTCAAGTTTTATGACCCTTTCTACAAAAGCAAAATGTGGACTTAGATCAAACAAACTGCAGTTATGTATGCTAGGGCCTTTCTCACCTGACAGTGGATAAAGAGGCAAGAAGCCTGGACAAGCTGTCAGCCCACATCCCTATACTGTATACAAGTAACCTTTGGGAAGCATTATTTTGTGTTGTACAGTCTGAGATATTTTGAGTACACATTTGACAATCCAAAGAGTGCAGAGTGGTAATCACTCCACAGCTGCCTTCTACACAGCAGACATGTTGACAATTTATGTCCGGTATGTATCGGTTAGCATGACTGTTTTCCATATCAAGTACAGTAGTTGTGCATTTTAGGTAAGTTACAAAAATTTGCTTGAAAATGTTAGTCGGTACTAGGCACAGTCTGTGGACAAAACATGGAGGTTAGCAGTTCAGTGCATTGATATGGACTGGATACATACATACACGGACTAACTCAAGTAAGGTAAGTATGCAAATAGCCTTGTGTTCTCAAAATGTATTATTGGTTCATCACTGCACAGTTGTGTTAGGTCTAAATCAACACTTTGCATTTGCTTGTACTGCTGCAGCCACTTTGTTTCACATTATCTTGTATCTAGTATCGAAACTTATACTATATTACCTTGTAGGGACGCAGTCCTACTTCTGTCTCTCTTCTACAAATGCTTTCCACAAGTTTCGTGTGCAGGCCGGTTTGAATTCTTCCACATCAAACTAGATTTACCGTCCAAACTTTATGGTATATTTTGAACAGACTCATCAAACCATCAAAGAACTAACCGCACTAAAGCCTGACCATGACATTGCCTCACTTCTCTGGAGTCTGGATCAGGAAATTGCACTTGAGCACACTACAAAGACTACCGCCAATGGCCAGCTGGTACGTACCTTCTGCGCCTGCATGAAAGGAAATAACTCTTCATACCAGCAGGTGGCTGTAGTCTGTATGCGTTACTCAAAAGGGAAACCAGAAGAGCTAGGATTAACTGAGAGGATACAAAGCTAAGAAAAGCTGCAAAGGTACAGAACTGGCTTCAGAAGTGTTGGTCTAGAGTTTATTCAACCTAGATGGTCATGTTGTGAAAATATTTGCATAGTGGAAAGTTCAGATGGGATGAAAATGAATAACCAGAAGAGTGTCAGGGTAAACCAAGCATGTATCAGTGCTAAGCTGTTATCTCATTAAAACAGTAAAAAAAAAAAAAAGTCATAAACACACCTGAAATAAATAGTCCCCCCCCCCCCCCCCCCCCCCAAGATTCACTATGATATGCTGACTGCTGTGCTGTAATTAAAGTCTAAAGCATGCGACATATTTTAAGAAGAGAACCTTGTTATCTGGAATCTGTTCTTCAGAAAATTGGAATGCTGTAATATTATACGACTGTAATATTGCAGAGCTTGTAAAGGGCCATGGAGCCTGTACCATAATCCGATTCTAGAGCTGTTTTTTTCTTTAAATGCACAGGCATGCAGGTGTAATTCATTGCAGCAGAACTTTATTGAGTAGTTTACAATGCAATATGTGGGTGGGGAGGTGAGTAGGAGTGGGGGTTTCAGGAGGAATGTTGCTCTGCTGGAGTTAACTAAGGTTTCTTCCACATCTTTTTTTTTATCAATCTTTTCTTCACTCTTTCTTATTCTCCACATTTTATCTCTTTACTCTGCATCATATCTTTTCATCTCTTCCTTCCTTTGCTTGTCCCTTTCTTCCTCCTTTTTCTTCTCACTTCCTCTTAATATTCTTCTCCATCTGCTCCTACTCCTCTGTGTGAAATGCAAGCTTCTGGAAAGAGAAAAACAATGCAGCATATTTAGTATTTCCCTAAACTGTGAAGCAGTCTTGGACGGCTGTTGGGGCCAAACAAGCCATTATTGTAAAGTAAAACAATCAGCTGAAACAGTGTTCCTGAACAAGGTTGAGATGAGGACTTTGCTGCCTGTCTTCTTCCTCTCTTCCTATATTAAAAGCATTTTATCACGGAGCAGGTCCTCCTCTTTCTCCACCATGACTGCACTCCTCCGCCTTTCCTTTCCGTGAAACATTTCCCTTTTGAGCCTTTCTTCTTCTTTTTCATTGTCGTTCACTCCTCTTCATCTACTTGTCTTTTCAAGTGAGTGAGTTCAGGGTCTACATTGGCCTTAGTATAAGCGCTTCATTTTTCATTTTCTTGTGACCATTTTGAGGAGCTCCTCTATTTGCTTGAGCTCGTCTTGGAGATGGCATACTTCCTGCCATGAGGACAGTCTGCATCTGTAGAGATTTGTTGTCCTCCTTCAAAGACTCTTGGATGGCATAACAGAGGCCTTCTAACAGAGTCTGCACAACGGAGTGTGGAGGAAGCCGGTTAGGGTGCTGCTTCTTCACTGAGCTGTCCTGTACTGATTTAGGCCACAAAAGGCAGTACCAAGCTCAAGTGATCTTAATGAAATAATAATAGAAACATACACATTGGATCCTAACAGTGGACCTTTATTTTTACAGATGAAACCATAGATGTTTTTCACTAGTCGACTTTAAAAAATCAGAAGTCATTTAATCCCTAGCGAGAAATGATTAAGTAGTGCTAATAATTTAAATTTGACTTTGTGATTACATTTTGATTACAATGACAATTTAGATAAAACACAAAGAAATGAGGCAAATGAGAAAATGTTACCAGATTCCTTCCTCCAAAGGCAGTAATACTTAAGTTGGTACTACATGTTAGTCTCTGTTATGATTACAGTAGTTGTAGCACTGTTATATTCTGTTGTTCATTCTGTTACATGTTGATCCTTTTTCAGAACTGGTTCAGTAACATCCACATTTACGAACTCCATGTTATATGGATACGGTTGTTTTTTCTCTAATGTACATTTGTCAGGGTTTACTATGGCAACCCGCTAAGGTCTAATTTACTCCACCATGGTCTCATAACGAATCAGAAATATTTTTGCATGTTTCAAACAATGTTCTGCATGCTTTGTATTTCCTATTGCATATAAATTGTTTTATTTTTTTTTATAGTTGGGCTAGAATTGCCCCCCGAAAAACAGGATCTAGCGACTGGTGGTCTGGTGATGGGGTCAAGAAATTGTTGTCTCTTATACATAGAGCAAATTCAAAAGAAGCTGGGGTGTTAAGGTGTAAAATGAGTGTCAATTTTCTCTAGTATGGATATTGGTACCAGCTGTTCTATTGGTTAGGCTCTAAATATAATACATACACACACAGTCACGACTAAATGTTCACTGTGACTAAAC
Source organism: Planiliza haematocheilus (assembly GCA_005024645.1). Classification (NCBI taxonomy): domain Eukaryota; kingdom Metazoa; phylum Chordata; class Actinopteri; order Mugiliformes; family Mugilidae; genus Planiliza; species Planiliza haematocheilus. Next base: position 4,060,047 of record SRSE01000276.1, on the reverse strand, counting down.
TCAATCCAGTTCTTTCAATCTCTGCAAGCAATCTAGAAACATTGTACTGCATGAACATTTTAATTCCTCCTCTGCACTTTTTATTGTTACTTCATTTGGAAGTTTAGTTATGTGTACATTTTTCCTTCCTCAAATCTATGTGGAAGTGTGTTTTTATTTGTTTTCCTCCCCCACAATCAACTATCTAGTTCTATCCATCACAGATATGCTGAAAACTATTGTTCTACCAATACTGGATTTTCTATTTTGGGGATTTCGGTGAACATAAGGTACTATATTACAGATGAAGTTCTTTTCTTCTCTTGAATCTTTTATTAGGCTTTAATAGTGTTCTTGTTCAGTAACACACATATGCTGCAGTGTTATTATTACACCATGCTATACTCTCCAAGGGATTTTTGTATCTACCAATACAGTCAATGTATATAACTGAACCATCTGAACCATCATTTATCATTTCCTTATTATATAAACATGCAGTACAAACTAAAATCTGTATCTTAAAGTGGTCATCTATCACTGAACGACACAATAGTGAGTAACCCCATGGCCCACTGAAAGTATCGTTATGTTTAAATATTTGTATTTATACAAATGATGGTGTCAGTTGTGATATTTCAAGAAACAAAATGCTGTATTAAGCTATGTCCATTGGAGTCTCAAGATAATCTGGTTATGAATGCAAAAGTCATCTTCAGACAATGCTTGGTTTGATGGGTTCAGACATTGGGGCTAAAGTAAAATAAACATATCCTATGATGAAATAAAGAGGTCATAAAATGCATTGAAATACATTTTGTATGGTCTAAAATGCACTCTGTAACACTTTAAAATACACTTAATGTATATAACTGGATCAACAGTAAACATCAAACTTTCCACATACTTCGTTCCCAAACATCAAGGAAAACGAGACAGAAGGCCTGTGGCTTGTACAGCAGGTGTTGTGTTGAACTGTTTCCAGCCTCACACAAGATTGGCCTCAGGGTCATAGTAGAGTTTCTGCTTAAAGCAACACATACAAACACAGACACATAAAAATGTGGAACTGAAAGAGAAATATAGTCAAATGACTAAAACAGAGTTTTTGGACTTCATGTAGACAGGAACTGATGTACCCATTTTTAGAGTATAGACTCTGGCGGCATCAAAAAAGGGTCACAATTCCTAATGTAGTCCGCACACATGTGGGTGGAATCCCTTTCAAAAACCAAACTCTCGTTAAATTTGTTCCCACTGTATAAATGTGCTGTGCTGTGCTGTAAAGTTATACCTGCCTAACTCTACTCAGTGGTCTGAATTGTGATACCACTTGCTGACTTGTTGGTCTCAATGAATTGTACTAATATTTTAGAGAGCTCAGCTCTGACAGGAAGACCTCCAAAGGAGAGAATGGTTTAAATCAAAACGAACACCAATGAAACAAACACATGGAGGAAAAAGTGAATGTATTAAACTAAACAGGATCCATATTTAGTTAACACAAATATTCTAAATGAAATTATTCAAATAAATAAAGAAAGAGCTGACCTGACAGATGAGGGAGTAACTGCAGCTCCCTCACAAGAGAAAAACACAATGCTCCCAAATAAGGCATCTTGATTTTCCTGTAGTATATTTGGAATCTTGCTTTAGTGTATCTTCACCAATTGTGCTGAGCCCAATAACCCAACACAGTTCATTAGGGTCAACAGACAGCTATGTTAACACCGGCACAGTCTTTGTCTACTTAGTTGCTGTCTCTAACTATTAGATTAACTACTGTTTGTGCCATCAGCTGCAATAGCCTGCATATGTTAACTGTGTGATTGTATATGAATTAGAGACTCACATTTACTAACCAAACAATATTTTCTCATCAGGGAAAATCAGTCGCTAGTTCTTGGGATAACTGTCTAGGTGCAGGTATAGGATAATAAATGAGCGAGGTTAATACATTAAAACCGTAGGTGTCATGATTCAGAGCTCATCGTAAAAATAATGAAAAACTGTTAAATGTGTTACACTGACCGAGTTAATTCACAAACTAATGAACGACCGATACATCTGCCGGCTGATGTATCGGGCCGATATTTACATTTTTTATTTCTATCAGCATCGGCCGATGCGCGGCTGCATTCGTCGATAAAATTTTCCCGCCGTGATTAACACACAGGTGTCCACACGCAACTCTGTGGAGACGCTGTAGTCCACGTGCAGACCATGCACTGCCCCTCCCCTATTAGCAGAGTGCTGGAAGCTAGCTGCTGTTTGCGCAACCAAAACTACGGTAAGTTTTAAACTTTCACATTATCTTGTTTCGCTTAGCTTAAATATTGCCATACACTTTAAAATTGGAAACACGAATGCCAAATGCATGCTCTATATGTCCTTGCAACTATAGTTATTAAGGAAATTTGTGTGGCAGAATGGAAAACGGGAATGCAAATGCTTCGCCATTGTGTTTAGGTAGCCAAGTTGTAGATTATGTACGAACATTGGTCACAGGATTAAATAATGCCGACGTTGTCAATTCAGTCCCGTGGTGTTTGTGGACGTTCCATTCAGCGACCACCCAGCTGAGGTTTGGATGCGTGTCATGTGTCCCTCTCCCTCTCTGCCTACTAGGAGCAGGGAGGAGTAGCCATCGCAGTGATTGGAGCGAAGAAGAGATTTTATGATGAGAGAAATATTTCTTACATAGTTGAATATTTATTCGTGTTGACGTTTATCATGTATCAGAATACTTGCTCTACCTCTTTTGACTGTTTGTTAAATATTGTTTTATTGTTTTAATAAATGTTTGTTTTTGTTAAATTGACACTGATAACATTTATCACTGTGTCAATTTCATGATGTAAATTGAGGCAGTAAAAGCAATATCAGCTCAAGAAAAGCAGCCCATATCACACTATCACACACCACATTCTGACACTCCATTTTAACACCAGCTATTTGTCCTCAGAGGGTTATTTGTAACACAATTAACTCTACAAAGAGTATTCTTAGCTCTACTCCTGCTAAAATTTTGGCAACAACTGAATTTTTACTCCACAGCATTTGCTGTGTAGTGCTGCAGCTTTACATTAAAAGCATTTAACTGGTAATACAGAACTTAATAATGAAGCAATCAAAGGAAATGTAACTCAGTTGTAACTGATCTTAGGTCCTACTGCTATCATTAATCAAAAAACAAAATCTAAGAAGTTTGCAATAATGCATGGAGCAACTGAATGAGCAGCCACAATGAGCTGTACACCTCAAACCTCCAGTCCAGTCACTCACAAAATGACGGAAAAAAGCCAGTTATTGCCTGACATCGTTATTAAACGACAGTAGTAGTTTTAGTTTTAGACAGATATTGCAGACAGTTGCAAGACAGATCATGTCAGCCCTTTGGGATTACTTGGATTTCTGCATAAATTGGTCATAAAATGTGTTCTGATCTTCATCTAAGACATAACAATTAACAAACACAGTCTGCTTAAAATAATACCACACAAAAAATGATGTTGTCATGTTTTCGTTGAACACAACATGTACACATTCACAGTGCAGGGTGGAAAAACTATGTGAAGCTTTGGATTTACAAACTGGTTGACCCTCCTTTGGCAGCAGTAACCTCTACCAAACATTTCCCGTAGTTGCACATCAGACCTGCACAGTGGTCAGGAGGAATTTTGGACCATTCCTCTTTACAAAGCTGTTTCAGTTCAGCAATATTCTTGGGGTGTCTGGTGTGAATCACTCTCTTGAGGTCATGCCACAGCATCTCAATTAGGTTGAGGTCAGGAATCTGACTGGGCCACTCCAGAAGACATATTTTCTTCTGTTTAAGCCATTCTGTTTACTTTCTTTACTTCTATGCCCTGGTTTGTTGTCCTGTTGCATCACCCATCTTCTGTTGGGCTTCAGTTGGCGGACAGATGGTCTTAAGTTTTCCTGCAAAATGACTTGATAAACTTGGTGTTTAATTTTTCCATTGATGACAGCAATCCGTCCAGGCCCTGAGGCAGCAAAGCAGCCCCCTCTACCATATTTCACAGTTGTGGTGAGGATTTGATGTTGGTGTGCTGTGCAATTTTTTTCTCCACATATAGCGTTGTGTCTCACTTCCAAACAACTCAATTGGGTTTCATCTGTCCACAGAATATTTTGCCAGTAGTGCTTTGGAACATCCAGGTGCTCTTTTGCAAATTTCAAACGTGCAGCAATGTTTTTGTTTTGGACAGCAGTAGCTTCCTCTGTGGTGTCCTATCATGAACTCCATTTTTGTTAAATACTTTACTTACTGTAGATTAGTCAACGAAAATGTTAGCATGTGCCAGAAGTCTTTAGCTGACACTCTAGGTTTCTTCTTTCCCTCATTGAGCATTCTGTGCTGTGCTCTTTCAGTCATCTTTACATGACCACGCCTAGTGAGAGTAGTAACAGTGCTGAACTTAAGTCCTTTTTATACCATCTGTCTTACTGTGGACACACCAGCGCCAAGGCTTTTAGAGATACTTTTGTAACCCTTTCCAGCTTCATGCAAGTCAAGTGTTTTTTGTAGGCCAGGGCAACTTTAACCAACACCTCCAATCTCATCACATTGATTGGACTCCAGTTTGCCTGACTCCTGGCTCAAATTAGCTCTTGGAAAGTCATTAGCCTAGGGGTTCAAATACTTTTTGCACCATGTCATTTACATACTGTGTTCAATAAAAACAGGAAAACGAATATTTTTTTGTGCCATATTATTTAAGCAGACTGGGTGTGTCTATTGTTGACTTGAATGAAGATCAGAACAGATTTTTATTACCAATTTATGTAAAAATCCAAGTTAACCCGAAGGGTCATAATTTATAGTATATATTGAATATTACATACCTACACAAATACAGGCTGTTTCTTGCTCTTGTTTTGCATTCTAATGAGTCCTTTATGTTGTAGCATACATTGTGGTGAAGACCTGCACAAACTGTAATTGAATAGAAAAAGGCTATACATTGATTACAAGCTTGTGGGCTTATTTTGGAGAAGCATTCTTGTCAGTCACTTCCCAGTCTGGGGAATTTAACAACACACACTTGTGTGGTCAAAGAGATAAATTGACTGTCTCCTTTCCTGCCATTTCCACGGTATAAAGAGCTAGTGTACAAAAATGCCAAAAGATAAAAGATTGTCTTGAGCCATGCGACATCAGACACCACCACCAACAATACACAGCATCCATCATCTCAAAGACATCAGAATTATACTTTCAGCTTCCACATCAGAGCAAAGTTTCAAAGTACACTCTGAACTTTAAAATGAATATTTAAAACCCAACAACTGAATTGTGTGATTTCATATCAGATACAGACTATTGATTTCTGAACCTGTACCCCATTGCAAAATGAAATACCTCACAAGAAAGGTAATCCTTTTTTTTTTTTTTTTTTTAAAAAAAAAAGGATGAAGAGGATGAAAAACTTGCCACCACATTTGCGAGACTAATTAAAATAAGACGGCTAGATGTTTGCGGCTGCTATTTACCAAGCATGCCCCTTTGGCAGGTAAAGCCTCGTGCCAACAGGATAGACTTTTACTGTTGAATTCAGTCATCAGTTCGTGACATTTGGTTCGTAAATATGGGAGGCAGTTTTGCAATATGAAGGGTGAAGACGTGCATCACATTGCTGACACTGCTAGCCAACGGCTGCACTCTCGATAGTTAAGCTGCTGACAACAAACCTACAAAAATGAGATAGAGTAGTGTATAAATTCAGGCCTGATGCAGAAAGTCAGCATTTAGCTAGAGGTAGCAAATCTGTATATGTGCTTCTCCCTAGACTTGGTGTAGGATTTCCAGGGCACTTGAGGTGGGTATAGGCCATGTACCTGCCTATACTCTAGACACCTCTGGTTATCCCTTACCTGCAGTACGGTCTCAGCAGTTACTGCCTTGTCAAACTCCTATACTGCCCAGCATGGTTTCGCATGTTAAAATGGTAGTCGCCTCTGCCCTTACTTCTTAGAGGTTCTTGATATTTTGGTTCTATCCCTCCAGCATTTTGATTTGCTCCATCACCAACAGCAGAAACTTAACAAAAGCTTTCAGTATATCTATGATATCCAGATTGTTGACATGTGCTTAATACTCTGCATGCAGACCCGTAGTTCTTCATCAGCCAAGTGTGCTCCACCTAGGGTTCATTTTTATCATTTTAATTTGTGATTTACATAGTTGATAATGGCAGATGCTGGCCTATTCCACACATCAAATATCAGTAACTAATACAGGCAACATGTGAGCTTCTTTATGTATCCACTATTGTACATTGATGATCAAATAGAGTCAGAGCAGGCATGATGATCTTGTTGGGGCTGAAACAAGATTAAACCTCCCTGTCCCTCACTCTCAGCCAGGAGCAAAGTTGTGCTCTTGCTTTACTTATTGCTCTATGCAGCTCCACTCTTCAGCATTGTCTTGTTTTTCTGTCTTGTTTCCTGCTCAAGTACCTGGAGAAATCTCCTTTCCCAGTTTCCAGACAAACCCCTCAGGCTAGCTGATGCACTGTGAGGGGTGTGTCATCTGCCACGATCTGGAGGAAACCACACAAAAAATAAAAACAACAAACTAAATGTTTTCATATTTTTTAACTTTCTGCTGCCTGCTCTACTTCTGTTGTGCAGTTGCCTGTCACCCCATCGGGGACCTGTTTTTTTGTTTTCCCTTACTGTGTGTGTTTGGCCCTGGTGACAAAAAGAGTCCTCCTTACTGACGAGTAAGAACAGTTGCAAGGAATAGTTCCCTTTTTTGTCTTAATTTCGTTGACACAGCTACTTAGCAGGAACCAATTAACAAAATCATTCAAATCAAGTTTAAATTAAAAAGATAACTCAAAAAAGTAAAGACATTTAGTGGTAGAGACTGGGTAATCTTTGGTCATTGTTAGACAAATATGGCATGTTTCAGACACTTGATTTTGTTCCTGTATAATTAGTGCACTTGTGACTGTTAAACATTTTTCACTGTTATTGTTCTGAAAGGGCATTTCAGATGATAATTACGTCAGATAATGTCAACCTACAAACTATGATCACTCTAAACCTACCTGATTCTGGGTGGTGAGTCTTGTCCTCTGTCCTCTGTCTCCTGCGTCGCTGCTCGTCTGTTCACATACGGCAGAGCATGAGGTCACAGAGTGCAGCGAGTCTGACGGACTTGAGATTATTGCTCACATGGACAACGACAGCACTGGTTATTCCTGTAAGTGCAACAAAATCCACCAGCGAGAGAGACGGCACATTATGTGCAATTTAACCACCACCTGTTGAACAAGCAGTACCTTGATTTGCAGAAATGTGTCATCTTCCAGTGCTCCCCACACAGTCAATCTGCTGCAGCCTCTTTATCTACAAACTAATTATAAATGACGGTTGAACCTGATAACTATGCATCTTAAACATAAATGAATTCTAAGATTTCTTTGAGAGTATAACAGGCTAGACCAAGAACCCATGTAGTTCTTCACATCTGCAGCACAAGGCTTAAGACAAAGGAGAGCATGAATAGTGCCACGTGGGTGTTATCCGGTATCTTTATAAATTAAAGTTCAGAGGCCCCGAGTATCACGGTATATAATGTTAATGAAACTGTAGCCTGTACGCGCCTGTCAGTAAGGTTATATATGGATATGATATTAATGCATCTACATTTTTTTTATTATTTTAAAAAAGCAAGATGACACATTTACAAAGAGGATTACAGTGCATTCATTTTTAGATATCCTCAGGGATGCTGAAGGGTCTTTAACTTTGATCTATTTGGACAATTAACCTGTCATTCCAAAAGTACATATTTTGCAAAATGAAGACTATTCATTAGTTATCTAATAGATAATTACTGGTTATTGTTTGTGGCCTTGAAATTCCACTTTGGTGCATGTCTTTGGAATTAAATGAACGGTCCGTTTTTGGATTTCTATAAAAATCTTCTCCTAACTCCTGAGTATTTCTCTTCACTTTCTTCTTTTAGACTACCAAATATATACATATTGTTATTAAAAAATCTTTTTTTTTATTTTCAATATTATCTGGAGTTCATGATGTTGTTTGATTTTTTTTTCTGTCTGCATGAATTCAAAAATAATTTCTTTATTAAAACTATATGGCACGTATATAATATGAATAAAAGACGAATATCAAAAAATCTTTTAAAAATAAAATAATGTGCTACTGCTAGGCAAGTAGTGGGAAAAACACTCACAATGAACATAAGTTAACAAGTAGGTTGAGTCTTGAATTAATTAAAGTCTCTGGTGTACTCCCTTTCACTGCTGTGTGTGGTTTTGTAGCCTTAGGTGAGCGGTTTTCTTTAATAAAGTGTCGCTATGACAACATAACAACTGCATCATTTGTAGCCCTCATCAGTAAAATGAACGGTCAGGCTGATGGTGGCTCCAGCTATTTGTTGTCAAGTAAAGGAATGCCTTGTCTTGCTATACTGCAATCTTCTCTTGTGTTTTGACGCACGGACAGAGCAATAGCTAGCTCATTGATTCACACCTACAGTTGATTGGTTTCAGTGCTTTTACAAACATGCTTCTCGACAGTGCAAGCAAGTACCATTTCTTTCTTGATATGAAATGCCAGCAATTCCATATTTACCTTCCGGCAGTGCCTTGTCTTGTCATGCGGTGTGACACTGGAAAATGTGGCTGCTGTTCAGTTGGGGTTTTGGAGCTGGGTTGGAGCTAGCGTCTGAAACCCACAGAGGAACACATTTCTCCCATTCCACTGTGTGCTTTGCTTTCAGGTGCTGTCAAAGGTTTGTCATACTACTTGTAGTATTAATGCATTTTTACAAACTGCACACGGCCCAGTGGCCTGTTCTAGGTCAGACATTCCAAAACTGAACCATTTCTAAGTGACTCCCTTTATTTGGTGTTATTTCCTTGCCTTCAGCGGCAGGCATTATCCCAGCTTGTGATAAAGCACGTGGGCCATTGACTCAAAGGAAACATCACAACATCTACAGAGAATTAGCCAGCATTTGAACAACAGGTAAAATAAACGAGAAGAAACTAGAAGAAGTAGGCATTAACTTGAATTAATCAGATTGATTTGATGTACTGGGTAATCCTACTTTAGACTGCACTGTATGTTTTGTTCTATAGTTCATAGAGTATTTGCAAGAAACACTTTGTAACCCATAGATACACACATCATCATCTTTATCTTGTAATCACAACAATTACACCAGCCGTCGTGATGAATTGTATGATTTCTAAATAGTTTTCCTACACTCGGCTATAAAACATTGTTTGCATCAAATAGATTTACATATAGATGAGATTTACATATGCATTAACATATAAATATGCATTGTAGTAGACAGACTAGTTTTAGGTCTAAGCCAACATGAAATCCTCTGCCAGCCACACAGGCCAACTTTGTGGATGCTCAGTTAGCAACAGAGAAACTGCTTGGTTCTTTCTGCAAGGACTTGGATTCTGCAGTGGTCTTGGATGATTATTATTATAGATAGAAGGCCTTTTTTCCTGTTTAAGTTTTCCTATTTGAACACGTTATTGAATGCAGCATTGATTGATTGACAGCACCAGCTAAGCATAGTTCACCCATGCCATAAAATACAACACATTGCCAGTCCTGTTGCTTCATGAAGTAGATGAGTAATTACAGATTTCACTCAAGGAGTGTTGTTTAAAATGTGAACAAAACAAATTGTGCATCTGTGGTTTCTTTGCTGAAAGCTGTGAAGAAAATCTTTTCTGCGTGTGTTAATCTTAAAAGACTGACCTAGTTCCACAAGAAGCAGACACGACTGTTTTCTGAAGTCTCAACACTAAAACTGGATCCTGGCAGGGTCCAATGGCAGACAGAAGTTCTTTGTGAGTCTTCCATTGTTTGCTTCAAAAATAATTTCGGGCATTTCACTTCAAATGCACATTAACCTAGAGCAGTAACTCCTCCAAGCACAAGGTCACGATTGTCAATATAGTTTTTAACCAGGATGATTCATGCCTGGGACTGTATCTCTACAGTGTCCCTATAAACCCTAATGGTAGAGGTTTATCAAACTAAAGCATTACTGAAAGAAGAACTACAATAACATTTTAAAGGATAGGCTAATGCCTTAAAGATAAGTGCAGAAGCTCTCAAAGTATTAAGAGTTATTCTTATAACTATAATAAATAAACCATCAAAAAATCCCACTAGTCTAAACATACTTTATGTTGTAGTTTCCTTGTGGTCTTCTGTCTTGTCACATGCCACATTTTGATGAATGTATTGTGAGAACACAATACAGATTGTAAAGAGCATTTTTATATAAACAAAATTAAATTTTACCCGGCTCCATGTTAAAGGAGTTCTGGCTACAAACACGAGGTATTAAAGTTGTTTCTGCTGATGCTTGCTATACGCTTGGGCTTCCTGAACATGGTTAATTAAACAGATTTTTCATTGTTTGCCCAGGCACGGCCATTGTTAAAGTTCCCTGGAACCCATTCTCCCACTTTATTAGGAACGAATCCAGCTAAAGCTTTCCCACATTTCTATCCTACTCCCTATCTCCCCTGTTACTCTGTTTCTACACCGAACAAAGAACAAAACAATTTAAAATGGTGAGAATGCCAAACTATAATAGGACACGGAAAGTGATGCTGCTTATGCAAAATTTGTCATGTTTATCTAATATGTCAGACGCTCTCTCCAGCACCTGCTTTTGCCCTTTGCTATATTTTGAGTGTTAATGCCACACTCATGGAAGCTAATGGTACCTACAATATAACATACCAACTACACTCAGCATCTTTTAATTAGAGGTCCAGTTAGTGTATGTAATATTGCACTCTCATTTTCAGCACTCCCTTTTTTTTATTGTCTCTTTCCTCTAGTGAGGGTGGCTGGCCAGTGATGCCAGCCCAGGGTTGTTTCCGTGGTAATGAGCTGTCAAGGATATAAAGAAGGCTGTTCTTTTTTCTTTGCATATCTCTTCCTTCCAAATAGGGAATGGAGATGGGAGAGCTAGTTTGGCAGCAGCATCTGTGGAGAGCACGCCCTGGGGATTCTAGTGTCACAGATGCAGTTTAAGAACCATGTGAATGGAGTGGCTCTCCCTGACTGCAGGCAGTGGGACTGGCATGATTAGACCTTTACATGTTGTCTGTTGAATAAGAACTGGGTACTGAGGTGCTTAGAAGGACTGCTCTAAAGGGCTAATTCAATTTGCCGCCCTTTAATGACAAAAATAAATCCTCCAATCATTCTCCGCTCTTTTGGGCTTGCTGATATGTTTCCCTCTGATTGTGTAAGTACTAATTGTCTCTTTCATCATACATTTCAACTCGCAACAAAGCAGCGCACTTGTTCGCCCGTAATGTGTGCAGTTAAGGCAAGCTGAAGATGAATTTTCAGTATTTTTTCAGTCTCACACAAATGCACACTGCATTCTATACTTTCAGTATAATCTACATCGCCGATGTAAAACCAGAAACCGAGACCTCCATGATACCAAAGCTTCAATGTATGCATAATTAAGTTTCACTAGTTTTACTAGGAGCACCATTACTGAAAGTGTAGGGGCACACCTTAAATCAACCTGCTACATCTGTTTGACAGATGCCTTGATAATAAACTTAAAACTTATCATACATCTTTGACATTCAGGTAAACTGACTATTTCCAATAACCTTCTTCAGAAAATATATTCTTGACAATTTCCAGCTTACTCACCGTCCAGCAGTTTAAATGGCAGCTTCTTATTCCACCTCAGTGCTCTAGAACCACAGTTCATTCTAATAGTTTAATAGTTCCCAAGGAATTATGTCGAGGAAAACAAGTTGGCCTTTTTTTGCACTGTGCTTTGCATATTGAGGAGGCTGGAAACCTCAACTTTAAAGTTTACCGGAAATCTACACACATAGACAACTGCCACTCTATGGCTTACACCACCACTAGAACATGATGAGGGGGGGTCAGAACCTTACAAAACCAGGCTTAAGAAAAAAAGGGCACATTTGCCATCTCAACCTCAGTCATATTTGTTTTGGGTGGGTGATTAATAAACATCAGATGGCCCTGAATGAGAACAAAAAATATCTCTAGTAGTCATGTAGAACCCAATAATAGTCTTGAATGAGAGGTGAAACAACCAAAAAAGAACTGTTGGTGCCTTCAAGTCAAGCACATTAGATGACTGTGATACGTGTGACAGAGAACACAGACATATTTCTCGAGCACGTTTTCTTTTAGTAATATAGGATTATTAAATAACTTGGTTCTCAAGGCTATCAGATACAAGTTAACGCTGAAAACCTCATCTTCACAGCAAGTCTGTACCTTGTTACAGCAGTGAACAGTATTAAATCAAATTCACATTTGTGTTACTGTCTTTTTTTTCCATATCAAGTGCGTATGTGTCTGCAAACACAACACCCACTTCTCACTCTGCACTAAACACCTGACACTGAAAGATTTTGTAAGGAGGTGCTATATTGGGGACTGAAGCTTGCTCTGTAAGATCCATGTATAAATAACCAGGTTCCAAACAAACTTTATAATGTAATCCCCACTGCTGATAAGATTCACCACAGGGATACAGATATTATGTGCACAGATGCACCCTCAAATCCAGTCACGCAGCAGCACTTGATTTAAATCACAAACTGAGAGAAAACAAAGATCTACAACCTGAATGAAGCCACAAGATTGAGATCTGGACAAATTCAAGGATTTTATAAATAGCTAGAAAATTCTGACATGTTCCTGGAACGACAGCTGTTAAAAACACCCCGCTGTTCTTTGATGCAGCTCAAGCATGGGTCAGTTGAAGTTTTCAGGTTCAATTATAAGAGAGAAAAAACACTGCAGAGCATGAGAACACCGAAAAGAGCACTGTTTCCATGTATTTCAGATTTTTCAGAAAGAGTTACTGTCAGTTGAAAAATGTCAGTATTTAAGTATTGAGTGTCAGTGTTGCAGTTATTGTGTGTCTTCTGCACCAGATTGCACCAATATTTGACAAAAGAATGTTTTCCTCTCACATCTGTTAAAATATATAAACTGCTTCATAAATTACATGCATGCCTATGACGTGCACTGTCAGTCGCATAATGAAATAATTAACCTTTACCTTTATCAGCTTTATTTCCTGGTGCAAACATTTGTTCTTTAATAGTCACTTACTGTTTAGTAATTTACAAGTTATGTAAATGTGACAAGGAATGCTTGTAATATGGACTGCTACTTTCCTGCATGATTGACGGGTTATTAATTAGGTAGATAACAGTTGAGGAAAAAAGTTTGGTTGACCCCTGTACCCACAGTGCTGTGCAAAACAAAGACTACTAAATGAACACTATTAAATTGTCCATTTCACAGCATTTTCCACCATAAAATGTGCAAAAACCAAAAACGATACTTAGATTTTCGATCCACATTTGTGCCAAGACTCCATTGTTGTGCAACAAGTTAGTATTTCCAAATTAATCGAGAGTTGGCAGTGAAACAGTATTTGTTGCCTACACATATTCTTACAGTTATATCTGTTGCTTTAGGCAGATTGTGTAATGTATAACAGCTTGCTGGCATCATTAAGCTGACCAGTCCACCTCGCCTTCTCAGACACAAACATGCTCATGTACATACATAGACAGGCACAGTGAGAACAGATCTCATTTTTATATTCATGCGGTTGTTGTGCTGAATATATTTGGTGCACATGCATAAGTTAGGGATTTCTTAGGTTTAGTGATGACTGCTCAGCGTTAAGTACAAACTAAACTTTATATTCACTTGCATTGTGTCACTGCAAGACTGCTCTGTAGGACATACAACATTGACCATCTTGTGACAATCCAACGTTTTGCTGGGAAACTTTTGGACCTGGTATTCATGTGGATGTCACTTAGACATGTAGCACCCACCTAGACCAGACCAGACACCCCCACCCCATAGCAATGACACTCCTTGATGACAGCAGACATCCCCAGCAGGATGCAGCCTGAGACAGACACAACAAAAACACTTTAGGAACAACTCAGAAAACATGAAAGGTGATGACCTGGCCTCCAAATTCACTAGATCCCAAACTGATCAAGTATCAGTGGGATGAACTGCAGAGGCCACTCCCCTCAACCCATAGGACCCAAAGGCCCCACTAACAACATTCTGTTGCCAGACACCACAGGACACCCTCAGAAGGCCCACTGTTTTGGAGGCACAAGGGAGACCTACGCAGTATTAGGAAGGTGGTCATAATATTACGTCTCATTGGTGCAGTTTACACAGATGTAGTCTCTGACCATACGAATTGTCTGTTTTCTTAATTGTCGAATACTGTGTTTTGCATATACATAGAGCTGTGTTAGAAATTGTGCACTTCTAATATGGTTTGGATGGTTGCCCTTGGGCCAAATAAACATTCCTATAATTGTGGCATCAAGACGTATTCAAGAATTACTATGATGGTTTTAACAAAAATAATAAAACTGTGTGCATGCTTCGGCACCTTTGGGCAACATATTTTGTTTATTTTTTCAGTGAAAAGAAGTAAATACAAGTAATGTAGCAAACACAGGCTACACAATGAGCCATGTAAATGCACTGTTTCTTAGTATTCAATAAGCTGGAATGAAAAGAAATGTAATTTTGGCATGTGCACACGTTTGTAACTCTGTTTTTAAAGCCTCAGAACTTCATTAACGGTTTGGGCATTAAGTGATTGTGAGGCAGGTCGAGATAGGAGTCAGCCCAGAACACCACAAAGCTCACTAAATAGTCTCTCTTTAAACCTTGTCGCAGCACTCAACAACCATGGACTACTCTTAGCATCTGAAATGAAGCCAAAGGCCACACAGAGATATCAAATCACGTCCAGCTGGCAGTTTCTACTGTCTAAGAAATGGCAGTTTTTGGGAACTGTGGCTGTCAAGTCAAAATCTGAAAGACCAACACAGCATTCAGCTAAAATTGCGTATTTGTTGAGCACAAAGGAAAAGCAAAGCAAAGGAGTTGTAGGAAGGTTTTACTGACACAGCAGAGGTGGTGCATTGTTCCACTGTGTAGTGTTGCATGCGCAAACAGGATTTACATAGAAGCATCATCAGAATTCAATCACGTGTGGAACCTCATCACAAACGTCAGTGTCAGAAGTACACTAAAAGGTCAAATACCTTAAAATTAAAATATATATACTAAGAAGTTTAATAATGGTTAAGCAGCGATGCATTTAAGTTAAAAAAAAAAACAAGTGTAAAGATGCTAAAGAGGGTAAAGAAACTGTTTTGTTTTGGAAAAGAAAGGCTCTAAAAATACTGTCTAACAATAAGGCAAAGTGTTTGTTTACAATTTATGTTTAAATAGAAGTACAATCAAAATACAATATTCAATGTACATTAACAGTATAAACATGAAAATGAATGTTAGAATAGCCATTTAACTTTTAAAGACTGTGCTAAATAACAGTCAAAAAGCTTGTCCAGACTTATTTAACATACATTTCAATATCAACTAATTACAAACTGAATGACTAAAAATGGACTGTCTGCAGTGTGTGCTGTTGAACTGAGGGGGCTGTAAGTTGTTCCTTTATTTTCCCATACAATTTAATATAGTTTTCCACAATATTCTCCTGACCCCTCAGGGCTCAGTGTGGTTAGACACCATATGTGAAAGAAAAAAACACTTTCAATTCAACACTCAAACTGTACAGTATAATAACTAAAAAATAGCATATAGGGTCAATGAATATACCAGAAGTGGGAGTGTGACGTGACAGAACAATCCTCCTCCAAATTATCAGCTGATGGGGCTTGGTACATCTGTGGGACAAAGAAAAAAAGAACAGTAAGATTCACTAAGAATCTCATTTTCACCGTTCTTTTAAATAAGCGTAAGCTTTAAATTGCCCGTGCTGACACCCTGCACATGAACTATTTCTGTTTGTTGTAGTCGTTTTGTAGTTTTGTTCATAACTGTCTCCTCTTTGGTTTTTTGTTTTGGACTAATCAATGCCTGGTGTATTATTAAGAGGATGTCCCAGGCTTTCTAGTGTTCTGTCATGTTTCAGGTGAGATGTTGTGAGTTTCCTGTCCCTTTTTCTATCTAAAGGATGTGAGACATTGCCAAAACATTTGATGGAGAGTGGAAAGCCAAATAATGTCTATCTGTTGGATGATGACTTTTAAATTATTAAGCTACTGAAAAGCTGAGGATGACTTTCTATCTGTGATACAAAAAGATGGTGACAAAGGAGATAAAGATGCAGGATGTTTACATGAGTAGGCAGACAGAGACATACAGGAACAAGCAAGAAAGATGTCCTCAGTGCAGCAACATTCTCAAATCAAACATAGCGATATTTCATATACTTAATAAAGGTCCCAAACGCTCACAGTTACTCTGTCACCCAAATAAAAAATGATAGAAAACTATGCCGACTTAAGTCTTTAATATAGCTGTTTCATTTTGTGGTATTTTGTTAGCAGTTATTGATAAATTTAGTAAAGTACTGCATAAAAACAATAATTGTTAATTGTTGTCAAGGGAAATGTTACAATTAATCATGCAATTGGTTTTAACTGACGCATGCAAAGCAACATATGGAAAAGCCAGACGCTGAAACAAAGAACATGGAGCCAGCTGTTAAGCACGGGGTGAAAGTATTCTGCTTAAAAATCACGTGTGCTGCATAGAAGACATCCCAAACGTCCCTCAGAGTACTTGGAGAATGAAAAGAGCTGTTGGCAGCCTTGTATCATTGCACTACATGTATCAATACAACTCATGTCACCTGCCGTCACTGTGGATTCTGGTTTTTGACTTGTCATTTCACACCATGTCTGGATGAAAGACCCCTGTCCTTAACCTTAACCTTCTTGCATGTCATTTGAGAAAAGCTTAAAAACGCGTAGCATGACGGCAAATTGAGCTTGAAGTGCTGAGCCATTTGTACGCATTTCCGTGAAATCACATAGCTAGATTTTCTGTGGCATTTTAAGCTTTTCCTTTGTCATTTTACGGCACTAAATGAGGGAAGGTTGGGGCCCTTCATCCAGACTGCACGGTGCGAAATGAGACAAACAAACAAAATGTAGGAACACACAGCACGACTCACAGCCTTACATGTCTGCTGTTAGATGCCGTTAGATTAAATGGATCCTCTCATTAACTCGTGGGGCTATTGAGGCTAAGCTAACATTGAGGAAATACTATAGCAAATAAAACTAGCAGCAAAAATGTTCAAGGCTTGAAACATATTCAAAATGTGAAACTCTTGGCACTGTGATGATCAGTACAGACAGAAAATACAGAAAGAGCCTCTGCCGCTCATCTTACAATGTCAACCTGTAGTGAAAATCAAATTAATTTTCCACAGCGGATTGCTATATCACCAGCCAGACAAGAATGATGTATTGCACTTGATATTCATTTTCCATCATCTTTGGCAATCTTTGCACTTTTTGGCAGGCTAATGGAGGTCTTTTAAGAGTAGGGACATCATCCATTTCAAATTCTCAAGATAACCAACTGTGTCACATAATGACTATGTGACTGCAGGAATGTGTATCCTTATGGAATAAACCAACCCTTTCTATTTATAGGCAACAGTTTGATCGGTGGCTGCTGAAAATGTCTGGCATTTTCGAGAAGACGTGACTTTCTTTTAGTGTAATCGACATCTCAGGAGATAATTCCATGTATTTAAAACCTGTATTGGTGTCAGACTTGAATGGATTTATAAACTTTAGCTTCTGATGCAGTCATGTAAGGTTAATTAATTTCTGTTGTTGTAATGATTTTAGTGTAATTCCATTGGAAATCTGCAAGCGTGTATCTGATGATTCAGTGAGAGAAGCTAAAGACCGGAGAGGCACATGAGGAATTTGTTCATTAAAGCTGTTGCCGTCAGTTCTGCATTACCACTATCCCGCAGGGCAGCTAAACCCTCCCTATACTATAAGTGCATTAAGCATTTTACATGACATTTATGGGATAAACTTTTCCTATTAAACAATCACAAGAGAGAAAAAAACTCAATAACTGTTAAAATAACAAGGAATAGACTAATGCTGCATCCAAACGTCATTTTGTACAGTTTTTTAGAAAACGTAAACCTCTGCGGTATTGTGCAGGGTTGATGTCAGGACAATATAAACAGATGGTCTCCTCCCTGATATAGCCGCTAGAGAGGTAGTAGCAGACATATCCCCACCAGTGTGCTCGCGCCGGCTTACGCTGTGCAAATACACTGAATCCGTTGCCCGATATGATACTCCCATGGGGAGGATATGTAAAGCCATGCTCATAAACAATGTTAGGCTTGATTGACACATACACAACAGTCATTAACACTCATTTCCTCGCTCCGCTCTGTAGTACTGGATAGCTCAATAATTGTAGGAAGCCATGTAACTTGGAGGAAAACAAAAGGAGAGGATTAGTCTGAGGAATGTGCTTGTTTCCAGCATGTGTATACATATCAATTTACATACACCAGTCATGCACAACATTATGACCACCTTTTTAATATTGTCTAGGTCTCCCTTGTACATCCAAAAATAGTCGCGACTCATCAGAGAATGGACATTGGCCTTCTGAGGGTGTCCTGTGGTGTCTGGCAACAGAATGTTGTTAGTGGGGGCCTTTGGGTCTTATGTGTTGAGGGGAGGGGCCTCTGTGGATCATCTCACAGATACTTGATGGATTTGGGATCTAGTGAATTCTGAGGCCAGGTCAACACCTTGTTAAACGTTTTCTGTGTCAGGCTGCATCCTGCGTGGGATGGCTGCTGCCATCAAGGAGTGTCATTGCTATGGGGTGGGGGTGCCTGGTCTGGTCTGGGTGGGTGCTGCATGTCTAAGTGACGTCCACATGAATACCAGGTCCAACAATCCACGACAACAATCCAGTGCGCGGCAGGCTGCAGTACCTGCATTAGTTACTATAATGAATAACTGCAATGGCGAAAGTAGAACACATTTATATGGGACTTTTTTTATATTCAGTGCCTAAAATTGTATAATTGTACTGTGTATAGTTTAAGTTCCCTAAGGAGCAACTACAGATGGACTTTCTTCTACAAACGATTGTTGGCCAGGACGTTTTTCTGACTTCCAGACTAAAAATGATGCTTTATACTCTTTACTATTAATACAGCAAAATACAGCAGCTCGTAACAGTTTTAAGTCTGCTTGTTTTAATAAACTAACCACTTAAGAATGTTGTAGGAGTAACACAATTCAAATCCTAGGACTAAATGTGAAGTAAATCAGCGATATCTCCTACAACAGAGCTCTTACTGTACCCTTGTTTCTTGCAAGGCAGTCAGTCACCACACTCCAGCTGTACTTGGCAACTGTCAGGTGTGAATGTGTGACATTGTGTATGTGCAAAGCAGGACATTTTTAGAAAATGGCATGCATACGCAGTCGGCGTTTCTTTAAAAGGGGGTGCCAGATGAGTTGTGTTGTGCTTGGTCCTGCTTGACGAGGAAATCGTCTGGACATTTGGAGATGTTTTGTTTTGTCCTCATTTTCCAAAACTTCATAAGTGATGGTAAGCATGACTTACATCTTTTATTAATCCTACCGTCCTTGTTCTATCCTTTTTTGGAACATGAATTGCAAGTGAATTATGACAGTCTGCAGTCAGACTGTACAAACAGTCCTTAAACTATATACGATACCCCAGTTTTACTTGGGGCATGCTAAGCCAGCAGATAACAATCACTAAAATACGTTACAGCTATTCACTGAATGCAGGCAAATAATAACAAATAATGGCACTGCCTGACCCTGATTCCAATTACTGCTCCGCCTAGTCATCCACTGTGCGGCCCATATGGTGCTCCAGGACTCCCTCATGCTGATTCTTGCCTGTCTTCTGAACAGCCTAGAGGAAACATGGCCAAAATTCTGTTGAGTTATTTTCCCTTGGTACATACAAGGTCTGGACATCTAAACATTCTTTGTATTTTGAGTTTCTGTTTAGTTGGTATTGGTCACCTTTTTGGCCACAGCGGAGAGGTTGCACTGGCGTCATAGGGAAGTACTGTAAAGAAGCTCAAAATGTTCTAAAGATAATGCACATGAATTTTTTAATTTGAAATAAAACTCTACCTACTCATGTGTGCTGTATTCAAACCTTTTGTCGTGCCACTCCAGAAAGCATCCAGTTTGCTTTGATTTTCTTTCAAGTGTGTCTAAATCTTGATTGAAGGCCACCTGTGGCAGACTGAACTGACTGGACATAGTTTAGAAAGTTACAGTCTTGTGTACATGCGGGTTGACAGTTGCCAGGACAAAATCCCAGCTATGAAGTCCAGCAAACTCTCTGTAGACCACCTTAATAAAACTGTGGTGAGGCATAGATCAGAAAAGGTTATAAATCCTTTTCTAAAGATTTTAGGGTTCCACTGAGGCCATTTTAATTCTGGAACAGGAGAAGATTGGAAGCAGGACTCTTCTTAGAGCTGGGTACCCATTTAAACTGAGTTATAGACTGTGGGCAAAAGCTTTGTTCATGCTGTTGTTGAGCTTCTTTTTAAAAAAACAAAAAACACCAGCCGGCCCAGTGGGGGAAACATTTATCGGTCAGTAATAATTTCCACAGTTTAAAGCTAAACTTTGTTACACATAAAAAAAGTGTATAACCCTACTTATATTTGAATATATTTCAGTTTTATTGCAGGCAGTAAGTTTAGTAACATTATATGAGGTAGGGGAATATGAGCTGCCATGTGTGAACATATGGGTTATTATTACATGTGCCTCCTGTATCATTGTAAACTAGATTTAAATTGAAACATCAGAAATACCAATAGAGACGAGGCAGTTGTTAAATTTTGACCCATACAGGAACTCCAGCTTGACTGGAACATGTGGAGAGTGTTCCGCAATTGGTGACTCACCCCACAGACACAGAGGTTCCTTTACTCTGCTGTATCCTGGGCTCTTAACACGGTACCCCTCCTACCCTCTTATTCACAATGCCGGTCAATTGCCGGTTTCCTGTGTCAGCTCCATGGCAGGCTTTTGCAGTGGTGCAAGCACACCCACCATTCCCACAGTCTGTTCAGAAAGTAAATGATAGACTGGGCGCTATGTGGTGAACCGTCGAGTGATTGGAACCTGCCTGTTAAGTACCCTGAAGAACTGTGTACAGGTCTAGAGGGGAGAGTTAGCACAGTTTTGAGCGTAAAGGGTAACACACCAAACATTATTTTTGTCCTGTTGCAGTTTGTATGTACGCAATAGCTGAAAGCATTTTACTTTCCTACTAATGCCAAAAAGCCTTGCACAGTACTGTACATAAATAGAAAATCAGAGACCAACATTGGCAGCAAAAGGTGTGCAAGTAAGACAATAACCTGCACTGCGATAGAAGTACTGTCAAAGCAGATACTGCACAGCACATCCAGGAGTTTTAAGGAAACTTCTTTTACTGTATTTGTTTCTATTTTGCATATTTTTATAGACTGCATATCACCCATTTTATTCACTACACTGAAGTGAGTAGCTTCAAACTTCCTTCAGTTCATTGTGCTACAGGGGGTAATATTGCAGAAATGGGTCCATGTAGACACAAAAAGCATGTGGAGGCTGAATGGACCACACTAGACATCTCTTAGTGGCGCTGTATGGAAGTTTGCTTGATGGCTGGGAACCACAGAGAGGACAAACAAATTCTGCTACTGTGATCTGATTGTTTGCTGTTGTGAGTGTGTGTGGATCGTTCCACAGCACTGCTACCAATTACTTACACGCTTGTTAGCTGGCACCCCAGCTGCTACGCTCACCTCGCCTCCAGACATACTGGGATGCTTATAGCTTCAACAGAAACGTAGGCTATTATCTGCTGTTATGTTATCAGACATCCACTGGCATGCTTGTAGGGCTAACAGCCTTAAGCACGTGGGTGCTGTTAGCTGAAGTGTTGGTTTACCTTGAAATAATAAGGAAATAGTTTTGTGGATAGCCCCTGTGTATGTTTGTGTGTGTTTATGTATATGTCCATCCACCACTCGCTTTGGAGAACAAAGCAGCGCTAACAGCACAGCTAAAGGGGGCCAAATGTCTGTGAGATTAGTTGTGGCGTTGGGTGCTTTGTTTCTCTTCCCTCACTATTTTATTTAGTTGTTTAGTTGGCTGTGTATATTCCACATGACAGCTCAGCCAGTATTTTGAAGATCTATAAGGCCACAACTCTACCTACTGTATCTTCAGCTTTATTATAGTTTCAAATATACCTACACTGTACGTTTATGCTCTCCATTAGTTCAAGTTGTAATCATAGCAGCATCAGTTGCAATTATGATATTACCTTATTGTCTCATGTGATGTTGTATAAAACATGTCTTCTTGCAAAAAAAAAAAATGGTGTAACTATCTTGAAAATTAAAGCAAATATAAATATCTATATTTATCATCAAATGAAGATATGAACAAAATAGTTTTCATTCTGTTCTGTGGGGTGCCATGCTTGCTAACACATGGATAAAGGCTACTGTCTTGACATACCTTAGGCCTTCCAATTATGTACCACTTGTCGACTACTTCCTATTCATAATATAGGTTGCTAGAAGATGCTAGAAGATAAAGAAAGCAAGCCAAAAAGTAATTTGTGTCTATATTTATGATGTTAACACTAACTCAAATTATTAAATAATGTGAAAGGTTCCCTGGAATGTCAAACCCACATCTAAATAATACGCAACTATGAGGCTTGAAACACTTGTAGCCACGTCTTTTTGGTTGTTCAGCACAAACTTACTAACCATGACTTTGCTAAAAATAAATAAATAAATAAAATCTGCCAGCCTTTTTATTGCTGACAGATTCTAGCTTATGATTTGATAAAGTTATCATATCCTGCATCATTTCTGTCTTGTTACTGTAAGAAATGCACAGACATGTTCTATTCAATTCAGTTTTATTGATATAGCATCGGTAACAATACAAATTTTCTCAAGATGCTTAACAACACCTGGCCTGAAATCACTCGAGCAAGCACGAAGGCTAATGACTTAATGGAAACTGTTCAGTGACAGCAGCTTAGCAAGTAACGGCCAGGTCGTCTAGCGAATGCAATGGAGGGATGATAATGAAGGGATGAAGCTGTCCTCAGACATGTTGTATTTAAATTAACATAAACAAAACTCTGTACGCCTAAATTATAATATACTAACTTATTATCCTCTTCCACTATTTTAAAAAAAAACATTTGCAAATACGCCATGATTCAGACTTTATGGAAATGTCCATTAGGGAGGCAGGGAATACTACGAGAGGAGGGTGTACAATGCTCAAAAGCAGGGCCTCCTCGTCATCACTACATCTGTGCTTTCACCATTTTAATGCTTCAGAATGTCTGCCATAAAAAAGTCTCTAGACAAATGCGCTGTATTCTTCCTGCTGCATGTTTTATTTTATTTTATTTATTTAAATCTGGAGTTATAAAATAAGAATGTTTTAATTTGCCATGTGTTCTTTATTAGCAGTGACAAAAGACTGAAAGATGGTTTATGGCTGGCAAGCCTGCAAGCCTGACTTAAGTCAGCAGACGCATTTGTCTCAATAAAATTGAAGAATGGGAAATAAGAAAAATATTTCCCACGTTCCAACTATGTTGTTATCTCAATGGGCACACTCCTCATAATTCCACCTCTATTTCAATTAACATACAAGAATAAAAAGGCAGCTCGCATTAATGTGCTCCAAAACGTATAAAACAAAGGAGATTAAAGACGGTTTAGTTTAGCTGCCAGTCAAGAGTTAAAACAAGGGAGGCCCCCAGTCTTAGTTCCACCATGAAATATGTGTCTATGTGCATGTTACGTGTGGAACAAGGAATGTATTAAGTAATTTTAGCAAATGAATGCCTTTATTATATTGTCATTTTAGTTTCAGACTCCATTATTTAGTCCAACAAATGCCACTGACACGCCATAAGAAAATGACCCAGTGTAAGAAGTGAAGTGTGGACTAACATGTCTAATGGTACTACCAACCCCAAGGACTGAGGTCTGAACCTGCATTAGTGTCTTCTTTTTTTGGCTTAACAAGGTGTATGCACAACACAAGCTCCAGAAAGGTGTGAACACAACACTTAAATAACAGCCTATTTATACATCCACCACGCTTGAAGCAATATTGGCGTATTTTATTCTGTTTGCAGATGACTCCAATATTTTTTTATCTGGTAAGAATGGACCTAAATTAATATCAGAAATGAACACAGACTTGTGTAAAGTGACTTATGGTTTAAGGCAAACCAAATTGTCACTCAATATAAAGAAAAGCTTGTATATGTTATTTACTCCGAGAAGTCTACACTCAACAAACTCTCTTCCTAATGTTTATATTGACAAACAACATTCTGGAAAGGGTCACGGTACAAATCTTAGGTATCTAATTGATGAAAATTTACTTGGAAGAGTCATATTCTGTCTATTTCTAACAAGATTGCTAAGAATATTGGAGTTATCAGAAGAATACGTCATCTCCTGCCTGGCAAAATCTTGATTAATTTATATTATACGATGATCTATCCTTTCATTTCATATTGTAATATTATTTGGGCAAGCACTTTCAAGAGCTCTCTCAACTGTATTCTCGTTTTACAAAAGCGATTCATCAAAATGATAACATTCTCTAGCAGATTTACTAGATCCACACCTCTGTTTCAATCCCTAAGTATTCTTCCTGTTTTTGCTGTAAATACTTTTCAAATATGTATTTTTGTTTATCAATCTATCCACAAGTTACTCCCAATTTGTTTCCAAACTGTATTTCAGTTCAATTCCCAGATTCATAATTTCAACACTAGATCAGCAAATAATCTTCATCCCACCTTTTTTAAGTCTACTTTTTCTCAGTTCTCAATCAGATTTAGAGGTCCGCATTTTTGGAATGCACTACCAATCCACCTTAGAAACTGCACAAGTATAAATTCATTTAAGAAACAAATAATTCACTTTCTATTGGCCCAATTGAGCGATTCATAATTCCACATACTTTTTACATCATTTTGTTTTCTCTCTCTTTTTTTCTAATTGTTTGTTTTTCACATGATGGTAAACTGAATTCTGAATGTCAAATGTTTATCCTGAATATCCACACAATATTGATTTTCTCTTTTTAATTGTTTTATTTGTTTTTTCATTCTGTAAACTAAATTTATGTTGAATGTTTGTCTTATGGAGGACCACTTGACAAGCCCTTAGGGGTTTTTTTGGTTTCTCCCGCACATTTGCTTTACCTACTGTATACTTTGTATGTCTCTTGTCGTTTGTCGTTCCTTTTTTTTTAATATGCTGTTTTATACATCTTTTATGTGCTAAATAAAAAAAAAAAGATTCAGCTGGGTTTTTTTCCGTCCATTTTAGCTTAACTAAGTTTATGATCATACAACATTTGACATTTTTTCATGTCTGCTGTCTGGCAGAAAATTGATGTTGGAGTTTTGCAAGAGCAGAAAAGATAAGCAAATTTGGTTTCATGCAATAACTAGACATTTTATGTGCATAATGGTAAATGCCTCGGGACTTTTACAGCCATTATTATGTGAGACTGACAACTTTCACAATTTGGGAATATTAAAATCAAAGTGCATGCGCACCTGTCCACACCTCAAAGACACAACCAAGGTTGTGTTACACTATAAATGTAATCATGTTGGTTATGATTTTACATGGTAATTCTACACTAGCTAATTGTATATCTGCTGTACACCCTATTGTCATCAACCACATAGAGTTCATCACTCTATTCTTGACACTGGATGTTGGTTGGTTTATAGAAGTGTCTTTTGACTCTTGAGGTCACTGGTTTGGTTGCTATGTCTGTGACTAGATCAAGAACCTAAAACCCCCAGACAACTCCCTGGCTTCCTTGCATAGCTTCCTACTGCGCCAAGTGTGCTCACTTGGCCCGGTTAAACGCAGAGAACTAAGTCCTTGTTTCTTTGTGCATATATACTTGGCAAATAAGGCTGATCTGAATAAGATTTGACTTTGCTTATTTCGTTAATCCAGCCCTTTTCGCACCCTGCAGTGAATCATCTGATACAGTGTTCTTCGAAAATTTCATTATTTCATCTGAGATTTTCAAGCTGTCAAAGTTTGAGACAAAGGCTGTTTTCAGCGCTTCTAAAAAAGGTTGTCATGTGTCTGCATCACTACAGGTAACTATTGTGCGAAGTTGCACAATGTGTGGGAAAGTGAAAAATTGTACCTTGATGAAAATCAGCAGACAAAAGGTCCATTGCGTGTTTTTTTTCTCCCTCACAACGCAGGTGACAGTTTTCTTTCAAATTTGAAAATAGTTTCTTGCTAAACCCCTTCACATTATTGAATATGCCACTGTAAAATAAAATAAAAAGACTTGGCTACAAATGCTTTAGTCACCTTATGCAACATATTCAATACTGTTAACTACCCAGTACGTCAGGTGAGGCTTTGATGCAGGGAAAGGACAACAGAGTCTAATCTGTGAGCCACACAATTCATACAGCCACTTAACAAAACATTAGGTAAACTAGTCTAAATGAATGTTCTCTAATATGACAGTCCTAAACTAAATCTGCCTTCATGACTGTCAGTGGGTTAAATTAACCACAAACTGTTTCTGTTATTTAGCCCATCCCACTGACTAAAATGGGGTTTCCAGAATAATGGAAACATCTGTTGGTACAACACAATACAACAGTACTACAAACCACAGCCTCCAAAATAAAAACATAGTTGAAAGAACAGTTCTCTCAGTTATTTTCAACAAATGGTAAATACCATAACCTTCACGAGGCAGAAGATTTAGGAGGACTACTACTCTAGAATACATTTGTTTTCAGTGTACCTAAATAACTATCTAGTGGAGCTGGGTATTGCTTTCCAGTTCGTTATCAGTTAAATTAATGTTCCAAGTTGTACCAAAATTGAACTCTGACCAGGTGCATTATTAAAAATGTTGACATTCCAGAATGATGCCATACATCAGTTTCCAAGCCTGAAAGTGCTCTCAGAGTTAAATAGCTTCTGTCATGATTCGGATCTCCCACACACACGAACTAATCTCGTCTCATGAGACCGGATTTGCATTAGAATTCTCATGAGACTGCAATGAGATTTCTAATGAGGGTATACAGGAAATGGCATAAGATTTTATATTTTATATTTCAGTGAGTATATGTTTGAATTTTGTGAGAATTTGTAACTTTAGATTGTAACTTTAATTCCTTTTGCCAGCTGTTTTCAGAGCTGCCCATTGCACAGTGTAGTCTTGGCAGTCGATGTCCCCCCACACACATACTGAGAGCAGAGTTGATTCCAGTGGACATGACCTTGAAGTGTCACATTTTACAGTAACTAACGTCAGACTCTGTGCTCCCTCAGTTTTTTTTTTTCTTTCTCCAGGCTACAGTGAATTATCAATGAAACATAATCTGACAGGAAGTTCTGAGTATTATATGTCCTGTTGAAACTTGTTAAAAATGTGTAGTTAAGCACCTTCACGGATTCTCAAGCGTACCAAATCTGAATTTGTGTGTTTGCTTTTTAATTCTCAGGCAAACTTTCCCTGCAGTAGCTCGGGCCGCAAACTTCCAGTACAGGTTGAGTGAGTGCTTTACAGCCTGTGCAACCGCTACTCTACTATTGCTTACATTCATTGTGTTAATTTAAGTATACAAGATTACACAGCTGGAAATAAAAAAATAAAAAAAGAACGTAAAGAGTCGGGAACACGGGCAAAAGGGAGCGCGGGATTAGAAGCATAGTAATGAACACAAAGAGAGCTGGAGGACAGGAATAAATGAGACGAACAGAGAAACACAAAAGGAGAGGAGAGGACGGGGAAGAGAATTACAAGAGCAAAGGCGAAAAGGAGAGATACAAGGTGGAGAATAAAACAGAAGGAAACAAAAGAGGGACTAGCTGAAAAAGTTTAAAGGAGCAGGATATTACATCGGGGGGAGAGGTGGAAGACGAGCGGGGACAAAAAAAGTTTATCAAGAAATGGATGACAAAAGGTAAAATTTTGAGGAAAAAAGAAGACAAAGAAGTCATTGAAAGATGGTGAGAAGTTGTAAGGGACAGATAAAGAAAACTGAACAATGATAAAGGAAGGACAAAGCACCAGTCAAAAACCCCAATGAGTGAGTCTACAATAGGGAATGTAATTTTGAAGTTTGACTGTTGAATACAAGGTGCTTCTCACATCACAAAAGTATTATTCTCAAGTATTTGCAGTTGTCTTTCAGATTGCTTGTGTGGCCTTAAATTGTGCTCACAAGTACACACCCTCAGCTTTAGGTGAGAACAGACCGGAGAAATATTCCACTTTTAGCAGAAGAATTGTCAAACAGTCCTCTAGTGTCAAATGTTGAACATTTTTCTGTGCAGTGAAGGTCAACATCCTAAAAAATTTACATATATTTGAGTCAAGGAAACCTGCAAAAAATCCCAAAATGATAAAATTATGCAACTCAAACTGTGCCACTGCTGTACTAGAGATGTGTATGGATTTTTTTAACTGGTTGCACATAAACAATGAGGTGACATATCAGTGGCTCCTGTCACTAAAATACCAATATATAATGTCTTAGCACACATATCCCATATTCTATATATATATATATTCAGTATATTTAGTCCTTGTAAATGTCAAGGACAAACTGGGGCTAAGTCTCTTGTGTTGTCTTTACTCATTTCTAATTAAAAAATAAATAAATAAATGACAAAAATGTGAAAAATATTTGGACTGGTTTTGAGAGTCCAGACCATTTCTCGCACTTCTGTGACAGTTGGTTTGATTAGACACACACAGCTGAAAATAGCTGACACAAGGAGGTGGTTGAGCACCACGCAGCTCCTTCTGGAGGATGGTGGAGCTTGCTTTTGAGCTGAAGCATGCTCAAATCATTTCAACTCTATAAAACACTCTCAGTTCTACTAAGGTTTAAGCATCAGATCTATGGAAATCTGCGTGTTCCTGTACGCGCTAAGGATGATGACTGAACCACCATTTATGTGCTGCACCTGTCCAGTCCCTATTCCTATCATTTTGTTGTTCATGTGAGATTTGGTTTCATACACTGGGATAATATTCCACAAAGTCAGGGATTGTTACTGAATTCGCAGGCCGCGCCACTGCATCTGTCCTGGTTGGGAGTTCTTAATTATGTGATTCTGAGGTTGCTGAGAGGCAGCATAAAGTATTCACTGTTCTGTCTTCTCTAAAGCTCAAGGCCATGTCTGTTGGTTGAATTAATGATTGGGCTCAAGCATGAAAACGAATTAGGCTCACCCAAAGGGTACACTGACCTGTCAGCTGGAATAATGACTGGAGTGTAGCAGATCACTAATGAGAACAGTAAACAGTCAATCTATTGTGTGGCCAGAAGATGAAAGAAGTTGTGCTTCTGCCTGGTTAAACTACAACTCACTACAGGGAGAAGAACACTGACTGAGAATATTGAACAATGGTTTACATTGTAAAAAAAAGCATGTAGTGAAATGGAGTCATCGCAATCCTGTGTGTTGTGAATGACGAAGGAAAGCTAATGAATTGCTCGGACACTGCATCAACAATTAATAATGGTTAATGACTTGTTGGTTAAACAAAAAGGTCAACAAGCTAATATCTGAAAAATTATACGAATAAATTATACCGAGTAAAAATGCTTGCTGGTTGAAAAAATTACTTTAATTGGAAAACAAAAAAAGACTCGAACTCAATACTGGAAGATAATATCTAAAGCTCCAAATTGGAAAAAATACTAGCCTTAATCAAATTCTAGCTATCTGAAAGGAACAAATGTCGCAGCATTAAAGTGCACACTGCTATTTATATCATCATTACAGTATCATACTTTTCTTTTCTGAGATAACCGGATACATCCACTGCACCAATTTATTTCTTAAACATCGCCCATATACAGTATATTGAATTGACTTTCACATCTTATTAACTTAAGAAGTGAATATGGCATGCTGGCTGTTTGGCCTTTTACTATAAAATATGCCTTCATCACAATACTTGGGAATGTAATTGTGCATGCTATTCAGCTTATGCTGTAAAATTTGAGGTCAATGTGAGACCCAAGCTCTACTCAGTACTAATTTGTTATTTCCTAATGTATGATAAACTGTCCTGTCCTGACTCGTGGAGTTTTCCTTGTTTTTCGTTCTGTTTTTTCCCCGCTGTGGAATGGCTTATTCACTGTGCCATGTGTTTCTCATCCCTGTGCGCTGTCGGTCGATGGAGACGCAGGCAACCACATAGGCATGGAATCACATCAGCTGCTTCTTTTCATCTGACAGTGACAAGCCTGACAAGGAGCACCTAATCCCCACGGAACCTCATGGCACACTATTCACCCCTGAAAATCCCACTCTGTTCAGCCAGTAGGAGTCCTGAATGCAGTGGAGAGGGTGTGATCCCTCACCAAATTCACACCTGAGCACGCTGCCAGTCTGGCCAAGTCAGAAGGGATTTGTCTGGGGACTGTACCAGAGTTCCTGCACTAGATGAGTAAAAATTTTCATTTGCTTGTTTTTCAGCTTTGCTCCAAGAGTTGAAATATCAAAAGAACTACTGGATGGAGTTCCATAAAATGTTCTGCAGACAATTATAGTTACAAGATGATGTAAGCTAATCTACTGACTTTGATGATCCCCTGAAGTTTCCTCCAGGCCTGCATTATGAGGCTTGCAGTACTGGATAGATTGCCATTCATATAATTTTTATTTATGCTGTAAATAACAAATTACATTCCCTTAGCCTCAGCTGTACTTTGTTGTTAACTGTAATTTGCAAATGTTACCACCTAAATGCACTAAACTGAGATGGTAAACATGCTTAGCAGCTGACCTCAACTTCACCATGTAAACATTGCCATTTAAACATAGCAGCATGTTGATTTCAGCATTTAGTGCAAAGCACTGGTGTACATCTTTGCTATCATTGCCCTAGGGTCTTAGTGGGTCATTTATTTAGCCTTCTGGAATCTAACTGTGAGATTTTCTTTAATGTGCATGTGCTTTATGCTGCTGAAAGAAGTGGAACTGCAAGCTTGTATTTAGCAATGCAGAGTATCTAGAACACTTAAATCGGAGGCCTGGGATTTTTTATTTTACTTATATAGCATAGAGTTTTTGCAGCAGATGGTTTTAATGATATTTATAACCAGTTAGACCATCCAGACGTTCACCCTCCTCTTCCTCAGACATCTCCACGTAGTTAGTAGTTGATTGTTCGGCAGTGGTAGTCCACCAGCTAAACCAAAGAAGATGAAGAGGACATCTAGCGTATGTTCTTGGAAGACAGCCTACAAATTAGGTTACCGGTATGTTTCCTCCTTATTTTCTGTTTGTTATTGTGAGTGATGTGTGGACGTATCATTCCGGAACTTGGCCCTCATGACAAATTTTACTCACTGGACCCCATCAGCATATCAATCAGTGACTGCCAATGTATTTGTAGTGGAGTAAAGAGAGACATGCAAACACTACAGCTAGCCAGATAATGCATTTACTGAGGTATTTTAAAATCTTACGAATAGGCGCAAATTAATCAAAAAACAAAGCAAAAAACACACGCACACAATCTGTGGTACTAGGTACCGAGCTGCATTTGAATAATTACTAAAAAATAATGTTTTGCACAATTGCAATCTTCTCAGAGAAGGATGAGCGTCAGAATGGTGATATTCTGATTTCTGTCATAACACTGATTCAGGCCAGCAGGGCCAGGGGAGACCCAGGTAGAGGTCCAAGCATGGCTGCTGATAGAGAAGTAACTGGACAGCAACTGAGGCTGCAAATTAACTACCCCTGTATAATTTTGTTAATATGTTTAGTTTATTAAATGACTCAAGTTTGTTCATCAAAGGCCTGTAATAACAGGATTTGCTGAGATTTCTGTCAAATATAGTAACACAGACTTGTTACCTTTATACACATCAATCACGCTTACTGTCGTATGTAGTCACCTCACTAAGCCTCATTCTGAGGCAACAAAAAAAGACCTGCTTCATGTGAATCAGTCTTCGGTCTCAGTAATCTCCAGTTTCACTTGTTAGTGAATATGAGGCATTCTCATTTTAAATACTATATGGCCGGTGATAGATGATACTGGAGTGAAAGCAGAGTTTTATTTTCACAAAAATCAAGCATTAAGGGGGGCAGCTCTGATTCACGCATGTTATAAATCTTGTTGTGCATAAGAGCAATGCTTCAGGTTGTCTTGAACAGGCACATAGTGTATGTGAGACTCTTAAAGAAAGGTTCTCATTTTATCAGTCCTTATAAGACTGGTCCTGTTAGGCAAACCTTGCTGCTCTTTCATGCCGTGCTCATATCACCATGGCAACACACCAGCCCCTGCAGGCGTCTGCCAAATTGACAGTGTAAAACAGAGCGCACACATCCACCCATTCATCCACCCCCCTCTCTTTCTTTAGCACAGAGACACCGCTTATATAGTTAATCAGTTTCTGTATACGCAACATACTCATCATTTATCAGCTGATAGGAATTGTCATATGTTGGCTCTCAAATTGGCGATGGCTCTCTTTTTCATGTGTTAATTTGGTGGAATTCAAGAGAAGCAAATTGCAATAGATGTTACTGACCAAAAGCCTTAGAGGTTGAGATAGAATCAGGCGTAGGAGCAGGATCACAGTGTAGGAGGATTTAATAGACCCTTACCTGCAGGGTACACAGGCATTTTCAGCAATTGAGCTGTGATGTTGGTAAGCTGTTATAAAGCAAGAGATGACACATACTGTGACAGTTCACCACTGTCTCTCTGCATAAAGACAATTCATGTACTTTCAGCACACAGCATGCCTCAATAGATAGGCTTTTTAGCATTACAAATCTATTATTTTTGACATTTTGCATTTAGATGAAAGAACGGAACACCTAATGTGGATAATTGTCATGACTAACATATAAAATTGCATGCAAAACTACTAAATACATGTCTGAAAATATACTTTAGGATTGGATTCAGTGAACACCAAATGAACAGTACAGCCTTATTTGAAGATATATATTTTTTTCAGTTCCATAAACTGTGAACTAATAGCCTGCAGTCTGCAAAGGCTTTTTAATAGTCCTCCCAAAGGACCGTAGAATGCCCAAATGCTCTGAGGCTATGTACGATGCACTTGTCAGTCTCGGCTTGTTTTCAGTGCAGCAGATGTAAATTATTGTAATTAAAATATGTTACTTTACAAAAAGATTTCACATCAAAGATAAAAAGGGCAAATTAAATATTTTCAATTTTATTCTTGGAGTAACTGATGTTGACAGCCACATTTGGAATGTGGTGCGATGAATTCATTCATGAATTAACAGTCATCTATAATATGTTCTCAGACAGATTTCCAACTATTATTCAAAATGACAAAATAGCCACACTGTCGCCTGTATCCATGCATATATAAAGAGATTTCCACATACATGTATATGGTCATAAGCAGTGGACGAGGGCATCAGCGTGGTAAAGATTGAAATGATATACGCTCATTAACAGTCCCTGGTGCAGTCTAATTAGCATGTAATAGGACACCAAATCCAGCACAGGAGGCTTGTTATTTAAGGATAAAGCTCATCTCTCATTTGAATGCATTTTTCATAAGCTGCTCTAATTAAGTTTCATTAGCATTATTAATTAAACATGAAAAGCTTCTCATTTCCTCTGTATCATGGTGACTACTTCAAAAGAGCACAGAGTGACAGTTCTCATGCTAATGTATATCTCCATCATGATATCATGCTTCAGAATATATATATATATATATTTTAATGTGGCAGTATAGAAACTTTACAGAATATCTGCTTGTGACATGGCCGAGTTGTTAAATTGGTGTTTTCATAGCGTAATATTCAGAATAACCACCCGTGTGAACCCTTTGCCCAGTGTGACCCTGTGAACAGACTGGTGATTTAAAACATTCTGCTACAAAGTATCACAATGGGTGGTTGAGGACTCCAGCGACGGATTACAAAAGCCCGCTGCTCACAAAACTGCTGATCTGTATCCCTTAGGTTCAACCAGGATTGCTCCCAAAGTCACAATTATTCATTCTCAGTGAAAAGCTGAAGTACTGTCATCCGTACCCCTTTCAAAGAAAAGCCTTTTGAAGCCATCTTAATTCTGTTTCTCTGTTGCCTGTAAATCATGTACTGTAGCGCTACAGTTGTAGCGTCTGGCATACTGGCAAAAGATGGCCTTGGTTTTCAACTAGCAGACTCTTTTTAAACAAATTTGCAGCATTATATACTACTTGCAGTTTTTTGAAAACCATTGAGAATGTCCTCATATATTCAGAAAAATATTCTGTGTCATTAATTGTAATAAATTCCTTTAGTGTAGGAAATCAACAGAAATATGACAAACGAATTTTTGAATTGCTGTCCTTGATTACAGTCAAGATGACATGACTTTTATTTTCTCATGTCATGTCACACGTCCCAAACCAAATCTTTCTCAGAGTCCAGTTACTGTATTGTGGGACGTTTCCCTTCTGAGGTTTAGTTATCCGAAGAACACTTTTCTTCTCCTGTCTCATTCTTGGGAATATGCAAAATGAGGCACAGTTTGGCTGCCTGTATAAACACAAGTTTTTCTATGACATGCAAATAAAGTTGGCAGCGATTTAGAAGAATGAGGAACAGCTCTCCCTACATTGCCTTGCCTGATTATTATAAAAGTAGCTCACTATGCATAATTCCTTAGTGAACATGTATGCAAAGTTCCAACAGTCAAAGTTTGGTCTATAACCTTGGAGCCTTGACAAATATTGCTTGCATCTTTTGTTCACTGTTCATACTTAGCTTGTGCTTATATGGTCTACCAGTAACAGGCCAAACAGTCTATTACCTTCTAATGGTAATGTTGGTCACTATATACTTATACATTTCTGGCACTGGGTGCAGAGATAATGGCTGAACATTCTCTAGGTTTGGCACTACATGCAACACCTTAATAATAAACACAGTTTAAAATGAAACAACAGATCCAGAGAGGGACAGAGTGTGAGACCAGGCATATGGCACAGTATTCTGTAATGTCTTGTCACGCTGATGGTGACTGAAGAAAAAGGAATAAACGCACACATTTAGTTTTGTGTTTACAACAATCCCAGGAAAATATGTCACCACATTGTCCAGAAAGCACTTGTAGAGCATTTGCACTGCTAAAGTTACGGTACAAATGTGGTAGCCACAGTCATGATTGGTCTTGAATTGATTTTGTGGAGCCAAATAATGAACAAGCAAATAAATGGCTAACTACAAGGACAGGAGAGTGAGGGGCTGATAGATTTGCTGAAGGCTGTTATTTTTATGTACAAATTGCGTTGTGCATGTTTGGATTTTCTATAATAATAGTGTACTGAACATATTGATCATTACTATGAAGGTGTGTATGGATTAATACAGTCCACAGATCAATGAAAACACCCTTTCTTGGTGGACAGTAATGTTTGGCACCAACATTTTAAATGTGATTACCTTCCTCCTCCATTGTTTTGGATAACTAGCCACAATTTCTGATCCGTCAAATCAACAATATAAACACAAACAAGTGGTTCGGAGCTGCTGTTCATAAATGCTGTAACATTTCAGTCAATACATCCGCTAATTATAATCAACCATACTTTATTCAGAAAAAGACCTTGGCACGGTTACGCCCACTAATTACAAAAAACACCCAGAATATACAATTTAATGCTTCATCTGCATTAAATAATTGATTAAAAGGCATGAATACATTTTCATTATAAGTAAGCTGGCAGGAACAACTGAAAACCTTTACAATAAATGCTGTATTAACTTATCAACTGCAATATCAGAAATGGAAGTGTTAAGTAAATATACAGCTCCTATCGAGTATATATGACTTTAATATGGAGCTGTTTGCTTTTTTTGTAGTTGGTTTAAATGTCAGGATTGAAGAGTTCCATCTATACATAATCAGTACTATATTGCCTGGAAGCTGGCTGTAAGTTCCCCTGCCCACAGCATTTGAGTTGGGAGATATCGTTTAGTATTCATAAATTCCTAATGCCTGGCCAGTTAAATTACTTGGGCTTTATGTGGGACTGGACTTTAGAGTAACGGTGACATATTCATACGCATCATCTGAGCACGGTGGAGTTGATTGGATTTACAAACAAAATGACTGCCGCCCAAAAAGCTAGATGTTTAGATTTAAAGAACCAACCAATATTAGCGATTGAAGCATACAGTCTGATTTATTTATTTATTTATTTTTCTGTGTATCAATAAAAAACTTGTCAGACTCATATTCTGATAAGAATTGAGTCTTGCTTCTAGAACAGTAGAGTGAGGAAGTGAGATTGTGTGTGATGTAAATACTTGTATCTCACCTTACAAATAGCACTACACCTTTCTTTAATCTCAGCTGAGCTCACTTCTCTGTCTATTGTGTTAAAACTTGCTGCTGGGCTATTTCAAGACACACATTGCACACAATTTATATATATATATATATATATATATATATATATATATTATTATTATTATTATTATTATTATTATTTTTCCATCTTCTCCGCTTGTCTGTAAGTGTTACATTTCTGTTGGAGTTGGTGATGTTAGGTTGCACTGATTACTTATAACACTACGGTTTGTCAGACGGGAGCTGTCTCTGATATTTTAACCTTGGCCAGTATGTAACCTGACAAACTCAAGACCCCACCGGCCATTCTGTGGTATAAAGACCGAAGGCGATTTTATAACATCTTACCTGAAGCGTTTCTATTGGTATCTTGTGGTTTCTTCACTGCATGACTGCTTATATTAGTGTTATTTTTATAACATCTCAATGTAATAAGTGGTTTAATGTATTCTTTTTGTTTGTTAGACATTTGTTTTATAAGACTCAGTTGATTTCCAGTGACTCTTAAACTGACAATCAGATTTTGGTGTAACTATTTTTCAGGGCTTTCATCTTCTCACTGGGGTTCATGTCTAGTGTCTTGACTGTTGATCTTGGAAGTGGTTTGAGACTGCACATTGTTTTGTTGCCATGTGTTCATCTGCTTCTTGGGATGGCAAGCATATGCACCATCTTTTCCAGAAGTGTCCTCTGGTTAGAAGTGAGATTGTTCAGGAGCTCATATCTGGACGCAGATATTACCAGAGCTGTCTTCTGCTCGATGAGAGACTGTAGCATTGTGAAGTACGTGCTGTTCCAATGCAGGAATTCTTTTTATAGTCCGGTTGAGCAGCACCTGTCTTCTAGGTGGGAGTAGGCTAATACTACTATATATCCAGCACACCAACGCAACAACACTTCTCTGAGCCAGAAGACCCTTGTTTACAGGCAGCTAATGTGCCTACCGCTGAAGGTGGTTACATATTGTAACCCCTGATTCTATATGTGTAAAGTACGTTGCTTTAGGATTGAAGAGTGGCTGCGGTTGTATTGGAGCTATTTTACAAGCACCAGTACTAGCTTGTCATTGTAGTATCGGGCCCTATCTCTAGTTACACAGCAAACATCTTCATGTTTCTACTCTGTTACTCGTGACTCTTGCTGCAGTCAAGATTGCCTAAATTGTACATATTTAAATGAGTACACTAGTTGTGCAGTGTTTTTGTAGCTATTTATAATAATGTTCCTACTTTCAAAAAAACTAAAATCAAAATTTGCTCTGTTAGATTTTGTGGAAGCCAATTATCAAAGCTAATTAGCTTCCACTTTCCCTGTGGTAACTTTTCATGTTATGCGGGTCCAGTTGTGGTGATGGCAAAGCATCGGCCTGCCAAAACTCACTGCAAAGAGTGATCCTGTAATCTCAGCATTCAGCATGTTACCCTGCAATTTCAATCACAACATGGACTAACGGCAGGGAGGACTCAAATCACTGATGAAACTAAGCAACTGCTAGCAACGCCGGTCCCCCAGCTGATTACCAGCCAGTACGTCTGATGGAAATAAAGTAATATTGCAAACTATTTTTAGTGTCAGTCCACATACTGTGTGGGTACCTCTGAAATTACCAGTACCAACACTGTCAGGCAGAATCAGAAATACTGTTTGATATCCCAGCAGACAGGTGAATAAAATTTTTCTTTATTTACAGTATGTGAAATGCAATTTTCATGAGATACGCAAATAAAATCATCAAATGTCTATCAAAAGTATAATACCATTTAAACACATTTACTTCAGCCACCACTAAATACTACAGCTGTTTTTACAGGCTTTAATAAAGAGGTTAGCGATTTTTGTTTTCTTTCATTCCATGTCCACTGAGAAGAAGAAAAAATAACCCACACGACTCTACAGTGCTGAGCTGCAAAGGTTTGCCCCAATAACAGTAAGATTTTAATATTAAATGTATCCTCCTCAAGTTTGAGCAGGCTGACCAGTCTTAAAATACAACGTGCAATGATGACTGAGAGAAATGATAGGACATATTGTGGAGAAAGATTAAACTGTGCCCATTTAGCAGCGTTATCCTTCCCATGTGTTAGAAACCCACTCTTGGGTGTTTTCCATAGATAAGGGTGAGTTTTCTGTTTTCTAAGCCAGTTGAACTTTAATTGAACTGGTCTAAAATCAATCTCAAATCAAACAAACAAACTGTCAAAGTAATCTTGCTTGTTTACATTGTGCTTCAGACACTGGGATAACGCCCTGAGCCCAAGTCTTAGCAGTCTTAAATCTGTACAGTTTCAGTCATTGTAGCATGTTGATATTTTTAGAATGGATTTTTAAATTATAAATTTGCTTTGATTAGAATCTACGTTAAACGAACAGTTTATTTTTTTTAATTATTTTATTTTGCATCATGTTGTCAAGTAATCCTTAAGGAAAAGAAAGACCCCAGCACATATAAAGAAAGCAATCCCAGTGGTAAGTCTAATTAAAATTTAGAGGCCAGATGTTTTGCCTTCTCTCTTCTCCCCAAAGTATTCTATTGGCAGCCTGTAGCCACTGTATTTTTCGAGAAGATGTTTGGATGCACAATAAAGCAAGAACCATTTCTTTCATTTTCAGCCAGTGGATATTCTTATATAGATGTCAATTGCTGAATGTTTTTCCATCCAGAATGCCCTTTGAGACCACGAGGGTGTATGCCGTTAAAGGCCTGCTATCATATTATTTCTGTCCGCTTTATTACCAGCGTGGTCAGCCCTGAATTTGTGTCTCTTCTTTTGGAACTCTGCCATACTTGCTTCTGTTGGGAAGAAGAAAACAACGTATATACATTTAACAATGGTATAACCGGTAGTGTCTTAAGGAATACAAAGACTTTTGTTTATTTACCAATGGGATTATAGAAAATGCTTGATCCATTTTACCTTACCTTTCCACAATCATGAACTTGATAGTGCTTCTGTCATCTAAATAGGAGGATTTTATTAGAGTCATTGACCCCTGCTGAACATTCCTCTGTCTTGTCAGTCTAGTGCAATGATGGGCCTGAAAACACATGGCAGTATGTCCAACCTACACTTTTAGGTGTCTTCTGGTTGGTATATATTTTATATATGAATGCGATTGGTTAGCCATGCCACATAATCAAGTCCACTTTGCAGGTGTCAGTGATAGGAGAAGTAAATAACATTGACCATCTTGTAGCAATTCAGTGTTCTGCTGGGAAACTTTTGGACCTGGTATTCATGTGGATGTCAGACATGTAGCACCCATCTAGACCAGACCAGGCACCCCCACCCCATAGCAATGACACCCCTTGATGGCAGCAGCCATCCCCAGCAGGATGCAGCCTGACACAGAGACACACAAAAACACTTTAGGAACAACTCAAAGAACAGCACAAGGTGTTGTCCTGGCCTCCAAATTCACTAGATCCCAAACTGATCAAGTATCTGCAGGATGATTCACAGATTGCTCTCTCCTCAACCCATAGGACCCAAAAGCCCCCACTAAAGAGACTTATATGGTACTGCAGCACCTAAACGCAAGGACCTACGCATGTAGCCCAAGTCGGTGCAAGTCATTTATACTTGTTTGTTGGTCAGTGAGGCTCGCTCTGTAACAACGCCACCCAAATGCTAGTCAGCGCTGTGTCGTTTTTGCCTGTCGAGTTAATTCTTGTTTCTACTTTCTGCTTCACTTTCCACTTCCTGCTTCACTTGGCAACTGAAACTTTCACCAGAACGTATCTCCAAACCTCCTCACTTAACCTTACAGATTCTTTATTGATCCAAAACAATCAATTTGAAAATCCCCAATGAAGCCCACAAGCTGAAACGCATCGGTCTAATAAAGTTGTACTCAAGTGTTGCTGAAGTCTTGACCTTTTATACTCCTTTTTCTTCTCCTTGGCAGTAGGTGAAGTCACTCCAGAAATCCAATGTTTTCATCTTCTGTTTCGAAAAGCAAACTGTGTGGATTGTAGATTTAATGCTAAATACCGTGTTTTTTCTGGCCACATGTCAAAATCCGTACTCAAGACTGTTGAATGAAATGAAATGCTTACTTTTTTACTCTTGTGATAATATGTATGGCACCAGTATGAAATAAATATGTATGATTAATTTATAGTAGTTTTCCATGAAAAGATAAACTGACCTGAGTGAAAATGCAATCATCTGTCTTACCACAGTTTTGTCTCAGTTTTAAATAGTGGTTTAAATATGTAATCCAACAAAATCCACTTTATGTAGATAACAGAAATGCTTTATAAAGCACAAAACCCATTACAGCATTGCATTTCTTAAACAAGTAAATAGCATCATCTTTACCAAATGGTCTTTACTGCAAGGTAATTGGATTGCTTTAGATTGTTACCGTTATTGTGGGCAGCACTTTGTAAATCACCCCGTTTTGCTCGAGGTTTAAATCGTAAATCAGCCGTCCGGTTTGTGACAAAGCATAACCCGGAACAAGCAGAATAAACGCGTCAAGTGTGACTTCGATTTAGTTGTGCAGCATTAGGCTACAATGCTCTTTCTGCTGGGATTAGAATATAGGGAGATAAAAGAAACGGCACGTTGGGACATTGCATAAGATTTAGGAGGCTGAATAGCATCGACAGTGTCTGAATTAATTGTCTCATCAGTTGAAAACTGCAAGCATTCACCTCTTGAACCTTGTGTTCGACATAAAGTGGAAGTAATGATTATTTGCTAAAAACCTTGCACTGTGTTCTGTCTAGACACCAACCAAAGCAGCAAGGGCAGTGAATGGGACGAGGAGCAGCACAGACAAGAGAATATGAATTAATAAGGATGATTTTTCTTATTATTTTAGAAAGTAATCTGTGAAATGGGAAGTACAGTGTGAATAGTCAGTTTGATGTCCAGGCACAAAAACTTATAAAAATACTTGATTTTATGTGTTCTTTAGATGGTCATGAAATTCTTAAACTGCTGATAGTACACACATGCAGAAGATACAGTAAGTATAGTGCCACTGAATAGCTAAATAAACTGTGAATACAAAGTAAACCAAGTCACCAAATGCAAACGCAAATGTATAGCAGTGCATATCCACGTGCTTTCTGACTTCAGCAGGTCTAGGCGGCAGCGTAAGACTTTGGTGCTCTTCTCCTCTAGTTGGTTTGTGGCGTCGCTCCTGTGCCCTTATCTGTTGTGCTTGAAACAAATTGCAACAACGACTCATCTCTGATGAAGATAGCCATGTCTAATATGGCAGCGCTGCTGTCCACCTCCTCATTTGCATGTTGTAAGCAGTTTAGCATGTATAGAACTATGAAACCAAACTTTGTTGTAGATTTCAATTAATGTTTTGCTTTCAAGAGTCATCGTAGACGGTGTATGGAATTTACTGACTGAAGGTCATTCACACTCTATACTATGTATCTTAGTTGCAGAATATAACAAAGAAGGTACTGGGTAAGGAATAGTCTGACATGTAGGTGACGTGAAAGGCCAAGATCAAGTTTTATAAAAAATAAATGAAATACTCTCACCTTTACCTTGTTATACTGCCTTTGAATAAAGTTGCGTGGGTGAGCTTCAGCAATTGACGGATAATTTATTCTCCCTTTAGCCAATGTCTACAATCAGCGAAGGCAATTAGAGGATGTAACGTTCATAAAACCAGTGAACCTCTGAAAGGGTCAACATGTGGCAGTGGTGGCTAAGGTTTTAAAGCGGCTGTTCCTAAGGAAACCGCAGTGTTTGTGTGACGGGCTGAGTGACAGACTCCTGCAAACTCACACACGCACACTTCCATTTTGATGCTACGCAACGGAAAGACATGTAGTGTTTTTATCTCATCTCTGTTAAGAATATGGCGTTGAATGAGTAGACTTTAATTTGAGAAGAAAAAAAAGAGGTGATTTCCTGCTGTGGCCGTTATGCAAATTTCTTTAGAGGTCTGAATCTGATTTTGAATATTATTAAAGCCACTGAAATGAGATCCCATTTTGGCAACATCAAATAATGAAAACAACAATTCAGTTAATACCGAGGCGTTTCATTTGTCCACTGGAGTCTTTCTCTGTGCAAACCACACAGATTACCAAGCCTTTTTGAAGTTTAATATGGAGTCACATTTTGCAACACACTCAACTTTTCAGTGTTGGATTATATTTGATGTTAGGAAATCTTTGTTAAAACAATATAATTCGTATTGCACTTACTTCAAAGTGAGTGGAGCCTAAGCTTCAATGGAACGGCCTTTTAGATATGCTTCATAGAAAATAATGTGCAGGGCTTAGGTACACCTCTATTATTTAACAAGCATTATGCAGCAACATTTTTATGCAGCACTCATATTAAGGTAACTACTAAATCCTGCCTGACTTGATCCCACGTTGTCTTTGCTATAGTGCAAGTAATAATCCAGACATGATAAGCAGCTAAACTACCAACCTGTCACCTTCCATTGTATTGTTGGTATTACTGGAACTGCCCAGCTCACACGGTGTGCTCAGAATACAGATAAAATGGTCTACAACTTTAGGTGGAAGTTGGGGATGTGAAGCCACAAACTAATGCCTGGCCCTTGTTGCTGCGTGACCAGTAATATGTTTGTTTCACTAATTCCACTTTTGCTCTCCCCTGAACTCACCCCGACTGTTTTGTCTGAAAAGAAGAAAAAACTGTTCTTCCAAGTGCTATTTAGCTCTACCCATTTTTAGACACTGACAAAAAAAAAGTATACAGCTTGGCATCTATAGGTGGTGTCTATTGTGAGATTACTAGACAACATTAATGAGTGCTTGCCCAACATCTGTGACTGCAACCATGTAGCTCAACATGCTGGCTGTTTTTTTAACGTTTTAACTCGAAATGCTAAAATCGTATTTGTTGGACTGGATCACTGTGAACAAACATTTTATAAAGCAGTAGCTTATTCTTCATCCTTTTTAGTCTTTCATTTACCTTTCGAGGCACAATGGAGCGCACTGTATCTCATAGCTGAGAGCTTAGAGATCTTACTTTTGTCAGCTAGGAGATAAAACCTTGAAATCTTTCCATTGAAGCTCGTGGTCTGTAATCAACTGAATGGTTTGGCACGATATACGTAAAAAGTTTGCAGTATTTGACACAATTCACTTAGTTGCTCCTCAATTCAGACGGCAGAACTGGATGAATGCTACCATTTGCTAATTCATTCAAATCTATAGCATTTATTTATGACTTTCTACATAATTTAATCTTTTTAAAAAGCACGACCAAAATGCTAAGTAGCTTAATTTCCTCTCTCTCACGCTCTCCTTCTCCCGTTTCTGTACACGGCGCTGGGTTAGCAGATGTGCCGTGAAGCGAATGACTGTTTAAAACCTACTGTTTCGATATCAGAAATGCTATTGTTGCTGTTGTAGCGTCCCTAACTGTCAGGATCATGTGTGTAATCTGCACCCGGCGGCAAACATAAACAATGAGCAAGAAAAAGAAATGCAAACTACTGTAGCTCCTGGCATGGCTGAACGCACTGCAAACCCCCCTCCCCTCTAAGAGAAATAGTGACATCCACCACTGCTGCACAGCACCTAGAATAAATGCACTAAATGAGATGAGAAAGCCCGAGGATAAGACATAGAGACATGTTTACATGACAGTAACAGGATTACTTACCCCTACAGTGCAATATTCTCATCGCACTCGCTAAAGTGTTAGAATATTAATTTGAGAAATCTCTTCATAGCTTTCTTGTTTGAAGTCCATTTTGTGAAGGGCTGTTTCCACAGCACCTTGTTTTTTCTCCTAAATTCAGATATTGCATTTTCTGCAAGAGGGAAGAGTGATGCAGATCCTCCCACCTCTTAATACTCTTCTTGCTAGAGAGCCCATTCTGTTAATTAACCAAACCACATGGGGCCAAACATAAGTCCAAATGCTCTCTCTTGTTTTGATTTAAGTTCACTGTATATGCTCCCTACTGAATATGGGCTAGAGGCAGAGGCTGCACTTGAAATGTATGCCAGCGTGTTCTCGTGCTGTATGTGGGATGCTATAGG
The DNA here is from genome assembly GCA_005024645.1 of Planiliza haematocheilus. Classification (NCBI taxonomy): domain Eukaryota; kingdom Metazoa; phylum Chordata; class Actinopteri; order Mugiliformes; family Mugilidae; genus Planiliza; species Planiliza haematocheilus. The sequence goes on along the minus strand of SRSE01000276.1, from coordinate 4,015,635 downwards.
GTGAGTTGAGGGTCAGACCTGCAGAAGGAATGAATGTTCAAGAATAAGCATGGCCTTAACCTGCGACCAGGACCGCCCTTGACTTCCTACGCACGCTGACCTCGGCACCTCGCTGACCATCTTCTCCTTTATTTCCTACGCCAGTGCATGTCTGTTGGCTGAGTTCTTGCTACGAATCGACAGCTGCAAGAAATATTGTGGGTAAATTGTTCAGCCTTTGTAGCTGCCAATCACACGCACGCACACACATGCACAAACGCTCGGCTAAGTCAGGAATGACGGTGAGTTGTCATGTGGCGCTGACACCTTAATAAACACACCTCTTTTAAATCTCTTCAGACGTCAGTCTGCCATTAGGAAATCAGTTTTCCATTAACACACTGCAGTCGTTAGATCCCGTCAACCAGCAGAGAGTGATGGCTTTTGTTTTCCTTCTTTTTTTTTTCTTTCCTTCTCTTGAGCTCTATTTTTCACTGACATAAAAACATCTAAATTACCAGGTGAAGTTTTAAGTGTGATTTGTATTATGTGGTGGCTTTATGACCCCTGCAATGATATATCAGCACATTCATTAAGGGTTTACAAAGCCGAACCTGCTTGCTGTGCACCCATTATACTGTAAATAATGCTCTCTCCCTACTCTACTCACCAAGTGGGGTTTAAGGTTATGCAATGAATCAGTGATACCGAAATAAAATCTGTCTCATTGTGATATTTTGAAACCCTTTAGCTCAGCTTAGGGGGGAAAAAAGAAGTTTAGAATTGGGTAAGCAAAATTGAGTCATTAGGAGGGTAATGTGCACCAGAATATGGAACTCGTGCTGAAATTAACACTAGGAAATCACTGTTAAATGGGGAGGGGTACAAAAGAGAGTTGCTTCTATGAACAAACTGCTACAGCTGATAAGATCCAAAAAGTGCTGATGAATGCTTTTGTATTAAATCTTGTAATTAAAATGGTTAAACTCTCCACTTTCTCGTCTGATGTGCTCCTGCAGCCTGTTAGGACCTACAGCTCTGTTCATTAGATTAGTTCATTTTAAACCCCAACACGCAGTTGCCTTTGTTTAGTTATTATTTTTGGTTGTTGGATATACCCTGGACTGGATGACTGAGAACCTTTTGCATTTTTGTGCCCTTTAAAAAGTCCTGAAAGTAGAACTAAAGAAACACCCAATCAAACTAATGGAAATGGAAATATTATACTTGTGGCTTTATTTATTCAAGAAAATGACTAATGTGAACCCTTGTTTTCAGTATCTGGTGTGACCTCCTCCTGCAGCAATGACCATAACCAAACGTTTCCGGTAACTGCTGATCAGTCATCTACAGCGACACGCCAGTTCTGAAATGTTGGTGGGTTTCCTCACATCTTTCCATAACATTTCTATTGGATTAAGGTCAGGACTTTGCTTGACTTTGATTTGGCCGTTCCAAATCATCCGTTTTTATCTGTCTATCTTGTTTGTTGTCCTACAGTTATATTTTCATTCATAGCCAGCCACAACTGGTTTGGCAGCTGGGCATTTCAACCATTTATTTTATCCATCAGCATCAATAACAATCTTTATCCATTTATCTGATACATTAAGCTTTTTAGACCAGTGCTTCAGTCCGTCAATTTAGCTTTCTGTCATACCCATTTATCCATTACTTTCATCTAATTATTTAGACCCCTCTCCTGCATGCTGGCTAATTTGTTATCGCACACTGCAGTGAAGAGGTGGCGGGGTTGACTCATCATTTCATTTTTTAGTAAAAAAAACAGCTTTATTCGGAAAGGTAGTACAAATGACATACATTTGTTTGCATTATATAGATTCATAAATTACTTAAAAGCTTGTTTCAGTAGGAATGGCCGCAACTTACAGGTCAGATTTACAGATTAAAATTTTTCCTCTGTTGCTGGCTTTGTCTCCGGGCTGAGCAGTTCAAGAGTCATGAAGTGTCCCTTTCACCTCACTGCTCTTTCTATTCTTCCGTTGACCCATCTGTAACTGCTGCAGCTCCACAGGTGGATTTGTCACAGATTTGAATGCAGCATATTCTTCAACTCTGTGTCAGAGCAAGAAGAGAAAGCAAAGAAAATGTGAGGAAGATAAAAGATGTTTTTCCTCCTGAGCTGAAATAAAATTTATTGTGGTGGCATTTAAAGAGTAAATCCACTCCAGATCACATATGGCAGAAAACTGGTGCTGCGCTGATGCCCCTGGGCTTGAATTTTGTAGCGTGTCTGGCCACACCCATGATGTCACAGTGGGTGTTTTCAATCATCTGTCAAAGCCTGGCATGTGAGCAGAGTTTCAGTATCTTTTATTTATTTTTTTATTTCTGCCCATTCCCGATTCAGTGTGGACCTTCTCTCCAGAGTATCCACTGACTGCGTTTTAACCTCATTTTTCTTGCTTTAGCTGTCCATTTGTGTCGTTGTGTCTGTGTTTGCCTTTTCTCCGCGAAGCTGTGTGTGTTCACCGGGGGAAGTGGGGTGCACCAGGTGGGGTATGTGATAAGAGAATAGATGTAAATGTATACAGATCACATTCGCACGCTGTGTCGCTGTGCGCCGCAGCAGCAAACAAACCGCAAGCTTAAAATTCTGACATTGTGTGTGCGCGTGTGCCTACGGAGCCTGTTCAAGCTCGCCAAGCTTCAAAGTTTTTAGCATCAAGGGATGTAAATGGAGACAGATCTTGAAAACACATTTTATTAAACTCGCCAAACTGTTAATTGGTGTTTGTTGAATGTGTTGGCTGGACTAGGTCAGCTTTGAGAAAAAAATAAAAAATAAAATGTGAGATGAGCCAAAGTAGGAGGCTGTAATATTCAGGACACTGGCTACAGATATTGTGCTGGCCAGATACTGCACGTTGGGCAGACTCTTTGGGGGAATTGGAGAGAGTTTGAGGGCATTCTCTGCCTTTCTTCTCGTGCGACTATTACTCGCCGTGCCCTCGTTTTCCCCTCTCTCTTTCATCCAAATATGGCCACCAGGAAAAGGTGAGTGGGAATCAAACGGGCTCGTGCTCTTTAGACCAGCTAATGAACACATCAAATGAAGCAGTGTTTCAGCCCACACTCACGGCCTTGATTTGTCTCCGCTGTTTGGTTTTATGCACATAAAAACATGAATATGAATGCAGCATACCTGATGAACCCTAATAAGGTAGCAACACATGCACCGAGCGAAAGCGGAATTATCCTCAGACGCCTTTGTGAATTTATGTGATTTTAAAAAAAATAAAACTGCTGAACAGCTTGAGACAAAAAAAAAGAGAAATCATCAAACTTCATTTGTGTCAAGTGCCAAGAAATCCCACAAATGAGGCTTTATAATGAAATCTAATGATTCAACTCATTCGCTTGGTCACTCTGTTGGAACACTGGCTCAAACACACAGTCTGGTAATTAGCCCTCTTTTATTTGTACACATAGCGTGCTCATTTCTGTGCCTCTAACATTTCCCCCTGTCTTTGCGCCGTCTATCTTCTCAGACGACTCGTGGGCCACCTGTGAAAATACTTAAACGTTATTAGTATGGCTGTTGAAGAGCAGCATAGCGGTGGCAGTGCGTGGGCGGGAGCTCTAATATGATTGGCTCAGGGACACTGTAAGCCTGAGTGGCAGCCCTTAATGGGAGCCCTGGAGAGGTAACCCAACAGCTGTGTGTTTGCAGCTAATGAGAGATGGGGGAGGAGTAAAGGATCACAGACTGGAGGCACTCTGATAAACTTGCCTCAGAATGGCTGAGGTGCAGATAGGAAAATCAAGTTTCCTCCGGAGGACATTGCTTAAGGCTCTCCTTTGTGACACACCCCGGAGTTTGACTCACTGCTCCCGGTCCATTGCTTCATGCTTAAGCAGTTACGATCGCAGGCAACGGTGTTCGGGAAGAAAGGAAGAGAGTAACTGTGGCGTGGGATGGATTTCACTCCCCGCTGAGCAATGCTGATTTATAGCCTTGAGCAAAAGCATTGTGGAGTTTTTTTCTTCTTCTCCTGCTTCTTTTTAATTACGCTGCTGCAGTTTTAACAGATGATGTCAGACACAACTAGTTTGAACAAATATACACCAACGGCGCATTATTTTTCACGCCATAGCACATTGTCTTCACAGACGAGAGGGCAACGCGCCTCGCTCCATCATCAATGTTAACGTTGAATCCCTTTAGTTTCCCGAGCAGACACAGAGAGGAACCGTGTTGCATCCTCTGCTTATTATAACCGCCTGAGGGTGGCGCCAAATGAATAAACAGTGGCCACACAGCTTCCATTTTAGGCCACTCTTTTTGCTACATGTAATGCATATCAACAAGTAAACTGTCGGGCTACCTGTTACATCAAATTTAGCCCAATCAGTGCGCTTACACAAACAAGAAAAGAGGGTTATTTGGCACTAATAATAAATTGAGGTCAGGGCAGGCGCAGATTTCTTGATGGCTCATTTAATGGGGTGCACTCCTCTCCCTCTTTGAGCTGACCCAGTTTGATGAGATCTTCTTAGACTGTAGGAATCACACAATTTCCTGGTAGGCAGCTCTGGCATAATGTGATGTTGAGTGTGAAGTTGCTGTGTGCTGCGGTGGATGGGAGCCCCACCTCCTCCCACGCTCTGATGAGTGGAGAGAAAGAGGGAGAGAGAGGGAGGGAGGGAAAGAGAGAGAGAGAGAGAGAGAGGGGAGCAACTAACCTACCCACTGTGCCTCACCACTTGCTCTCTGGAAATGCTTCAGATGGGCTTCTTATTTAGGACCGCTTAGCTATTCCGTTTTAGGTTGCAGAAATGCCATGTGTGTTGCAGTCGCTTAGACATCCCGTGCGTCCTTAGAGTGCGCTCTGAGCTACTTGTATCAGAGGGGGGGAGGAAGCGCCGGAGAAACTTGGACCAAAGGGATGCGACAGCGAGTGCATATCTTGGCAGGGATCAGTTATTGAGGACTGAAAATGGCACACACTAGGTTGTCCCCCGTGGATTGACACTCTTCACTTCCCAGCTCTGTCATCTCGTCTAACGCAAAACTGCCCTGAACTTAGAACATACCGCACGGACAGAGAGCTGCGTCTGTTGTGCCTGAGGCTGCCGGGCGACGGCGGTGGACATAGGATCCCGAATTTTGATGCGGAAAGTTGTGAATCCCCGTGAATGGATTTGGTGATTTCGATGTCAGCGCTGTGACGGAGGTTTGAGGGTGAGACACCTGCCTCTGGGAGCACCGGTGGACGTTACCAGCCGCGGACGAACGGGCAATTGGCGACGAGCGCTCAAGTCTCCGGATCAGGTAGTGAAAATTACCGCAGAATTAATGGGGAAAGTTGCTTTGATTGGTCAACGTTGTTGGACGGGTTTGTGCCGCGACGGGAGCGAAGTTTCTTTAGAGAATATTTGCTGTCTATTAACGCAGCCTGCGACTGAGGTGTTTAGGCTATACAACAAGTTGGTGCGGTTTGCAACGGGCAAAAACGGTGGCTGCCCGGCGTTACAGGTTGACGGAAAGGCAACAGATATGTCATCCACGGCGAGGAGCCGCCGCATGATTGATGAGACGATGCATTGCAATTAAAACACATCCCTAACTTCCAGCCCCCCGTTAGTGATGGTATTAAGCCATTAAGTCTGCATATCATTGCACTTCAGCGACAGTCTGAGTGCATGCGCTTCAATCTGATCTGCACTGGCGATCGGCTAATTGCATTTTATTATACCATTATGGTTCTGTGAAGCAGAAAATGCGATCCATTTGTAACATCCCTCTCTCGCCATTCATTTCATACAGCTGCAGACATCACACTAATTGCCTTTATTAGTGAATCTTTATTTGGCGCTGTTTACTCGTAACATTTTTTTTTTTTTTTTTTTGCGCAAATAATTCTGACGTAAAGCCCGTCACGTTAATAACTAATCTGCAGTTTCCCCCCTCTAAGGAGATTTATGCTCATAATTGGAAGAGGGGGAGAAAGGGGAAAAAAAATCTTTGATCAGCGCATGGGTAATCTCCTGTGCTCTCCAGTGAGAGTCTGGGGTGTTGTTTCTTTCTCGCCACTCCACCGACCACCAGGCACATTTTAATAGTCTGCTCTTCACAGTGATGTCGGTCTAAGTTCCCACACATACTGTAGGCTACAAGGCCGTCAAAGCCGAGCAGATCAAAACAGGCCGATAACCCACTTTTAGCCCCTTGTCTGATGAACTGTGTGATCTATCTATCTATCTATCTATCTATCTATCTATCTATCTATCTATCTATCTATCTATCTATCTATCTATCTATCTATCTATCTATCGTCTAAAGTTATGACATGATAAAAGATTCCTTTATTCTTCTATATAGTCTCTGTCATTTGCATGCTGATTCCATGATATAACAATCTGCAACTTTGCTCTGATTACTTGTACAACAATATGCAACAACATGTCATTTGACTGAGTTTCTGAAGGAAGGCTAAGTGCGGATCAATTGGCTGCTCAAACAGGTATTTCAACTAGAGTGAAAGAGAACCTTTACAAACAGTACAAAAGCAGTAAAATAACCCGTGCAAGGAAACCTAACCATGCTCTCAGTCACAGATACAGACCAACAGGAATATAAATCCCATGACCCGTCAGTATGTTCATATATGTTCTGGATGCAGAGTCTATTTATTTTTTTATTTTGACTCTCCATCTGTGCTTTCGTGTGGCTCAGCCTACGTATACCTAAATCAAAAGCCCATGTCCTTAGCAAGCGTTTTCCAACCAAAGGCCACTGCTTTCTCATTACCAGGTTGTCCAGGGTTTGTGGCCAGTAGAAGTGTCCATCCCAACATTTTGCAGTAAATTCTACTGGTAGATCAGCTGTGTAAGGAGACCCATAGCTGTGATACCACCCGTCATAAATCATGCTGGTGGGAGGGTAATGGATTTTACCTGTTATACTAGCTAAAGGCGCAGAGTCAGCCAATATATCAAATCACATCAGTTGAGAAAATCATTAAATCATCCGTTATCTTTCCACACTCTGCCAACGCAGAGAAGAGCACATCCTACAGCAGAAATTTGTGAACTCGATTTGTTGCAGGTAACAGGTGGAGATTCAGCTTCTGCGGTGGTATGGTGATGCTGCAGGATCTAAATCTACCCCGCAGTCACACAAAACATGCAAGTAGTAAAAAAACTATATAATATAAATATAAAGTATAATCTAATGTTTGGTTTTACCTTTCACATATTAGTGTTTTACAATTACGGTCCAGTTAATGATGCGCTTGAGTCATTTCTGCTGGACCTGTGAAGCGGCCAGCTTAAAGAGCAAATGTCACCCAGTCAGTCACTGAGTTGACTCAGTCAGTGGATAGTCTGTCTCTATGGCAACCAGAACCGGTGCACATGCTCCGCAACACAATTAAATTCTTCATGTTTTTTTTTTGTTTTTTTAACTACCGGTTTTAGTTTGTGTACGATGACAATGTTCGCGTGGATTCAGCCACGCAATCCTGTATCCTTTTATTTCTCCTCCTTTAAGCCCAATGCAAAAGCACTGTTTAGCTTCTGTAATACTTTTTAAAATAAACCAAGTAATTTAGCTTTAAAAATAAACTGTGACGTGCTGAAATACACAATGGTCATTACATACCTTTTAATGGAACTTCCTATTCTGTCAAACTGAATATACCCTTATATATTTCGCCCTATATATTCTCCAGTACTCATCAACATTATTCACTTATAAATAGGATCTGCTCGTTCTAACTTCTAATGCGCATTGCTGTTCTTTGATAAACACACAGCTGTTGAGATTAAATTAATATGGACACATTGTGCATAACAGTCGTTTGTCCTTGGAATGAAAAATGTGAAGCTCAGAATGCAGCAGTTAACCTTATGGTTTCCTTCCCTCCCACTTATAAAATGTCAGCCTTCCTGAAGACAGCTTGACAGCTGCCTGTGGTGCAAAAAGTTTTTGGCAAAACACATGTGGGACAGTTTTTGGATGATGGTCTGGAAGTCAGAGTGAATGAACAGGATCCTCTGCAGCGGTGGAGATATTTCTGAGTTGTTCTCCGGTTGGTGTAGGAGTGGGTCTGTCATGTAAGCTGGGATGGTACCAGTTTTTCAGAGGTCATTCTTTTGACTGGGTTCAGCCATCCTGGCCTCATTAAGGGAGAGATTGGTTTCCTTGGGAACAACTGCACGACTTGGCACAGGCTGGGTCGTTGATTGTAGACACGTACTGTAGAAGCTGAAACCTTCTCTTGAACAATTGGGTCAGATGGGTGGCGCACTGTGTGAGGGCTCCTTGCGAGACTCAATCAGACCTTGTAGTTTGACTGATGTTTAGCTGCCAGTGAAGTCTTTCACCTTCTGCTCTGTGAGGAGCAGAGCAGCAGTGCAGGCACTGGCCAGTGAGCCTTTAGGGAGTGGTGGCAGTGGTGGTGGTGTGACAAGTCCATAGAGGACTGAAGGCAGTTGCTAGGAGGAACTTTGGAGGAAATTAGTAGATCCATGCGGTAAAGGAGAGATGCGGAGAAACAGAAAAGGAGCCACATTGTTAAGACTTGAATGAATTAATTGTTGAAATTCAAGTCCTCTCTGTTTCTTTTGAAGTGTTTGCAACTGTTCCAATAATCTGATTGTAAATGCAGCATCCCTCACTGCGGCTTTAGCCTCTTTTGCATATGTTGTTTTCTAGCAAACCAAATCCACTCTCCTTTAATTATTAAAAAGCCATATGGCTATATTAAAGAAAATTATCTCTGCACTTTTTTTTAACAATTTGGGTATTTGTAGTGGAGTGAGTCATGCAAGTGTTTATTATAATTAATTAATTAACAGTTTCACACAGTCTTATCTCACATTTATACTGCCGGTCTCTTTCAAAATACAGTGCCTGCTCAGAAACGTTTTTTACCTACAGGTTAAGCAGTCATGTAGTCCAATATCAACGCACTTCTGCAGTACATTTTAGTGTTAATTTGAACATAAGTGATGACAGACTCCCAAATGACATAGTGGCCATGAATCTAAAATACCCTCCATCTTCTCTCAGAGCCACTCTTATCTATATAAGAGGTTGTTGGCAGGTGAAGGGGTACGCTTGGGTGAGCTTCTCTAGCCAATTGTGTGTCTGTGGAGTGATTGCTGTGCTGAGCATGAGTCATGAAACACTGACTATATAGTCTGGTCCTGCTCTTACACTTGGCAACCCTGTTGGTCTTAATAAGTTGGGCTATGGCCAGGCAGCGTCCATGCCTTGTGGCAAGCCAGCTCTGATGTCCTCGGGGATCTTAAACTCCATTGCCAAGCAGTTTTGCTTCAACTGCATTACTAGTTTCAAACTTAAACATCTTCACAAGACAAACAGCAGAGAGCAGACCCATCAGGCAGTTTGTGACTCTCTTTGAAAACCCACCTTCATACTGTGGTACAGGCTGCCTTCAGTTTTTCTCTGTGTTGAAACCATCTGGACAATTGCATGATCACAGCATGCAGCTATGTGTTGACTGTTGTTTTACTCAGTTAACATTCTGTCCTCAGACAGCCAATGCCTTGATTGTGTTTGGATGGATATTTTTTTCTAGAATATTTGTTGCTTTGAATCTCCTCCATGGTATCTGGATCAGTGTGTTTGTTGGTTTGTCTATTTGAATAGAAGGCTTTTTTTGCAGCAGACAGTATTTAAAGGCATTACAGTATGAGCCCTCTAGGTCTCACAGAGCCCTGTTAGTTTAATTCTGTGTGAAGGAAGTACAGTGTATACTGCATTCATACAACTTGTATCACAGTAGGTACTGTCAATCTGACTATCCTGTGGTGCTGCTATCAAAAAATGTAGCTGTGCAATTTTCTAGTTAAAATGTGAAAAAAGTTTATGCAGTCATTCTGCTTTTAGTTTAACACTGCAGTGCTGCCACAGTGCTGGAGTGTTGACAGGGTTAATAGCAAAAAGAGCCTCTCAGCTTCCTGAATATTTCTGTGTTATCTGCCTCTTTGGTTGGCATTTATATTGTAGTATACAGTGCTTACCAAAAGCAAAACCCTGCTTGTGAAAATTAATTTTAGAGCAGTTGACCAGGATGCTAATATGACAAACCCATTTGAGCACACTGGAACAACTAATCTCCTGTTCCTCCCTTTGATTTTATGCTGAGTTATGAATTGCGATCTGCCTGAATCAGCTTGTAGTCTTATGGGTCTACCAGACCATCTGGGATGGCAGATGATAACCAAGTTTTTCAGAGAAAAAGCGCTGAGATGCAGGAAACGTCACTCCTAGTTGTGTTCAGCAGTTCTAATTTATCCATTTTGCTGCTCAGGTAGTGAATTTAGGTGAGACACGCAGTAGCCCAAGAAGTCTCACAAACGCCAGTGTAGTGAAAAATAACAGCACAAGCTCCTCTTTGCTAGCACCTTAGTGTACTTTGAGAAGGGGGAAAGAAATTTGATGCTGTCAAACTTTTGATAAAATATTTGTGCGATAGCTGAGGAACCCAAAGCACGGTGTCAATAATATGCAACAGATAAGAAATTCTCACAAGAGCGGTGGCAAAGCACATATTGCATGGGCCACATGAATTTTAATGTAAATGTAAACAAAGAAAGAGAACACCAATTCACTGGGCTGCTAGGCACGGTGCCATCTGGAAGACAGGCATGAGGCCAACTGGAAGACATTAAGTCATGAGTGTCATCAACCATAACAATCATGTCACTATCAAAGCACTCCTATTGGTTCTAGAAGTGGACGTAATGGCAAGGGGACAGCTACAACTAAACAAAACATTATGAAATCAATTATGGCTTTCATTTTTAAATGGCCACTTTGTAAAAATAATTTAGCAAACTTGAATTCAACAGTGAATATTAAAAGAAAGAGATGGGGAGGGGGGTGAACCACATATCGAGTAGGCTAAAGCACATATTATGAGACCTCATATAGGGGGCTCATTTTGTAAGATGAGCATAATTATATTCTTCAAATTGCACTGCAATTTTATCTGATTATGCGTACATCTACATTTCTTCATTTAACACACCTATCCTCAAGCTCTTGTGCTTTAAGAAATGAATCATTTGAACCATTTGCAGCCATCACAAGGGATAGTGTTTCACCGTATATGAAATGTGTTTCGCAGTGTGTCTGCTGATAATGTTTCTACTTCTGGCAGCTACTTTTTTCCTTTCCCCCTGCACACACGGACATGCAGAAAGCACATTCAGTGTTCACGCCACATTGCCCAGAGGTTCCCCCTGCAAATGTAAAAAGGGACACATCGATAACCGAGCAATTAGTGCATCAATAACCTGCACTTCCAATTTTAATGTATTCAAAAGGAATTGGATTTCCCATCGGATTTCTGTATATTTGTGTTTTGCTGTCTCGCTTAATACACATTTGCTGTACTCTTCTGGAACAGTGTATTGTGCGAGCAGATGCGTGATGTACTAATTCCGCTCAGGATAACACTGTTTGCTCATATTTTTGCATATCTCTATCAGCTATCACCCACACCAAATAAGGGTGCACTGATTCTGCTTGTTCTTTTCCAAATCCATAAACTCTAGGTGTAGGCTCACATTAAATTGTGTTGAAGCGATTGAAACAGTTTTTTTAATCTTTGAGGTAACATAATGCTTTAGCAGCACTTCGTAATTAAAAGAGTAGAATCCTTCTTTGAAGGCTTGTGCAAAATATAGTTACCCAAATAACAGTTATAATACCCGACTCATAAGAGCCACTATCGATCGCTTTATTGAAGTGGTGCATCACTAACAAAAACAGAAATATAGTGCAACAGATAACAGTCTGCTGTCACGCGAAATGAACACAGCATGATTTGTAAGTAGACACTCACTGATGCACCACACTAGCTAAAGTTTTAAAATGTTGCCATCATTAAATTTTCCAGAACACTGGACCTTGATACTTAACCTCAATGTTTGCTCCCATTTCAATTACCAATAGCACCACGCACACACAGAGAGGAAATAATTATAGTCTGAAATCATCGCAGCATGAAAAAAAACACTAGAATTCTTGGCTCGAGGGAATACAGATCAAAGAAAACTCTAAAATAATGGGTCATAATTACAGAGTTGAAAGGTTCAAAATCAAACATAATGATTACAGTGTTTGAGCTAGCCAGTAGCAATGGAGCATGGATTGGAATTTCTGCATTGTGCATTGTTGAAAGCTGCATGCGATGATAATGGCAAAGTTACATAATCTGCATGGGAAGAAATTGCCTTCATGACCCTTAGTATGCAAGCCCTTGTCTCTGCGGCTAATAGTTCATCTCTATCAATAGACGGTATCTTGGCAGGTTAGCAGGGATTCATTCTTGAGGGCAGGGTTTATACCACAGGTTATTTTAGAGCTACATTGTTACCACGCTCAAAGTCTAGTAGTGTAATACAGAAATAATGAGTCTCCTAGGCTGTGAGGTTTTGTATTACATTTTTATTTGATTACACAGCTGAAACAATCCACATTGGCCCTCAAGTTTGTTTTGTATGTAAGCTCACAAGATACAATTTCTTGTTCTGCCCTTTAATTTCTACACGGAAACTGTAAAGTTGACTCTTAAAGCTCCGGGAGAGAAAGGAAGCTATGCTGGGATGATTGCATTTTCTTTTTTCTTTTTTTTTTTTTTTTAAAAAAAGCCTCTCTTTGTTGATCTTGTCTAATTATTGTGCTTTAAGGCCCGCTGTAGGTTTCTGTAAAAAATCATTGACCAGAATTAGACATTTTACAGATGTAAAACAATAATGCAATGATCCAATGTTGTTGTGTTTTTTTCCTGATAACTAAATGCATTGCCCTGGTCTCTGTGACGTTTTGTTGTGGGTGTCTCCTTTAAAATAAACCATGAAATGACTACTTATTGAACTTGCCACAGCAAGGAAGTAAGTTGTTACAATATTTTGACACAGATCCTTTTTGTCATTTTGCAGGCAGATCATCTGATGACCTAATGGAACTGAATTTACAAGTAGTGCTGTTCTGGGTCGTGGTGCTGCACTGTGGCTCTGCTGAAGGCAGCATCCTGTACCGGGTCCAGGAGGAGCAGCCTCCCAACACACTTATTGGTAGCCTGGCAGCAGACCAGGGACTTCCAGACTCGGGTCACCTCTACAAGCTAGAGGTGGGTGCCCCTTATCTTCGCGTCGATGGAAAGACGGGAGACATTTTCACCACAGAGATTCCCATAGACAGAGAGACCCTGAGAGACTGTCGCTCCCTAACTAAGGGGAAGCCTTGCTACCTGGAATTCGAAGTGTCTGTGACAGATCTGATACAAAACCAGAGCCCACGTCTCATTGAAGGACGCATCGAAGTACAGGACATCAATGACAACACCCCGCAATTTCCTTCCTCTGTGCTCACCATCTCTGTCCCTGAGAACACAGTCATGGGGGCACTATTCTCCATACCTCTGGCTACAGACCGGGACTCTGACAGGAATGGGGTGGCTGACTATGCGCTGACTGCAGGCCCAGATGCAGCAACCCTGTTTGGTTTACAAGTGGCCGACGACAGAGGAGGGAAGCTCCCACAACTCATCGTTCTGGGCAGCCTGGATCGTGAGTTAAAGGATTCGTATGACCTCACAATCAAGGCGGTGGATGGAGGAAACCCTCAGCGCTATAGTAGTGCTCTGCTCAGAGTGGTGGTGACCGATGCTAACGACAACTCCCCCAAGTTTGAAAAGTCCACGTATGAGGCAGAAGTTTCAGAAAATAGTCCAGTGGGACACTCTGTGCTGCAGGTAAGACTATGATTTAATTCTTCTGTTAGGGAAATGGGTAATCTTGGATTGCAAAATAAAATTGCAGACAGTGCAAAAGTGTTTCTGCAGTTTTTGCCATTTCACCCACGCAAAGCTTTAGGTTAACATGTAAATGAAAATTACATACAGTTGTTTTGTTTCTGATATTATTATTTTACAGCATTAAAAATAGTCTTACAACTTTAAATGCTGTAGCCATGAAACCTTAACCATGCTGACAGTATCAAATGGCATATTTGCTTTAACAATTTACATTTGTTTAATTCACTTATGTTGTACCAAGCCCTTTTAAGTCATACTAGAAAATATTAGGACATTAGCACATTATTCTTGAGCAGGTAATTAAGCTACTTACTGTATTTGTTATGCCATTATACTTGCAGAAACAGAGTTAGAGCTACACAATATCAGAGTGTAGGCGTAAGATGCTCTGTGTAGGATTTTCTCAGCATACTGCTGTGAAATTGCATGAAAGAAATAGCATCCCTAATATCTTACCATATGCTTTCACAAGAACTCTAGAGAGGGAAAAGGAGAAAAAAGGCAGATGACATAACCATCAAAAGAACGGAGAAAAGGCAGTGATGAAATACGGCAAAATAAAGTTGTCCGCATGCTGTGCTTTGAAATGATCAGACCTCCACTGATTCATTTATTCATCTATTCAGTCACCAATGATTAATGGAGAAAATTAGGTTATATTTTTTACCTCAAATTGTTGCACATAGTAATTCATGCCTTTAACCATATAATATGTTTTGCTTGCTTTTAGGTCAAAGCAAATGACTCTGACATGGGCCCTAATGGAGAAATTGAGTACACCCTTCACCAGGCAGTCGATCCAGTGCCGAAACTTTTACGAATTGATCGGTCCACGGGCATTATCTATGTGAAAGGACCACTGGACAGGGAGGAAATCAGCAGCTTGTCCTTTTATGTGGTGGCGAGGGATAAGGGTCCTCAACCTAAAAGCTCTAAGACATTCGTAACCATTGAGGTGACTGATCAAAATGACAATGCTCCAGCTGTGGAGATTCGCGGGATTGGTCTTGTGACGCACAGCGAAGGAGTGGCTAATATTTCAGAGGACATGCCAGTCGGAACAGCTGTTGCCTTGGTGCAAGTGTCTGACAAAGATGAAGGAGAGAATGCCGTGGTCACTTGTGTCGTGGCAGGAGACGTGCCCTTCCAGCTTCGTCCTGCCAGCGACTCTCCTACTGATAACAAGAGGAAATATTTCCTACAGACCACCACTCCTCTTGATTATGAAAGAGTTAGGGATTACAGGGTAGAGATTGTGGCTGTAGATTCTGGAAACCCAGCGCTCTCTAGCACAAACTCTTTAAAGGTTCAGGTGACCGATGTGAATGACAACTCCCCGATATTCTCCCCGACACTGTTTGAGGTTGATTTTGAAGAAGAAAACCAACCAGGTGAGAAGGTTTTGGACGTTACGGCCTCAGATGCTGACAGTGGGACCAATGCCGAACTCCTTTATAATATTGTGGCAGATTCATCCATCAAAGGTTTGTTTGAAATTGACCCAAACACAGGTGAAGTAAGAGCCAGAAGCCCACTAGATCGAGAACATAAAGAACGATATGAGTTTCGTGTCACAGCAGCAGATAAAGGGTCGCCTGTTCATAAAGGAACAGCAACTGTTGTAATAAAGGTCCTTGACCGCAATGACAATGACCCCAAGTTCATGCTTAGTGGCTACAGCTTTTCAGTTTTGGAAAACATGCCTCCTCTCAGTCCGGTTGGCATGGTGACAGTCCTGGATATGGACAAAGGTGAGAACGCTCATGTTCACCTCTCTGTAGAGCCTGATGGAGGAAAGTTTGTAGTTCAAAATGGAACAGGCACAATTCTCTCGAGCATCTCATTTGACAGGGAGAAAGAAAGCAGCTATACATTCCGTCTAAAAGCCCTGGATGGAGGAGAGCCACCCAGATCTTCATATGTGGGTGTTACTATCAATGTCTTGGATGAAAATGACAATGACCCTGTTATCACTAAGCCCTCCAACTCCTCCTTCAAGCGCCTGTCACCTTTAGCTTCCCCAGACAGCCATGTTGAGGTGGTGGAAGCTGAAGACCTGGACAGTGGGCCTAATGCAGAACTTGTCTTCAGTATCGCTGGGGGGAACCCTTACCGGTTATTTCGCATTTCCCCCTCCAGTGGAGAGATCACTCTGGCAAAGGAGATGACCCGCAAGCACGGCGGACTACATCGTCTGGTGGTGCGAGTGAGTGACAGGGGGAAACCCACACGCCATGCCACTGCCCTGGTCCACATCTATGTCAATGAAACCATTTCAAATGTCAGCTTAGTGGAAGCCTTAGTTGGACACAGTCTTTACACTCCACTGGACAGGGATATTGCTGGTGATCCTGACAATGGTTTTGCTGCACAGCGGAGTAACATTTTATTTGGAAGCCTTGCTGGCGTGGCAGGTGTTGTGCTGTTGATCTTGGTGGTGGTATTTGTTCGACACCGCATCCAAAGAGAAACTAAGAGTGGGTACCAAGCAGGCAAAAAGGAAACTAAAGACTTATATGCGCCCAAGCAGGCACCAAAGAATGCTAAAGGCAAACGAGGAAGGAAAGGCAAACCCCAGAAATCCCCAAAACCACTTGGGGAAGATGAGGAGGTCAGCCTTCAAAAAAGTCTCAAGTTTAACCTCGATGGAGTCAATGATAGCCCCAGGATACACCTGCCCTTAACATATTCACCCGGAAGCCCTGATATAGGCAGGCACTACCGCTCTAACTCGCCCTTACCCTCCATCCAGCTGCAAGCCCAGTCCCCCTCTGCCTCTCAGAAGCACCAAGCCGTCCAGGACCTTCCCGCTGCCAACACATTTGTAGGAACAGGAGGAGATGACAACTCTACCGGCTCAGACCAGTACTCAGATTACAGCTACAAGACCAGCCATCCGAAGTATAACAACAAACAGGTAAAGTCATCCCTTACAAAATGAAACCACTGTCTCAGTGGTCTGTTACGGGAGTGGATTATTGGCATGCTGCATTGTTTGAGGGTACTGAAAACAGATAAGTCAATTTTAGAACTTATATATGTGAACCATATACTGTACCATACATGCTAGCCATATACAGTATATATATTGAGCGCTATTTTTACAGCAATTGTTTACTGAAAAGAAAAACACAGTATCACATATGCATAAAGTGAATAAAGTCTGATGTTACAGTGCCATCAGTATGCCATCAGTATGTAACGTCAACAGACACTTAAACATTCATTGCCACTCATTGTTTATTCTGAAATTGCATTGTCTGTAGAAACGTGCCTAATGTGAGATGACAGGTGAGATTCCAGACTCCTACTCCAATTGGAATTATTTACAGTAAAGCAAGTTTCAACTGAAAAGCGTTTCTTTAAATTTGTATAAATATCTCTGTATTCACAAGGACAATATCAATATACTTTGGGAATTGAGTACAAACTCAATATAGTATTGTCTTCTGTTAATATAAATTGCAGTGGCATTGTTTTCCTACCATGTAACTTCTCTATGGATTAAAATGGGATGCAAAAAGAAAAAAAAAATATTACAATACAATATTTGTAAAATTGTCACACCACTCGCTAGAATTCAGAGATTATCTGTCATATTTTGTTTTCTCGTCCGGTTGGCAGTAGACTTGAGCGGGCAGGGTCCATTTCTCAGTTACTTACTTCTGCTTTTCTGCCTGACCTCTGGTGCTCTGATCTCTGCAGGTCACTTGCTCTTATCTCCTTGCTCCTTATGCTCTTATCTCCTCTTATCTGTACAACATTTGGCAAGACTCGAATCGCCATGGAAACAGAAATATTAATAGACTCGGAGGGGATTACGAACAGAAAAATTGTGGAGAGTCTAGGGATAGAAAGCTACTGTGTCTCTAGGTTTCTGTGTCATCGGCAACAGTGTGAATGTGTGTCTAGGACTAGACAAGTATAAATATGTATTTTGTGTGTGTGTGTGTGCAGGAGGGGATAAGGTAGACTACCTATTATTTTTAACATTTTGTATAATACAGCAAAATGTCCAGATGTCTTGATCCCACCAGTTAAATACATCTACATTAGAGCGACTGACATTTCTGAAATGAATCAGATTTTTTTTAAGTGAATAAACTGAAGTCTGATTTAACATGAAAAAATATGACCAGTGTCACAAGAGTCCCACAACCTCAAAGAGTGCACAGAGCCAAGCTAGTGAAGGGCCATTCCATCCCCAACAATTGCATTCACAAAAGCAGGGTATGATTAGCAACTTACCATGACTTTACATCTGAACTTCTTTGCAAACAGCTACATCTAACGTTGCTGTGTTCATGTTGCAGTGTTCAAAGGATGGCCGTTATGTCTTACTGGAAATTACTGTCTTTGATGTGTACAATTTATTTTCACCCGAGACAAGCTGACGTGGGCTTTCAAGACGCTTCCTACATCTCAGTGTCATACGTACAGAACAGTTTGACATTTCTCTAAAGCTTTGCAGATAATGTTTGCCACATTAAAATTAGCGAGAAATAGAAGAGGAAAACATGCCACGAGTTCTGAACACGTGTAGGTGACACATTTTTCTGTGGAGATAACTTCAGAGCCGCTCTCACAGTTGGCTGGTTGGTACTTTCAGCAGATGCTTGCTGACAGCTTAGGTGATCACAAGCCTTTGTGGGTGGAGTCAGTTTAGGGAACAGTCACCACTGTCTCCTTGATGGACAACATAAGGGACCAAAATGACTGCAAGCCACAGGGTTTGTCTGGATATTTGTGTGTAGTGCCAATCTCTGCGTTTGTGAGTAGATTTGCTGCTTAGTGGAAGAGTGTTAATTGTAACTGCGGCACAGATGTAAGCTCTCAGCGCACGACAGTGCTGTGTATGTAGTTTTCTCAATATGATAACATAAATGCGTATGAGACGTGACTTGAGTGATTGACAGGCTGTGCAAAAACACAGACAGATGTTGAAGCTCATGTGACATACCTCAGCAGATGTTGTCTCATGTATGGCATCCCCTCTCACATCAGGAAGAACAGATTGACCAAAATATATAATTAAAGTAACTGCCAAGTGATGTGACAGATGTAGAGTGGTGCCCTTGCTTTAATTAACTGTGCTGCTGTTGACAATGGCTTTTCATTTGGAATGTGGTCAGGTGTCTACGTTTTTGGTATATTTCTTGATGTTATGTCCAAAACTTACAGCGTTCATGGATTATGAGCACATCAAATACAATAAGCATCTTCAGTAAAACTTTTATTTATTTTTTTCCAAGTTCTGTAACGGTTTGCCGCACAAACATCATTCCTTTTCTCTCCCAGGCTTCAATTAGACAGTTTCCTTGTGAGCACCAGTCCATCGTTGGGTGAAAGCCGAGTCTGTCTTCCACTAATCGGAAACATCCGATTTCAAAACAGTAAAGTGTACCTCCATGTGTGCCCCTGTGCATATGCTGTATCTTGGTGAGCACTAGTTTGAGTAGTGTACGTTGATAGTGAGGGCATGTTTAAAAAATGAGCACGTTTTGCCCAGGCTTAGATTGCTGTTACTGCTGCAGGGAGGATTGCATCATTTCACAGCAACATTACAGATATGTTTGCAAATTGTGCATGTTACAAATTGGTTGGTTTAGTTGTTATATCAGTAACTACAATAAATGTAAATGTTAGGGCTGTCAAACCTAACGCGTTAATGTGCATTCATCCATTATGATTAATCTGCAGCACAGAATGACTTAATGCATCAGTGGCAACGCGTTTCGGGCGGTTACCGTCACGCATGCGCAAATGGGTAGTTGATCCAGTAGTGACAGGCAGCAGAACCAACCGATAAAGATAACGTGCTGTTAGTGTCTTCAGTCTTTATCGGTAAAGATAACGTCGGTTATATCGGTTTGGTCTGCTGCCTGTCATTACCGGACACTTTGTCACTACCGGACAGGCAACCGATCATCAGATCAACTGCCCGTTTGCGCATGCGCGACAGTAACTACTTGGACAAACTGGGTTAGTTGCGTAACGATTTTTATTTAAATCATGACGATGGATTAATTCGCGTTAACGCCTTAACTTTGACAGCCCTGGTAAATGTATATATCGTTATATACTTTGCACAAATATAATAATATCATTTATTAATTACATTTTGTTCTAAGAAATTACTATATTGCATTAGTTACTACTACTACTACTACTGCTGTTTACTTACCTAAATGTTCACCATAAAGTGAGTTATTAGAGGGTATTTTTATTATATAGAAACGTCTCCAACTATAAGTTCTAGCTTTGAGAACCGCCTGAGGCTGAATAGCAGAATATTTAAGTACTGTACACTCAGGAAAGGATTTCTGCTGGTGCCGAAACCCCAACAGATGTTTAAGATCTCCTAATTAGCACACAGCATTAGCGAAGCCTGTGCCAGCGATACCGAATGTGCGAAGCAATATTTGTTTTGTTTCCTACACTAGGAGCGAGTACTGCTATCAATTCAGAAACATTCTGATCTTATCCCAAGACTCTGTAGAGACATTTTCAGCCCTCTAATTGCTTTAGATTAACCCACTTTGGCACGGCATTCCTGAAATGCATTTTCCAGGATATAGTATTTTACAGCTGACACATTCCCTCTGAGCACAGTCGAAGGGAGTTGTACCCAAAATAAATTCAGAAGGAATCCTTTTCCTAAAAGGCTTGTTCCAAGAAGTGAAAGCGGGAAAAGCTGGGAATAGACTTGGACAACCGAAAGCCTTAACCACACTTATAACCAACGGTTGTCATGTACTGTATGTGTCTAGAAGCAATGAAATTCAGCACCATGGACAGTGGTTTTGCTGCAACTGTTCCAAAGGCTCTGAGCAGAGGGAGTACCGTTGCATCATGGATGGAAAGCCTGCGCGTGGCAAATAACAGCTGACTCTAGTCCTCTGTGACTTTTTGTCAACACTGTTTAGAATAAGTCTAAACACAACTTAAATGGTTCAAATGCTAATTTAAAAGAAACGAAAACAGCTTAATGTTACTGTAAGTAGTTAAAGCCCACCAGCATTGATACATTGAGGACCTGACTCATGTCCCCATACTTTGAAACAGGATATAAACCAACATTATGACCACCCTGTATGATGGGATGCTGTAGCTTACCTGTGCTGAATTCAATAGAGGTCTATACTGTTGCTTTCATACCACCTGCACCTGTTTGGGTAATATTGTAATTAAAGTGGGGACACTGGGAATTTCCCTCAGGGTCTTGGCAAGTTAAACCATTCTCAAGCGTGTGCCACTGTTGTATTATTGAGGATAGGTAGTGATTTACGTCCAGGAAGCTGTGGCCATTCCAAAGGACTAATTACAATACATGGCATTATCCTGTACTGTGTAAAATGATGGTGAACACTATGTCATACAGGCTGGTTAATTCAAGTAGATGGATACTGTAATAGTTCTCCCTGGATTATTGTGATTGAAAAGCAAGTTTATATTATGCCTACAATGTGTCATGTTAATATGAGAACTGTATTTTAACACAAGCACACAAATTTCCTCATTGCAGGTTGGTGTAATGGAAACTGTTTTAGGAAATTGTGCTCGAAGCAGGGACCAATTTGCCCAGTTAAGTTTCTGTTTTGTCAAGTTGAATCAAATGAGCAGTAATAGCCACCATGGAAGTTAAACTAGGCTGCCGCATGCTGCTACACGGCCATATTCAGAAAGCAACACATGGTAAGCTGTATGTTTCTGAAACAACAAAGCTGGATGATTGGGCACCTTTATGGTTTACCCCCTCCCCCCACTCTTCACCTTTGAATGTGTGATATTGCATGATGGTTGCTGGAGAAACCAGTGACTCACATTAGCCATTAGAGCTGATAATTAGCCCTGTTGGGTCCAAGAGCTGGCACCTTATTTCACACTCCACTTAATGAGAATCTTACATTTGAACAAAAAGCAAAGTGAGTGGTATGAAGCACCACAAATCATGTGTTACATGTAAATGCTTTCTTTATGTACATTCACGCTATTGATCTGCTTTATTTAGCCACAATGAATAAGTGTTGTCCTCCTCTGGGCTACTCGTTGATTTTCATTTCTCTTTGCGGTTACCTAAAACCAATCCAGAGGATTCTCGGAGCGGGAAAGAGGATAGAGTGAGTCACTGTGAGTCTTAATTAACCTGCTTCTTTGTTAAGCAGGGCCCACACTTTGTGAACTTTAGGCATCCCTTTGAGCAGGGATTAGCCCAATTTAGTCCAATACTGCTGTTTGAAGTCAGCAGAGGTGTATTACAGATGAGGCTGGAGGCAAAATCGGCACTTGTTCTACAAGACTGTGACACATTATTCTATCTTCCTCGTGCTCGGGTCCAGTGAAACCTGGAAATCATTGGGAAAATATGTCGTATGCATTTTGTTCGTTGAATAGCTAGTAGAGCACGGAGTGCAGCTGACTCGTTTTCCCTATCTTTTCCTATCTCGGTTTCCAATCTGCCTTTCAGTATTTTACAAACACACGCACACACAAAGGCACCCACCCACAGGTCTTTGTGCGCCACATATTTGGCCTGGCCTATTACCCAGCAAAGGAAGGCTAGAAGGAAAGTGAGGTAAAAAGCATTGTAGGTGCAGGAGTAATTTACCCTGCCTGTATTGCATTATTTGCTTACTGTTTTATAGAGGAAAAGCATGATTCAATGCATTGTGTTGGCAGTGCATTATACTGAAAATACATTGTTTAGTCACCAATACTGGCACCATTTCACAGCTCAATGACATCATTCCCAAATGTCTGCCCATACTGTACTGTGGTATTCCTATTGACTAACCATGAGTATTAAAATACACATTTGTGACCTAAGTTCACAATGAAGAATATTTATCTATTTATCTATTTTTATAATTACAACATATTTCCGCTGAGAATTGTGCTAGTGCAGTTATATAACTTCACTTCCTAGACTACTCCTACCCTTTTTGGAAGCGTATTGTTATATATACACACACACCTACATACCATCAGTTAAATCGGTTCTAGTTCGCCGATAGTTTTTCATTATGAACTATTATCTGTTTCTCCAGCAAATAAATATTTTACTGTTCAGTCTTACTGGAAATTACATTGCAGCTTCAGGACCACAAGTTTATTTGAAGCACTACATAAAAAAGCTTGTGGGAATAGATTTGACCATTTGGGCTTAGATAATGTGTTGTTTGTGACATAGACAACAGTGGAAGGCTGTGTTAAGAGCACAAGCTGAATGTATGGTTCTTTGATCCAGCCTCAATGGAGCTAAGGCATGGCAGGATCAAACAGAGTCACAAAGATGACAGGAGCATATTCTCCAGAGGAAGCTTTCATGGGTTTGATGCGTTTTTACCTGGAATCAGCTACAGGAGAAAACACATAACGTGAGGGTCTAGAATAATGCACACAGTGGACTTGCTTGTCATACATCATCTCCCATTTCCCCCACTTCCCTCTATAAATACTGTGTCTACATGGACCATGCTTTGGCCAGATCGTGCTTTCAACATTCAGGTAACTGACGCAGGAAGTTGGATGAAATCCAGACACTAGTCAGGGGAAAAACTGTTTTATAGGTTTCAACCAGGAGGGTAGTTCAGACTCTCACAGCAGAGCTAGCAAACAGACAGGACAATGACAACTGGTAGTCATGTAAGTTGCAGACACAGATAAGAGATATGTCAGAGAAAGTGATGTTGGCCAGATACTGTAGGTACTGTAACATGTAACAAGAGGAATGGCAGAAGCGCTTAAGCAGAGAGGCACCCCAGCCCGGCTGTGAGCAGCCCTCTACAAATATTAGAACCAGTTGCTGATGGGAATCAGCAGCCAGGTGATAAGGTCAGGTGATCTATAGTGGGGAGGGGGGAAACAGTCGGAAGAGGAGCAATGACAAACAGAAAATTCCAAGGCAGGCAAGAGACAGAGTCTGTGTCTGAAGCTGAAGAGAAAGCGAGGGGGGTGACGCAAGCGGCGCCATGCTTCTTGCTAGATATACAGCAGTGCCGTACATGTGTGTCTGTACGTGTAGCTCAGGTCTGCGAACAAAACGTTTCATCAGAAATAAATATATTAAAAAATAAATATTTATGTGTATGCAGCATCTGAAGAAGGCTTCTTACTGTATTATAGAAGAGTCAAGTGCAATTAAGTTTGACTGAACGAGATTTTGGCAAATATGCCACAGAGGACTAGATAACAAAGGGTTCAGCTAGACTGTCACTAAAACAATAAGCTTAGTGTCAACCACCAGTTGTCTTTAGCAAAGCACAAAATACTAAATGGCATTCATTACACTGTTGAACTATACAGGACCTTCTGGATTGTTAGCATTTGAGCTCCGCCTAACCTGACTTGCTTTCTTTCCCATTAGAAAATGAAGCCAAAAGACTCTGGAGCCTTTTCATTACTTTCTGCTCAAGCATTGCATTTGAATGCTGTTTGCCTTTCATTTAATTTTGTTTAGGATGGGTGAACACCAAGACTCAACCGGCAACTTCCCTTAGGACCGTAATTAAATTTAAGGACAATAAAAGATTATTTATACACACTGAAAGGATTTGCCCTTATCTGCATAGAAAAATAAAAATAAAAGCAAAAATACAAGTATATCATTTCAGAAACTGGATATAAAAATTCCTATACAAATGGTATTATTATTATTATCTGTACTTATTCACCTTTCCAGTTCTTCATAATAGTAACTAATGATGTTACCTGACCACAAAATGTTTGCATTGGGAAGCTGGTGTGGAGTCACTCGGTTTTAACTGACGAAGATGTGCCGGGCTAATAAAACTGTTTTGGGGGCCTTCATTCGCTAACGGACTGAAGAGTAATGGAAATGTAGTCACATTATCTGAGCGCCGTGGAGTTCATTTTGTTAACAACAACAAAAGAAATTGCTCTGATTGGTTGTAGGACTATCCAATTGTGTGCTGAGGCAATTTCCTCTCTGTAGTGGTTGGAGCATGCCACATAATGAAATTCAAATGGCGTGTTAACTCCAGGCTAGCTAAGCTGGATATTATAGATATGCTGAAAGAATTTACTGCAGTCGTGTGTGGATTAAGAACAAGTGAGTAGTCATTAACACATAAAGCAAGGGATGCTTTAAAAATTATGAATTCAACTCTGCTTGCTTTAGAAAAAGCACTCATATTATACTAAGTGTTTATTTAGCGATAAGTACTGTAGGTTGCTGGCTATTGAGGACAAAGAAAAACATTGGTTGAGAGGCAGCTTGTTCGCCCACTGTTTGTAGTGTCCATATGTCAATATGGACTAATCCACCAGAGTGATACCGTCAAGAGGAGGAGCGGAAGAAGAAAACCCTGATGTATTTTAACTAATACATTGATGTCGAGTTAAGTTTTTTTTTTTAACTCTATTTAGTTAGATAATTTCTTTTTAAAACATAGAATCCAGATGATTTTGGGCACAATTTGGCTCTAGTGGTATTTGCACTTAATCTGTCTATGGTCTCTAGGTAGGGCTTTAGGTATGAGGAGGGTACGTATCATGGAAACACCCGCAACAGTGCTTTTGATCACTAGCTCAGTTAGTGAGCAACACCTGACAACCACAGTAATCTTAAGACAACGTGGGATGTCAGAAAATGCCTGTAGTTGATTTTCTGACACAGGTTCTTTACTTCTGCCTTCTAATCGAAGTCTGTCCTTGACCTTCCTGTCAGAACTGCTGCCATAGCTCCAGCATCCAAACCTGTTTAAGTGTGTTACAAAGAAGTAGGCATCTTTTGAGACATTTAGTGTGCTGACAGAAATAGCCAAGCCGACATACAGTAACAACTCCACAAACAGCTCTATGAACTAACTCATCCAAAACCCAGTTAGACTGACTTACTGCTGTATCTTCAGAAAATAAAAGGAATGAAAAGGTGTTTTAGATTGTCATTGACATTAAATAAGATCCTCCTTAACATGCCCACAAGACAGAACTAAAAAGGCACCAATATGTAAGTTACTGATGAAAATGAAACTAATTTAACCACAGGAAACTGAGGAGCTATTTTTACTTTATGGTGGTTTGACTGTATAAATCTAGTGGGCTGTTGCTTGAAATCTTTAATTACCACTCATTTGAATCTTCTTTGGTGTATCTGCTCGTTGCCATTAAAAATTGAGCCAGGCAGTTGGAAATAGAGGCCAATAATATTCACATAACATCCGCAGACATCCTTTGAAGTATCTTGCCAGGAGAGAGAAGGTGTGTTACCTTGACTTACAGTAGATGGAGACGGATGTCAGCTGTGTGATCTGGCTCGGCGCAGTATAAAAGATGGCACAGCTCAATAATCAAGGTTTATGCGGAAACACTGGATGCTCCGAGCGCCTGCTATACTCAGCACATTTACAATGTCTTGGCACCCTCCGCGTAGCCTTCCGATGCTGCCTGTTTCATGATCACTTAAAGGATGGAGCACCTAAATTCCAGGATACATCCTAATTAATCAGGGGCCAAACAACTGTCGAAACTTGGAGAGGCTCAGTTTCTTTAAGTTCTTGTGACTTAGCAAGTCAGATCCTCTTTGATGCACGCAGTGCTCAATATTCCTGGCTTCACACCAGCGGGCCAGTGGTTGGTGGAGTCCAGGTGGTTGAGGAGAGAAGATTAAAACATGACTATTTAGTGAAAGCCAAACTCCATACATCATGATGTAAAGTTAAACGTGCCTGGGTGTACATGCTTACAACCTTCAGTGTACATCTGGCAGGAGACAGCTTGTTAATGAGCCTAAGTGAAAAGTTTACTAGGGGTTTGTATGGAAAAGCGTAACAAATGAATACATACAGTCTGAATTACTAAGGTATTCTAATTAGGTATTACAATAGAACTGATTGTAAATATACTGTATATCCCGTATTCTGAATCTTATTATAGTCTTGAATTGTTAATCAAACAGCCTCACCTAACCGGAGGAGGTCTAAATGATGGCCTTGCTATGGTACCTATGTACAGTAACAGTGAGTCATCTAAAATCTCCCCATTATGACTAAAGTTATCGCCATGATAGCCAATTTATAACTGAGTGTTTATTTTAACTCTAACCCTAATCTTTATCTAAATCTCACTTAGTATTTATGTGTCTAAACCTAAGTAGTTTGATTGCCTTAGCCAAATCAAAGAAAAGCAAGATAAATACCAAGCTAACAACAAAATATGAACGATAAAGAAAGGGAGTAGGACTGGTGGCTATATGAGAAGTACAAGTAAAAAGTCACAAGCAAAGTTGCATAAATTTAACCTAGAACATGCTGTTCTGTAGAAAAGTGATAGAAATGCTTTGCTAACACATGCGTGAGGATATCATTCTTTCTTTTCGTACTGTCGAAGGCATCGATTCAGAATGGTGAGGACAAGAGAAAGAGGAGAGAGGCAAATGACTTCAATTAGCAGGCCTGCTCTAATGAGTGAACCGTCCGTTGAACTAGGACATAAGGATTGATTTCATTCGGACTTCGCTCTTAGACTGAGTTGGCCCTTTGAGACCGCTTGACTGCCTGACACGAAGTCAGGTCTGATGGCTGTAGATAGATCAAACTTTCAATAACATGCCTAGAAACTCCAATCTGGAGATCTTTATCCCTAGTTATTGTACCTCTCAAACCACACAAAATCCTCTGCAGAAGCAACACATGATTTCATTTTCATTTTAAACTGAAAGGGTTGGTTTGGGTGCTGACATAGTTTGACATTCCCATTTCCCCTAATTTTAAAGACATTTTATTGCCATTGTTCACCTGAGCTGGTGCTACAAAGTGTTTAACATTTCATCAGCATCTTCAACCGATATACAGTAAACGCCTCACTGTCTTGACTTTTGATGAAGACCTGTGGTAACCATTTGAGGTTTCTGCGGTAGATTCCATTTGCCCCTGCATCTTCAAAGATTTTAATAGTCCGCCTGCCTTTTCGCACATACTGTTTCATCCATCATGCCAGCTTTAATGTGGTTATTATGCATTAAACATTTTTAATAATGTAACAACGTATTGATTTAAGGGCAGTAGGATCCATGACTAAAGTCTTCTGATGAATGCCAATTGTAAGTGAACCTTCAGTGTAGCTAGTCCTGACTGCCAACTATGAGCCCACTTGATTTCATCAAAATGCCCAGCAATGCTGACTTGCTCTTTGATGTAGAGGGAAAATAATTAAAGTGATGCTGGTGATCTATATAGGTATTAAAAAGTGATGGCCCCTCCCTATCGATCAAGTCTGATGAAAAGCCAGCGGTTCACAATGATCCGTTCTCATTTTTCCTCGGGCTGTCTGCAAGTGGCGCACTGGTCAGATTCTGTCTTTTATGTAAAAAATAAAATAAAATGAGTAACTCCTTTAGGTAAAGCTGTGTGGAGGCTCAGCTCCCTGATGGCATTGCCTTCAGCTGAGATATTATATCACCACACAACCCAGCCTTCTTACCTTCTGCCAGGCAGATTAGTGCTTTTATCAATAAGCAGCTTAGCACCAAAGTGTCCCTCAATAATATGCCATGGTATTTTTTTTTCTCTCTCGCTCTCGCTCTCTCTCTCTCTCTGCTTTAACTCCTGGGCTTCTTTTTTCCCCCCATGTCTTTTTGCTCTTACACATACTGACACTCTCACATTTCCTATTTTCACCCCACCAACCTCTCCCCCCAAAAGTCTCCACTTTCTATAACTCTGCATTTTAACCTCTGACTTAGACAAACAGAAATACATTATGTATTCTTCTCTTCAGGTCACATTAGGAACCTAGACAGGGCCCAAGAGGACCTGAGAGCAGCATCCCCATCAGACATACTACCCCATTAGAAGCCTGCAGTGTACCATAAAACCCATTAAGGTCCATTAGGGAAGTGCTTCAGCCCACAGACACCTTTAAGGTCAGTCAGCCACAAAGGTGCACAGTTACAGATGGTGTCAAACTTATTTGATTTGTCATTGAAATACTATGTGTTCCTTAGGATATGTATTCAGACCCACATGTCGGATAGGGTTACATTAGAAGCCTTGGTTCACATGGCAAGTGTAGGTCATGTATTGTGTTACATGTTTGCAACATAGCTTCAGGAATTTTATTACAACGGTCATATACCACCAAGCCGTATTTCCTTTCTTGAATTCAGTGATGTTTGGTGACAGCAGGTTAAACTTCCCTTATGACGCCATTTTTGTGGTTTAGCAAACCAGCACACAACGCAAAGTATTCCAATAAATATAAATTAGCATAAGCATTATCGAGTTTAAGCAGATAACAGCTGAGATTTCTCTCAGCCTTTTGTAACTGCCTGAACATGTTCTCCGGCAAATTGCAGCCGTTTCACCCTCCTTCGATTGGAACAATTGCGTACAGCTGCGAGGGTTCAGCATACTGCCTCTCATGTGATTAGAGCACTGCTTATTACGTTTGATGAGGATGACCCAAATTCTGCGGAGGCAGACACGTTTTTCATGGCGAGTTGGAAATTCTAAATCCTAGATCAAGTCAAAGGTGAATCCCAGACTTGGCCACAAATTGCTATTTCTGGAGCTTTTTCTTATGGGGAGGAGTGAGCATAAAAGCACGGCTGTGGCATGCCATCAAGCATTTGGTCTTTTGGGAGATTTTCGTGACATGTGATAAACATTAACAGCTACAAATGCGCGCACCAGTTAGAAAGCAATGCATGCAATGATGCGTCACAGCCACATACACCTGTCGTAGCAAAAGTTTGGAGCACTGCCTAATGAATGGTTTTTAATTAGCTTTGTGGAAACATTTCTCTTTGTGACAGACTGTTGTGGAGTGATTATTATTTCTTTGTGTGTGTTATGTGCGTTTATTCTGACTTCAACAGCAGCGTGAAGTGTGAAACTACTGGATATATATATATATTTTTAGCCTCCCTCACTAGTACATCATATTTTTTTTTCTATGTTGTATTTCTGTGATTTAATAATTGAAAAAGCCCATAATGGACAGCCTCATGGAGTGAAATACATTGTATTTAAAAAATAAATAAATAAATTACTGGGTAGGGAAACTAGCAACTTGTTAACATCTGAATTTGTTGACTTTCTCCTGAAGTCGTGACTTGAATGATTAATAAGTATAAAAATGGTTGCCAGGTAAATTTCTCAAGCAAATAATCAATTAATCAGCTAATTATTTCTGCTCTAGAGTCCTTTTCTGGAAGCTTTGTAGATAATGGAACTGTCGGGGTCAATAGGAGCTCAGCAACAGATTTCTGTCCTTGGGAGCTTCATCCAGCCATGCCTGGGAGATCCAAGAACATGTGTATTTGGTCTAGTATGCCTTCAAGGGTTCAGTAGCAAAAAACATAAAATCAATACTCTTGATGACGATATATTCAGGTGTTCATATTTTATTGCCAAAACGATCGCAGAGAAATTGAGATGAGCTTCTTCAAAAGGGAGATCACTTCAAACACACTGTCTCAAGTGTTCCACTGTGCAAATGTCTCTCACGTTATAAGTTGCTGTGCTCACCTCATTCCAAGAGTGTTTTGCTTTCTTTTAATGTCACTGTTTCCTCTTCACGATTATAAAGGCTTCTGCAGCCTCAATTGCAGACAATGGGTATTTTTTTTTTAAAGAAGTTATGTAAATTCAGTCCAGCATATTATTATGAATGCACAACATTACATTTTTAGCATTCACAAGGATTTTTTTGTGTGTATTTAATACATAGCTAATTGGCCAAGAGCTTGCTGGTGAGTTGCAAAATACCAGACCGTGCTGTGTGGTCTGGGCTCAAATGTGTTTGGCCTTGGAATCTGGAATAATGAGGAAGAACTGTATGAAGCAGGTGTTGAAGGGCTCCACTTTATCTCAACATCTAATCCACTGAAGTGAGTAATTCAGTGTTATCAATAGTGTTTGAAATGCACCGTAAGTTCACCGTAAGTCAATGGAGCGAAAACTACAGCGCATGGTCACACTGTGACCATGCGCCTGCATTTATGATTAGAGACTTTACTTGCGTGCTTTTCTTTTTTTTTTTAATGGAAGGGCAAAAAGACAGAGGAAGAAAGGAAAATTGTCAAAAGGAAATAATCTCATTAATTTTGATGTGCCCAACATTTTAAATGTGAATCCAAGATTACATCAGAATTTCTCACAAAGGTTTCACTTAATTAGAGCAGCAGCCACGACTTTCATTAACATTTGTGACATTGTATGGCATTAGATTATGTCACATTTTAATGTAACTAGAGAACAGTTTGACACATACAACAATTACAACAGCTATTAAGCAATTAGACTCAGTTCATTTTACATTTAGATGCAACTAAGTAGCCCCAGCCTTCCTGAGTAACACTCACTTTTTAACTTGTAAAAGCTGACAGAGCAGCTCCCGTGAAAGCACTAACAGGTTACAGCCTCTGAGTCGTGAAAATCTTGATGAAATGAATGCATTTCAGTATATAATACTTTTTAATCGCTTGTTTTCCGAGTGTCAGGTGACAGGATAGGTGGCACGTATGTGGTTGAAGCTATTTAAGCCCAGCTTACTGGCAGCTCAGGTTGACAGCAATGGAACAAAATGACAATTAAAAATTCCAGAATGTAAATACACTGCTCACCGCTGATTCTGATTAAAAGTGCTCCAGTATCCTCCTTCCAAGGCTTACCTCAGTTTTCATCATATTCATGATGTGCCATTTGCAGGGAACAAAGAGAAACCTGGTGATTCATATACATAATAATTGTTATAGTATCCCAGTTGCTGATTACTGCTTGCTAGTTGTCTAGGTGCCTGTGATGAGTGGAACACAAAGTGGCCATATGTGAATGAAGAGAGGGTATATACGTGCTAACGTTATCTGTGCAACATACCTGCAAAGATAACGTTGGCACATTATTTCCATAATAATCTTTCTTCTCCACCACAGACTGACCTGCTATGTGCTTGCACACAGCGCTGCCAAGTCATGCTCTTTCACACCCATTTGTGTGGTGATGAATTTTATTTAGCAGGGTAAAAATAGAGTTGGGGCAAGTGAACAAAACTTGGGCTGGTTTGGGATCATTTTGGTGTTTTTTGTAATCACTTTTAATTTGAAACAAAACCAAAGGGCATTTACTCTTCCCAGGGCACTGTGCGTTTTTGTGTGTGCCCTGAATGTGCTGTGCTTGTGCCGTAGTTGCTAGATGTGAGTTGTCATGGTGGCTGACAGCTGCAGTATGTTGCTGGAAGATTTCTACATTGTTTTTGATATTAGGCTTCACTAGTGTAAGCCATCTGGGTGGTGAAAGCACTGAGCAATATATTGGTCTAATATTTTGGGCAGTTGTGTGTGCATTTTGAACAGCTTTTGGGCTGGAGTTGTATCATGCAACAAAGGCTGCACAGCTAGTCAGCAGAGAATAAGATGTACACATGCAGTAGGATCCCTGTAATATTCCAGTAAATTACATGATAAGATTGCAGGTGCAGGTAGTTTGGATATGACATTCATGTGTGAAAAGACATAAAACAGTTCAAAAAGCTGGTCATAAACTGTGAACTCAACTTCATGTAAACACAACTAAACTAGAGCATCTGTTTTATAAGGAGCAGTGAACGCGCAAGCGAAGAAGTGATTCTCTAGCCTCAAGTATTGATCGCACAAAACAAATCACACTGATCCTCTGTAATCTAACTCCTTGTAACTCAACAAATGTCTCACACCATTGCACTTTCCTTAAAATATTGGATCTATTCTCATAAACTGAAATTATTACATATACCTGCAGTAATTCTAAAAGCCGCTGGATGTTTTCAACAATATGTCGAAATTTGGTTTGGGTAGGAAATTAAATACAGATAAATGAATAAGCCATCATAGATTTCAATGTAACAATATGAAGGGATGATGAAAAGGAATTGGCAGATAATATGCTGCAGGAAAGAAAGGTCTAGTCCAGGCAGACTAAAAGGGAAATGGAAATTTAAATAAAAGTAAGACTTCAGAGTGAGGACCGGAATCCTCACTGAAAACAGCCGTCGCCGCTCTTATCGTTGAGAGACTCAATTGCTTGTCAGATAACTGCATGAGCAGCAGAAACATCCCACAGTTAGGTGCAATAATTGCAGACTTGCGTACACACCGCAAACAGTTCGGGTTAATTGCACCTGGTGAAGGATGCGCAGATACATTACCCACCGGGGACTGAACATGCATTATGACTGCCAACTACACCACACTTTCTGAGCCACAGAAAGTGTTTTTTTTAACCTCCAACTGAGAGATTTTTTACTGAGGAAGCACCCCCAATGTACTCATTACAGGGCCTGGGTTGGGGGAGACACCCAGCCAATAAAAGTTTGTCGAATTCTGCCTGTGATGCATCCAGGAGTGCTATATCAGCAGGCTCCCTCCACTTCTTTGCAGGAGGTATGTATAGAGAAGAAAGGAGGGGGGGGCATGGTCAAACTGAGTTATAAGCAGCTGCTCTGTATTTGTATGAAATTGAATCTAAATCAAACATTGGTCGTCTAAATTGGAAATGAGATCTGTGAAAGGTTCCGATTGCATTGATATGCTCCTTGACTTATTCATTTAGATCTGAAAGAACAGGCTTATATAAATTAGACACGCCCATAGATAGAGGATTTCACTCCAGGCTATAGGTTGCTACTGTTACTGGGACGCACATTTGATTAAGCTCAGTGAGCATGTCCACACAGGCAGCAAACATTGTGTGTGTGTGTACAGCGTGCACTGTAGCATGAGTTGTATCCTCATCTCCAGCGATAGGGGAGAAGGCAGGTGCTGGCAGAGGTTGGAGGATAGATGGTGATGGGTGGCTGGCTTAAGAACGGGGAGGATCGGGGGCTGGGTTGTGGGCCAGATCTCGTCCTTGCAGTTATAAAGGAGAAACAAACTGATCTGACAGTGACAAATGAACCATCTCCTCTTCCCCAACTGCCAGTTTTATGCCTCTCAAACTCCTTTCTCACCCTCAGTCTCTTCCTCTTCCCCTCACCATTTTCTTCTTGAGTGCCCTCAACCCCTATCTTATTCATTCTCACCTACCAAGCTCTTCTCCAGACTCCAGAATTTCCCTTGTCCTACATTTTTACTTTTCTTTTGTTCTTTGTGTGATGCTCTTTCACTCCTTTGCCTCCCTCTATTACTTTCTCCCTTCTCTACTTTGCTCTGTTGCCTTAGAAGTACTGGATTCTTTTTTTTTTTTTTTTTTGTACTGCTGCATTCTATTATGCAGTATTCTTTAATGGATTATTTAGTCCATTAAACTGATTTCAGCGCACCATAATTACTTCCTGGCTTCTGTTTCATGTCACCAATGCGACTAACATAGCATTTAAATACTATAAAAAAATTGCCTTGCATGTATGAAAATTTTATTGCAGTTGAGTGGAATTGTCATAGCTGGGTGCCATTAACCAGGAGACACTGAAGTAGCACAAAAGGATGAAGGCATAGCTCAGCAGTGATTATTGTTGAGGTTTAATGACTGTCCTGCTCCTGTAATAGACCTTCTGGGGTGTTGAAATGAGATGCCAAGCAGAGAAGACAATTAATTGCTTGGCTTCCTTTTGTCCCCGCCCCGGTCCCCCTGTGTATTGGAATGAAACCTGATAAGACAAAGGCTTAGGGCCACCCTAATACCTTAAGAGACTCGTGTTGACAGTCTTGAGTTTATTGTGGGTGCATTGTGTGAGTTAAGTTGCCTTGTGTTGATATTTGATGTGCAGGAGTGAACTTGTAATGTTCCGATGCTCCGCGGCTTCACAGATAACCTGCAGAGCAACGCAAAAAAACCTGTTCAAAATGCATCGGATAATGAATGTGTAGAGACATAATTTATACAGCCATTTCTCACCATTGTGCTGCTGTACCACGTTCTGTTTCTTAGTGCGCTGACTGACAGTATGACTGGCTCGCATTGAATGTAGATATGAGGATGTTGTGAGCACAGTACTGTAGCAGTACAATTATTATTTGTGATTTGTTTGTGTCTTTGCTGCTTTTCTCTTCAGTGCTTTTCTCTTCTAAATAATGAAAGAGCATACAAATTGACAGCAGGATAAATGTATCATGCCGACTCTGTCCTCACTTTTTCTGTGGGAAGAAATGTACTTCAGTGGCAGGTTATTAATATGGGGATAATCAAATGCCAAGCATAGCAGCCCTTTTGGGCCAATCTGTCTTCTTCTCAAATGTTTCAGATTCCGTTGGCAGCAATAGAAATATTGCGTTTGGTTGCCTGGAGGGATGAAGGCTTACTGTACTGTAGCGCCACCTTGAGCTAATGAAGTAATTATTAGAATTATTAAAAATCTGCTTAAACCCCGCTGACAGCAGCGACATACATAACTTCCCCAAGGCTGATCAGTATCAAAATATCAGGTCTCCAACACTGTGATAAGAGACACACTATTATTTAGATATTTTTCTTAAAGGCAGGCTTATAAAAAAATCACATTTTCCACATGGCCAGAGTCGGTGTAAGTTGCCGCCACAGCTCACCTCTGAGGCGCCTCTAATCCCAGCAAAAAGATCCGTCTTTGTGTTTCTGCTAAAACACGTTTTTCATCACAATTAGTCTCACACAGAAAGCAAGCCATTTCATGCCAAGGACTTGCTACAAATGCCACAGCCTTATACACAGTTAAATGGTGGTGTAAACATATTCTGTGAAAGAAAAAAAAAAAAAAAAATATATATATATATATATATATATATATATATATATATATATATATTGTAGGAGCCATTTCTATGGGAGGGGCTATACTGATTCACGCCAGGTGGTGAGGGTGGTTATATGAGTGGGAAGGTTGGGGCACACAGGGGAGGTGTTGCTGGACGGAGGAGCACACAGTTTTTTCAACCGCTCGGAAATGTCATACCATCCTCATCTACATGGTTTGTCATTATCAACTCACTGAGCATTCTATAGAGAATAAAGGACATATAAAATCAAGCAAACGTGTATATTTGACGAGTGACATTATTGACCGGCGCGTTGTCAAGTTTTGCCGTCCCGCAGCCCCTCAGTGGCTTTAAGTTGGAGCTTAGCCATTACATATATATATAAATTAAAAAAAAAAAAAAGCCATGGTGCACTCTCTTGTTTATGAGCATTAAAAATGCATTGGTGTTCTAAATCATTATAATGCAAATTCTTAGTCTGTTAAGCAGCAGTACACTGCACACATTAGATGAGTGCAAATCCATCAGGCAGAGCTAAAAAATACTGTGTGCTGAATGTAATTGGAATAACAAATAGTAGACTATATTATTCACCATATGGTCAATACCATACAGATTGGAGTCGGAGGAAAAAAAAAACAGCAACATGTGCATGTTTGCATCACCATATACTTTACGCTCGCCATGGGTAATGGATCCTGGGATGAATAATACAACCACAGATAAATACTGTCAATCAGTTGGAAGTAAATATTAATAGCAAACAAGGCTGCCCTTCATGCCTTCATGCAATTTCAATATTCCTTTTTCACATTTATATCATTTCTGCATATTTTACTTGAGCAAATCCTGTGAATGGCATTGATTCGAAAATCTGATTTCTATCTCCCTTTTATTTTTTGCTTTCTGCTAAGTGTCAGTACAAACAAAGCACTCAGAGTGAAGACTAAAGCATTGCAGTGTGGAATTTCAGCTCTCAACATAATGACTCTTGGAGGCTGCAGCAGCTCATACAGGAAAGGATTGTGTCTGGTTTGCAGTCATATGAAATGTCATCTGGAATTTGACAAGATATGAAGAAGCAATCCCCTTTGAGAGCTCCACTGAACCGCACATTTTCTTATATTGTTCTCTTGTTATGATCAAGCCCTTACGGGTGACCCATGTCATTGTGTGATAAAACTAATTATTTGCCACAAGAATTATATCGGGCTCTGCTGTCTTGAGGTCAGAATAACTGGCAGCCTTATTATACTATTAAACTGATTATACTATATCACTGGCCAAGTATTTGCATGTTGCTGTCGCCATCCCAGAGCCAAGCAGATGCTCTTCTTTGTCACTGTAAGGTTTTATCAAGCTCTTTTTATGCGTGATTTTTTCTTCGTCAGATTACAAATGGCAAAAGGATCATAAAATATTAAAAACAACCGGCTAGACTAATTTTAAATTGTTATTTTAACCTATAAAAATGTCAAGCAAACATTCTTCCGCTTTCTTCGGGTTGACACTTTGGGTAACACATCTGCTCATTTATTTATTTGCAGCTAGCGTGGGTTTGCAGACATCTGGCTCATTTCTGAATATGGGTTTCTTCGGAGCATTCCCTTAGGCACTTGTCCATTTTTATTTAGACTTTAGCCTCCCCTTTGCTACTTCTGCAACTACACAATAATACCTCAATATAATTAAAGTTAGCTAGCAACCAAACAAACGGTGAAGCATTCCTTTTTCCCCTTTGAAGTCTTGCTCACAGTTGCACTTTATACTTGAGTATGAAAGAGGCGCCCGGATCAGATCACAGCCCTATTTGCTGCATGTGTGATAAATTCATCTGTAGCATTCCCATAGTTCAAAGACTGAAGATCAATAGTTGTCAGTTGTTCAGCCCCTATCTTTTCTTTGTTTTTTGTTTGTTTTTTGAATTTGCATGTAAAATTCATGCGATCACATGCTATCTTGCCATTGCCTAAGAAGAACCTGTTTTTTACTGTAAACAGCACCACATGGGTAATAAATCAGGCCTGCCAAAGCCTGCCGGTTGGGTTCCAGCTGTTGAGAGGTTCGGTGGCACAGCTGGAGTAGGCTTGCATCTAAGGCTTCTTTTGCCCGGCACAGAAAATTTTACACGGCTGCACAGCTTGCGCTCCAGGGCATCCCACACTAGGACGATTGTCCAGCTTCCACTTCACTTCAGACAATATGCATCCATTGCAGCCGCATTCACTGTCGCGTACTGAAAGATGCGTTTGTGAAGTCAGTCACAGAAATATGCATTTCATACTGTCAAATCGGGACCGTGTCTGTCAGACAGTTAACATGGCAGGCATACTGTCGCTGTTTTCAACTTCAGCAAAATGTATTCAGAATCACAGGTGGTGATCTGCTTTCCAACACATTCAAGTTCAGCTGAGATTATCCAGGAGAAAAAAAGTTTAAGTATTGTAACAAAAACTAGCATTGCTTCATTCTTAATATGCTGCAAAAAGAAGCTTTTAGCCCATGTTATCCATGAGATGAACTGAACTAATCACAAAAAAGGTTTCCTTTAACAGTAAATGTTTCTAGTGTTAGTTTCAATAACCACATTGTTCATTGTTTAAGTGAGGTCAAACTAGCACCAAAACAAGCCTACATACAAGTTGGCAAAACTGTTATTTCCCTTTTCTAATTATGTTGCACTATGTTTAAAAGAAGCCAACACAGTGAGAATGAACAACCATGACTCATTTTGGTCATGACTGCTACAGTGCAACTTCTTCCGTATTTAAAAATGTGATGATTCACATGATCCACTGACACCAAAACTGAGAAAAACTCCTTCAGCCCTGCACCTCCTAAAAATCGCATGCATTCGTGCAATTTTGAAAAACAGGAAACAACAAACTGACCAAGTCCACATATTGCCAATTGCATTTGTGTGATTCCACATAGACCAGGCAGTAGTTAATCAGCTGAAGGTATCACCAGCCATCAGGTGTTATTGAAAAGATGCTCCAGCTCTAGGAGAACAAACAAACAGGCGTTGCTGTCCTCCCAGTGCGGCGTACTGAAGGCAGAAATGCTTACCTAAGATACGAAGCAAGTAATCTGCTTCTGAGCTAGTGCAGAATACAAAAAATAAATAAATAAATAAAAACACATCCATGATTACTTGATTTGCACAGGTGATACACACTCACTCGCAGTATATTTGTTATCTGACGGGAACTGCTTATATCCTATCCCACTTGTGCGCTTCCTTTGACTATTTCCACCTCGTTAACTGGATAGCAGACAGTCTGCAGAGATGGATAAGCTCAAATACAATAAATCAGAAACCTGAACATTTCTCTTCTGCTGTTTGTGAAAGTCCCAAGAATATGTTAGAAAGAGTCTATGCATTTAATAATGTTTCTGGTGTGCTGGATAAGCATGTGTCTTAAATCAATGTTCTGCAAGGGTGTGATAAGCCTTGCGTTTGACTGTAGCCCTCTATGGAGCCCATCCCTCAGATCTTGTGTTCTTTGTGCATTTAACACCATGTTTTTGATCCTAACTCAACTGAAGTTTAAGTTTATTGATTATGGTTTGTAGCAGATTGTCTCATGTAATGACTGTGCTGAGGTGGGACTTGCATTTTAAACAATACGGTCTTGCCTGTAACTCTATAACTCTATAACTTTCTTTCAAACACCTGTACATGGTTCGACTCGTGAGTTATATTTATTGCGAGCCATGTCCTTGGCTCAGCATTGTTAATTATGTATTTTATTCCCTAATCGGAGAAACTAGGGTTATATTAATAACCTTTTCTTTTTTCATTCTTCATGGTAAAGACTGGCAAAACGTAGACTTGCTGCACAGCTGTACATGATGTCTGCTTGTAATAACAGGCCTCTTTGATTTATGGTTTCGATAAAAATCTATCAGTGACAGCACAGCGTATGCTTAGTGTGTTTTTAATAATATCAGAGCATATATTTGATTTTAGCCATTTGCAGTTTGCTTGACTCTGTGATTT
Organism: Planiliza haematocheilus; assembly: GCA_005024645.1. Classification (NCBI taxonomy): domain Eukaryota; kingdom Metazoa; phylum Chordata; class Actinopteri; order Mugiliformes; family Mugilidae; genus Planiliza; species Planiliza haematocheilus. Next base: position 3,976,163 of record SRSE01000276.1, on the reverse strand, counting down.
TGTGCATGTATCTCTCCAGCTGGGAGCTTGTTTGTGTCTTTCAGCTTGTCTGCCTCCCTGTCGGAAACAGTCATTGACTCAGAAACAATTACCCTTATGACTTGAATATAATTCAATTAATTTCCTTCATTTCGCAAGTAATAACGCATAACAGAGTTCATTTTCTGCACTCCTATAAAACACATAGGGTTTTCACGAGAGAGTGCCGTTGCCATTGGCTTCTGTTTTTCTGCTTTCTTGGATGAAAGTCCTTAATCTCCTCCACTCATTTGAGATGATTTATGAGTTTGCAGGGAGCGCTTACTTTGTTTATCAAAATGTCCGGTAAAGAGTGGGACAGCAAAATAAGCACACTCTTAAATCTTCACCCGTGTGTCTTTTCCCTCCTTCCACCCTTTTAAAGTATTTTTCTCCTGCCAGTCACAATAGTGATGAATGAATAGGTTTGGAAGGAGAATGCGCCTCATGCTTTCAGTTTAAATTTGACATGTATTTAATAATATGCCACAGCCCCAGCGCAGACATCTTGACACCTCTAATTTACATCTTGATGACATTTGCTGTTATGTAAAGAATCCCGCAGCAATAAAATATTTTCGTTGTGTCTCGGAAAATGATGCGATTCAGGGCTTCATCACAGCATTTGATGTAATGTGATGAAAAAAAAAGAAAGAAAAACCTTAGACTATTCTTCCCCCTCCGTGAAGTCAGCCTTTCCTTCTTATCAAAGTGATCCTTTGGCGTGTCATTTATTCCAGGATAAGATCAGAGGGAATGCCCCCCACATTTTGAAACATGCTTGACTCAGTCAGGGCTTGTGTGTGTGACGGTCATTTCAGAAATAAATACAGTTTTGTGGAAATACGCAGATCAGCCACAACATTAAAACCACTGACAGGAGTAAATAACATTGACCATCTTGTGAATCCTTTGGACCTGGCATTCATGTGGATGTTACTTAGACATGCAGCACCCACCTAGACCAGACCAGGCACCCCCACCCCATAACAATGACACACCAGGCACATACACACAAACATTTTAGGAACAACTAAAAAACCATGAAGAACAGCACAAGGTGTTGACCTGGCCTCCAAATTCACTAGATCCCAAACTGATCAAGTATCTCTGGGTTGATCCACAGAGGCCCCTCCCCTCAACCTTTAGGACCCAAAGTCCCCCACTAACAACATTCTGTTGCCAGACACCACAGGACACCCTCAGAAGACCCATGTCCATTATCTGATGAGTCACAAGAGAGACCTACACAATATTAGGAAGGTGCATAAATATGTGCATGTATGTGGCAACCTGAAGTATCCTTATGGTTGGGAAAATGTAACTTATATTTTTATATATGATACGTAAAGCAGTTCATTTGGATCTACATTCACGATGTAAAGTCAGAACACTGGTATTCATAGCCTGCTACCTGCAGTCGCCAGCCTGTTAGCTTCTCAGTGATATTTTATCAATAAAATTAGCAATTACCCTGCTTGCTTTGTGCGTAATAGTTGACACTAGCGTGGTTTGTTTGTCATTAGGACTTACAAGCTAATGACACAGCTCATCTGTTTACTGTCTGTTCTGATTTTGACTCACTTTGGAGGTCACTGAGTAGCGTCTCTTTCCTGTATTTGAAGTCGCAGTTTCTCGTCACTAATTGCTGGCAGATATAATCCAACTAAGCTTTTCTCCAAGTACCAATTAACTGTTTATTTTCTCCATTGATTAAATCTATAAAAACTGGTTAGTGGCGATTAATTGTGTTACGATTACCATTAAACGTGTTGATGAAATACACTCTAACCTTTAATTTTTAATATACAGTATATATATATACACACACACACACACACACACACACACACACACACACACACACACACGTATATATGATAATACCTTATGAACATGAAACAACTTCTCATACTCCATTGAATCGGACTGAGTCAGTTACCATGTAAGCGTTGTCATTCAAGGTGATCTGGACTTTCAGCCAGACATTTTATAATATACTCCTTCACTCCGATTGTATAAATGTTGCAGTTTGTCTTCCATTTCCACGCATCTTTTAATGTAGTCTCTCCTCATGTCTCTTAGCAGATTCCTATAACTCACATTTTTTTTTCCACTTCTTTCTCGAACAAGACAAAATTGTTAATTTAGTGCAAGTACAAAGAGAGAAATAGATTTCTAGGTCACATGGGCTTCACTGCGAGTGAGTGGTTGCCAGAGAGCACCATGCCATACTGAATTGAAAGTGTCAAAGTGCACACAACATAAAGCTCTGAAGAATTTAGAGTATGTATAGAATACAGTTAGAGAGAGGAAAGTCTTTAGTCCTTTAGTCCTGTGTCTCAGCTGAACAAAATGAGTGGGTTGAGGTGAAGGTGAAGAAAAAGTCTGGTAAGAGAGTGGAGGTAGCTGCTCACCTGGGGATGGGGGTCAGGAGCAGAGAGCAGAAACAGAGCGGGTACGGAAAGGTGTGTGGGATGTTGTCGAGTAGGAGTTTGTGCGAACATAACATCGTTGTTTGAAATGGAGGGGGTTGCTAGGAGACGAGGGAAGAGATCAGATGCTCTGGGAGAGAGCACACAATTTGTCGACCGGATTTGGCATTAAAAAATTAGAGCCAATCATTCGTACTTGTTTAAGAGCAAACTACTGAGCAGTTTTGTGATCAAGAGGCCCTCAGCAAAATCAGCAGTTTAGCACACAAAAATATGTACAAAGTTATGCAAAATTGATCATCCACATCCTTCATATAGAAAAAAATAAATAAAAATAAAACTTTCAGGAGTTTAACACAACTTTCAGGCTACAGGTGGATGGATACAGATGCAGACGTCCAATATACTAGTCCTGATTGTCTGGAGAAACAAAAAGGAAGCTTTCTCTCCAAAGAAGCAAGTCTGACACAGCAGAGCACTCTTGCAACTTGTCAAAAGGAGAAATCACTACACACAACCTTATCAGCTCCTTGTATGCATAATTTAAAGGGGAGATGTTCAGTAATTGGCAAGGTTTAAATATCTTGAGCTATGGTAATTGAATAGTCTCCCCACTAATGGAAATGTGTCAGACATGCTCTTACACCCAGCAGACCGCAGACAGTGAGTGACGGAGCACGGGGGCAAGAGAGTGTGGCATGGAAAGAAAAAGAAAGAAATTCTGTCTTATTATTTGCTTGGCTGTAGAGAAGATGTCATGATGAGAAAGAGTGGCTGGGTCATGTTGTTCTGCTGCCATCGAGCTGCTTGGAATTATTCCATCTCTTTCCTCTAATATTTATCTTATGATAAACCCACTGTTAGCTCCGGGGCTACCCGAGTCCTGTTGGTTTTGTTCTCATCATAACCCTCCTGGCTACTTAGTCAGGTCTGACTGCAGACTGAAGAAAAACATTCTACTATTTCCAGTGGGAGTTATCTCTCCAAAAGGAAAAAAAAAAAAATCATTTCCAGTCATATTTAGCCAATCTGACATTAATTTGAGCTGAGCTAAGGTTTCGCGTCAGTCCAAATCTGAGATTGTGTTTCAGGAATAACAAAACTATAAATTGTGTTGTCATAAAAGGCAACCCTTAACGAAATATTACCTGCATGACTTTAGGACTAGGGAACGATTTGCATATAAGGTATGTTACTATAACTTTATAACTATTGTTAGTGTGTCCTAACATATAAAGTTGGCATCATGTTATCTGCTACATCATAGCTGCTACGCACCAGTCATAATTAATCCTATTAAATCAAAGCCACAAAGCTGAATGTGTATTAAAGAGCACTTGGAAGCTCTCTCTTACTGTCCAGATACAGCTTTTTGTCCCATTGTAGTCACAGTGAAAATTAAACCTGTATTTTATCACAAGTAATTTTAAGGTCAAGTGGTCATGTCTCCAATGTTGTTTTAAAAAAAAAAAAAAAAAAACACCCCAGCAAAACGTCTTGAGAGAAATTTAGCACATCCTACTGTTTGGAAGGTTCAGACTGCTAGCCTGTAGCTTATCTTGTAATATTTACAGTGCCGGAGAGGTGTAACAGAGAGCTTGAATGTATCATTTCATAACCGAGTTTCAAATCCTAGTCTTGCAAAATGTATAATTTTTTTTTTTTTTCTCCGGGAAATGTGAATATGAAGCAGGGGTGAACGGCCTTGATCTGCGGAAATTTTTAGAGAGACTCATGACGTGGCACAAGTGAAAATAGCAAGATCTGACAGTGACAGCTGAACTATGAAACAACTATGAGAGAACAGATTATACCACAAAATGGGATTAGAATGTAAAGGATGCTTGCAGATCTGCATATGTTGTCTCACAGATCAAAGCTGTACTCAGGCACAAAATGGGTTGTGGTGGGTGTGCGTTGATCTTCTCCACAGTCACTCTCTACAACCCTTAGTAATTGGTAAGTTCAATACATCTTGTTCTTTATAAATCAAATTAACACATTGATCAGCCAGGAAGCTGCCTAATAACAACACAAAGTGGGCCAGTAGAAAATAGTGTCATCAGTCTTTTGAAGTCTGCAGCACTTGCTTCTTTTATAATTAATGCAAATGCGCTTTTGGCCCTATAGAAATCTTTTGTTCTGGTGAAGCTTATTGGATGAGTCCAGCGTTACTGCTGATAGCCTTATGCATTAGCGCTGTAACATCCAGGCCAAGGTAATCACATTGTTCTAATGTGCATGACAGGTTAAATAACAAATAGTTGAACTGACACTGACACACACCCTGTACTTTCAAAACATATAAGGATCTGCCACATTCCTTTTTTTTCTATCTGAATGCAATCTTTTTGCTCAGTGTGTGCCAATATTAAAAGAATTCTAGATAGATGGGTCTTTATTAAACAGTTTGTCTTTGGTGAGGTGAAATGCAGAATGTCAGCAATCTCTCCTGTCAGACTGCAGGAGATGCTTCAGAATCAATGTTGGAAAGACGGTTCAAACTATTTCTGTTGTGATTGACTGGCGTGCCAGCAGCTGAGCAACCGTCAACAGCTGCTGAAATAACCCCACATGGGGTTATAGCTGTTTGTTTTATGGTTTGATTTTTGTGGGTCAGGATGCAGAGGAAACATTACTTAGGAAGGAATATTTAACAATCTGCCAAAAAATTGAATATCTGGGGACACATACTGTTGAAACCAGGACATATTCATCTATTTCAAAGATTCCTCTGGACACCTTGTGTGTCACTGAAACTGGAGACACGGGCTGTATTTCAAGAGAACCGTCTAACGGCTCCAATTGTGACAGAATGTGGCATGATTTTCGTCATTTAGGCTCATCAAATAAATGGGCTTCCCCCATTTGAGTGTCAGTACAACACAGTTTAGTCAGAAGAAGATGTCCAGATCTCGCCATTGCCAGAAAATAACTGAGCCTTGTTGCATTAGCGCTGCCGGATATACTGGTCCATTCACTCTTTGAACCTTCGATTGCATCACCCCGCAGCATAATAGGCGCACTGTTCTTTCTGCCTCGGCCCCCAGCGCAAGTAATGAAACCCTATACAGTATGTGCTTAAAAACAAGCTGGAATTTGACTGGTGGTGTCTAAATCATTACCAGCACCAACAACATAACGCAGACCGCACTATATCAGAGGGGCGTAATATTCAGACCATTTGTCAGGTAGTGGACAAATAATTGTGCTTCACGCTATTAAACTAAGAAATGAGAAAGTCATCGTAGATAGAGAGCAAGAAAGAGATGGATTTGATGGGGGTTGGGAATAACAGTCTGACACGAAGGAAATTAATCCTCAATATCCACTGCTCCCAGTGCACCTCCACAATTGCAGGCTCAGGCTGTCTAGTCCATTCATGAATCACTGGGCCTAGGAGACACGCGGGAGAAAACCACCAGCTCTCATAAATAAAGCAGGAACCTACTACTGTAGTGCCAATGAGTCATCTAGGTCTGTTCTCATTGAGTTTAGGAATGGAGGGGAAAAGCATGACAAACCACCTCCAACACTTGTGAAAACCAGCCGTGATTGTATTTGCACTAACCCGTACCCTCCCTCCCCTGCTTCCATCCACGCCGGTGCAGTGTGTAAAAACACACTTTTGCTAAACTCCGTGAAGATTAGATAAAGAACACACATTTAATTTCCTCCTATTGATTTGGGTGGTCATGTGGATTTTGGATTTGGCGATCGATTCGAGATAGATGATACAAGGTGCTTATCAGGCGCGCAGCATCCTTTATTTGAACATATGATTTCTGCCCAACTCACCAGAGATGCTTCACATCAAAATGTCACTAAAATGCCACCAGGGAAATAGAGCTATTTTTTTCACTCATGTATGAAGGAAAGAAGAAAACAGCTGAATTCTTAGAGCGGCTGTTCATTATCTCCATCAAATAACAGGGTTATGAGGATCCGTGCTGTTTGAGTTTTGAAGGCGATAAATGAGTTGAGATTTGCAACGAGGATGATGCCGTTTCATCGCCAGCATAGCTAAGCGTTTTTTAAATAATTGGTATAAGTGCTATGTTATATACTATTGTAGCAGCTGCTGCAATGTAGTCATCGTTTAAGCATCTTCTTCAGTAATCAGCACTCTTAGGATGCTTATGTAAAACAGTCAGCAAGTCTGTAACCAGATAGGGTCTGTAACCCTTACATCACAATGCTAGGCCTACTGTATGCATACATATATAAGCTGCACTTTGTGCTCAGCGGTATGGTGAAACCTCTCTTGCTCGGTTACTCTGGGAATTTTCCCAACTCACGGGATCAATATGTGGAACTTAATGCCAGACCTCAGGAAGGCTCATACCAGAGGCCGTTTTAAAGGCAATTTGCAAACGTTTCTAAAGCATTATCAAGAAATGCCTCTGCAGTTTTCTTCTAGTAGTTTCACTGTGACTTGTACCTTCTGTTTTGTAAAGCCGGATATGCATTTTTCATTGCACCGTATATGTATTTTAAACGAAGCCCATCGATAGACATGAGTTTCACACTGCAGCCTTCAAAGCGTACGGCATCCTTCTGTGACTTCTCTGTGCTGTGTACATCACATAAAAAGAAATAAATAAAGAGGAAATGCCAACTCATGTATGATGTTTTCCCGTCCAGTTTTATTATTTAATTCCCACCTGACAAGCTCCATGATATAAACCATGAGGAGCTGTGTCCTTGCGTGCACTATGCTCTATGGAAAGACCTGAAAACTATGGTGCTGCATTCACTCCCTAACTTTATTTCCAAAATGACTTACGGCGTGTGTTACTTCCTGCCAAAATCAGATAATAGGAGCCTGTCCACAGATTGGCTCCTATTAGATTGAGAGGACAATAAAATATTTCCACATTTCAAGGCTAATATAACACAAGCTCGCCCTTAAAAACTACTCCAATATCCATTATTTCTCTTCATTCAACTCTGAGTATTTTCTCTCCAGGAAAATAGAGCTAATAATTAATAAACTGCTACACACTTTGAAAACCCTCTGTAGAGATAAATGTCAACATAGATAAAATATGGCTCTCTGCCAGCGATTAACAGGCATCTTGTTATTTTTGTTTTTTCTGCATAAAGACACAAGTATCTTGCTTGTGTTATTAGCTAAAAAGCCTGATTGGCCCAATGAAGGTCATATTTCCTCAGCTGGACGTCATTAGTTTCACCAACAACAACCTGGCCATAGGTGGAGGAGTTAGATTCATGCTCATTCTGTCCTGTAATCTAGCCAGGTTAATTCCTTTCAGGTACAGCTGAAAATGTCTAGCAGATGGTGATCAGTATTGACATTTAAGGCATGTTGGCTTTTAGGAAGCCCATTGATCTACGTGACATACAACACATTTTCCAATAGGATCTTTGAAAACACAAGTTTGAATTAAAATCAAGAACATGTTTTCACTTAATAGAACCAATAAAAGGTCAAACAACTGGAAGATTTTGTTGACGTGCCCCCGGTTGGTCCCTTAAGGCCTCACAAAGCTATGCCGCTATCTGGAGTTCCCAAAGTGCAGCCCTGTATCTGCTGGTGACAAAAGTAGGTTTGCGACTCTATAGTGCAGAAGCCACAAGCCTTTCAATGCTCTGACGGACAGGGTCAAATACCATGATCTGTATTTATCAGCGGGATGCTGCTCCTGCGCTGTAAATGTGATTTTAAAGCCTCTTTATCCTCTTTTTGAGGATTTGCTGTATAGCAGATCACATGTGACTCTCCCCTGCACTTAAGCTACACTATCTGTAGCTCAGTATGCTATCCATAACACATGCAACCTCTTTTCTTTTTCTCTTTTTTTTTCTTTTTCCTCATTTACCGAGGGGCTGTACTCATTGGATACCGTTCAAATTCACAGAGCAATCTCCTAAGTGCCTTAAAGTTACTACTTTAAGCCAATGAAAGTATTCTGGAAAAATGTCAGTGCGGCATCTGTCTTTGTTGCCTAAGAAGCTCATTGCTAAATCACTTGTTCAATTTAAAAAAAAAAAAAAAAAACATTAGATAACCACCAGTTTACAGATAACAGCATGGTGTATTTTGTATTGGAATAAGTAAATACTGGGCTTTAAATGTAAAGCTTTTTTTTAATTTTATTTTTATTTTTTCAAAAAATCTAAAACTGCAGTAGTGTTTGGTTTGTGTGAGCACACATCAAGGAAAAACAGATGAAGACTGGAGGCAATAGCATCTTTATTCATTTGATGTTGAAAGCATCAGAAAAAAAAGCCGTATTAGGGGAGATATATCATGTCTAATACTTCCTTTGTGGTTCAGGTTCGTTACAGGATACTCAGTCACTCTGGTTTACTAATTCATGCAAACACATCATCCAGCTAAGAACGCTAAATTCAAGTTCAAATCAATATTGCGCTGAAAGCACCGTAAAATAAATGGAGATCATATGCAGGATTGCACTGTAAGGATACAGGCCTCTCATGGTAATTACAGAGCACTTAATGCTAAAGATATACTAATGAATGTCCATTTTATTAGACCGGGATCCAATAAGCCACCTGCTCTCTTCATTCAGTGAAGATTCATTGATGTTAGAGTATGACCAGCCAAAAAAAAAAAAAAAAAAGAGCATATTTGAATTGTAAAGGTCAGATTTGAATGCATTTGATGGCCTGCAGGTTTTGATGCTGATCTCAGGCTCCCATTTTATTTCCACGAACTGACGCTGGCACAAAAGCAGCTGCAGTTATAAATACCTGCTGATGGCAGAAGAATATGGAAATCTTATAAAATACTTTGTTGATCAGGGCATTGCTGTTATTATTGTTGTGTCTCCTGAGCTTCTAAAGCTCCTCAGCAGTGTCATCTCATTGTAGAGATGGCTTTCTAACATGACATTATACAGACTTACAAAAAGCAAAGGTAATATGTAAGTGAATCTATTTTGGCAGCATGTTCTGTAACCACCCAAACAGACTTCATAGGGAATAAAGAAAGTGGGGAAGCTGGAGGGGGAGGCAGCCAGTGAGGAATCATGGGCTGTCAGAACCGTGTCTGTCTAAGCTTCAGGAATCCAGGAAGCTAATGCTGTTTGATGTATTAACCATGATGGAGGGGGCAGTGTCTGTGTGTGCATGTGCAGTCCTGTAAGGATTTGGGTACATTGTGTCTGTGCGTGCGCGTATGCGTGCGCTGGCCCACATAATGTGCACGTGGGTGTGAACGTGCATGTGCGCGCTCATTGACAAGTGGAAGAGGAAGGAGAATTGATGTTGTTTGATGTATTAATCATGCATATGTGGGATTGAGAGGCTCTGTGATGGGTTGCTCGGGCACTGATTCCATCTTCAATCAGTGGCTCATTTGGGTCCCTTTGTGTAAATGCTCAACATTGTTTAGCAGAAAATAAGCAGTCTGCTTATTTGTGTGTGTGGCGTTAAATGCAGAGACAAGAGGAGAGAGGGGTGGGGGGGCGTAGAAAGAAAGAGAGTCTCTAAGATTTTTCATCCTCCTCATACATAAAGCATATTTTAACACATTTGCAGCATTGTTTTCCATGAGCCATATGTTATGTATCAAGCTTATTTTAGTGGCAACATACAAACAGGAAATATGTTTTTTCAAACAGCAGCTCTGCTTATGAGTTCGTCAATAATTCCATAGCAAAAGGTATGACGCAGATCTATACGCTATCGTGATTTATCCGCTTTACGTCCGCCCTCATGATAGTTCATAGATTCCAGCTGAGGGCAGATGAATAACTGCGTCCATTAAGGCTGTCCATTGTAAAACCATACTGTTAATTAGTTATGCTTATTCCGCGCTCATTCAACCATCCACGTTCCCGGTGCAACTTGGTGTTCAGAAAGTTATTAAGGTGCAAAAAAATTATTTGCCTGCTTCCAATTCACTTTGCCCACCTTAGCTATTGAAATCTTGTCTAAGAGGCACTCCTACTGTCTAAAATTTAATCCATGTTGCCTTTGGATTACAAATGTATTTCGTTTGACACTTTAATTCACTGCAGAGCTCGACTTCTGTTGCCAGGCAACTCTGTTAGGGCGCACACAAAGGACCATTATAGATTTCTTGGGTGCAACTGTTAACTTGTACTTCTTTATAAAGATATTGTACCATTCTGTACCCTGATAAGGCTCCTGTTTGTTACCCCTTGCATACCATTCAACATGAAGCGGTCCATTTTTATTTTATTTTTTTATTTTATTTATTTATTTTTCCCAGCTAAATAGGCCTTCTTGCAAAATAGCATTCCTGCCAGTAAATTCGCCAACTCTGGGCTCTGGCTTCTCCGCAGCACTACAAAAAGAATCAAGTTGAGTGCCTCTTCTTATGCTATCTATCAGACATATGTTACTAACAGGAGATGACAGCATGGCCCACAGTATTTAAATGGTTCATGGTGCTTGTACTCTGATGGCTACAATATGACATGATGAGCCATAAATATGTCAGATATGACTCAAATGTGCTCTGAAAGGATACGGCAATTGAGTATTCATTCTAGATATTCTGCTTTGGGGCCTTGTCTAAACCCTATTGTGAGCACTCCGCCAAAATTTCATCAGAAGATTAATCAAATCTGTCATCAATATCATACCATATCTGTATCAACTGTGTCTAATGTATTCCTCCACAGCATTAGCAAAGCTGCAGAAAGACTGTGACAGGAATGTGCATAAATATATATATTTATATCTCAGTAGCTCTTTTCTTAGTGATGCGCTCTGTATTTATAACAGTGTAAACCAAACCGTAATGATGGTGAATGCATGCATATACTGAGCCTGTGTTGAAAATTTTGGGAACAACTCATGCATTCTTCAGTGCCTGAAACTCAGCAGGGCCTCATCAGCAGGGCTTCATCAGCAGGGCATCTATTTTTTTATTTATTTATTTTTTTTTCTGTGTGGAAGTTGTAAGTCATCTTTTGTTTGAGGCCTCCAGGAAGATCATAGCTCCGACGCAGTCTGTTGTTGCGAAGAAAAAAAAAAAAAAAGGAGTAGCAAGCCGAGTAGCGTGATGCAAAAGAAGAAGAGATTGTAGGTAGGATTTTAGAAGGTGAAATGCACTAGGATTACATGTGCATGTCTAGCAAATGGGCGATTAGACGGAGGGCAGCTCTTGATGCTCGTGTGCGAGTGTGTTTGCTCTGCGACTGAGATGCAGTAGGTGGATTACAGAGCTCCTCTCGCAAAAACATGCTAACTCTTCAAAGTCCTCGACGCTCGGAGCCGCTCACTCACACTGAGTAATCTCTACATCTGATGATTTTTGATGTGTTGTTTTTCTGCCTCGTTTCACCGATCCGGGTTCTTCTCAATCCCCAGGTCTGAAGGCAGATCAATGACGAGAACACATTCTGCCTCGGCGGTAGCTGGGCGCTTGTAGCCAGAGATGAAAAAGGTCACTCTGAATCTAATTAAGCATGATTTTTCACTTCCTCGATAAGATGGCGGCGCATGAGAGCTCCCCATCCAGTTGCATCGAAAGGATTACTTTGAGTGCAAGAATGAGATGCAGACACACTTCCGAAATGGTCCAGCTCTCCGAATGTATTGCCAATCGGGACAATCTCGGATGCAGGGTAACAAATCAAGACAAGCGAGACCATGAGAGATGCTATTAATAGCTACACATAAATGTCCATGCACACGCACGCACGCCCTGGAATGCCAAGTTGCACACCCTCGTGCACATATTAGAGGAAGTTTTAAGTACGGTTGAAGGCTTTTTCATCCCTCTCCCCAATCCAATTATGTTCCAGTTCAAACAAATGGAAGTATATGCATGCTTTTCAGCCAGATGCTGCAGCAATAGAGATATTAACTCTGAAGATGGGAAGTTTGAGAGGCAATAAGGTACCCAGCAGGGAGTGGATATTGAGGATTAATTTCTCTCATGTCTGATTCTTTACTTCCCCATCATCCCATCTCCTTCTCTGTCTGTCTTCCTCCGTCTCTGCTGTTATTAACTCCTGATATGTCTTCTAGATAGGCAGTTTTGAAGATGCTTATTTTACAGTGCATTACAGGAGATGGAGATATTAGATACGTGAAATAACCTCGGACAGTCTGCAATTTACAATACCTGAAGTATCAGAAAATCTAAGTAGGTACTTGACATAAACCTTGCTCAATTGAGCTTACCTTGCTGACATGCGTCTACTGACAAAGTGTAACTGGCCCACAGACAGCTATTAAGGTGTGGTGACTGTGCAGCTTCTGCCCTGGGCTTAAGAACAGTAAATATTGATTGGTTTCACACAAACTTGAAGCAACTGCTTGCGAGGTTAAACACATAGAAAATGTATTGTAAAGGGAGAAAATCTGCCATAATCTATGTCAGACAAGGCTGTGATGTGGTTTAAAAAACAAAAACAAAAAAAACAACATTATTTTTCATAGATGCCAACTCTCCAAATAAGTTGTTTGCTGGTGTCTGTGACCGGTTTCTGCTTACCATCAGTATGGTGGAAAATTGGTCCATTGACTTTTCACATCTTTCTGTAAAAGCATTGCCTTTAAATTCTGTTTGCCTTTAATTCAGTTTTGTTTAGCACCACAGCTCTCTGAGATTGAATTGGAAACTTGCCCTTGGGACATTTATTTAGATAAAAAAAATATATATATATATATAGCTACAGTTGACCATTTGGGGGCTCTAAAGCCAGAGGCCAAACTCACACAGATACAGCAATTTGCAAAGCTGCCAAAGCGTCTGCTCAGCAACATTATAGAGCATGACCAGATGTGATCTGACAAAATTTGGGGCCAATTCCCGACAGTTATGTAAAATTTGGTTCCTCTTGCTTTGGCATAGCAAATTAGAGATTCAGCTTTAATGTTCAAACGCGGATGCTGGCTCAAATTTGTAACATTAGATCTCCAAAAGATTTTTATTTAACCTGCGGTACATTAATGTGGCTTTAATTGGGATACTTTGCATAACATATCCATAGCGCAGGCTTACTCCGTAGCCAATGGAATCAGCTCACCTCACCAAAAAAAGCAGTGACCTCTCCACCACTGGAAAACTGTTTCACAAAAGAGATAAGTGATCTACCAGGATCAGAGGTGCAGAGACTCTGCACAAATATATGCCTCCAAAAATATCTTGCTGAGGTGATATGATCTCTAGGTTGAAACTAAATGTCTGTAAGCATTAAAATCACTGTCAGCATGCTTTTAATGTGGGGAGATGTGAATTTATAGTTAGGATGGTGGCTGACAAAAAATTTCACAATTAGATTCTATAAAGAGAACTACTGCTATCTTTGTAGTGTTTACACTCTATTTTGTCATCAGGAATCAAGTTAGCATGAAGTCCATCATAGAGTATGTTATCTACATACACCAGTCAGCCACAACATTAAAACCACTGACAGGAGAAGTAAATAGCATGAACATCTTGTGACAGTTCAGTGTTCTGCTGGGAAACTTTTGGACCTGGGATTCATGCAGATGTTACTTAGACATGTAGCACCCACCTAGACCAGACCAGACACCCCCACCCTACAGCGATGACACTCCCCAGTAGGATGCAGCCTGACACAGGCACGCAAACACACAAAAACACTTTAGGAACAACTCAAAAAAACATGAAGAACAGCACAAGGTGTTGACCTGGCCTTCAAATTCACTAGATCTCAAACTGATCAAGTATCTGTGGGTTGATCCACAGAGGCCCCTCCCCTTAACCTTTAGGACCCAAAGGCCCCCACTAACAACATTCTGTTACCAGACACCACAGGACACCCTCAGAAAGACCATGTCCTTTTTTCGATGAGTCACAACTGTTTTGGAGGCACGCCTACATTATATATGTTTTATATATCCATATATATATAGAACCACACACTCGAGCCCTCACCCTAATGAGAACAAAGATTGGACCCTCTATTTTGAATAGTCCAGGTTTCTAAACATTTGTCTTCTTCCCTGCTTCTCACTTACCCTGTGCCCTGCTGGCCTGCTTCCAAGGTACATTGTACCATTGACTGTGATTCACAACAGTCCTCTTCTTAATGCAGCTCTTTTCATGGTTCCTGGATTTTTTTTTTCAGCTGCAAATATACTTTGGCCTCAAAGAGACTGTTAATGTCTGGGTCAACGGATCAACCAAAAAGAGGGAATAAAGAAATAGTTTTATAACATAATCGCTCACAGTGAAACCGATGAAATCCGAATGAGTCACTGTGAACACAGGCCCTTTACATAAGGGAAATAAAACCATACACTCGGCCGATACAATGTACCACTTCCTACAGTATATTAGATAACAAAACACTGGCCACATGAATTCATATACGTCTGAGGTTGCAATTGTGTCTCGCAAGGTTAATCAAAGTTTCAGTAAAAGCTCATGAGATATTTAAAGCTGATATCTGGAAAATATTGACTTCACTGGTGGCTGAATTTCCAAAATGGTTACATTTTTCTTCCTTTCGTAGCAGGGAATAGCTCCAGCAATCCCTCCCTATCTCTATGCTCCACTGACTCACTGTGCATTGTGTCCTCCATTTCAACCTGTCTGCTTACCTCGTGTTACCCCTGTTTGGAACGCTGGTTCCTTTCCAGAGCATCTGGTAGCACTTTTCTTGCAAACCTCCTGCTCAAAGAATTGCGCTCCGTCCTTTAAGATTTCCTCTCCCCACTTATAGCTTATTCACATTAGCATATTCGGTCCCCGTAGTTTAAGACAATGAGAGTGTCAGTAGAAAGATGTCGGCATCTAAACCCTAAACCAATCAAAAATTTTAATCCTGCACCCTTTCCAATTAAGTTTTACCACTGATCCTTTCTCTGGCTTCCCCAAAGCTTATCCCTTGCCTCAGAATCTCTCCCGGCACCAAAGAATATTACGTTTGTGTCTCCTCATTCCATCATCTTATTTAATTATGTCAGAAAGCTACCAATTAGCCAACATATATTGTGTACTGTAAAGCTGCTTTGACTATCTGTGAACATTGTGTGTCTATATTGACTTTACACCCGGCGTTACACCCTCACATACTCAGATTTGGATGGAGAGATTTTCTCTTCATGTGCACATGTGCCTGAATTAACAGGTGCAATTAAAGCGGCACAGACCATCTACACATGTGGCCTCTGTAGACAAACAGTTGAGCAGACACGATTCTCCCCTGCGCTCCTCTTCCTGTGTCACAACAAATGACTGCACCACCAGCACGGTCTTGGCATGCCCCGAAATTACCAAATGGGCGCCGGCAGGGAGAACACTTTTGTTCATGGAAGTACCCAGCTTCCCAGCAAGAGTTGTGTAGAGAAGAAGATTACTTTTCAGACTGCAATTTGTTTTTGATATTGTGTGTTCAAAGCGTTTTTATCCTTTCATCAGACATAATTTAGTCGGAACCAGGTCAGCGAACATGGGAGCTGCATGTGTGGCACCGGGACAAGATCATCGCCGGATGATGCCCTGCAGCTGACGGCAGCGAACCGACCAGAATCAGTTTCATACACTCGCCTGAAATGTGCTGTATAGAGAGGAGTGTTTTGTAATGGGGGGGAAAAAGACATCCATAGCTCATTGTGGGACAGAGAGGCTGACGGAGAGCTTTTTGTCGGAGGGTGATGTATTCGCACCAGCACTCCCACTTCATGTCATATGGAATGGCATGAGCAGTCAGATTTGTCATTAGATGTGGCAGCTATATTTACAGTTGGTGGGTCCTGCTGCAGTAATACTTGGTTTTACTGTGACAACATTATGGTGTTTCAAGGCTAGTGTGCCTATTGAAATGAAATTCACTGTGTAGGGTGAAAGAAATACTCCAGAATAGGCCACAACGCAGACGGTGAAGAATGCAAATCCAGTCTTGCCTATCAAGACCATTAAGGTCTATGTGATTGTTTTTTAATGCATTCACTTCAGCCTCTTTTTTTTTCCTTTTCTCCCTCTCCCCATTTACAGTACGTGAACAAAGGGACTTCTGGTCTTTATCCTCCCCTCACCCCCACCCCTCCCCTGTCTGATCACTTCATCCTCCACCCAAACCCATGCTGACTCCTCTGCACTCTTTCCCCCTCCCTGCCTCACGCTTATGTTCTTCCCTCCCCCTCTCCAGCGTGTCCCCTAGTTTTCTGGTAGCTGTGTCTCTTTGATAATCCAAGACTCTTTGAAGACTCCAATTCCACGCTGCTTGCCTCGGAGCTATTGCACCTACAAAAACAACTGTGTGTGTGCGTGGGTGCGTGGGTGTTTGTGCGTGTGTGTGTGTGTGGTGAGAGAGAGAGAGAGCAGTGGATGGGATGAGAATGGAGGACATAATGGTGGGATGGAAAATAAAAACAGTTCCATATGCATTTCCTTTGCAACTGCTTCAGTCTTTATGGTTTTATGCTTGCTGCATACACTGAGAGGTGCACTTCTTCATTGTCACATTTGTTGGTGCAGCTCATTTTTTCTGTGCCTTCAGAGGCAGCAGCTCATTGATTCCTGCATACACGCCCAAAATGCCAGAGCCAGGATGTACTCACAAACACTGTAACTAAATGGAAATTCTACGTCCCTCACTGGGGGGAACTCTCCCAGGCTATCAAAGATGCACATTTTGTAGATAGCGCTTCACTTAGAATAACAGAGCCTGCATATATATTATACATTTACTGTATGCCCGTGTGCAGTTTGAACACTACTTCAAATAAACCACAAGCTATTTCTCAAAAAAAAAGAAAAATTGTTTTCAGTTTCTGTCAGACGCTGCAAAGTGATAATTAGAGAAAATTAGTTGGCTATACTCAAAATGCCACAGTGATCAGAATTAATCACTACTAAAACATTTTTCTTCCATCCACTTCCCCTCCACTTTGTATCACCGTCTCCTCCTCTTACCTTTCGCTAAGTGTGTCTGCTCTCTGCTAGTCTGTCTCCATTTCTCCATTGTTTCAGTCTCAATCTTCAGTCCCTCTCCTTCCATCTCAGTCTCTAGCCCTCCCTTTTTGTCTCTGTCATTCTGCCTCTCTTTGGCAGAGGAGCTTGCCATTGGGATTTAGAAGAAATTGAATTGAATTATGAAGGAATTTCTCTGCAGCACGATTGGCATCATTTCCTCCACACAATAGAACATCATTCTCATATCTCTCAGTGTGAGGGAATGAAAATAGGCCGTGCACCATTCTTTCTCTCATCCTTTTAAATTGAATTTTTCATATCACAGGGGCACTGAGACATCAGCCGTTTCCTTTAACATGGGCAGAAAACCCATTTCATAATATCAGAGAGACACATAACTGTGATTCAATAGGAAAACTCTGGCTTCCAGCACCAGTACACATACGATAAACCCCAACTCAGGATTGATAAACAGGGCCACATAGGTTTCCTGCAGCTTGGAAAGTTGGAGACCATGCTATTGCTGTTTGGCTTCACAACCGGTTAAAAGCACTCCATTGTAAACTAAATTAAATTCGGCTCACGCTCATAACCTTATGCATTCCTTTCTCTCCACCTGTCTCAGTACGAAGCATATTGCCCACATTCTTTACCCTCCGAAGCCTCCCATTTTACCCGTTCGCTTTTATATGAGGAGAAGATACTGCTCCCTAATTGTCTTTGCAGAAGCGGTATTTTCCACTCTCAACAAATTGCTCCCAAGTTGCTACAGTGCGGCAATGATTGTGTTTAGTCGGTTATTATCCCCATTCATGTGTCGTCTTCTGAGTTATGAAAGTCAGACTCTTGCTTTGCTGCTGCAAATTCTGAATATTCAGCATGTTTCACCGGCTGCAGTGACGCAGCTTGAACAATACCACAGTGTAATAAAAAATTTAAATAGAAACATTTGGCAACAAACTAGCTGTGACAAATAAATTGGTACCCATTGGACATGGAAAGCAGCAAGAGATTTTGTTTAAGATACGATGTTTGGGTGCTTGTTTTGATTAGTTAAGCTTTGGAAAAAGTAACATTTCCCCAACGCAGCAGTGGAAAATAAAGTAGAAAATGCTGATTATTTTTCCTGCAAGTCGCAAATCTATTTTAACTACTCTACACTAATTTAGCACATGTCGTTATTCATCACTGGGAGAAAATGGATAGTTAGATTGGTTAAAAAGGATTATTTTATGATTAATTCATAAAAATGATGCAACACTTGACTATGATCCAGATATGTTTTAGCAAGCAGACCGAGTAGTATAAATGGAGATGCAATCAGAGGGCATAAGTGGGTTATCAAGCACTTTGACTTAAAATTCAGAGGTTATTCATGTAGGATTAGCTGCTTAGGTTAGATATTAAAGAATGTACTACTCAGAACAAATGGGGAGTGCTTGTGTGAAACAACCAGTATATACAGTCAATGGGAACAACCAGTATTAATCTACTATACTAAAAATAATCTAATCTTTAGTGTCTTAAGTTTTATTTGTTAAATTCATGAATATGCCTCCACTGCCTCTGCAGTATATATATAGTTTTTTGTAGTATATTATACAACCTATAAGCTTTTGCTTCTTAAGTGGTTAAATTACATACAAAACAGTCACCAGCTTGATCGCCAAATGTTCACACACAGATCAGTCAAAACACAAATTTGGAAGCACAAGACAGAGATTCAAACACTGAGTCTAATTCACTTGCGGCTCTGCTGGGAGTCTGCTCCAAAAGTGGCAGAGAAGATGGAGGAGCTTTCCCATCTGCATAAGTACCAGCAGCCCTGTGCACTGGCAATCAGTGAGGCTTGGCTGGATGACAGGGCACCTGACGGCAGAGTGGTGTCAGGTAGCTCCAGGGCATTCGCAATGGACAGGGAACTCGGTGCAATGTGAGAGCACAGCAGCGGTGGGGTCTGCTATCCCATCAGGGATCAGTGGTGCAAATCTGCGGCGGCTATCGAGATGCGCCACAGTCCCCAAAATGCTATCCTTGCTGCTCAGGCGCAGCTACTTGCCCCAGGAACTCCTTTTTATTCCTTTATCTGAGCTGCCGGCAAACACATTACTTTTTATTTCAAGCCCGGTCTTGA
The DNA here is from genome assembly GCA_005024645.1 of Planiliza haematocheilus. Lineage (NCBI taxonomy): Eukaryota > Metazoa > Chordata > Actinopteri > Mugiliformes > Mugilidae > Planiliza > Planiliza haematocheilus. The sequence continues at coordinate 3,956,719 of SRSE01000276.1, read as the reverse complement.
GAACAGGCTGTCCAGACTGTTATTTGCATGTGATTAAATATAACCATTAACAATAACCCATCTGGGTCAGTTGCTGTGGAGATGACATAGGCGTGAGTACATTCACAAACCGGTGGTGCATTTCTCCAATACAGACACAAAACGGCGAGCCACAGGCTGGGTGAATAATGGAGATATATCCTCTCACTCTTCACACCGTACCAATATCTAGTCTCAGTGCAGAAGTCTTCCATCACAGCAGACAACATTACTGACAGAGGTGGTTGATATATGATTTTTGCAGCAGCCAGCTAACGGGGCTAGCAGCTCTCCGGGTGTGACGTCACTGTTGTGGTGCCAAGTAGAAAGTGATGTAAAGGATGCTTTGAAAGCTAGTTTCTGTATCAGATATCAGCGCCCCTCATGAATTTGCTTTAAATCCGATATGATGAATGAAATATTTATGCTGATGTGTCTGCGTGCCAAAAATTTCATAGGGGCCGCCAGTCGCAACATAACCTAAAATGCACTCTTAAGTTCGAACCAGACGTCTTCTCGCTGCTTCACCACAGACTCGTGATTTAATTCCCACAGATCATCGCTCGCAATGTTTTGCTTCAGACTGTTTCAATCCGCATCAATTCAAACTCAACCGGTGGTTGTTTTAATCCGTGTTATGTCAATGTTGTAATATCCGGTTGATAGAACATCTGATATTTTAAATCCGATAAAGTCACAACTCCCGACATTAGATAGAGGTGACTCAGCCTTTACACCTCGCACGATCTATACTGTATGTCTGTGCCTATACTATGAGATTTGTTGGCTGCTACAGATCAATGAAAGGATTAGACGGTGAGAGGGTATAGTGCTCCTGAGCTCAAATGTCTTTCCGTATTGATGTTTTTTTTTTTTTTTTTTTTATCAGTGGTTCTGTTAATTAACAATGAGTTCCATCAGCTTACATAACAGCCTCAAATACAAGCACATAAAAAGCATTTTGGTGTACCGTGCAGTGTTTGTTTTCTTTGACAAGACCTTTTAATTTGACATTCTGTCATCTGAAACTCCAGAAAAGGCTGCATCCCCCACAAAAAAAAAACAATAAAATATCAGGCACAATCAGCCCATCACCTTAAAGTATATTTTCCTTAAGTGCAAAACCCCTTTTTAGAAATGTCTGTGAAGACTTTGACTTATCCAGGTCATGGTAAAAATACGTTAATGTTGAAATATCTAAATGATAAAACAAAGGCTACCGAACTTGTTTCAGCCTTCTTGAAGACGTATTACCACTCATCGAAGTGGCTTCTGCAGTTCTAGCTTACTCTTGGCGAGTCTTTGGGGTTTCTGAACCGCTGACAATTAAAAGGTTAATCTGAACAACATCCTCTAATTGCAGGTGAGTTTTGGGTGAGCACCACCCCGACATGTTTCAAATAGAACCTAAAACTCACCACTAGTCATTTAAGACTGAAGAAGTCAGCTGGATGAGTCTCAGAAATATCCAGTTCACTTTCTGTTTTAGAAAATATCAAAAGATGACGTATAATCGGAATGTGATACAGACGTCCGCTTTTCTCATCAAGGTGATGGTGTGCAAACCAATTATAAAAATGTCATTTATAACAAGCTTCATTTAAAGTCAGCCAGCTCAGGTACTGACCCATGTTTTTGAAATACCACTTTTTATGTTCCTGTGAGATGGTAGACAGGAAATAAAGGAACAGCTTGTCATTCAGTGTGTCTTAAGTTCAAGGAATTTCATTTCTAGGGGGCTAATATGGCTTGGGTGCAGGTGAGTGTAAGATCTATAATTTTTAATAGTTTGAGAAAACAAGTTGACATACAGGCGCATTTCTATTTCTTTCAATTTATATTAACTTAATGTACTGGGGAGACCTCTGGTTTATTTAGTATAATGAAGAAATATACTAAGTATGTGACAAATTAGTGCACCCAAACACTTTTCATTTTATTTAGTCAGTATGTAACTGTAAACACGTTTGTCAGTCTCACAGAAAAAAAGGGGCACTCTGGGTGAGAAGAGGTAGATTGCTCTTTAATAAAACCGTTTCCTGAAAAGACCACGCCCTGCTGTAGCTTTCCATTTGCTTTGGGATTGCATTATTATAAATAAGGCCATTTTAGCCCAATCTAAATGGGGCTATGAATTCAGATGTCACCGTAAATGTCCCCTCTTTCATTCCGAGCCCCATAGCTTCTTACTCCTACAACAATGCCCAAACAATCCCGCTCTCCCGCCCCCTAGTCTCCCAGAATCTAATCCTTCTGCTTGTCCCCTCCAGCCAAAGCGCCGCCTATGTCTGCCTGACCAACTCCCCACTCCTGCTCAGCCTCCCCTTCCATCCTTCCGTCTTGCCGCATCCCTGCAGCCCCCAAGGCCTGGCAAAGGATTTGTGCTCTGACTAAAAGGAGAATCTATTTTCCATCTCTGCAGCCTTAGCTAGTTATCATACTCGGGAAACATGCTGACTCTCTGGAGTGATGCCTTGAGGAGAAGTTTAAGCAAGAATCCATATTTGAACAACTAAATGCCCCCTCACATCTAAATAGTCGTGGCCAGTCAAATTTTAGTGGTAATTTGTCTGGTCATGTGTCAACATTGCATTTATTTGAATATTACAAAAGCAGCAGAACTCATTATTTACCTAAGTGATGGAGGAGTTCTTGACCTACAGTATGGTACATTTTTTTCACTTTACACTGTAATATCATGGAAGCTGGAACATAAAAAAAATAGTGCATAGAATTTAGGGAAATCTCTACTTGCAGAAAGGGTCTATAGTGCTTTCATTCATTTGTTATCATCTGTAACTACTAATCATTGTATTTTCTTTAGCCAAGAGTTAGTCCTTCAAACCCACCAAGTTATGCCACCAAGTTACCAATAATAGCATATTTTTTGACTTAATTAGCTGCCACTGTACATGCTTGGAAAGGACAGATTAAGGGAGTTGTATTTGGTGGTTTGCAATCTCCAACCTCACCACTAGTTGCCAATATTTCCTAGACCCTGCCTCTTTAATCCATTAACTTCGCACATGCATATATCCCTTTGAGACTGACTGAAACACTTGTATGCTTGACCCTTTAAAGTCAGATGCAGTGTGACCACATTTTGTCACGTTTCACATTTTTCAAGCCTTGGTACGTTTTCAAACAATGCTCAGGTTTGAGAATGCTGTTTCCGGGGGTCACCTTGGGTGTTAATAGGTTAAAATAGATCAGTCAGTATAATTTAAACGTTCTTGCTTTGTATTTTCAGTTCCACACACAGCGCATTTTGACAGTTAAAACTGTTTCATGTGTAGATCAAAGACCTATCAAAGGCACGTTCAGTAGAAAGAAAGCAAACCATAACCTCGGATTACCCACTTTTTCTCATTTGAGGACCCATTCTACAAATCACTGTTTGAAATAAATAAAACATTTCTTATATTTCACGAAACCTGTTTGAAAATGTAGATTTAGTTCCATCACATGTTACAATGTTACAGTGAATTATCAGTACTATGTACACTTTATTGATGTTGTGATGTAAAGCACTGCTGGCAGGATAATAATAATAATATTAATGCATTTCAAAAGCCTAATAATCATTATTTAGAGGAAAGTCCAAGAGATGCATCTGTAAAGCCGGAAAAACATGACTGCTTGACAGGTCGGGATGATGGGCGAAAAAGAGGTTTCTGGAATCATTTCGGAGCCCACTAACAGCATTAAGGACGTGGTGTTGATGGCACTTACCTGAGCTCTAAAAGCATTCCTCAGTATTCTGGCGTGTGTGTACTAAAAAGCGGACGGTTCGAATGATTTCTAGCATGGATTTGTTTGCCAGAAAAGTGGTTGAATGGTAGAAAGCGCAGGCCCGTGGTATTGATCGGGGCTGACTTGTGTAGCAGAGGCAGCCCTGTTCTGCTGTATCAGTGCTTTCCTGACTTTTACGAGAGGCGCTCGTGTGTGGGGTGGGGCGGGGGGAAGAGTGCGAATGCATGCGCGCTGTAAGGAGTCATCTTTCTGTTGTGGATCGGTGGTAAGTAGCCATTAGTAAACTGATCTTTGGAAGAGGAAATTTAATGGTCTCCTAACTGTATTTACAAGCCATTCAATTTGATAAGGGGTGTGATCTCAAATGATTTATAATACGTTTCTTTAGGCTTCTTCAAACTATCAAAATCAGGATTCATCAGTGTTTCCATTCATCGAAGTCAGATTTAATGACATCTTCTAATACTTGTGAAATAAGGCCAAAGCATATTTTCAGTGTTTTGTTAGCCTTGTTTAGATCTGACTGGGATTCCTTTTTAGTTAAATTGATGAAATATTGTCTAGCTCTCCGCTCAGTTAAACATCAAAAGCCTCGGAAAGAGAAATATTAAAATATGGAGATATGAAGAAGCTCACTGGGGCTACTGATTAGTGTACCAATCATTGTCATCAGAATTCATTTGGCAGTGGCAGATTTAGAAAATGAAACTTCTGTCTGGCTAATAATGATAATAATAGAAAAAATACTTTTCACATTCTCACTTTTGGTGACACTTGTTTTATGACGCCAAGTGTATGTACATTGTGCACTGTGAAGTGCATGGGAACAATAAGGCTGTATCTATATACAGATTTTATATCTAGTTCTCAACTTGTCATTTTGACTGATGATAATGCACGTGGCACTTGCATAGCGTATCCCACCTCCATCTGGAGCTCTTCATAAGATGGAAAATGAACAAAGTAAATGCACGTCTTTACGTTTTGCACGCTGGATCGATATCTCCTCTTTTATTACCGTAGATAAGATGGGCAGAGACACCACATACAGCATGCCTGGATCTGTTCTGTAAAGCCTTACCATCTGTAGATGCACAACTTCCTGAACATGCAGGACAGCCAATTATTTATTATACTGCATAAACATGACAGTATTGTAAAGCATATTCAAATGCGTGCCCCAAATTTAGACTAAAACTTGGTCATACAGTGTGGAATATGTAATACTTTTGCCTTAGTTTATTCATTTCTACTGAGGCTAATTTGCACACTCTTATTATTGAAGTCGAAAACCTCGCTCTGTCCATATATTTCTACCTTATATAATCTTCAGAATAATAATAGTGCAAAAGACTATTTAATATTTAAGAGCGTTTAATATTTAATTCTATTTTCTGACTTCTGAAGAGTGAACTTTATAAGGCCAGCAATGGGTCTTAAATGGGTGAGTTTTGAGTTTAAACATTTACCATGCAACCCGTTGAGGAACCACCGAACGAAAAGGAAAATGCATTAGAATAAAATGTAGCTGGAAAAAAGTTTCTTTACGTTGATGAAATTCATTAGTCGTCTCACTGTTTTCCAGCATCCCCATCGGCGAGTGACCTTTTCCACCACCAACCCTGTGCAGGACCTGCAGGATGCCTCTCAGCACAGCTACTATGACAGCGGCTTGGAGGAATCGGAGACTCCCAGCAGTAAGTCATCGTCTGGTCCTCGCATCGGACCCCTGACCCTGCCTGAGGACCACTATGAGAGAACCACTCCAGATGGCAGCATTGGAGAGACCGAACACCCGGAAAATGGTACGGTGACACTGGCTCGTTCTTTATGAATATGTATTTAAATGTAAATGGGCTCTAATAGGGGCTTGTTGTGTGTGTGCTGCGTTGTTGGTGATGGAGACATTTGTGGGAGATTTGTTTGCGCTCTGTGGCCATTTCGGAGTGGAAATATTGTGGCACCCGTGACGTTGAGTTGCTGCGTTTGTCGATGACTGTGTGAAATGTTATTGGGTTTTAGGCAGATTTGTGTGTTTGGGTGTGCGTGTGTGTATCAGGGCCGGAGTAAGCAGTGTCTCCATCCCCCTCATCAGCAGGTCTTCTGTCAGACATCCTTAATGACCCTCTCTCACAAGTGTGCTAATTAAAAAGCCCAACTAATGGAGCATTTGCCCTCTAAATAAATCTGAACCATGACATCTGTGCAGACAACACTGTGTTTTCTCTAAGCAGTTGCTTGTCTCTGGCTGGTAGCAAGCTAGACTGCAGCTTAGGTGTGCAGGTGCCATCATTTCTAGGCTCAGTAAGCTGATACTCTCAGCATTGGTCCATTTTAGAAAAATGGTCATAGCCAATTCTGCCATTTTGTGAGCGAGTGTACAATAGTAACAATTTTGCTGCCTTAAGCTGCCAAAAATAATCCATTACCTGTCTTGTAATGTGCTATGATAAGTGATTCACATGGTGCATTTTCAGTTATTATTGTGTTTCGCATTGCGCCGCTGTGGAGTGGACACTTTTACATGGTGTGATATATCACTGCTCACCTAGAAGGCCTTGTATTTCCCCTTATATCTGGATATCATTAGTTTGTCATAATAATGTGGTGTTACCTCAGAAGCATGAACCGATGGCTCTGCTTTTTTGTGCACAGGGTGCGGGGTTTTAAGGCTTTTACTGTCCCACAGAAAACAGGGGAATGTATCAGCAAGGACCCGGTGATCAACATTGACAGTTATGTTGTCGCACTGTGAGTGGAAAAAGCCACAGATGTATCTATCGTCAGGGGGACTGTTCATCGTGAATGCAAGAAAGATTTTTGTCTTTTTTTTTTTTTTTTAAGTGAGAGGAGGAAAAAAAGCCTACTTCAATCTCAAGCATTCCCAGGTTGCAAAACATTGCAGGATGAAAGGCTAAAATGATGTGTCACCGTCACAGCAAAACAGCAGATGACTTGCTTCTATTATTAGTACGGCGTCTTGCATTGTAATGCATTGCCTCTTTACTAGACAATTGTGTTGGGTCTCATTAGTCAGTTTATTAATCTCTATTGAGAATGTTTTTGTTTTGTGCCAATTAGTGACACGATAATTCTAGAATGGAGTGGGTGGTGGGTGTTCGGTTCTCTCGACCCTGTAGAGGTCAGACATAGCTTAACATCTTGTTAATTGATAGACTCAATCAATCCAGGCTAGCTGTTGATTGCCCAAGGAGCCAGCAGTGACTCCTGTATTTCCTTTCTCTTCCTGCGCTTAGGATGCATAATAATATGCATTTTCTTCTCTCTATTGTTGTGGCTGTTTATTGTGTTTCCCCCATCTGCAGAGCACAGTTTTTTTGTGGGACAGGGTGCTCTTTGTTGTCAGTAGCAGGAGAGCCTGATTGTGAGTGGAGATGGAGCAGTTAAAGAATGAAAAGGTGGCACAAGATGGGGGAGATGTTAGATCGTGTGTGGGAAACAGGAGTCTCCGACAAGGAAGCGAAAGCCCATTGGATGAGCACACAGGACAGGGAGATGCAAAGATGAACCGCTAGGCAAGGACAGACCTAATTAAAATGTGATTCCCACTTCAGGGAGATAACAGAGAGCCCACATAAAATGAAAGATTAGACAGGAAAATCAAATGAGACGGTGGAATTCCTCCCCAGCTCCACCTGAATAGTGACAAGAAGTCTTTTTTTAAACATTTGAGTGACGGAGTGTCAGGTTGTACTGGTGCAGAGCTTTATTCATTGCAGTAAAGATGACTGACAGGCAAAAAATGGGGAGGTGAGCATGATGTGTCATTCCGTTTAAGTTGGATAAAACGCAATATATGAACCCCAGACTGTCAGCCTCTGCGTCGCTGGGCCCTGGAAATATCAGCATGGATGTGTGCTCTGTTATACAAGTTGAACTTTGACACTGGCACATCCAGATTTGTAGAGATTCTCAGTGGCATCAAGTGGAGAATGATGTTAAATTATATTTGGGTATTTGTCAGGCTTTTAGTATATTTAACTGATCAAATCAATGCCTCTCCAAGTTCAAAGTGTGAATTTTAGTTCACCTACATTCAATAGTGATTTCTTTTAGTTAGCTGTGCCTCTCTGATTGCTGTCTGCAGACGTAAGTAACATGACCTTGGTTTGGTGGACTGAATAGCAGAAAGGAAACTATGTGTCTGCGGTCTGGAACAGTCTCACCGGTTCACTGAAGTAGACATCAACATATTCCCCTATGACTCTTGGCTTTGGAATTAAAAGTAGATTCAAACTACAGGAATAAAATTTCTGATATGTGACATGTACACTGTCTGATCTGCAGCAATTAATTGCGGGAGTTCTTTTTTTTTTTTTCTTGTCGTATGCCTGAGCAGCTGCTCCCTCCTCCCATTTTTTCTAATTCTTGTCTTCAGGCTGTGTTAGAGTGCACTCCATTTCCAGTGTCCCCGTGTGCATTTTGTGTGTGTAGCAGTCCTCATTCTAATCAGAGCTGCCATGCGTACATGAACCTGCATGCATGCATGTGGTCGTTTGCAGTAGAGGGGTGTTGCACCACACCCTGTATCTCTAAATCATTTTGATTGCTGTGCTATTTTACTTTAATAGACTCTCATCATAATCACTGAGCTCTGTAATTCCCTTTAAATTGATTGCTTCAGACAGCATGAAAACTGCTTATCTTGTATGTCTGGTTGCTGTCAAGATGCATGATTTGTCATTCACAGTGAAATCAGAGGGAGACCAGTGACTGCTCTCTGTCTGTCCCATCCCTCCACCCATTGCATCTCAGACACTGCTGATCAGATTTCGATTAGTGACGATGTCAGAGTGATTTAGAGTATTCATTACTGATTGGTTCTCAAGGCAAATGCATAATGACGATTTGATATGTTCATTGTATGTTGGAGTGTGATTATATGATTGATATGTTCATTAAATTATTTTAAGCTTCCATAAAAAAAAAGTTGAGACGACTTCAGGCAGCTTTAATCTTGATTTAATTTCACATCCGTTTTCAGTTGCTTACATTAATTAGCTTTTTCTTCTGTACACTTTTGCCAACATTAGCTCGTGTCAATGGGTGTATTTTGATCCCAGCACACACCTTAAGCAACATGACAGAAAAAGTTTAACCTCCTGCTGCCCCAGAACCTCAAGCACGAGTCACCTAGGATACATATAGGCCTCCTTCTTTCTTCTTGGGACACGAGTTTGACCAGCAAGTCTGTCTGGTCCACACCAACCTAGGCAATAATCACTCTTCCAGGGATCAGTGGTTAGGCTTCTTGGCTGTAATTTGAGGGCTAGCACCGACACAGGTGGATTGAAGACAGGTACTAGCAAGCACACACACACACGAACACAGACACACGCAAACTCAATTGACCACAGATGGAGGAATTTTGATGTGGCCGCTTGCCCAGCACGAGGTCTCCCTGTGTCTTCCTCTGTGCGGACTCACTGCCATATGGGCTATTGAGAGGGGTGAGATAAAATGGAATAAATGGCATTTGCATGATAATGAGGTTCTTTAGTAATGCTGTCTGATTTTTCTGCCTTAGATCTTGGGGATGATGCATGTAGTGACATATATTTGTTCCATTTGAAGTCCTGTCAAGGGATTAAATCAGTTTTCCGTGCTTGCCATCTCTGTTTTTTAGCTATTAGTTCTTTAACATTACGACTCGGGACATCTGGTTTGTTTGCACAAAGCATGAGGAAATATTTCAACAAATAAAGATGTAGAGGAAGACATTGGATGTCAACCTAATGGGGCTTGTTTGTCCTATGAGTGCCAGCTTGGGCCCCTGCCCGGGTGCTAGTATCGCGTGCAAGGGAGTAGGTTTCCTCAAACAGATGTCATTGTGCCTTGTCAGTGTCCCTGCCTGTTAGTAATATTGAGGGGAGTTGACCACGCCAGCTTGTACCAGCATCATGGCCTATGCCAGCCACTGCTGGAACTGCCACCACCCAGAGAAGGGACAGGTCATGGGACTGGCAGTTTTGTGGAGGCTTCTGTGGAAAAAAAAGTCCTTACAAGTGGACCCCTGAGGCAAGTTGTCATGAGTAATACGCTTATAATCCCGAGCTCATTCTAGCAAACACATTATGCTCTGCACACATCAGCCGCTGCTGTTTGTTGCCCCCGAATTGTTGGTTAGTTTTATTCCAGAACAAATAGGTCATTGGAAGAGCCTTACTGGAGCAGAATTAAACTCTCTAACCTGGATAAGGCTTTGACACCACACACAATGGTTAACTAAAGCTCTTTACAAATTACTTTATGAGACATCACTTCAGAATCCAAAATGGCTCTGATTATATGTCAACATGTCACAGTTTTGAATGTGTCTAGATTTCCCCTCGCCCAATTTGACATTGAAAATGTGCTTTCGGTTGTGTGGTCACTGACAATGAGACCCGCGCACCCGACCCAAACTTTGGCCACACACATTACAGCAATTGTCAAATGACTGCAGACAGGCCAGACCTTTGAAAGAGGCTGTGAGACAGAAGGTCCATGTTATTACATCTCAGACCATTAACCGTAGCATAGTACGGAATTGGCTTATTGTCTTCCAGAGTGAACTGATCTTATTGTGTGGCAGTGATTGCAGCCACATGTGAAATCAAGATAGAACCAGAATAGAAGTCCCATTATCCCAATAAATCTACCCCTTGCATTCAATTTCATACTACCTTCTTCTGCCCATAAAAGTGATTTCTCTGCAGTTTCATCATTGTGTCCAGTTGACTGGAAGACTGTACCATCACTGATAATAGCATGTTTTTGTCAGAACCTGAAAATCATTTGGGCTTTTGTTCATCATATCTTATTGTCTCGCTGTTTGTTTTTGCTCTGTGATTATTTTGGTTAAAAAAAATGAGCGGAAAAACATGCTTAAATAATAAAACACAGCTACATAGATGCTGCCTAAATAATAAAATGAGGGGGAAGCTAGAATCAGAAGAGATTTAGTGGAAGATATTTGGCACATTTTCGAAGGACAGATTCCCAGTCCTCTTCAGTTTAATTGAGATCTACACAAGCTATTCGGCTCTTATCCACATGTATATAACATGGGTAAAAACCCAGATGAGTGTTGAGAATTATGTGCAAAAAGAAAAGTACATGCATATAACCACACATTACATTCCATAAATAGTGCTTTTAACACCATGCCACCACAGAAAGTGTCTGGTTTTAGCACTAAGCTTGTAAAATGAATGAGTGAGCCAGTACGCCTAAGCCAGAATCCCTAAGCTTTAGATGTGCTCATGTATTACTCTAACAAAAGTGGATGGCTCTCTGTACTTAGGCAAAAATTGGATAGCACGGTGCCTACTCTTGCCACGCCAGTGAGTCTGGGCAGAAGCGTACTGAAGCAGCAGGTCTGGAGGTGGCAATGTGTGTGTAAATTTGGGCTTGAAATTATGAGTTTGTAAAGACACATGGAGAATTACTTAATTAGCCTGGTGTAGCTCAAGGCTGTAAGAGATGCTTCTTTTAGCCCGGCGTCCGCTGGCAGATCTATGAGGTCTTGAGTTAAAACTTTAGGGTGATTATGGAGGCAGAAATAGAAAGTGGTGGTAGAGTTCTGTTGCTCTCAATAGGTCTTACCTAGTGTCACCCCAGATGTGATTCGTTGAGGAGGTAGAGCACTGTGCATTAGGGAGGGGATGCTGGATGGGGGCCAGGTCCACTTCAGCCTCAGTTGGTCGGGCTGCTCAAGCCAGCATCAGAGTAAGGCCCCAGGGGTCATCTCTCCATCATAGTGTGATGGGGACCAAGAGCCGCTGAACCTCCCACTAACTAGTGTTCTGCCCTTCAATGATGGATGGTACTTGAGGGACTGGAATTGTACTGTATGGGCCTGACATGCATTTCCTTATTTCCAGTGAGTCTCACAGGAATGGAGCCGCTCTGGCTTTAAGGCTTTCTCACAGATATCTCAAGAATTCACTGCAGTTCAAGGACCGTACAAACTCAATGAGCACTACATCCAGTGAAACTGAAAATGTCCTCATGTCACCAAACGGAAAGCAGCAGTAAATTCTTTTTTTTTTTCTTTTTTTTTTACCCCTAGTGAAAGAATCAATTCCTAATTTGCAGTCTTGTGTTAACATGGTATATCATGCAGTCGATGTTCTACATGCCTTAAGCTAAATAAAAACGACTTTAGTCATGCCTACCCTCATGGCCAACAGTACTGCAATGTTATGCGTTTAAGGTGATGTGACTGACATTTTACTTCCCTTTTACACAAAATCATCACAGTATTCTTATATGGGCCTGACAGAGCTTTTCATCTGTGCCCGTATCACAACGTTGACTTCGTTGAGCGCGCGTCTGTAACTGTATCCCTAAAGAGTCCTTGTTCTTAAGCCAAAAGTAGAGTAATTCTGACAGAATATTGCATGACGATGTAGCTTGGTTCCACCATGTATTGCTGCTGCATCTGCGGTCTAATTAGAGAGCGTGCTTGTCTTCGTTGTAAGAAAAAAAAAGTGATTTTTGCTGTAACGTTCTGTACATCTTCATATGATTTCTTGGTCACTAGCAGAGGTCTTTTTTTTTTCTTTTTTTTTTTTACTTAAAGAAACGAAGTGGGTTTTTGTTTTTTTTTCATTTTCCCTTTGGCTAACTCCTTCTCAGATGGCCATGCCATGTGCAAGGCCCCAACACTTGTCACTCATCTTGATGAGCTGTCTGCTGAAACAGTATCTAGCCTGAAGATGAGGTACCCATCAAACATACAGCCACCACAGGCACTGAAAAAACAGATGGCGAGAGGAGACATTCAGTAAGAAAAGAAAAAAGGAAAAAAAAAGATGAAGTGATACTTATGTTTACTCTCGTTGTGCATTTACTATATGTTGTTTTTTTCCTCTACTTTGTTATTGTAATTGCGGTGGCTTCTTTGCACTCAGTTACCCCAGTCGAGCTCACCACTAGAACACATTGCAGACAAAAAAAACACTGTGAATATGACAAATATTGTTGAAACATAACATTGATGTTTTAACTGGTCAGGGACAGTGAGCCATGCACTCCCGGGGTCGCAGACAGATCCAGACTGCTGCTGTGCACATGACCCAATTTACTCATCAGTGCATTCAATTTTAATTTTATTATCTCATAATGTAGAGTATGTCCTGTCCATTTATGATATTTTTTATGCGATAAAACATTTATATAGCTATTTTACCGCTTCTTGAATTCACAAGACAGCACTAAAGTGCTGCTGCGGTTTTCATTAAATTAACCGAAATACTTGGCCTCCCAGACACGAGTGTTTCTGCCTTTCACCCATATTCGCTCCCAAATCTTAGGAAATGTTTAGTTGATGTTGTTATTGTACTGGATTATTTCTGTCGGGGGATTTCAACAACAGCAAAGAACATGAATGTTGACCCTTCTTCGCCGAATGAGCTTAAAAAAGGTCAATCAAACACCAGCATCTGAACGCAACGGATCAGTAGGGAGCAACAGGGGAGGGAGGATTCATGCTGGCCTCAAAAGCCGCCTTGATGACCCCCCACTGCCTTCTGTGTTTTGCGTTTCTCTTTAAGTCCATATTTAAAGACGGAAATTTGCAGTTTCCCTTAATAATTATGTATTCAATCATGTTCTTGATTCCATGTGATATATTTTTTTTCCCCTTCCCTTAATCAAAGCCTTGTCAGAAACGGTACCGCCCGGCTGAGGGTATAGACTGGTAGAGCAGCATTAGGAGATTGCCGCTGTTCTTTCCCTGGCCACACAAAAGGGAATTTTCATATTCCATCATGGAATAAATTTGAATTGTCCTGCTCCAAACACATGGCTGTATTGTTCAGAGCATTGTGAGAACAGAGCTTTCCATCTGACTGCATTAGTATGCTGACTTTCGCAGAGAATTGTCAGTCATGCAGCAACTCTCTATCTCCAGTAAATGGTCAAATAAAGCTCTGCCTCTCCGGGGTCGTTATTTAGCCGCTGCATGGGCTGCTTACATGATTCTAAAGAACAGATTTTGTGAGATTATGCTGATATTTGTCCATACTGGGCATGAAAATGATGTACCTCCTGTGACTGTGTTATTTAAATCTGGGTGTATTAAGTTTTATCACAGTTACATCACTAGTGCTGATACATGCATTATGCCCGCAATGTGTCCAGACTACATAGTACTCTGATCTAAATCTGAGGGAAACCATTTGGTTTATGGTTGCATAGGATGCAGCATCAGATGATGACAGTAGTCATGGAACAAGCAGGGCCATAGGCAAGGTTAGATGGCAAACAAGACATGGGGAATCTATGTCACAGCATTGTACACAAACTCTTTGAAACTGTGTTTACCTGTTCTGTTTTTAACTCGGGCTCCCGCGCAGGTGTAGGCTAAGTAGCAGCTAAAGTTAGCTCACCCAGATTAACCACGTCACAGACAGTGTTGATCAAAGGCAGAATTAGCGAAAAGATAACGTCTTGATCGAAAGGGGAGGAAGAGCAGTCCATAGATTATGGAAGACATTCGTTTTACATGTCAATAAGATCAATGAGTGAAAGATAGTGAGCATGAAAGCCGAACGCGAGAATGTACTCCTGGGGAAAATCCTGAGAGGACATTAATTCCTTCTTTGATAGTTAGAGATGGAGATCACGTATAAGGAAGACTTTGATTTTATTATTGACTGGAATAAAACTGCAGATTTACCCACTTTGTTGAGTGTGATTTGAACATAGAACGGCAACTATCTATTCAATATATTGTCGGCTATAGATATATACTGCCTGGACAAAAAAAAAAAAGTCACTACCTGGATTTAACTAAGCAAATAGTTACAAATCGCATATTGGATAATTACTGCATGGGCATCTTTCAGCTGGTAACAAGTTATTAAACCCCAACTGATGCAATGAGTGGCTTCTCATTTCTTAAACAATCATGCCCAAAGACACATCCCGTGATCATGGGAAAAGATGTCAGTCTGTTTGAGAAGGGTCAAATCATTGGCATGCATCAAGAAGAGAAAGCATCTAAGGAGATTGAAGAAACTCCTAAAATTGGGTTAAGAACTGTCCAACACATTATTAAAAACTAGAAGGATAGTGGGGAACCATCGTCTTCAAGACTGAACATCTGTGTACCCTTAAGAAAACCACTAATCTGTGAGACTGACCGGAGAGAAAAAAAAAAAAAAAGGTGTCAGTCCAAAGATTGGACTCTAAAGCGATGGAAGAAGGTCATGTGGTCTGATGAGTCCAGATTTACCCTGTTCCAGAGTGATGGGGGCATCAGGGTAAGAAGAGAGGCAGATGAAGTGATGCACCCATCATGCCTAGTGTCTACTGTACAAGCCTGTGGGGGCAGTGCTATGATCTGGAGTTGCTGCAGTTGCTCAGGTCTAGGTTCAGCAACATTATGTGTCCAAAGAGGTCAGCTGACGACCTGAATATACTGATGAGCAGGTTATTCCATCAATGGATTTTTTTCTTCCCTGATGGTACGGGCATATTCCAAGATGACAATGCCAGGATTCATGGAGCTCAAGTTGTGAGAGTGTTTCAGGGAGCATGAGACATCATTTTCACATATGGCTTGGCCACCACAGAGTCCAGACATGAACCCCATGTGAGAGAAAGCTTTGTGCAGTGGTCAGACTCTCCCATCGTCAATGCAAGATCTTTGTGAAAAATTAATGCAACACTGGATGGAAATAAATCTTGTGACATTGCTGAAGCTTACTGAAACAATGCCACAGCAAATGAGTGCTGTAATCAAAGCTAAAGGCAGCATGCCAGTATGTTATGCAGGTGCTTCAAGAATAATTAATTCAAAGGAAATAAACTCTTTAAATGTAACAAACATTGAACTGAAGACATAACGTGTCCCCTTTTCAGCTTCGGCAAAATGAAACATCTCCTACCTGCCAGTGTGAGGCCATGGAGTGCTGTCACTGTGAAAGGGCCATAGAAAGAGCCTAAAGCAGGAAGAAAGCTTCAAAGGCAGGGACCAAAAAAGACACATTCAGACACGAGGAAGAAAGAACGTTTGGGTGTGAGACAGGAATAGACAAGCGCCTCCAGAGTCAAAGTTCCGCAGTAATCAGAGAATGGGTTGGGTGATAAAATGTTCTGTTTAATTATCATGATGATATTTCCCATTAAATCAGTCATAAACTTCACACACACAAAAAAAAAAAATTATTTTCTTAGCTCCATTTTCATACTGTCACCCATTATTAAGCTGCAGTCTTGCATGTTTTTTTTGTATTTTTTTAATTAATCTGCTCAAGAGACAGACTTCTGCTGCCAATTGATGTACAAATCCAGCATTTGCTGAAAGGTAATCGAGCTGTTCGGCTACAGATGTAGTCTTAACATTCTCAAGTGTGGGTCTTCTTTAACCTGCGCAAAATGTGTGATTGAATTAAATGGCGTGGAAAAAAAGTAAAATAAAATAAAAGGAATCATCAGGCTATTGAGCGTCCAGTCACAACCCCACACCACGGGGATTTAGTCTACATTTCTTTGAGCATTTCTAATTAAATTACACAGAAAAAACTGAATGGGAAATGCAAGGTTTCCTATTTCAGGAGTGAGGGAAAGCAGAGTGGGCATAAATGTAATTACACAAGCTGGTAGAAATATGTTAGGAGAAACCTATGAAGCTAAAATGTCTATGCGGTAGTTTCCCACTATATTCAATCCTGCATGTTAATTCGACAACGCCCCATGATATAGACAGCATCTGATGTTGTCAGTACATATTGCAGATTTACAAATATATTTACCACATGCATAAAATACTAAGTCTTTGTGCTACCACTGTATTTTAATCCTAATCAGCATCCCTCTTTTTAGCAAGTGTGGCACAGCCCACAGTAAAGCTTTAAATGAACAGCATTAATAAAAATACCTGCACCGGCCCGGAGTGCAAATGCAAATTTCTAAATTTAGAGTAAAGCACCGAGGTCTAACTAATGCTTTTAAGACTCGGCGTGTACATTCAACTCCCCGAAGCCCTCGGTGAATAAATGTGAGACTGGAAACAACACACAGAGTGATGCTCTTTATATTCTCGGAGCTGACTGCTCTAATGAAATATTTAGGTAACGGTGTGGTCAAGTGTAGATGTTGTAGTCTTAATGACGATGCATAGGTCGATTATCTGGAGGCCCACTTTGGATTCATTTGGTGTTTCCGTGCAGCTCAGTGTACTGACTGCGAAAACAGAGGGGATATTGTTTGAACTAGGTAAGTTTCAGGGGCAATTTTAGGTTCCTTACACTCATATGATCAGCTTAAACCTACATTTTGTGCGCTCATAATATATTATTTGGTTTGTTTTTGTTTGTTTTCATTGGCAGGTGCTGTGGATCGATATTTTGTTGTCAAGGTTCAGAAAGCAATTTCCAGTCGGTAATTGGCCAGCAAACCAAACATATACTGTAGCTGTAGGCAGAGCCATGAAGCTGTTGTCCACAAATACCTGTGTGCACCAGCAGAGAAGTGATTTTATTACTTGCAAAGAGAACTATATCATCATTTAGCACACTTTACCCCTCAGCCCTATACCGGTGTTTTGAATCTATTTTATCTGTGGATGCCTTGTGCGTGTCACAGTTTGACAAAGCCTTAGTATTGGTTGACGTATCACACCGCATATCAACTTCTCAATTGGAGGAGCTGGTGCATAGCGTGATCTGTCAGCAGGTGCTAAGGCTTTGTCAAACGCAGTGATACAAAAGGCAGTCTTCAAATAAAGGAGCTCCGAGACAAAATGGTGGATGGTGAGAGAACTGACAGGAGGTGTACCATCGCCCACTGAACCATCTACAGCGTCTTTTCCTGACGTGCCTCTGGTCGACATGTCCACTCATCAGACTCGCTCGTCAGCGAAAGGCCTGGCTGCTCGGGAAACTGAGAATTCAGATCTCGCCGAGTCTGGGAAAGGAGACTTTAACACGTGTGTCTCAAACCCAATACAAATCTTATCCTGGCATCACCGTCTGGTGATAGTTTTGACTGAGAGCTGATTAAATCTAACCATTTAGACTAACAGACAGAATTATCTTCATGGCTTTATAAATTGGATGGTTAGTGTTCGCCCCTTTATACATTCTTCCTAAAATAAAAGATATAAAACATTTATAATCTGCCCTATAAGTATCTGAATTTGTCTAAATATGCAAGTGCCAGTGAATATAATGACTATTTCACACACAGCAGTTTTCAGAATAAATGCATACCAATTATGTTTAGAGCAACACCACGGTATAGTAACAACATGGTTAGGTAAGGTGACAAAGCTTCCAAGCATTGTAATTTCACCGGTGAGATGTGAGTGTGCGCCTGACGTTACAAACTCCTCCATTGTTCTCTCGGAATCCATTACAATAAGCAAGGGAAATGTGCGTGTCAACAATGTTTGTGTACTTGTAGTAAGTTTCACTCTCTTAAAAATGTACCGCTCTGGAGAAAAAAAAAAAAAAAAAATGTTTTTGGTAGCTCCAGCTTACTGTGCTCGCTGAGAACACTCGAATAACAAGAGTTGACATGTCACAACTAAAGAAATACAAAACCCTAGCTTCTTGTTGCTTTTCTTCACAGAGGACGACAACTACCGGATACATTCACACCCAGTCATTACACTGATAGCCACCGCATTCGCTAATGTCTGCTCAGATGTGGGCTCTTTCTTCTTTTGTTTTTTTTTGTTTCCGTGGAACTTCTTCACTCATTTGCCACATAAACTGTTTGCAGAGACCAAAAAAATATACCATTAATATAGCTCGCACGCTCCCTAACGATAGTAGCTGTTTTATTTTTTTCCCCGGTTATCCCTCCGTGAGCTGCGGGTCTCTCATATTTGTTCGCCATCGATCATAGCGGTGTGGCGCGCACGCTGGAAAGCAGCCGGTGGGGAGAGGCAGCATTTGCAATCAAACAGAGAGGAGCAGTGTGAAATCTCAGGAAGAGGCAGCTTCCCCCATGCCCGTGGGCAGGGGATCAGACGATGAGGAAGCCTGCCTCAGACACTCAACACCTCCCACTGGCACCCTGATGCAAGCAGCATGCAAACCCACCCCTCACATGTATCCGTCAGCCGGGGGGGTGGGGGGGTTAAGCTCTGTGTGTACCCCAACTCTGTAACTGCACTGTGGAGTGGATGTTATGCTACTGCGGTGGAGGTGCTTTCAGAAGCTTGGCTAAGGTTCACTGTGAGTCGCTGATGTGCTACTGAACGTGGTGGAAGGTAAAAGAAAAAAAATTACTGTTTTTCTTTTTCATGATATATATATATATATATTTTTAGCAAGCATTGAGACTGACCCAATATAAAAGGAGAAAGGTGCTGGTGCAACCTATCTCCAAGTCTAGAGGAAAAGAATTCTGCTGTGCAGAAAGGGAAGAAATGTCATTGAGTCATTGCTCTTCAAAATCAAATCACAAGCTCTCCAAATCCAGTCAGCCTGTTTCAGCTACTTGCATAATAGTAGTGCGGTTTGCCCATCTGTTCTCCATTGTCCACCTTGGCTCCCCATCCATGACATACAAGACTATAAACTCTAAAGGGTTTGTTCCAGACTGTGAGCAGATTTATTTCAGGTATAGGTGCAGCAGAAAACAGGGTTGAGTGGGTGAGAAAATACCAATTTTCCCTCTGTGCCTTTGACTGCACCTTAAACCCGAGGTTGAGTCATTTGCTTCTGCATGTCCACCTAATATTCCAACAATGATCCAAGTGTGGGAGTGTGTTTTGATGTGCACAGCCGACAGTGTTCCTCCACGCTGTAAGCAGACTGTACTACAGCTACAGATGGCTAATGGCCGCAGTGAAAGGCAGACACAAAAGTATAATTATCAGTATTGATTTTTTTTTTGTGGAAATGGATTTGAGTGTGGCAGAAAGGTCAGCGCAAGCAAATGTAAAAACTTGTGCTTTCACAAATGATACGCCCTATCATAACATGCTGTCATAACCGCACAATAACCAACTCATTATTATTATATGTGGCGAGCTGACATGTGTGACTGGATTATAGGCGCTGCTGAATGCTAATGACAGCATGTGGCAACGCGGCAGGTTGCATATAGACCTTTCATTTGTTAAATTGTCTGTTAAGAATAGACTGTATGTCAAAGCCACATTATAAATAAAACCATATGAAATTTAGATGAAACACTAAGAGACAAGGTGATGGCCTACTAAAATATCTGGCATTAGAGCGTCTATGTTCCCGCTCGATGACGCGCGATATGTGCCTTGGCACTGTTGGGAGAAAATGGCAGAATCTGGCATGTTTGTCGGTTTATTTAGCTGTCACTGCTGATTTTCTGGCCCTTGATGATGATGAGCACGGTTCAGGATGTGCTCCAGTTCCTGTCACTGGTGCATGGGATCATTTTGCATGTTTTCCTTTTGTTGGCATTTCATTAAATAAGTCTGCATTATGTTTTCTAAAAACACAGTCAACCTGGAGTCAATTATCGACCTGACATTAGGTGACAAAGTGGCAATCACCGCTAACGTGCATGCCTTTTATGTTCTTAAGTTGGACTGAATGATTTCAAAGAGGAATCATACATAAAATAGAGGAACTTTGGTGTATTTCAGTAGGTAACTGAGTTAACTGGGCTTGTATGCATACCAAACCCGACCTAACTCATATAGTGGCAATTTGTAGTTCACGTTTTGGCATGTGAAGTGTTTCAGAAAACCTGTGTACCTTTTTCTCCCCGTAGACTAATTTGTAGATGTGGAGCTGCCCCGGTTTTAACATGAGGCTTCTTGGTGTGGCGTAAACCTCCTGGAAGCTGTGGAGCGGTTTTAATCAAGTGTGAAATCCTTTTGGGGTAGATGCCTTGGAAGCGCACTCCTCAACCCTCTCTTCCCATGAACATCTTTTGTAGCAAGAGTCCATTTCGCTGCAGTGATGCATACAGACAGCGCTCTTAGCTGAGCTGAGAAAATGAAACTCCAATCATCGTTGTGTGCACGAGGCAGACCTCACTCACACACACAGCATTGCCTTGGTTGCCTGTCGACTCTTACGGTTTCAGATTCAGTTTTATTGCTCTTAATCAAGCATAAAAATGTAGTTCATTCATTTGATAAAAATCTTAGATCATTGACATTGAC
This sequence comes from Planiliza haematocheilus, assembly GCA_005024645.1. Classification (NCBI taxonomy): domain Eukaryota; kingdom Metazoa; phylum Chordata; class Actinopteri; order Mugiliformes; family Mugilidae; genus Planiliza; species Planiliza haematocheilus. Next base: position 3,935,829 of record SRSE01000276.1, on the reverse strand, counting down.
CTAATAAAAAGAAGAATCTGCCACTTAAGCCTAATGATATAATTAAGCATGAATGTACAGTATTAAATGGCATCCATCTATTTAGGATTACAGGAAAAATTAGATAAACTGCAACAGCAGATCATGCTATGCATTCTTCTCTGACCCATTATTACTTTTATAAACAATAGGGCAGTTGTATTTGGATTACCCATGAGAAGTGAATGTTGTAGACACCGACAAGGACAGTGACTTAAAATGAATAACTTCCATTCAGTGTTATTTAATGTTCAAGCTTTAGAACAGAAATCGTGTCTTTTTGGCTTTTGACTGACTGAAGAAGAAAAAAAAAACCTGATGCAGTTTTTCCAGCCTCAGAGGTCTGACATTTTCTGGGATAATTATCCTTCCTCTGGTCACGAATACAATGCTGATGATACGTCTCATAGGCTTACTGTCAAGCTGGCATTTTCTCTATTAGCCGCAAACTCTTACTACTGTCTCGAATACGTCACCTCTTGTGGTTGCATCATTCGCACGTTCAGTGTGTCTGTGCAGCACCCACTCCTCGGCGTTCCCTGCGAGTGGTACGCTTGTTCCGATTCACTCACTGTCCCGTAGCCGCAGACGAAGGCAGAGCGCCCGTGATGGACGTGCTCTCTCATGGCGTGGACAGCGCTGTGGCATTACAGTAATGCATTTATCACAGCAATCAAAACTTTCACATGTCGGTGACATCACAGGCGCACAGATCTTGGTTGTCTGCTCCTCTCGCAGACATCGATCTGGCCGTCCAGAGTCTGAGTCTGAGGGGATAACAAAGATAAATTGAGTTGTATTTCCATTTAATCTGGGCAGTATGTTTGGCTTGTCAACAGGTGGGCTGCTTAAAAAGTCCTACGGGCTGCCAGCTGTACAGTATTTGAGAACAAATATTTTTTCCTTGGTTCGGATTTTGCCTGTAGAACTGTGTGAGTGACAGCTGTGGCAAACTTATTTTGGCGCGTTAACAGCTTGTACATTAAAATGAGGTCACTGGGTCATGGGCCCATTTATTTAATTAGGAACAGTTGAATAAAAAAAAATGGATGATAATCAAGGGCAGGGGAACTCATTTCACTGTCAGTCAATAACTCATTCTGCGCTGGTATTGCCCGAAGGGATTCAGCTATTCCCTCTGTAACCAAACACTGCGTAACTCCGGTTTGCGTGCCTGTTGTACTTTGTCCATCCTTTCACCGTTTCTTTGTGTTAAAGACGGCACCGTTTACAGCTTGCAAATTGCGTGTGCTAAAAATGAATACGTCGCTGCTGAACAATGCAATGATATATTACAAACATACCAGGCGAACTGCTGTTGGAGACTTCTAAATGACATAGACGCAGCACGCCATCTCTTGAATGTATCACATCGAGCTCGTGGACTACACACACAGTAGCGCTCATTACACAGTGCATAGCAACAGCTACATAGCAACTGCTGCTGACTGCTTAGCAACAGCTGCAAAGACCTCAAGGAGGAGGGGGTGGGTTTCATGGGGTGTTTCAGATGACACCATTTCTGCTCACAAATGCCCTTTTTACAACTTTTTTATTTTTTTTTCTAATGAATATTGTTCCAGCGTTTATCACCATGAAGCCCTCTCTGATTGTGCTGTTTTCTGCCCACAGACATCCGCTCCCTGCCTGACGTGGCAATGACTGGAAACTGTACGACCGAGTGCAGCGAATTGGGCCACTCAGACGCCTGCTGGATGCCTGGGCATCCCTCCCCCGTACGCAAGACCAGGAACCCCCCGAAACTCTCCACCTTCGTGCCTTACCAGGAGAGAGGGAGCCTGGGACGCCTGGCCAACGGGAGCGCCAGGCTGGGTGGCGAGGAGCACCGCTCGCGCCTTCCACCCTCCCGCAGTGCCTATTCCAGCGGTGGTCACGACGCCAATCAGGACTGCCCGTTAGAGGAGATGCCCCTGAGCGTGGCCTCTGAGTTCCCGCCCACCTCCCCATCTGCCCACACTCCCAAAAGAGAAATTTACCTGTGAGGAACACATTCATCCGATTGGTATACAAACGAAGAAAAGATACACCCACTTCAGAAGGAGAAACAAGCTGTCCACACTCTAAAGCCAGTGCCCATTTTGTAGGTAACAATAGGCTGTGACTCATCCAATTACTGGCACGAACACTTGTTTTTGACATTTCCTCCTTAAATTAATAATTTATTAGCATATTTATTAATGATTCCACAAAGTCAATTGGTGCACTCGTTCGTTTATTTATTCGAAATCTTGAAGGATACAATTCAGACCGATGAAAAGGAAATGCAGATGGTAATTGCTACTTTAGCAGTGAATAATTATCGTTGTAGTTAGCCAAGTCCCATTCTGTGAAGTGATCTCTTGAATTTGAAAGTTGTGATCAGTGCTCTTGTGCCATTATTAGGTATAATTTAATAGACAGCCAGTCGGGCCATATCGGAAGGCGTAACGCTTTTGATTAACAATCACATGGTCTATCTTAATGTACAGAGCTGTAAATACATTTGAATGGTGTGTTCTACATATATTTTTGTCCGGCATAAAGCTGAAAAAAAAAAAAAAAAAAGATTTGCCTCAGAATTTTAGCATATTAAGCTTTTCTTTACTGCTGCTGTTTAAACTTGATTGAAACCATCTCCCAGAGTGGCGCTTGATATTGTGGAAGGCATTTATCCGCTCCACACAATCGCAAACACACACATGCGCGCGCACGCACACACCTTCGACCCCTAATCATAGCAGAATGGCCTTTACCTCTGCTCCCTGTAGAGCTCTGCCACTGGTGGAGCGAGCTGTGTGGCAGCATTTAAACTGACATTATGTTCCACTGACTCGCAGCACTGTGACCTATCGTTCATCATGAAAACGGTTGACTTGGCCACAGTACCCCAGAGTCACAATGACCAAGCGCAGAGTACTGGTTGGACACATTCTGATTGGCTTTTCACTTTGTTGATGAGATTATACCCGTGTGTCACTTTAGAAAGCTCCTCTCTGTTGTGACAATCAGATGGGCCCTAACTCACGAGCAGTTCCTCTGAAGCTCACAGTCCCTTCCCCTTCAAATCCTGTAAGGTTTGTAGATCTAATGAATGCCTGAGGAATTATTTACACAAAAGGGCAATTGAGTGTCGAGAGCCACTGGAGAGATGGCGTACTCACGGAACTAAATATAAGGTATAATATAAACCCGCTCTGCTTCGCTCCTCGCCAGGCGTGCGCTTCTTCAGAGCTGAATTCAATGCACAGCGCACCGATAGAATCTGACGGCAGATGGCAGATTCCGAAAAGAATATCTGAAGCAAATATCTGATTTTGTGTCAGTAATTCAGTAATATCTGCAAAGACAGTAAATCTGTTGAGCTTTAGCGTAGGTTTAGGCAGCAGGAGTCAGGCTCGATTTACAGCTCCTGTTAATTATCATTTTCCTTGTATTGAGGACAACATGCTTAATAAGTTATTAGGCATTTTTCCTCCTCTGGCTATTGAACAGAGAATAAAAATAGGGCATGCCTGTGGGCTTCATTTATCTTTACAAAGATTTTCCAAGTGAATCTGAAGGATATGTCTGAAGGACACTATGTATTAGTCAGTAATTGGATGTTAATGATAACTCCACTAGCCTGCCTTACGACGGCATAGAGCTAGTCGGTGTCTTTGATTTAAACATTGATTTGATTAGATTTGTAGATACCTTTCACCTCTGCGGAGTATTTCCATAGTGAGATTGTGTCTCTGAGTAAGGGTGGAAGAGCTTAGAATGGACATTTCCTAATTAGGGTGAGTAATGAGTCCTGAGCGAGGGCATGTGTGAGCACACCCCCAGGACAATGCACCCACCAGATAATGCAAATCCACCCACGGAGCTACAATCAGTTAAAAGGGGTATTTTTATCAGCACTTACCTCATCATGCCGCCATTGAAATCTGCGTCTCGAATAATTAAACTGAAAACATATGGAAATTACTGGACATGGCCATGATTAAATAAGGTGGGCGATTATCCTGCCTTGAGGGGAAGAAAGCACATTATGCCGTTTTCAAAGCCATTTAGCGACTGAAATAAAATTCAAACAACAGCCATGATACACTGTGATTAAACCCCCACGGCTCCCCCGAGCGCCCCTCTCAGAGCTGTGGATAGCCGCTTCACGAACTGAAGGCAGCGGGTAAGATCACTGACCTGGAATTAATGACAAGTGAGAAGGATAGCAACGAGTGATAAAACCAGTGTCACATAGCCTCAATCACAATTTCATCTATTCAAATGCTTTGACTCGATTCAGATCCACTACTGCTTCGCTTCCAGATTGACCTCTTGGGTTAAATCTTAACCTGATTCCAGCCTGAGTGTCACTTCAGCGAATCTGGAACGCGTCTTCTGATTTGTCTCGCCGCTATGTGAGCTAAATTGCGTAACTCTCAGCAGATAAGTCGTTATCGCCGCTTGCCGATCCACGTGAGATGACAGGAGTTTGATGTAGGTGCTCTGCAAAACGAAAACAAGCCCCGGCCTCCTTCCCCTTCGTCTCTCTCTGTCGACGAGCCGGACTCTTTTTGCTCCGCCCGATAATGACCTCCTGCTACTTACTTCTGGAACAATACATTACCAGGTTTGACCTTTCTTTTGAACTCATGCTGAATGAACTGTGTTTACTTCTGGCTCAAACACAGAACCTCGATCAAAGTAAGAGGACATCACGAAGCACCTAAATACACTCGAAAGTATGTTGAATAATGTTTAATTTGTACTTAACATTGATTTAATGTTGAATTCACTTGAGTATCTTTTGCCTCTCTGTAGTGTGTATCGTATGGTGATGATTTCTGTGGACAGATGGACAAATTACCGTACTGTAATTGGCAAGGAACTCTTATTTTTTTTTCTTCTTACTGGTCAAAGACTCTTAGCAAACTGGTTGTGTGAAAAAATAAAGAAACCTGTCGGTGGTGTAGTGTACATAGATCTCCACAACCCCATGTCTGCCGTCAAACGGGCGACGATTTTAGCATGAATTCCAAAGATAATTTGGTAGAAGCTGTTTACTCTTTTTTTTTTCTTTGATATTATTTTCCGCAGTGTCAGTGCTGGTTCATAATCAAAAAGGCCCTCTCACAAACGGACTGAAATTAACAGAACGTTTCATCTTTTTTTCTTTTTCTTTTTTTCCACAGTTCATCTAGAACAAAGACAATTGCCTTGAAAATATGTCTTTGCAAGAGAGAACCTAGTTGTTATCCTAATTGTTGGTATATTTATATAGGATAAAATGCTTGTGATGCCATGTTTTTGTACAGTTTTATGTACATACAAGTGAAGCTTTCTAAAAGTTCTGAGAAAAGCCGATGGCATATAAAAATTGTAACATGTTTTCTTGAGATGTGCACATCTTGCCTTGGTTGGATTGACCTTTGCTGAGTCAGTGTGAATGTGGCCGTTCTATGCCTGCACTGTAGTCATTCACTGGCTCCCACCTCCTGAGGACTTAATCAGTTTTTATGTTTATCGTGAACAGTGGATCGTCCTATCTTACCAGTTTGTTAAACTCCTGTGTTCTGCTTTGTTCTGTTTCCGCATGTTGACAAATTCTCTTGTAATACTGTAAGTCCTCATGAACTTTATAATAAAATCACTTCAGGGAAAAAAAAAAAAGAATTTTGTCAGTGTTTTTTTTTTGTTTGCTGTTATTATTCATCACTTTTGACTGTTAAACAAGGGTTCGGTTGTTGCGTTTCTTCAGCCTTGGAGCGACATTGTTTAAAATGTGTCTCGCTCCAGGACCTGGGCTCATTAAGAAGAACTAGTATTCTTGTCATGCAGGGGACCAGCGCCTCATTTCTGAGTCAGGAAGCCTCAGAATGTTGAGAGAGAAGCATTCAAGGGCTTGAAGTAGGAGAGTCCCAGGACCTGTGTTCACTGCCTCAACTGGAAAAACAATGTGCATGGTCCTCATCATGCACTTAGCTCAGCACAACGTTTCTGCAAAGCATTGATGAGCGGCCCAGAGCTACACATTGCCTTCAAGGCTTACAAGGCTGCTGTCTTGTGATGTTAATTTCGAGATGTCTATGTGCCTTTGCTTAAAGAGAGAGAGAAAAGAATTTTTTTAATGAACAATAAGCTCCGGATGGAAGCCTTCAGCTAAAAGGGGAACCCATTCTATGTCTGGATATTTACGCTCTATGCGTTCATACTTGTTTCACTGCCGGCACATAAGCTCTGAGCTTAATTGACTTAATCACTGTTGCACAGATACCATATTATTTAATTATGTGTGAACTACGGTAATGCAACATGAGTGATTAGGCAATCTAAGGCTTCTTTCACGAACGGCGGTCCGAGTCGTGTGTCACTACTTTTTTTATTTGGCAATGTAGCGTTACTGAACGGAGGGAATATAGGTCTACATGTCATTGCGCCTTTTACTCCTCATTGCCTTTACTCTTCGCTCAAGGAATTTTAAGACTGCGCTCAGTGTAGTCATTTCAGGGGTAAGAAAAGCTTGTCCTCGAAAATCATCAAAATGTCAGAGGGGTGGACAGTTCTCTGAGTAACTTCAGAAATCCAGAAGAGAATGACAAGAGACCGTCTTACATGAGAGACAGTGAAAAGCTGCAAATAGTTTATAGTCATGCTCACAGCTCAGTGAGCCTATAATGCTCACTGCAGAGAGAAGCAAAGTGCTGCATAGACACAGCACTTACATTCTACCATTTGTATCTGTGAATCCTTAACATACACCATTCATTTCCCTTCAGTAGCTTTAACATTAAAATGATTGTATTCCTCGCAGACTGACAGTATCAGCTTGTTACAACTCTTCATTAACTCTATATCCAGGCTTAGAGAAGCATTTTATAGAGTGCCATCTTTTTCTCATTTGACAGATGATTTAGAAGACGATTCTCCTCTGGATTCACTTCTGGACTCAAATAAAATAATCTCTTGCAAGATTTTCTACAAATTCCGCCAACATTCACTCTGAAATATTAGGTATCTTTTTTTAATCTTTTTTTTTTTTTTGAGGGGATCTGCGCTAGAATCTGAAACTGTGTCTGTGCACTTCTTCTTTTGTAGGTTTGAGCAATTTTCCGGGTGCACAGATGCACATTAACGGTTTTTGGCAGCCCATATCAGAGGGATTCATCACGTTGTGAGTATTGAAGTGTTAAGAACTGTGCATGGGGGTAGGAATTTAATCATGCAAGCAGGAATTACATCATGTCACTAGTGAGACTTTATGTTATATTTTGTGTGAGCAAAGATGCAGTAAGTCAAGATGTAGTCAGAGTATGTTTATAACACAGCAGAGACTGTTAATTCTATATAATTTACACGTCAGAGATTTTCTGTGTTGTTTACCACTGTTAACATTTCAATTTAGTATATTGTCAGCATAGGTACTATTAGTAGAAAACAAATAACTATACTGAGAGCCTGTGTTTACTGTATTTTGATTTTAGTACATGTCAAGATATGTCATCCTGAACATGAACATTTATGTGTGTCCCAAAATCTGTGATTTCTGTCAGCTGGGACGCGATAACATATGCCATGTTGTTTGGATTAGCGTACTTTTTCCTCCTGTGAACATATAAAACACTGCAACTCTGCAATATCACCAGGCTGGGTGATGGATGGGTGGCAGCGCCAACCAAAGCACCCGTTTGTCCACTATATTCTTCAGTTTAGTTTCTGTTTATTGCAGAAAGCCAGAGATATGATGTGGGGAATGGAAGCAAATATCAGACCTTTCACTGCTTTGAAGCTACTGTATCTCAAAATATTCAGCCTTGGCTTTTATCCAAAATACCACCTGGCGTATTATATCAAACATACATTCCAGCCCACCGTCACTGCATGCTCCACGAGTCGATCTTCTCCGTGCACTGACTTGGACGTTGCCGGGAAATATTCACAAATGGGTCACTCATGCATTGCTTTGCGTTCCTTGAGTCATCTGCAGTTTGACGTAACAGTCAAAGTCTGTCTACCGTAACGCCAGGTGACAGCACACCAGCTGGGATTAGGACGGCCCACCGTCAGTTTCTCCCAAAATCCCAGTTAATTTGGGAACATGTCAAACTTGCTCCTGTTCACTCACCGTCCCCGAAGTTTCAGCTTGGTTTGAATGCAGACACTTTTTTTTTTTTTTTTTTTTTTGCCATCTTGAAGTTGTCACTCTCCCCTGAAGGGACAAATTGAGTTCATTGAAGAAGTTGAAGATTTCAGGTTATCGAGTTTTGCTATCCTCCCTTCCCATTGTAGTCTGGTGCCACTGTTGACTTTTACTCAGAAAGAAATCTCTGCAGCAGCTCAAAAGCCCTTACCAGTGAGCTCCCCCCTTTGCTGCAATACAGACAAACATTGCCAAGTTCAGTGCAATTACCGCACAAATAGTCAGTCATGAACTGGCAGTAAAAGCTTTGCGGCCCGGTACTGCTCCAGGAACCAGAATTTGGGGACATATAAACTTTACCTTAAAAGTAATTAAGAATCATGATTTGAATAATATAAATGAGTACAAAAAAAATTAAATAATAATCAAAAAACTCCTGAAAAACCTTTACCCAGGACATTGCCATGCCACTAGCATGGTTAATATATGGCAGATAATATAACAGCCTTGGACACTGAGCATAGCTGTTATCTAATTATATTATCACAGGGGACAAGGCTAATATACCTTCATAGGCTAATATTTACCTCAAAGATCAAACATATGCTACGGGCAACATGAGGCTGCTGGAGAATTGCACTGGCCAGCACAAATGGAGGTATTAACTCTTTAGGAAATACATAAAGGCAGCATTTCCCCCTTGTGTAAGCCTGTTAATCTACACTCATTATTCACATTGTCCTCGGTCATAGCTGCCAGTGAACATTAGGGCTTAGACTTCAGTCAGTGTATGGCTTTATTATGGAAAGACTTCAGTGTAGTCAATAATTGCATGCTCGCTTTTCATACTTTATCTCAATGAACACTGGCAAAAAAAGTGACACTGAGCATAAAGGGTTAGACAAAGGAAAACAGCTCATCATATTTAATTGGATCCTGCAGATGTTAAGGATCACCGTTTCTCTTCCTAAAATAATTATATTCCAGATACAACACAACACTTTGGCATCAGATCCAGTCATGTGTAAATGTGAGAATATGTCCCGGTAAACCACAAACAACATATTCATTATGTAGTATAGTGAGACTTTTACTATACGAGTGCTCAGTGGCTAACTGACAGGAAGCGAGGCATATCACTTATTTGCTGCCTTTGGTTCTCACCTTTGTTGTCTTTGAGTGCAAGGTACATATTCAGCTTTTTTTGTGTGTGTCAGATTTACTATTATCTGACTGTGAAAGCTGTCACAATATTCACATTATGTGCCCACGCTGTGGAAAAAAAAAAAGGCTTTAAAAGCTCAAATACCGATTTGAGCATAAAGCAACACATGCCCTCACAGGCTCGGGTCTCTTGAGAATGCGACGCATGTTCTTGGTTGTGCGCATGGCCTCTTGCTCCTGCAGGGCTCACTAGCGGTGTTTAGCGGAGGCTGAGGCGGAGGGATGTGCATTGTTGAGAACAAGTCACACTGAAAAAGAGGGGGCACATGGCTGACTCGAGCCACAGTTCAAAACAGACCCTAAGAGAGACCTTGAAATACCGCGTGCAGCGGGAAATGTCCGGTGCAACTGTGATGTGTGTTTTTCTCTGCTGAGAAAGAGGATTAAAAGCATTCAAGTCATCCATCCAAAACTTGAAAAAACTCCCAGTGCTTTTAGGTATGAAGGATGGGTCCTGCCTCAGCGTGCCGTAGCTCCAGTTCAGTCTGATGAGTTTGTGATTTTGATGGGCGAATAGATCAAAGGTCCCTCACCCTGTTACCTGCTGTTAAGGCAAGCAGTAGCTGTATCTTAATAGAAAGTAGCCTGAAAAGGGATTCAGTTGATGGATTCAGAAGGCCTAGCCCCAAGGGAAATGTCTTCAGTACCTCTGCACATGGGTGCAAACTTAAACACATATTGATACAGAACATTTGATAGATATATTAATTATAGCCTAAACATATTGGTCAAAACAATGCCTTATTGACAGTGTCATGGTCTGAAGAATTGGTACCTCATAGTGTAGGTTTGTTACATTCCTCACATAAATGCCACCATGGATTTCATGTATGAGCTGTTTTGAAGCTCAGTGTGGTGGCACCAGCCGTCCTGGCACGTGACTCCTCCTAAATCCTGGCTAATCCAAAAATGGGCAAAAAAGAGGTGGAATGTGAGCAGAGCTGATGTGGATGTGTAGGCAGACAGCTAGCGACTTTTTGTGGCACAACTTAAAGCCTCAATATCATTCACATATGCAAGTTATTGGAACTATCAAAGCTGCTAATTGCTTTAAAAATCCAGAAGCAGCAGATCAAAACATCACTAACGCATAGAATAAGAAAGCAATCAGAAACAAAAATGGATGAATATTTCATGTATACATTTTTTTCAGTTGCTGATAAGTTGACAAGAGAATTCAAACATGAAATATGTCCCTTCCAATGCCATTTAAAATAGATATTTTTTTTTAAAAAAAGCATGATTCACTTTTGTTAACACACATGAAAATGGAATCATGCAATTAATCTGAATGAAATCTTTTAATCTATTGACAGCCCTAATAAAAATCCTTCCCTGTATAGCTGTAATGAGCGGGACCTTAATCCTAACCCTAGAGACCCAAACAAAAGTTGCCACTTGAGTGAACCTAAAGTTTAGTCTTTGTCATGCCAAACAGCAGGGTGAATGTGCCCGCCCCATGTTTCCCTTCCTATACAGTCCTTGCTTAAGGGACTTGGATGAGTAAGGAACTTGCATGAGTAACTTCACTGAGTTTATCAGCTCTGATGCCATGCTTAACTTGCTGCTAATTTTAGCCTCCCCAGCTTCCTAGGGAGTGAGAAAAGCCAATATTATCAATAGCATCTAACCTTAAAGCTGGACAGGGACTGCTGTGATGGAAGCAGAAAAAAACTGAAGCTTTCAATGTTGCATGAACTCGCAAACAGTGGCTGGCAGACTGGTCCTGCTCTTCAAACCCACAGTTGAAATAACAAAGGGAAAAGGTTAAAGTATTATAGCTTGCTGCTAAGTGATGGAGCACTTGTCCAAACACTTAACTGTAACAGTAGACACATTTTTGGTGCTTTCTGGCTGTGAAAATCTTTTTCACCATTCACAGATATTTTGTGATCTCTAACACTGATGCAATTGTTCTACTCTTTACAGTTCCACTCTCCACTGAATTCTAACTCGGGGTAAGGGGCTCCGTTTTTTAATTTATTAGTCTATTAGACTTGCTCGCCATTTCACTTCGCTGCCGTAGCGAAAGATGACATAACTGGCACCTTCTAGACCTATTTGCTGCTGGAAATTTCTCCTGTGGCAGGCACTGGGCCTCTCGCAATTGTCGTGTAGCGCTGGCTTTCTATCTATCAATTATTAATGTGTCTATGTTCTGCTGGAGACCCTCTTAGTTGAGGGATGTGCTGTCTCAGTATTATGGTTATTATCTGCTTTTTGACTCATGGAAGTGTTTTGCTATTCAGGGGAGTCACCTGGAATCGGGCAAGAGAGACTCGAGACCATGTGGTAATTGACAACGCAATAAAGGTGAGGCCAGGAAGATGATAAATTGAGGACGTTAAATTGAATCAATAACTCCATACATATCTCATGAGCAGCCTGACTTATAATTCAGTTTTACAGGTTGTACTCTGTTAGCAGTGTAATAGGTTGGCATCAACTGTGACATCTGAGCTTGCTTTAGAGTTAAAAAAAGTGCAAATATCAAACCGTATGCTTTAAATAACTCTTGTGAATTTGACCCTCTGCCATTATAAAGACACATACTGCGTTCAGCGACGTTGTGTTTTAAGACTTTGATAACAAATTTATGGATCAAATGTCTCTACAATCAGTAAGAATTTGACAAAATGCAACAAGAAGACTACACTATCTGCAAATGTCTTTAGTTAAGATTTACAGCACAATACCTTTAACATACTGTAACTGTGGCAAATTCTCACAGGACATTTTGAAAGCACTGACACGCTACCAGTTATAGTAGATTTTAAAACTCCAGTTCAGGCTTAATATTGCCTTTTCTCGATAGCGGCTACATCCTGGCTTATTTATACTCCGAGCATCTTTCTCAGAGAGACTTGACAATTCTATGTGCACAGGCATAATCATAGATCACACAAGGTTGTAATGTTCCTACAGTAAAGAAGCCTTCCCCCAAATCACTGGGGATTCTGAGACATTTCCTTAAGCAAGTTTTTGCTTTATTTCATCCATTACTGCCCATCAGGCTAATGCAACGCATCGGCTACGCTCTGCCTTTCTTTGTCTTTTCCTGCTGGGCATGCCGTGTCCTACTTGGAACATATGACGCACATGGATACCAACCATTGGTGAAAACAAAGCAAGAAAGCAATTTTTTAATAAACGATGGTTTGAAAAATAACTAAACTTGAACACAGCCCAAGGTTTTAGTGCACCAAACAAACCAACAAAAAGAAAAGAAAACCTGACACTTCGTTAGTAGCTGTGTCTGTTCTGCTGTGATGGTCCACTGTGGACATCCATTGTGGCTGCTTCAGTGATATACATCAATAGGATAAGCAGGGAATAAAATTACTAGTCTGTTTCTTTGTTCAAAGCTTAAGACAGAAAGCTCTCAAAGCTCGGTCCCTGCAGAGATACTTTTAAGCCGGTGCACTAGTATACTTCAGAAGTGGCCTGCACACATCTAATTCTGAGGTTTGGAGGAAAATTGTTCCTCTGGTGGATAGTTGAGGCTTTGCTCTACAGGTTGGTGTGCATTTTTCAGCTCCGCAACATTTCCACAAATATGTCTATTACTGTATAGATATTCATTATAAAGCTGCAGGAAACACTGCAGGGAAACACTGCTCTCCTGTAGCCTTTTCCTCAAGATGAAAACACTACTCAGCTACCGCTGCTGTTGCCTTGGAAACCTGGTCACTCTCACTCTTTTACCCACACTCTTCACCACTCGCTTCATTAAGTGCGTTGCTGCTGGCAATTAGAATAAAACCAGCGGCGGGGCTGGCTGTCTTGAAATGCAGTCTCCAATTAAATACTTTCAAATCGCAATGTTTCTTCAAGCTACATCTGCTCTCTATATAATAAACCATGCACCTGGGAGCCATGCTTCTCAAAGCCTGCGCCATGGTTGCTATATCAATGAATGACTTCACAAATCCATTTCTTTTAATACCGAGGATACAAATGTAACATAGATCAGACACTGCCTTGTTACGCCGTTTCAACGCTGCTCTGTGCTCAAACGCGGAAAACAATGTTCCAGACATTGTCACGGCTTTTTCACAGGAGCGGAAAAATGCCTGAGTGATCAATCCAAATCTGCATGCTTGCGTGTGCAGCGAGGTTTGTCTCAAGCGCTGTGGGAAACGCGGAGCATTCGCACCGCTCATCCATTCAAGGCCATTCCTGTATAAATGATTGATAATTGAAATATAGGTGCCATGAACGACGGCCTTAAATGATGCCTTTAAGTCTGATCAAACTCTCAGATTTATATTACTTTCCAGCATTTTTACTTTAACCGAGCAGGTTATTACGGCATTAAAATTGATGAAGTGAATTTAAGTGAATCATCATTACGGGACGTTTGCTTTAAGTGAAAAAGTACTCTAGAGAAGTGCACTTGGTATGTTTCATGTACATCATCATCATTAATTTAACCGTGGCCATCAGCTGCTCTCACACATAAAACAGAGAACACACTGGATGTGCATCAGCAGAGCACACTCTCAGCCATTACTAAATTACATACAAGCCATCCATTTGCATCGACGGACCTTTTGTTAGAAGCTGCGAGCTCTCGCACAGTTTCGAATCAAACATATTTGCTGGTCTCAGATCAACACTGCAATAACCCATAATGTATCTACCTTCAAGACAATTCAACTCATCTTTTGTTGGTGTTTGAAGATTCTGGCCAGCTGTAGCTGCAGATAAACTAAATCTATCACAGCGCACAAGGCAGATTTACTTCCAGCCAAATCTTCTCCTCAACAAATATAAATCTCTTTAAAAGTCCACCGAATTGTCAAATTTAGCTGTCACCCTCGGTTCCTCTTTGAAAACATCGCAAAACAAATTTCTGAGTTAATATCTTCACTTCAGCAAATCTTCCTCTAAATAGAGCCCGTGGCTGAGAGTGTCTCAAAATTAATTCAAACAATGCGGCTCTCTGCCACCAAGATTGAAGACTTGTTATGATGCCACGGCAACCGAGTGAGATTGAATTCCAGTTTGTTGTAATGATTTGTTTTACAAGGAAAAGCCGTAATGTCCGCGGGGTTGAAGGACGGAGGGCTAACTTTAATCAAGGGTATCAGTGGGGGAAAAAAAACAACAACAGCACATCTCTTCAATTGTACACAGTACACATTCAATTATGTCCAAAGTAATTGGTCAGATAACAGGTCAGAAATCTTCATGTGCAATTACTGCAGAGTTGGACAGCTTCCTTTCCCTGGCATGTTGCTTTTAAAAGAATTCTAATGGGAATACTACTTGAAGGTGGTACAGTATGTATTATGTGGTTGAAAGAACAGGCTGCTCATATTGAAGATTTCCACCTCACTCACTGATTGAAAGATGTAAAATTAGAGCATTGTTGAAGCATTTCTTTCATTTAAAATCTTTCATATTGCTTCCATGGTAATACTAATATATATTTCTAAGGTAATAAAGGAATATAACTCATTGCATCAGTGGAAGGTAAATATCACCTTCCACTGATGAGTTACGTATATCCTTTTGTTTGGGTCTTCCTGTTTTACTTCTTCTTGAATTGTGTAATTTTCCACTATATTTTATTGATTTTTCAAATGAGATACAAACAATTATAACAAACACCAACAAAATAAAACAGTGCACCTCCGTTTAGACTAGGTAATCTGTTATGTATTGTAAAATAACTTCTGATCTTGACAAAAAAATTATAAAGTCATGTTCTTCTGGATACAGACTCAACAAAAATAATTCAGGGTTTTGAGAGTCCAAAGTCAGAATTGATTTTTTTAAGAAAGAAATAGAAATATGATGTTGACATACAGGGAGAGTCTGCGTTCTGTTGGTTCTACTTTTATTGGACACAATTGCAGATGGAAGCATATTGCTAGAGGTCCGGTTGCCATAGTGAACAATAAAGGTGAACGTCGGCAGCCTTGTTGGCGGTCTTTATCAATTACTTGCGTCCTGTTTTAATTTGGAAAGGTCCCAATCTCTGAGTCTTGTTGTTAGTTTTACTTCCTGTGTTTGCCCCGCCCTAATTAGTTTCACCTGTGTGCTGTTGGCTCATTAGTTATAGTCCTGCTTTTCCCTTCTTCTGTTTTGCCTGTATGTTCTTACCTATGTTCTGTAGATAGACAACTTGTGTTCCTGTGCGTCTTCTACTTGTGCGTTTCTGTTTTTTATTGCAATTTTGATTACCCACATTGGCCCATTTTCTGTTAGATTGCTCTGTCCTTTGGTATTTTTTTGATTACCCAATTTCACTTCAGACGCTTTGGTCATCATCTCGGTAAGTTTCAATACAGAAATGGATTTTTGTTGTTGTTGTTTTCTTTTATCCTGCCTTGTACCTTGTGCGTCCTGCTTGTGGTTATTCCTCTTTCCTGCATAAATACACCACAAGCGTTAGAGCAGCTTATCCACTAATCACAAGGTCCTATCTCCACGTAAGTGTTCTTGGGCAAGGCACTAGCACCAACACTGATACCAAAGGCAGGGGCAATGGACAGTGAAATGCTGTTTGATATTTTGGCTCCATTGTCATTGTCCAACAAAACCATTGTAGTACCACTAAGGTACAAAAGCTTTGTGCATCTACCATTTACATGAATTAAAACTGTATCAGAATTATTATTACAAAAGATGTTATAGGAATGGTTTTACTTTATTGGCACATTGAGACTCTCACCAGGAAGAGTATAGGAGTTCCCATTTTCATTTCAAACTTAAAGTTTCCACATGAAGAGCAATCTACGCAACAGAAAATTAATAAAAACAACTTTATTTTTGCATCTTTTCCCCCGTTCCTCTGATGTGAGCCGAGCCATGTCCGCAGGTACCACCGAACCCCTGCTCGCCTCCCTCGCGCACCTGCTGTCTTTCAGGGTCGGGGCTGACGAGTTAATGCGGCTCAGGTGTTGTAATTGAAGATTGCCACCAGCTGGTTGTGGTGTAGCTTGGCAGGGCAGAGCAGAGTTGGCTGCTGGGCTGAACAGGTGAGGCGCCGCCGCTTCCGTGCTGCTGGCCTCGGTTCACAACAAGCCCCTTGTTTATGGAGAGGCACTTGTGTCTCCAGGCACCGCGGGCACATAATGGCTCTAACAGTAACATAAAAAGAGAGGAACGAGTGCTTCATTGAATATTAATTTGAACTCGAAGATAGTCTCAAATTAAAACCAACTAACCTCATTAGCGTCATCTGGTTGAATATTTGAAGTAGGGGGAGAATGGAGCCAAAATATCAAACAGTATTTCATTGTCCAAATACTTTCCAGGGCCGACTGCAGTACCAAATATTCACTTAGCTTAATGTAAACCACCCCCACACTCAGAGGCATGTGGGCCAGCAGCAATCAGTATTGGATTTAAATCAGCCACAAATTCTGTTCCAAACTCTACACAAGCTCTCCGTTAGCCATGGAGAGCTCGCTCGCTAGCTCTGTGAAGCCTTAAAGGATATATTTAATTGTTTCCATTTACATCTCTAAACCTGATAAACATGACATTTACACAGTAATCTAACAATCCTCCAATACAGGTCCGGATGGAATTAACCGTTTGCATTTGCACTAGATGTATCCGGCATATGCATACATAAATGTCTGAACATTTTCTCCCTTCCCTGCTTTCATGTGCTGTGAAGTTGTAGTATCCGACTGCATAGTGAGATTTTCTTTTTCTCCTCAAGTACGCATTTTATTGTTTTTAACTTTCCTCTTAGAACTCAATAATCTACTGCGGCCACACATGCGATTATAAAATTCATGGGGATTTTATTTAGACCTGGCTGTTTTCTTTAATGTGAATACATGAAAACTATCCAAAAAACAATAATGAGCATATCATTAACATGCCTTATGCAACTGGACTAATCTGGAGTGGGCAGGCACACCACAGCACATACTGTACATGCTTGAAAACACAGTCATTTCCTTCATCTCTTTTATTTATTTATTTATTTTTTTAAAGCTAGTGCTGCTGCCAGAGGGACTTGAATATTAGACCAAATAGAACCCAACAGTATCCAATGAAAAAGCTGCAGGCAGAGGAGTGAACATACTCTGATTATGGAACAGTTTGTGTAACCGTCGGTGTTCCTTACTACTCAAGAAATTTGAATCGATCATTGTGTTGGCACACTGTGGTGCCTGGGAGGGGACGGGTGCAAGGCAGCACCTTATGTGTCTCGAATGACTACAGTGGCACGGCACCGTGAGGAGCAAGCAGCACTGTTCAGAAAGACAAGTCAATAAACAGTTACTTGGACCAGCGGGTTGTTTGTCAAATGCAGTTACAGGAAAAACGTTTTTGAGGCTAACGTCGCCCAGTTGAAAGCAGGTAGAGACTGGAACAGAAAGAGAATTTAAATGATCAGAGGATGGATTGGGAGAGGTGTGTAATTTGAGCGGCTGGAAAAAGGAAAAACACGGGGGGTGAAATGTACATGTTTGTCTCGAAAAGGGAGCAGGCAAAACAAAGTATAAATAATAAGGACAAAAGAGGGCTTATCCAATAAATGTCACATTCTAAAGAAACAAAAGAACACGCACAAATAGGTCACATTATCAGCAGTAATTCATTCATTGGGATTCAATATGTACCTGCTTGTGAAATGGCATGACACATCCAAAGTCATTTGTTAGAACGGAAGAACTCTCACAGCAAATGAAATGTTAAACAAGAGCTATGTGTAGAACACTGTAAAGCCTAAGGGCATTACAGCTTGTTGTTGGAAGATAGTCGTGGTCTATTATATTTTTACAAGCTGTGATTTTTGTAATTAAATATTAAGTCTAATTAGCTGAATCTTTTCTTGGTGGATAATTCATAACGTATCGCATGGCATAAAAAATATAATGGTTTAAACAGTACATTCCCACTTTCAATTTATTCTGCAGACTGTTATGCCTGGTGCATCTGCAGCTGTGTAAAAGGGTTTCTAGGTATTTGACAGAGAAAGCTGGTTCAACATTTGAAGTGTTTCATTATGTTTAACTAAAGAAGTGAAAGAAAGCTTGTTAAGGAGTTTTTCAGAGGAATATTAGCTTTCCTTCCATTAGTCCTGGTAATAGTTCTTTAAGTGCAGAGTTCACAGCCCAATCATCTGACACTTAAAACTAATCACCTGCCTCATACAATCTGTCAACGTGTTACAGAAGCCTCTGGGTGATAGAATAATTGGTTGTGGTTCACTTTCTTCTTGGAGGGAGATGTTGTACTTCCTCTTTGTTTTGTGCCATTTCCTCTCTGAGGGTGTTTTGGTGTAGGTTGATGGAGGAATCTTGAGTGAAACAGCGACATTTCCAGGCAGCAAGTTGACTTTGTTGAATGGTTGAGAGGCAACTGTCAACTTGAGGAGATCCAAATAATTGATTGGCTCATTATCCTAACGGCGTATTTTCTCTGTGTGAGGCTTAACGTTATTTGGTTGCAGCAACCTATTATTTCACCAGGGGTTTTATTGCTGAATTAATTTGAGTGCTTACAGTCTCAAGACTATCATACAGCACTGTTTTAAATACTGGTGATTTTGTTGTTAATTCAGTGATGAGTTTAAAAGTGGGTTGAAACATAGTTCAGAGTCCAAATATTACCGGTTATTATGGGTTACATTCAGCAGAGGCTCCAGGAGGCTTTGGGCTGTACCGTTTCTGGACATTTTACCACAGTCCAGCATTTATTGACTAGAACTTTCAGTGGTGATCAATACTGAAGTCAAGCAAAGTTGAAAGTACTCGGTGGAGTCCAGTTTTCCCTAAAGAAAGTAAAGAAAGTTACTTATCCTATTTCCATATTAAACCAAAATGTCCCCACCTCAGAGTGTCCCATTCAAAATTTTAACTGATCCGCACACATTCTCATACAGTGACCACTAGCTGATTGTAATTGTCATGAACAGCTGACCCTCTTCCCTGAAGTGACAAAATGTAACCTTTTGGAGGAAGTGACCCATCTCCTCAGGAACAGTCAGCATAGACCGCAAATTCACAGCAACCAAGTCTTTTAAGAGGCAGCTGAAAGGGCAGCGGCTTGTTGAAGGGGGTGGTGTGCACATAGCTCACGAATGTCAAACCCTTCGAGCTTTGCCTGTTCACCGCTTGATAATTGGTCATCTATCTACTCTCCTGTGATCACCAGTTTAGTTCCAGCTGCCTGGGTCAGTCATTTATTTCTGGCCTCATTGCTGCTTGTTTTGTTTCTAGTTGTGTAGTCATCTTACAGTAGTCAGTTTATTTCTGGTCCCATGATCAGAAATTTATTTCTGGTGCTGCTGTCAGGGGTTTACGACGGGTTTCAAGGACATTGCAGCGGATGTGTGGGTGCTGCTGCCATTTTCTGCCTGATTTTATTAATGGACTTAAGTCTTCTTTAATGCAGTGGAAATGCAGTGTTTTGGTCATAAATTTTAACCAGCTTGAGAGAGACAATGTGTTTTTGTTGGAGTGATGTATAGCTGTAAGTGTAAATGCATATTTGTGTGGATCATTTTCTGCCTTCATGTCAGGAAAAAAGCATGTCTGTGTCCTCCCTCAACAGCGTGAGCTCATTCAAGTACAGAAACAGTTGGGACTGTGAAAGTGAAATAGAAAAGTAGAGCATATAGAAAGTTTTGCTGTGAGCTCTGATTGTAAAAGTGAGTGGGACACCTTCATAAGCATACTGAATGGAGCCTTGGGAGCAGAGCAGGATCTTGGCAGAATGAGTCAGCCCTGTACATGCACTGAGAAAAATCAGTACCAGCTTACATACTGAAAATTGGGTTGATCTTGAGATTTATGTGAGCAATACCTTGAGGCCCTTTGATAAAGTCTGTCAAGAATACAAACTGCCGCCAGTGCAGCAATGGAGGTATCTCACAGATACAATACATTCGGGTAAATATTGCTCCCACATTGAATAAAAATATTGATGGTACAGAGATATTGCGCTCTTTAAGTAAGCACATTTATTAAACCCAGTGCTTTAAAATCACTATGGGGAAAGATTTCAATGTTTCATTTTACACATAATGATTGGTTCAGCTTATACGATTCCAAAATGCTTTCAAGGGAGATGGGAACTAGATTAATTTCACTTTACAATCATTAACCGGTTCTATTGAACTCTCTCAAAACTATTTAGACTCCATTTGCAAGAGCATCCCGAGTGGGGAGGGCACTTGGGTATACTTTCTCTGTGATAGGATTTTAGTTACAATTCAAGATTGCTTTGAGACGACTGTAAAATATTGATAATCCTTCAGCTACGTTTCCTCTCGTCACTTTCATGTGAGACAACGGCTCTAAAAGCCATTACGATCAGCTGGATGTTAGTTTACAGCTGCTATAATATTTGATAACAGGAAAACGGGACTAACATGAAAGCGGTCAATCATGGAAATGAGCCCACAGGGAATTAACAGACGGCAGTTCCCTGTAAGGAGCTTTTTTTTTCAGCTCATCGCTTTGGTTTTCTGGTTCACAGCTTTAACATTTTGGTTCATCTGCAGCAGGTTTTAGTGAAAAGCTGTTCAGACCCCCAGCTCAGCACCAAACCAAGCACTGACTGACAGGGATTGATAGAGACTGAAAATGGCTAAAATGAAGGAGGGAATATTGGAAATATGACTCCAAATAAAAGCTTGGTAGTGGGTAGTTAGGCATGTTTCCTGTAAAATTATGAGATAAACGTAAGGAGGCCAAGGTGAAAGTATCTGTGTATCACATGTCCAGCTAGCATTGTAGAGGGACCAAATAATGTTTCTCTTGGTGGTCTAGACTCTACACTATCATTACACATTTTTTTTTCTTGATAGTAGAAGTAGCTCCTACTTATGTAAAAATGTTTTAACAAATTTTGTCTGCATATCTAACATTTTACATCGACCAATGGCAATTCTCAGCTGCTTATATTACAAAATGGTGTGATGTGGAATTGTAATGTTTATTCAGCACTTTAATCGCAAAGCAAAATCCTTCTTAAAGGTGTTGCATATCATTTTAGCGTAAAAACATTTTTGATAGCTGTGTTTATGTGGACAGATTGTGAACTCTGTACTAAAAGGTTAGGCTTTTCATGGTGATTTTTCAGATACCTGTGATGAACCTTTCTCAACTCAACAAGGGGAGAAAAAGCACAAAATGGTAGCCTTTGTGCCAAGATATTTTGAAGCAGCCAATAAAATATTGCCAAATGGACTGATTTTCATCAACATCTGACGTTGAATGTGCTCTCTCTCCCACTTTGTTACTGCTGATGTCTTGGGAAGCCATGAAATTACCAAATGGATGCATGAAGGAAAATACTGCTTGTGACCAGTGAGACTGTCACTTTACAAGGTCACTACACTTGATCTGCTCTGGTACGAAATTAGGCCCCTCGGTATCGTGGAAATTAAACTGACAGAAAATTCATTTGCTAATGAAACAGACATAAGAACAAATCACTTGTTATCTAAAATGTCGCCGATAGTGATTTTTAAAAAAAATGCACCGTCCATCTCTCGTTTTCCTGGTTCCTTTCAGCTATAATGAAGTCTCTCCATTCAGTTGAGTGATCTCACTTTCAAAACCGTTTTTTTCAAACATACCTAATTAGACTTCACAACCTCTCACTGTCGATCTTGTCTAATTAAAGGTCTCTCATTCTTCCCCTCACCTCGTGTGTCTAGTACTCATCAAATAAAGGGCTCACTCTCCCTTTTCTTTCTGCTCCCAACTAAATAAACCCACTTCCACCCCCACCCCTCCGTATTCACGTCTTTAGTAAATTAGAAAATCTGTAATTGAATATCACTGCCTCCCTCCATAGGCGTTAAGCATTCCGCCTGCTCCTTCAACACAACTCTCGCATCAGTTCCCTTACTTGTTTTCTTCCTCCCTGTAACTCTAAAGCTTTTTTTTTTTTTTTTTTTAGAATTGAGCCTGTTCCTTTAGATGTTTAAGATCTCAACATCTATTCTGTTTCCTCTATCACTGCTGAAGGTTCTGGATGCCTCTCAGGAGGTTGCTCTTTTGTTGCCGTAGACATATGGGACACAAATCTGTTCAATGGAGACGCCGAAGCACCACATCTTATCTCTTCCATAGTATTTCCCAGCCGGATCGACTGCACAACAACCGGATGAATGTAAAATGTGTTTTTCCTAAAATTCTGTAACTTTAAAAGTCTCTTTCCACATTCATCCAGTGTGAGAAAACAAATATCCGTATAGCCTACTCTGTAATTACAAAAAGTAACAAAGTGGGGAAAACGGGAAACAAAAATGACAACAAATGCAACTAGACATAAATGATCTACTTTGATATACCTTATATGTTGGTATGTTAACAAAAGACATGAGATCTCTTAAACGAGATAAGAAAATATATTTTGATATTAATGTGCACAAACTTGACACTTTATCCCACCAAATCTCAAAGGGGCAGTTACAATGATGGCTAAAGGGACACTTGGACACATCACATGGGAATATGAACAGCCAACCAGACATTGGCAGATTACATTGCATAACAAAATGTTACTGGTATCTAATCTAATATTGTGGTTATGTGTGCTTAAAAAAAAAAAGTATTTGGCTGTGCATCAACTGGTCGATTCAACACCTATGGCATATGTAAATTGATTGCTGCTGTTACTGCAACACCAACACCAAATCTGAATAAGAGATGTGACGTCTGTGAATGAACTGAATCTATTGACCGGATCTTTAATGATGGGACTCATTCTTTTCTTTTTTTGCTGA
This sequence comes from Planiliza haematocheilus, assembly GCA_005024645.1. Classification (NCBI taxonomy): domain Eukaryota; kingdom Metazoa; phylum Chordata; class Actinopteri; order Mugiliformes; family Mugilidae; genus Planiliza; species Planiliza haematocheilus. The sequence goes on along the minus strand of SRSE01000276.1, from coordinate 3,912,751 downwards.
TGCACATAAAAGGTGGAGAAGAGGCATAAGGGAACACATGCAGATTTCACATGACATTGTCTGAGTAGTCTACACTGGCTTCACGTGAGTGCCTTAGTTCTAAGAACGGGGAGGACATGCTTGATTTGAACTGAGTGGCTGGTGAGTAAGCCAAAGAAATCAAAGCAGTATCTGAATGCACTTTTGTGATGACAAAAAACATTAAGTGAAGTGTAATATTTGCCAGAATAACTGAATTTACTACAGGATAAATAAAGTGTCTATCTAGTATCAATATTTCTGAATCATTCAAACTTGCATTTCCCACCAATAGAATATTGAAGGGATGTCTAAATTGGAATTATTCTGATCTGAATTGTATCCTGTCATTTCTTCCAGTGATTATTTCCTGGATAAAATGAGTTACCCCCAGGCTGGCATCTTAAAAATAAATAAATGTCGAAATGAGTCAGTCTTTTGAACAACAAGATCTGGCTCCCTTCAAAGACACGTAAATCCCCCATCTCTAATCTGAACGCTTACACGTAGTTCAAACTGTTACGGTTGTTTCAAACAAGTCATATTTTTAGTGGTTCTATAAATCCATGTGCAGAGCTGACCAAGGGTCAAAACTAATGCATACTTTACCTGTTTATTTGGGAGCAATCTGTTGAGGTTTGCACTTCATGCTGTGCAGGGGTAGGGGGCATGGTCGGGGGTGGTTGTAGCTGAAGGAGTCAGGATATAATGTTAGGCTTCAGCACCTGCTCACATCCTCTAGCCTGCCTGTTTATCTCCTACTGAGCAGCAAGTTTCTCAGGAAAATGATGTAGTCTGTCTGACTGCCAAGTGCAAAATTTAACTTTACATTTCCTCCCAAAGGATTTATTTAAAACTGAAGATGGCTTGATTTGTTTGCTGCTTAATGAGCCTGACTTAAGTTTCTGCTTATGTATTTTGATTTTTCACCAAGAATAAATCGTGTATACTTTTTTTTTTTTTAAATATCTCGTTGTGCATGGTGCGTCAACACAAACTGACAAAAAAGCAATATAAGCTACAGCTCTGAAAGTTGAACAGTTGGGGACAACGTGTGCCAAACACTGAATAGCAGCAGCTAATCAGTTTTGCGAAATCAGGACTCGGTTGATTGCGAGTATTTCTGGAAACGCAGACCAGAATTTTGAATTTGTGCGTGTGTGCTTGGCAATAGCGCAATTGAGTGATGATAATTTATTACACAGTATTTAAGGAAAACCTTAAAACGGGGATGCAATGTGAGTTTAGCAGGAGAGATTTTACCACAGTACCAGTCATTGTTTACTGGCATTAGTTTGTCTAGATTCACTGGTGCCTTAGCCAGCCTGGCAGTTCAATAAATCAGCAAAATGCCTTTAAATGGAAACACACGTGCACAAAATATGAGGGAAAGGCAATGATGAGAGATGCACATTATAATGTATATATTAAAAAGGCTGTCTGATCATTTTAAGGCTTGATCTGTACATGTTTCATATTGAATACAGCTTTTTTTTTTTGCTTTTTTCCCCACAGTTACGGCATCAAACATGTTCCACTGCTGCACTGATTTTTAATTTGATGTCTCCAAGTCCACAGTTCTCTGCATTTCTGATTATCTTTTTGCTAATCTAGGATCTGGATTGCACTAAGCATGCACTCATGGTTCTTTGTATATGTATACTATTTTATGCAAAGTATACCACACTATTGTACTTCATATACACTGACTGTCTTTGCATTTGTCTATTTATTTGTGTGTTGTTACAGTGCACCTTCAAGAGATCAAATGCCTCCATATCACCTATTGTAGCTTCCCACCACACAAATACTCTCTTGAATTTTGTTTAATATAAGTTCTTTCATGTGTTTTTGAAAAATGAACACAGCCTGCTGCAGGTAATCATTCTTCAGAGCTTGTACTCATTTGTGATCTTGTCTCAAACAAGTGGTTACACTGATTTTGCAGTTATCAGGCTATAAATCAGATCTTGTTACATGCATGCCACATGGCACACAGCCAGAGGGAACGTTTGTTTTTATCAAATACAAATTTTGTCGCCTTGACTGTAATTTGAAACATCACATCGTTACACGATGGGGAAATTATCATCAAGGCCATATGTTTAATAATTAGGGATTTAGAAAGTTCAGAACTGTTAAAGGATGTGGTGAAATTTTAAAAATGTCAATTCAGTAGCTGCCGATATGACATATTTCACTTCCATAATGAGACATTTTTTCACACTCGACTAAACCTGTATTTCCCCCTCCGTACTCTTACGAGATGGAAGCCATTTTTGCTCTCTTTGGCCATCACAGTAACAGTCAAGAAGATTTGACAAGCATGGCAGGTTTCTCCCTCTCAGTGTAGAAAAAGAGGGTGAGGAGGCTGCAACTTCTGAAGCCAATTACTTAAGTTCTGCCTCTTTTTTTTCTTTTATTCGCCTCTCATGAGAAAGAACTGAATAAAAAAACTTCCTACAGTCTTATCATATGGTAATAACGTACTACGGTTTGCATGTTTTTACATGCCAACCCATCTTCCCATCATTTATTTTCTTTATTTTGCCATGCATTCTAATCTCTCTTTGTGAGAAAGGTACTTACAGGATCCTTCTGAAGAATAGCTGGTTTGTGTGCTGCTGAAGTGTGCCAACGGGGAACATTTACTCAGAGATTCTTCGCAGTGTTTAGATAAGACTTTGGATGCTGGTGACAAATCAAATGCATGTCTGTGGGAGTGTGAGAGGACAGCAATACAGCCAATCATGCAAAGCTGTGCTGCCTGGCTGCCAAAATGAGATTCATATCCGGAGTGAATAGCTGTTTTCTGAAAAAGCACCACTGAATAGTATAAAAATACCCACTAAAATGTTAAACAACATATATTCATGCCAAAGAACAGTGACCACAATAAAACCGAGCAAAGAAATAAAAAAACTCACATACACCTGTAACGCCTCAATTAAAAAACACAGTAATGTTGCAACAACTACGCACTTTTAGTGGTAACTTTATATATTTAGATCATTCGTACATTGGAAAGACCTGCTTCTGGATCTGTGTGAAGACTTTTACTTATTTATCTTTTACTCACAGTGTGACTAAATAAAAATGGCGTTTAGAGCTTTATAATGAAATATTCTACCTCGAGGTCTATGACACTGTCAGGGGGTGAACATTGAAATGACCCCTTTTCTCATTTTTGTGTGTTGGCGTGTTGTGCGAGTAGCCAGAGGGGATGCAGAGAGAGAACGGAGGAGGAAATATCATCTTTCTGTGTCTTCTAGTGTTGTAACAAACAGTTTCTACCATTTTGTGAGAGCGGTTGGGAAAATTATAGCTTCAAACTAATTATGGACGTGGGATGTAATCGTGGAATGCGAAAAACCAAAGAAAATTTCAAAAATTGTGGCTCTGTACACGATGGAGATACAAACAGAAATAGATTAGATTTTTCTTGAGCATTGTTTTGATAAATAATGGCAAATGTATTGGCAAATTATGCTTCATTCACTTCATAAGTATACTGTATAGATTAATATTCATTCCCACAGAAATGTCTGAAAATACTTGAAAAAATCCAGAGCAATTTCTTCAGCATTTTGGCTGCTGCAAACAAATAATGTGCAAATGAAAGAAAACCCATGAGCTCATGCGTCTTCAGAAAATATGCACATATTTTATGTAACCTTATACCGCAGGGCACAGGTGTTATTTAATGGGTTGCATATTCACCACTAAGGGACAGAAATATGTGTAATTCATGTCAACCTGATCACTTATGACACCTTTGTTTACTTGTATTAATTCTTAAACACCACATACACCTAAAATCCTCATGTTTACAGCACCCAAAAGGTGGTGTTATAATAATCTAATATTCTATATTGTAATCTAACCATTGCATTTAAAGTGATTATTTAGCTTATTTTACTTACGGCCATCCTATATTTTAAAATGCATAAAATGAGCCGAAAAACCAAAAGGGACAAAATGGGAATGAGACGGATACGCGTACACATAAACACCCAGCTGCATAGCACCAGTAAGTCTGATGAATCATCACGTCACCAACACGGTGATGTCTGTCGTGTCATAAAGATGTCTGTAAAACTTTGCTCAAACTGATTGACGGGCGGCACTAATAAAGTTACAGTCTATTCTCTTTTTGATCAGACTGTCACACAACTTGTCACTTTAATTTTTGGTCTGCTCAGCGGCCTGTCAGCACTACAGTATGATTCGGCAGCAAATGTCTCCCATGCAATTAAAATTGGTCATCACTAAATCCTCCTTTTGATTTGAAAAGTTCAAGACTAATATTGTCTCAAACCCAGTTTCAAATACAGTATATTGTTGAACTGCTAGTACTTTGTTTTGAATTCAGTTGTTAAAATTGATGTCTTTGGTTTAGTCATTGTCTTTTACCTCTTAAAATCAGGACTGCTGGTTTGAAATCCTATGGGAAGGCATACTGTGTCTATAAACATATCTGGATACGCATTTGCAGAATCTGTAGGCAAGGGAAACGGTTTATGCATCAGTAGAATTTCTGGTTTTGATTCTGAAGTCTCAGTATTGACCAACCAATCACTGGCTTTGCTTGCATGCAGGCCAGCAGTCTGTGTAGAGGGCATAGGAGAGTGATGTCCTGTCGTACCTTGTCAGCAGGCAAACTAAGACGCTGTGTTGGTCAAACAAATACCTTAAACTGAGCTGTTGTAGGGGCTTTAAAATGTGCTCCTCATGGTGGCGTTGTCTCTTATCTCTGAATCTGTTTCCATGTTTCTGGTTCTTATTTCGAAAGTAAATAATGAACAACACACAGAGCAAGCAGCATTGGCTCGGATTGCCGTTATCAGCTATCCAGATATCCCATGGCTACACCAGAAGCCTTGAAACATTGGTCGTTGCCCCCGGAGGCTGAGGCTAAGTCATTACACGGTAGCCGATGGGTTTCCAGATTGGCTGTTCCACAGATTTTTGAAATCTAGTGAAGCACTTCTGCATATGTGAGTGCTCAAGAATGAGCAGTGTGAAGTCTGATAAACTGCCTCAAGTGATGTCACTTGAGTACATTTTGAAAAAGAAATAGAATTTTCTTCACAAGACCCCTGTAGGCCACTACAGATCTCTGCTTGAAGCTAGATTAGCTGCTGCTATCACAATACACCTTGGGAACTAGTGGTAATTGAGCTGAGTTGTGATTAATGTAGGCACAATACTTAAAATACAGAATAATCAATCTGTCTGTCTGTCAATAAAGTTGTCTATCTGTCCGTCTATCTATTGTCATGCGAAATGACTACAAAGATCTTAATTTAGTTTTTAAGTTTGGAGTTGTACGTGTCTATTTTAATACATTTTGACTTTTAGCTCCAGTCTGTTTCTGCATTTAAACCCTAGAATAAGGGTTTGAGAGTGTGACTGTTCTAAAGTAATATGTCAAGTCAAATGACATTTTATTCCAGACTTGCTTTGTGAGTCATACATGAGGTGTGCTCACCTGCTGTTGGCATAAATATGCATTCTGTGTTTTGTTTTTCCTGCCTTTGACATGTAGGGAACATCACCCTTTTAATTATCTTCTTGTGGCTATGCTTGTTCCTGTCTGTTTTCAGAGATACTGACTATTCAGAATATTTTTGTCAGACTTGACTCTGACTGGCACACCAAAGCGTAACATACTATCTAACTGCTACAGCATTCAGAGAATGTACTTCCAAATAGATGTAAATGAAAAAAAAAAATCTATATTATATATATATATATATATATATATATATATATATATATATATATATATACACTGTATAGAGAGAGAGTGCACATTCTCACTGGGCAATAAAGCCTGTTTGTGACATTTTAAAATGGAGCAGTTATTTTATTATAGACTGACAGCCCGTAACCATTCTGACACAGTCACTAACCTTTTGTCGAACATGGACACCCAAATCATGTTTTTGACCTTTCCCTCATTTCACCCCTTCTGACAGGGAGAGCCATGCTGTCAATATTTAGTTTAATATGGAGAGCTTCGTATCGTTCTTTGCAAATTAAGCCACACAAAGCTTCTCTTCATGTGCTGAATCAATAAAACTGTCTGCTTTTTTCTGTTATGAATTTCTACAATTTTTGTGTTTGATATTATTCATTGTGCATCTGCTGCCCTTCTAGTTTGATTGCATAGATTTGACTGTGATCACTCATTTGAGAACAAAAGCAGTGAAAATGTGAAAGCTGTTATTGAAATAATACATTGTAGTCAGACAACAGACACCTTTGGAAAAAAAAGAAGAAGAAAAAAACAGATACCTGCTCTTGTCTGCCAGGCGGACCTGTGAGATGATTGTTGAACCTCATCACGGAGAACATTTGTTTACACAAATAGATTCTACCAAACATACTCGGCGCTCAGGCAGCCTTAAGGCGGAGTTGTGGCATTGTGTCTGAGATGAAAGGGGCAAACTCTTTTGCCTCAAGAGATTCAAACTTGGCCCTCAGTGGGCTGTTCCACTGTAATTAATTCAGCTCTATGTGTCAGTATTTTGCAAAATTCTCTGCCTCAACCGCAGATGGATTTGTAAAACTTTCAAAAGTCTATTTATGTGCATCAAGGTTTGCAAAGTCCTTCCTACATTTGTACTTCTCCTGTTGCATTTGTCTCTCCCAGTGAATGCAGTTTTGTTTGAATTGCCTTTTACTGCAGCATGCATATTCATGAATGCCTGGTTTGTGTCCTTCCAGATTCAGTCAGACATTCGGGGCACCAAAATACTGTTACATCACACAGAAAAGACAAGCCGTCTCATTTTCGTCCTCAAGCTCCACAACAACATTTCTCCTGCTGGCCATGAAACTGGTAATTTCCCCCACAATCTAAGCTACTCCTTCTAGCAACTACACTGTAAAAAAAAAAGTTAAAACGTAAAATATCAATATCTCAACTTTTTTCTTTTTTACAGTGTAGTAACTAGTGATCTTCTCCAAGCTCTCCTTTGTCTCCCTTGATATTCCAATTACAAATGTACAGTTTCATATTAGGCCTTAAAAAAATCTTTGTTCAGGTGAGATATATACTGTTGCTGTATTTCTTTCTTTCTTCATGGTCTCCTGTTGGTGCAGTGCCAGGATTTGAAAGCGTGTGGCACGGGGAGCGCAGAGAAAAATATCCCTTGCCACTACTGCAAAAACCTCGGCTCATTCCCCAGCTGGGGCGTGCAACAACACAGTTGGCTGTGTTAACTGAAGGGAAGCCAACGAATGTCTTTGTAGTTCTTGCTGGTCTGCGTGTGCAGTTAGGTGATGGGTGAACAAGGAGTGGGGTCATATTCACTTTAGTGCATATGTCCCCACACTATGGCTGCTTTACTGGTTAGGAAAAGCCACACTGTGTGCAGAATATGTGTGGCTGTCTAGTCTATCCAGGCCAGCACTAGAGGTAGCAAAGTCACTGGGAATTGACCATATCAAATTGGCAATTTGGAGGGTATAGATTCCACCTGTTCCTCCGGTCTGATGTTCTGAAACTGATAAGAATAATCGAATAATAAAAACTTCACAACATGAATTTTAAAGCCAGGGCAATGTTAATAATCAGAGCATGACTCCTGATGTTGTGCAGGAAGTTTATGAAGTGAATATTTACCGGTCGTCCCCTTTTAGGTTAGACTGTCACTGTGCTTTGGTCAGATGAGAGTTAGACACTGGATGTAATCTAATGCAAACGTGTATGTCCTGTTGGCAGGCAAGCGGCCACTTCTAATAGCCCCGCAGTGTTGTTTTTGGCACAGCAGCCGTACAAACATGTTGCTGTGGAAGTGCCTTCTTCCACTGTAATGTATTTACTGTCTAATTTGTGTCTCAGTGAGAGACCATATATCCTGTTTAGGGAGTGACACCTCTCCTCCTCCACTTTATGGAGCGGTGCAGGCATTTGATGGGGACTTGAACATGCTGTGCTGATGGATGAGCTTGTCAAGACAGCCCCATGATGCTCTCCTCCCCACAGAATGCACAGGACTAGAGAAACTCAATCATATGGAAAGGCGTCGCTCGGAACGTAGTTAATAACTCATTCATAACACCTGAAAATAATCATCTCAACAGTAGAGGCTTTACGTGTGAGGGTTGGCTTTGCAGTTTACGGTCGGTTACGAGTCAGCTTTTAGGCTGTAGTCAAAAACACAGCATTTGGCAGAAAAATGCTAATTTATTGTGTCGTGACAGCTTAGCCTTTTCAGCTGATAAACACGCCTAAGGTTGAGGGTGTACATATGTCACCAAGCAGTTTTTAAACACGACTCCTTGCCTTCACTCCTTTGCCGGGGTACGATGTTGAACACTGTGCTTTTAATGTCAGAATTTCAGCTCGAGACTGAGAGTTTGATTCCCAGAGGCAGAAGTTCTGAATTGCTGACAGGTGTTTCAAAGTGTTCAATTTGTGAATGTTCTAAAACAAATTCTTGAAACACTTACCTTTAATATGTCCCTCTGAGCAAGTATTTTTGTGACTCTATTTTTGCTCTCTATTTTTTTCCCCCAATTCCAATCAACGGCATTCCTGAGTGAAAGCTGTTCTAGAGACTAAATAACTAACACGAAGCAGGATTTCAAATTAGAACTATAATCTGTCAGTGCTTATTCATAATTGTTGGTACTGAATATATTTGAAGACGGTCATGCTGTAGCATCATGCAGCTGTTTAACTGGCAAACATTACTTGAATGACTTCATACCATTCTCAGGGAAACTTGCAACAAGCCTGTGTACCAGCCAGTTAATGTACCTTTCTGCCTTCTGGTATTTTATTATCTGGTACTTGCGTGGCAGCAATCTTGGGGAGGTGAAAAAAGGTGTTAAGTGAGAAAAATAATGTCTTTTGGTCAACGGTCACCTGCCCTTTCAGGTCTTGCTGGTCTTTTCCAATGTATATTTGAGATAATAAAGGAACACACACACACCCCATCCCTTGGGGCTAGCTTCAGTGACAGAGTCCAACATAAACAGGACAGGCAGATTTCACAGCAGTAGAATGCTCCTGTGTCTGGTGGCATCTGACAGCCGTTTGAGCAGAGGCATCGCCAGTCAAACCCTGTCCTCTTGCAAGGCTAATGCAGCTGCAGCCTCATCTTCTCGTCGCTGGATTGCTTGTTGTCTATCTGAATAGACCAATACACTGTAAAAAAAAAAAAGATAGATAGATAGATAGATATTCTTGTCCACATCCTCGGCATTCAGGCTTTTTTTTTTTTTCTTGCTGTTGTGCAAATGCAGTGATGTTCCCCCTAAAGTCCCAGCGGCAAAGACTAGATGTCAAAGAGTCTGAAACTGCTTGTAGTCTTTTGAGAAACATTGACCTCAGTGGTTCCCAGAAGACCTACAGATTTTAAAGCTAAGCCCCAAACATGCAAAAAAAATTAAAAATGCAGTCATTGCTCACAGTATATCTCTAATTTAAATGAAGAACTGGAAAATCGATGGTGCTCTTTAATGTTTTAAAATATCTCATTTTAAGATATCAGCTCGTCGGAATCTCGGGTTAATTAAATCATAATAGTCAGTTACAAATAAAGTAAGTACGCAGCAGCATTTATTGACATTAAGAGTAATTTATCAGGAGTGCAACACTGTTGGACTAACATTGTAAAATGCTTGCAAGTAAGTGCAAAAGCAGAATATGTTGCTGCATTAGATAGCACATTCAGTGTGTGCAAAACTCTTGACCTTCTGGCATTGGATATGTTCCTTTAGTCTGTTGTATTGCCACAATTGTGTAGTTATTCACAGCCATCACACACTGTAATTTGAGCCCTGACGTCAGACTGGTCGATGGCACACAATCTAATGTTTCATTATTCTCACATTAATTGTAGCGTTTAAATGTCACTATGTAAACTTATACATGTTTCAGGATAACAAAAAAACGGCATTAATGACAATGCGGTTATTGACAGAAATCTTGCCTGGAAGCCGATATTGTTCTAGTTGGAACCCAACAGGTTATCGTGCTAAAATATTCTCTGAATAAAATTTCAGGCAGTTTTTGTGTTTAAAGTAGCGCACACACGCATACAGGCAACACCTGATGTCTACTAAAGCTCTGACAGCTGACAGGCAAATTGTGAAATATTACATGGTTCTGTCAAACAGCTTACACCCACCTCTTCTCTCCACTCCCGGTGAACTCGAGTGTGATTTCCTCAGCAAACACGAAAGGTCTTTAAGGTAGGCAGCAGAGGGGGCGACAACAGACAACATATTTGTTGTTCATATTAAGGCACATTAAGGAATGGCAAGGGAATATACACAATGTCGACTGTTGACATGAAAAGACTCACTCATGCCAATTTATTTAATCATGTGAGAGAAAGTGTTTTCATTTGAAAATGATTATTTATCATTAATTACAGATAAATATCTCCCTATGATGACATTCTGAAATGTTGAATTGTGTGCCGTGTTTGTGGTTAAATGTCTGTGATCCTGCTCCTCTGCCATCAAATGAAGAGCACGCTTTCCCCCCTGCCTTTCAGATGCATCACTCAGTACTCTTATATGGGTGAGGTTGCTTCCTGGAGAAGTGTTGTTTATGGCAGCGATGCACGTTTGAAAAAACATTTACAGTGCATGACCAATACGAGTCTCACATCCATCAAATCCACAGTGGCGCTGATTTCCCTCACTTGCATGAGTTGCCCTAAAAATATACACTCAGTATTTCGGTGGCTGCGCGACCCTGAAAATGTGTCTGGGAGATTTTATGACACTCACAAAAAGATTTGCCAGTTTTGCTGACTGCATGTCTTACACTGTCAGTGGTGCATAACGGATTTCCCTGTTCAAAACCTCTAATATATATTGTCTCGACACACACCTCTAGCACACTGTGAGGAAAACAAACCCAGGAAACAAGTGTTTGGGAGCAAGAATGACACGCCAAGAATAAACATGCTGGTGGTGAATTAGGTTAGGTATCATTCCAGACACTCGCATATACACTACATTCTGATGGATTCATGTCTCTCTACGTGGGCTTTTTCACTGTGTTTCTCTTCAGCTGGCAAAATAATCCAGTTGTCTTACAAAATACAAGGCCTTTCCTGAAACTGCATAACATGTCTTGCAAGAAGTGTGAAGGCAGTGCATTCCTGGTTGCTATTAGACCGATAATTGCTCAACACTCGGCTTGGTGCTTTTACCCTTATTATTATCGACTGACAAAAAAGCAGCAGTTCGAGGTGAAACGCGAAATACACTTTGTTTTGATCGCCTGTTCAGCTGCATAGTACAGCTCCTCCAGCAACAACATTAATCCAGTAACGCACGTCGAGCTAAGATACAAATTTGAACAGTTTTCTATGGGATGCTAATAAGTTCTGATGCTTTTCCGCTGTCAGTTCGCTGTCTTGTTAGGTAAATCCACAATCAAATTCACATGTCACTGGCAGACGTGAAAGTGGCGGTGGTGTTTGTAAAGTGGAGTGGCTCCCTGTCAAAGGACTCCCACGCCTCCTGAAAAAAAATGAACTGTGTGTGAACTTTACAGTGCCGAAGCACTCCTAAGAGAGGTAACACTTGTATTTGGCTGTAGTGTAACCATGGCCACAGAGAGCAGTGTATCTGCCTCAAACTCTGGCATGCAAGAAATGGTGGCAACTCCTCTACTTTTCTTCGAATACGTTGCCTTACAGTCCCTTCTAAAACCAGATTGAAATTGCAACAAACTGGAGAAACTGACAAACACTTCGTCTGGATGCTATATGCCACCAATCTGAGCACAACTTGAGCATGAAAATGGAGACTCTAGACAAACAGAGGACATGATATGAGATAATTTATTTGAAAGAACAGAATTTAGTGTGAAATCTCTTGAGTGCACAGCTAAAATCACAGTGGCATGAGATGAAGACAAATAAATTGAACTAAATCTGCAGTTGAACCATTCTAAACATGAAAACAAGTATGGGGCTCGGTTTTGCATCTTTTGATTACAAAACGCCAACTGACGGCTTTCTGCGAATTCCAATTTTCACTCTGAGGCAAACTTTCTACAGTGTGGCATTTGCATGCTTGGAACGACGTGTCAGGATGACAAAACGTAGCACATCGGGGAAGAAATCTGACCACATAATTCACAAAACCACATCGCTCAAACGACAAAACTCACGGGTTACATTTAAGACAAAGATAACCTGGAGGCAGTGAATCTAACACAAAACAGACCTGCCATGTTATAAGGGTGTTCTTTTTAAGCGCAGATAAGGAAAGTGTAAAGAGCGTTTTAGGCAGCGGCGCAGATAAGGGATGTGTGACCTTTGCAAAAAGGTTGTTGGAGGTTTAAAGATCTGAAAGGCTTTTTAAATACATGTTGGTAAAACTTAGTATGTGTGGTTTCAAGCTGCCGTTGTGGAAAAAAAATAGCAAGTGAGAAGGTCAATAAAAATATCAATTATTTTTGTTTAATATGCAGCGATTAAACATAGATAAACAGTGAGTTCTTTAATATTTGCACCTATCTAATAATAGAGACCATGATACTATGGATACAGCAAAGTTTCACAAACAACCTTGGTTGTTTTACTCATGGAAGGATGGGCTGTTTCCACAGTAATTGCCGGCATTTGTCATTTTTTCATTTTGTCTGCTGCACCAGATGTGCATTCAACTTCACAAAACATTACAATTACTTGTTAAAGTAATGCCTGTATTGATATTTTAAGTCAAAAAGAGACATCGGGATTGGACATATCGACAGTCGAGTATTGATCTGCACATTTTAACACTCTGGAAAAGCTCAAATCGATCCCTGGGATAACACGTAGATATAGACAAACGGTTTCACACTTAGATTCACACGTGCAAGCGGCTTCCAGTTTCCAGTTCATGTGAGGGCTTGTCTTTGGAGGACAGGAGGCAAGTAGTAGGGCGACCCTAGGGGACTTGCGGGGTGAAAAAACTAAACACACACACAAAAAAAACAGCAGAATTCAAACCCATCATGCTGCGAGTCAACAACTGTACAGTATACATACATTTACAAACCAGTCACAGTTCTCTGTTGACCCTTGTACAGTTCTGGCATACGCTTAATTTTCCTTCCATGTCATTAGCTGCAGAGCTTTTCCATCACCATTGTACTTCGTTCTGCAATCATGCCCTCAATCAAAGCACAATTCCATGTGCTTCATTTCACTTTGCATAAAACATTTGTGAAAAGTAAAAAATACTTTCAGTCCATTCCTTACACCACTGAGCACAGAATAACAGGATCAGGAAACAGCCAAGCCTGACTTGTCAGTAATTCAATGTCTCCATTAAAGGATCATGATGTGCTCCATGATTTATGATGGCCACGCAGGAAAGTCGTGTAATTGGAGTGTATGAAAAGCGATGGCTCCTTCAACAGGCTTTCAGTTCTGTTATCAGAGTAGTTACCTTTCCAGTGTAACTTCTTCTTTCCCTTTCTAGTTGCACATCATATACACATCAAAGTCGTACTCCAGCAGTGCACCACAGTAATGAATGGCCCACATTTCTGCTGTTTAAATTTGATGATGACCCACTGAAGTCTTCTTTTTCATTATAGTTGTTATTTCCCCCTTATGTTCTAAAAGCATTAGGTCTCTTAGTGTATGAGGTTATTTTTTCAGTGCCACCGTTAAGTTTTTATTGCAGGCCTAATTTACTGCTATTTTGCTGATGTGAACCGCTTATTTCTTTAGGTTTTTCTTTTTTTTTTTTCTTGTATAGCAGACTGACTGAACAGTGCTCTGCGGTGCCCATCAAGTACTCTGAAGCTGTTTTCGTATTCAGTTCTCTGAAGAGAAACTCGAGCCCAACTTTCAGAGAAATTTGTGGCCATAAGAAATTTGTGGTTGGGTAAGTTGCTCTGGCCTCCAGCCTGCAGGTATAATTTTGCAACTTAAAACACTTGTCCATGTATACTACATGTATACTACAAGTCACACCCTAAATACAATAAGCTGGCACATTCAAGTGGGACACAAACCTGGTTGCCCCCCATAAAAATCCTGGATTGCACCTATTTAACCTGTGGGGGTTTCCTGTTTTGTTGCCCTTTATAATGCTATTTCTAAACCCTTAAGTGCAAGAGAGCCCCTCTACAGCTCTTAGTGTAAACAGCCAACTATCTACCACATGTCTTTTTTCATCTGGGTTAAAAATGCCACAAGGACAAGTCATTATACATAGGTGATTTTGACAAAGATCTTATTAGCCATAGCCTAATTATTCCTGGGGCTCAAATGTAGTCACTGAATAGAAAGCTTTGCTAGATTTGAATCATAGTGAAATTTAATGGTGCCGACAAATTTCTAGTAATGTCAAAGTGGGTGTCGGGTCAGCTGAGGCAATTCAGAACCTTTATATTCCTGCATAAATCACAGTACTTGTTAATTGGGGCTGGAGCAGCATAGCTGGTTATGTGTGACTGTGTGAGCGCAGGACAGAATGAGTTTAGTGTGTCACGCATAAAAATAATAATCAGAATTCCACATGCTGCACCCTGCAGAAATGCTGGAAACCAATTAAAAGAATGGAAAAACGGTTCATGCTCGTCAACATGGAGGCAGTCAGATATTTAAACTGCCAGTGTGTTCATGATGCTGGATCATTAGTACGTTATTTTGGCTACCATGGCATGAAATCTCTATGATTTTAACCGCATGCTACAGTCAAGTTTCTAAAATCTGACAAGAACAAGGGCTCCAGAGATGCTGCATAGAGAAAAAAAAAAAAACATAATGTGGCAACTGTGGAGATAAGCACAGATTTCTTGACCACACTGACCTGACCTCTTTCACATGAGTTAATTGAAAAAGACAAAAAGTGAAACAAGAAAGTATAAATCTGTCTAAGTGCAAAAGTTGGCCTTAAAAGACCCGAAGCACACTCTGAAGCTTCACATCTAATAGTTACAGGATGGCTGTCCCCCGCGGCTTTACTCACCTTTGCTCGCAAGATGCTGCTTATTGATGCAAACTTTTGTGCACTTTTCAGGTGTGAGGGTGCATTAAACCTGTCCAATAGGTTCAATATGATATTCCTGTTTCTTTACCATAACTGAACTTTAGTCCTTTATGATCCCTTTAGTATAGGATTTAGTTTAAACATTAACAGCTGCGCTCATAGCTGTTCCTTCCGCGATAAACAGATTATAGCCTAATTTTATGCCCCTGTCATTTCCATTCAGTTGCAGTCTGTGACCCTGGCAGCAGATCTATAATAGGTCACTCAGTGCTTTGGTAAGATCTAGGGTGAGATCAGCCAGGGATCAATGATTTGCTTTAACGTTTTTGCTTCATCTGAGCAGTCTGACTGCCACTTACAAGCAGAGAGATGCGGGTCTCTCCCTTGTTTCTGGTGCAAGCAACAAAAACTCAAACATTTTCAACTCACATAAAGCAACCATATTTAGAAAAGTGATATATACAGTACAGTGTGGGTACCTCTGTGGATAGCATCAGTATGCCTGACCCATACTGTGCAATACATTGCAAGCTGTTTATTATGTTTCGCAGACTTTCTTGCCTGATGCTAAGCCAGACACTGTCAACCTGCTTTCAACCACTGCTGCGGCCTGTGATGGAGCACATCCATGCATTTTTTTCCACTTAAGGGCAGCTCCCAGGGTGCTAAGGTTGGTTAATAGGGTCACCAAGCCTCGGCTTCAGATAGTAACCCCTGTCCCCTAAGGATGGCATTAATGTGATGAAAAGTTGACAGCACACAGGTATGGAGTTACTAACTGTCAACCCTAGCGCTTACCAATAAGACATGTATCCTTGAGATTCATTCCCCAAACAGTTACATATAGGAACCTCGCCTCACAGAAAGTATCTATACCTACCGTGTCTATATGTCTGTTTACTTAAGTTTGTTGCCTCAAAAATGCTGTTTGAGTTTATCCAACTTGGAATATTTTCTCTTGTTTACCTTTGCCAAGTTAGAGTAACATATTACTTTAGTGAACAACTTTTTTACAATTGTTAATTAAACATTTACCACATCTGATTTTGGAGTACAGGAGAATCCTAAAACAAAGCATTTTGTGGAATATATTACCATTAATTTAAGTTAATGCACTGTTGCACAATAAAAGTAAGACGTGCATGAATACAGTTTAACATTTTGCTAATTGCAAGCATACACAGTAATTGTGTTAATCATTACAACTGCATTATTTGATGAGTGCAGAGCTCTCACCCACTTAACTTGCCTGGAACATAAACAAGCGCAGTGCACAGACAAACATTTACATGGTTGATCTACCTAAAACAATGATTCGATCTGAATTCCGTTTACTTATTTTTAAACACTAAAATCTGAGTGCCATCAGAAGCTGTAAAGACAAATAACACTGTCTGAGAAACACACTGTCACGTACTTTTTTTAACATTTACATTTACATGTACAGTATTTATGTACTGTGTTGACTGATCTATTAACACGCCAACCTATTTTTGAATTAGTTATACAATGTAAAGAGTTTCATCAAACATGCTAAAACCCTAAGGGGAACTAATGTCCTATGGTTTGTAATTTGCTGACAGGCATACTATCTGCCCTATGCCCTAAATTCAGTCTCTCAAAATGCCAAAATGTATTTAACATCATTTTGGAGTCGTCTGAAGGATGTAACTTGGGGGAGTCAAGACTTGTTAAATTATGGAGCTAACAATGCCCCTTTGATTTGGATGATGATTATGCCTGATATAATATTTTTTTTCTTTTCGCACAGATGTTAACGATGATGTTCTTTTTTGTAAATAGGATGAATAGCTAGCCGGTAAATTGCTACAAGTTACCCACACTCCTCCATAATTAGTCTAATTTGACAGGTTTATATTTTTTGTATTCTCCTGTCTGGCGCCCAGCTACTGGTTGTGGGTAGTTGTTTCTAGTTCCTACGCTACAAAGTAATAAAACTATTCAGAAATATTTTTTAGGGAAAGCTGTGTTGGTAAATCGCCTGGTGTTTGTGGTCCATGTGCATTAATGTTAACTGCATAGTCATGTGTTTCCTTTTTTCCTAAGGTTTGCTTACTGAACAACTGTAACATAGCATTTGGGGGATTGAATTTCCAATATAACATCGGAGTTAAAACTAAACAGCATTTTCCAATTTAAAATTTTGACCACGCAGAAGAGGATCTGACTGTACAAAGACAGATCATCTTTGTTTTATGAGACAAAATGGGTTTCAGGTCATTTTAACAGTAATAAAATTTACATTTAGTCCGTCAAAGTGATTCTTAACACGATCATCAAACAATTTGAAATGGATGGACACAGCTAATTATGTAGAAGCCTGGAAGCCAGCCCGAAATCGAACAACAGTGTAGTCACACAGGTCATCTTAGTGCCGTGGAGCTTATTTTTATTAAAATGGCTCAGATTAATTGTAGGCTGGTCCAGTTGTTTGCAGAGTTTTTTTCCCCCTCTGTATCAGTTGAAACACACTCCGTAATGAAATCCAAACAGTGTGTTACCAAACTCCTATTCTGATAAGAATTTAGTCCGGCTATGCCAGGCTAACTATTTGCAATTCTATTATTATTATGTATGTTTTAAACTACAAATTAAACAATAAGTCAGAATTAGGTTTCTTTAATCACCAGCTAATGACTCAGATCAACATTAAAAGTCATCAGGGCAAAGTTGTAAGTGTAACTGGCGGTAATTGTTGTTTGTGATAAATAATATA
The DNA here is from genome assembly GCA_005024645.1 of Planiliza haematocheilus. Classification (NCBI taxonomy): domain Eukaryota; kingdom Metazoa; phylum Chordata; class Actinopteri; order Mugiliformes; family Mugilidae; genus Planiliza; species Planiliza haematocheilus. Next base: position 3,895,020 of record SRSE01000276.1, on the reverse strand, counting down.
AATCGCAGTTTTTACAGTGTGGTGGTGATGTAGTGGATACAATATTTGTCTAATTTGTGTGTATGCCAGTCTAAAATTGCTTGTAACATGTATGTACACTATCACAATTGTACTGTAACTGCAGTGGGCTGCTACCATGTTGAAAAGACCAGTTGTGTTGTAGTAACATCCCATGTTTAACCATATTACAAAGGTTAAATAAGGTATTCTTGTAAATATTATCACCAGTGTCTTTTGCATTGATTCAAACTTTGCACCATGCACCACAGTGTAAGTGTTCAGCGAGCAAGTTTCTTTTCTCAACTTCCTCAAACTTTTAAATATATCAACCATATTAAAATGTAAAGATCTGATAAAAAATGCTCACTGTGTGTTTTAGTCACTTAGACCTCATAAAAAATTTCCCAGAGTGCAATGAAGCGACCAAATGAGGCGAGTGGATGACTTCTTCTAAGCCCGGCCACAGCTCTCACATTAGACAGCCCATCAACAGGCACATTTGCACAGGGGGGGAAACACTAATGGTGTGATTAGGCTGGAGGTGAATCTCAAGGCCTTAGACAGCAGTTTACATCTTGGCATCCAAAGACTGTAGAAAATGTATTGCAGCTTCCAGCTTACTGTTACATTGGCCTTTATAATAAACATACTGGCATCCAGGTATTATTTAATAAAAAGTCTGAAATTATATTTATACCAACACTGGAATCTCAAGAATATTTACAGCTTAAAATGTGAATCTTCCAAGTTGAAAGAAGGCCACATGGCAAATCTTTTAATCCTTCACAATCTGGGCTGCAATGTGAACCAGGGACAAAAGGATGGATGACACCGTGTCCGTCCATCTGTGTTCAAAGATCCAGTACACAGAGTAAATCCTGGATTTGTGCTTGGTATTAGAAAGGTAGAAGCAGAGGACTTAGTATAAATACTATGATTATTATTAGTATACTACTACTACTACTACAACTACTACTATTATTATTAACATACTATTACTATTGTTAATACTGTTATGGTTATTGTATAATAGTTTTATATAATGATCCTGTCTCAACATTAAAAGATTTTTTTAAACGAATATCTGTTAAGTCATTGTCTGGGGTAACACATAGTGACTAGGCTTATGGCCCTCTGATGAAATTATATGAAAGTCCTTGAAGTAACAGTATCCAGTGGAAACATCCCCACAGAAATTCAGACGCCAGTAGGCGGAGTCGATGTTCAGCTGGCTGATGTAACGCAGGCTGTTTGGATGTCTGGGAATTGAAGTTTAAAAACACACTTGCAGTTATCACTTAGTGCCAAAGTGTTGCCAAAGAGAATAAAATGGAGATTGCCGCAAGTGGAAGTACAGTAATATAATTTTTATTGAACTGATTCAGCCATTTCAGTACCTGCAGGACAGATTTATTAGGGAATATTAAGCTTGTCCCCATTACCATGCCTATAACCCCTACTGGTTCTCAGTGAACTCCTGTGCTCTCGTATCACTTTCAGTCAATTTTTGTCATGTTGGTATATCTGAAATGTAGAATAAATCAACAACCTTGCTACTTGCTACTTAAATCTATTCATTCACAGCTCCTGCGTTATTATTATTATTTTTATTATTAGTATTGTTGACATTTTAAGAAATATTTTAATTCCCAAAATGTGGTGGCAAAACAAGTTTGTCAGTGATTTCACCTTTATCACAGTTCTCAACAGATATTCCAGTTCACATTAATATAAATATAAAATCTGGCTCAACAAACCTTCCACTGTAAGAAATGGTTGGTGTCCTGTCCTGCTTTTTTTTTTTTTTAGTTTTCAAAATTTTCTAGTGGATAGGTTAAGCCCCATCCACATGTACAGTGGTTTGTTCACTGACCGTTGCCTTGTACCACCACCACCACGTGTATTTCCCTTCCCTGAATGGTCTCACCTCAAAGCTAAGATGACGTGATACCTGCGGCAAAGGTTATTTTCCCTATTACTGCGATTGCTCCCTGAATTTAATTAAAATTCCCAAATTTCCCGCTGGTTTCTCCCTTTAGGCTTAGAATTACACTTTAAAAATCAATCTATTACCTAGAAAAATCAAATTTCAACTAGTTTTATCTAAATGAACATTAGCTGTGTCTAGAAAATGGTGATCGTGGTCACTCTCATGCACTAAGTTAATTTTAATTTCAGTTTTTATGTTAATACCAGGGCTATCAATAGATTCAAACATGTCATCATGATAAGTGCCGTCATTTCCACAGGTAAACCAAGATTATCAAGATTATCTTATCAACATTTAAGTGGATGGATATGCTTTCTTTATGCAGATATGCACTGTAAACCCGAACAGTACAACAAACTCATAACTATTACCGGCAACTAAATCAAAGTGGGGTAATTAGTTAACCCGACACTGAAACATTAAGTATTCTGAACGAATAATAGCGTTTTGATTTCACAGGGATAAGTATGTTTAAGTGAACACCGTCACTTAACTTGAAACGTTTAGGTTAACAGGCGTACGTGAGGGGACGTGACGTCTGACGTCACTACATCCAACTGTTCAGGGCACGCATTCAGAAAATTCAAGATGGCTGGACCTTAGCGAGGGATGCGACCGGAGCGAAGAAAGGAGGTAAAACATTCATATTAATCAAAAAACCTGCACAACAACGCACATTTGTTGCTGTGCTGTTGTAAAATTGTCTTTTATCTGTGTTTTGTGTTCCGGGGGACCCTGATTTCAGGATTTGAAAGTTTTGCGCGCGCGACGGTGTAACTTAATGTAACGTTACAAAAGTTCAGCAAAAGTTCAATACAGCCTAGTTTTGTTAAACGATGTGAACGTGTGTAATGAAGTTACATGCTGCGATACTAGACTTATTTCCGACTGGTTTAAACTGAAGCGTACTTTGTAATTATCGTCAGTGTCGCTACTCAGCCCAGGTCGCTAACGTTACGTTACTTCGTTATTTCGTTACAACAACGTAACGTTAAGGGCAGTGGAAAGAGCCGTTCTTTGCCTTGAAAAAATATGCAGAGGACGACTTGTTTCAAATATTCGTGAGATGTTTGAATAAAGGCAGCTGCTACATATGTGAATGTTTTTTTTTTATCAGACATTGCAAAAATGCACTAAACATAGGTTTGTGCTCTCTCTTATGTTATAGTGCCAGAGCGGTTTTGTCATCCTGAGCAACCCTGAGCAACAGACAGCGTTGGTGAATTTTTTGGTAAGTATTTGTTTATTTAAAAACACTAGGGGTGTAACGAAGGAACGATGATATTTAAGTTACTTGGTTAACTTGTTATGAAAGGAATAATATACCGTATTTTGGCTCTATAAACAAGGATTGTGTTACATCCCTCTGGATTGGTCGTTATAATTAATTTTCTTGTGTTTTGCACGGTGAAGATGAGATGGAGACCACTGACACACCGCTAGCGCTCCTCTCTGTGGTCCCTGACTCCACTGGTTCCATCAGCTTCAGCCCTGAGAGCATATCCATTGTGATAGAGGATGAAGTTGTTATGAGCGAGCTTCCCAGGTTGGCTGATGCATTTGTGGTGCTGCTTGGTTTAATCTATGCATTACACTTGGATTATCCAAAGAAACTCACTCACACATTCACATTCGTCCAGAAAGTGCTGATGTGTCTGGATGATAACAAACCATTGAAACCATGCCTACTCTCCCTGAAAAATGATTTGTTAAAGGAATAAACAAGCTGAAAAAGGGATGCCCGACTGAGCAGGCATGCACAAATGTAATTAATATCAGCAACATTAGTACAGCCATGTTGTTCTGTTGCTCATTCTTAAATGTGTTTGATAGTATAGACTGTTAAAACGTGGAAAGCACTGTTAAAAGCTTTTTGTGTATGCCCAGTGGGCTTTCTTTAAGTTAAGCATGAGATTTTTTGTTTACTTTATTGTACTGCCTCCTTGACCTCATTGATCAGTATGCCCTCATTTTTAAAGGGATAGTTTACCCAAAATTGAAATTTCACTCATTATCTACTCACCCTCATGTCAACTAAGGGCTGGGAGAAGTTTCAGAGTCCTCCGTGGTTTCTCTGAGTTACAGGGGGTCTCGGTGTAGCAGTGCATGTCCATATAACGATTGCAAATGGATACCAACTGTCTTTGTAACAAAAGGACACACCAAATACCTGCATGTTACTCGTATGTAACGTCCGTTTTGTATTGAAGCCCCAAGATGCAAAATTTGTCCCAAAAAAATTGAATAAGTCTATATTTCAAACTTGTTTTGTCGCGAAAGCTTTTCGAAGCTGGACCCTGGTTCGTCCAAATTTGACAGACCAGGAAGAGGAGCTTCTGCGACAAAACAAGCTTGAAATATAGAATAGTTAAATTTTTTTTCCCAGAACAATTTCTCATTTCAGGGCTTCAATACAAGACGGACATTACATACGAGCAGTATGGAGGTATTTGGATGTTTTTTGGTGTGTCTTTTTGTTATGAAGACAGTTGGTTTCCATTTGCAACTGTTGTATGGACATGCACTGCTACACCGAGACCCCCTGTAACTCAGAGAAGCCACGGATAACTCTGAAACTTCTCCCAGCCCTTAGTCGACATGAGGGTGAGTAGATAATGAGTGAAATTTCAATTTTGGGCGAACTATCCTTTTAATGGCCATTCAGTTATTTATTTCAATTATATTTTCTTTTATTTATTGTATTTTATTCTGTTTTATTTGGTATGTTTTTGATTTTCCTCATTTGCACAAATTTAGATATCTATGCTGCTACTTTTATAAGATATTTTTATTATTATTTGAGGAAATACAGTGCAGAGATGGGGAAGTTTGCTCATTCCCAATTATTCAAAATAGGCAGCTAAATATATATGTGTAAAAAAAATAATGTTTGACTCCAGGTGTTGCACTTTAATGTTATTTGACATTTCACAGTTTTACTAAGCCTGATATATTGTTCTGAAAAGAAAAAATGTTTAAATGAAACAGTTGTTAATGCCTTTTTAAAAGGTCGGTTTTAAGGTGCTGTTTTATACACTAATAAATTATTGCAATTCTGAGGAACACTTTAGTCAAGAACCTTTTTTTGCATGGATGGTGGAGGGGGAGTCGGGGGGGGGTACAAAACACATCTCTCTGAAAACAGGGCGTCTTGTACATTTTTAAGTTGGCAAGTCATGAATATATTAACTTCATTAAGGTGTAATATTTTGAGTAGATAGAATTGATATAATATACATTGTTTTCAGTTAGTTTTTTCAAGTCCATGTGATTCACTTTTTATAAGTATATTCAGTCAAATAATTTAAGTATGAAGAAGACATAAATATTAAGTTAAGGAAATTTAAAAAATATATCAACCTTAGAATATAAATTAAGTCACGTGAAAAAATATTTTTTAAGTATAGTGTAACTCAAAAAATTTATCACAATAACTTAAAAGTTCTTACGTAATCAGTTACGACAAAAATTTTGAGTTTTCTGAACTTATTCGGGTTTACAGTGTGTCATTATTATTGTGATAGTCCCAATCAATGACAACCACTGTCCAGAATATTCTCCAGAATAAGCCAGCTACCTGGTATAACTGTAACTGTTAGGAGTTTATAGTCATAGTAGAGTTGTCCAGGCATCTTTGTTACAATTTACCCAGTTGGGTTTGTATTTGGCTAAAGGAAGGAGGGCCCTGTGCTCTCAGCTGTGTGTCTGCGTGTTCAAAAGACCTGTTTCTGCTTGTTTGTTTCTGCTTGATTTCTTTTCCTTCTTCTTTTTTGGCAGGGTAAAATTGTCTACTACAACCGCATTTAAGATTCTATTTGATTTGCACAGTGCTACTGCTGCACCGATTGCTTCCTAACTTTCCAAACTACAGTGTGGGCAGAGGTCAAAATAACACAAAATTCGGTGAGAATTGCATCAGAAGTTGTTGCGTTAAAAGGAAATTCTTGGTAGCCCTTGTTAATGTTTGTCTACGATGTTTATCTGTCTATCTCGTGAGGCATCAGTTAAGAATCATCTAGTTCATGTTGAAGTCAATCCAGTGTCCTAAATATTTGAGACACTATAGTAAAGTCTAACAGAATCTTTCATTCCTAAGCCTCGCTGATGTAGAGCTTTCCCTTTATTTTGCAGGCTTCACCATTTCCATGTGGAAAAGGCAGGTAAGTTTCCCATTGTTTGAGAATTCATCGTGCACTGCAAAAGCTGTCGACAGCACTTTCATACAATAATAGCCGCGAGAAAGAGAAGAAATGGATGTAAGGTGCCACACATACCTTTGTCCATTGTGCTCACTTTTCACTCCCCCAAAGCCCCTCAAAACTCTCTGGCATGTGGCACATAAAATCCTGGCTGGAGACAGAGACTAACTGGTGCACTTTGATGAGAATCCAAGTATACCTAGAAAGGAATCAGTGTTGGAAAACATACCTCTTCACACCATAGTGTAATGTGTGATACTACATATTGAGAAGACGTGTACTGTATGTATCAGTCACAGACACAAACTGCATAGTACAGCAGTGTTCGGCAATAAAAGACTAGCTTGTGCTAAAAATGAAGCTGCCTCAGCAGCAGCAAATATGGTCCAGAATCACAGAGGAGTGACCTCACCGCTGTCATCCACCATCGCTGAAATGCCCCTGAGCAGGGCATTAAACAAGGCATGGAGAAACTGCAGTAGTAGATCTGCTCTAAGGCCAACAAGACAAGGCTGTAGTGTTTGTACATGGTGGCTCCCAGCTGTGAGTGTGGGTACACATAGCCTATAACTTCCCCCCACAGCTACTGCTGTAAATACTGATGTATTTTTAGTAAACATGCCTTGTTAAGTCAGGGCTAAGAATTCAAGTTTATTGAACACTGCCTCTGCAGTGACAAGGAAGTCAGTAAAGTTCTACAGTATCTTAAATGTGGATGCCTCGCTGCACTCCAGGCTGTGTATTTTTCCGTGTATGTAGGCCATAAGCACAAGTTTAGTCAGCAGTCTTGTAAATTTTACATAATAGAAAGTGTCACCATTCCAACATCTTGCGCTCAGCAGGAAGTAACTTGGCTCCCTGGTGCAGGTCTGGTTTAGTTTCCACACTGGTATCCAGTATAATGAATGAAATCCTTGTAGTTTTGTTGTTATGAGCTAATATAAATGGCAAACATTTATTTGTGCCCTAGAACACTTGTTCTGAGACTGTGGAAAGAAAAGACAAATGAAGGGGACAAGGGGTAATTGTTTGAAAGCTTGTTATATCATCACTGCGTAATAATTGCTGCAATTAGAGAGAATGTACATCTATCTCCTTCAGATTGGCTCATCGAAAGAGGGATATGTTTGACAATAGGGCAAACAGATTGTTTTGTTGCAAAGATTATTTAGAGTTTAAAATCATATCAGATGTGGGCAAATCTCCTCTGTATTCAAGCAGTCGGCGATAAGAGTCTCTGGCGATCCATATTGTTTGTCTGCAGTAATTAACTCGAGGTGAAGATTATGGGAGATTTCTTCTCTAGTGTGTACACATCATGCAGAATTCATATTCTGACCTAAGCCCAAAACAATGAGCCTCATTTATAGCTTCCTCTCCAGCTAATGGAGAATGGCTTTGACAGCGATCAAAACTGCACACTAATCTATCCGAGCTGGCATTTACCATTGATACGTATTTATGGCAGCTGCACCGTGCATTTTAATTCACTTTCACACTACAGTAGAAGCAAGGGAACAAAAAGAGATTTGCATTGTTACTGGAAGAACCAGGTTAACTGAAGAAGTCCACATCTCTGACTGCCAGTATTGGTGTAATAATTCCACGTCAAGGCTGTTGCTTCTTCACACATTTATGTTAGTATGCTGACTCATCCATAGAATTCTCACTGGCTTCCTGTGCTTTGTCTGACTTGCATACTTATGTGAAAAACTTCTTCAGTGGTTCACAGGCATACAAGTGAAAATTCTGGTTAATGTTTACATGTTAGTGCCTTTTAGTACCTGTAAGTTTTAAAATCATTTTTACAAAATATGGATGTTGTTTGATATAGTGTAATTCTGAAAAGTATTTGTAACATGTAGTCTGAGTGAGGATGCTGCTAGTTTCAGTTGTTTTCACATTACATCACATCACATTACTTTATGTTGATTTAAAGTCACATTAAACATATTAATACAAAAACATAAACATAAACAATGATTTGAAATGATGGTTTTAACCTCTGTAACAAGGGTTTCTATACATAGCACTCACACATGGATTTCTGCTTGATATGTAAGGCTGTTTTTCTCCAATATCATAACTTAGAGTTTTACAGTGTTGAGCAGAGTCAAAGGTGAAGAATTGTTCTCAAGCTGTAGGTGAGTGGATGGATAGTAGGTGGAGAAAGCAGTGATTCATTTGCATACTCATACTGCATACTATACGGTACAAGCATGCATACTAAATAAGTAAAAAGTACAAAATGAACAGCATGATCGTAATATTTTTAATAAAAAACTGTCCCAATATGCTGCAGAGACTTGTTTTTAGATGTTTAATCAGTGCCAGAGGTAAAGCCTATTGTTTAAGTGACTAATGTGTTGGATTTTGGAACTTCTTGGGGATGAGGCTGCGGAGTGAAGATCAACTGAAAACCCCTTGAGGTGACTAGGCCACCATGCTATATTTCCAGAATTTAGTTTGCATTTAGTTTGTCCATTCTGGGCTACTGTAGAAACACAGCAGTGCAAAATGCAAGCGCTCTCTATGGTATCTATGAAGAGCTCAAAAACAACATATGAAAGGCCTGCCGCCTATCCCAGCTGTCATTGGGCGAGAGGTGGGATACACCCTGGACAGGTCTCCAGTCTATCACAGGACTAACCCAGAGAGACAGACAACCATTTACACTCACAGTCACACCTACGCCCAATTTAAAATCACTAATGAACCTAACCAGCATGACTCCGGACAGTGGGAGGAACACAGGGAGAACATGCAAACTCCACACAGAAAGGTCCAATCAGCCCATGGAACCAGGACCTTCTAGCTGTGAGGCTAGAACCACCTTTCCACTGTGCTGCCCATAATTAGGTAGTATAATATACTAAATTTTTGTTAATTCCAACCAAAATCCTACACACTGGACAATGACATATAGAGGCTAACTGTCCAGAATGTCAGCATGAGATTTTGATTTAAGTTTTTGTAGGAATAATTTATAGCTTTGATTGTATCCCTATGCTATGTGTTAATAAGGATTTTGAGAAGTTGTTTATGTCTTATAAAAGACCACTGGGCTGGTTGGTAAGTAACATTGCACTATACAAATAATCGTGACTTAGCTTCTGATGTTAATAGTGCCGAGCCAGTAGAGATGTGAAAATGCTGAGGGCTTTGCATGGATAGCATTTTGATTTAAATTTGGACAGCCAAGTACATTTATGATTACACATTAGCAGCTTTGAGGACAATCATAAGTTGTATGTGCCACTTTCCAGTTAATCCATTATACATCCATCACCCACCTTACAGAAGCCACCTCTTGTGCTCGCTAAGCACTGCCCAAGCCAGCGAAAGGGTTTGACTGTAGAAGCTCCTGCTATTAACAGAATTAACTCCAGCCAGGAGCACAGCTCAGGGAGAACACACCAATTCCATTATCTCAGCTGGACGGAGGCCATTCTCTCTCTGCCACTCTGCAGCCAAAGTGCTCCAAGCATGGAGCCCACCTTACCCATTGTACAGAGGCACAACATGCACCAACTCTCAAATGCACTCCATCGAAGCCTTTCTGCTTGAAATATTCATCTAGCCGGAAAACCACATTTGAATCTTTTGAAAAAAATAAAACAGTGTTTAATTCGTTTTTCCTTTTACAGAGTAAGTAAAGTGAACCACAGTGAACCCAGTGATATTTGGTACACTTTAGTTTACATAAATACCCTTTCCCAGGACATTCTAAAAACATTTTCCCCTCAGCTGTTTTCACCACTGGATAACTATGCATACAGACACTAGTTGAAAAAGTTCCAGTCATAAAAAAAGACAAATAATTCATTATATCTGAGAATAATATTAATTATGAGAATATACTGATCATTGAAGGTTTCACTTAGAATAATGGGGCAAAACCCAGTGAGAGGGAGGACCGTAGGTAGACCATAACCTCCAGCAGTAATAATGTAATGAGCTAGTAAAAATGTCCTATTAGATTCATGTTGCCATGATGTACATTGCACAGTATTAATATAATACCCTAAGAAAAACATTTGGCTAACTACTTGGCACACACTGGTAATACAAACCTAATTTGCACTTTGTCTCTCTGTTCTGTGCTCAGCACAGTGAGCATCACTTACTGCTGGTAATAATTTCCCCATTGTTTGGAAACTATGGAATTTCTCTGTCCAGAATAGACATATCCTTCAAATAGTAAAATGATATTCATTGTGTTTATGGCATCCTACACGGAACAAAGATATCTGAGCCAACAACTGAACTGAACTTCTGTTTACTTATATGCAGCTCTGTTCACCATGAGGTTATGTTAACCACATATGAATAGTATCAAAGATGAACTTGACTTTTCTGCTGAACCTGTGAAGGGAGCAGAGATTGTTCATACTTCACAGTCAATAGATAATGAAGATGCTGAAGAATGCAATTATACTGATCACCACTACTAAACAAATTGTGGAGTTCATAGCAAAAGACTTTTCCCTAATGAGGATGTTCAAAAGTGACTGTGTCCAGGTACTTCTTCTTTGTTGGCATTGTTTAGGCTCACGTGGCTGTGATTCTAAGTTAACAATCTTTTAATTAAGCATATTTTTATAACCGGGGTGAAGTAAAAGCTGCAAACTCAAACACGCTAATTTTATTAGGGGAAGATAGAATATGTGGCCAGCTGTTCATTAGGCAGTAGCTCTTCACATAAAAATCAAGTATCAAAGGAATTAAAGGATTTTGCCTTCACACCGTGTGTGTTCTTTAAGAGTTGGGACGCATTCCCAAAAATATTCCTCTGTGGAAGCAGGCTGTGGGAGCCCACACACAGCCTGTTTTATAGGATTTTTTTAATAACAACTGAAAAGTGTTGCAAAACAACTGAACAAAGAAACCTACCCCGATACTATTGTCACAGATCGGATCTGTATTTCCTTCTGTTCTGGTTGCCTGTTTCGCCATCCATTAACACTAATGTTCCGCCGGTTGCATCACCTGATCTTCGCCGCCTCCCTACTCAACTGCTTCCATTGCTCTCATTATTCTCATTCTCCCTTCTCAGTATATGCACCTCCGCCATCCTTTCTTTGTCAGATTGTCTTTTTTCTTTCTTTGACAGAGCTTTCCAGCATTCAAAGCCCCCTTTGTTCCTGACTCTGCCGCTCTGCCTGTAAAACCTTAGATTTTTTTTGCCTGACCCTTTTTGTCTTGTAGATAAACTTAGTGCCGTAAACCACTAATTTGCTTTTCCCCGTCGATGTCTGTGTCTGTGTTGTGGAGATGCGTCTGCTTTCAAGAGCTGTGATTGCCCATATATTGCTTGTGCTTTTTTCCCACCTTATTTTCGTTTTGATGTTATTTAAGGTTTGATGCTAACCAAAATACCAGTGAAGTTTGGATGAATGGCAACATCTTCAATGCTGTCTTATCACAGACCTGGATGCAAGAGTGCAATCCAAGCCAAGACAGTAACATTGTGGTTTACTAAGTCTGCATATGTGCTCATCTTTTGAGAGGGATTTATGCCCTCTGAGCTGAAAACCTTACAGTATGCTGTGGAGCCACGTTTGTGGATGTTGTCTAAATAAGAATTTCCCCCTTACATGCCTCTGGCTATGTTTATTGAGAATGCTTTATCATTTGTCATTCTGCATTTTATGAATATCCTTGAATTTAAATGTCACATTTAAAAGTAAAGTAGTCTCTGCCGAGAACAGATAATAAGAAAGTTCACGGAATAAGTTGCAGTGTTTCAGTTATGTCTGTGCCCGCTAATGGAACCCACCAACCGCCCACCTTTGAAAGTAGGCTATTTGTCAGCCAAATAGCTTACTTTTGCACTATATATATAAAGAGCCCATTGTGTCCTTGTGGGCATGCAACACGCCATTAGCATACTTTAATAAGTAATATTTATGTTCAGTTTTAATGTTTGACTTCCTAACAAATACAGACTTGTTTGCTTTTGCCCCTGGCTGTTGTTAAAGCAGGATCAGATAGAGTTTGAAAGAATGATAGAGGCCGCAGGCAGAGAGAGGAGACCAGGTGAGAAATATGAATCTGGGCTATAATAAAGTATTATCACATAGACCATGCCATTAGCATTTGAGGATTGTTTCACACAAATTTGCCTCTTGGCTGCACAGGCTTCGCAGAGAATGCATGTGCCGTTGTCTCCCTCAACATTAGCCATTTGCAGGAAAATAAAACAGAAGAAAAAAAAAAATCCTGCACAGTGGTAAAGCTGGAGAAACACCAGGAAAAGGCTCAGTGCTACTGTTGCACTGTTGTTTACAATATCCAGTAATAAGGTACAAATTTATTACCATTTGTTTGACACATAGTGACTGTTGTTCCTTCCGACACAGAGAGGGAAATAAGCTTTCTGTGAACACACTCTTTCCACGCACAGAAACAGAACAAATTTATGTCTTGGTGTTTCTCAATGCAGGCATCAAAGAGAAAGGCAGACACAACTAGAGCCAGGCAACAAGAGGAGAGAACAGCTAAGACTGCACACTGTGAACTGCATTGTTATTTCATGCGGCACACTCCTGTGACATTCTCCGAGACGTACATGGGTAATTCATAGCAAGTGCGGGATCAAAACAATAAAATAAATTGTCAGAGAATTATATTAAGGTTGTCAATACAGGGCTCCCAGGAGAGGCAAAGGAAGACACGGACATAAGGCGAAGAAAGGGGAAAACATTACAGAGAAGTGACCAGGTACCTCATTTCAGCAAATAGACCATGTCATTGGTGTTTAGATGCTATTTTCTGTACATCCTGCAGGAAATCAATTTGAGTGACAGAAAAGGATGTTAGAGATGGAGACTTATGGCAAAATGCACAAAAAAAATCTTATTTGGAGTGGATGAGTGTGTCCACAATGAAAAAGAAAAAAGACCTTAATAGAAGTCGAGGCATATTACCTTGACTGTGCTCTCTGCTGGTGCATCTCTCGCCCATGTTTACGTCTGAGCTGACACTTGCTAACACTATTTTGACCTACTTTTATATGCATATACAACGATCAGCCACAACATTACAACCACTGACAGGTGAAGTACACTGACCTTACTTTTGGACCTGGCATTCAAGTAGATGTTACATTGACATGTAGCACCCACCTAGACCAGACCAGGCACCTCCACCCCATAGCAATGACACTCCTTGATGACAGCAGCCATCCCCGGCAGTATGCAGCCTGACACAGACACACACACACAAACATGATTTAAGAACAACTAAAAAACATGAAGAACAGCACAAGGTGTTGACCTGGCCTCCAAATTCACTAGATCCCAAACTGATCGAGTATCTCTGAGGGACGATCCGAGAGACCCTGCCCTCGACCCATAGGACAACATTTTGTTAGCAGATACCACAGCCTCAAAAGGCCCATGTCCATTCTCTATTTTACTATTTCTGAGTCACATGCTTTCAGACTCTTTCATGCTCTCAAATGGCCCATACGGGAAAATCTCAAATGCTCTTCATGATAAAAAAAAAAAACACATTTCCTACATTTGAGCACCAGCACTGGTTCAAGACACAGCGCCACATTTGCCGTGTTCTACTGAACAAACACCTTAGGGCCCAATTCTACAGGGGTATCTGACTCAACACTGGAGGCGTGAACACAGGCCTCTCCATAACCACAAAGCACCTTTTATATCTGTTGCTTTCTGCCTAACACTCTTTGATTACTATTTTCAAATATTACAGAAATATCTCTAAAATATAGCTCCAATGAATAATCTGAGACATGTAATAAATGTAATCCAAAACATTTAGGAATTAAATATCTGTAGCTTCAGACAACAACAGGATCCATATGAGTATTTCCAAAGCAAGAGTTGAGTAAATTTTGGTTCTGGCAACCAAACTCCTTTCCTTCACCTCAGAAAGATGCATCACAGTCACAGGTTTCCAGTCAAATCATCTACTATAGTCGTATCATCTGATTTTTTCTGTTGTGGTTATGTTAGAGAGAGTTTAGCATTTTCTCCCAGCAGGATATTTGCAGTAGTTTTCTAAACAGGACAGTAACCACTGAAATATGGCATCAGGTAGCCTAATACAGAAAACACATTTCATAGTAACATACCCCGCTGTAGTTAGATTATAACAATCATTACATATCAGTTTCCACGGTCTAGCCTACAGACATTCAGAAGTCTGCACACTGATGTTTTCAGAGCAAGAAAATTGGGTGTTAGTTGTTTGGTTAAAATGAACAAACAAAATTCCATGGGCCTGATTTAAAGGATTCTTAAAATTGTTAAAACCGTCCCTGCATGGAGTGTTGATTGTGATATGTTGAGTTCATGGAGAAAATGTGTATGTTGGTCTATCTAGCCTTGTATATCTTTCATTTTACAGTAAATGTAAATGAAGGCTTTGGACACCAGCCGGTTGAATTGTGCCCTCTCCGCTTTGTGTGCTGAGTGATCATGATGAAAGTTTCTTTTTCTTTGAAACCCCAGTGAGAGGAATTAGAGTGGGAAGAATATTCTTTTTTACTCTCGCAAGCTGTCCAACTTCAGTGAATACACTCAGTAGTGGTTCATTAGATTCATGATTAATTCCTGCGAACGTGGCCGCTCAACCACACGTTTTGGAGAGCAGCCAGACAGAATTTAAGTCATTCCCGAAGGTAGGCAGAAAATAATTGTGTTTGCCCCGAACACTTGTTTTTGCGTTAGCATACCTGATCGGCACACTTCTGTATAACATAGGCTATACTGCAACCACCGGATATTGATCTATTTGCAGTTTCAGCAAAGTTGAGCTGAACCACTGAGATATTAATTCTCAGAGTTTGAATAGAAAGACATATAAAGCCCAGTATCTCAGTATATATTTGGATAACACATGCCTCAAGTACAGAATGTATAGAAAATGCATACAGGCACTTCACATCAACGGCAAAATGTTCTCAGTCACTCAACTGCTCCACTTATGATTCTGATTAAGGGAAGGGATTATGATTTTTGGCACTGCGTTTTGGCAAAACTATACTATTTATTTCAAGGTCAAAAATTCAATCTTAAAATGCACTGGTCTGACTTTGATATAACCAAGAGGGATGGGGCATTGAATTATTTAGTTGTTTTTGTTTTATTTTCTGTCCTCTATCCATTCTTATTCTACTATGTTTTTGTTACTCGCATACTAACACATGTTGACACGTTCCCACTTGTATCTCCACCCGAGACCCGCTCACACATAAGCTATCCTCCTGCTTTCCTTCTGTTAACATATTCTAACTTTGTGCTCGCTCTCTCTCTCTCCTAAATGCCTTCCATGTCTTAATCATCTAAACCGAATAGACACAATCACATGTGATGTTTGCACTATGCGTAATTTTGTTGTGTTTCTGCAAGTCAGCACTGAAGTCCATGTCACTCATAATCTAAAATCTGCAGTTTACATTCATTTCGTGAAATGCAAGATATTCCCTTGTTACGCTATGTCCGTTGAAACGAAACCTCCGTCATTCATGTGCAGCGGGGAACACCAGTCGGGTCAGATTTTAATGACTCTTCCTGCTGGCCTGGCATTTACAGGCCGACAGGTTTCCTCAGGTACAATCCCAGCTTTTATTTGTTAAATATTCATGTAGTCCTCTTGGTCACTTTGGAGGGACTGTAGAATAAAAAATGCCAACATTTGTAACAAAATGAATAATTACTTACATACTGAAATACATATAAATCAGAGCAAACTAAGAGAGATCGGTTGCTGAAAAACTTTCGGATCACAGTCCTATCAAACACTCACGCCTTTTATTTATTTGATTGTGTGATCAAAACAACTGAACCGTGTCCAGGTGACAAGCACTGGCACCGCAAACTGGTTACAAATACCAATAACAGACAGAAGCGTGCACAGAATTAACGGGGGAAAAATGTCCACACTACTGTGACCTCTTAATTATACTCCCTGCTTTCTAATAGTGCTGTAGTAGGTGGACACGCTGTGTAATTACGCTCTTTGGACAAATGTTCAATAACGGTAGAGATTGCATTTGCTGTGAGGTGCCTCAGCCATAACAGCCACATTTCCAGCCCCCTCCTTACATTAGAGACAGGGCATAGCTTACTGGTGATATGCTTTAAATGAGTTTAAAATTATTCTAAGTTTTGGAAATTCGAGTGGAAGCGAGGCTGGAGTGCAACGTTGTGTAGACCCTCATTTCCTGTCTGCCTCTATGATATAAAACCATCCAATAAAGGCCGAAAGCCAGGCTGACCATTATGAAGTAAACGTTAAGGGCAATAACTGAAGCCCTTTATGTACTGCCCCGGTATAGATATCTCAAATGAGAAAAGTGCAGCCAGTCTTATTACATAGTGTATTGTATTATAGAGCACTCAAAACACTGCATCCAGTTTGTTTTAGCCTCTGATCTGCTGTTGCACTACAAAGAAACCTTCTCATCAGACTCATTAAAAGCCCAGTAATTAAATGTGCCTTATATGCCATCCAGGCAAGTCATATGTGATAGATCATAATACACTCCAGCAAGTACAAGTTTAAATGGTGCAAGTAAGTGTTGCTCTCATTTGCATAATTTTTACAGATTGCCTCTCCCTTTGTGTTCAGTTTTTAATAGTTAGTTACTCTCCACAGATACACATGGGCACATTCCCATTCTCTTATTCTCTGCTTGAGACTGGAAGCTGCTGTGCGCACTTTTTTGGGGGGGGGTGTATCTTCAGTGTATACACGCCTTATAAATGAGCCCTCGGAGATCCATGACTGTGATCCGTGATGTCACATTGATGTACAGCCTGGAGCTGTTCTTCTACTTCAATGGACGGGAAACTGACTGGGTGGATTTTTTAACCATTATTTATCCAGTGAAACCTGAATAAGCACACGCGCCGTTCTGTTCTGCAGTGATTGTACTTGATTCCCACAGCTGTCTAGAGCAACTTTAGCACGGTTTTATTGATCAGCGAACTTCTGCACTTGGCCGCTGTGTTATTTTGAAGGCCTAATTTGTGATTCATATGTTAGCAAAGGGATTGACCTGCTACTGAATGTCAGAACCTCAGATACTGATGTCTCTGTCATATTGATTGACAAGTCTTTTAATACCATGGCTAGACCGCAACAGTATCTGCCTGATGGTAGGCTGTGATTGTATTAGGACTGCTTGCATCAGTGATGGAGTAAAACACAGCAGACAAGTGTCTTGATAAACACCTGAGTGCATGTGAAAATGTATGCAACGTAATGTGGTTGTAGACTTGAAACAACGCTATTTCCACTAGCCGTAACGTCCTTTTTGTTCTTTGTGAAATCTGTTCAGACCAGTGAGCCTGCCCTTCATCAAATCACTCTTCTGGTTAAGTCACTGTTTCCTTTTCTGTCCTTTTCCAAATCAATTATGCATCAGTGTGGTATCTCAGATTGGGGCTGAGGCAAACTCTTTTTTCTTTCATTTTCTGGCTACACAGGAGGAGACAGTGATGCGCATTCACTAATGTGTAATGAACTGTCCAAGGGCAAAGGGACTGCATCTCAAAATTCACAGGTGTTCCCCCTGAAAATCCAAATTCAAATTCCCTGGCATGGGTTGAGGATGTTTAATAGACTGCTGGAATCCAATAAGGCTCCGCTGATTTACCTATAACAGCTAGAAATTATCTATCCGGGAAAGAAAAGGGAAATATGCAAGTTAAATGTCACAGAACGATTTCTGCTCTCATGTAGACCAAAAGGTTAAAGGCTTTTCATCCATGAGGAAAAATGCTCTCCCCATGCATTTATTTATACTCTGGCTGTTATGGCTTTTTCAAGTGTCCCTACAGGGCTGTCTGCACTTCCAGCACCTCTCCACTCTGACGCACTTCCCCTTGTGGGGCTTGACTGCACTGGTGAGCATGTAAAGCTCGTCTCAGAGCACTCTTCCTTCTGCCTGGGGAACGACACCCTCAGAAAAACACCTACATGGAAATGCAATTAAAAGCATCTTTCTCTGAATAGTACAGCCTGTTTTAGGGGACAGTGGCAGGAAATGTAGTGTGAGAGCAACATGGTGCGGGATGGACGGAGAACGAAGGGAGCGAGGTGGGGAGGACTGCGCCATCTGCATTCTCCATCTAAAGCACTCATCTTACATCCATCATTTCACCACTCAAGTCTTAATTTAACCATTTCTATCTGATGAAGCACACTCACAACTGCACACTGCCTTCCTATTTCTAGCCAGCCATCTCCTACATCCACCAACAGGACTTTCTCATTACAAGGTTTTTAAAACGTGCTTTATTCATTTTATCAAGTACGTGTGAAGAATAGCAGCCAAATCATATATTTTCTGAGATATATTACGACTTACTGTTCGTAATGCTTGGATCTGTGTTTGGCGTCATCTGTACGCTGTAGAGATTATTTTTTATGAGTTTGACCTACCTTTGAGAACCTGCAGTGAGTGTAGAGTGGCAAAGTATGTGAGCCAAATATTTAATTGTGCACATGTTTCTGTTAAGGATTAGCCCCTCTCTTAAGAATTCTAGGAAGGACGCTTCAACCATGTTTATTTCAGTCGGTGTTTTTACATTTTAAAACAGTATCTAACTTTCCCAGAGTTCTTGACTGTGATCAAGTAAACACTTACACACACATTAATCCTGTTTTTGTTTTTTTCTTCAAGAAACATCAAAAGATCTCAAACCTATCAATTTGTAATGTTGGTAAGTAAGGACACTTCTCCAGTTTTGCTTCTCCTCAATTTCATGTCTGTGTCTACTGTCAGATCAGGAAAATTCGACACAAGCTGACTGTGGAATAAAATAAGCACAGAGCCCATGCAAATGTTACAGATAAAATAATGGGAATATTAACACACAAGTTTATGCATTGTGGAAGATTAGCAATTAGCTAACAGCACCACTGCATAGATGCATTCCATTCAGTGTGTGCTGCAGAGGTGTTGAAGTGGAATGAAAATCAAACAACAATTTAGGAAACACATTTCCTGCTGTTACAGTCAGTAAAGACTGGGTGAATGAGATCAGCTGACAGCTCTCCCACACCAGACAGTTTCCTGCTAAGGTTGACCAGGACAGTGTCCAAGTCAAAGAGGGGGTTGGGGGCCATCAGGAAAAGGCCTAGGGCGACAAGAGACCAAGCAGAATATTCTTCACTAACATTTGTGTGTCCATGCCGCTGTATGTGGAGATGTGAAATACCTGTGCAGGGTAACAGGACACCCTCCAGGTATGGTATTTAACAGAATGCTGCAGGTGAAGTCAACAGAGTCGTCAGCTTTGTTCATACGAGCATCAAATGCACCACTCCCTGTAACAGCCATGGCCAGCTACAGCTGTTTTGCTCATGCTTTCATTGACATTCTTCAGTCTTCATCTGTCATGTCATAGGAGCTCTGAAAACATTGAGGCCTGCAATACACTCAATTTTAATAGTGCATAACAAGGGTCGACATCAGTTTGTGGTTCCGAAGTTGCCCTAACCCTAACCCTAAGCACTACGACTGTTCGGATCTTGACGGCTTCTTAAGAAAACATCAAGTAGGTGAAGGATGACCTTGAACATGAGGGTAATAGTGCAAGTTAATAGTTTGGCGGTTAGACTCGAAGACCGACAGTGTAATAGAAATGGAACTTAGACGACCGGTGTCGGTGGAGATGAAGAAGAAGTTAGCAGATGGCCGAAGGAGACCTCCGATGAAGACTTCTAGGACGACCGTGGAGAGGTGGAGATGGAGAGGAACAGAGTTATACAGCAGAATGATACTGACTTCAAAGCACAGGGATAAGGGAATGATTGGCTGAGAGAAGACAGGCAAATAGTTCATTGGATGGAAGTGGTGACCTGGCACTTGAGGACAGACTGATTTTGACAGCGTGGGAAAATGGAAAAGATAAGGAAATAGAGCAACAGCCCACAGTCAGCGGAGGGGAACAGATTGTAACGGGACAAATCTTTCGTATTGAACTTTCGCCTAATCTTCATTTGGGATAAGCCCTGCCATTGGGCGTGTATTACACGTGGAAATATACTCCCCTTCTACAGTCTTTATGCCACAGCCTTTTAGATCACCAGGAAACGACAACCTTTACACTTAAAATGGTAGGTTTGACAATGATTTGATAGAACTATTGTGATGAATTGTTTGATAAATCTATAAATATGTTTACAATACTATTCGAATCCAGGCCATCTGGGGCCTTTCTGTGTGGAGTTTGCATGTTCTCCCTATGTCTTCATGGGTTCTCTCCAGGTACTCCAGCTTCCTCCCACCATCCAGTGACATGCTTATTAGGTTAATTGATGATTCTAAATGGGCCGTATGTGAATGTGAATGGTTGTCTGTCTCTCTGCGTTAGCCCTGCTACAGATTGGCGACTTGTCCAGGGTGTACCCCGCCTCTCGTCAAATGACAGCTATAATAGGCTCCAGCTCCTCTACGACCGTTCACGGGACAAACAGTTACAGAGGATGAAGATATTTGTGTCTAATTGGGACATTGTTGCATCTTTCACTTTCTGCCATTGTTGGATTTCATTTCTCACATTTGTTCAGTTGACTCTGGCACATATCTGATTAACACATTTCTTCAAGTGCCACAGACGACATGAAATATGTCTTTTTAAGATTCCAGTGAGCTACTCGAGCTAAAGCAGAGGCCAGTCCGCAATCAAATTACACAGTCGACGCAGTGTACGTTGTTTACTGGCAGTGCTCATCTCCCCGTGTGGAAATGTTCCAACAAAACAAGTTCCTCGCTGAAACTCCTTTGCAGGGGCACTGCTGCTGCATCCTGGACCTGGCCAAGACAGTTGGGATTAGTTTGAAGAAATACAAACAAGCCAGTGTGTTTTTGTCCGCTGTCCCAGAATGATAATGAGTGCAGCCCAGACCGTTTCCCAGTGCTGACACAGCGATGTGGAGATAGTTCTGACTATGAGAGATTACTTCAGATGAGCCCTGGTATAGAACGGTTCCGGTACTTTATGTAAATCCACCCTTAAGACACCTAATCTAGGGCCCACAGAGAAAACATACTTCAGCATAAGTATCGCAATGCCTCAGAATATGCAGAGGCTAAAACAAATTACGTATCTTGACATCTCTCTGGCCCTCAAGCATTTGATTTAAACTTTGTGTTTTGCAGGAGATGAAATTTGCTGTTTATTTTAGGTGGCAAATGACTTTAGACTCAAGACACACCCAAGGTGCTGTACCAGCATTTTAACAAGGTTCCTGCTGCTGGTTAAGAAAACACAGTGCTGTCGCAGGAACAGTTAGGTCATTTATCAAGTGTTATCTTCTCCATTAAAGCAAAGAGCTGGGATTCACATGCACCTATCCGTTTTCTGAAATCTGTGTTTCTGTCATGTTTTGTTACGGAATCAAAAATGGAAGAAAAAAAAACAACAACAAGAAAAAAGTCATTTAGTCACAGCATCATGTCTTTGGTTTGCTTTGCTACGGACTATTTGTGCACGGCTGGAAGGCTATCAAAAAAGTAATTATCAAGAAACAACATGAAATTTGTTTTTAGATTGCAGCATTGGGAACCATGAAGAAAGTTATAACTATTTAAAAATTATCATTACTGAAATCTGTTCCGCTCATGGATGCAGCGTTTCTATGACGGCGCCATAAGTTGAGTGAGCCCTTGATGTTGATGAATGTGACTGTGTAATGCAGACATTCACTGCAGATATGAGTAAATATATACAATACACAATTCAATCAACATGTCCTTTTTTAACTTCAGGGAATTAGCATTGTTAGCCTGTTGTCATTAGCAACAAGCCTCACAGGCAGTTTGAGCACTGCGCTGCTGAATATTGAATGGTGATATTATGAGGTGCAGGTGTTGCTATAAAATCCGGGTTGCTTTAGTTTTTGCTCTTTTTTTCTTGTTTACTGCGTGCACATTACAGACAACACACAGAGTTTAACATGGTCTTATTTACATGGTGTGTCTTGAGTGAAGGACACATTAAACCTCGCTGTGCTTACAAGACAGTGTTTGATTTTTTTTCTTCTTCTCTTTTTCCATTACACTGCTGTTTACCATTTCCTACATCTCCCATGCTTGGCCTTAATAGTACACCTTGGGTGCAATGTAAAATACGTTTGCATAAATATCCCGCACAAATTAGATTGCCGTGTTGCTTGCATGTTTGCTCTCTTGTTGCAAGTACCCCTGCTGCACAGCATGCTTTAACCCCAAGTTCAAATACCCTGTGCTGAAAATTACCATGGGCTTCTTCTCTCCTCTAATTGCTTAAGATGCTAATTGGACTGTGGAAACAGCCTCCCGAGTTTCATTTAGGAATCCCACAACCTGAATTCCAAAACAGGAAGCAAAAAGGCTTTCCAATTGCCTCAAGACATCTGGATGGCCTTGCCCTGAAAGCATATTTATAATTAATATACAAAGTATGGTGGAAGGTTTCTTTTTTGATTGAAAGGTCTTCCTGCATTACGCAAGATAAGTATGAAAAGAAGATGTACGCAGCATGCAAGGATGTGACATTTGAGTCAGAGCATGCAGTATGCCTCATTAAAATTAAACTAGCAGTCCATATGTAAAATCCCTAGACTAAAGGTTCTTAGTTACAGTACATTATCACTGAGCAATACTGGTGGCATGCATTTCATACCACAACATACCATACACCTTTTAGTTTAAGTGGCTTTGTTTCGCCAGTGCTTTGTAAAAATTCTTACATCTACCTTAATGATAGGAATACTGGAATAAGATAGTTGCTCTTAATTCACTTGTAAATGTTGAAACTCTTTACAAAGCAGCACAAAGTATGTTCACTGTATTTCTAATCACTGGCCTCGGAATTGCAAAGAGCAGGCAAGAAGAAATGAGTGGATCACTGGGGGAAGTAGTGCATCTGTATGAGGAAAGTCGCACAGCCTCAGACATAAAGGTCATGTGGTCTTGTGTTGCTGTTGCGTTTTGAAAAGTGTGGCAATCTGAAAGCGACGGCTGCCTTGAATGACTACGTTACAGAAAGGCAAGGCACCTAATGGAGACAAGCTCTTTCCATTACGACACCATCTGTTCCACTGAACAGTACTGCTGGCAACTGCACACATGTTGGAGAGCTAGACCTCGGAGCCAGACAGAAAGGTCTGAGTCTCTGTGCTCTGTGAGGACCTGACAGATACAGTCAAAGATTTTAATTAGCCGAACTGATCAGTGAAAATCCTTTGATTCCTCAGCTCGGTGCTTTTTCTGAGAACACAATATGAACAACCTTTTTAAGATGCTTGATGCTGGGTGTGACTGACACAGGTGAGGTATCAAAGACGGCAAACAAATTATAGTTGAATATTAATATTTGTGCTGTAATAAGAGTGGGTGTAATAATGGATAACTAAACTAAATAATGGATTTTTCACTGTATTTCACTAAAACTTGACTGAACTGATCAGCCAACAGTGTGTAAGGTTGTTTTTCACCTACAGCATGTCTTCGCTGCTGCCATACTATAAAATAATAAATGAAAGCAATAAACCGCGGCTGTTGATTTGGTCAGAGGGATTCACCGTGAAGCCATCCTTCTACATGAAACATTTATTTCTCCTAATTCTCCTTGCAGAACCTTTGAGTGGTAATAACATGTTTCTTTCCGCTTGGTCGTGCCAGACGAGCGACAGGAAGACTGTAGGCCATAATTATCCTGTTTGTTCAGAGGCCCAGTGCTTTTTATTATTTAAATCTCCTAGGGCTGTGAAAGTGCTGGGAGGCAATTCTTTCTCCCATTTTTCGCCATGCTGTGTTAGTCAGTGTTAATGCCGCTCAGTAATTTTTTGATGTTCTGTTTGCACAGTGTTCATCAAGAATGTGAAAGATGCCTTAAACAAGAAAAAGAAGTGGCATGGCAGTGCAAACAAATAACTCGAACAAATTGCTTTACACAGAAGCGCTGATGATAAAAGGCTTCATATGCCGCGATTATTATGAGCGACTTTTCCCCTGGATGTACAATGAACTGATTCCCTTCCACGGTGCAAACACTAAGGTGGCAGTGTTTGTGTGTCCCTTCCCCAGACAGTTGTCAGCCTATGTGATTGTCCTCGTACAACATTTATGAATTCTTATGACAAATTCACATGTGCTAGTATGAAACTTTAATGTGTTTGCAGCGTCTCGTGGAATAATTGCTGAATTCTTCGTAATTAATTAGACAGGAAAAATGGCGGGTTTCTTCAGAAACTGCCATGAAACGCTGGTTGCTAGAAACCAAATGAATGGTTCAACAAGTCCAAATTAAATGACTAAGTACATTGCTTTTTTTCCATGCCTGAGAGATGATTTGGTAGCCATTTATGTGCACAAAAATGATTTGGTTAGGATGGGGCTCAGGCAAATACTGGTGTTAGACTAATGTATGTGCATTGGTTAGGTTAGGAAGCAATCTGGATTTAGTTAAGTAATCTCTGTTAAGGTTAAGGGACATTCATCATTGTGGCTACAATAATAATCATATGGTTAAAGCTGGAATCTTAACTGTCACTTGGAAATAGTAAACAAAGACCTTTCTCCTTTGTTTAAGTCAGACGCTTCTGACTCATCCTTTCCAACCTCATTCGACCTCATCATTCAGTCTTTCCATTAATGTAATTTGGTGCAAGTACTGCATTAGAAAGGGTTGATAAAAGCAACAAAACTCTGTTTTGTTTTCAGACGTTGCCATTCTCCGAAAAAGTGTTAATGCATTTGAGATGGGGATAGAAAGGAAAAGAAGTCTCACTGTGCACGCAGTGTTGACACATGGCCCTTAATGTGGTGACAAGACAAGAAAAAACACCATTCACAATGTTTAGTCCCACCACCTAAGTCTCTATGCTGATATCAGGCTTGGAGCATCAGGTGAAACCAGATAAAAGTGACGCATTGACTGTATTTTCTTTTCAAATAGAGTGGGGTGACAGCAAAAAGATTTAGCTCTCTCTGTTCACACGCAACATTTTTTATATTGTCCTTGCAGAGACTGTAGAAATTTGCTGACACCAATTGAACTACTTCGGATTAAAATTCTGCAAATATAATAATAAAGTAATAAACGGCAAGAGCTTCAGACTAAACCAGTGGTTCCCAACTTTCCCAACAGCTTAATTGAGGTCTCTGCTTCGCGTTTTAGATGTGCGAGTTGTTAGCAGTTCCAATTAAGAGTTCCTTTTTAATGTATTTTTAATAACTGTTTGTTCCAAGTAGGCAAAATCATTAAAAAAAAAGCAAAGCATGGAGAATTATAAAATATATTTTGAAATTTAAGAAATTCAAATTTAAAACTGGTGCAACCTCGACCCGTAGAATCCTTCCCTCCATTGATCCATTCACATTGACAAACTTAATAATGGGACACAGAACAGAATAGCATCCATTGGACCAGGATAATTTTGATACTTAAATTAAATTTTTTCAAAGTACCTTAAGTAATCTTTTTGAAACAAATGTATCTTTACTAAAGTGAATGATCGGACTCTTCTTCCAGCACTACACTGCACTGCACTGCTGCTGGAAACCACATCACAATACAATACCAGGCTCCAACATTTAAAAAATGGTCAAAAAAAAAAAAAAACCTCATTCTAATTTTAACATGTAATTATCTCTTGGAGACGTCTCCAAACATCCTCCTTCTGGCAGTGGCCGTAAACACGTACTGTAGTGACACTACTAAGAAGCGCAATGAGAAACTTTTGCCTTTTGAACATTTCCCATCGTTTTATGCCAATATTTACTGCACACCATTAAAATATTTTCCTTTTCTGTGTCAAATCCCACACAGGCTTTCCGTAAAAATGACTTCAAGTCTCATAGCGGGCAGTGGCGTTTTGTGCTCGGCACACAGGCTCATTGCAAGACAATTGCATACAAGACAACTGTTAGAGCCGCAGCCTGGGAGAGCAGGGATATTTGAGCAAGCCTGAATAAAGCCTCGGTGTAGCTTATGGTGCTTGGAATGAGACCCCAGCAGGGCAGCTCTGTATCCTCTGTTAACTCGAGTGTGTACTAGTAAGGGAGTACGACATAAGAAAAAAAAAAAAGGTGGTTAAACTCTCCCTAGTTTCAAGTCATGTGTGCCTTCCCAAAGCTCGGAGTGCAGTTTTACTCCTCTCGAGGCGACACTTTGCTTAAGTTTTCAACAAACTGATTTCAGCACTTGTTCGTCCGTGAAAGGAGTTCATGCTTTGTTGCTCCTCATTAAGGCCTATTCTATCTCTTGTCTGTATCAGCGCCTCACCAGGATCAGCATTTTATTACGCATCAGTCAATTTTTGTTGCTGCGGTTCCCCTTCACACAGACCAAACAATAAAACCTGTAATTACATTGCTGTTCATCTGATCAAAGAACCTGGTTATGTGTTCTCTCTGTCGTGTTTCAGCGTAGATGGAGAAAAAACGTGGGGATAAAATGCACAGACATCCTCTGTGCACTGGCTTGTTTTTGTTTAAAGATGCATCTACGGAACTGCCATCTACTGGTTGTTCCCTCGGTGCTCGCCAGTTGGACAACATTAATGCAGCGGGTGTGGTCACACGTTAAAAATAGTGGTGTCATTGAGAGTGGCATGCCTTCAGCTTAATTATGTATTAGCCTGATATATTTCAATTTGGACTCCCAGCACAAATTGCTAATTATAGCAAACCAGATCCAAAAGTCTGCACTTAATGAATAGACTAAACTGAAAAAATCCCATTCTGAACAAAAGGATGTCCTCCAGTCTCCCCGACCCCTTTTTCTTCTCCTGCTCTATGAAACCGTCTCCAAAAATGATACCAGTCTGATATTTACAACCCTTAAAAGCCGTCCGACAGCGCGCTATAAATTAATGGCGCGTGTTTATCAGCGGTAGCAGGCCACACCTGGCACATTAAATAAATAACCCCTGGAAGATACGACAGTGTTTGCTCCATGTATGAGACTGCGCTTTAATTGCTCCAATTTCATAGATGAAACACGCACAGAAAAATCTGCTCTTCCTCATTTGCACGATGACGTCCGTGCAGTCATCGCGAGGTACAGTAAAAAACAAACCGTGACATCCGAATGTTCCGCGGAAAGTCCCCGACATCATGAGACAGGAGACGATGTCTCGGAGATAACAGTATGAGCATTCTTAAGTCCTGAGACACTGACTTACAGTGTGACATTCAAGTAGAAGACCTAAGGGCAGCGGTGTCCTTTGGTAAATGCTGAGGAGGCACTATGGCGTCCCTTTCCCTCCCATTCTAGTTGTTTACAGTAGGGTGACTACCAGAGTTTGGGATTTATAGGCAGTTGTGATATGAGTGAACACAAAGACATGAAAATGTCAGTGGCTTGTGACCTGGAAAACACGGCACTGTTTACAAAGCAGTGTGAGCCAGAGCAATGTAGAATATAACATGCATGCATTATTACCCATATGCTCATATGCATACAGGAGGCTAATGCGCACAGTAAGCGTAAGTTGACTATATATACATTTGTTGCTATATAAACATTTCTTTTCCTGATAAATGAATCATCAGTGTTTTTCCAACCTTTATGTTCTAATGCTAAATCAAATATATTGAATACGTACAGACGTCTATTAAAGGAGGAGCACTGTTAAGCCAACTGCACGCAGTAGTCATGTGGCGAGTGGCTCACATGTAACCCATTCCTCTGAGCAAATGACTGTGACTGTTCAGACAGTCATCCATTCATTTGACTATTTACAGTATGAACATAAAAACAAAAACGGTGAGGCTGAAATTGAACTGAGGAAGCCGGCTGCCTTTGAGATAAATTGCTTTTCTGTGTTGCCAAAGGTTTCTTGTAGCACCTACCAGAGATTAGCCTCACAAACAACAGGGATTCCCTGGGTGCATGCTTTGATTTGGGTTTCGGGCCTGAATGGAAGTCCTTTGTTTGCTATTGTCCTCTGTGTAATTTATCAAGCAATGATTGATTGAATAACTTTCTCATTGTAAAAACTTGTTCCCTAACGTCAATTTCATGCTCTATTTTTTTTTCTCTACTTTCGCTTTGTTGTCACTTCAATCCACTTTGACCAGACTGTGTAAAACTTGTTTTAGTTTCAGCATTTTAAGTAGGTGCAGCTCAGCGACAGCAAATTCACAGATATAAATAAATAGGACTGCAAGCTAAGGCCACAGGGCCCCTATAAATTGCCTATACAGCTGCAAATGTATATTTCTGGAGTCACTAAGAACCCGAGATCACAGTCTCTGCTGCTGATGGAGAGAAACTGTTCTTGAAGCGGGTTGTTCCGGTGAACAGAGGCACTGCTGTGAGGAATTTCTACATCACAGCTTGTGCGCGACACGTCTTTTCTTTCATGGCATTGGCCACAGAAGAGAGAGCGAGAGAAGAATGCGGCTCATAATTACAAAATATCGCAATGTTAATTTCGACACAAAGAGCTGGAGGATGGCATTATGGGGAAACTGTTCATTTAGCTGATAACTTTACATTGGTGTCATAAACGCTCGTGCACTTTTCTAAATTTGTTTGTTGTGATCCAGAATGGTTAATGAATCTTGCTGAGTGGGCTGTGTGACTTAATGAGAGCCAGCTGTGCAGATCTTCACTTTTAATAGCTGATTGTTCAGATCATTGTTTGCTTCCTTTAAAGCATTGTTATTGTTGTTACGCGATGCAAATATTCAATTTAGCAATCTCCTCAATCGATTTTAATTAAATTTTCAAAAAGAAGCAATTGTTTCATGTTAGATTTTGGACGAAAACAAAAGGACGCCGGGTGTAAAGTAACAATTACCAGCATTAAATCTCTCGCCTGGTTGATGCCAACTAGGACAATTTGACGACTATATAAGGGGACTGCCAAACTGTGCTTTCATTTAACTGTTTCAAAGCAGCATGAGCAACACGGAGGACAAATATATGGTCAACTTGAGGTACCCACCTGTTCATGTCTACATTATCACGATTGTCCACGTCTGTACATTACTGCTCCATCACATATAATAGAGCGGTGTTTTCAGTTGTCAGTTCCAATTTCGCTCTTCCCCCATCCCCTCATCCTTACATCAAAACCAATTACCTTCTGCGTCCCACTTTACTTTAGGAGGCAATTAAACGGCAGGAAATGTACACAAAACAACAATCAGCCTCCTTGTTATGAACGCTGCCCACGGGGGAACCCCCCGCTGCATGTTTCCCTGGATTCCTGCTTGTCAACTGTCTCTACCAGACATGTCTCCAACAATGATGCCGCATTAAACAATATAAAAAGAGCTCAGGTAAAAGGTCAGTACTATGTGATCGAATCTAACAAGTATTAAAATCCACAGTCTGTAGGGCCTGCGTGTTTTACATAAAAGAAATAATATCATCCTTCATGATTTTTGGCTATTTCTTTTCTGTCCACCGATAAAGTGTGCGAGCAGTCTCACGGCTGGTATATAATTCATTCAGTACACCGCAGCTACATAATATATCTGTAGCGTGTGTGTTATATTTGTGCTGAATACACACAGCAGTTTTTTTATTTTCTATTCGACTAATGTATCTCTGGTAACGGGCATGTTCTTCTTGGACACCTGCAGTCTCACCGGACATGCCTTTATAGGTCAGAGCGGAGGCAAGAAGGGTAAAAGTTGACAAAATCTGAAATATGTGTACAGTAGAAGTGTAAAATCCAACATGTGTGCCAAAGCATAAGGTAGCGCTGCTGCAAGGTTTGGCAACACAGTTCTCATCTGAGTTAAATAATGGCTGAAGCGCACTGAAACTTCATACTCTGCCTCGGGGCCTTACTGTTAGTGGGGCTGCAAATATTAAATTTTAAGCTGTAGTGTGGTTTGAGGGTGGGATGGGAAATGCTTTTAGACCTTCAAATAAAAACAATGAACAAGTGACAAACTGTAGATGTTGAGTAAACACGGTAAAGATGCAGCTTTTATCCTTGCATAACACCAAAATCAAACCATTTACTAACTCATTTTGAGCCACTTGACCACAGGATAATGGAAGTGAATCGTGGCCTAAAGTAAAGTGTGCCATTTTTTAAAAGTAGAGCAAAAATACAAGTATTGATGTGTTTGTTTAATGTTCCCTAACAGAACCCATTTATGAAAGTCAATATTGCATTTAATGTGATAAATACAGTATGTTATCTGCAATGACACGTTGTTACCAGGAGATGGCAGCAAAACTCATCCAAACTACCATATCAGCCTCATTTCCCCTCACTTATTTTAGTCTGTGATGGGAGATTGGCCTCCATCTCCCATCTCCATGATCAATTTTCTGCTTAATAAATAACCAGAAGCCATTGTTTCAGAGCTGTACTCAGACCTGATGGCTAAGGCCCTGCGTCCTGCAATGACAATAAAAGATATTCTCTTCTATTTTATTTTCCCGCTGCATCTGAGAGCAACCCCAGCTTTCATGCACAATGTTTTATTAATCTTTTGTCTCGTAATTTTACATTTATCACGCATGATCTCCTGGCATACAAGCCAAATTGGCATACTATATTTCTTTCTGTTTCCTAGTGGAATATTTCTCCCGCTTCCCCAACCCCTCCGTTCTGGTTCAAGTTAAAGGCCTGGAGTCATTTGTCAGCCGCGTCTACTGGACGAATAATATGCAAGGAGCAGTGAGACACGCATTGAATCTAGGCTGCAAGAACAATGGTTTTGTCACGTGGAATGATGCTCATCCTCAGCCCAAAGCTACTCCTTTTCACCACTTGATGGCAGTGCAACTGTGGGCATCTGCATTTGCTTAGAAGATAAAAGCGGTTTTGCTGTGGAAAAGTGTATCAGTAAAACAGAGCTGGAAAACACAGACTGAATGTATTTTATCGATTAGATAATCCCGCAATCATCACCTTATGAGGATGGTGGACCAACACAAAACGACAAATGTGAAAATATAAGACGATATCACCAACATTCTTGAAAAGTAAAATGAAGTGAAATGCAGTAAATGCACCAGATATGTAAGTGTCTGTAGGTTTGACAACCACATGAGTGTGATCGCACATTATCTGCTTATTTCACAGCGTCAAACACACACATACTGCTTTAAAAATGTCACACAGCCCACTATATAGTACACTGCTACAGTGAATTTAGCCTTTCCTACCCAGTAGAGCAGGAAGAAGTCCAGCTGACAGCACTGTTTGAAATGGTAAACACCATGTTGTGAGACGGTCACCATCCGTGTTTGGAGGGAAAAAAAAACTAGAGGCAGCCTGCTGGCGAAATTTTAATGTTAAACAAAGCACTGGGTACTGTGCTAAGATGAATATTTCATTATGAATGTCACAGCATGCCGTGTGATGACCCAAGCACTGTATAAAACCAGCAGCATCCTCCTGCTATCTGTGCAGGGCTTTGGAAGAGATAATTAGATGAATCTATGCCCTGAAGTTGTTGGGCTGTGCTGGGGTCATGGTTGGTGTCCAGTCTGGTGCAAGATGAATCTAATATAATGGAATTAAGTACCTAGTACACAATCTACTGACTCCTTTTAGCATTTGACTTCCCCGAGTTGGAAACTCATGGGCATTTTAAGGCCACCAACATCTAAGCCATGCCCCCACACTAGGATATACTACAGTATATGTCCTATACAAATCAAAATAACAATAATAAGAAGACTAATTTAAATTGCTGTTTGATGTTATACATTTTTGTTGTATTTTGATGCAGACATACCTGATTTGAGTTTAGTCAGAATTAGCTCCAAATGAACTTTTCTCAAACTCTCCGCGTCAGTCCAGGTTAGGCGCTGCGGCTGTCATTCAGCGGGTACGTGGTGAAGCCGAACAAGGTGTGTCAGCGAGATACAGCGGAGTCAAAAGCCCGGGGCACAGTGTGTATTAAGGTTAATTTGAACTGATTAGATTAAGCAGTGGGGCTGTTGCTGTGGGGAGCGAGAGCGCTGCGGTGTGTCCTGCCGTGAAGGGTGTGTTGGAGCGCTTTATCTCATGCTTCCAAGTGAGTTTGTAAGGGTGATACTTCATGCTAAGGGATGGCGGGTCACTCGAGTTCAGCTCTTTGATAGCACGTATCCAGCAGCTTGTCACGCTTGATGGGAGAGTCAAATTGGCAGCATCTGCAACAAAGGAGGCACGCTGGAGTCCTGGAGGAGGTTGGCAAATGTTGTTTTTTTTTTATTAATAGTACAACCCTCCTCATTACTTTTCTACCACTCTTGATGTTCACTGTATTGAGCTGAGTTTACTTTCCTCTGTATTTTGTCTTAATTTTATGTGGTTTATACTAAACAGGTTGAAATCACTTCCTGCTTTTCTTAGAGGAACTGGACATACACATCTACATGTATGTTACGGCCATGATGTATTTGTCTTGGCTGCTCATTGGGAGGTTCAAGCAATATTTTTTCCAAGCCCTTGCAGTCTCCTTTATGATTTCTCCCTGGGCTTTTGGAAGTTTCCCACTTTACAGCATTTGCACTTCTAAAACACTGTGTGCTTAAAAACCCAAATGGCGCCACTACTAATTTAGAATCACAGCTAGTCTGAACAGAGTACAAAATGCACCCATAAATCCTTGATGCTTTTGTTGAGAACCTTTGAAATATCCAAGGTAAAGTCTCCAGCCGTGTCAGGAGCTCTCTAAAACTGTACTTTTTTTTTTTTTTTTTTTGTCACAGCAATGCTTTAAAGCCACACTGATGCTTAGCGGGTAAAATGTTTGTTTTATGAGCAGAGATCACACCTCAGTTGATGCAAGGTAGTTTATCTGCAGACAGGACCTGAGGGAAATAGGCGGAGGGACGAGAGGGGTGGGGTGCGGAGATGGATGATGGTCTTCAGACGCAGACGAACCTAGGGAGTGAGACTCAGGGCTCAGAGTGGGGGGGCATGTCTCGGGAAGCTTTGGCTCTATGTCCCCATGGTTGCTATAATGAATGAGGCAAGAGGAAGGAAAGGAACGAAAGAGAGGGGGATGCAGAAGGTGGGGGTGAACAGCTGAGACAAACAGATAAAGAAGAAACACCCTTAAATAGGTAAGTGTGGGAAATAGTTTGAGGTGTGGTCTTGTTCCTGAACTTGAAATGACATAATTTAGTGTGCACTAGCAATTGG
The DNA here is from genome assembly GCA_005024645.1 of Planiliza haematocheilus. Classification (NCBI taxonomy): domain Eukaryota; kingdom Metazoa; phylum Chordata; class Actinopteri; order Mugiliformes; family Mugilidae; genus Planiliza; species Planiliza haematocheilus. Next base: position 3,861,738 of record SRSE01000276.1, on the reverse strand, counting down.
TATACTGAACGCAAAGTACAGCTGAGGACGATGAGTTTTGTTGGACAAACTACTGTTGGCACCTACTGCAGGACCTCACTATAGCTAATTTTCCCATTCATGACAAGTGTACAGGGGTGAATCTTTATAACTCAACCACTTAAATTATATATCTTAAAACAATGCATAATTAAGTGTGTGTCTGCTCTCAGTGACAGGGGGTGTGGTCTCAGGTTAGCTGGCTGTCTGCCTGATCTCCAGGAGTCCTGTGAGTGATGTCATGGTTCATCCACCTTTATATACATTCAATGTTCAGTAGTTGTCAAGACATTTCACTCAGTGTCTGTACCAAAGTAGATGTCCAATGACGAACAAAACATACATTTCTCGTTTACTTGCCATAGGTCATTGACCAAGCAAGTATGCTTTCCATCAAGTATTACCCCAGAACTGATGGAGCAAAGGCACAGTGGAATCAGCACAGCTCAAGATACCTTTTTTCACAAATATACCTGAGATTAAGAGACAAAAATAAAATTCTCATGATCAAACAGAGTTTCTGATGCAAACCGTGAACGCAAGTAGATTACTATGACGGACTGGACCAACAAATCAAAACTGATGCTGAAAAGGGAAATCTGCAAGAAATAACAATGTTCAGATGATTGTAAGTGAGCATAGCGGGGAGAAAAAAAACAAAAAAACAAACAGGAGGAATGAAAAAAAACAACAACAACTTGGTTTTCTAAACTGTTGAGGTAAAAGATGAGCAGGCTGGTTAAGCCGACAGGTCCCCAAACTGCCTGCGCCGTTGTTTAGGAATGTCGATTTATGAAGATGTGAAATAATACTACAAATCTGACGGATTAAAAGGGGGTTAGCGTCTGGCATTATGCAAAGGAGTCGCAATTAAGGCACATCCAGATGTGATGCAAACGTTAGAAAGACACAGTTTGTACACAGCTAGAGGTTTTTTAAAAAAAAATAATCTGTTAATATTGAATTTGGGGTGCTGTGAATTTTCATACCTTGATTGAGGGTATGCTTTGCTTATTTCAGGTTGGAATAAAAAGGAATCGGATATTCATTTCCGCATTTACATGGCTTAATTCATTCACAATTATTATATTAAATATTTATGATGCACTTCTTAATGTACTAATAAAGAATACAGTAGCGGTGTAACATCCGGATGATCTAATGACTACAGAGTGAGCAAATGAGAGCTGTGTCGCTGAGATCAATGTCCTGCACAAGGGAGAACATGCTATCGATTAAATACACTTGAAAACATACAGACAGCTACGGTATATAAGAGTCATTCTTAACGTCACGTCTCATCATATCACCCATTCACCATCATTGGGATATTGCTCATCTGCTGATACGCTGTGTTTCATTCAGTTCCAACTTCAGTCTGAAGTCAAATATACACCGCGTCACCTAGAGAATTAAATTAAATCTCACCAAGACATGGCTGGATATGGATGGTACACTTGCATTAATGTTAACATTGTGTAAAATTGCATCAGCCAGGAATGAAAGTGTCTACATCTCCTTTCCAATTAAGCTCCCTTTACTACATATTAGGTGCTCGACTTAAGCTGCAGGCAGCGGAGGGTGCATTTCAACGGAGCTGGATTTCCCGTCATTCTGTCTGGCATACTGTAAATGTACAGAAATGACTAAGCCTCACAAGATTTTAGTTTTTGGAATTTAAAAATAAATAAATAAATAAACTGCATCCAAATTGAGACTCTCTTCATCTGTAAGCTGCTTTAAGCCTCGCTAACGGCTTAGCTTGTCCTTATTAGTATTGGCTGCTGTTTATAGCAGACTAGGCCGCTTCCCTCTCGTCGCCACCACCCTGTTTACCTTTGATGAGACCTTGTGCACTGACAACTTCAAGGAGACACCTTAAGCTTGTTCCACCTATCGCTAAGTTCAGACCATGGTGGTTATATGATTATGATAAGGAGATCTTACAGACTGTTTGTCCAGCACGGAGCTCTTCAAACGCAGCTTTCAACTTTAAAGTTTATCAGAGAGTTCACTGAAGCGGAATGTGTTTTTTATTTTTTTTAAAAAAGAACTGTCAGCTCAAGGGAGGCAAATTACAGATTTCCTTCAATATAGAATTTCACCATTGAAGGTGACATTACAGTGGGTGAGCATTTCTTGTTCCTGCAAGACAACACCATATTTTATGTATGTGAAAGGCACATCCTCTGAAGCTAAGAATAGGCTGATTTTCTAGCTAGACGTGCAGTGAGCAGCACCTCTCCTGGGAATGAATGCAAATGTGTTGGATATATTCCTTTGTATCTTTTCAGTCTTGAGAGTTCCATCTATTGTATATTATGTATCGGCTTTTCTCCTCTCTGTTTGACACCCAAAACAACAGCAGTGAATGAACAAGTGTCGAGAGGCTGCTACAGACACTGACGGCTTCTGTCATTTTTACTTTTGCACATTGTTTGGAATAGAATAGATGATTTTTATGGAAATGGTGGGATACGTCTGAAGACCTGACTATTTAAAAACTGCAGACAAAGTCGGCAAACTATTTTGTTCAAGTTAGTGAACACTGGGGCGGCGGAGGCAGGAAATGTGTTGCTTTTGAGAAACTGATGTCTTTCTCACCTAGTGCATTCACAAAAAGTCTGTCAATTTCCTCCTGGGGCTTGTTTACCACAGCCCATAAGTAGGGGGCAGCAGTGCAGTTCAGACAATTGATAATTGCTGCATTGGAAAGGCGATAATCAAAGCGGCACAAGGCAGAAAAGGCAGAGGCGGAGGCTGGATAAACATATCCACAGTGTTTCTGTGCAAGTGAAAGGTGTAAATGGCTCAGAAATTTGCAGTCAATCTGGCTGACAGTCGTATTCAAAACTAGCCGACAGAGGAAATGTGGAGGTTTGACTACACGCACATAGCATATATATAGATAGATGTGTGTCACATTCCACGATCCAGTTGCAGAGCAGAAGGGAACCATAACTAAAAAAGAAAAAACACAAAAAAGAACAGTAAGCCAATGGTGTGTTGAAATACTTCAACAGCTGTCTAGCACACACAAGCTGTGCCACAATCTCTTTGATTACCTCCTATAATCCTCTGTGTGTCACACAAACATGCTTCCAGTGCTGCAAACATGCCGTATGTGGTATAAAATCCTTTCCAAATATATTCTATCTTTAACCAGCTGCAAAAGAAAGTCAACTTGATTAATGATGCAGAACAGCACGGTGACCAAGCGCTTACAGAGATTTAAATGTGAATCACACATGCTTATTTTTTTTCCTCCGGCAATTAATACATCATAAACATGCCCAGCTAAAACTACACCTCTGCTCGAGCTCCACATTCTCTGGGTTTTCTTGCTGAAATGATACTGGTTGACCAGATTCACCAAATACCAGCTCATGCGACAGAGGAGAAGTTGGGTTCAAGCAGGGACTGCCCCCGGGCTAACCATTCCAGCTAATGGCACAGGATTTACCACATGAGGATGTCAAATGCAGATGGACCTCATTGAGACCCTATTAACTCCAGGTTTAATGTTGTTCCTGTAATGATAATTTGGTGATCTAATGCCTGTGAAAATGCATCCATAAAATTTGAGACTCTGAGTGCAACTTCAGAATCCGATGATGCCCCACGGCTTTTTTCAGTGCAGAAGCCATTACATCAGGAGAATTAAGTTAGTGGTGGCTGATTTATGGGCAGAGCCGGGGTCAAGAAGACGGTGGAATGCAGGTAGTGTGCCTTTACAGTATGTCAGTAAATAAATGTGTATATTTACTTGTTTCAGCCACAGATAATAGAGTTTCAGGAATCTTTATTGTTTCAGTTTTCAATGAGTGTCAATACCAATGCCACACTAACATTACAACTAAATAGCAAAAATGCATTTACTGATAACACATTATATTAAACTTGTCACAACAATTACTGCCCTTCCTCATATAGTCGAGACTTTACCCTCTGTGTGGCCTTAGGGTTGTTCAAATCATCTTAATTCACACTGCCAGCTATCACTAAGTGAAACTTTTGCCTGTAACTCAGACTGACATGACTGATAGCTTTGTAAAATCTAGATCTCCATTAGAATTAATATAAAGTTCCATTGTTTTTAGAAATGTAACGCTCATTATTTGTTACAAAGCTCCACTCCACTCCGTCATATGTTATCCACTTTTCTAGCCTGAAAAACACCATATGCAGCAGTTACAAAATGTACTCACTCTAGTGTCGTCAGACTTTATTTTAGGGTGACCGGTTGCTCTGAAACCGTAGATGCAGCCCGAAAACAAAATTCATATTTGATCCACAAAGTCACCCTCCAGTGACTGCCGGTCTATTGTCAACATCCACGTGTAGCGCTTGTGCGGTCCTGCAGTAGGTGTCTCCAGAACTGATTAGCTTCAACAGATGAGACTTCAAACAAAAACAGATATACACTGAGCAGCATAGAGACAAGTGTGGTTCCAAACTACACTCATCAGCCACAACATTAAACTCACTGACAGGAGAAGTAAATAACATTGACCATCTTGTGACAATTCAATGTTCTGCTGGGAAATGTTTGAGCCTGGCATTCGTGTGGATATTTCTTAGACATGTACCACCCATCTAGACCAGACCAGACACCCCCACCCCATAGTAATGACACTCCTTAATTGCAGCAGCCATCCCCAGCAGGATGCAGCCTGACACAAAAACACTTCAGGAACAACTCAAAAAACATGAAGAACAGCACAAGGTGTTGACCTGGCCTCCAAATTCACTAGATCCCAGATTGATCAAGTATCAGTGGGATGATCCACAGAGACTCCTCTTCTCAACCTTTAGGACCCAAAGGCCCCCACTAACAACATTCTGTTTCCAGACACCGCAGGACACCCTCAGAATGTCTATTCTCTGATGAGCCATGACTGTTTTGGAGGCACAACCTCCACAATACGAGGAATGTGGTCATAATGTTATGTCTGATCTGTGTATGTTTATCATGACTGGATAATTTGATGATTGCTTGTGGAGGTTTTGGAAAACATGACTTCTGCCTTCAGGTGTTCTACTTAAAGCAGGTATGGGGCTGACATACAGACGTTTTCAGGTCGCAAAACAATTTTCACGACAATAAAATATCCACAGTTAGTTGTATTTTTCTAGACCTAAAAAAAAAAAAAAATGGCCAACCGATCTGTGTGTGTAGCATTTGAGTCTTAAGAGTACCAGCTGTCATCATAAATCTGTACAGGGCCTCTTTCCAACACATACAAATGTTCTTCGAAACACTGGGATTTAGCCCAGCACGCCAGCACCTGGAAACTGGTATGATTGTAGGGTACCCATTTTCTCCCCTACTATTCACTCCAGTGATAGGAGTAATCAGTGAGGCATCGTGGAGGGCTGTGGGTGTTGAGGGATACAGGAAGAGCATTCTGACTTCAGAATGAGGCACACTTGTGTAAAAAGATGACAATACCATGTTATTAGTTATATTAATAGTTTGGTTACATTTAAGCCATATTTAACACCAAGTAAATATGCAACTATTCTCACTGCCTATCCAAGAGATATTAAAGTCCCCATGAACGGCTATCAAAGTGCTGTTTGTTTCTCCATACTGTACTTATATACTGTAAATAAATAAATAAATGAAAAAGCAATCAATTGAATGCAAAATTAGAACACGCCCACAAGTACAGGATGAGTCATCAGACCTTTTTCATAATTTCCAGGAAATGACTCTTTAAATATAATTGAGAATACATACAAAAACTACTTTTTTGTTTTTGTGATTGTTCTGCCAAGTATTGATTAATAGGTGACGTGTTATGTAATATATGAAACAATTTAAACTTTACATTTTCTATGGGGACTCCCGCCTAAGCAAGTTGTACTTAAAATGAGCAAATGTAAAATGTCAAAACTATTGTTTCACTGTTAAAAATAATTACACAAGAAGTTGAATACTTCCTGTGCCTACCGCCAAAATTAAGAACTTGTGCTGTTGCCATTGTGTACTGTTAATTTAAAAATGTTCCATAAAAGAAAAAGCTTCATTTATCCTGAGCCTTTTTTACGGTTGTTGCTTTGTGTTCAGGTGGCTGCATGCTATCTGAATCCAACACAGCAACAGGACATTACAGGCCTAATGACAGCAGCCAAAATAATCCATCTGCCCGCTCATGTTATCATCATCTCTCATGAAAAATACCCAAACTAAAATACCTCTCATCATACAAATCAACAGTCTTATGATAAACTGCACGGAAGCTCTCATTTGTTACAAGAATTCACTCAGCCGCTATTTAATCGGGTGTACAGTATTAGGGATGGCATGTAACATTAACAATACTTGACAGTGCTCTCTATCACCAAAGGCAGCCGTATAAGCTGCCTCTGCTATTTGCTGCCGGGACATCACTGTCGCTGAGTCTATGACTAGAGTTGAGAAATGAAATTATGGCATTAACTAAGTTCAGCAGCAAAGATTTATATCATAGATTCGGCTTCCCGAGAATCATGTTCTTCTTAAACGCCTCACCACCATGTTCTCAGTCAGACAGCTTCACAAGAACCCTTTTTTTTCTGAACCTAATCACTCTCTGGTCAATCTAAGTTTATTACCTGATTTAGACACAGATAATGAGCTGCTCCTTGGACATTGATCTCTTTAATGAAGATCTACCAAGACCTGTCTAATCCCTTCTAAGTGTTCACCATCCACAAGCTGCACCCAAGACCCTCCCGATTAGGCGTTTCCCAACATGCGAAAAAAAAAAAGAAGAAGAAGAAGAAGAAACATCCATGGAGGAAGGAGTCTCTTCAAAGACGGCGTGCATTAAGAATTACCGTAAGCCACGGACATTTTGATACAGCGCAGCATAAAGCTGATTGACAGACAAAGGTTTTCCATGCAGTTTCCTTACTAATGCCCTCACACCCATTGATATTATTAATTTATGCAGTTTGTACGATGGGAGAAGAGAGTCCGGGAGTATAACGATTTGACAGTGCTGGAAAAGTTGATACATAATATTTGAGAGCTTGCAGCTGAAGAATAATTTTAAATCATCCCCTGCCTCACTACATTTCAGCCCATCAAAGTGCTTATCATAAAATTAACTCAGTTTAAAGGGTAAACGGGAACTAAAACCCTCCTGTTATATTTGGAGAAAAAAAACATCCATTGTGTTGAGGGTCCATTATACACAGGATATAATAGAAGGGCTTTTGCACAGTTTGTCGTTTATAAAAGGCTTGGAATAGAAGCGCGTTACACAATGTAAAGAGTAGCTTCAAATTTGATATGCAGTGAATTTGAAAAAACTTTAGCTTGATGAGTCACATGTCATCCCCTGTCCTAGAACCCTCTTACCTATGGTGAAACCAGAAATAACTAGTAGGTGTCTGAACAAGTGTCTGAACAAGTTTGGATAATATAGAAGTACCTTTCACACAATTGTAGGTCTGCTGCCATTTGTCTCACAGACAGCAACCATGTACAGCGCAGTGTCCTTGGCTGTGTAGTACATATGTTTTGCTTTTTTTCCCCAGGTTAAGAATCAGGAGTATTGAATTTTTCACACCAAGTGTGTGTCACTTGCAAGCAAAGCTCCATCTAAATTCTACATTCCCGCTATCACCAGGGATAGGAGTGTAATGCAATTCTGAAGTCGTGATGGATGGGATGTACTGTGCATGTTACAACCATGTATGATAGTTTGTCTACAAGAAGTAGCAAAATAATATACTGTATGTATTGATAAGCCATGGGATTTGAACAGGCCGAGGGTATAAGTTGGTACCTTACATAGTACTCCTTGGAGTTTTGTATCAGATAATTAATCTTAGCCCCCCCGTCTTTATTTGCTTTAATGCATTTTATTTTGACAGTACCGTGCAAGTGCAGGTGACGAGCTATTGATATGACCTTCCTTCAGGTATACTAGGTATTTTCAGTGTAATTTCCCATCACTTCTGTCCGTTAAACCAATGATGAGTAACTGGTAGCACACAGTGTGTTTATATTATTTATGACACTGAACTTGGATTATCGAACCTCACTGATACATTTCATCACTGTCGCAGCTGAAAAGTAAAAAGGTAAGGGTGTTGATAGTTATTTCAGGAGCAAAAGCAATGATTCAACATCTTATAAAAATGTAGTTTCTTGCCAAGGTCAGCTTGCCACTCTCATTTCCCTGCACAGTCAAGAAACTGCACTGCACTCAATACCCATTGTGTTAATTTGTATTCATGTCAAGTTAAACTAACAAATTTTAGTTTTTAGCTTCCAGTCTCTCATGCTAAGATATATAGTGCCATAGAGTATTTACTGTATTCACATAGGAATGGCAACAGTCTAGAACTGATCCTTTGAGGAAGAAATCCATTCAAATAATAACAATGGTGTACTTTTTTTTCTTTTCTTTTTTTTTTTTATCAGAGAAAGTAATGTTTTCACTACGTTTCCTACAAGACCAGGTGAAGCCCCCTAGGGGCAGGCTGAGCTGCCGTAGTAGTTTCTGTCAATAAGATGGAGCAACAACAATACCAAGGTCCTTTTGGATCACTAAATCCCCCCACCCAGTCACGCAGAGTGAGGCCTTTAACCCACAGTCACTTGTATAAAACAGGCTCATTCTTTCGGTCACTACCCAGAACCTGTGTGACCTTAGGTCAGTGGCGCACAGAAGATGGACCAGACATCAGAGAGCTTCAACTGATGCACAAAATCAGGAGTCAAACTCACTGTTCCTCTTACTCCTACTTCCTGACACACTTGAACTCTTTTGCTTGGATCGTATGACCCCATATAATGGAGCAGCCCACCTTTTATGCAGTAGACAACCATGTCTTTAGAAATGGAGGTGCTGCCTGTGCCTGGCAGTCCAAAAGGAATGTATTTTTCTCTCAAAGAAATGCAAATTTATGCGGCAAAAGTCTAAATCTAATCAGATCATCTACTATAGGAAAGTGCACGACAGGTTTCTAAGGGAGACCTGTGGTGTAAGTATTAGGTTTCTGGCATGTATTGTTCTTGATATATTATGTTCTCAAGACTGTGCCCACACAGATGGATGTCACAGTGATGCATAAAGTCCCACACCTACTGCACTGAAAGCAGACACAATGTGTGGCAGCGATTCCTCACATTATTACTGCACATTTATCATCAGGCTTTGCTGTGCTCGTCTTGCCAGGACTATATTTGTCAATAAAACTAACAGAGCAGCACTATTAGGGTTTGATGGAAACCCCAAATGGTTTATAGTCCAAGTAAGAATTTACAAATGACAACAGTCACTTTAATTATCATCACATAAATTTGGGTAAATGTGGAAAATGGATGATGAGTGACTGAAATCTGCTTAAACTGAATTTGTCCGCACAACAATACTTTAAAAACACAATGATTCATGTAGAATGCGGCCTTTTTAGCCATGGTTTTACATTGAAAATCTACTTTTTCAATTTAATGAACCCTTCAAAGAAGATATTATATTGTCCAATACTGTATTTATCAACTGCTAAGAACACACATTAAGTGCTTTTTTAAAGAGACAATCCATTTTCTTTGAACTGGGGTTATATGAGGTGGTTGTCTGTAGTCAATGGTGGTTGGCATGCCCCCAGTTTGGAGATTCAGGCAGAAGGAATGAACTGCTGTGGACGGTGCTTTATCCACCTAAGACAAGCCCACCTAAAAAGATCTACAGTACATCCTGTGCCTGTGTACATTATACTTAGGATATGTTAAGAAACTGTTCAAAAACAAGGAACTGAAACGTTTATGTGCAGCTCAGATCCTAACTAACGTCCTAACACAATGGAGTCTCACAATAATTAAAGAAACTAAGAGACTGAGGCAGCAGTAGACCGACATATTCCATGTCCAATGTCCCATGTTCCGTGAGATGAAATAAAAGAAAGGGGAAAATGGTTGTTTTCTTTGGTCAATGGAGGGTGGTGGCTTTGAAGAGAGCATAGATCGATGTAACAACTTAATTTCCCATTTGGAAAAAGGCTGTGTGAAGCAGAAATAAAGCCGGAATAATCATCTAAACATGTACTTAAATCGTCAGTGGTTTTCTGTTTTAGCTGGGCCTTGTTTTAGGTTATATTCTGCCGCTGACCCACTGAAGCCCATTGTGCCAGCTTTTGTGCCAGGACTCTTGTCTGTTTCTGGTCGTGCTGACTATGGACAAATATGGACTATGGGCTACAGCCACCATTATAAGAAGGTGGAACTATCACTTGAAGGGAACGGTCCCAGTTACACAGATGGCTGTTATGCATAAGGCTGGGGTTGGAGTCCAGTGTCTGGTTATTCATTTCCTTTTCTATTTTTAGAACTTCCTTTTTAGCAGCAGTAACTTTTAACTTTGCTGTATTCTTCCATTGTACTCTTATCGCTTGCTTTCAGTTGTATGGTGGTCTGGGGTAAAATACGCTAATACAGTTGAATGAATTATTATTTAAATAGTAATTATTTGGGAATAAAAGGGATTTAAACATGATGTCTATCTTGTAACCCGTCACTTCTATCGACGGAACATTTCTATAAAAATAAATCCTATTTTATAGATTGACAGGACCATATTGCATGGAGCAGAGTTGAAAGTGCCAACACTAGCACATGCTCTGTCTCTCTCTCTCTCTCTCGCTTGTTCCAATAAATTTCTCTTGTGTCATTTAATTTTGTACATTGTAGGAGAAAGTGCATCTCCGTCTCAACCTCACCTGTCGAACAGTGACCACATGTTCTGTTTTCTTTTGGTTGCCATGATTTTTTGTGTCTTCCTGTTTGGATTGCCAATTTGTGGTCACTGAGCCTGTACTTGGTTAGGATCTGTCTCTGCTTTCTATCTCTGACAGTAGAGAGATATTCTGCTAATTCATAATCTCTTTGAAGGGCAAGATAACATTCCAATCTACTTTGGCTTTTAGTTGTTTCTTCCCAATGGTCCAGATAGCTTTCTTTATATTGTGCTATAATTTGCTTTACCCTGATTTCTGTTTGTAGAGCAGTGTTGTTATGAGGCTGGTCAGAGTTTGTCTGAGAGGGGGCAGTTAGCCTCAGTACCAACTGACATAGGGGACTCTTTTCTGGGCTCAGCTCTTGGGTTTGGAGGGCTTTGGAGTGGAGGGTGTCTCTGGGACTGGCTCTCTCTCTCTCTCTCTCTCTCTCTCCTGCTTCATTCCTTTTCTGTGTTCTTTTTAAACCAGACAGCCAGTGCCATTTTAGAAACATCTAACAAGATTAAGAGGTGAGTGCCACATAACTCTCTCACCCATGACTACCCGTTTGAAACACAGAAAGAGGCCATTTCTATGGAAATGCAATGTTTACACGCATGGGAGAAGTCTATTATCTGTCATTTTGAAAATGTTATGTGCGCAGTGCTTCCTGGGGTTTGCACCTCATATTGCTCTCAGCATTTTCCTACTTATTTTTCTTTTTTTTTTCTTTCTTTCCCCCCCTTGTGCTCATCCGGAGGAAAAACAAATGGTGTAAATGTCCTTGCGCCTGATTAAACACAAACCTTTTCTTCCTCCTTCATGTCTCTATATTGCTACAGAAAAATCTCACCAGTGTCCCCCAAAGTACCTCTTTCAGAAGCTGAATGGGGCCTTTTTCACCTTGAAAGCATTTAAATGGAGTTGGTAGGATCGGGCCCTTCTCTCTCCACTCTAGCAAGGTGTGTCACAAGTTCAATGCTGTTTTGTGGAGCATGAAGTTATACAGCGGTAGCGGTGTGCCCGCTGCAAGAGAATAAATGATAGTGATGCATTGACAACACCACTCATCGCCAAGAAAGAAAACTGGGAGTAGACATCTTGTGAAGTTTAGCTTGATTTCAAGAGAGTGCTACAAAAGTTTTCCACGACATATACGGTTACACCTTGAGATTTAAAGAACAGTCTGGATCCATAGAAGCAGAGCTCAAACGAACCCCTAGCAGAGACAATTATTCACATGTATTCTTGTTTTGACTTGCAAAAGATATCTGCGTACTCATTCTCAGATATTCACGATGAGGGGGTAATATACTCTGCCCCAAAACAGATGGGATGCATTGCTAATGTGATAACTGATATGCTTCTTCCTTCTCATATTTTAACTGGAACTGCCATCACCATCCTCAGTGAACTCTGTAGATGATCAAAATAACTCAGATGTTGTTCCTGGATGCTGTACCAGTGTTAAAGAGAGAGAAAAAGAAAGCTTGTCTTAAAAAAAAAAAATTAAATCTGAATTTATGAGTTGATGAACCATGCCAGTGCCGTGTGATTTCTCTTGCACCTGGTGATCTGCCTTTAGAATATGGTGAACTTTTCTTTGCAGGGCTTTGCAGGATTGCAGCGATATTGTCCGAGTGCATCACCATCAGTACCAGCAGCTCTCATGAGTTAGTTCAAAGTCTACTGTGGTGTGTTGTGCTGGCAGTATTCGAGCAGGAGATCCCCCAGAGGGATATGTTCCTTGAACAGTCAGCTGGGTCATCACGACTTCTGCAGTCAGCTTGCGCTGTCTCTCTTTTTTGTCAACCCCTGACTACCTCACGCTGAATTTGTGCGGAAGCTCGGAGCATGTTTCCCTGACATCCATGAAAACACGCCCACACATGATCTTAATAACTCGTGGAACTCAGCCAATTAAAAAAATAAATAAATAAATAAATGAGGGGACAACAGGCGTAGCACTAAAAGCCACTAACTTTGTGCTGTTGATAGATCATCCAGTGCAATTCCTTACGACGTAATTCATTTCAATTACATTTAAATGCAATTCAGCTTTGTCTATTATGTTGTGCAGTCTGAGAGCCACAATGACTGTGCTGTATATTCTGAAACAGAAACTAGTAGTCTGATGTGTTGGTCCTCATTACAAGTGTCAGAATAATCAATCCTTCAAAGAGTATTGCCCTTTAATGAAGCTTTCATTCTATTATTTCAGTGTGCAATTTAATTGGATACCTCTTGTTTGACACGCCACATTATAAAACTACATGAAAATGCCCTGATGTCATTACGGCTTTAACAGAAGTTAGGCTTTGCCGCTGGACTGAGCACCTTAAGCTGTTACACAGAGGTTTGGCACTTGTATGCAGCTTTGGACTTTGTGGTCAGGACACATGTCTACTCTGCCTACTCTCGGTATGGCTGAGCATGCCTGGTGTTGAACACACTGTCACACACACCATCTGTTACCTCCGACACTCCTGGCTTGGACAAACACGGGTATGAGTAGGTAATGGTGCGGACAAAACTTCTGACCTTGACACTGTCTCCTACGTGTGATCAACCCAGAGAGAGAGAGCGTGACAGAGAGAGAGAGAAGTAGATTGATGAGAGCTTGTAGTCCTTTTGATTTTGGTTTGTGTGAGAAAGGCAGCAGAATCCCACGTTGCCTGGAAACCCGTCTATCTCTGCGTGTGATGAGAGACGGGGTCTTTCACTGCCTCTCTTATCTTATTCAACTTCAAAGATAAACATCAAATCACCTCACTCAATAAATGTTTTTTTTAACCTTATGCTAGACATCAAATGGCATTACACAATTATCTATGCCTCGTGCCCTTTTCTCACGTGTCTCTCCATTTTAATGGTACTTTCAGGCTGCCATGAAGGCATTTATCCCAGACGCCTTTTACCTGCTATCAGCTGGTAACTGTGTTAAAATGTGTCATGCGACTCTGTTCTGTAATGTTTGGTTTTTGCTAAAAATGTAATGATAAATCGTAGTGCTATACGACTTTATATGATTTCAGAGCAGCAGGAGGGTGAGTGGTACTTAAACATGTCTCATATTTCATTCACTTAAATTGCATGGGGCTTCTAAATAGGAATTTCTAGCTGCATAGCAATATAGGCTAATTGGTGATATGAGGTTGCCATGCTTTTCCAATTTACTATGGGTAGATGTATGAAATTAATACTAAGCAGTTTTTTTTTCTTATTTGAGTGTTAATGATGAATAGCAGCATCACTGAGTCGTTTGATCCAATTAGCACTAACCGCATTCTCGAAGATTCCATCATTAAAGTTCACCTTGATGGATTCTGTGAGGTTATTCATTTCTTGGCAGGCCTCTTTATTATCTCCTCTTTGCACTTCTGAGAGGCAGGACTTGCAGTGGGTTGAGGTCACATTCAGCAAAAGGACACCGTCATTTGTTATCTAGTTGCTTAAATCCAGCAATGCATCGTTGTTCTTTTTATTTTTAAATGCCACCTCGCTGTTCCAGCGGCGCTTTAGTTAATGGCTGACACTGCTGCGGCCAAAAGTTCTTGGGAGGAGAGGGCCGGTGCCACAGGACTAATTTGACAGGAAAATCCTACTGGAGACATCATTGTCTGATGGATGAGATCTATCCAATTTAGAAGACAGTGTTCACTTTACACCCCCTTCATCCAGACCCAATTTAGCCATTGCCCGCGATTATTATTCGATCTACCACCGTGAACACAGTGCTAAAAATGGTTTAATTTCACTCCGTGGATCAATAGCACCTGATACAGCCTATCTCGTTCTCATCTCACAGTGAGGCGCTGCATTTATAATGCTATTGACAATATTGAGCAGTATTGACGACAAGGCTGGATAAGCACCTCAGGCAGCGAGCAGGAATGAAGTGCCTTTTTTTTTTAACAGCTGTACACCTTTGTAATGGCTTTCTCAACTATGGACATAAAAATAAAATACCGGCTAGTAAAACTGGAGGGCTTTGTTTAAATTATTTTACACAGATCATTGTGTTTTTGTTTTGGGCAGGGCTGTGCGTAGAACTGGAGGGATGAAGATTAATAGGAGGAATAGCGTAGAGATGATAACACAGAGGGGGTAGAAGGAGGAATGTTTGTTTGTTGGACAAACAAAATGGCTTTAGTGGCTCTAGTTACAGGTGCAGTGGTGCATACCAGAGCATTTATCTTGAGGATGTAAACCCTCTTTCTGCTGGATTAGTCTCATTCACTAGTGGTGTAGAAACAAACCTGGCAGTCAGTCTGCATTGTGTGCATGGAACAGTGTTATGAAGATGCATTTTAATCAAGTAAAGAGACATTTGATGAGTTGCCTGGGTACATATGTGATGTGCGGTTCAATAAATGTAATTATTCAAATTAAATAATCTATGTTGAAGATGTGAATGAAAAAAAGAAGAAGAAACAAGGATTGTGCCTATAACTACAGTATCAATCTGTGTTCAGTTCAAATGAAGGAAAATTGGTATTGCCATCATCTAACTGTCCTGAACCTTATGATACGGCTTTTAGTGCTCAGTTTCATTATGCATGTTAAATTCGCAGGGTAGTTTTTCCCAGGGCAGCGGAGTGGAGAGGAGGGGCTGAGCTGCGCTGCGCCGTGCAGCTACTCACCTCTGACTGAATCCCGTCTCCACCTTTCATCCCTCAACTTGTCCCGCGCGAGGATGGATGCGTTTCGCTGCGTTTCGGACCCGGCGAAGTGTCTGAGGAATGCGCTGTGACCGGGGGGACCGTCGATAACCGGTGCGTCTTTGGGCGTCGGTGATGTTTGCAGTTGGCGGCTGCAGAAATTGCCAACGTGTCGGCGAGTCGACAGACCAACAGCTTTGCTTTGCTGGTGCGCTCTTGGAGAGAGGATGAACGGGCATGTGGATGAGAACGATCTCTCTCCGCGGCTGAAATAACTGTTTCTTAGTAGTGTTGGGTCACTAACTTGAAAACCAGCCAATTGCCACAAAGTCTCACAAGTGAAAACGGGACTGATTGATTAATTGATTGTTCGCCTGAGGAGGAATTCATGCGCCGATAGCTTACGAGGCCAATATGCCAGAATGGCTCCTCTACAGTATTTATTTCTCTGTGGACTTCTGTACATCCAAACCGACGGTAAGTTTACGAATACATCTGTTTCTGAACGTTGTCTTTTAAATGAAGCTTTGCCCCGCGTTAAGCTGTGTAAACACCACTCCGGGATGTAACCTGAAGCGTATTGGACCCACAGCCTTGCCAGCTAAAGTGCATCAAGAGGATACCGAGTACCAATTTGCTGTGAATATTTATTTTGTTGTTTCTCTTGAATTCGTATGCGCCGTATCATAGCTGGTTAATTTATTAGTCCTGATGTAAGATATTGTTTCAGGCCAACTATTTAATGGCTGAGGCAGACGAAGTTCCTGATTTATTCATAAGGGCAGCTAATTGAAGACATTCTTTTTTTTTTTTTTACTAGACTATTTTACTCTTTGATAGCCTCTCCTGAATTCTTTAAAAGAAAAAAAGTCCAGTTGATTATTTCTCAATCATTACACTCCCCAAATCTCCTAATCTGTTTTTCCCAAAAGTGCTTCATGCCTATAATTGTTCAAACTGTGCTCATAGCTTGCTATAATTCTGTTTACCTCAGGTCAGATACTCTGTGCCCTAATGTGTTACTGTGTTAACTTCATTGAGCTTATACCTGAAATGCCTAATGTGCCATCCAGACAATGCTCACTCTGATAGTCTGGCAGTTTGGCCCTGGCTGTTTATGACTGCAGGTTACAGCACATAACATACAAACGCTGCACCTTACACCTAGGAGTCTAACATTCTAGACAGGAAGTCCTTATCGTGGAGTGTTTTGTACTAGTCACCCCCCACCAGCAGCACATGAAGCATAAATCTGTGTCAGTGGAGTAAATGTGGCGCATGTGTTAGCACTAGACAGGACATAACTTGGATGTGTGTTTGGGTGTCTCCTGCACGTTGAATTTATTTGCTACAGCGTATCAGTGCAGTCTAAACAAAGCAGAGCAAGGTCTCGTTATCCCAGCTGTATGGAGCTTAAACTGGTCAGCAATCTTTGACGTGATGTGGACTGAACTCTAAGGTCGCTTTGGAGGATGCTTATATTGAGAGGGCTGCTGACAGATGTTTGTATTGTTTGTCATTTTTCATATGTTTGGGTCGAGTCAAATCAGTGTTGTTACAACGAAACCAAGATATGGTTAATATATAATAATAATACATTTTATTTATAATATTGCAATGCTGTTGCACTGGTTTGTATCGGGCTTTGCACATCAGCACGGCATTATAAAATAATTACTCATGCTACAGTATCATTGCCAATGTCGGAAGTGAAAGAGCAGTGAGAGGGAAGCGCAAGTAAACCCCGTATGCTCTCCTCTGACTGACTGCCTGTGGCAAAAATGTAGGTGATCCATTATCTGTTGGTGAGCGTAATGATGAGTTTGCAACGCAGTGTTTGATACCCAGACAAGGAGCCCATCTTGACTACTCGCGTCTTTGCTGATTTCCAATTTGTCGTGGTCTGGCTGACTTGACATCTCAGACTTGATTTTCAAATGAGAGAAAATCCCTGAATGACAAGTGCCCTTTTCTTGACAGTCAAATGACTCTTTCAATTATAATGACAAATTGAATTCCTCTGAACTCTAGTGGTAGAAAGTTGTCACTTTAGGTTGACTTTTAACAGCATGCCTCCTGCTTATTAACCCTTAAGTGACAAGTTTGCGTCTGCAAGGCCTTGAGTCTCTGCTTCAGCACCATGGATAGATCCCCATAAACAAGCACGCTTATGGAGAAAAGTTGGCAGGACTGATGGTTTTAGGCAGGCTTTGATGAGTCCTGTCTATGTCATAAAAGTATTCTTGATGCATTTAAGTATATCAAGAATCTCTGCAGTTAAATCCTTGTTTAACCCTAGCTGTTATCAGTGCACAGTTATTCAGCTGTTAAAATGCCTGCATTTAATTTAAGGATTCAACTCCCTGCTCATTTAAATTCAGGGTCATGGTGTGCACGGAGGATGCACTGAGCAGAAAGCAGGCGAACCTCCCTGTCTGGGATGCCAGTCCATCACGGGGCCAACAGACTGACAGGACCCCACAGGACCCTCTTGCTGTTAGATGACAGTACCAACCGCTGAGCCAATGTGCCACCCACAACTTAAATCATCTCATTTAAATTCAGCTGTCTGACAGCACAAGTCTCAAACTCCGTATTAGCTACAGTGCAGACTGGGTAATGGGGCAACCAATTAGAAGAAGTCAGTATTTCACAAACCGAGCGTTTGTTTGTGTCATTATGGAGCCACGCAAATGTTATTACTTAACAGACATATGTATAGAATATTAAAAGCATTTTTTAAACATAATGTATCACCATGGGTTGGCGTGTCAGTGCCGGCTAATGGAATGCTTTTTGTCAACAAACCTCTTAATATTATAGTCCATCACATCAATTTTACTGACATTTGAGACTTTATTTTGGTTGCCGTGCAGCAGCCAGTCATCACGGTTGCTTCTGCAATTTGTCATCATCAAAGGCAAAAAAAAAACAGACTATGTAATGCAATTTGAATTTATCTTCTCCAAAATCTCTCTCCAAAACTCGGTTTAGCGGCGCAGACCACACACTTTTGGTTTGTTTGCACGTGCGCAACATAAGAGGAGGACCTTTTAACACAGATATTATAATGTGCTCACACCCCATGAAAGGGATGAGAGGTGTGACGTTGTCACGTCTGTAAACAAACATGGTGCCACTGCGTTTGGGTCGTCCTTCTGTGACATTTAGAGGTGGGATTCATGAGATGGCCTTAAACTGAGCGACGGGGTTCACATGAGCCAAATAAATGGAAAGTATGAGTGAAGTGAGTGTTGTTAACAGGGTTGCGGTTACTCAAATTATGGCATTATTCTTATCACGGTCAGGATTAGGCCATGACATTTGCCGAAGATTGCCATCCAAAGCGGGGGTTAGAATCTAAATATTCTAATCTGGGAACGGCGCCTTTAAAGGGGATAGAGAACTGTAAACTTTGTATATCCTCGGTATTACGGCACAAAGTGAAAGCAGTCGCTGTAGCACACCCACTGAGACAACATGTTTGATGATGTCAGGGTTTGATGGAACGTGTTAATGAAAAAGCTAATGAGATGTAATGACTCTTCAGCTCCTGTCTGCTAAAGTAAACACGGGAGCCTACGTGTAGTAACACAGCGTTTATTGCCGTCTGTAAGAACCTGACACTTATCTACTTTCAAGGACTGAAATGGAATTAGGTTTTGTTTTATTCCACCAATCATGTTTGCCAATCTGTGTGGATAGATGGTTTAAAAAGCAGTGGAAATATAAAAGAACCATATCTTATTTATTTATGTCTGCCATCTGACGTTAATTAATGATATGCGATCAGCTGTACTGTTATTTCAGTCATAGTTGCTATTGCTGCTGTTGGTTCCAAAATGTCTTTGCTGGTTCATTCAGATTAAAATGCATTATTAATGTGTATGTAAATATTAGGATTTTTACTTCAATAAGACCTTCTTTACTCTCTCTTTTCCCTTTAGGGTCTCGCCTTCGCCAGGAAGACTCCCCTCCTCGCATTGTGGAACACCCCTCTGACCTCATTGTGTCCAAAGGGGAACCAGCCACTCTCAACTGTAAGGCAGAGGGCCGTCCGACCCCCACTGTGGAATGGTACAAAGATGGGGAGCGCGTCGAGACGGACCGCGACAACCCCCGCTCCCACCGTATGCTGCTCCCCAGCGGGTCGCTCTTCTTCCTGCGCATCGTCCACGGACGGCGGAGCAAGCCGGACGACGGCAGCTACGTGTGCGTTGCCCGAAACTATCTGGGGGAGGCCGTAAGCCGGAACGCATCTCTAGAAGTAGCATGTAAGTCTGACTTTTCTTCGTGTCCCTCTAGGCATAAAGGTAATGCCATGGTCAAGGGAATCTCAGTGTTGCGTGACAGAAAAATAGAAAAAAACACTTATGCAGTATGTATTGAGGTTGGTAACCTTTTGTGGGGTAGAGGAAAATGTGACAGTGTGTTAATGCTGCATCTGAAAAAGGTGGAGTTTATGTTAAATTAAGCATAACGTTTTGGGGCTGTAGTGCTAGGGGATCCACATATAAGATGTCATCTGTCATAATATGTGCAACGTCACCTTTCCACTGAACCTACAAGGGAGTGTGTGTTTGTATACTTGGCCGTGTGCATGGTATGTGTGCGCATATGTGTGTGAATATGTTCTCAGACTGTTAGTGAGACCTGTTTGGATGACCTGTTTGAGTAATATACGGGCAAAGCTGTGAATCGCTCCGGGGAGGGAGAGAGAGAGAGAAAAAAAAGGAGTGGGGGGGACGATGGGGGGCAGGATTTTAACCTAGCTCACTCCCTTTCACTGTTTGGATTTGGAAAGATGCAGCCAGCTCCCAGCCAGTTTTCTCCCTGTGTGGGAGAGAGGTGCTCTGGGCTATTCACATTTCCATTATGTGCTAAACTGAGCTGATTTCTTGCCATGAACAAGATGCACACACGCTCGGACGCACACACGCATATACGTGCACACAGGGACGCGCACCCGGCCTAGCCTGCTCTGGCTGTCATGCTCGCAGGATCCCAAGCACACTGCAATAATGTTATTTGGTTGCAAATTTACAAAATATAAACCACTTCTATAATCTGGTTTACTGTAAAATACGTGAGCATGTGCGTAATAACTAGACCGTGATATACTATACAGTGTAGGCTGCTGTGAGAATTCTCTCAGGCAGAATTATGATCTTACTGGCGCTGTTTTGACATCAGCTGATTTTTCACCCAATGATCTGTATTTGTCTGGAAATGGAATGGGACAAAAAATAAGAAAAGCTGAGATAAGGACCGTGAACCTAATAGCTCCTCTGACAAGACATTATCTGAGTTCTTGGGCATCTTTTTGTCTCATAGCGTTTTCCACAGAAGACACTTGCGTCTCATTTGTCTTTTCTCACTGGTGGCGATTACTCTGCTTCGTTTCAAATCAAAAGCAATGAACTGTCCTGGAAAGAGGAATGCTTAAGGCGATGGCGGGCACGTGGAAGGACAGAGGAATCTTAAACAAGAATGCGCGTCTGTGAGTGCGTTTGATTGTTTCAGAGGACATAGGATTGGTTTTAACATAAAAAATGACACATTGTGGCGTATGATATTGTGGCCGAATACTACCTTGTGCTCAAATTACTGTAACAGTCTATCCCCATCTCACCGTAACCAGAAGTTACACTGCACTACACATCGCATTTACTCGGCACATCTTGAGTTGTGTCTGAAGATAGCGAATTACTCTCTCGCTCTCTCTCTCTCTCTCTCTCTCTCTGTCTCTCTCTCTCATAAAGAAACCAGAGACCCAAAACTGTCGTTATAGTGTCAAGAGACAAATGCAATGGCTGCTTCACTGATTCCCTTGACTGAATAGAGGGCGACTTTATGAACACAATGACTGTGTCAGAGTGATTTTGCGGGGATTTTCTGGTTCTCCTTAAATACAATAAAGCTCATTTGTGTTCCGTAGCTCAAACGGGCCTTCGGAATTCATTTTCTGAGTTAATTGTCACACTCTTTGTCGACACAGGAGCTTCAATTATTATTGCCAAATAGTTCTTATCCCCTATTGTTGGTGGATGGGCGTGCTCTATGTACGGTCTTGTTATGAATTTGAAGTGCCAAATGTAAAGGAGCTAAATCTAAATGTGATGAACTAAATAAGGGCGCTGCTTTAATCTTCAACCCGGAGCAGCTTTAATGAACCCTGGAATGTTGTCATGTGCATCTTCGGTGATGTATTGCTGCGTATTAAATCCTTCCTGGAGCCATCAGTGAATACAAAGCCATTGTTTTGTATTTTGCTGTGTATGTACAGGGAATAATTTCCCTTTGTGTGGACATCCTGAGGAATTAATCTTTGCACAGTGGAGGTCACCTCACATTTATAGCTCTGAACTTCTTGGCGGTTATATGAACCATGCAGTCTTACCACAGGAGCTAAAAACTCCTATTTCCAGTATTTATTACATTTTAAGTGGCTGCCATCTAAGTACTTTGAACTATAACATTTGTTGTTGCCTGAATGTCTGGCTTTGAAAGCTGAATACGTTGCCTCCAACTCTGCCCACAAAGGAAGCTATCCCAATGTTGATCTTATTTACCAGTCTAAATAACAGCCTCTAACCTATTTTTCTTTGCAGACAGTGTCAATAGGTTGATTTTTTCTGGAGCTTCTCTTACATAAAAGACAGTACATCCAAAGCAGCCTCTAGTCTTCTTTCTGTAATTCCGAATATCATGGCTACAGGGATGCATAATCACATGCCTCCTCCAGGGGCTGCAGGTTCCTGCCAGTACGGCTGCAGCCAAAGTTGTCATGCAATGCTCCGGGTGGGAGCGAGTTGGGAGGATGAAAGTGCTGTGGGGTTGATCTGACAGCGAGTCCTGCGCAAAACGGTCCGTTTCTTTAGGAGTCCGCACACATCCTCAAATTTTCTAGTGGGCTGTAGCATTGTATCTCAACCAGTGGCTTAGAAAATGTAGCTAACCAGAGGAGAGCGACTCCCGCGGGTACATTTGTGCTGTACAAGCTCAATTTTGGTGGTCCGTCATGCATTTTGTGAGCTTGAGTCTGACTGAAATTTGAAGAGGCATTATTCATTCAGAGTGATTCAAAAACACTTCAGCTGTTTAAGATGGCAGCAAAGCTTAAAATATGTAAATTATGCAGCCACGCCAGACAGCTGGCAGCTCGGCAAAAACAAATAATGTATCTTATAACATTCAATTGTCTTATATATTTACCGCTTCTTACTAAAAGCATTTATTTTTCCACGCACGTTTCACAGAAGAGCCCATGACAAAGAATCAATAAAAAGTAGCCAAGAAAAATCATACTGAATGCCTTGTTTTGGTATTGATCTTCCAAACTGGCTGTGGGTAAGATGGCAGGAAACAGCCCAAAAAAACAACACACAGCACACACCCTAAGTGACGTCTTCCTTAGATGTGAAGAACTAATTTGTATCCCTCACCATGTATTTATTTCCTCACTCAGTTGCTTTATTACCCCTGACACTTTGTCACTGTTTTAAAGCGTTTGCCTTTTTGAGTTCCCTTCTTGTGCCTAATCATCTCTCTTCAGGCTTACTTCAATACAACTGTGATGTCTGTAGGGACAGTATTAACACAATTTTATTCCATCTGGATGGTTATTTCATCTTTGTTAAACAGTGTTTTTTTGTACTTTTTTTCTAAACGGTGGAAGTGTTTTACGTTGCGCACAAAGCTCGTTTGAGTTTGAAATGGATTGACCAGCCCTACATATATAGGCAGAGCTCTGTTTTTGCTGCGACTGAAAGCGAGAAAGCCAAAAGGGAAACAAATGTTAATCTGGTGGCGAACGGGTGAATATTCACTGCATCAGCTTGAAAGCACAAATAAAATATAATAAAAAAAGCATTTCACCCTTGTTGAAATTCTATTTCCTGAACAGTCTTGTTGGGTGCATATTTGACACGAATGATAACATCAGCCATTTCACCAAGAAATGAGGCCATGTCTGCTTATTATTAGAAGGTCCTGTATTATTGCTTGACAAACAAGACTCACTGCGTTTGCGGCGCTGTTGCAGCACGTCACTTGATTTTCACATCCAAGTATGTAATTTTAATAATCAGCAGTCACCTGCTGTCAATGTGTACAATCACACTTGGCCAACCGCTGAGGCAGCTTTCCACATCTTCCGTCGGTTAAGTCGGGGCCGCCGCAGCTGAGCGCCACTCCCGAGCAACACACAATGGCGCAACCTCCAGTGGACTGGCACTAATCATCGATCATCAGAGTGAGTGGCTGTTGATGGAAATAGAACGGCTTCCTCAAACTATTAAGAAGGCACAGAGAGGCATGTACAGTGATGTGTCGAAGGGAGGTGTGGGCGGAGGGGCGGCGGATGCAAGGGTGTTCATTAGCACAAAACTGAGGAACAAGATGAGTCCCCCTCTGTTTTACTGTGCTGGGAGAATTAGAAGTGTAGTCAATCAGCCAGACAATCATCAATTAAATCCTCACACTTACAGACAACTGGCAACCTAAGCAGCTACAGTGCTCCATAAATCTAGTGCCTGGATTAGGGTTGATAGTGCACTTCGGTAATTATTTTTGATAAGAGATTATATACAGTGGACATTTATGTGAAAATTCACTAGAAAGCGTACAATGAATATATTTCATTATTTCAGGAACATGTGTGGATTCTGAGCCAAGATCTAAGGAGCATGCAATATATAGTATAACTTAAATTTGTCTCAAATTCTGTTGTCAAGTTACTAGTATTGGGAATGTAAAAGGAAAGATAACGGCGAAAAGTATATATATCTGTAGCCTGGCCAAAATGCTAATGGCTAACAACATAGCATGATACGGTG
This sequence comes from Planiliza haematocheilus, assembly GCA_005024645.1. Taxonomy (NCBI): domain Eukaryota; kingdom Metazoa; phylum Chordata; class Actinopteri; order Mugiliformes; family Mugilidae; genus Planiliza; species Planiliza haematocheilus. The sequence continues at coordinate 3,837,506 of SRSE01000276.1, read as the reverse complement.
TGACAGATGGAGTGTTTGCAATGAACACAGTCTTAGTTTAGCATGTTAGAAGGGTAATATCTGATGTAGTGCTAAAATCCTACGCATACAGTTTTGCAGAGGCTACATGCCAAAGATGGATGTCTGTAACAAATGTGGACATATTTCACAAGATACATTCCGAGTGTCGCTGGAATTAATCCTATGGGAATGGCATATCTATGATTCCCACAATCAAATTTAATGGCAATAGTTTTGTTTGTTTCACAAGCAATCTTTAACTAACCTTGGACTCCAGCATGAGTTATATGTAGTCCTTGAACTAGCTCCATGTGACATACACCAATCAGGCACAACATTAAAAGCACTGACAGGTAAAGTAAATGGCACTGACCATCTTGTGTTTGTGTTTTGGAGGCACAAGGAAGACCTACATAATATCAGGAAGGTAGTCATAATGTTATACCAAATCAATGCATATGGTAAATTATCAAAAAATACTAAACTAATTTCACATCAACAGGTAAAAACGATAATTCTTTGGTGAGCTGGGTTCAGAAAACTGCAAAATACCTGTTACCGGTTAAATGAATGAAAGGCAAACAGGAGAAAGGTACACATAAGGGCTGCTGGACTGGCAACAGATTGTGCTATGTGGCTGAGCTACCTACTCATACAAAACATTGACAGTCTGCCTGGAAACACACAGGACTGGCAGGCACCAAGGTTGGGTGTTGTCACTTGGTAAGACTGAAATGCTCGATTAATGGCCACTTGCCACTTCCTAAAACACAAGAGAATGCCTTCCAATGGAAAAGCTACAGAACCTTAATAGATGTAGAACATGTTTGATTCCACTAACTAGGCACCTAATAATAGTAATGACCGGCTATGACTTCATGGCATTACAACAACAATCTGACCCAGAACCTGGAACTCCAGAGCATATACCTTCTAATGATCTACCCATGTGCTCTACTGCAGTATGGCAATGGAAGCTAAATGATTTCTTCCATGTGATGCACTTTGGGAAACAAGACTAAAAAATCTAATTCTGCCAATAGGCTATGTTGTTTACAACATGGTTTACAGAGCTGAATGGCTACAAGGAATGCCCATCCTTGAGGAGGACACAGCGACAAGATAGCAATATATAAGGAAAGGTCCAATTTGGTCCTTTAAGGCCAATAATGAATACATTACACTAAACTAATGTTGGTATTATGCATATGAGAATTAGCAATCTTTATTGTTTTCATTGCACTACCTAAAACCAGACCAGACGAGCACGAAACAGATGGAACTATGGCATTCCCAGCTCTTTCAGTATACCATGTGTAAGTGAGTGCGAAAATGTTCTCACACATTTTGAAATACTGTGCACTCCAAGATGCTCATATGTCGGGGAAAAAAAAAAAGAGGGATCCGCTGTTGTGCCATTCTGGGTCCTTCACAGAGGCAATTTGAAAGCACTGCTTCCTAGAGACTGCGAATGGTAGCAGAGTCATGTTTCACAAATCACTGTGCCCCTGTAAAGGACTCATGCAAGCTCATGGACGGGTCATAATTATGCTGTTTCCTTTGATGGGTAAAAGGTACGAACATGAGTGAGCGGAAACTACATCATGTTGGTAACTGCAATCTGCATGTTGCAAATTTAGGGAAACTGACACAGATACTTGATCAGTTTGGGATCTAGTGAATTTGGAGGCCAGGTCAACACCATGTGCTGGTTTTCATGTTTTTTTTAGTTGTTCATAAAGCATTTTTGTTGTGTGTCAGTATCAGGCTGCATCCTGCTGGGGATGGCTGCTGTCATCACGGAGTGTCATTGCTATGGGGTGGGGGTGTCTGGTCTGGTCTAGATGGGTGCTACATGTCTAAGTAACATCCACATGAATGCCAGGACCAAAAGTTTCCCAGCAGAACACTGTATTGTCACAAGATGGTCAGTGTTATTTACTTCTCCTGTCAGTGGTTTTAATGTTGTGGCTGATAGGTATAATTGCAGTCCGTTTACCATTAGCAGTCATCTCGACATCTCTAGGGCAGTTCACAGCAATTTCAGAGATACGGCAATGAAAACACTATGATGTACCATTCTAGCAGGTGTTAACATGATTGAATCAGTAATATCTGGTCTGTGAACGAAGAAATATCTTATCTCCAATCTTAATTCTCAGTTCAAGAATACATTATATGCACGAGAACAGAAAAGCAATATCTCTCAAGGACAGACACAACGAAGATGTGTAAAGCTGTCAGTTCACCTGCTCTACAAGAGCATAATTCTTTAAAAGCCTTAGGGGGTGATTACACTGAAAAAGGTAATGCTTCTCACCCCTGCAAGTGTAAATCCAATCACAATTTTTATTTTATGTTATTTATTCATTTGTCTTTTTGCAGTGGGGGTATCTTGTTGTTGCTAGGCAGCCTGTAATCAGCCATCAATTACTTGTGTGCCAGTGAGCTACATATAACTATTGACAGCAGCCATGTTAAGGCAATCAAAAACAAAGCTGAGACACAAACCTCAAATTTCCGCTCTGCAGCTCCTCTAAGCTTTACATGTGTTTTTTATATCATGGTGGTTATGGGTTTTAAGTTCTGCTCAGCCTTTTCCCTGATTCTGTTTTTCACACTGCAATGGGGAAGGCTAGCTTTTGGCCAACTGTAATCGGACAACAGGGAATGTTGCAGCCTTTATCTGTTCAGGGAAGAACTATCTCCAACTAAGGATGCTCAAAGCCCTATATGCACAACAAATTCCTAATACCAATTGAAATCCATTAAATAAGACTGTTGTTCAGTGCTTAAAAACAAGTCTGTGACTGAGACCTGTGGTGAAGTAATTACAGTATGAATGATGTATCTGCATTTAGTTCAGGTAAGTAGAGTAGCGCTAACTCTGCTGTAATGTACAGATGATTGATGTTCAGTTGTGGTCCATGCTACAGCAGTAGAATCTGAATGAAGTGTTTTAACCTATCTGATTATAATCCTTCATGTCTCATCATTTGTTAGTGGCTCTTTGCGTCAGTCTAAGACATTAATAAAGCAATACCAATAGTTCCATCCAGCCAGTGAAGCTACAGGAGATGGGAGATTTATTTCCCTCTATTAAACATGGTCTTGTTTTATAACAGCACAAATATAGAGGTGGGCAGGGCTTTCGAGTAGAACTAATTTATGGATGTTTTTTGGCTGAAGACAGTGAGATAAGGGGCTAGCATCTGGTGCTAACTGGACCATGCTCGCTCCTCGGAGGTCTGTGCATTATGAGGTTCGGTAAGTTAGCTAAGGGCTAGCATCTGGTGTTAATTGGACCATGCAAACACCTTTAAGAGCTCTGGTGCACTTTCTTACAGTTGGTTGGAAGAAACATATGCCTGGCGTGAAGAAGCGCACTAACTCGATTTACTGTGTTGAATCTTTTTTGTGGCTTTGTGGCAGCTGTATGCGCTCAGGGATTCAAGGTAGAATTCAACATTTTAGAGTCGCTGTCCTTTTCAGAAATATACTCCACAATGGATTTGTTCTATAAAATGTATCAAGGACATTTTGGGTTGTCATTTTCTTAAATCTGGGTATCTAAAATAAATGAAGTCTCCATTTCTCATAGGTCCCTGTAATATTTATACTCAAATTCAGTGACCACCTCACTAACACATCTGGCCTCCCTAAAGAGGCAATTCTAATTCTGGCAAGGAAAAATTATGATTTTAAATATCTGTTAATATCTGTGTCAAGATACAGTACATGAGTTTCAAATGGAGAATATATTTGGAAGCAACAAATATAATAAATAATCTGTAAGGATTACAGTTTTTCCCATCACAAAAATTACTAGAATTCCATGGATGGTCAATGTTTATTAAATGCATCATCAGGTCTAAGGCTATCCTTGGCATTCCTTTGAAGGGACAGGCACAAAACTATTGTGTGCCTGTGCTTGATGAAAAGTATTGTAAAAGAGTTTTTAAATGACAATGGTGCTTGACAAAATCATATGTAATGTAAAATGTAATATGTGATTATACACTGCTGTAATTCTAAAACTGGCAATTATAAACAGACAAGACTGTGTCTATATATGATCAGTGTAACGGCACCAGCGGTCAGTGCCATCCTTTAAGTGTTTAGATAGTCGCCGGAAAACCTCTGGTAAAGGTCATATTTGATCAAGCTACTCCCATGCACTTGTCACAGCCTTTGACCGAGGTAACTGTTATGAATAAACCAAATACTCCTGTCTAGCTGAGGTGTCCTGCCGACCGATTGAAAGTCTTCCAGCAAAGCAGTGTGGAAGGCTGTTGCTGCCAGTGACAGACTTCTAGGGAGAAAAAAAAATGTATACTGTCAAAATAGCCTTGAGTTTAATGCTTAAGTTGCACTGGAAGGCCGTGTGGTAAAAAATTAACTCAGAAATTTCTTTTAAATCCAACCAATTCGATATTGAACGCCCGAAAAGCATCTGCACGTGCTACGCATCCGGAGACATTTGATAAAATGATTTCCAGTGCTCATGTTTGGATTGGATTTGGCAAAGACCACACAGCAAAATCCATTTTCAATGTGATGGATCGCAAAATGATTCATTACATGCCGCTGTCTACTTTTCAAGGTAGTATATTGTGGGGCCGTACACAATACATTATTGGCTATAATTTAATGCAGTCGTGTTCCAACATTTGAATTTGAAATATGGCTTTACATCTCCTTTTAGATGAGTTGGCGCTGGCTTAAGCTACTCCATTAGCAGACCTTGAATGGGGCCTTCATGCTATTACAAATACAGCTGTAACTTATTGCTGCTGTCATCTGTGGAAGCTGCAGCTGGGTGCAGCAGCTTCTGTTGTCAGAAAACTACATCTACCTGTGTTTTATAACAATTGTATAAAGTCAATTGGATGTAGAGAAGGGATTGCAATCAGAAAAGAAAAAAAAACTACCCCTAGCATGCTCATGCTTATGCCACAATTGTGTATATTTATGGGAATGGGTGTCTTTACTCATGTGTGATTGTGTTCATCTGAGTGTGACAAAGCTAAGGCGTGTGTCTCTCAGCAAAATGATAATGGTTCGTAATTGTTGCTGCACAGTGATTGATGTGCAATCTCTGCATAAAGTCTTGATGAGGGAGAGAGGGCATCCTCAGGCTGATAAAAAAAAAGAAAAGAAACCCAAGGAGTATTAAAAATGTATTGTTTTTATTCTGTCTTTGCCATGTTAAGCTGGAAGCAAGCCGTTGTATTATAATGTCTGTCTTTTTGCAGTGTAAAACTTGATATGAGTATGCCTATTCACTCCCTTCGCCGGTCTCCACTGTGGCCGGGGTGCTGACAGTGAGGAACATCATCAAGCAGCCAGAGGGGCTCCAGAGTTTGTTCATTATTCATGTGGCCTACCCAACATCCCACCCAATCTAGGCCAAGGCACTGTTATAACTGCTAAGTGTCACATCCAAGACTTCCGTTTGCCCATTCATTCACCTGCATCAGTCTACCAAGGAATCATCAACAACTCCCTCCACCCCATCTTCTGATTCACAAAAAAGTGGACCGGGCCAGCAATAAACTGCCATCAAACTTCCCCGCAACACACCTCAGTGAGTAAAAAGGCATGGGAATATCCAGAGGCTTGATTAATTCATGAAATCTACTGAATGCAGTATCTGTCTTGCATCCAACCCCCGAACACACGCACTTAAGCGTCTGTTTTCTTTTTACCTGGGTTAGGTTATTTCATAAATAAATGCTGTAAACAAGAAAGAGTGGGGCACTCTGTATGTCCTGGCCCTGCCTTTTCTATTGGCACATCCACAAAGTGCTGCACCCTGTTGTGTGTCAATTCAATCTTCACTGTTGTAAAGGGTGTAATTGCAACAAGACTGGCAAAAACATTCCATCCTATCTGACATGTTGTAGTAGTGAAGTGGACTGGATGAGTGTCAGTGGGGGGGTTCTGAAGCTGCAGACCGTATGCACTGAATGCCTTTCTAATCACAAGCTTTAATGTATGCCTTATATACTGAATAGTCTGTTTACATCAACACACTGCTGCCTTTTTGAATGGCATTCTTCTAAATAAATACATACCTTGAATGCTTACCATCCCACTCTCTTGATTACTTTCTCATCTCCAACATAGCATGTCCTTTGTTGTCCTTCACTTCTATAAACCACAGACTGGGAAGTCTTTTTTTTGTAGAATTTAAAGACCCATTTCATTTCTAGGCCTTGTACGTTATAGATTTGTGCGCACTTCTGCCATGCTCCATTTGATGTATGCCGTGAGGACTTTTAAGTCCTCCACTGCAGCTGTAAAAATCTCTTGTATGAATTAAAAGTGATTGGAAACACGTCATGAGCCCCGCGCTCTATGATGGCTTAACTTCACACTTAAAGACACTTTACACCGGCTCACAGTGAGGGGATGGAACACCGTGTAATTGCATTATTTGTTGAAGTGAAATGTTGTGTTACGTAAGGCTTTCCAGAACACCTGTGTTTTGGTTTTATCTTTGCTTATTGTTGTGTCTGCTGCACATTTACACTCAGCTCCACGTCCAAGGCTAAATGGATGGTGCACAATAGCAGCATTTTCATGGAAGCTTCAACACTTTTTCAGTATGATCCACTAATACTAAGAGCAAATTCCTGTTCATCACAAATAAAAGCTCTAAACATTGGGACTACTAGTCATGACAGAATTAACAAAATTTGATCGGTAATGTCCATTTGATTAGAACGAATGGACAGTGCAGAAAGCTGTTTTGTAAAGCAACTGTGTTCCTGTGTAAAGGTTGCTGCTTCCGTGGTTTGTGGGTTAGCTTGGGCTCATGCTCCAGTGCTTAATGTGCACTAGTCCATTGCTGCAGATGTTGTCCGCATGGGGACTGGAGCTGAGGAGTGACCAACAGAGCTCAACGTGGGGAGGGACGGACAGCGTGTTCCAGAACAGATGTTTCCAGCCTTTGTGCGTTTGTCATTTGGGCTTTAATCTGGTCAGTGAAGGGCATTAGAGTATAGAGGAGGCAAAGGGGATAGATGCTGCGCGCACGGGGACCCCAGCTGTCGGCATCCTTGAGAAGGCCACCCCCACCCCTCTCGCAAATCCTAACTTCACCCCTGCACTCAAAGCCGTCCCAATAAAATCCGTACCCATATAACGCTAGCCAAACACCACAGACTTTGTAATTGGCTCGGAATTAGGGCACATGGTGTATTGTTGAACCTGTGGAGATTATGCATTATGCTTGAATCTGTGGAGATTATGCAGCGCTGGGATATTATGCCTCCATTTTCTCTGATTGCGTCTCTGTATTATTTCGCTGCCTGTGCCTCGGTGAATATCCAACTCATTTCATCCTTTTTTTTCCCCCTGTCCCTAATATTTTACCTCATTCTCTTCTCACTTTTCTCTCAATTACCTTCTCTTCTACACTCTCTATTATTCTTTTTCACTCTCTCCTCTTCACCCCCTCCCTCCTCCTCCTCTCCTCGTCTTCTCCTTAGGGCCTCTGGCTGTTTCCCCAGAAGTGATGTTCTCCTGGCCAGATGATGCATGCATATCTCTTGTGTCTTCTTGATGCTAACTCGCGTCGACATTTGCACGGCATTGTGGGATTCTGCTCTCGGTCATATTTCATGTAATGATGAAAATGATGATGGTGATGAGGAATCAGGGAGGAGAAGGGGGGGGGCGAGTGTTTCTATTTTCTACCCTTGTCTTTTCTTTAATATCAATCAGCACAGCGAGACAAGATAGAGGATAATGGGGCGGTCGCGGAAAGTGTGGCAGCGATAAGAAGTTCTGGTTTGAGTTTCCGACAAGTTCCTCCTCGCTAACCATAGCCCATGAGCAACACTGAGTATTGTGCACAAAGAACCAGCTTTCATCACTGCCGGTGTTGTGCGTCAGCTCTGAATTTTAAGCTGCACCACTTTCACAGCTGCTAATGCCAGGGTCAACGGTTTCTTTCTCATATTGTCCACTGTCGTCATCAGCCGTGTTTACTTGAACACTGTGTTCTGATAAAGAGACAGGAAGTGAAAATAATCCCTAATAGAATGGCATTTTCCTTGCTAGTGCGCTAACAAGGGGAAATGTGTTCTAAGCAAAAACAGGGTGAAAGAGAAACGGCGTGCATAAACACATTCGTGGAAGTGGGGGGTATCATTATTGGATGAGTCGGGCCGTGGCAGACTCTTACCCCTCCTGCAGTGTGTCTCCTGCGTGCACGTGCAGTATATTTGTGTCTGTTGGAGAGCAAGTAAGAGCTGGTGGTTGCGTGCACACTTTAGGGACTTGTCGGTATGCAAAGCTGTGTCAGTGGATATAGCATCTATGGAAGAGAGATTTCTCCACAGTCTTCGCTACACCCTAATTAATCTGCTTAAACCTGCTCGGCCTGTCTCCAACACTCTTACACATCAGAAAAGCCAGACAGCTCTGAATCCAACCAGGATTTTCTGGTTCATGGATGGCAGTGGAAAATCATTCCAGCCTCACATCTGACAGCTTTCTGTCAGGGTGTGCAGAAATGCATATAAAATAGAGACAAACATACACCTCATCATTTTTATGATGGATATTGGAAGGGGAGGGAGTTATCACAAGGGGGTCATGAAACCCCCTCAAACAGCCGGGTTGTTGGTTTATATTGCCGACCTGCATCCGTTGCCTCCGAGATGACAGACACGGCCACAGCCAACAGATGAAGTAATTTATGGTCAGTAGTGTTCTTTTAGCCTTGCCCGAGGCTGTGGCTGTGATCTGGATATTGCAAAAAAATACCAATGACAAAAGGGTGACAGTCATTTTTCTGTCTCTTTGACTCACTCTTACTGCTGGAGCCGTTGTAAACAACTCTCCCGGAATATCTAATGGAGCAAATCTGCACCATGCAGTTGAATGTTTTTGAAAGCAGCCCTGTCCAGACTTAAATCCAGCTTGTTCACCTTATTCAAGTCCGCTAAGAAACATGCTCTTCAGGAGTTTTTCTCTGACTTGTCGTGATACCACCCACAGAATCTTACACTGAATGTCAAATCAGAGCTGCAGATAAGGTTTCAGGGTTTTGGTTGCACTTAAGCAGATTACAATGTAACGATTGGTAAATAAAGGACTCGTCACTGAAGCAAAAATGAAATATCCATTTGTTTCTTGGCAATATGCTGCAGTATCTACAGCGTGCAGACTAATAGAGAGGAGTGCATGTGCTCCTGAGATTTAGCATATTACGCCTAACCGTAATTCTATACAAATTAAGCAAAATATTTATACTACCAGACACCGGCCGTTCAGTTCCAGGAAGTTGCAGTGCAGCAGGTCCCTCTGATGATTTGCAAAATCATCGTTGTTCTCGGAGGATGCTTATCCAGTCAATCAAGATAATAGCTATAGTGTATGGAGACTGTAACTCCTCTTTGCAGCAGTGTACCATGACAGATTTATATTGGACCTAGTACGGTGCTATCTGAAAAGTTAATAGGCTTAATAATATAAAGTTAATATAAAACATTTTGTGACTGAGTAAAATGTGGCTATATTTCTATAGATTAAGGCAGGCTGAAAGTGGTTTTGCATATCAGCTCTGTTCCCTGCCAATCAGAAGACAAATAACACTTGTGCTGATTTGAAATCAACCATCTCTTTGACTCCTGATCTGGAGTAATGAAGACAAAACTGCAATCATGCCTTTTAAAGTTTGAAACGTTGCACTTGAGCTTGATTAACTAATATCAGAGTCAGACAATGAAGTGCTTTTTATTTGTTTAGAATAAGAAGCTACTTTCCCATGCATTTGCAGAATTTCATTTCTTATTTATTTATTTATTTATTTTGCATCTATGCAGCCCTTTTGGGTTTTTAATGTAATTCATTTCTATTTTGAGGTATGGCTCTTGTTGAGATGAGAACATGGATGAGATGATTAACAAAAAGACTCCATTCGTGTCATTTGCGAAGCCAAGGAGCACTGCTTGGGTTGATTTCAGTGATATATTTAGTTTATCATCACAGCAGTAGTTAATAGCACAGAGTAGGAGGATAATAAAAATGAAATATTCTTTTCTTTCCTTTTGTAACTTGGAAAGGACAAACATATAATGATACCAAATGAACCTCAGTTTAAAAACATAGTGACCATAACCTGATCAAATTTACAAACTGTGATTGTGACCACCATACTGTGATAGGTATTTATAATCTAGGGATAAGGAAAATGATTTGACCTATATACCGCTAACTCTCAGGAGAAGGACTCAAAACATGAGCTTGTCTTTTTGTGATGTGAGCCAAAATAAACATGTAAAATGCCAGTATTTTGTAGGATGGGCTACCGTTTTACAGTTTATGGAATACATATCTACAATGTTTTTTGGAGAAATTAGTGTGGATATCTAAGCTTTTACTTTTAAATCAGATCAGATGTAACATTTCCATATTGGTGCAGAATATTATTACGTTTTTGTCCCGTAAAGTGGATAAGACTAGTTTTAATCACGGTGTGCTTGAATTAGAAGTGGGCCACCATTTGTTCCATGTAAAACTGTGTTGGGAAATCCAAAAATTACTACAGATGAAACTTAACCCACACACATAGTACTTATTTGGTTCTTTTGTATCCAAACTATTCAGCCACAGTCATTACGCAGACATAGTATGTTGAAGGAGAAAAAAATGTGTTTCTCTGAAAAAGAAATCAGTCCTATCAGCTGACATCATTTGATAAGTGGGGAGTATTTTTGTACATGAAATGGGATGTTCACTTCTTCTTCTAGAACTGGGCTTTCATTTAAAAGCACAACAGAAAGTGCCACTTTAAAGTCCATTGTTAAATGTTTAATACAGCCAACAGGCAACTCACCAATCCCTCACATTTTTTTCGTCCGCCCTGAAAATGACACATAGGAAGAAGAAGAAGAGAAAAGAAAAAAAATAAATCTATAAATGGCTGAAATTTTTAGCGCTACAAACGCTAAGTTCACAGAATTCGTAGCTGTAGGTTGAAGCTTGTGTATGATAAAGGTGCCTGTCTGTTTTTTGGTTGCTTCAGATAACCAGCTTCTGTCATGACTCAGCTAAGGCACAAGTCTATTTTTCTTCAGCAAAATGCGTTTTACCATCATATATGAACATTTTGTCTGTTTGCACATGTTATTCAATATATTTTTGTTTCCATTAAGTCCATTCATTTATGGCTCAGTTACACTATGTTAATAGTTTGTTCTGTTCTTACACTGGATCCAGTCACAAGCTTGCCTGGACTTAGTGGAACAAGTAATTATAAATAACCAAAATAATAATTTTCACTTGTCACGGTTTATCTGCAATGCTGAAAAGTACATTATTAAGATGGTGTGTTACTTGATTTTATTAAAAATTTGTCTAGTAAATATTCATTCATCACATTTATAATTGTATCAAAGCAGTAGTCAAAGCAGAAATCTGGTTTTATCAGAGGTGATCAGGCCATCACATCCTTTCAAGAATACCTTGCCTGCCTGAGTGAATTTAGAAGGCAGTGTTAGTTATTCATACTGAGAGCCACTAAACATCTCTGCTTGCTAATATCGGCTCAGACTTATTTTGTGATCACGTTTTAATGTATTTGTGCAGTATCTTGAAATTAGCTTAGCTGGAAGTATCTAGTTACTTTAGTTTCAGCTACGCTCAGGTGCCGATATATAAGTCAATAGCATGGTACGGAGACAGGAACTGGAAACATAATCTTGTTCTAAACTCTTGAAAAGAGTAGAGTACAAAAAATGCACTTGATGTCTCTGAAGATTTTGGCGCTTATGGACTGCAGAAACTTTTTCATAGTTCCTGTAACTGTTGTAGCTGTTTTTTTTTGTGTCCTCACTGCAGGCATTTCAGGATAGGTGCTTTCTTCAGCACAAGAGGGACCTTTAGTGACAACTATATGCGATGTTGTTGTGTGTTATTTGATGTAGAGAAATAAGTGACATTGCTATACCACCCGCCACCTATTGCTGCACATCACGTCAGCACTCCAACTGGCAGAGAGAATGCAAACACACACAAAAAAGGCCCTTGAAGGTAGTTCTTAGGGGAGCTCCTCAGTAGGTTGAGTTCACAGAACTATTTGGTCTGAAAGTAACTATTGTGTGGTGATGGTCTTATCCTCAGACTGAACTGTCTCTGAAACACTGTTCTGTGTGCTGCAACCACACATGCAAACATACACACTCAGACAGACAAATGCACAAACAGTCACACCGAACAGACAGGCAATCAATCAAGTCATGTTTTAATTGGACTTAGGACAAATGCTTAAGTAGAACAATTCCAAAACTGTCTTTCCCCTTCTGCGTTAGCTCAATTAATCCCTGATTGGAGCTAATTGCTTGTGAAAAGTCTATTTGAAATAATGGTGGATATAAAGTAGACTGAGCATACTTGGCGGTGTTTCCTTCACTCTTTAATGCGGCCTTCCCTGCCAAACAAACCAAATATTTGATGACAGAGTGCCTAATTGCCTCCTTTGTATCTCACCCACTCCCTGCCTTTGATTAACAAGCACGGGCAGGTGCATGCTATACTAATGTGTGCAGGGTTTAGATTTACGTTCACACGCCGTGGTTTATACACTGACTTCGATAGTCATTCACAATCACTAAATCACCATGCAGTTGTCCGGTAGTCGTACTTCCTGTTTGCCAGCCATTAAAACACTCTAGTCTGGCTTCACTCAGGCTATTAAAAGCTGTTAAGCGGGCCGAATAAACTGTGAGCTAATGATGAGAATGCATCTGCGAAATCTGAACTCCCCAGCACCACATTTAGCAACACTTAATTAATCTTAATGGATTCTGAAATAAGCCAGCCAAACAAATATCTTATCCATAAATTACTTTCCTCTGTTCCGTAACACGTTTTGCCACAGAGCACTCCCTTGGGAGGCTTTAACTCGCTCAAATGAATGTATATGTGTGCGGTATGCTGTAAGTGTGAGAGCAGAAACACTTACAGTAAGCGCAGACTGAAATCACACATCCTCTCCCAGCAGAAAAGAATTTTGTTTGCCACGATATTAGCTCCTTAAATCACCCGCTCTTCCGTTTTCCCTTTCTCATCATTTTCACTCTGGTCTTAAATTTTTCTTTTCATACACAATCATTCTCTGTCTGTCTCCTTCTGATGTGAGGGAACAGAAAGTGTTAGGGACTGCACCGGTGCAAGCCTAGTTTTTTTGTGGTTTTTTTTGTGTGTTTTTTGAAAGGATGCCATTTAAATTCAGTGTTGAAGTTGGATGAGCAGTTTCAGCGAGTGGTATTTGTGGGAGCATGTTTGTTTGCTGCGTGTGTGCGTGCGTGCCCCGTGCGTGATTGCGTATGTGTGTGTGTGTAGTGCCTTCCACGATGTTCTTATCACCTCCTCACACACCTGCTTCCCTCGAAGACTGAGCCTCCCCTCTTCTCATGCCTCCTCATCAAAGCCAGATCCAGCCACAGTTGTCGCTTCCCTTTCCCTGCATGCGCCCCCCCCCCGTCTGCTTTGGCTTGCGTTCAACACCCACCACTCCCCTTGTATCGCCGTGTTGTCCAGGCAGTCAGACCTTGCTGGTATCATACCATCCCTGAGAGGAAAATTCATGTGGCTTGGCGGATGTACGTACAGGTGCTGTAACTCTTGGAAGAGCTATTAAGGATTAGGAAGGATGACAAACTGCCTGAAGCCTTAAGTCTCTGGCAGTGGAAGGAAGGGCATTTTGCTGCAAACTACAGGTGTAAATCAGATGCTAACAAAGTCACTGTCAATTAATGTGAATTACCTCCTATGAGCAAACTGAAGGAAACCCAGTGTGTGTGTGTAAATGAACATAAAACAATGGCTGAATCCATTATGTTTAGAAAGGCACTGCCATTGTGTGAGTGTGGTAACAATGATGGCGCTTGTGCAGAACGCAGTGCATTCTTGAAACGTATTTTTTTTCCACTGAAAACCCAACACAGAAACAGTCGCGCGATTCAGTCCCTATCTAATTAAAAGGCATATGTGTAGGTGGCAAAAATTGAATTTGGTTTCCAGTCAGCCTCCGTCCTCTGTTGTAAACAAAGCCTCTCATAAACCGCAGCGCAATTTACTGTAGGGGCGGTGCATTGTTTAAAAAAAGCCACAAATCTAAAGCAAATCTACAAAAAAGCAGCGGTAATGCTGATTTTAGGGTACAATATGACAATAGATGTTCTGCAGTGTGTGTCAAACCTGTGAAATATAGATCAGGATTTATTTATTAGCTGTTATTCTTAACACAAACACAGAAACAATGCTTTCACACTTTTTTTTGTTGGCTCATTAGCACAGTGCCAAGCTCGTAGTCATGAAAACAATATTCATCCCAGTCTGCAACGTGGTAACATATTTTTGTTATACCCTACCTCTGTCTGTCACAGAGCCTACAGACCGTCAGTCAGCCAAGCTCTAATTGCCTTCCCGTCTGCCATTACTGTACGTGTAACTTGAAATCCATTCATTTCACTTCCTCTTCTCCTACTCTCATGTTTATCTCTACGTACTTCTTCATAGTATCAGTAATTGTGCTCACTCTTAATTAACTCCAAAACAGAGAGGGAATGTCTTCGGATTTCTAATTACCAGATGTTGAGGTTTGAGTATACTGGAGAAGTAAAATGTGAATCTCAATTTCTTTGTGGCCCTTGAGGCTAGGATTTTAAGAGCAATTTTGTTATGTCCCATCAAGTGGCTAGCCCTGAGTTATTGCATCCAGGTACTCACCGCTTTCCCCATTGGTTTGGTAATAATGTGTCTTTAAAGGGATTATTTTTTGCTTAGTATTTTTTGCTGAAACAATGCTAACCTCATTCATGCATGTAATGTAAACAATCCTACCTCCAAAGCATTTTCATGCCAACATCTGTATGTGTGGCATGCCCCCCCCCTTACCCCCAACCCCCCATCCCTTGTTGCTTGTTCCGTCCTCCCTAGAGATCAGCAGCATTAATAACTGTAAGTGGATAATGCCCCAGCTCGAATTCCGATCAAGGTTTAATAAGAGCATGATTCAGTTGGCCACTGGCAGCAGAATGCACTTTGTGTGTGTGGGCGGATTTGCAGGCTTGTGTGCGATTGTGCCTTTAAGTATGAGTGCATTACCGCTGGTGCATCCAAGGGTTTCAGTGGTCATCTTCTGACCTTTGGCCTCACGCTGATGCAGACGTGTGTCAAGCGCCGACATGGGTGTGACAGTCAAGCCACGGTCTGTAAAACGAACAGACGTTATCATGATTGAGATATTATGAGTCCTAATATATTGAAAAGGGCAGGGATGGATTTGTGCTTCTGCACCTGTCATCTTTGTGGTTACAAGCCACTGCAAGACCTTTTCAGTTGACATTCTGGGCTTGTGCCAGTGCATCACACGATGACTAAGATGATTTTTTGCCTAGGCTTGTACTTGTGTCTGCACACTTGCAATTCATGCTTGCAGCTGTACATGAACCATCTCTGCGACGTTGCTGAACACCATGTATAATGAGCCGCTGTGTAACTGCATGTATAGTTTCCAGTGAAGTATAAATGCAGCTCAACCGTTATAGTTAGAGCGTCGCGTGGCTTCTATAAGGGTGCCCCTTCAACAGTCAGTTGTCTAATCCAAACAGACTGGTAGGCACTGAAATTATAAATAACATAATACATCACAGCAGAGGGAACAGTGAAGTTGAAATGTACTGCAGAGTCACATGGAAACACTTTAGAATTATTAATGTTTTTTTATGTATTATGTAATATTAAGTTCCCCGTGGTAGCCATGGGACAGTACAGAGGGGGCATTATTCATGTTGAGAAGACGCGTGTTTAGCTGAGAGTCAGGGCCATTAAACATGCTATCTGTTCATAGCCATTAGCTCCAAATGCTCAGAGAGAAAACCTGACTTTGACATCTAATCCTCTTACTCGGAAGAGGACTAATGCACGCTGAGTACGTAGCACATCTGACAAACAGATCCATTTTTTATGTGCATACGTTGAACGGCGCGGTATCGATGAGAGGCCTGTTTTTGTTGTCTCTCCTCCTGCTCCTCCTGCTCCTCCTCCTCCTCCTCCACACAACCAGATGGCCTCCCTCAAACAGAGCATTGACACCAGATGTGCAGTTCCAGTGTCGACTCAGGCACCAGCTGGGCTGAGTGTGCCAGTAGTTCTGTTAATGAAAATGGCTCGGCTGTGTGTGTGTGTGAGCGTGCGCGCGTGCGTTGTTTACCGTGGTTCAGTGGCATGTGACAGTTGGGGAACTCTCTGCGGGTGAGGGCTTTTCAGAGTGAGCCGCGGCGAGTTGCACTGCAGCTCAACTCAGCCATGCAGTGCTCAACAGCACTCCCACCAAGATTGGAACTATACATCTATCCATCCAGAATAAACATAGTCTCCCCCTACATCTTCCTATCTGGCATTCAGAATGTAGAGCTGTCTGTCACAACCTCCATCTCCCCTCATACATAATCATATATTCTTTCCTCTAACCTATTTAGCAGCAAGGGGATCACTAGGCTTATTACTAATTCATACACTCTCCTCAAACAAAGAAGTAAGAGTACACACTGTCTTGGGTGGAATTTGTCCAGCTGTAATTTCTTACAATGAAATGTGCTCATTTTTCAGATGTATTGCTCTAATTCTGATTGGCCGCAGATATAATCGCGGATCCAAGGTAGTAGTATAATGAACATTTCATTCTGATAAAACCTCAAATCCCGGCTAATGAAGCAGTTACTACATGTTGCTGCTACATTTACAATTTTACTCAGAAACAATTCATTATTACAGATCGTTCCATTGATCAATTAAATGATAAGGAAACAAAGGAACGGCATGTTTGCTTGGCAATAGTTCTGCCAGCTTCTATAGGGTGAAGACAAATCAGCTAATTGAAAATTCTGTAATGCAAAAAGAGCTCATTTAAAAAAAAAAAAGATTTAAATCAAAATGATAGATATGAAAGCCTCCACTTGGACGACAGATTATGTTTTGCTACTATCTCCCAGCACAGAGACCGTGAATGAGGTGGTTTAATATACCTACGCCAAATGGCTGACGAGGTGGATAAGATTCCTCAAGCTCTGCCATACTCTGAAAGAAGGGTCTTGCACTTATAGGATAAATCCTAGCCTATTGAATTTTTTTTTTTTTTTGAAAGGGATGTGGAGTCCACTCACCTCTGCGCTGTAATATTTTTAACGTTTTTGTCGAGCCGGGAGTGGTGCAGCAGAGTGACACAGTAGTGAAGGTTCCCATAGGATTCAGTCCATTAAGCCGATGGGGGCAGAGATGTGACTCCAGATATTGGAGAATCTATCTGGCTACTGCCCTCTTGAATAAATCTCAGTGGATTTTTTAACTGATGAAATTTCCCCAATTTTCACTGGCCTTATCCTATTTGGAAGGACTGACCCAATCAATTAAAGTTGCAGTTAACCTTATGTCTCTTTCACGTTACCAGCCACTGCAGAGAAACAATGTCTTACAGATATACAATAAACATTAGGTATATTTGACACCTCATCGACCCTAACCCTGACAATATTATATGTATTAACATGAATTGTTATACCATTCAGAGGACACGCCAGAATGGTTTTAAGAATTGTTCTTATCTATGCATAACTTAAAGCTCTGTAACAAACACTTCCGCTGGAATCACTCACAGTTACGTTTAATTAACACTGCGCTCTGCTTTCCCTCCACCTTCACCAGTTACAAAGAATCGTGCATTATACACTGTAGTTCTTTTTTTACCACTCTCAAGTCCCCATGGGACTGATTTGCGGAGTGACAAACGTGGCAGGTCATCATGATGTCACATCCTGTTTCTATAGCGTCAAATAACTGACTAAAATGAAAATTGACACTTAAGTCTGCATTATATTAACTACCTAAAATGACAGAAAACATGCTTGGAAAAAAAACATATTTGTAGTGTATTTATGTGTTCGACCCAAGTCCCATCCACTAACATGGAGGGGGTGGAGCTTATGACCTATACTGCAGCAAGTCACTAGGGGGAGCTCTACTTGCTTTGACTTCACTCCGTTGTCCATCATTATACAGTCTATGGTTTGCACAGGCATGATCTGAGCTAAATGCAAACTTTAGCACACTAACATGCTTACAGTGATAAGTATTTACTATTTTTAGCTTAGGGTGATATCCTGCTAGCATTTGTCACTACAAGTACATAGGAACTACACCTAAGGCGCCAAAGGATAAACTCATGTGGGACTTTGTCAAAAGGAAATATTTGACCTGGTCCTGGTGTCTGTACAATTTGAAGGCAATAGATCCAGTTTATGTTGAGCTATTTCAGTGGTGGACCAATAAACAGATTGGTCAACCCTTGGATTTCTATAAAAGAAGAGAACTAGCAAGGCAGGTCAAACATAAAATTGACTATTTTATTTTTTAAACTGACATTTTTCTAGATTCTTCTGAGTCTGTTCCAGCACAGTTTTCTGAACAGGTCGCCTGGCTTCCACTGGGCTAACACACATATGGACTTACTTTCACACCTACAGGCAATTTAGAGTTTCCAAGTCACCTAACCTGCACCCAGAGGAGATGCACAGATGCATGGGAACATGCAAACTCACTTTGTGCCAATAACCTTGTTGCTCTTTGTTGACTGCGGTTACCACCTAATGCGAGTGGAGCACTTATGTTCCCTTTTCCAGGAAATAACACTTTTCACACTTTGCTCATGCTGTAGATTCAGTCATACAAACAGATATCAGTATTTTAATACAGAAATGGTTTATTGGCGTGTGGCATTGCATTGAAAGAATTTGGAAAAAGCGTCAGTGATGATAACACTGAAAGATGATTTCTCTGCTGCTGCGTTGATTAGACTCTCCTGAGCTCACTTTGAATGGAATTGTGTTTGCGCACACCACCGCTTCCAGGAGCAGTGAAATGATGGAAGCACGTACACTTATCTGCACTCCCAAAAGTTGCAATTATTACAATTGTACACAAATCGAAGGTTTCTCCTCATGACAGCATATTTCTTGACAGTGTATCGAATACACTGACAGCGTGTTATGCCATAGTCAGGCACCAGAGATGATGAAAGCTGCAACCAGGTAGACTCCACACATACTGTAAGCCAAGTAATAATTTGCCGAGGGACTTGATGCTCCAGTGGGTGTGTTGTTCCATGGTGTCTCATCAATTACATTCCCTGAGAGAAAACACCCGGCTGTTTTCTGTTTCTTCGGATGCTGGGGTTAATGGTGCTTTTCTTAAATTGCCTCTGCCAGCTAGTAATTGGAGCAACTTAACAATAAGTGCAGTCTTTGTAGTGTAGGGAGCACACGCAGAATACGGCTTTATTAACTACAGTATAAAAAGCCAAACTATATTGACTGACCTCTTCTTCATTCCTCTATTGCATTTGCAACCTGGTTTTTGCACTCCAGATTAAAAAAATCACCCCCAACCATCAAGGAAGGACACTCTAATCATTTGTTTTCTTTTTAATATGCAAAGCATTTGTGTGCTTACTTGGACATTTAGAAGACTGAATACAAGTAATTAGTAGTGAAAGGAAAAAAAAAGTGTTCCCTTGAAAAGTAAATTTGTCTAAGCTCAACATTGGGTTAATCAGTGTCACCTCATTCTGAAATTGCTGAATTACATTTACTTTTCCAAAATTTCAGTATAATCCCTTCTAAATGAAATTAAACCAACGCAAGGGAAACACAGTACACGGGACATTTTGCAGGATTTTCTGTTCTGTTAAATTCCTGCTCTTAAATTGAAATTTGACGAATAGTCTTTGGCTTTCCATAGTGAAATAAAGAAGAGCAGGCTGGTGACAGGGTGCATTTTGTTTGCACTGTCTGTTTGCATTCTGTGGGGGTATTGGTTGATTTTTCCTATCAAGAAGACTGGAGACAGGATTGTCGGTTTCCTTATGCCTTGTACCGAGAGAATATGTGTTGGCATCCACGTTCGTGCTTCCATCTGTCAGTCATTTATTGCATGTCTTACACTTACGACCTTTCTACTTACTGATACGTGACGCAGATGCTGCCTTGTCTCTTTGTCGCTCTTCTTCATCTGACCACAGACAATTGGGCTTGGCACATGCAGATCAGACAGTAAAGTCGGCGCAGACTGGCTCCAGTGTGTCAGCAGCAGAGGAGTGCAGCACTTCATACTGCAGAGTCAGCCTCTCACAGCAGTCATTTTCACCATGATTTAAAGGGTTATTACATTGCTGGCAGGAAGCGAACCATCCCCGTGTGGCTGCACTGTATTTCATCAGAGGGAGCACTCTGTGATCAGTGATAGTGTGTCAGTTAGAAGTCTTGACTGACAGATTAGGAAAGCATCAACAAATATGATTTGAGGAAACCAGTTGGGACTAGGAAATCAAATGGGTGGGATCCTTCTTTAAATTAAGAGCATCTGAGCTAACTGTTCCCATACACGTCATATGTTGCGTGTGTTTGCTTGCAGCTATGCGGTGTTTCTGTCAGTCCTAAAAGGATTTTCCTCGTATTTACAATCTAAAGAGAAAGATAAATAGTTAGCTCATACAGGAGGAATTGCAGATTTTGTTTGCCGTTTTATTTTGTTGTATTTAGACACAGGTATACTGGCTGTGCGATGTTCAAACAGACTTGGCTGAAATTTCATCAAAAAACGCAAACGCTAATTTAATTTTTTTTTAAATGTACAAAAGAACAGCAGTGCATGTATAAGATAAGATAATCCTTTATTTAATCCCAAAATAACATTAAATCAATATTTCATTTCAGTCACATATGTATTGTTTTACTGAATGCTTATGAGAATTCATGGCACTTAGTTCTGTTTTTCTTTATAAATACTTTTCCTGTCGGGACAGATGTGTGTAACTACAGTGATAAAAGCGTCATTGCAGAGATTTCAGAATTTTAGTGTGAGATTGCAGCAGAGCCAGTAATATTTAGTCAAAGGGCTGGATGGTGCGTCACAAAGACTGCACTGTTGGGAGCTGCTCTCCAGGACCCACAGATTCACAGCTTATCATGTCTAAAAGTGAGCGTCAGGCTAGTCTGCTGCCTTTAGCCCACTTGGCAGCCTGGTGGCTGTTGCTCATCTGTCCCCAAGCCAGTGTGAGCACATCACCGATCTGGACCAGGATTAAAGGACCTAATACTAACAGCTGTGCTGAGATTAGCCATGTCAGTATTTACAGTTATTTTGTCAACCAGTGCACCATACACAAAAAATGAACTGCGATATTTAAATTACCTAGTCTATTTTGTTTTAAATCAGACTTTGTCACAAGGTTCATTTTGAAATAGAACATGTTTTTCTGTTTTTGGGGGGAGATGGGTGGAGAGAAGCAGGAGATGGACAGGTTGGATTGCTTTGAAGAGGAACCATGTGTATGTGGATAAACAGAACTGCCTGAAGAGTTGGAACACATCCCCTCCTTTGTTTCACGAAAAAATTACTAGAATCTGGGGACGTGAGTGAAAAAAATAGAGAGTGAGACTGACGGAGGATGAAGAGAGAAATGATTAACTTGAAACGTGAATGTCTGCAGAATAAAGATGTTGATGGATCGTGTTGATGGATTGAGCACTTTTATCGTCTTTGTGTGCGCGTGTGTGTGTGGAGAGAAAGAGATGTAAGTTGTGATTGTGTTTGCACACGTACCTCCCTGTGTGTGAAGGTACACACACGGGGAGGTACATGAATATGCATGCGTGTTTTCACAAAGCCCTCTCTCAGTGGAGACTGATCACCCCAGGATGGGCTATCACTGGAAGATTGGGCTGCTGCTCTATACCTATCTCTCTATGGAAATGCCATAAATAAAATATTGATGCCATTTTCTAAAGTGGCACCGCAGTCTTTCTTCTGATGGATAGTGCATTCTAATCTACTTCTATGCTTTATGTGATGGAAGACAGAGGAGGAGATCACAGGAAGGTGTCAGGGAGCAGCAGGCCAGCATCAGCCACCAGCAGCTGCTCTCTTCCAGTGGCTTTGTATATGTACAGGGTATGTGCTGGGTGGGCTTGGGCTTACCAGGGGGTGTGCATAGATGTGATTAACGGAGATTTGGGGTGAATAATCTCCTAAACTGCTCAGCGGAGCAATTGCTGTTGGGGGCTGGTGGTGGAGATGGGAGGAGCTTAGGGTTATTGAATGATATACCTGGATCCCTCTCTTTCCTTGCGGGATATGACTTGGCATCGCAAAATGAGAAATATTAAATCAGTGTGCTGGATAGGTTATCCACCTCTTAGCAGAATTTACGCATGCATGCTACCATTTTCAGTTGACTGGTTGCTATGGATACATGCATGAGCATATTGTTTGGAGACACTTGAAGCATATTTCAGACAAATGATATTTAAATGTAAATAAAAAAAGGTGTGCAGGGCTATCCATGCGTATGACTATGTATAACGTCACCTTCAGGTCAGGGGAACCTTGTTTACTACACTCATACTTTATCATTTCAGTCCATTTTCTCATTTACGGATCAAAGGTCACATCAGTGCAATCAAAGCAACAAAGCCTCCCATATACTATCAGTTAATGCGGTAGCATGACATTACCATTTTAATTAGTTTTCTTTTGTGCCGAATGCCAACAGTAGTTGGGGGAGCAGCGCCCTGCTTCGTAGCTCTGAGCATTTATTCAAATGCATTCATACGTAGCTATATGCTATCTAAACATGCACATATTGTGGCCCATCTGTATGTACCCATGCAAAGAAGGATATAACCAGGGTGTTGGGGTAAACACAGCTCAGTACCACCATCTCTGGTGGCCATCATGAGATGTGTTTGATCATGTTAGATGGTGCAGATGCGCAGATTATCTTATTTTTGCTTTAGCTAACATCACTTCCTTCCATTATATCCCACAAGAATCAAGGCAGTGGGGATGTATTGTATAGCTTGCACTATAATGAATGTTCCTATAGAGCATCACTCAAGGACAGAGTGAGCAGAGAAAAGGCTAGAATTACAAGAGCTCTAAAGGTCTGTCAAAGAACGCATTGTGTTTTCCCCTGTTTGCCATCGTGATCAAAACGAGGATGACTGTGAAACAAAGCAGCGTGCATAATTTCAGTTAGAGAAGACGAGGGCCTGTAAGAAAGCTCGCTTTCCCTCGGTGACCACAGCTTTAGTGAAACAAGGCGGATAAAGTGCTGCGTTCGGATCCCTGACTCATTTTCCAGCTCATGGTGTATGTCTCCACAATATTGCTGTAAGGGTTTATGATATCCGCAGGCTTTGAGGAAAAAAATAATCCTGTGATCGACCATTTCTGTATCTCTCCTGTTACTCTTTATATTTCTCCAATAATCACCAGCACAGTATCATTGTTTCTAATCATGGGGCGTATGTGGGAAGTGTTCTATACTCAAGAAGACTGTAAAGCAGCATACGCTAATGCAAAATCATGAACTAAAGCTGTGTACAAATGTTTGCATAATGGCCAGGACACTGGATTTACAGGTGTATATAGATGAGATTGAGACTGGGAGTCAGGGGAGCAGGCAGAAGCAGATTCACAGTGGTTAGTCTGAGAGATAGAGGAATGTGCTCTTGTGAAGGAATGCGTGGAGACAGGAGTAATTAATTATAGATGTGGAAATGTGGTCTGAGGGAATGCTGTTACAGTAACTAGAGGCAAGGCAAGTGAGAGATGAGGGAGTGGGGATGCGGGGAAGGGGAGGAGGAGGGGAGGAGGGGGCGTCCCTCCCATACCATCCACAACTTCAATTTACATTATATGACAAGTGAATGGAGGTTAATTAAACATGACAATGGTGGGGAGGTTATTGTTAACTCTTCACAGCAGCCGACTGGCTCTTAACTCAAAGGCCAAAGAATGCATAAAAAAATATGCTCATAAAGTGTAAATTCGCATTGAAATTCAGCATAGAAATAAAGGTTGTGCGTAAATATATGGGTTAAATGTGCCCTGTGGTTGTGCATGTTACAAATTTGGTGTTATTTAAACCTAGAAAGATGAGTATTCACTCTCGCTAAATGCTGCCTGCGCCAGCCTCACAGAAACAAAGTAAATTGCATCTAAAACTCAGGCTAAATTTTGCGTTGCCAAGGGCGTGCTCATATTTCAGCGCACATCTATTTCCAACCTTTACATTGACGCTAATTGGACGTGACACTAATGATGCCAAAAAAGCAAAGCAAAGCGGTGCTAGGCTCACGAGCTGCGTGGTTATAATTTTGGAGACTGCTGACTTCGGTTGCTCCTGATCTTCCGCTGCTTTTGAGATTTATGTCAGGTTTCAAAAATGGAAATGAACTCGGGTCATAATTGGCCTTAATGCTGCACCAGCCGCGGATAGATAGATATATATGCTTGCATAAAATAAGTTTTACCTTGTGGTCGCTAATACAAATTAGAGCTGTGAATTATGTGTGCACAACCAGTGAAGGTTTATAATCACTGTGAAGATTCAGTTTGCCATTCTTGGCTGCCATATTTTCATACACTGAATAACTGCCGGTAATTGAAATGCCTCTGTTTCTATATGCAGCGTGCCATTTTATTTATATGAAAAGTCATGTCGTGTCCTGCTGTTGGGAAGGCGGAATTATAATAGGTAATGTAAGTCTGAGCTTGGCTCTAAGCCTCAGGGGACATTGTGTAAATGCTCCTCATCTCCCTGCTGATCGTAGTCCTGACTGATTGCTGATGACTTTTTTAGGGCACAGACATGTGAAGTTGTTTATTTATTCAAAAAAAAAAAAAAAAAAAATCCCCAATGCAAATAGCTCCATCCACTCTAGATTTTATCCCCTCCCTCCCCCGATTGCGCGTCGGCTGTCTCGGTTTCTGCTTCTGTCTCTTGAACGGCGATGGCGTGTTGTGGTCATCAGCAAAGTTTGCGATATAGGAACAGGGCAGCTGTTTTTTTCTTTTTGTTTATGTGTGTGTCAGTGTGCATTTTGTGTGCGCGTGACAGATATGGGACATCCTTGACTGTGACACACCCCTACAGGCTATCTCGTTCAAAAAGAATCTTCAGCAGACTCCAAACCGCAATTTAGCACACCACTGTCATAAGAAATAACTTAGCCGTCATGGATTTTCTGACACCGGATCACTGACCGTACAACCCACTCAAAATTGTTGCAGTTACCCTTACGTCGCGATTTCTGACATTACATTCAAACAGCAGGCACTGATAAAAATAAAGTTGCTATTTAACAAATTCTATAAAAGAGCGTCGCCTGGTTGCCGCTTAAACCTGTATACATTCCCTGTATGCGCCAAGCTTTATCAACATGCAGCACCTGACTCCTTCGTTGCATCTGCGATTCCCGAATGGAAACACAGCCATCTGTTACGCGCTAACACTCACAAGGTGTTAGCATCTTCATCTTTCCTCCCTTCTCATCTGCACCTCTTCACGTTGTCTCCGTGGTGTCTCTCCGCTGTCACAACAGTTTTCTTTTCTCTTTTGCGGGTCTGTGCAGCATGGAGTTATGCAGTATATCCCCCCCGTCACTTGATCGGTTGCTACTCACTTGGACAGGTGCACAAATGGTACTCTCAAGTATGCACAAGTAAACAAGCAGATCACTGCAAAATCAACAGAATGCTGCCGGAGTTAATTTTGTTGTAATTTTGTTGCTCATCACCATCTGTCTGTCACACCTTGTTTGTTTACCGCTTTGTATAATGAAGTGAATGAATGTCTTTTTTGATTATTTGAGGCACTGAACTGACTAAATTAGTACAAATTGAATAGGTTAAAAGTGTTTCAAAAAGCAGCTCTCCGTCTGTCCAGGTTCTTCTGCAGATGCATGAACAGGACACCCTTGAAATAAAAAATGTCGGCCCGTCTGATTTTGCTTGTGTTACACTTGTTAAAGCTTACTTAGCCATATCACAGTGGCCTTCCATTATAGTATATCATGTGACTTGCAATATATATACAGTCATACAATGCCGGTGCACAGTTCGTGTGGTTTATAATGGCTACTTATGTTCTTGTCAGGTGCTAAAATGCATTATGAACCAGACAACAAAATTGTTCATGTAGACTTTTTCATTTTTATAATTAATGTTAAATTAAACTTTGCTTTAACTAATTTGTATTCGGTGGATGAGTGAACAGTTTCTGTGGCTGTTATTAGCACAGAGGTTATTAGCACAGAGGTGCTTTGAGCTATTCTTATATTAGAAGAGAACTCTTTAAAGCACTGGAAAAAAATACCAATTTTGACTTGAATATCGTGTTAGACAGAAAAACTAAATGAGCAGGGGAGCTACAGTTATTAATTCATCCTCAGGTTGTTTGTTATAAATGTCAGGGAGTCCATCCAATGGTTGTTTAAGATGTTTTACTCAATCATATACCAGCCTCGTGGTGCCGTCGGCGGAAAAGTCAAACTGATCCCTAGAAATAACACCGGGAGCCTCTGCCAAATTTTGTGCCAATCCATGTTTTGCTTGTCATAAGCAAAACATCTTAATGTGGGGAGGATCAGGGTTAAAGTCAGTAGCGTTCACTCTCTAGGCAGCATGCAGTTTCAGGGCAAGCTATCCAGTCGCTGCCAAGACGTGTCACTAAAAAGCAAACTCACCCTCATGGTAGCAAAAGGGATTTGCCAAAGTCTGTCAGACTTCCATCCAAGGTCCATGACTGTTTGTGCAAAATAGCATCTTAATAAATTAATTACTAGCAGAAATATGTAATCTGGGCAGAGTGGTGCACTGTAAACCCGAACAGTAAGGTTGACTTAAAAAATCTGTGAAGACTACACTCATAGTCTGTTGAAAAGTTGGTCCAACATAAAACTATTGCACTCTCTGAACAATTAATCTAGTTTTATTTTTTTGTGGCTCAATATTTATGAGTGAACACCACCGTTTCAGTTATAATTTTTAAGTGAACTGAGGGACGTACGCTGACGTCATTGACGTCACGACGTTGCGCCCCATCGACGTCTCTGGAAAAATCCATCCAACATGGCGGACCCTCGTATGCGGGAGCTGGCTTAATGCAAAGTAACGTGTAAGTAAACCATAAACATTTTAAAACTTCATTGCTTGTTATTTTTTGCGGGCCTTACATTATAACAATAATAGCGGAAATATGTCTGGGCTCGCGTTGTGAAACGTTAATGCCGCCGCCGCCTCCGCCTCCAACTGTTTCGCGCATTTTTTTTTGAACGGCATCAACGCCACAAACGTCACGAAACTGAGTTTAACTTTGGCTAGAAAGTCAGAGATGTTGGCTGAAAAATCTTTTTAAGGAGCCTCCGGCCTTCATTCTTCTGCTGAGTGTGGTGCTGCTGTTTCTGTTGAGCGCTTTTATCAGGTAAATTTGATGTTGATCCTCAATCAATTAAAGTGGTATCACCGCAGTAGCGGTCAATTAAGGCTAATTTACTGTCATGAAGTTAGCAAGATGTGGAATATTAGCCCATTAATATCCACAGTGGAATTTTATATCTAAGTACTAGCTGAGCCCAGCGCAAATTCATTGAAAATTTTCAAATTGATCAAGGTATGTAGCTCCATGAGAGGCTCCATGGCAGCAGTTTCAGAGCATTTCTAGGGGAAAATGGCTGTGTTCTGTATTCTGATCATTGACTGACCTCTGTTCCTCTTGTATCTCAAACACACACACATACAGACCACTGCCACTCCATTGCCATGGAGCTACATTAATTACATTTCTTGTGGAGTAAACTAATTGTTTGTGTTTTCATGTGTAGAGCTACATAGAGCATCCTGAATGTAGTCTTGCATGTCCAAAGACACGTGGCGTATCAGAAAGCAACTGTTTAATTGATAAGTCAAATTAACATTTGAAATTTTGTTTTAATGAATTCTCTTTTTACATTAGTTTGTAAGTTATTAGTGAATGCATAATTTGACTGGTTTCATATTGCTTGTTTATTCTGTTCCCACAGGATTAAATTATTGAGAGCGGTGAACATACCTTTCTGCGGTGATCCAAGGACTGATTTTACCTCATGCGGAGCTACAGCGGTATTTTCATGCAAGATTTTCATCATATTTGCTTATCTTTTCGTGTACTGAATTGTAGGGTTTCGATGATTTAATGGAGTGGAAGTGCAAGTTGTGTGCTGTCTCCTCAGATACCCGTGCACAGTTACTTAGGCACTACCGTTTGCAGCATAGCCATTTTTCAAGAGTTAGCCCTTTGCCATGTCTCTATGACTCTTGCATTTGTACTTTTCAGTCATTTAATGGATTGAAAATTCATTTATCACGGTTTCACAAAGACTTTCGCAGAAGTGGTGTAAGTGACGCTGCACAAGCAGGACATGCAATTTTTACTTGTCCCATGTGTGAGTTTAAGCAACCCTTCTCAGAGGCTACACTGTTCAGTCATTTAAGGGGACATTTAAAAAACCATGAGATGGTAACATGCCCATTTAAAAACTGTAGCTACCAGACAAATGTGTATTCATCATTTAATACACACAAAAGTAGGACACATGCAGGTCAAACGTCAAGGTCACTATGACCTTCCACAACACATTTTTGGCTGTAATAGACATGACATGGATGTAGATGTTTTTGCTTTTTCACTTTTTTCTCCTGTTTTCAGCTGTATCGCTGCTATGTTTCAACCACAAATCCATTATTTTTATTTTGTTTGTCTTGGCTCATGGCACATGATTGGGCATTTCCTGATGTAGACTGACAGTGATTGTTATATATTTTCAGACATGATGTTAAGATTATAAGATTTTAATAACTGTTGCTGTTGCACATCCAAGCATTATGTTTTGGTTCACTTCTAATAACTGTTACTGATGTGAAATATCCAGACAATGTTAAGATGAAAAAAAATTATGTCTGAATAAAAAAAAGCTTGAATGGTAACAAGTTTACAGTGTTACTGTTTTGATACTGTAAACTTAAATTCTGTATATTTTTAAATTAAATTCTAAGTTTGTTAAATTTGTTTAGGTTTTCAACAGACTTTGAGTTGCATAGAAGTATTTTTATTGAGTTATGATTAGTTGGCAGAAATTTCTTCAATTAAGTAGTTAAGTTAAGTTAAAACAATTTAGTTTATAGAAGGTAAACGTGTATATATCTTAAAAAATAACTTTAAGTACATTTGACTTAAATTTAAAAATGAATTTAAGTTTGTATAAAACATAACTTTTAATAAGAACTTGCTTAAAAAATATTGAACAGTTAAGTATATTTGACTGAAAATAATTTAGTAAGCAGAAAGTAAAAATGTATATATCTTAAAAAAAAACTTTAAGTACAGTGGACTTAAATTTAAAAATGAATTTAAGTTTGCAAAAAACATAACTTTTAGTAATAACTTACTTAAAAATATCAAGTTAGTTGACTTAAATATTTTGATGTAATCAGTTTCCACAAAATTTTTGAGTACTCTGAACTTATCGGGTTTTACAGTGTGGAGCAAATGACCAGCTAAATAACAAATGTACTAACATTTTTAACCATCAACTGAGCATCATCAGCCTCAGCTATATTCTGATGCTACTCTTTTTAAGAGTTTACAGCTAGTATGATCTTGAGATGACAACATTTAGCATGCTAGGATACTGCAAAGTTAACACAAAATCTTAAACTACAAAAACATATCACAATGCACAGACACTTCATTTGCTTCTGGCTAGGGCTGCTGAGCTGCCACGCATCCTTGCAGATAGACCCTGTAGTAAATGCATGCGAGCTTAATGGATACACGAGACATTAAGCGCACCAGATAATGCTCTGTCTGAAAAACGTCCTGTCTGTTCAGAGATAAGTTACGTTTGAAACATCACCTACTATATATATATATATAGGAACAATATGCTGCTTTACAGCCATGTATTTGTTAGCGAATGGGGATGATTCTCTAGTTTTGAGGCATCTGGGGAGCTTGCTAAGCTGAGCAACACACATCAACATCTCAAGTGGGATCTTCATGGATCTGATGTGGTGGGGAAATGATGAAATGAAATTCGGCTGTGGAGTGTTGCAGCAGAGAGTCTCAAGAAATCAGGGTGACACGATGGAACATCTAAAGATTGGCAACAACCGCACAATCCCCCTTCTCCTGTTAATCATATAATGAGTCCCTGTATGGTTATTTGTATTCAGATACTTGCACCTTTTCACGTATTTTTTACCACCCATTGTGCCATGAAATGAATCCCATTTACAAATCATTCTCCTTCTGATTTGATAAATGTAACTGGCAAATGAGTGAGTCCCCTGAATGCCTTGTTTGAATAATTGAGCAGTACTCAATCAACACAACATTAGGCAGCGGTGGCGGCCCCCGCCATCTGAAATAATTACCACCTGACAGCAGACTACACATGGATGCTGCATCCACAGGGGATCCATATTTGAGACCAACAGATTAGAACAACACCACCTCCACTCCATGTGTCACACGCCTTTATGTGCAACACCTACAGAAACTCGCATGGGCCGCTCAGCGAAAGCAGGAAAGGGTGCTGTGGGTGTAGGGTGACTGCAATTGCAGCGGGGTAATGCATACTGTCAGGATTGAATAAATTACCACCAGAGCACAAGCGGTGTTCATATATTTGACCCCAGATGCTTAGCCTTTCAAATTTGCGGTAGCCTATTACCAAGAGATTGTATGTAATAAGTTATTCACTTCCAATTTATTTAGACACGATTCATCATGTACACCATCAATCAAATACCAGAAAAATAAATAGACGAAAATAACATTTTTTTTTTGTAATTTAGTGTTGCATGGAAATGGGAAATATGCCAGGAATTGATCCAGTACAAGAGAGAGGAGGAAAATGGAGACTTACAGATGCCATAGTATAATTCTTTTGTTAGCTTAGTGTTTTTAGTAGGAGACACCAGTCTCAGTTATAATAAGCCTTGTATCAACTCCAGTCATTAACACGCATTCCTCGACCTTACTTTTCTGTAATTGGGTTTTCTCTTGTGCCTCATGCCGGCAATTATCTAGTTTTCCAGTTTTTCCGGTGCGTGTCTGAGCTTCACGGTCTCTTGAGACCAGCTTTGCTGTTATAGACGCATCTTCATTGTGACAACACAGGAACAGGAATGTCGTCGTGTGCCTTGATGAGTGCAGTGTTGCCTTCATGGAATGGGTCACTAAGCGTATAGTACAATGCGACAGCCAGCCAGGCATATGTCTGTGCCAACGTGGCGTCTGCAACTGAGACTCATTTACTACAGTTTCTGGACGTGATTGACAGATGGGCCAAAGAGCCGTTGGCTCCTTTCTGATTTTTTATTTTTTTTTCACTAGAGGTGTCCTCTGGGACTTGGAATTCATGCTACGCCATATCAGCGGAATAGCTTATGGCAGTAATGAGTATGAAAAGCAAACTGAACACTGAGCCAGTATAGTTCAGTTTATGCTGCTCTGAGTTTTACAAACTATTATTTTGTGTGAGTTGTAATTAATCTCACTAGTTTTTAATTAAGTCATCACACACAGAATCAGAAATGGCAGTAAGTAGCTATTTTTTATTCATTAGCAAATTAACAGATTCTTTTAGTTTTTCTTTTTTCATGGTTATGATTGTTGTCATACAGTGCTCTTTATTATTTAAAATAGGCCTACAGCAAGATATTTTCAGAAAAACAACATGTCATAAGCTGTTAATGCAAAGAGGCCACGTCTCATTGCCAGATCCAAATCACGTTCTCTATTTTTAACCATAATTTCAGTGATGGCTTACCGCACAGTCAGTCCTGCAGCTAGTTAAAGGGGTATCTTTTGAACTGATATTTGGGATAACAGTTGTGACAGAATCAGGAAGTGTTGAAGCTTTAACCTTTTAACTGAGCTGCAGCTAGCTCATACATCTGTTCAAAATGCATGAGTGTGGCTTTTGCGGGTGCTGCTTGACAATTCTTGATGTCCTCGTTCCTTTGAACACGCAAAATCAAGTACAGATATCCCTGCCGTGGATAAATTAACATGTTGACAACGCTGGAAGAGGGGGGGATGCTTAGAAATGAAATACTCAGTGTAGAAAAAAAAAAAAGCAATCATGCCATATTTCAGTATTTGTTATGAAGCTGTCAATATCTGGAGTTTTGCATCCTTCTAGCTATACTATAAATTCCAGAAAGACATGTAGGATTTTCTATATACTATATTTTTTCAAAACACGCACTATAAACCTTTCACTCTGTGAAAATGTGTTGCTGTCAGTGGAGTATTTTGAAGCCTTGGTCATAAATGAGACCTTGCACCTGTTCCCTTGTCATTTCACAAAAATTCATGAAGGGGCGTTTGATCTGGTCACTGGTTTGCACACGCCGCGGTGCAAACTCTTTTCACGAAACCAAGGTCTGACTCTATGCCTGCTGCGCAATACAGGCCCATTTTAAAAAGCTGCTGTCGTCGTCCAAGGTTTCACAGTATCCGTAGCAGCCGGACCAATATGTTGAATTTGTAAAAAAGGTAACTCTGCAAGCTCGCGCCTTTCACAACACATCGACCGTCATCAACCTTGCAAATGTCCAATGAATGTTGTAGCCTGTCGTGCTCAACAGAAAACACTGGTACTTTGTGAAGAGACACAGATGGCTTGGACTTGCAGTGCACCGACCCTTCACCTTCATCTTTACACCTCTCATAGACATCCAGTATCATTCTCAACCATATTATTGATTTGTATTATTAGCAAGGCAGCGGACGAGTACATTATAGCCATAAAAGCAGCGTCTATACTCTACCTCCTCTATTCAATTTGTAAAATTGTTGCTGCATTTCCTGTGGCTATTCACATTTCCCAGAAGATGAATTCAAATTAATTTTTCATTTACCTTTAGCACAACAACCAGGCTAATATTTGAGTTGTATAATGCATATTACTATATTTCCTCTATAACTTCAAGTCAGATTGTCCAGTTTCGAATCTAGTGTGTGCACTAGTGTAGTTTAAAGCATTCTTATGAACTGAGCAGCATTTGTTGGTTGTTAGTTCGTTAGTGCTTCCCCATCGTGGGATGCTGTCTCAAGGAAGCTGCTAGCAGCACTTTATAGACTATAGTAGTTTGAATTTTTAATGCATGATCTTTCACTTACTGTCTAGACCTCACTAATTGTGCGACTTCCCTGGTTTTACTTTGCTCTCATTCATGGTGTCTGTGCACACTGTGCTGTTAATCCTGCCTGGATCTACTCATTGTTACTATTGCCTGCTGAGATCAAGGAGCCCATACCTGTTCACTGAGGGAGACCACTGTATTATTGAAGGCAGATAGATAGCTGAAGGTCCAGAGAGGCAGTCTACTGGACAGAATTATCTTCTTAAATTACTTAGTGGCCGCGTGCAGTTAGCTCATGACAGCTCAGTCAATTTTCTGTTGTACATAATGGAACAGCTGAACTTTACTGACAATTTAAACAACCCCCCTGTCCGAAAACATTGCTACAGCTTGTAAGTAAGTATAGTAAGAACCCCTTGATCTCCCTTTTTCTTCTAGTGTTACGGGATGACTTCAGGCAGAACCCGCAGGATGTGGTGGTGGTAGTCGGGGAGACTGCCAGTTTTGATTGTCAGCCTCCACGTGGGCATCCTGAACCCACCACCTTCTGGAGGAAAGATAAGACTCGACTTGACCTCAAGGATGACAGAATCACGGTGGGTTAGTCCTCCAGGGACCCTTACTCTACCACACCACAAACAGCTCAGATTTTACTGTCACAAAACAGGACTTTGAATCAAGATGATTGATTCTAATTACGTGCATTTTTCTTCTTCAGGTCCGTGGTGGAAAGCTTACGATCTCAAACACCAAGAAGAGCGATGCAGGGATTTATGTGTGTGTGGCGGCCAACATGGTCGGGGAGAGAGAGAGTGAAAAAGCTCAGCTCTCAGTGTTTGGTAAGAAGTCTTGTCGCACACTCAAAGAGCCAGGCTGAAAGAATAATAGAGCATGACTCCTTTCTCAGACGTTTACTGCACATGGCTCAAACTGTATTTAATCAGTCTGTCAAAAGTATATTTAGCGTCTATATTGTGCGCACTGCCCACATCCAGAAAGACCCGTGTTTGTGCAGCGGCCTGTGAACCAGGTGGTCTTGGTCGACGAGAGCGTAGAGTTCAGGTGTCAGGTCCATGGCGACCCGCCGCCCACACTGCGCTGGAAAAAGGAGGACGTGGATATTCCCCGCGGCAGGTTAGGATTTGTGCGTGACCGTGTCTGTGTACACATTCATGTTTATGTGTGTGTGTTAATGTGGTAAAATGCTAATGATACATTCTTTAGCAGGGCCAACGAGTACGACTAGAAAGGTTTAACATATTACTCATGGAAGACTTTAGGCTGTGTTACAAATGTCATTAATTCACTGCAGTGAATCTCATTATATGCTGTTTGAGATGCTTTGTTAAGATCGGATGAAAGCTTCTCATTGCTTTTGACTAATGCTGTCTTACTGTAGTTCTTGCATAGCTCATAAAACACTTAAATGTCCACAAAGGGACCACATATCAGTAGCATATAGACATAATACAAAGCAATCTAATGCAACAGACGTACAAGAACTGTTAACAGTTTGAAATTCATGATGTCCAGTCTGCTAGAATAGTGTTATTTTCAAGTCTGTGGTAATTTGTGAAGTCAGTTTGTGGTGCTCTTACATTGGATTGCATCACACTCTAAGATGTTCCTGCGGTTTGGTCCACGCATGCACTGTGTATACACATCACAGGCATATGCTAATTGCATGTATCCCATCAGAGCACTTCTTTTTTTTTAGGTCGGCCTGTTGTGAAGGATTTGCAGTCGTAACAGTTAAATACAGTATGTCTCGTTTTGCAATATGGCCATCCTTCAAAACAAATTTCATTTGAATTCTGCAGACTTAATGACAAACATCCCACAGTGTCAGTATTGAGGGTATGACTTACATTAGCTCCTAATTCTCATAATTGGTGCTTTCACAACTAAATTGAGCAATGATTAGAATCTGTGTAATAAACTGCAGCAAACAATTTAATTCGATTTACTTTCCAACCAGAGAATTTAGCCATGGATTACAACACGACAAGTGTAAAATAACCTGAATAAACATGGATGAAACCAGTCTGATAGTTAGAAACAAAGTTCCAATAGCAGTCAGTTGAACTACCTTGTTTGCTGTTCTGGTTTTGATTGACGAAAATGTATTTCTACTGCAAAACTAATTATAAAACTGAAATGTAATCACAGAGTTTGCCCTTTATAATGTTGTCAGTTACTTTAAGGACTGCTAACTCAAACATATCATTTAATTAATTGTTGTAGCGCTTGTCATAGTCAAAACACAGAGTGAGTTATCTTTCTTGGATTAAAATGTGTGAAAATGAATAGTGAAGTTTTAAAGGGGCCTTTCCTTTAAGACTTTACAAATTTGACACCTGTTACAAGCCTTTACTTCCATAAAAAACCTGAGTGGTGCCTTCTCAAGTGGGTCACTGTGTTAGCGCATATTGGGCTGAAACCTACACTATAATAACTGCCTTCCCCCCTGTCTGGCAGTCTGTCTGCCTACCTACGTCGTGCCCTCTACCTCAGAACCCCATGACTCCAGAAACATGTCCTACTTTCAGACGTGCCTCGCCTCACTTCCCTCCTTCCACTTCTTTCATTCTTTTCCTTAAACCCCGTCGGCCTCCTGGGAACTCCGTATCTGGGTCAGAGATGTGCTGTGAATGGAGTCCTCACCAGACTCTGGACAGACCCCACAACTCCCATCGATATTCTGCCCACACCCTTCGGAACATCTATTTCAGATGTGACTTTTTCTCACCCCTTGTGCCATTTCTCTGCCTGACTTATCTCCCATCTTTGAATCAGTATGGCTGGGTAGACAATTTCACAGGATCTCTCACGCCAAAGGGACCCCAGAGAGGGAGAGCCCGACTCCTTGCTCCTCTACTCATTCCGTCTGTAGCCCCTCTGAGGCGCTTATCTCAACTCTGTTCGCTGAGATGTTTCTCTCACTCTGACTGCACCACTGCTGCCTTACAGTACCCTGCACTGGTGGATACACACTGGTGCATGGAACATCTCTATGAATTAGTCATTTCTTACTGCTCAGCTCATTCATCAAATTCCGTTTGTCAGACTGTGCCACTCCCTTACTCTCAGACTGTTTGTCTATCTCCCCCACCCTCTTTCACTCTCTCTCTCTCTCTCTCTCTTTGCTCTCTCTCACACATACACACAGATATAGCATAGTATACTGCAGAGCCCGCACCACAGTGGGTGGCTCGTCTTTATAAATATTGAAATAGTGGAACAGTCAGGGTTCCAGCTGAAAGCACCTTTCATTTTGCCATGCCTTCATCTCAGTATAATTGCTCCCCTTTTTCTACCACTGTAGCAGTTGCTCTCAGAAAGTCTGTCTTTATAACTCCAAGAATGACACAACTCTTACAAAGCTTCCATCTAAAACATCAGTCGCATGTTTACACAGCCTTGATTTCACTTCAGTGTTTGTTGTTTGCATGCGCTTTATTAAAGCGTGCTTTGAAATTTGCATAGTGAACGCGCAGTTTTATTGAATCAGCCCGGGCTGATGCTTGACTTGGTGTCGCTTTTCCTCTTTATCAACAGGTATGACATGAGATATGATAAAGAGGACTTGCTGCTGAAGATAAAGAAAGCATCAGTCAGTGATCAGGGAACCTTCACCTGCCTAGCAGAGAACCGCGTGGGTAAAGCCGAGGCCTCGGCCTACTTGACTATCAGAGGTGGGTAGCTGCACGTGGACTCAGTCCTTGCAAAGCTCATAACCCATCCCTGATATTTTTTGTATCTCCCAAAGCAGTCCACAGGACAATCAGTCCTTTATTGCCCGCTTTATGAGTGTTATTGCCCCCCTGCTGCAAGGCTGGGCCTGGTTTCAGCTTTTCTTTCATATAGCAGTCTGATGTGGTTGATTGCTCTAGATCTCCAGCTAGGCTCCTGATATGAACAATCTAACCAGCTTTAAGTGACGTTTTATTACCTATCCTGGGGGGCCCATTCTCCATCCAGCCCACTCACTCCATATTTACCCCGTGTCAATGGGAGGATGCTATTTTATGGCACAGACTAATATTAAAATAAAATAAAACTTTGCTATTGCAAATAAGATCTTTGTATTGTCCTTTTAAACGGGGTGAACATTGTTCACACAGCTTGAGGCAATGTGAAGGCAGCTAATATCACATTCTAAATGTGTGTATAGTACGTCATCATACATACTGTACATCCCAGACCACAACATTAACATTTCATTCCATATTTGTTACGCTTTTATATACAAATTGTGTTCTTGTTCCTATTGTTCATGCATATTCATGCACGTTTATGCTTTAACCTGACCAAGCTTAAAGCTGGTGTGGAGGTGATACCCTTGATACCGAGCTAGATTTGCGCTTGGGTGACATATCAGAGGAAATATACTATAGTATTATACTATTTTAACACAAATGACTAATACAGAACCCGCTGCAAGGTGATAAACACCAATTTTACAGAAGAATGTTTCATGATGGATCCGTCAAGGAAAAAAAAAATACTTTAACTGAATATCACATTTAATGCTGTATTTGTGAGTTCACTGGGTTTAATTGAGTTGATATTGTACGGCAAAGGTAACAGTTGCAATTAAAACAGTTATAATATTGTTTTGAATCACTTTAATATATTCTAAACCTTTTCTTGACTGGGGTCTCTTTGGGTCTGGGGTCTCGTTTCCTTGACACTTGATACACAAACTGTGTGAATTTCATTGTTTTGGCTTAAATGAATTGTTGGAAAGAAATCAGTTCATTGCTTTTCGGCATCGGTTTCCCTTTCCCGTAATGTTGCCAAGGTGCCTTTTCCTTGAGGCCCATGCCATCGCCTGCTCTGGTGATTGAGCATTACCCTCCTTGTCCCTGAACTTCATGGACGGAAACCCGACTCCACCTCATTCATTTCTGATTTCCGTTTCTTTCTTTTTCTGTCCCTCTGTTCTACTCCTCTGCTGTCCTTATCTCTGTGTTGTGTGTTATTCTCACCCACACCATTGTTGTGTCACCAGCTCGCCCCGTTGGTAAGTAAGGGCTGATCCCATTGTGCATGCAATGCTCTCTTTCTGTTTTTGATCACGCACATGTACAGTATGCATGTACTGTTGTGGCATTCCACAAACATAGTCATCAAACTAGTATTGGACATGCATATCTACATTGTTACTATCAACCCCTGACTTCTCCTGGCGGTCTTTTGTAGAAACTGTGGATTCACCACCTCACTTTTTCTCACAAAGGGGATCCAGATATGATTGATGTGCCCTAGTTTAAAAACCTGTGTAGAAATTGACACTAATTAGTTGATATCATTCATTGTGATGTTCTGGCAGCTTGGTGAAAGACTAGTGTGACTAGAATAGAAAATAAATAGTTCTAAAATAACAATAAGACCCAATGCATGAACCCCTTTAGCATTCCAAAGTAGACCCTCTGCAAAACATGCTTAGAACTCTTTGCAAATGCGTTGCTATTGTGTTTTGGTTTATTTTACCTTTAAACTCAGAGGCACCTCAGTTTGTGGTGCGACCCCGTGACCAGATTGTGGCCCAAGGACGAACAGCTACATTTCCCTGTGAGACCAGAGGCAAACCTCAGCCCACTGTCTTCTGGCAACGGGAGGGTAGCCAGGTGAGGATGCAGATTTTGACAAAATGCGTTCATCTTATATTTATCTTTAGGGCCGTGTACATTATTTGCCTTTTACTTTTACTACTGTATAGCCTATATTCAGAATTTCTGCAAAGAACAAAGTGTGTTAAAACATTAAAAGTGGTCTAGGTTCTGACTAAAAGGATCAAACTAAAGGACAGCAGAATGTGGTTCTGTCCCACATACGTATAATGAAGTGCTAATTTATCATCAATCAACACCAGTCTGACTAGCCAATTCACTTAGCAAGAGCCAATGTCATGTGCTGCATTAGAGTCATTAGACATAATGAAAGCAGGCTAATGTCCTTTCCTGCCCATCAGCTTGTCTGCCTGAGGTGCAGAAACGGACAATGCTGATGCCTCAATTTCAGGACCATGACTGCAGGTTATCACAGCAGGATTATCACTTTGGTGGTAAACTACCATTCAGACCTAGTAGGAAAGACACACTGACCCACTTTCCACCTGAATTGAATATAATTGTTGGAATATGTATGATACGTATAATATGTATGGCAGTGATTACTTTAATGCAGGTGGTGTCCAAAGGTTTACACAAAGCAGTTCATAGATGAATATTTTTAACAGTTATCTCTTAGTTTGCTAAAACAATATGTAGTTGTATGTATGTGACTGTAAATAACATGCTAAAGTGTGAACATACTATTTGAAAAACAACAGTGATCCCAACATTGAACCTTGTGGAACACCACAGATGAGTTGAGCAAGACCTTGTCAGAGATATGTGGTTTAAAAAACTATGGCTCCAATAATGATTTTAAAGCCGTGGAAAGGGAAGGCCATTGTCACATTTAGACCTAAAAAATGTTAAAAAAAAAAGATTCAGGATTTGTGCTGCCAGACAAGTTTACCATCCCATGTAATATGTTTTTCCCCCACTTTCACTCCGTGTAGGATCTTCTGTTCCCCAATCAGCCATCACAGGGTGACAGCCGTGTGTCTGTGTCTGTGAATGGAGAGTTGACCATCTCATCTGTACAACGCTCGGATGCGGGCTATTATATCTGCCAAGCTCTCACTGTGGCAGGCAGCATCATGGCCAAGGCTCAGCTTGAGGTAGCAGACGGTAAGGCGGGATGCAAAACACCAAGCAGCAATAGGAAATGTATTTATGGGGTTCACTTACATAATTGCATAGCTTAATACATAAATAATATCCGCTGGATTTGAGCTACTACCGGTCCCTTCACACACACCAACACCCCACCCCATGTTGCAATTAGGACGTACATTATTGCATACTCAGTACAGCTTGATTGGAAGGGCACTGATGCCAGAGAAGGTCCACTTGCAAGTGATAACAGCTGGAGGTCTCAACCACACAAATTTCTGAAGTTTCAAAAGTAGAATAACAACAACAACATTCATTATAAATTAGGAGAGTCTTGTCGATTTGTATTCAGTGTTTGTCTATTTTTTACTGTGATGCAGACTGGGCTTTGCCATCATACAAAACACACACACACGCACACACAAAAGCTTGCAGCATTACCCACACACTGACTATCAGTGTATCAAAAACCATTTATCTGCCCACACTTATATTGGAGAAGATGCATCTGTGTGTTCTAAAAGCCAGTCACCCATAATCATTCTTTTCATTTTCACCTCACTGTGGTAAACACTGAAAAGACCGAAACTGCGTGAAATAAAACTGTCTACTTGATGGAGAGACGCTTTTTTGACAGAGCTTTAATGTCAGCATTAAGTGCTCAGCCGCTGCCAGCTGGGAGCTGTTTATGTCCTTCTCTCCATTTGTTTCTGGGCTTTTTCTCCCACACATTATTAAATTAACATCTGTTAAAGTGTTTTTTGGAGAGGAAATGACTTCTGTTCTGTCACTCAGAGGAGATGGATCAATATCCAAATGTTAGGTGTAGATCACGAATGATGGGAGAAATGCCTTTGACTGATGGCCGTGAACAATGAGAACAGAGAGTTGGCATGATGCCTGGAGAAGTTTGTTCAGGGCCATTTCTGGTATTACTTAAGCTGAGAAGATCAGCTCCCGTAGATGTGTTCAAAAGTTTTCCACTTTATGACGGTTCAGATATGGATTACCCTCCAACTTTATAATTGTCTTAGATGTGTGACTGAGAGGTTTATTAATGATCTACTTAGACTTTAAAGCTTTGAGCTAATGATATATGTATCATTCTTGAGTGGAATTAGCAAAGAAAACCTAGTTGTCCTGACCAATACAAGATAAAGGGCCACTTATTTCACTGCACTCATACCAGTCCAGTAGCACTTAATGAAGGGGTCACCAACCTTTTTGAAACTAAGAGACACTTCAAGGATACCAAATAATATGAAGAGATACCTGAATAACATAGTCACACAATTCACCTTTAGTAATAATTGTAACGCACATGCGTGATGAGGCTG
Organism: Planiliza haematocheilus; assembly: GCA_005024645.1. Taxonomy (NCBI): domain Eukaryota; kingdom Metazoa; phylum Chordata; class Actinopteri; order Mugiliformes; family Mugilidae; genus Planiliza; species Planiliza haematocheilus. Next base: position 3,796,387 of record SRSE01000276.1, on the reverse strand, counting down.
TGTGCTCACATTAATGTTGTTGTTATATCATATTGTTGATAATGAATCCTCACAATAAATATTAGCAATGATTTACACGGTAGAAACCTGTTTATTTAAACATGCAACATTTTTCATTATTTATTTTTGTTCCTATAGTTCCGTTTCAATTTCAAGTCACGTCTTTTATTTTCAGATTAACACTTTTGTGACAGTTTAGAACAAATCATGAACTTTGTCCCATGTCTGTACAAACTACCAGTAATGTAATATTAAAAAAAACAAACATAACCTCTTTCACATATTTAAATTAATTTATCACCAAATAAAATGGCATCTGTTACACTTGTTGAGCAAATCATTTTTCACATTTTAGTTCAATAATTGAATTTAACAGTGTAATTGTGTTTCACAAACATCCATTTTGCTGAATTGTGCTTCACTGCCAGGCACTGCCAGGTGGGGAATTAGCAGTTAGCATGGAAGCTAGCGTGACAGTACTTACCTGAAGCGTCTCTCCACATTGTGCCGCTTTTCCGTTGCCACAGTCTTGCACATGATATTGAACTTTAACAGGAGACGAGGTCAGAATTCATGTTCAACTCTACCGCAATCCAATGTTATTGATATAAAAAGTACACAATTAAATACAATTTTTAGAGGAGATCAAGTGCTATTTTAAGATCATACCCTTCGGGCGACTCACATGGTCCCTGCGGGCGACTAGGTACCCGTAATGTATATTACTATTTGTGCTGAAAGCAGTTTGACATTCACTGATGCTGCCTTCAAGTGAAGTTGTGGTTACAACGTTGAGGACCGTGTGCACAAATATGTTTATATGTTACATGAGCTGAAAGAGGTGAGAACACTGCTGCTATACAACTCTTAAATTGTCAAAGTAACTGAGGCACCTCAGCAAGACACCATGTACCTTAATGTAAAAATCCAAAAACATAATAAGAAGATATGCTGACATATTATGAGATTAGGAAGGAAACACCATACAACTTAATTACACCATACTAACTTACACTGCATGTCCCCCCCCTTTTGAAAACGGCAGCAAACACATCACAACTCGTGAGGAGTCTGGTGTCCATATGGCCTTTTCTCGTGACAGTGGTAAACAACATGTCACTTGAAGGCAGCACGCGCATTCATACAGAACGCTGCGATGCTGCAGAAGTGGTCTGACAATTTTCTATTGACATGTGAAACTGGGTCACCATTAGAAACCATTGTGAAGGGAGTGAATCCAGACTGCTTTTCAGAGCCATATTTCAGGGGTATGCAGGGAAAGGATTTGATATCAAAAATGTATTTAAACCCATCTCTGACTTATTTCTTCAGACGCTAAGAATCCCTAGAATCAAATGATGCCTCCTGCTGCGATGCTGGATCAAAGAATGCAAACCGCGATCTCGAACGTCAGTGTTCAAATTCACTCCACAGCGGGCATACAAATAGTGACTGTTCTTCCTTTAAGAACCTTGAAAAGCAACATTCCATTATTACCTTTGTTACTAAAGCTGGACAGTGCGATTGCATTTCTTACAAAACAACATCTAAATCAGGAAGAGCAATATGATATTTAGTTTGTTCCATAATCACCTGGGATGGTGACAGCTTTCTGTACAGTAGATGTAATATTTTCCTGCAAATGAAGCCCGTCTTTCCTTAGTGAATACATGGACTAATCTTATGTTCACCTGAAAGAAGTAATAATGTCAGGTCCCCATGAAACACTGATTGGTGGAGCACTTATTATATATTCATGATGCTTTCTTAGCAGTCAAATCCCTCTAGGTGATTGTCAACAGCACAATGGAGATTATGTTGAAAGTGTCATATAAATGCAAACAATTCAGCCTCTATAATAACTGGCACATCACAAGTGCTTCTGCTTACTGTACACTGTGTTGCACCTAGTTGTACCTGATTTTTCTGCTATTCTGCTTGAGCTGCTGTATTGCTCATTGTGCTGAAGGGGGTGTGATGAAAGATAAGGCGGGGGGAGCCTGCTGTAAACACTTGTGTGAATGGAGACAGACCTGATAACAGTGGAGAGCAGCAGCGAGGAAATTGGAAGCGAGGGGTAGTTACAAGGCCTAGAGAGATTCAACACTCCAGAAATTACTGTTTCAGAGTGCAGAGGCTGTTTTCTGGATGATATAACATGCTCTAAAAAGCTTTAAAGAGATGTATTGTTGTTCTGCTGGGCATGCTAATTTGGAGTTTAGTTTGCTGTGTGTGTGTGTGTGAGGGAGGAGACGCAAGCATGGGTCACAGAAGGAAGGGAGAGGACAGGCATGGATGTGTAGAGAGGTGTTATAAAGAAGGTATGGTAATTAGCACCACGGGTGAAGCATCGTTAATCCTCACCTAGTAATTAAAGCTCAAAGGTGTGATGCAGTGCCATGAGCACACCGCCCTACTGTGGAAAAAGCTCACAAAACAGTCACTTCCTCTCACAACAAATCCATCAGATTGAACCCTAGCATCTTGGGCCTGCAACCACTAATGTAATTATTGCAATCACAAATTAACACCTGGGATAAGGTCATGTGTTTTTTTGTTTTGTTTTTTGCCTCGCAAATCTGGCAGCGAGATTGTTTTATCCCAAGACCATGACATCTAAATTACGATGCTGGGAATAACACCTGTGTCTCGATTGTTGTCTTTAGCCCTCAAGGACCGCCCACCACCTATCATCCGGCAAGGCCCGTCCAACCAAACACAGGCGTTGGGAGGCGTGTCCCTGCTTAGGTGTCAGGCATCAGGGGACCCAGAGCCCACGGTCACTTGGCGAAAGAATGGGGCCAGTCTGCTTGGAAAGGACTCGCGTTTTTCTCTGCTGGAGCATGGCAGCCTTCAGATCCAGAGTACCAAGGTGGGTTATAGTCAAAATGAGGCAAATACGTACAAAAAAAGAATTAGAATTGTACATGTAACATGTAGCATGTAGCATATAGCAAGTAGCATTAGCTGGAACAAGCTCAGCTGCAATGAAGTCCAGATGGGAAAAGAGAAAAGATAATTAGAAGTCTGCTGATCAGTCATGTTGTAAACAAGCCTGCATTGTTTAAATCTGTAAAATAGTATAGTTTCATGGAGGTGGTGCCACTTTCTTTCTTTCTTTCTTTCTTTCTTTCTTTTTTTTTTGTTTTTGTTGCTGTGTTCCCAGATCTCAGCAAGCATCTTGCAGCAATCGACTTAATACAAATGTTGGGCAAACACGCACACGATACTAAGAGGCAATCAACCAAAATCTTTTCATCTGACTGATTCTTTAATACAACATGGATTCTGCTCAGGAGCAGAGCATGTCTGACAAAGCATCTTTCCATTTCATCCTACCTGAAGTTGTACTTGGGGCAATTTCTTGCAATGGAATTATCACGTCCTGGGGATTAATTATTAAAAACAAAGAATTGTTAATTAATCTTGGAGAAACACTCTTACCCCCAAGTTATCTACTTAGCGCCATATCTGTTTCATTTCCTGTACATTTGCACCTGCAAATAATGACTCTGCACCCATTTCCCTTCTACAAACCTGCAAGGTATGAGAGAATTTATTGTCTCTTCACTTTTGGTAAACTATGCACAACTAAACAAACTACAACAAAGACTCAAGCTCAGATCCAGAGTTGTTTGTGTTTCACCATCCTATCCTGTGTTGCATGCGAAAGAATAAAGAGAAATTCACTCATCTGCCAGATGATGTCAGCTGAATGTAATTCAAATGGACAAGTGCAGTCAGGTTGCTTTTAAAAGATGAATAGCGGGTATTGATTTTTGTAAGTCGTTAAACGGTGCTATTTAGTCCGTATCTCTGAGGCGGCAGTTAGACTCAAGGACTCAAGGACAAGAACCAGGGAGAAGAGTCCAAAGGGGCTGATATAATGGAGCATCTGCAATATACAGCGTCCTGTCACGGTGTCAGAGTGCTCTCCCTATGTCACCCTTCTGCTTCCCTTGAGAGATAAAATGGTTGTCAGTGCTTCCCAAGTCATTGCCTTTATAAATATACATTGTCATATCTCCTGTTTCCTGTGTCAGCACTGGTGATGATAATGTTGATGGCTCCGGGAATGGCTTGTGACTATTATAGAAGAAAATCAATTAAGAAAATTAATGTGAGCTTTTACTGGGATCTGTTTTTTTTTTTTTTTTTCATTGGCCAGTATTAAAGTTTCCTCTCATCCACTCTCTGGCTTTTCTCGAGCCAAATGCAGGCCAGTGGAGGTTAATGCATTTTTACTGTACTACTAGCTGCAAACCTCCTTCAAAAGCCCAGACTGACGTAAGAGCTTGTAGAAACCATCAGGGATCAGAGTGACAAAGGCTACTAGATTCAGTCGAACACAGAAACTGAGCGCAGTCGGAAAGCTGTATTATTTGTGATTTGGGTGACGAGAAATCTTTGCTGGTCAAAGGGGCTTGAATTTGAGTAGAGTTTTAGGGGTGAATCTGGTTTCTGTTACAAGTCAGAGAGCAGCAAAATTGTTAAAGTCATCACGTTGCAGATTAAATGCGTGGTTGATTGAATCTGAATGATAATATTATTATCTGTGTTTCTTAGCTGTCCGACTCAGGTTTGTATACGTGTGTCGCCACAAGCTCCAGTGGGGAAACATCATGGAGCGCCTACTTGGATGTCAAAGGTGTGCTTCGGCAGAAAGAATTCATACAAAAGATTCACACTACTTTATGCACATCAAGCATAACAGTGCCAGATATTTCCTTTGTTTTGAGGCTATTAATTTTGTCTCTCCCGTTTCCTCAGACTCCACTGACCTCGTCGACTTCATGTCTCACAACGCTACCGCCCTCCCAGGGCCTCCCTCCAAGCCAGAGGTCACTGATGTTACCAAGAGCAGTATCTCGTTGTCATGGGAACCGGGGCCAGAGGCTGGCTCCCCAGTGTCCTCCTATGTCATAGAGGCTTTCGGGTACGTCTGTGACCTATGGCCTCAAGCAACATTTAGTGACCCCGAACTTTCATGGCAATAACAGATGTGGGTGCTTCTGTGGGCATTCAAGCAAGCCGGTTTCAAGCACAATATTCTGGGTGACTTGTCTCTCGCAGAAGGACAATTCATTTTACAAGAGTGAAAAATTGCACCGGTATTTAAATCTGACTGAAAACCATTTGGCAAAAGACAGACAGTTTGAAGCCGAATTTGATTGACACACATGATTTTTTTTTTTAATTTTATTTAGCTTTTTTCCCCGCTTCGTCTCACAATTGTTGGACAAATCATTCTTTTTTATGATGACAGGAAGTATTTCAAAAGATTTCACTAGTGATTATGGCATGTCATTTCTGCGTGAAAAGTCATTTTGCCTTCCAGTCTCTAGGAGCACAGCTACATTTATTTTTCTGTAGCAATGAAAAGATGGTTCAGAACTAATTAGGGTTACTCTTTTTACAGCCAGTCAGTGAGTAACAGCTGGCAGACAGTGGCAGACCATGTGAAAACTACCGAGTTCACAGTCAAGGACCTTCGACCAAACACAGTCTATCTGTTCATCATCAGGGCGGTCAATGCTCAAGGGCTCGGGGACCCAAGCCCAATGTCTGAGCCTGTCCGGACTCAAGGTACAGAAATGGGATAGGACTGTAATGGATTATTGGTGATAAGAATCACTATTCAGATTCTGTATTTCCGTTTCAGACATTAGTCCCACAGCTCAGGGAGTTGACCACCGTCGTGTGCAGAAGGAGCTGGGGGATGTGGTGGTCAACATGCATAATCCTGTAGTCCTTAGCTCCACTTCAGTGCAGGTCACATGGACGGTGAGTACTCACAACATCTGAAAAAAATACAAATGTTGCAGTAGTTGTGCTACCTTCTGAGGATTGAAACAAATTGGGCCTAAGCTTGTTTGAGAACTTTATACTTGGCACGTCACTGCGTTTCGGATTAGTTGGCACACGCACAGAGCGAACCTGATGGGATGGATACACATTCAGAGTCCAAACAGCTGCTACCGCATCCATTTAGATTGGTTTGAGGTGATGCAGGAATCAAGACTAATGTTTCTGTTCAGGACGAATACATCACCATTAGGTGCTACATGTGTCACTTCTGGAAGCAGTTTGCAGCGAACGCTTTTATCTGGGAAATGTTATTTCTGTCTGGTGGCAAGGTGTCCCTACTGCCCGCTGCTGTAGGTTAATAACATACCTGGGATGGTCTCACACTAGTGTGCTATTTCATGCTTGTCAGTATGACGACCATGTACTGTAATACAGCTTTTAGACTGACACAGTGACAGGATAAACAGTGTTTGTGGTCGGTCTGAATGGGCCCATAGACATTATTTGACTAGGGTCCATTTGTGGGCAGAACAGTCATTCATTACCTGCAAAAGTTTCTTTTTAAAGTGGTTTATTGACGTGGCTGGGATTGAGACAATTTTCAAAACCCTTTGGTGCCCAGAGGGAACAGTTGCACCAATTTACATTTCTCATTTTGGATTTCAGTCGACTTTAATTGGATAAGAAGACATTCAGAAACATACGCCTGGTTTTCTAGCTATCGGGGTAATATCTGCAACTACATGCGCTAGGTACTGATGGTTGAATTAGCGCAAAAAAAAAGGATTTTGGAGTCTCAGTGCAGTAACTATAACACAGGTTGTCACTAACTTGCAAATCCCTTCTATGACAGTTGTAAAGTGAGCAAAAAACTATTAAGACTCACATCCTTAACCATATAAATACATTTAAAAGCATGAAAGAAAAGAAGAGTTTGCTGCTGCTTCTGCTGTTTATGAGGCTTTTAGAGGCAGAAATCATTTTGTTAAGGGCATACTCACCGAGGTTCCAGAGAAAGAGAAAAAGAAGAGGAGCTCCATCTTAACATGTTTGGACTGGTCTGATGATAAACAGCTGCTTCATATCACTTGTAAAAGCTTTTTCTTGCTTCCAACCCTGTTAACAAGCCGTTGCTATGAGCAGTATCTGTTACATATTTTACCCTTCTCCTGAAATGCACCAGTGAAAATAAAAAAGAATGGGAAAGGGGATGTTTTGATCCAATATTTTGAGCCCAGAATGTGTTGACGTTCTCTTACACGGTGGGCAACTGTGCAGACTTGGTAAACATGCTACGACTCCCACCATGTGGTTTCCTCCGTTTCCACTTTGAATTAAACTGTATGACTAACTAATCATGCGTTGTCTCTGACAGAGTGCACAGGCTGAATGCTGATCCAGAGCAGTTTACATGCTGATGTATGACGCCTCCCACATCATCAACATACGACTCATTCTCTCCCTTCTCCTCTCCTCTCAGGTGGAGAATCCATCCCAGTTTATTCAAGGCTACCGTGTTCTGTACCGGCAAACGTCAGGGCTGCCCTCCCCAGGGCCTTGGCAGATACAGGACCTGAAGGTTGCCTCAGAAAGGGACATAACTCTCTCTGGTCTGAAGAAAGGCATCGTCTATGAGATTAAAGTGCGCCCGTATTTCAATGAATTCCAGGGTGCAGACAGTGAATCCATGACAGCACGCACCATGGAGGAAGGTAAGCCAACAATTAATTCACATTTCTGACAAAAGTTGACTCTTAGAAAAGAATAAGACATAGTTACTAATGCATGAGCAGATGCTCTCATGTAAATGCTTCTACCTACTTTTATATTTAGTTGCCTCTAGTAATGGCTTCATGGCTAGATAGTAATAGATAATGGCATTTCAAGTACACCCACCCACACACTCACACTGGTGCAGTGCCATGTCCCCTGTGTGTGAAAACAGGTTTCCCAGACAGCGCAGTGGGGTTCTGTGACAACTCCGGGCCTCTGAGGGTTGGTGGGCTGAGGGGGAGGGCACATACTGTCTCCTTTGACATAAGCTCAGCCCTCTCTCTCCCTGCTCCTCCGTGGACCCCTGCTGCCATGTTTCTGTTAAGATGTGCATGATATGGCCCTCCGTTGCCAACGCACACACACCAAAGAGCTTTATGTGTGATAATGTTTCTCTGTGTTCTGTTCGTCCGCCTATTACGTAGGTCAATTAATTAGCTTCTTCTATTGGGTTTGTGCCACAAATGATTCCTCATACACCTCTATTACACATCTGTGCATTCTAATAGCTAATTCACTATTTATTTACATGTCTAAAACTTAGCAAAAACAACGGAAACTTGACTTTTTCTTTCTTTCTTGATTCTTCACTTATCCAAAGGAATTATCAGTTGCGTTATGTATTTGAATTAACCTGAAATAGAGGATGTCTTGTGGATTAACCTGGTGGACCGAATCTGAGCTCTGAAGGTGTGAACACAGGTGATGTTATGATGGGGCTGTAAGTGGCTGAAAAGCGACTCTAAATTAGAAAAAAGCAAGCATGCATGGGTCATAGTTAAATGAACATGTAATGTGTCAACTTCATAAAAGCTTACACCAAGAAAACAAACAAAACATTCCACATGACATATGAATATGCCTTAACTGTCACATGAGCTGTTATTAACATTTAGAACATTTTATCATGAAAGTACAGCTTTGCTAACTCTTTGCTTACTGTAAGTAGTTGCTTTCATTTTGAAAATACAGCATACACAAAGTCGTTTGAGTGTCAGGAGCAAATCCTCCTTTGAAAGGTGTGGTTTCTATACAGCCTCTTTATTAGGTTCTGGTTAGTGTTACATGCTTTTATTTAGAAGATTCAAGATTCAAGATTTTTATTGTCATTGTATTACTACAACGAAATTTTGGTGGCACTCAAAAAAGAAAAACAGAAGACAAAACAACCAAACCAAGACGCAACGGCTTGGACAGTAAGGACAGTACAATAAGGAGTTAAACTGAGTTACAATAAAATATAGAATAGAATATAAAATATAAATATAACTATAATATAAGTGTTGCAGAAATGTAAACAGTGTCACAGTAAAGGTGCATAGGTAGTAGTTAAATAGAAACAAGAGTTAAATAATCAAATAATGGAGGTAGCAGTTGTATCAATGTTTTAAACAGTGTTATTGCACATTTGCACATTTTGGGGGTGTGGGGTTGATGAGGGCTACAGCTCTGGGAAAATAGCTGTTCCTCAGCCTATTTGTCCTTGCCTTAATAATCCTGTACCTCTTCCCTGATGGCAATGGTACAAACCAGTGAGAAGGAGTAGTTTGGTACTTTTAATTTGAAAATCTGATATATCCACTGATCCTCCCTTTGGTCCCTGATGGGGTCTTTATGGAAAATCCTGGCTTCAAAAAAGCTTGTTCATCAGCTCCTTTTTCCATCTCGGAAATTTGTTAAACTTTCAAAATAAAATCTCCAATCCTACAACACTGGTACTTATTTTCTCTCTCCTGTAATACCTGTTTTGGAATTATAGATTTTGGTTAACTTCCAGGCTATTGTTGAGTTTCTGCAGGCTTTATAATAATCTTAACTTCCAAATCGACATTACAAAGTGCTTGAATCACCGCGTGATCTTTTTCAGATGACGGTTTTTACTTTACAGTGACATGGATTTGCTGGCTATAGCTAAGACTTGATAAGTAGCAAGACAATCCCAACCGAACGTCTACTTACTAGATTTTCCAGGAGGCTTTACTAGCTAGAGGCAAAATACAGGCAACTAAAAGTCTTATGAAGAACATCACAGCATTACTGCACTCTGTGCAAAAGATCCATCAACAACTGAGCAAACTGGTAATTGAAAGCTCAATTCTGCTCTAGTGGATGTTGCTTGAGGTGGGAGGTAGCTATGCACCGAAGCTTTGCATTCAGCAGCCTACGTTGCATCCAGGTGCACTGACTTCAAGCCATGCTGAGCCCATTAATGCAATACGAAGGGAGCACAAACCATCGGTGTTTGATGCCGATGATCACACTGCACCCTCCTAGGATGGGCTACGACCACAGGATACAACTACTAGAGAAAGAGGAGCTCGGCTCACCGGAGCCAATTAAAATGGCCACACAGGATCACTGGAGATCTTTGCGGACTGGCGAACATGTTCTAGTTGTCTGGGAGCCTGGAAGTATGACATCATTGGCCTCACCCACCAGTTCACTTGAGCTCGGAAATGTGCCACACTGCAGAATTATGAGAAAGTACTTGGTATCCGTCAAAGTAAGACTGCGAATGTTCCACAGCCTTTATGAAGCCGCACCAGAGGGTTTTTGATGTCGAAACACCAAGACTTCTATCGGAAAACGCAAAACCTGAATGATGAACTGGCTGAGAAACCTTCAGGGAGTTCTTGATGAGAGGCAGTAACTTCTGTCGCAGTCGCTATCATCTATAGGATCCTCTGACTTCCCACCACTGCAGCTGAAGCCAAATCAAAGGAAAATACAATGTGGTGAAGGTATAATCTGGAGATCAGAATAAATTGATGTCACTGTGTAAGACCGGCTGGAGGGCTTGTCAAAAGAAAAGATGATGCTGTATGGAATAGTGCTCCCTGGTACCACTACATTTTATTTGACATTGCAGAGTTGTTGACATAGAAATGTTTGACATAGATAGGAACTCATTAGCTTAATTTATGCATACATTTGCATATCAGGTTATGTTTACTATTTCATATCCTGTATAGCAGGGCATTAAGCAGCTTAAGTGACTTTTTTTTTTTTTAATTCCAGCTCTGATTAAAAACTGAAATGTTTCCTCAGACACTGGAGCGTTAATTGCGCTAAATGACTCTTTAGCTACAGTGTTCGTCAGTCTTAATATCAATATTAGCCACGTGAATATAAATAATATACTACGTTGGCCTTTCCTGCAGTTGTAACCATTTATAGTAATGTTACTCATTCCTGGTATTGGAGCCATTATTCATCCTCTGGGATTGTTCTTGCAGAACTACTCTTAATGGTTCCTTTCTTCCCTTAATGCAAACCTTTAACTGACAAGCAAAGCTCAATATGTTTTCTGATGCAGCACCACTCTGATCACAACTGAAAAACAGGAGGTCATGATCATAGCGGGAACCATGGGTGACCTTAGACTAAAAGAAAGCATATTTCAGTGGTCACTACGGTTTTATGGTACACTCTGCTATTCTTTACTTACTGCTGCCTTCTGGGAGGTGAACGTAGCAGCAGTCTGGATGGATCCCAGCAGTATTATGTCCAGAATGACAGAAGGAGCTAAGCAACATTGGAAATAATCTCTTAAACCACAAATTAATATGAGATTTTTAGTGCCAGTTGTAAGTATTTTTTTTTTATTTATTGAAAAAAAAACAACAACCAACAACTGGTAGACAGCTCAACATTATTCTGTGTTCATGTGCTAATGCAAAAGTCCAACATCTGGGTATTGCAGCTGGCCTCCTGAACAGCTTTGTGTTCATGAACAGCGATTTTTTTTTTTTTTTTTTTTTCGGAGGCTTAAATCGAAAAGACAAAAGACAACAGATAAACATAAAGTGTTCCTGACTGAGGATTTCGAAACTGAAAAAGGCCCTGGGTTCCAACGGTTGTTATTGTTTGTTTTCCCTTTGATAGATTCATGATTATGATTTGAGTTTGCGGAATTAGGCATACAAATATGATTCACTGCTTAGAAACGATCAGCCAGAGAGCTGTATTTGCTTGCAACCCCTTCCCTCCACTACAGTCTACCTGCATTTCTACTGACTGATTCTCATTTTAATCAAAGGTTTTTTTGTGTCAGTGCCAGATTGCATCTCATCATTAACATATCTCACAGGCGTAACATTATACCGTAGCTTTTATATTCGGCTGGGCCCTGTCATTAAACAAGTCGTTTTGCTTTCTGAACGGTGGAGACGTCTCAATATTGGGACAGTACGTCTGTGTGAGTCCATTTAACGGTAATTGCTTCGGAAAGCTAATGCCGTCTAAATGGCTGAATATAGATATCTTCAAACTGGGTTGAGTTAATTTCTCAAATTTAATAAAAATAAATTGCATCTCATATGGATCATTTAATTCCTTTGTTCTGCCAGGCCGTCAAATATTTTGCAGACATGCCACATCTCTTTAGAAGCCCTCTGTAAAGTACAAGCCAGATCATTTAGGAGAGCTTTTTTCATCTCTCCAACTCAAAACAGTGTGAAAATAACTGTGTGATTTGGGCCAGATGTTGATGTGTCCAGATGTCAAAAAAACTGCCAGAGGTCACTGTGTTTTATACTTATATAGCCTTGTGTCGCATTTGCCAATAAATGGAGTGTCTACCTAGCTGTTACCTCTGTGAGGCACTTTGCACTTCTTGCCAAGCTTTTTCAGAAACGTCCATCTGCAGAGTTTAACTCACAGTACCCACGTTGCTCTTTGGCCAAGACAATGCCCCACCTGCCTCGGCCTTTCTCTGTGCAGCTTTGGAATTCAGTGCCTTGCTTACACGGATCCACTGCAGTTTGCATTATTATTTTGCAGCTCCTTAATTGGGTTCAGAGTGGCTATTTCATGCACTCAGTCAGAACGTAATGATAGTTTTAATGGGAATCGCGAGAAACTATGTGCCCCGAACTCGTCTATTCAGTGAGGCGATGATTTGCTCTGTTGAATAGACATGCTGTTTGCTGCCTGCAGTCCCTGTCTGTGCAGGTCATCCGGACAGCTTGGTGCCATTTAAAATATGACCTATTAAAAAAGGGAGTTTGAATTTGGCACGGCGAGGCTCCACATTTGTGGCGGCACAACATTTCGTTTTTTTATTATTTTTTTTTCCTGGCGCCGGAACTTCCACTCACATCTAAACTTGCTGATCTGCTTGGAATGGTTATCGTTTGTGTAATTATAAAAGCACAGATTTGATCCTCAAATGCTTGCCGGGTATAACTGTGGGTGCCATTAGGATATTGGAATTTTCCACTTACTGTAAGGGAAGGATTGTGCTGCTTTTGTTTGTTTGTTTTGTCCCAGTCCATTCCAGCTACGCAAAAAGAAGGACACCATTAAGATAGGAAACTGAGATGAAGTTCTGCGTTTGCCATCTGCCAGGCTGGCTTGGAAAATGCCTTGTTATAAAGGCTCCTCTATGAATATGAATTGAGTTAGAGAGTGAGACAAATCCCTCTTTAACACGATAAAAAAACATGAGACGCTCCTTTTTCTTTATAAATAATAAGTAATTTAATTATTTTACCTTATGTATGTGTTTCTATAATCTTTTTATTCCTCTTGACCCGTCAGCCCCCAGTGCGCCACCACAGCAAGTGACAGTGTTGACAGTGGGAAGCAATAACAGCACATCCATCAGCGTGTCATGGGACCCTCCTCCCTCCGACCAACAGAATGGCATCATCCAGGAGTACAAGGTGGGCTCGCCCCCCCCCCCAGACTGAATATTTTAGTCATGTACAAACTTACACCCAATTCTGTCTGCCCTGTCCGTCTCTGTCAGATCTGGTGTTTGGCCAACGAAACCCGCTTTCACGTCAATAAGTCTGTGGATGCAACCATCCGTTCAGTGGTAGTCGGCGGTCTGCAGACGGGAGTGCAGTACCACGTGGAGGTGGCTGCAGGCACCAGCGCGGGGGTGGGGGTCAAGAGCAAACCCCAGCTCATCATCTTGGGTAATCCACTCACACACGGCAAACCTGGAGTCAAATGAAATGACCTCATAATGTGCGACCCAGGTCTCCACCGCAAGATTGGGGGGGTGGTCTGGAAAGATGATTTATCAATTTATCGCACTTGAAGAAAGAAGATTGCGCTTTACAACGCACACGTCTATGGAGAAATCAATAGCGGTTCATTAAGTGAAGTGTCTGGTAACACTGTGCCAAGTACCGTTAGCCATATCAATAATCCTCTTCAATATGTGGGCAGCTGGTGCTAACAAAGTAGTCAGTGTTTTTGTAGGAGCTTATCACATCTTATGAAATAGCTAAAGGATGCCCAGAGTATATAAGCCCAGAATCAATATGGAAGCCCAGGCCAGATGCTCTTCATCTGTGACTTTTGACTGATATATAATAACACCCCTAACGCCCAGAGAAAGGGAAACAGGCCTGTGGACCGAAGCCTAATGACGGGGGGGGGTGGTTCCTGCTGGAGACTGTGAATCTAATTTCACAGCACAGTAGCCGCAACAGAAAATCAAAGTCTGTCAGAGCTGCTCTGTCAATCTCATGTCTTGAAGCTCAAGTTGATAAGTGCACTGCTGAATTGATTAACTCTATATTGGATGCACTGGTGCTTTTTTTCTTTGTTTTTTTTTTCTTTTACTACAGTGTGTTTTATTTTTTATTTTTTTCATTTATTCACGGTCTGATCTTCTGCCTGTCCCCGAGGTCCATGAGTCCATGCATTTGAGATACTGTACAATAAGATGCATGCCGTCTGATTATATTCACCCGACTCACTTTTTGTGAAAGAATATATTCTAGAAATACAATCTTTTGTTCATTTGTACGCGCTTAAACTGACCTCCAAATATTTCATTTGTTCTGCTCCTGTGTGTGTGTGGGGACATGTGGGGGCGTGTGTGTGCGGTGTCTCCAGGTGCAGAACTGAGGGACGTAATAACAGGATCGGAGGGCAACAACAGCATTTCTGACGTGGTGAAGCAGCCGGCCTTCATTGCAGGTTTGGGAGGGGCCTGCTGGATTGTCCTCATGGGTTTCAGTGCCTGGCTGTACTGGAGGAGAAAAAAGAGGAAGGGACTCAGCAACTATGCAGGTAAAAAAATAAAATAAAATAAAACCAAATCAATTCACATGGTTCTGCATCAGCACAGGGTCTCAAAGCGCAGTAGGTCGTTCTCCATTGGAAGCTGTTGTCATCACAGATGTGACTCCATTTGAGGTGGCTAAAATGCAGAACAAAGGAAATATATTCAGCGCAGATGGAAATAGGCCCTATTTACTTTAATTCACTGTGCACTGATGTGCATCAACTGTGCTGAGTTCCATCAGCACCACACCTCAACACTCTAATACGTTCATGCGAGATAAGTAATTTAACATCCCCTTCCATTATCGGGCTATGGCTGGTGTTGTTTGCACATTAATATGAGGTACGTCTAGGTTTAGCTATAGAATATTCTTTTACCCCCACTGTGAATCAAGCATATAGCTCTGTGCAATTATCATAATGTGCATAGCAGCTTTCATTGTTAGGACGCGGGCGCGGTGATTTCCTAATTCAATAGGGATTTATATGATTGAGTGCTGCTTCTCTGATCCCTTCCCTCAAAACACACTGGGGGAGTTGGATTCCAAAACACCACATTTCCATTCTGAAAAAATAGTGTTGTTGTTGCTTCACAGTGAACATTAATATAAAATAGTTTGATTTTGACTTAAATGTCAAACATTTTTGCAAGTAACGTCAGTTTAAATAACAAACATTACTTCATTTCAGAATACATTTCGTGTTCCTTTTGCTTGTTTTTAATAAAATCCCCATGCCCCAAAACAGTTTTTGGAGGAGACGTATAATTAAAATTATGATGAGGAAGTAGTGGACGCTCCAGGGCAAATCATATAAAAAAATAAGGTTAAAAGTGTCACCTTCGGTGGAACTTATCCCCTCAGGGCAATCAGAATATTGCAGCTTGAATGCTGTTTTAGATGAATTGCTGTGTTTCATCAAAGTCTGCCAAATGCTGACATATAAGCAGTGACGGATTAACAAACAAAGCAAAAATGAAAGCGCTCAATCTATATTTTTACACTCATGTTTCATGTTATTATTATTTTTTTTCACATCTATTCTTGTTATTTCTGAAACCTTTGATATTCACATCCTCTCTGACCTTCTGATTTGCAGTTCAGTCCTTTACCTTCACTCGAGCAGGTATGTGTTTACGCACAAAGTACCGCAGCAATTTAACCGCACGTATTTTCTGCACCAATGCAGCATCTGCCGTTCAAACTGAGCGCGCGCTATGAAACTAAACCGCAGTTTAATTCTTTCTCTTTCCTCCCTCTTTTTTTTCCCCCTGCAAGTTACCTTCCAAAGAGACAGAGGCCTGATCAGAAATGGAAGGTGAGAAACCCTTACAGCTAATGCTTTCCCGCTGACATTTCAGCTCCACGCAGTGCAATGCACGGTCTCACTGACACGAGCCCATTGTCAAACCTGAAATGAAGAGTTCTCTTGTGATGAATGGAATTTGCATACATGTCCCCCCACCGCTTATTCATACTGTATCCGTGTATGATTTGCACTGGTGTTCACTTGATGAACTCATTAATCACTCCTTTGAAGTGAGTGCTAGCAATTAATGCAGGTGGGCAGCTGCTTTATTCACTGGCTCTCTCTCAGTTCGTCTGAGGTTGCTGGCAGCGAGAGGTCGTGGGAGAAGGGGAGAGGTGATGAATGTGCTGTTTAAAAAGGCTTGGCTTAGACTACACAGTCATGGGTCGTGTGTGGCGCTGGAAGAACAAAGTGCTGGACCTTGAGGCTCAGCCCGAGTGGCCAGGAGAACTTTATGCCTGCTCAGAATGCGTGAGGTGAAGCCCACCTTTTGTATCCGCTGAATATCAAAGTGTAACTGAAACAACAGGAGAAAGAGGTGAATTTACTTTTCAGAAAGTGGATTTCCTGTATTTATATTACCCCATGCTCCGTCTTTGCTTTTTGTCACAGCTAAGCAAGCAGATAAGCCCACAGCCAGAGCAAATGTTGCACGTAATAAGCTAAAAATAAACTGATTCTTGCCAAACCTTCGCGCATGAGTGTCTGTCCGCACATAATGTGTGTGTGCGGTGTTGGCGTGGCGTTTTTTGTTTTGTTTTTTTCTTTTTGAGAAAATGTATGTAAATCTATGTATCCGCTTGTGTAGTTTAAAATGGAAATTATTGACGTAATTGTTTGAACACCTTTGAGCCATCATCACCAAGTCAGCGGCGAATAATTCCCCTGGCACGAGGCAAATCAGGCTCAGTGGAATATTCCCTGTGTAGTTGTACATTAAGCAAACATGTGCAAACAGAATCATTCGGAGCCATTTGAATTTTTAAAGCAGTTGATATGAAGAAACTGTAAATTTCTGCTGCCCGCAACTTTCCTACCTTCAAGTCAAATGCCGTATTCATGACCGTTGTATTTCACAAAGACAAAATGACATGGTAGCTCCCCTAAACCACCTAATGGGCTTTTGCTGTCTCTGTTGCTATGGAGACAGTGCAGCAGTGTAGCTGATCTGCCAGAGGCTGTCCATGATTCTCAATTTAAAATGTAAATTTCTGTTGTGCTAAGGCTCTAAAGTGGATTTAGTGTGTGTTTAGGCCTGCCTTGTTCCTCCAGGGAGAGTTAGTGGTGGTAGAGTTAAGGGGAGGCAGGAGTCTGATTTATAGACTTGCCATTTTATGTCTCTCTGTTGTTTATTGTTGCCCGCGTGCTCGGCTGCTCCACGGGCGAGAATATGCTGAATGAGTTTTCACATCAATTTGTTGTTGATGCAGCAGGAAGAAAATCAGCAATACCGTTACGGGGTAGGCTGAATATTTAACAATGTCACTGGTTCTCTGTTCTCCCCACAACCCCACGCCTCCTGCAACGTCTTCGTCTGGCGTTCCTCTCGCAGCCGTCCGGGGCTGTTGAAAGCGGGCGATCCCGGCCTCCCCTGGTTGGCCGACTCCTGGCCTTCGACGAGCCTCCCAGCTAACGGGGGCTTGGGGAGTCCAAAGGGCGGCAGCAACTTTGGTCGAGGAGGTAAGACGCATAAACAGGCTGGGGTGATGAAGAACACGGTTTTAGCAATGCCTCGTTGGACAGTTTTGACATTCATCCTTTGGGAAGCGTAGTGACAGGACATCACAAACAAGCGCACACACAGAAATCAGCTAAACGCACACGCAAATTAAAAACCCCTTTGAGGGCTATATTTTACTAATTGGATTTGACAAGCCTGATATTTTGCTTATACTTGCATAAGGATGTACTTTTTGCCTGTATTCCGTTGTCATGAGCTGCCATTGTGCATTTTTTTGAGGTTGTGCAAGATAGGTAGTTCAAGTACACGGGTTTGCATTGTGCGTTTGTATGTTCTAAAAGTTCAATGAAACCCTGGTGAGCTGCAGGCTTTATGCGAGCAAGATAGTAGAGCTGAAGGTTAGCCCTGTATGAGTAGCCCTCTTGTGAACACTCCACTCGGCTCCCACAGAGTGTTGCATGCTAATTATGGTTGTTGATAATCACTTTCATTCATATCAAGTCCATTTGAGACCTGTATTTAACTAATACAGAGTGCCAGAGCAGCAGGGAGTGTTAATGACCTTAAAGATCGTTAACTTCACGTCAGTGTATCTCTCCATGATGCCTTTTCCATTTCCCTCCTCTCTCTGTCTTCATTCCCCTTTGTCTCAGATGTATTGCCGTCTGCAGCCGTGGAGAAAACGGGCACCATGCTGTCTGATGGTGCCATCTATAGCAGTATTGACTTCATGGGGAAGGCAGGCTACAGCAGCCCAGCGCGAGGCAGTCAGCCCACCCCCTACGCCACCACTCAGATACTCCAGTCCAACAGCTTCCACGAGCTGGCTGTGGACAGGCCAGATCCCCGCTGGAAGGCTTCACTCCAGGCCCAGCAGGAAATAGCAAACCTGGGCTACTCACTAACTGACAGACGCCCTGGCAGTGGTACGTGCCATGATTTAAAAAAAAAAAAAAAAAAAAAAGCAAGATCTCAATTTATTTATTTTTTCTCTTGTGAACGTTTGGTCTCTATAGACTGTAGCAGTACAGCATTTTTGCAATTAAATCAGCATTTTTTTTTCTTTTCTCCATGAAATCACTACAAGCTAAACCAGGAAAGAGCAAAATACAAAAGAGGGAATTTATTTACATATTCACTCCAAATAGGCCCTTAGGATAATGTTCTTAATTACTCTTCTGTCTTCATCACAATTCTACCCTGGGAGCTTATCTAGCCCAGAAATGTCACACAATCGTGACGCATTTCTTTGGGTTAATTTGATTAGCGATGGCAGAAAATCCCTCTGTGTTCCCGGTTATTTATTTAGCTTATATACATTTAGTAAAGTCGCGGAGGCATTTCTGTCTTTACTTTTGTAGCTGTGCACAATGGGCTGTGTGCTCAGCTAAATGTCAGGCTCACCAGAGATAAAGCGGAGCAAGTGGGGAAGCTGTATGGAAGCAACTGAAAGTGGTTCGCCGCAGGTTTTTGATGCCTCTTTGAGAAATGTCAACATTTAGAAAAAGTCCTAACGCGCTTGTCAGCACACACACACAAAAAAAAAGAGAAATAATGAACATTGCGTCGGGGACAGGTTTGAAAAAGTTCACATGGAAGGGAAAGATGGAAGATAGCTTTCAAAGCAGTGCCATATATGCACATGAGCTCAGTGTAGGATAATATTGTGTGTGTGGAGTATACAGGGATTTCTTAGTGTAGAGAAAGCTGAACATCTCCTTTCCCTCTTTCCCTCTTTCCCTACCCTCCAGGTGCAAAGGCTGGGAAGAAAAAGAAGGTGAAGGGTGGGACAAAAACCTCTAAATCAAATGGGACATGCTGGGCTAACATGCCCCTGCCTCCACCACCCATGCACCCGCTCCCTGGTACGGAGGTTGACCTTGACCGTTACCCCCAGGAGAATCACAGTGGAGGGTAAGATACATTCATATCTCATCAATCTCTGCCCTGGAACACATAAACACATGAAGCACGCGTCGATAGAGGAAACGCATGCAAAAATAGAGGCCACAGTGTCTTGCATCTTTGCCAATGCATGCACGTGTGTACGAGAGTGTGTATTCAGGGAGCTTAGATATTTAATTTTCCTTATGAGAGAGTAAAAATCAAAAATTTCTGTTAGTTTAAGATGTATTTTGATAAAAATCATTATTTTACTATGTGGAAGTGAATCATATTCTCCAGTCTTCAACATATACAACTGGCTGTTTCCCATAGTCAGCATGATGAATGACAAAATCCTTTTATCCATGTGCCAGGTATGACAGCAACAGCTGGGCTCCACCCATATCCGTCCAAACCTACCGCCACCAGAATTTGGACAATGAGGTACAGGATGAGAGGGGTCCCACTCCTCCTCTCAGAGGAAGGTCCTCCTCGCCGGCATCAGCTCCCTTCAGCCAGCCCTCGTCGTCCTCGCTCAGCTCTGCCCATCATGAAGAAATGCAGTCGATTCTGCAGGCCCACTTGGACGAGCTCACCAGAGCCTATCAGTATGAGGTTGCCAAGCAGGCATGGTAAAGCTCATTTAATTTTCCAGTAAACTACATTTTAAGACTACTTTCTATATTTTTGTTTCGGTGAGAAGAAAAGGTCTGCGTGACTATCGGATAATTTTGAAAGCCTTGTGCTGTTTGCAGGCATTGCAATTTCATTCAGATATGTTTGCTTTGCACAGTTGGAGAGACACCTGTAATTTTTATTCATTTCATTCTGCTGATAGTTTGGGTTTTGCATATCAATGGCCAGTGTTTGAGCATCTTGTAATGCCGGTATTTACATGTGTCAGCCCAAACCTGCTCTCCATGTGTCTTGCGAGCGATAAAAACATCTCTCCATTGATTACACCTTTGATGGAGCATTGGAAAACTTGACAAGTCAGTGGCGACACGTGCTGGAGGGTAATGACCGGGTTTAGTCTTACATGCTGTTCTGACATCAGTAAATAGAGTTGGTAATTATGCATGCATCTCCTCTATGGAGGGATGTGAGCCATCATGGAGGACAGCTGTGCGGGAGATAACAGGCATGTTGGTGACAGCCCTGCCCATCCAGATATCCTTTATCCAGTCCAATTACAACTCCATTATGTGAGCACAACACACACCAGCACCGAGAAAGTAATCAGTGAAATCACTGCAGGCATTCATCGTCTCTGCACATTGCATCTGTACCCTTCTGAATATGCACTGATTCTGCTTGCCAATAACTGTTTTGCAGTATTTCTCCTACCCGTTATATGACCTTCATTGCGTTTTCAAAAATGTACTTTGTTTATTAATATTCAATATTTCCCAACATTTGATTAGGCATATGAAGAGCAGTCCCAGTGTGTCCAACACCCCAGTGGACTTCATGTCCAGTACACTGGGCTCTGACTTAGGTGCAACCCTCCTCTCTGAAGAAGACGAAGAGGAGGAAGATGAAAGATACGCTGTGGTGTCAAAAAACTTGTGTGGCTTTGAATACACTCCCGGTCACAGTGTGGATAACCTCGAGGGCTCAGGTATGTTTTTTAAATGAACTGAAGCTGTTGCTTTTAAACAGGTAGAACATTGGGTCACCGACACGGTGAAGGCATGCTTAAAATCAGCTGTCCTTGCACATCATTTCTGTTCAAAATACTGTACTCATGAGAAATCTGGCCAGTGCATTTTCAGATAAATATGGATGAGCAATATGGACAAGGATAAATGTCCATATTCTATTAATTAGCAACATTAATCTTTACAACAGACCATTTATTACATGGTAAAGATGGTCTACGTCGGTGTTTACGTTTACATTTGATATGTTCTTATTCAAAGCACTAGCCTGATGCATAGACTGTAAAAAAAAACAGATACCATGACAGCTCCTCAAAAGTGAAGCCAAAGCATATGGAGCACCCCCTGGTGACTGGCTGCAGTATAGGTCATAAGGTCCACCTCCACCATGTAAGTGGATGAAAATTGGACCAAACTAAAACACTGAAATCCACATCAAATATTTTTTCCTCAAGGATGGTTTCTGACATTTCAGGTAGTTAAGATAATGCTGATGCATTACTCAAGTGTCTGTTTGTCTGAGAAGATTGTTATTTGACACTATAAAAACAGGATGTGACATCATGATGATTGACAGTTGTCAATGACAGCCACTCCGCAAAGTGGTCACGTTGGACCATGAGAGTAGGTAAATAAATAAATAAATAATAAGTGCAGTTTAAGTTCTTTGGAAGTTCTTTAGAAGCAGAGCATAGCGCGATGCCAGTAAATCTAGCGGATGTGTGTGGGTCATCAATAAAGTAGGTCCATTCTCAGACAGCACTGCTCAGACTCTGGATCCAAACTCACAAGATGGCACTGAAACAAATATACACTACCGTTCAAAAGTTTGGGGTCACATTGAAATGTCCTTATTTTTGAAGGAAAAGCACTGTACTTTTCAATGAAGATAACTTTAAACTAGTCTTAACTTTAAAGAAATACACTCTATACATTGCTAATGTGGTAAATGACTATTCTAGCTGCAAATGTCTGGTTTTTGGTGCAATATCTACATAGGTGTATAGAGGCCTAGTTCCAGCCACTATCACTCCAGTGTTCTAATGGTGAAATGTGTTTGCTCATTGGCTCAGAAGGCTAATTGATGATTAGAAAACCCTTGTGCAATCATGTTCACACATCTGAAAACAGTTTAGCTCTTTACAGAAGCTACAAAACTGATCTTCCTTTGAGCAGATTGAGTTTCTGGAGCATTACATTTGTGGGGTCAATTAAACGCTCAAAATGGCCAGAAAAAGAGAACTTTCATCTGAAACTCGACAGTCTATTCTTGTTCTTCGAAATGAAGGCTATTCCATGCGAGAAATTGCTAAGAAATTGAAGATTTCCTACAACGGTGTGTACTACTCCCTTCAGAGGACAGCACAAACAGGCTCTAACCAGAGTAGAAAAAGAAGTGGGAGGCCGCGTAGCACAACTGTGCAAGAAGATAAGTTCATTAGAGTCTCTAGTTTGAGAAACAGACGCCTCGCAGGTCCCCAACTGGCATCTTCATTAAATAGTACCCGCAAAACACCAGTGTCAACATCTACAGTGAAGAGGCGGCTGCGGGATTCTGGGCTTCAGGGCAGAGTGGCAAAGAAAAAGCCATATCTGAGACTGGCCAATAAAAGAAAAAGATTAAGATGGGCAAAAGAACACAGACATTGGACAGAGGAAGACTGGAAAAAAGTGTTGTGGACGGACGAATCTAAGTTTGAGGTGTTTGGATCACAAAGAAGAATGTTTGTGAGACGCAGAACAAATGAAAAGATGCTGGAAGAATGCCTGACGCCATCTGTTAAGCATGGTGGAGGTAATGTGATGGTCTGGGGTTGCTTTGGTGCTGGTAAGGTGGGAGATTTGTACAGGGTAAAAGGGATTCTGAATAAGGAAGGCTATCACTCCATTTTGCAACGCCATGCCATACCCAGTGGACAGCGCTTGATTGGAGCCAATTTCATCCTACAACAGGACAATGACCCTTAACACACCTCCAAATTGTGCAAGAACTATTTAGAGCAGAAGCAGGAAGCTCATATTCTATCGGTGATGGAGTGGCCAGCGCAGTCACCAGATCTGAACCCCATTGAGCTGTTGTGGGAGCAGCTTGACCGTATGGTACGCAAGAAGTGCCCATCCAACCAATCCAACTTGTGGGAGCTGCTTCTGGAAGCGTGGGGTGCAATTTCTCCAGATTACCTCAACAAATTAACAGCTAGAATGCCAAAGATCTGCAATGCTGTAATTGCTGCAAATGGAGGATTCTTTGACGAAAGCGAAGTTTGATGTAAAATCTTATTTCAAATACAAATCATCATTATTTCTAACCTTGTCAATGTCTTGACTCTATTTTCTATTCATTTCACAACGTATGGTGGTGAATAAGTGTGACTTTTCATGGAAAACACAAAATTGTTTGGGTGACCCCAAACTTTTGAACGGTAGTGTATGTCTGCACACTGACAAGAGAAGCAAATAACAAGATTGACCATCTTGTGACAGTGCAATGTTCTGCTGGGAAACTTTTGGACCTGGATGTTACTTAGACATGTGGCACCCACCTAGACCAGACCAGACACCCCCACCCCATAGCAATGGCACTCCTTGATGGCAGCAGCCATCCCCAGCAGGATGCAGCCTGACACAGAGACACACACAAAAACAGTTAAGGAACAACTCAAAACCCATAATGGACAGCACAAGGTGTTGACTTGCCCCATGTTCATTCTCTGATGAGTCACAACTGTTTTGAAGGCAGAAGGGAGACCTACACAATATTAGGAAGATGGTCCTAATGTTCTGCCTGATAGGTGTAGATCCCAATGGAGTGAATCCAGACCAGCTTTCTCCTGCAAAAACTTTATGGGTTGGTAAAGTTTGGGATGTCTTCCAAGCTCAAAAGCCAGGTGGATTTAAGAATAAGGGTGCTCATCTAAGGATGTATTTAATAAAAGGCTCATCACTTATAGTGGTGGAAAATATGCAGATTTAGACTTAGATATTACTCCCCGTGCAGCTCAAATATATTCAGTCCAGTCAAGGGAAATATGTTTTTATCATAAATCATTTTATTATGTAAAAATAAAATGCAGACAGGCTTACCGTATAAGACAACACAACTCGGCAGTACACAAATGAACCATTGCCAATGCAAGTGTATGTTTTTATGTCATATGACATTAAGTAAGTGCTTGGAGAGTAACGACTGACTTTTGGTGACTGACTAACAATTTGAACCATTATCTTTCACTAACCGAGCCTTTTAGTCACCAGCTACAAACATTATTAAATAATAGGGGAAAAACACATTTTGTTGGATTTTCCAAAGCACAGTTCTTCTGTCTCTCTCTGTCTTTTTTTAAACTAATCCGAGGTTCAGCTGATTTGCCCAACAGCAACATTCTGTCTGCCAACAGGGTTTGGGCCAACAGTCTGTCTGAACTATCACCTATAGACATGCAACACAGAACAAAGAACAAGGCGCACAATAGACTATTTAATCACAGGCATGCAAGCCCCCGCTAGTCTAGTCATTTAGTACATTACGTAGTAAATCAGGAACGTGTTCATGTAGCCACCAGGGACAGTGATTGACACTCAAAGGTGAAGCACAAACTGTATTTGGCCAAAAGTAAAAGTTTCATATATTCAAATAGTCATAGTCTTGGGGACCCTTTTTATAACTATTCCTCTTCAAAGATGTATTCAGGCTGTTACTTGAAGTCATTCTGGGATCGACATCAAAGCCACAACATATAATATTTTAACAGCTTTAGTGGGGCTTTGCTGAAAAGAAACACATCTAACATTTAAGGTTTGATGCATTTATAAATAGGTTCCTGTCATCAGAGTGCTCCTTTAGAGAGAAGCTTGATGGCTTCTCCCACGGGGACAGAACCGCACCGTTTTTAGACTCCATTGTTTGTTAGGTTAAGATCGCCTTGTGCATTGGAGAATATGTGTTTTCAGTATTTTTAATAAGCCTCTGCAGGGGGAACATACGGGTCGGCGAGACTAAAAATATTTACCAACATTAGCAATGCAAACATTTTATCGTCTCGTATTTAGCTGTCACATATTGTAAGTCGTTATTTTGGAGACGCACTCAGGCAGACTGAGAGAATTTCTTCAGTCCGGTAGATCAGAACATGAATACTGTCACTGTGGTGGCAGTATTTCCACAGAGGGTGCCACGTTACATTTATGGAGTGTTGTTTAAAGTGGCACATTGGTGAATACATGCTGTATTTCTTTGGACTAAGCCTTTATATCATGGTTCAAGACAGAAAAGAAGCTAGGCTCTCTGGTTAAACAATAACCAAGTTAGATTTATGGAGGACATTTCACACGTAGACAAGAACATTGGGCACAAGCTTTACACGATATACTTAATAGAAATTAATCAGACCTATAAAGCTGTCTTATGTTTTGGTTCCAGCTGATTCTGTTCATCTGTATCTAATGCTTGGCCCTATCTGCTTTATGTGAGCAAATACTTGTTTGGGAGTCCTTAGCTCCTTAGCTCAACCTTAATCTCATTGATGCTTTTAGGTAAGGCTTCCCAGCAGTGTCACTCAGACAGCTTTGGCACAGCAGACCACGGAGCACAGGGCACACATAGCCTTGGACACAAGAGGGCACCACTCACTGGCCACAAACCTCAGACAGAGAAGGTTGGAACTCTTCCCAGACGAAGAGACACCAACACAGACGGTAAGTTTGGAGTAGTTTTGCAAAGAATTCACTTTCATGGTGAATTCAATGAGAAGGGCCCATTTGATGATGTCTCGTTTTGTATCCTCTGCCAAACACCCTCCTCTACCATCCACTCAATAGCCCACACACCGGGTATAAAGTCCCTGCACAGCATGGGTGCCCACATGCACAGCTCGTGGGCAGCTGCAGCCTCAGACCCCTCTGAGGAGTGCATGGTGACCGTGTCGACGCTGGAGAGGCAGCATATGGCTTCCTGGAGTGGCACAACATCATCCGGCAGGGCCACCCTGAGTAGGGGTTCCCACAAGAGACCTGGCACAGAACCCTCCCACAATGGGCATCCTTCCACGAACTGCACAGAGAAAAGAGAACACTGTAAGTAATAATCCTCATGAGGATGTATCAGTGTGCAAATTACACTCAGTGGAGGAATCTGATACGGCAAATGCAGGCTTCTGTTGAAACAGGTAATAAAGCTGAAAATCCCCAACTTACACCAGGCAGTGTGAACCTTTAGATGTTTCCACGGATTGAAAATTGACACTGACATTGAACATTTCTATCCTAACAGCATTTTAACTGCTGGTAAATACATTTTACATTGTACAGCCATTCTAGAGTTTTCTTCAGATTTCAGATGTACTGTACACTACCATCAAATTTCCATCACATTCTTGTCTGCTGACACGGCAAACCTGCCTCCGCACGGTCGTCTGGTTGTAAGAATGGCACGCTCAGTTTGCTTAAGCAACGTTCATTGATTTTGATTGGCAGATAAAAGAACTCAAACTCAAACGAGAGAACAACTGAGAACACTGCTTAATGAGTGCATACTGCGACATGAGTAGAACCACGCAGAGACGATTCCTTTTATCCTACCCTCTGCGGTGTTGCTCTCTAATGAGTCTCAATGACTTGACTTGCCCTTAAGAGAAGCTATTCTGGTAGCCGACCAGACTTCCCCTGCCCTCAACAGAAAGTTAGAGGTCTGAGGTCTCTCCGGCAAAAGAATATGTCAAAAGATCTGCCATGTAGGTCTCCCTTGTGCGTCCAATCAAATTGCGTGGGTGGGATTTATACAGTGATGGGCAGAAAGGTAACAGCAACGTATGTGCCTATTTCAAGACTATCCAATTGCTTGCGGAGACATTTTTTCACTTGAAACGCATCTCATAATGAAATCCAGACTCCTGTTCTGATAAGAACTGAGTTTGGCTATGCCAGGCTAAAATAATGCATTACTGCGTGAAAATAAGATCCACAGTAACATAATATAGTTGGCAGTAACCCCTGTGTCACACATGCTGCGGCCATTTGACATGGCACATTGTTATTAGTCCAATTTGTTTAATGTATTCAGCTATGTTGTGAAAACCGTTGAAATTAAATGAATATAATAACCAGTAAAAATAAAAATGAATCTTTCCTGCCAGTTTTGAAAAATAGGTTAGTTTAAAATCATATCACTTGTTGGGCCTGTAGTTCATTTACCTGTCCCTTCAAACGCAACCGTCCAACTGCTTGGCAGCAGTGTAGTAACACATGGGAGCTTTGTGTCAGGGCTGAAGAAGCTAGGCAGCAAAATGAGAGATGGTAAAGTGTGGATGATTTAATCACACGGAGTATTCTCATAGGCTGGAATAGCCACACTTTTAGATCATCACAGAAGTTGCATTGCAAATGATTTGATTGGCCCATTAGTTTTTGCTCTCGCCCGATGACAGCTGGGATAGGCTCCAGCAGACCCACGTGAGCCCTAACAGGACTAAACGGGTATAGAAAATGACTGACATTAGTTTTTGCTCTAGAAATTCTAGAGCGACCTACTGCAGCAAAAATAAAACCTGGTCAGGCTAAGTTGAGCTGGTTAAGAGACTAAGCTATAAGTCACTTACAGTACATGTAACTACAGTTGTGGCCTTCCATCTCATCTAGTTCAGATACGAATAAAAAAGGCATTGATACTGAGGATGAAGTGTTCATTGTTAGTCCTGTTTTACATGGTTGCCTGCCTCTTTTTCAGAGTCTATGTGAAGCATCATCCACTGCAGTTGCTGCCTGTCCCAGGACACCTTGTTTATAAAGCGCCATGAGATTCTCTCTCTGCAAGTGACACCGAATGATGTTTAGAAGACGGAGAGCAGACAGAGCTGCGAGGCAAAGAGACGAACTTGTGCGGTAGAAAATGCAGAGCTGTAAATGTCATGTACAGACACAGACACCACTCTCACAGTGTTAATTTTCATCCCCCCCCCCTTCAAAAGAGTAAACAGTATGTTATATGTCCGCTTCTATTTTCTGTCACATGGTGTACAAGAGTTCACACGGTGGAGGTGAAGAAGAGAAACACACTGACTAAAAAAATGAAAAATGAAAAAAGGACTTGCATCATTTGTAAATATATTTTTTAAATGTATCTCTCTTTTGTTTTTTTTTTGCTTCGCTATGCAAGCCAAACCCGATGTTGTCTCTTTTGTGATTTATTACTGTGAATCATTTTTTTCAATAATGCTCAAAACGTTAGCTTATTTTGATGAAGCTTGTTGTACTTTGCACAGAGCGTTTTTTGTTTTTGTTTTTTTGGTGAAAATAAGCACAAACTCATTGTCAGCTGAGCTGAAGAGGAGAATCATAATGGCAAAGAGGAGCGTCTATGTTAAACACAACACAAACAGAAGCTATATACCCGGCTGTGCTGTAATTGTTTTAAGAAATAATATACTGAGAGTCACGAGAAAAGAAAGAAACACAGGTAAATACTTGGAACTAATATGCCAAAATAACTGTGTTTTCATACTTCTTGCTGGGAATCCTATTATGCATTATCCTGACAGTGGTTCTCAGTGAATAGTTACCGCACCATTTTTACGGTAACGCAACAGATTAGTTGTGATATCCAAAGCAAAGACATAGGAAAATACTGTAAGTACTTCTCTGCCATTCCCAAAAAGGATATGAATACTGTATATTTGTTTCTTTTTCAGCTACATCCAGTGAAATGATGATGAGTGCAATATTCAAACAAACATTATGACAGTAAAGGGAATTTGTGGTAGTCACAGATGTATTGAAATGTCCCGATGTGTCCTGCAGACAGATGGGACACAAGATTTAATGACAGATATATATGATGTTAAACATCCAAGTAACTATACTGCTCTCAATTGTTGTAATGTACTACACTGCTGAATGGATTTACACTGTCATCTTGCAAAGATGTATAAACTTGAATGCCAAATTTAAAGATGTTCTTGCAAAGTAAAAAAGAAAAAAACAAAAAGAGAGAAAAAAAAAGACCACTTCGAATTTTCTGCCAATGAGATTCTGAATGCGACTTCTTTACACCCATGTGGATGGTTATGTTCCGGTCATTGTTCTGGTACTGGCTCTCCCTTTGAAGAATCTTTACATACCAGATTGGTTTTTGCCCTCAGGAATACACAGCCACATACAGTAGTAGGGCAGTTTTTTCAGTCCTTTGATGCAAAATAAAATGTGTACGTGAAAATGAGCCAGAGTTCTCCTCACGATGTGTTGTATTCACAGAGAAAGGTTCAGTTTGATTAGATTTTACATTTGACCCTGATTTAGATGACTTTTTTTTCAAACACTTTCAGCCACATTTAAACCCGCCTTTGTGGATTTTACATGTCTTTCATTACCCCAATTCGCAAGCACGCCAGTAGTGGAAGGACTGCTGTGCAAGGTGCTCACCTGCCATTGGGAGCAATTTTGGGTTGCACAAAGAAACACTGTGACATGCGATTAGTCGGCGACCTGCTCTACCATCTGAGCCACAGCCACCCAGAAATTACACAAAAAATACAAAATATATGGATAAAAGCACTAACATGCTGTTTTATTTATTTATTTCTGCAACATTATAAGTTAATTACACATGGAGATGTGTCTGGAGATTTTGTCAGTGGTCAGTGGTTGAATTAGAAGTATTAACCAGAAATCTTTCCTTCTAGGCTTATGTCGGTGCGTTGGCTTTTATCCCTGCTTTTAGTTGCATTTTATACATGTGATAGGACATACAGATTATATTCTGTGTAGGACAAGCCCTTACTTTGATATTACACATACTAGCGACTTAATATATATGTAAATGGTGCATCCGCTCAAAGAACTGGCTTAAACTCATAGTGGTATCCTAAAAAAATATATAGACTCTGTCCTAGTCCTTGCTTAAACTTTCTCTGAAGTAGATTCTTTCTGCAGAGCTACAGATTCAACTTTATTCCATCATGGTTATCTCTGAACCACATAACAGGTCCGTGTTACATGAAGATAACTCTGTTATTGCCAGCACAGATCAGCGCCGGGGAGGATAGCTCGGGGCGATGGTGCAATGGGTGCTACGCACAGTGAGCCTGTCAATATTTGTGTCCTGAAATGGATGGTCGGGGATTAGGACTCTCTGCAGATATTGTGCAGACAAGGGGCGGCAGTGTGCAATCCAGCATTTAAACTTTATATCCCACATCTCGGCTTTCCACAAGTGCCACGGGGTCAGAAGAATCTGGATTGTGTAGTCGGTGCCGTATCGCTCTGACTCAATATGGCTGCAGTATTACAGGGACCAGGCTCCTGCAGTGTTGTGTACTGGTGTCTCCTAATTTCCCCAGCTTGTAGTACATGTGAATTTAATAGAAAAACAGAAATGCGTAGCTTAGCCCTTAGAGCCCAATTACAGGCCTCACCTACATTCATACAGCAACAGCTGTCTCATAAAGAGGTAGCTTCATATACTGTTCTTGGAATGGTGTGCTGACTTTGTAGATTGTTGTGGTTTTGGTTCAATGAAATGAAAAATCTGTTTACTGCAACAAATTTATTGCTGAGGTACTTCTCCAGCCCCTCAGGGGAACAATTTGGCATCAAACAGCCTAGCTTCTTTAGACATTGCTCCAAACAACTGAAAAGTGCTTTTAATGGAGGTCTTTTATTCTCTGAAAAGCCCTTGTAGGGGTAATGACAATGAAGCAGCTTGTTTTTGCAGGAAAATAATTCACTCTGCACATTACAAGCATCAGTTGTTGATTGCAATTTGAATGATGGCTTGATAACAGTGTGGGAAAGAAAAAAATCAAACAGATTGTGCAGGTTGTTTTTCATTTTCTACAGGAAGATCAATTTGGAAGTCATCAAGTGGGTAAGAATTAAAGGTGTTAATATGTCGGACCCGCCGCTTTGGGAGGCTTTAAGTGTTTGTTTGCTTCAGTTTTGTGTGTTTTTTTTCCCCCTTTTGAGTGTTTTGCAAAATTCATGCGGCATCTTTGAGCTGAGGTCAGAATCAGTAGCTGACCTTTTACCTCTGTGTAAGCAGAGAGAGGAGACAGTTTCGCATTTAGTCATAGAAGGAACAGACAGTGAATTCAGTTATTTCCTGGAAATTTCTGAGAAACAACACATTAGCAGACGCACGTATATCCTCAGAAAAAGAAGGCCCACTTCAAACGCAGCGCTTCAGCCTCGAGCAGGTGCATCTGCCACCAAGAAATAGCCGGATGAAGACATTAAAATGAATTTGAACCCAATTTGTCGGTGTGCACTTTAAAAGCCTCATTATGGATGCCACAAAAAAAAGAAGAAAAAAAGACAAGAATACGGATAAATCAACCTCTTATTTAGGACATCGTAAATGAAAAAGAAAAAAATAATAACAGACTGCAGTTTACTTGAACAGAATATTCCTATCTGTGGTATAGTATCTATGTATCTATGTTTTCTAGCCACAAAGACTAGTTGATTAGTCAGTAGGCAGTGTAAGACTTACTGTACAGTCCTGCACAGATGCATTATTCCCACTTTAAGGGAAGAAGAATGGGAACTATTCGTGCCCCCTTCCTTTTTTTAAGATCCCATGAGTGCCCTCATTTCATGAAAATTTCTCAACATGTGGTGGACAACCTTTTCAGTATGATTAAGTGTAACCTTGCCTCCAAACGCCGAATTTGTGACTTATGACATTTGGCTAATTGCAACATTCAAACAGTGTGGTGGTTCACATACACCCCCCCACGCGAGCCCGAGAGTCCCGCTCTGTGGCTCGGCTACCCTGAGGGTAAGCTAAAGGCCACTGGTCTCCTGGCCTTTAGCTCCCTCAGTGACCAATTTATTTTCATCTTGTACACCCTGATGGTTCATCTGCCGCTTTTGCGTGCCACTGACTTGAAGCATCAGACCCTCTCCTGGAGGTCTCTGGTGGGGGGTAAGCTAAAATTGATAAGTTTCATTATCCAGCGCCAGAGCCACCAGGGCAGGCAAAACAAGTAATCGTTTTGGGCTTTGGGATATAAAACAGGGGGTGTCTATAGATGGCTGCAATAACACTTATAAGTGCAGCTAAAGCTGTGAAGGCCCTACAGTGCACTGGCAATTAGCTTAAAGCATTCTAAACAGAGATTTCAAAGTTTTTAATCCTACCTTTGTTCCTAAAAACCCACTACTGCCATTTACTGTCCTTTCTGGAAACTTGGGGCAAACATGGCAAAAGAATGTATTTATTTCCACCACAAACAACCACATAAATCTTTTACATGAGCATTAGACAATGATATTTTTCTTCTGTGCCGATTATCCAATGTTAACAGCACCCAAAATTCTCTCTGATCGGGCCAGGCCGTCACACGAGAGCTTTTTGTTCACGGCTGGGCTACGGTTCTGATTATCAGTAGAACGCTAGTGTCCATGCAGCTACCGTCTCTGTGTTCAATCTTGCCAACAGAATTCCCCTCCAGACGCCCCACTTGATTTATTTAGGACAGCCTGTCTCTGCGCACTGTCTGCTGGGGATCTCATGGTAATCACATTGAGCCGGGGCAAAGGATGAGGAGGCTGCTTTCAGATTCATCTGCTAAAGGTGAAATGTTTCTCAAACACTCATCTTGAAGTTTAAGTTGTGCACCTAAGATGGGCTCCTGCAATTTATACTTTTTGACCAGCTTTATTTCTATGACTTTATGTCATAAATATACCCATGGGTAATTTCAGATAAAGGTAGCATTGCTTTTCTCAAGAACAGTTTGTAATTGACTCCCAGTGTGTTAGAAAATCTCTCTTTCTAATCTTTAGAACTCTTTGTCAGCATGTGTGTGCTTTAAAAATGTTGCCCTTATGCTTCCGACTCTCACATGAAATCCACGCTATCGCCCCCTTTGCCTTGAGTGCAGCTTTTGACAACTTACCATTCCCCTCTCATCTGCCGTGGTAAGCCATCACTTGGCATCGCAGGACACATACTCCCTCCCCGGTTCGCACTCAACTTTTATAGTGACAGACAGGGCTATAGCTCCATAAACAAATTTGAATTTACCACTGCTGCAACGAGCTCCACCTCACCACCAGATTCATTATCTCTGACACCCCCTAATTCCTCACCAACTGCCTGCTTTAAGAGAAAGTAATCTTCCTCAAACACAACTGCAATAAATTTGAAATCATAAATTTGCAGCCCACTGCTTCCACTCATAACTTCTCCCCCAACACCAGTGTTAGCGCATCCCTTGGCCCTCGGCCTTGGCACGCCTTTCGTCGCCAATAACGTCAATGGCAATAGAAAGCACGACCTCTCAGAGCTGAGAAATGCTGCCTATCTCTGACACCACCTGTGTATTTCACTGCAGTGAAGCTAATCGATGTCTTCATCACCTCCAGACTTCTATCCTGCAACAGTGCTTTCCGCTCTTTCTCAGTAAACCTAATTACTTTGAAAATACTCTTACTCGAATGACTGCATGCACCTGCTCAGGAGGTCTTCTCCAAAATAACTATACAAGGCATGCTAAATAATCTTCAGGATTATGTTAAAATTAAACGGTGGGAGTTTTGATAAGAGGAAAAAGCCTACATGACAGTTCAGCTGGTAGGTCAGACAAGAAATTTTCATTTTCAGCACAGCACTCGGCCTCTATAGATCTGTCCCCTTATAAAGAGTTGTTCAGAGCTGACAGCCATCAGTTTCTTTTTTTTTTCCGTCAGCCTCTGTGCAATTTCGCCACATTTGCCCTAGCTGTCATGGCTGCCTCTTTGTCAACAGATTGCAGAGAATCTGCTGGATAAACACAGCAAAATTGAAAATGAAACTTGGCAGCTCACGCACACGCATGCGCAAGTGCACGCACATGCACTTGCAGTATCTTAGAAACCAAGGCAAACACTTGAAAACCCAACTGTAGACAGTTGTCCTTGAGAAAAATAAAAAAATAAAAAATGAAGGGACAAGAGTGAAAGCCTCCATTCATGGCGCTGAGAACTAATTTTCCAGATATGAAAACAGCATTACTGACTAAACTAAATCATGCTCAGAATTCAATTTGGTTGCAATCATGTTATTGGAATAATTTATGAAGAGGATCATTGCATGAGTGACTTATTAAACATGACGCAAAGAAAACATTCAACGTTAGAGTTCTCATTAAAATAATGACCAAGCGCATTCCAGATTTTAATGCAATTATTAACATAGAGGAATAAAGAAACATATGACTTGTTATAAAGTCCATAGTTTTATTGAGTCCTCATGACTGCATTGGAGTGGACATTACCTTTCACACCATTTAGCCGCACCAGTTTTGTCACTCAAGGCCGAAGTGATAATTGGAGGAAAAAGAAAAAAAAAAAACTCACACCGTGTCTTAGCTGTTGACAGATGTACAGTTGTAAAAGAGGTCAGCCTTTCTGCTCAAGTGGGCCACATGAGATGGTCTCATAGGCTTCATTGTACTTAACACCTGCTGTGATCATCAAAAACACAGCCATTTTCCTGTACTGTAGTAAGGAAATGGCAGCAATTACATCTGAGAGAACCTTTTTTCCCCAGAAATCATCATAAATGTTCTGTTTTCCTGCGATTCATCCATGCTCCGTTAACGATCTCCAAGGATACTCTCAAATACTACTTTTCATGGGCTTATTACAGAACAGTTTGATGTGGGAACAATTTTAGGAGGAAAACCAGAGGAGCGATTGCAGCTAAAGTGTATTTCCAGAGTGCAACTGTGCACTTTCTTGCACATTCAGTTCTTGTCACAAAGCAAGTGAGCGTATATAAGCTGATGGACTTGCTTTTCTGACAGAAATGAAGCGACTTGACTCGTGTGGATCAGTGACTAGTCTGGAGGACGTCTTGTAGAACAAACTCTCTGATGTTCGAGACTGAAGAGCGCAGAATGCTGATGCTCTGTCCTTTACCTCCTCTGTTCGTGGAAAGCGCTCCAGCTTCTCTGGTGTTGAAGCAGAAGAAACAGGCACTTATACTTGCAAGGTCAAGAGAATATCCTTCTTTGATCCTCGCCCTTGGCAGTATATGTGTTCTGACAACCAAATCGGGAAGAGTGAGTACACAGCCAAGTGGAGTGTTTTATAGTTAAGTTTTAAGTTTAATTTCTAAAAAGGGATTTAATTATTAGGATTATTGCGTTTTCTTATCCTTCAACCTTCAGAAATTGGTAATAAATCTGTAAATTACCATATAAATGTTGATAAAATGACAAGCTCTTCAAGTGGAAGCTGCAGTAATGTAGCT
The DNA here is from genome assembly GCA_005024645.1 of Planiliza haematocheilus. Lineage (NCBI taxonomy): Eukaryota > Metazoa > Chordata > Actinopteri > Mugiliformes > Mugilidae > Planiliza > Planiliza haematocheilus. The sequence goes on along the minus strand of SRSE01000276.1, from coordinate 3,761,016 downwards.
GCTAAATGCTTTGCTATGTTCAGCTTTGTCCATAAACTCATGCATGGCAGATACCACATATTTGGTTGGGGAAACTAAACCGTCACATCGTGTGCAGTCTGATACTGGGGTTGAATGTTGTGCATGATTCCTGAGCATGTTCTTATAGAATTCTTGTCGAACAGCTTAATGACCAATTAGAAAACCGCTCTATAGGAATGCGCGTTGTCCGTGAAATGACCAATTACAGCCTGCATTTTTCTGTATCTGAGCTTGTAATTGCGCATGTTGGGAGTGTTAATGACATCTGTTCATTAGATCACTTAAGTGTAAATCTGAGGTACGGCACCATATCACAGGCTTTTAACTCTTAACGCATTTGTGGAGAGAGCTTTATTTGCTAATTACTTTTCAGATCACTTTTTTTCATACCCTTATGGTCCGGTGACAGCTGGGTATCTCGGAAGGTGATGATTTTGAATGTGTGTGGTAGGAGGAGGATTAAGTGTCTCTTTATGGGTTGAGAAAATCCTCATCCTCCTTAAACTAAATTAAAGAATTAAAAAAAAAACTGTTGGATTATCAAGAAAAGCTTTAAAAGTTAGTTTTTCTTTCGAAGGATTTTGTTTTCACAGGATGGGATATGAAAACTGTATAGTGATCTCAAAATATCGAATAAGGAGAGATCAAATGAGAGTGACAAAATAATATTCATCATGAAAACATGAGAACGCAACTTATATTGCTGACTCCAAAGGACCCCGATCCTATGCACTGGTGGAGATGGAGGTGGCTGCACAATAGATGGCCTGAAAGTAAAGTGACATATTTAGAAAAACATTGAAGAGCAAGAGAGGCCTACAGATCACTGGATCAGAGTGGGGGATGTAGACAGTGAGGATGATTTTGACATCACGGGAAAGGGAGCCCACGTTCACCGTGGGAGGAGAAACAGAACACAAAGGAACAGATCACCCTGGCTGAGCTTTCACCTTCACTCCATCAAAGTAAAACTTGTTGAACCTTTAGCATTTCCATAAGTAGATTGCAACATACACATAATGTAAATGCAGCTATATGTTCAATCCAAAGACATCATAAATAATAATAAACCACTGACACAGAGCATTTTACTAGACAGTGGTGATGGAATACAAGTTAAATTTTGCTGATATGCTTACACACTTTTACGTAAATGAGGTTCTTCGTTCATAGGTTGGAGTATTATCACACTTTGGCACTAGCATATTTACTAATTAAATGATGCAAATGCCTCCACCACAGATTATTAGGCCTGCTGGACTGAGATGAGTGGCAGAGCCGTAGGTGATCTCTGAAAATAAATTACAGCAGAACGTGTTCTGGAAAACAGATGCCCATTAAGGAGGATGACTGATTTTTTGTTTTATTCTCATCTTCAGGTAATAGTGTAAATGTTGTAATATGAATGCAATGCTAGGGCAGTGCAGAAAGTCCTGCATAACAAAAATACCTCGCATGTCATCATTATATTGGAATTAATAGTCTTAGTACAAGTTGTGCCTGGTGGTAGGGTTATGAGAACACAGTGCTGTGTAGAGGCAGACACTAAAGCATGCTCTGATTGACTACAGGACTTATAGAAGCTTTTAGAGAAGAGAGAGGAACACCCTACGCTATAAATAGGCTTTTAATGGCAACTTGTGAAGCACCAGGTGATGTGCAGCACCCCTTAGGACAACACACCACATTTACACGCCATGCAGTGTCTGGAGTTCGACATCCAAAGCGAAGTATGTAGAAACAAAAGTTTAAAAAACAACACGGGTTGCAGCACTCCTGGTTTGTAATAATCTCTGAGTTGGTGTTTTACGTAGGGTAGAACAATCTGAAAGGTCACAGTACCTACTCACCTCACCACCGTGTGGAGCTGCTTCAGGGTGGATCTTGTTAATAAAGCGCAAAGGGTACTACATAATTGTAAAATCAGTGTAATTATTTGTGGATGATGCACTACTTTGAGTCTGGGGATAGCCAGCTTGACACACACAAACACACACACACACACACACACACACGTTTGTATAGTTATCTTTGTGAGGACATTTATTGATATAATGCATTCCCTAGCCTCTTACCCTCACCATCTCAACTAAGTGTCTGACCCTAACCCTTAAACCGAATCCTAACCATAACCTCATAGCAACCCCTATCCTAAAGCCAAGACTTAACCCTCAAGCAGGAATCAAAAATGTCCTCAATTAGCACAAAACTCAACTGGTCCTCAGAAAGCTAACTGTACAAGAGCATGCACACACACACACACAGGCTGAAGACCTTTGTGAAATACTTGCTTCATTTCAAAAGCTTACAGCTGCTCTCTTGTTGAGGGTTCCTAAGTGAGGTTAATTAAACTGCATATCTCATCAGACCCCCTAAGTTTTCCACTCTAATCCTCCTCACCTCACAAGCACTGAATGGGACGGGTTTACCGTACCTGTGGGACAAACTGACAGACATTCAGCTGGAATATAGGGACCGAACCACCAAAACACAAATGTACAAATGTAACAAGTATCTCTGACATTTTTTAATTAACCAGCGGAGCAAACATTACCGATCTAAACAGATTTTCATGAACATAGTTTAAATTAGGGTTTCTGTTAAACATACACATTTCACTTTGTAGACCACTATTTTTGATGCAATGTCCACACAAGTTATACCGCCTGTCTTCACAAATCCATTTCAATATATCAAGGTCTTAAAACTCCTGTTTTATTTTAATAAAAATTTGAGAATTTTCCAGGTTTTTGTGTTTATCTGTGCTTACAGACCAAAAACGTACTCACTTTTTTCTTTTCTTTTTAGTGTTAAATATGTCTGTGGAGATCCTCAGTCTCTCAGGTTGCAGTAATCCTAAGCGGTCGAGCGGAAGCCAGTCGGACTGGAGAAGTCGAGGATTAGCTTTGTTGAACTTCCATCTTTAAGAAAAACTCTTTTGAAGACATGAGGGAAATTACATTCTTCACGGTAAGTAGTGGATACATTTTGCCATATCTACGTGCAGCTGTGGCCCAGTGGTTGAAGAGTCTCAGGACTGCGCTTTCCGCTCGATACGCCTGCGGATGCGCCTTTGAGCAAGGCGCCTCACCTGCCAAACTGATTCCATAGTGTTTCACAGGAATGCCCACAGCTCTGAGTGTCCGTACTACTTCTTGTATGTACAAATGGTTGGATTTAAAAAAAAAAAAAATAAGCCAAAATTCTACGTGTGTTAAGAAAAAAAAGACAAGGGCTATAAAGATTCATCTTCTAACTTTGAGTGGTTGAAAACAATTGTTTCATCTGAAAATGCCACCACAGTATTGTCCATTTAGTCCAACAGAAACAAGTTAACAGATTACTTGTAGTTGTTGCTTAAGGAACAGCAATATTTATTCAAACAGAGTAGTTAAAGTGACATATTTTTTTTCCACATATAACTTACAGAACAGGGCTGGACAATATGACCAATATCTGAAGCACAAAAACAATTAACTGTAGAATGATCAGTGCTCAGTAAGTTTAAATCAGTCTACACTTCTCTTTTAATATCAGTGTGAGCAGTTTATATATATATTTTGGAAATGTTCTAGACTGTGATTATTTGATTGAAATCCAGGTTAGATGCAATTGGTTGTCAATTTACAACGGTAACAGATTGATGGTGAGTCATCTGATGAATTCGGGATATTGTCCAACCCTACCCTAGAAGTAATGGCCAAGGTTGAGGGAACACAGGAGCAGACGAAATGAACTCATCAGAGAGAAACAATGAAATGGAACCAGTCCATGACCTGACGTTTCATCATCCCGACGGGACGACAGAGCGGTCAAGATGTTAAGTAAAACCTCCAACAGGTGAATCTGCATGCAATTCTCCCAATACACACAACGGATAGTTCACATGTGAGTGAAAGCAAATGTACGCAACCGAAGTGCACAATCACAATCAACAATCTTTTCCTCCCGCCTGAAGTGAAATGATTAACAAGACTCCGGAGACTGATTTCCTCCAGTCCAAAGTTCATTTAACAATGACTTAGAATAAAATTAAGTGATTGTGCTTTTTATAACCAAAGTAGAACAAATAATACAAATACAAGATGTACATCACTTAGAAAACATTAACACCGTTATATAAAATTTGAAGCACTTCTGTGGCAGTAAACAATTTACAAGATGGCCGGTAATGACTGTATATCAATTACAGTAAAAGAACAAGACAACTGACGAACAGAGATCGGGCGGACTGCGTCAAGCAGCCGCCGTGGATAATATTTTTGTAGACACTTACAGCCGCCATCAAATGTGCATTAATTTTACTTTACCGGGGCAACCAGCGGCTCAGGGTCCTGGAAGCTGATCGCCCAAGAAAGCAAACAATAAACAGTGCTATAAATTGAAGTCCACAGACTTAAACATGAGAGCACTTTTTTCTCCCCCAGCCCCCCCCAAAAACACCTAATGAGAAAGTAGAAAATGATACCGTGTATTGTGCAGTATTTTTAGTCTTTTTGTTATTGTTGTTGTTGTTATTGTAAAGGTCATAGTCCTTTGTCTGAAGCAACTGTAGGATATTTCTGCTCCACGATTCTTCTTAGCTTTTCAGGAACTGTGGAAGTGAAAGATTGTCTTGTAATTAGACTGTCTGTATAAATGTGTCACATATAAATATAGATACATAAATTCATTTAAGTGGCGATGCCTGGTTTGGATTTACCTCTTCCACCTTTGCCATGGGTGCTACTTGTCCTCCCTGTTTGGTCCTTGAGTCTCCACATGACGAAAAGCTGGACGGGTTTGAATCACCTGGCTCCCTCTGAGCTTTACCTGATGGGAAAGAGGGACGACTGTACAGAAGAATGTCCCCAAATTCTGAAGGCAGAGACACAGTGAAGAAAAATGAAGGAGGCTCGACATTCAGTCACTTATTAAAATGCGATAAGCACCATCCATCCATCCATCCATCCATCCATCCATCCATCCATCCATCCATCCATCCATCCATCCGATACCTGAGTGCTGTTGGTATTTGCTGCTTCCTTTCCCGGCTAGTTGAGCCTTATGCTTCTCCTGGCTCTCTCTCTGCTCAAATGCACCCTCTCTGACCCTGTGAGTCCCAGTGCTGCCTCGTCGACCACGCACATCCCCAGAGCCCATCCGAGGGAGCGTGGCCCCCCTCACTTTATAGTCACCGTGGGACGTCTGGCTGGCGAAAGTCAGAGGCATGCAAGTGTCTGGGGACAGAGCGGAGCGAAGAGGTCCAAATGTTAGAGTTATTAAGAGACAGGCAGCAGCAAAGTCTGATCTCGTTCTTCAGTCTTTATACCGTCATTGAAGACATCTTTGGCTTGGTAGCCCTGTTGACCGGACTGGTTCTGTTTATGCCTCCTGGGCCTTTTATGTGTTATCGCAGGACTCATGTTGCTATCTGTTGACATGGGGCTGCTGGGTCGCTGGTGCCGCCAGCCTGAAATCGTCACGCAGATTTACAAGTTTAAATTATGGTTGATTCACTGTAAAGGATGTACACAGTCTACCTTAATAATTTTAACACAATATCTTATTTTCTCCATCCGTTTCTTTCAGTGAGCAGGGTGGTCTTACATGAACACATTCTCTGCCACAGTTGGAACAATAAATGTAATATATTTTATGATCTTGCTCTTCTGAACTATTATCAGGATTTAGCAGCAGTTGGATCAAGATGCAATTACCATTTCCTGGTTGTTTGCTCGTGTTGCTCAAATTTGTCCATATCGTGTTTAGAAATGTGTGAGAAATATTTATGGATTAAAACCTTTTTTTTTTTTTTTTGCCAAGCAGCTTTACTGGCAAACTGTAGGATAATTAATTAAAAAAACAATGATAACCCAAGAAAAGACCTACGGCTTTAAAACACTTTGTTGAAAGAACACATATTAAATTCTGCTGAGGAGAAACAAAGAACCCTTTCAAATAAAATTGAGTTTTATGATCCAATTCTGTGCAAGGGAATAAAAAAGTATGGAAGCGAGTTAAAAGAAACTTGACACACAAATCAAGCTTCCACAGAAGCACTCTCACCGGATTCCTCTGGGTATCTGCACATGCGCAGGCCTACTATATCCCTGGAGGAGGCTACCGCCTGGTTGAAATCGCCGTCTGTAAAGAACGATCCCTCTGAGGTGCTGACAACACTGGACCTGCCTGATGAGATGTTGTCCTCAGATGCTGAGCCCCAGCTGTTAACCATGGACCCCGTGACTGATCGGTCCAGATCCCCGGTACTGGAGGCTGGGGTCTGCTCCAGCCCATGGAGGAGCAGCTTGTGTGGAGAGGGCTGGTGCAGCTGGTGTTTGTGCTTCTGATGGTTGTGTTGTTGGCTATAGTGACTTTGAGTGAGCTCTGCGTCTGTTTCCTCCTCCTCCTCCTCCTCCTCCTCCTCCTCTTCTTCACCCTCCTCATTCTCTTCCTGTCCATCAATATCCATGCAGATGGGTATGGAGCTGTAGGTGTGCGTTGGGGAAAGAGAGTGAGGGTGGCTGTTGACGTCTTGGCTGAAAGAGGCATTTAAGATCAAATCAGAAAAAAATATCAAGACAATTGTTTTAGTTGAATGATTGACTTCAGGGTTGGGCTGGTTAAATCCAGTTACCTGAAGTGTTCACCTCCATCGTGGAGGCCATTGCTCAGGTCTCCCTGCGATGATGTGCCAGGTGGGTGACTGTAGGACGCTTCGGCGGGGGATGAGGGTGCTCCTCTAACGGGTGGAGTGGGGCAGCTTTCTGTCCTCTGCTCTGGATCAAAACTTAAAAAGAAAAGAACAGCTGACACAAGGTAATGGCTAAAGGAATCAGGGGTGGCTAACAGTTGTCACACATTAGTCACAGCTCATTAGACGTAAATGCGAAACCCTCAGTCCACTGTTAAAATATTCCATCATTGCAACCGCCAATGATAGCAGCTCTCTTGAAGGTCTCTCTTGTTTCTGTTCCTTAAATTGCACATAACAATTATATAAACTCTACTGCTTGTTGTAAACTGACTGACTGACTGACAATGACAAAAACTGTGTAATTAGTTTGGTTAAAGGTGTTGGCTGTGACAAGAGGACCTTGTTTTGACTGAAGGTTTGCTATGCTTGCATCTAATATCTTTATCATGTTATTGTTTTTCAAGCTGATGGTGCCACAGTTGGCTAATGAGCAACTTCAAAAACAATAGATTAACCTGACACATTCTTAAATGTTGTTAATCAGTCAAGTATGAATGAAAAAGTACGATACACCGACCATGCATAACATTATGAACACCTTCCTAACATTGTGTAGGTCTCCCTTATGCATCTAAAACACAACTGTTTTGAGGTGTTATGAGGGTGTCCTGTGGTATCTGGCAACAGGATGTTGTTAGTGGGGGCCTTAGAGAGGAGGGGTCTCTGTGGTACATCCCAGATATACTTGATCAGTTTGGGATCTAGTGAATCTGGAGGCCCAGTCAACACCGTGAGCTGTTCTTCATGAGTTGTTCCTAAAGTGTTTTTATGTATGTGTCTGCATCAGGCTGCATCCTAAGCTAAGGATGCGTGCTGACATCAAGGACTGTGTCTGGTCTGGTCTGGTCTGGGTGAACGGTACTTTAATGTTGCGGCTGATCAGAGTCTATATCTTTTAAGAGTCTGCTATAAAACTACCAACTGACAAAGCCATGGGTGTCTGTGTGTGCTGTGTAGAAGTGCATTCATCTTTTCCACTCACCTCCTCTCCATAGGCAGGCTATACTCGTCACAGTCCCAGGCATTAGTATGAGGAGGAGACAGGGCTTCTCCCCAGCTCACTGCAGTATGTTTTGGGATCTTTTGGGCCCGTGTTCCCCTCTTTTGATTTTGGCTCCCTGAGAAATGAAAAGTAAACCTCAAGGTAAACACAGACTTACTCTTTACTACCTCATTAATATTAAACAGAGTATAGTTGCCGGCCTCACCTGAGGTGCTGCTGCTGCCTCTGTCTGAACTGTGGTGTGAGCCTCCTGTGCTGTGATCTCGAGCCTGGATGTAGGGGATAGTTTTGGGATGGATCATTCCTACATTTCCTTGCAGATGATCTGAAGAGAAAGCATTGTTTCAATATCTTCTCTTTTTTCCCATACAAATGATGTAAGGCACGTCAAATTTGATTTTATCCTACCTTTACTGTTTTGCTCACTCATATTGTACTGCATCTGTGCTGCCATCTCTTTTGGTATTGGGGGCAGGTTGGGGGGTTGTTTCCAGCAGGGTATGTCCAGAGGCTCTGCTATAGAGCCAGCAGTGGCTGCTTTGTTCTTAATGTTGGCCTGAATGAGCTGCGTGGTGGCGTATGGAATGGGCTCATATGTGGCTGATGGATCTCCTCCCGAGCTTGCATAGCACAAGTTGGAGTTGTTGAATGTTTTAATCTCATTGAGCTTGTTGGAGAGGTTCACGTCGCTGTATATGGCTGTCTCAGAACCAAGCTGTCCTCCCTGTTTGCTGTCTGGATGGTTTCCATAGTTGGCGATGCAGTCAGCTGAGTGCATGAAACAAAGCAGCTCATGAACACAGTAAGTCACAAACCTGGTGTTTTATTAGCTTCACTATATGTATTTCAGAGGTTTCCAACTGAGCTAGAAGCTAAACGTGCACTAACCTGGTCGGCTGTATGTTGTCATGTTGCTGTCACTTGTGCCATTGCCATTATTGCAACAGTTGATGCTACAGTCCTTGTGATTGGCACATGCATTTGGCCAATTGTCTGGCAGCCACAGCTGGTTTAGAGGCTCACCCATGCTGAGAAGGCCAGGTCTGCAATAAGGAGGACCACAGAGCTGTCACTCAAAACCTGCCCGTCCTCATAAATCAGTAATAAATGGGGAGGGTGCTGGCATCCACTACATTTAGAGCGGGGAGACATCTCCCCCTAGCGTTTCCACCGTGTAAGTGCATTTTCTTCTAACAGTCTTTATATAACACAAAGGGACGAAAATATCACTCACCTGCCAGCATTGCACACAGATTCTCCTCTTTGATATGCGACTGCAAAGAGAAATGGAAAAATATTCAGCCTTGATGAGCTGTCAAAAAGAGGGAGTGCCACAGGCTGAGAAAATCATGAAAGGCAAGTAAGGAGACTAAGCAAAATGAGTCAAAAGTCTGCAATTACTTCAACACATGCTCGCATTCATAGTGCGCAAAGTCTGAATGTCTGGTTTAATTTGCATGAATAAAACACTAATTATTGCCTGTGCCTTAAAACATCTCTGCATAACAGCCACTGATGCAGAATCAGATAACACTGAATTAAGCTAAATCTCTCCGGCAGAATGTATTCTGTATTTCCTTTATTTATTCAAATGAACTAAACCCACTGAGCAGGAGGGTTAGTTCAACCAACTGACATGTATTTTATCCGAATACAATGTACTGTATTAATTTTCACTTTTTTCATTTTAATATTGACAGTGTGTTAGATCATTTGATTTTTATTGATTGCCATGTTAAGCGCTGAGCACTCCATTGAGATATGCTTCCATAACTTCCCATATGTAACTGACATAAAGCATGAATTGCCCCACCAGTTCAAATGAGCTTTCAAAGAAACAGGATGGATTCTGAGATGTTAAATGCATGATATATAACGCTATCACAATAACCAGCACACAAAGCGTCTACATACCTGTAGGTGTGAAGGTGAATGACGGGACTGTAGGGTTAAACAAAGTAAAGAGAGTGAAATCAGTGACTACTTAGGAATTAAAGTATAAGGTTCTACTACAATAGACTATATCCTTACAGTCCTCAGTATTTTGCAGTGTGTCTGCATGCAACCTCCGCTGTTTGTCAAACATCTCGTCATATAAAAACTTGAAGTGCCCCGACACCGAAATAACCACATGCCACCTGTGATTCTGCTGCGTCTGTCTTTGACACAAGTGTCCAGGTGAAGGTTAATGGGGGTGACAGCCAACCCGAGAGACAGGGGGGAGAAAATAACAGCAATATTGTAGCAGACATGGTAATGGCAGGTTGACAGGCCCGTGCCTCCAAGAACTGCGCGCCGTTGAGGAAATGACACTCTACAAACATGCCATTAAAGGTCAGCCTTCGGATGTCTGCACAGACGCAAATGCAAATGCGTTTCTGAAGTCTTTGTATCAAAGGGAGATTAGACTGGAGCATTTTTTTACCCTTTCATGTGATCTGCTTATCAGTTTCTGAAAATATTCTTTAATATCACTGAAATGACAACCGATGTTTAGTTTGGTGGCAACATGTCATGTCTTGAGCTCTTCTACAATCATAGCGACCTTGAAATGTAGTCACAAACGCTACATCATAATACGTTATGCACACATGGCCTTTATGGTTGGAGTGCATTCATCTGTGCGTCTACCAGTGCAAAGTGTAACCGTGACAGGGGAAGCACACACCCTTGCGGATGCCGGTGTATGTGCTGCTGAGGCCGCTTCTCTTCTTCCGGTGGCGGTACAGCCACACGCTGAAGATCATGAGGACCAGCCAGCAGGTGGCGCCAATGCCAGCGATAAAAGCCGGCTGCTTCACCACGTCTGAGATCTGAGACAATGTGTCTCTTTCCTCACTGATATCCATCATCTGGCCCGCAGAGTCTGATCCGTGAGAGCAGAAAGAGAAGAAAGGACAAGAGAAAGCAGAATTCAAACACTGCACAAAGGATGTTCAAATGTGTTGATGGTGCCAGCAAAGACAGGAAAGCATGATGAAGTTAATATGTGGAAAACCAACTGACAACACAGCTTGATGTTTCATTAAATGTACTACACTGTATAAAAAAAAGGCTCAAAAACATTACAGAAGTTTGTTGCCACCCACTTTTGTGACAGCTCCTAAATGAATTCACCGTTTTGGATGAACTTTTACCTAATTGGAAGAAAGCGACATCACTCTTTACTCCGGGCCCTGCACCGTTGCTGGCTGCAACCTCCACACTGTAGCGAATGCCTGGCGCCAAGCTGGAAATGAGAACGGAGAAGGTGGAGCCATCCACCGACTGGTTTACGTGGTAGCGACTCTCATTACCAAGGCACCAGATCTGTCAAGAGAACATGAGGAGGAGATGAGATGACAGCGACTGCCTGAGGGACACATACGGCAACACAAGAGGCAGCAGCAGTCTCACAAAGATATGAATTACGTTGTAACTGGAATACACATGATTCAGAGCAGACAGGGCGGGAGTCGACTTTTCTTTTTCTATTTTTTATTTTTTTTTACCTTGTATTCCTGAATGACTCCAGCCTTTTCTGCTTCTGGTGGTGGTTTCCAGGAAACAAGGATCGCAGTCCCATTGGCATCACTCTTTGTAACTGTAACACCCTGGGGTGCTCCGCTAGGGGCTAAGACAATGAAGCATGCAGTTAACCACTGAGACACGGACCAAGTCTCAGCTAATGTGCTGTTGTACGCTGAGTAAAGCAATATCTGTCGTTTATATTACCATCCAAACATTAATCATTTTCCCTTTGCTATTTTTAGATACTGCAGGACAAAACTTCACCTTCCTCCAGCGTCCTGACGACTTTCACCTCGCTGTCAGCTCCCTGGAATTCATCAAAAAAGGGTCGCACTTTGAACTCGTAGATGGATCCTTTCTTCAGCTGACCGATCACCACCCCGTCCTCCCGCGGAGCGTGTACCTCCAGGACACTCCAATGCCCCTCAGGCTGGCCGTGCTCAGCAGACGCCCTGTAGAGCACCTTGTAACCCTGGATGTATGGGGACTGCTGCTCGACCTAGCAGAGAGCCAAAGATAAAACATGCTGCGTAAATGTCATGCCGCATGACGACGACACCCACTTCCATCACGAGCAACTGAACATCCGAGTTTGAATCCAAAAGAGGCGTGAATGTGCTGCAGGTAAATTGAGAGTTTAAACAAAAACGTTCACCGAGGAGGAGGTTAAAGACTCATCCTGTGTGAAGATCTCACGCAAAGGATCTGTTAAATCTTAATTGAGTTAGTACACTTTTCCTTCAGGGTAGTGCAGATTTCCTCATATCTACGAGTTCTCATTTGAAACCACAATATGAGGTCATTAATAGTTTCCACTCAGCATGGCCCTGGTTGAAATTGCACCAGCAGAGAACGAAGCACTTTCCATTTAAACCACACTATTAGGACAAAGGATGCCTCAAAAGATTCCTGTGGAGACATCCACTCATGTCCACTGAAAAATGCTGCATGTACATTCTTATGTGCTTGAAGCAGAGTGCAGTAATACTCAATAAATGCACTTCTCTGTGCTGTAGATTTACTGCCTTATAAATGTTTAGAAAGTAACTCAAACTATGAGATGTAGTTTCAGAAAAAAATATACTATTTCAGTTTCTGCTGAACTATTAATGTGTCTCTGTTGAAAATGCAGCCAATAATTCAACATTTTACATCATTTTCTTGGGAAAACATAAAAGTACTAAGTGTAATTTTCTCTACAATAACCCCTTTTATAAAAACTACTCTCTCAGCCCTCACATGTTTTTCAAGGCCTGACCCTTAGCTTTAATAGCGTTCGTTAAAGTACAATATTTGTTTACATGCTCTGGCAAAATTGCACATCTGACCTTTTCCCAACCCTAACTCTGACAGTCTAAAAAGGTCTGAGCATGTGCATGACATGCTGCGCTTACTTTCCACTGCACCCTGACGGCAGAAGATGAAAGGACGACCGGTGTGTGCAGGTGGATCACAACATCTCCCAGTTCTCTCTGGATGTGACGGTGGTCCACTCCCTGCATGGTTGAAGTGCTGTCTACTGGCACAGAGAGAATAAAAAAAAATAAAAAAAACAACAATAACTTATTTATTTGAACTGAAATGAGGACGCAGTTACTCCGGTGTGCTTTTCGATGTGAAGCAAAGCCTTTAAAAGGGAATGGAAAACCTGCACTGACCTTGTGTTCTGACCGAGTCGGAGATTGGACTGGGGTCACTGAGGCCGTGAGCATTCACTGCTCTGACCATAAAGAGGTAGACAGCTCCAGGCTTCAGGTTTCTCAGCACAAAGGTCTGAGCCTTCACATGCTCAGCTAGAGTCACCCATCTGTTGCCTATTGTGTAGCTGCAGGTAGGAAAAAAACACAACACACAACATAAGCGATGCTCCATAAAGATTGATTGTAACCTGCTGCATTCCACACATGTCTAACCTGAATGCCTCAATTAGATAGGATATAGGTGATGCATTGGTATTGGGGGTGGTTTTCCATGACAGAGTGACTGAGGTACGGGTGATGTCGGTCACTTCGGGTTTGGATGGAGCAGCAGGAATCAGGTTAGGGTCTGTAGGATGACTGGACTGGACAACAACTCCAAACTCTGCCAACAGATGAATTAAAAAGTTAACCACATATGGCTCTACGGGGATTGTTAATCTTTCTTGCTCTGTCACAATCTGCACAACCAACCTTCCACTTGCAAGTATGCTGTCCAGGAAGCTTCTCCGTTGGGACTAGAAGCTTTACAAGTGTAGAAACCTGTATCTCCCAGCTGATAAGAATGACACAGGGTTTAGCAGGATCGCTTGGCTCAGTGCTTGAACTGTAAGAACTGAATCACTTCACCGCCTACCTTAGTATAGTGAATCTTCAGTGACCCTGTCTCTGTCAGGGACATACGAGAATCCACGGGGGACACGAGCACATCATCCTTCATCCAGTGGACTGTAGGAGGTGGAGTCCCAGTAGTCTGGCAGCCCAGTATTACTGTGCTGTCTACAGGAACGGTCTGATTGACTGGACCCTGCCTAATGACAGGAGGAGGGTGGTCTGACCCAGCTAATAAAAAAAATGAAGGAAAGTCAAAGAAGAGCAATGTTAACGCTTTCCTTGTAGGTTATACACACTGATTAGACGCAACATTAATACCACTGACAGTGAATAACATTGACCATCTTTTGACAATTCAGTGTTCTGCTGGGAGACCTTTGGACCTGGCATTCATGTGGATGTTACTTAGACATGTAGCACCCACCTAGACCAGACCAGGCACCACCACCCCGTAGCAATGACACTCCTTGATGGCAGCAGGAACAATTCAAAAAACACGAAGAACAGCACAAGGTGTTGACCTGGCCTCCAAATTCACTAGATCCCAGACTGATCAAGTATCTGTGGGATGATCCACAGAGGCCCCTCCCCTCAACCCATAGGACCCAAAGGACCTGACAGGACTATGTCTATTCTCTGATGAGTCACAACTGTTTTGGAGGCACAAGGGAGACACAATACCTGTCTGCAAAAAAAAGTGTCAAAAGTCTGTCACGGAATTACAAAATTAGGTTTGATGCTCAGGAAAGGTCGAAGTTAATAAATAAACTGAGAGAAAGAAATAAAAGTAAGGAAGACGACAGTAGAAAAAGTGAAATGGGGAAAAAAATAACAGATAAGATGTGAAAGATATTGAGAGGAAAATTGGTAAAGAGGGAGAACAATAGGCTTAGATGGCTGCGCAGGCAGTGGAGGAAAAAGAAATCAACTTTTCCCCTCCAGCGGAGAGCAACTAATCGTTCATTGGGCAGTAAGGTACCGCTGGAGCCGGATCCAATCATGACGGCAAAGCCCAACTAATAACAGTTCCACTTAGATAAGAGAGCTCTCCCTCTCTCTCTCTCTCTTACATTTTAAAACCCTGTGGATGGGGGCAGGGGGTAGTAGATAAATAAATAATTAAAAAAATCCCCCCCAAAAAAAGGTGATGGAAACATGCCTTGAAAACTGCCAGAGGTAATGCAGGCTGGTTATTACCATACAAATGCACCACTCCAAATGGGGATGAGAGGAGTGTTGAAGGATGGAGAGAACTTGGGGGAAGGGGAGAATAGAGGGAAACAAGTACAAGTGAGTGCAGACCACTGAAAAAAAAAAGTGACACCTTTTTTTTTTTATTTCCACTGAGTGGATACCTCTAATTTTCACGTTGCTAACATGATCAATCCCAGCAGAACACTGTCATTTGTTTCTAGTACTGCACTGAACAACTTAATGTATAGCTGAATTAGCTATATGTCAGAACCTAAAGCAATCACCTTATATTAATGTACTGCATGAACATAGTGCAAAGTTACACAGACACATGTATTCATGATCACACAGGTGTGTAATTGCTGATGTGGGCCTCCGAGCACATTTAAATTGCTTTTTTAAAGCAATTAACACAGATTTTTTGTGAGTCCCTGATACCACTTTCCATTAAAATGTACCTTTAAATGAATCATATGGCAATCCTGCGTTCTTAATTCACAAATATCTGCAGCAGAGGGGAACAAAGACCGTGCTGTGCTCATAAAAAAAAGAAGTTCTGCAGCAATTTTGTTATTGCATTTCCCTTGATCCAACCCTTTTAACTTGGATTACATTCTGAAATGTTACATTTTTGGAGGTAAGAGAGATAAGGATGGGCACTCTTTGCAGACAGTCACCACGGAAACAGAGAATTCTGAACCCTACATGCAAAGAGCATCTCGTCTCCCTCCCCTGACAGTAACCAAGCCCAACTACCACACCCACGAGGGAAGCTGCTCTCACCAGTCTGCAACCAAGGAAAACTGTAGCCTAATATACCTGCTTAAAAAAACACTGCAGCAGCAGCAGCAGCACAGTCTGTTTACCCGAAAGACAAAAGAATGAAGCTGGAAAGGTGTATAATAATCTGCCCTCTGTCACCCCTTCTCTTTACTCACAGTCTGTAACCTCTAGCAGTGCTTTGGTAATAACACTGCCAGCGATGTTAAGAGCCTGGCAGCTGTAGAAGCCACCATCCGAGCGCTGAACGTCAGTAATGGTCAAACTGCCCATCTGGGAGACAGACAGGCGGCTGAAGGGCTGTGGCGGCTGGTAGGAGAACAGAAGACTCTAGAGGGCGAGATGGAGATCGCAGTTAGAGGGCCATTCATTACCTTTATTTACACTGAGTAGTGATTTAGTGCGATGACAGACTGAGGCTCAGTCTCACCTCGCTCCCCTCCCTCTGCCAGAAAATAGCGGGCTGTGGGTTGCCCGTGGCCTCGCACTGGAAGGTGACGGTTCTGCCCGCTGCCACCGCCTGGTTTCTGGGGCGAACGGCAAACGCTGGGGGCACTACAGAAGGAGAGAGGCCCTAATTACTTGACTGACACATTTTCTCATTTTAGAACATCTCAGTGTGTGCATACAAAGCACAGGGAATAAGGCCTGAGTGTGTATGTAGTGAGAAGCAACCGTTTCTTTACCTTTTCAAATACAAAAATAGCACTTTTTTTAAAAGAAAAAAATCATTTACCCACACATAACATGAATAACATACTGTAGTGGTGGATGGAATTACAGTGTTGATAGGACAAAGACAGGGGCTCATGATTTCCTGTTGCTGCCTGATGGTGGATGAGGGATGGATGACAACTTACCAGTATTGACTACAAGAGAAAAGACACAAAACAGAGCAGTGTAATGAGTAATCAGGGTGAATCAGGGATGTACAAATGAAATGACACACTTAACAGTACTGACACATGACTGGAGGAATGAGCACAATGGAACTTATATGAAAGCACAGTCAAAAGCGTATCTAGTGAATCATGAATGGGCTATGAGAATATGAGCCCCTGGACACAGGTGTTTAAAATGACCCACACTTCCTACACAGGAAGAACGCGTCCCGCATCTCTTTGTGGTGATTTTAAATCTCTTGGTCATTGTTCTACTGCATTTAAAATGTGGTCATTCTATGTTTCTTTGCAGTTGTTTTAGATCTCTTTATAAAAGTGGCATGCCTCTGTAGTTATTTCACCTTGGTTTGCATCTATTTGTAGTTGTTCCGCTTGTCCTTGCAGCCATTTTCTCTCTTTGTATTTGTTTAATGTCTCTTTGTGGTCGCCTTTCATCACTTAGTTGCAGTTTTGGTTTTTGTTGGGGTCAGTTTTCCTTTTTTTGTAGTTTGTTTGAGAATTTCAGTTTCAGGGTTGGGCCAGAGACTCATTGGATAAGAAGCAATCCTTCTGTGCATAACATTAATAACAAATTGCTTTTATGTTTAACATTTTACCTAACTAGCATTTAGCATTTTACTTAATTAACTACATAGGACCATAAATAATGAAAAAAAAAATACAGCAAGGGCAAAGCAAAGTAGACTGTTTATCCCCAATTAGACCCAGCCAACTTGTTGACTGTGACGTGTAAAAGCTGCATGTAATTGCTGCTTTGAGTCACAGGTCACAGAGGATGCCAGCCAGGGGAATATCTGGACCGGGCTATGATTGTCCAATGAGGAACGTGAACCTGAGAGGAAGGGCCACCGTGTCTGGAGGGGAGAACTGTGAACTGCTGGCGCTATACACAGATCTCTCCCGTACAAGATGCACCACACTAACAGTGACACATTTGGGGGTGAGAACAGCCGACCATCTTGACATCTGTGAGCGAGATTTACGGTGAAATGAATGGCTTGACTTGCTGCGCAGCTGATTTTGGAAGTACTGCTGGAAGATGACTGTGGTGAAGTTGGGTTTACAGAGATATATTTATACGTATATTAACCATACGATGATTTAGCTCTGTGGCCCGCTGCATCTATTTATAATTGCAATTGAAATATCAAATATCATATTCTAAGATGTGAAAAGATGTAGGTAATTCTGTGGTCAAGACTGTCCAATCTAGCCAAAGGTAGGATTTAATTATAAATTATTAAAAAAAAACGTGCATTCAATTAGCTAGCACCCCGTTTTCTCCATTAACTTCCCAAATTAACTATGGTGCCCCCCCCTGCATGCTCATTTTTGCTGCTAAGGTTTTTTTGGAGGAAGTGGAAAACAATGTAATTGGAACCATGTCACTTCCCAGCATGCAACAAGGCCAGCCTTATCTTTAATTAAGCCCTACTGTCCTGGCAGCATATGTCACCCGCTGTGTCACTGCCATGTGTGTGTGTGTGTGTCTAAGTGTAAAGGCCTGTGTGCAACTATGAGAGGTGTCTCGGTGCTCATTTCCTGTCACTAATTTAAGAAGTGAAGGGTGTCATTGTGGCACGGCAAGCAAACGAGTCCATTTTTGTGGTCACATAAACATTTACTCTGCATGCTCCTTTCAGTTTACACATGGCATTAGTATGAAGCGCAGAGTAAACAAACTCTTGCATTGTATTATACTCCTTGTTATTTAGAACTGGTGACAGCTGCAAACATTACTTGACCTCCAGGCCAGGAAGTGGAAAGAATGAAAACGCACACATGAAAGCCACAGTGATAATTCCGCCTGTCTGCACTGTCTTGAGAGCAGCAGCAGCAACCTAAGGCACAATAATGAAAACTGGGTCTGGATAAAAGGCTGTGTAAGAGTCACTCCTCGCTAATTTGTGACACCATGAGACTGGATTAGTTCTCCCGTTAGCAATAACTGTCTTGCATACACTTCTCATCCGTGGAAAATAAACCTCGGGCCTCCGAAAAAAAAAAAAAAGCGTGTGAACTGTATATACAAGAGAAGAGAGGAAATTACGTGTGAAGGTCGGGTTGTACTGACCGTGCACAGTGAGCGTGGCGGATGCTTCAGACTTCCCAACCATGTTCTCCACAACACATGTATAGGAGCCCTCATCTGAAGAGGTCACTTGGCGAACATTCAAGGTATGGTCCTCTAGGATTTCAAATCTGCAAGCAGGACGGACACACATGCTCAGAGATGAAAGAACAAGTTGAAACACCATGTTTGCATGGTATATTACTGCATGTGGAGGGCCTTTGTGAGTTACCTGCCCTTAGGCAGGTCAGAATCATCTTTCCTCCAGCGGACAGTGGGAACAGGGTCTCCTTGAACCACACAGTGGAAAGCCACAGTCTCGTCAGCCAGCACCACTACACTGCTGGGCCGCTTCACAAAGGTCGGCCGCTCTGGAGGATAGCGCAAAAACACAAAATACACTCTTCGGTAAATTCGTCTCACCATGTTAGTGCCTTTGCAGCGTGAAACCACCAACAAATTCTGTTTTATTTTCTACCTTGAAATACTCAGTCGAATTATTTAGAAAAACGTTAAATAAAATAAAGATTATATATGACTTCAAGGTCACTGACCATGTTAACTAGTTGTTAATCAGATGACACTCATCTGGATTTGACCCGAGGTTTGCTCAAGTAAATCAGCTTACAGTCAGTGTTTACCTTCTCATAAATATGGCTAGGCCTCAAGTTTCCAGCAGAACATTATTTATTAAGTAGCTCTGTGTCAGTGGAAAACATGGCTTTAAAACTAACTAAGAGTCAAAGGTGCCATTTTTATTCTAGGCAAAGAGGGGCTTTCTCAGCATTAAATCACTGCTAGGCTAAAAGAGGGAGTGTGTGGTGCTAAAAAGCAAGGCAGACGCAAAGCGATAACCTCTTCAGAAAATCAATATTCTCTTTGTTTACTGAGGGATAGAAAAGACACTTTATCACAGATACGGAATCTAATATATGAAGAACGCGCCTCAGTATTAGTAAAGAATACCAAGGAGTGTTGACTGTAACAGCATGTGTAATCAGGTTTTGCGCAAAAAGGGAGGAATACTGAAGATATTCTGAAATTCATGACATTTTTCAGCCTTCACATCAATATGTTATAAATCTTATAGACATAGCAATAGAAGCGCAGTGAACAACTTACTACTTTTATAGAATCTGGAAAGCCCATCACCCATTTATCTCCATAAATCTACAGTGAGCCATTTATTATGTACAGGTTGCACGTGCTGACCTTATTCTGCATATAGCAGGATTATTCTCATAGCCTTGAAAGGCTCCAACAGGCACTACACTGTATATTTGCAACCTAAACCAAGGTCATCTTAACAGTGTGATACTGATAAGAGCTCTACTCTGATGGAAAGTGTTAGGAAAATAAGTGGGGGATGGAGAGCAGAGGCTGGAAGGAAGGTGGGGGTATCAGAAGCACCATAGGGAGCTCTTATGCTGAAAGGTTATAACGTTGGCTGTGGCAGCGGTAGATGTTCGCGGCACATGTTTGGTGGGAAGCCTCTCCAAAGCTTCCAGACTGGATGGTAGTGCTGCATAATCAGCATAATTAATGGGTTATTATACTCCAGCGGAATGGCAAACTGAAACTAAGAGAGTACTCAGACTAAGTGAGTCACTGCGACACAGTGAAAAGCAATCACAAATTTTACCTAGCACGGTGAGTTCAGCGATCTCACTCTCCCTCTCTCCCACCATGTTGGTTCCAACGCAGATGTACTTCCCCGCGTCGCTCTTCCGCGTGTTGGTGATCATCAGCTTGCCGCTCCGAATCTACAAGAAAGCAGAAAGGTGTTTGTGCAGCTGTATTTGCACAGGATCTTACCATGCTAATGTGTTGTGTCTCCGTGAGCTACCGAGAGAGGACGGCGCATTCATAATGCATGCCGCCCCCCCCAACCGCCTTTCGTATAATCACATCTTTGGCTACCTTTCGTTTGATAATAGACATTTTCATGCACACGATGGCATTACAGCACATGGCGTTGTATAAGCCTGTGCGCATAGGTACGGCTGAAAAGAATCTGCGCTGTCTTTCAAGCTGTACAGAAGGTCATCCATTATGAAATTACATAATTCATATCTAGTGCTACACAAGAACCCCGGGAACAAAGACGCTGCTCCTTTGTAGAGATGCTCCTTAGATGTTGTGTCAGCCTACTTTGCCTTTCCCAAACTTTTCTACCATCTCTATGTGCACACACACACACACAAGAACACCCACACACAACAAAGAGGTCAAAGATATATACACTCCAAGCTGCTTTCAGTCTTTTCTATCTACCACATGCCCCCACAGACCACGGAAGCCGTTTTTATTGTGCTTTTTGAATGCGAGCTCCTGCAATGATAGTCTGCAGCCACCCGGTGTTAGAGGTGATACCAGAGCGGCAGAGGAAACATGCCGATGTGAAGACCTCAAAATAAACACCTTGTGCAAGCAGACATCTGAGACATTCTCCCAGACTCGGCTTCAATTAAGCTTTCAGCCCAGTTATTATGCTTTCAGATTGCTTCTTTCCTGCTCACACTAGGCCCGTGGTCTCCAACTATTCATATATGCTTGCAAGGGACACACACACACACGGCGCGTAACGGTGCGGCTTTTGCAATTTCTTAAGGTCACAGGTCAAGGCTGCCTACAGTGCTGTGTCCATAAAAGCATGATTCAGAGTCATGCGAGGCAGCACCTGGGTTGGTGGGCACTCTCCCCTCACCAGCTTACAAATGGAATACATCATTAAATTGCTGCTGCAGGGATGAAACCAGCAGCCTTTTCATTTATTAGTCAGCCTCCCATCGGCTAACCTTCCACCATGAACGCCAGAAAAAATTAAAAATAAAAAAATAAAATGAGCGACCTAACTATGGCTGACATTCCAAATCTGTTGTAGATGATGTGGTTTTAAGAGGAAGACTTAACAAACTGTGGTGCGACTTGTGGTTGTGTGCGCTTTAGATACACAATGCCAACCACTAGTAATCACAGGGAGCATGTGTGGGGAATATGGGAACTAGTATTGCAGATTCAGCCATTCCTGTCGCCGTTCAATGGATTAGGGCTGCATGTTTGGATTCACATTAGGGCCGATGAAAAACATTCTATATTTGACTGAAAGCATAACTGCATGCAGCAGTGGGGAGGCTTATTCTGCCACGAGTGAGCCATGAGTAATATCAGATCTTACTGCTGGAATCCTAGCAAGTCACATGCAATAAGCAGCATGTTTTGACAGTAACAGTATTCAATTTGACCAAAGTATAAACACGCATATAATTGCGTCAAATTAAAACCCTGTTATTATTAAAGGTTACGTAATCTAAAATAGGGGAACTTATGACATGGAGACAGTGCCTGCAGATTTATTATTAGTTTCTAATCTTCCACATAGTGTAGTTTTCCATTCATAGCATAGGCACCAACATGTTTCATCAAATGCTTAGCCATATTGAATAGTGCTGACTGAGATTACCGAGTCCAGTGCTGGATAAAGGGATTTGCGTCTCAGATTCACCAAGCCCACACGGGCACTTGTTGGAAGGTATTTATATATTAATTATCATTTCATGAACCCATATCAGATTGTGTCATGATGTAATGCTGCCGCTAAAACGCTCCTCAGGGACAGCGAGGATGATCTAACCAGTGCCAGTGACTCATGTTGCACTTTTATTTTCCAACTTTTTCTGCGCCGTAAATGTCGCTGCACCAGTAACTTTAGCAGCTGATTAAAGAGCAGACCGAGGGCTTTTTTATTTCCCGGAGTGACCGCTCCTCGTTTTTAGCAGCAATTCCATTGCTAAGACATCCAACTGCGGTTTCTCCGTCCTCCATCTCGGACACTGAAACCTCAGCTTTCTGTTCTGTTTGCATGGGTTCTCTTTCCTCTCCACATAACCTTAGTGACCCTGAAGGCAACACATGTGAGGAACTGTATTTTGCCACATAAAGGCACACAGCTCTTCAATTGAAATCCAAAAATTACACCTACATAGTGTGTAAGTGGGCTGTGCTATTGCTATTAATGCTATTAAAATGAACTCACTACTTTATGTACATTACTATTAATAACTAATGTCACAAGGGAAGCACTCAAAGGGATGGGAAGTAGCCATGAATCACTTGTGGTGGACTTCTTTGGTCTTTGTACAGTGAGTAAGTAAGTCTTTGAGTGAACACTCATGGCAAAGGCACATTTCCATATAGAAAAGATTATTAGGAAGGACAAAGACAGGCACGTAGGAAAGTACAAAGCAAAAAGGAGCCTTTGTGTTTCCCTCAGAGGAGCCACCACCCCCCCTCGGCTCTGATCCGTGCCTCTCCTTAAATCAGAGAAAGCTGCTCTGTCCATCACAGTCCCCCAGAGAGACTCTACCTGTCAGTCCACACTAACGTGAGCTTTGAGTCTTCTCCTGCGTGTCTCCAGGACGGCCATTCAGATAAACAAATCAACACGCACACACGTAATGTGCGCGCGCACATAGCTATACGAGTTGCTGAAACCCGGTTCTATATTTGAGCTAAAGGCCCATCCCATCAGATGCAGTACGAATTCAGTGTACGCACAAAACATGAAAAGACTTCAGCGCCGTCTGCTCCATGTCACATGATAAATTAGCACATTCAATCAATTCCATACTGTGCTCACGCATACAGTATAAAGCAGCTGTATAGGCACGTCTTTTTCCTGAAACAGTATGTTATAATTAGGATTTTTATGTGCAAAATAAATCATCTCTTCAAATTCTTCCAAGTATTTTTCGATTGTGAGAACCTCAAGATAATTATACAGCAATCTCGACTTTACAACCTTGCGTTTTCACATTCCTGCTGAGGTGAGAGGTGATTAGTTCTTGAAAGGTTTTTCTGTGGCCCATTCATTTGAGGTAAGAATTAGGGCTGAAACCTGATCAATCAAGCAGTCGATCTATAAAAACTCTTCAAAACCAAATGGCTGATTCCAGCCTCTCAAACTGGAGGATAATGAAAAATAGGAAACAAAAAAAAAAAAACCCTGATTAGTTGCAGTCCTAGTCAGAAAGAAACATCATGTTCAAGGGCAAAGAAGTATTTTTTGTTTTTACCGTGATGCGTTCATCTCTGTCATCTAAATTGGCTCCATCTTTCCTCCAGGAGATCGTAGGTTCGGGATGCCCGCGAGGCGGTTGGCACTCCAGCACTGCGGGCTCACCCACGGCGACCATGACGTCTACAGGGTTCTGTCTGAAGTCGTCACGTAGAACTGAGAGAACACAGAAGAGTAAACGGGGTGGCGTTTAATGATGTTTGAGCACGAATGGACAATGGTAAAATCACAATATTTGCTCATGTTATTGGTATCTTCGAGGTTGTGTTTAGTGAGTTTAACAAACTCATCCCTGCTCACACGGTGAACGCCACAGGACTTTATTCAACAGCTCACCTTTCTGTAACAGATAACTCTATGTTAATCCTCCTCCATCCATATTATTGCACCTTATTTAATCTCAACAAAGTCTGTCCAAGTCTAATGTGTCTAAATTTGGCGTGTTACTCACAGCTTCCACAGGAGCAGATTAATATTACTTTAGAAAGAGTTTCTAGAAAAAATTCTAACATGCATCTAATATGCATATTCTTTTTTAAAAAAACGATTCAGTTTTTATTTTTCCATTGTTTATCCCTTTCTTGTTCCTAGAGTGGCAACAGAATGCAACAAGCACAAAATGATTACCACTACAGAAAGTGGAACTAGGCCATGGTCCGTCAAATTGTTAGTCACCTAGCAACAGTGTTCTCAAGACTTAAACCAATTGAACAGGAGGATATTGACTCCCCATGATGAAAATAGGACCCTACGAGTTCCATTTGATGTCAGCGTAATAAAGCGTTGCTTGCTCTGTCTGCCTGTCACATTTTTGAGAGCAGCAGACAAACACTTGTCCAAAATAGATTCACCATCATCTATGTAGTCCTCTCTACTGTATCCATTTCAAGTGCATTCATTCATTCAGGGTAGTAAAACTAACAAAATCTCTCAGGGTCCCTCTTGGGGTTACTCCCTTACTCGAACGCGGCCCATTGTGATGCTAGCGTCTGAGAGAGCCGGTTCTTCTAATAGCCGGCGGTAAGACGAGAAGATGCACTGCTATATGGCTCCGCAGGAAGGTGGGATCCAGACGACTCCACTAGCAGGCGGCGAAAAGCTACCACAGCAATTCATCATCTTTCCACAACGAGCAGCCTGTGTGCAGAAAGAGATGCAGCAGCCAGAAGCCAAACTGCAGACAACGCAAAGGAGACCGAGAGGACCGTGTGAAATCTGGTGGCCACAGGCAGCTCCTTCCTGTCCCTACCATAGACTTAAATGCTTCAACCTCTCAGCACCTCAAGGAGGAGCACATTTCTGACTAGCTTCATTCCATAGCACACTATTATTTGCAAGATCCTAGCATGAGAAGAAAATGGTACTGGGGTGTGCTGTTAGAGAAACTGGGTTCTCTGCGATGAAAACAACCTTTTAGTCCATATCACAGAGCAGATTTCGGCGCCGGATGAGGTGAACAACATGTTCATAGACGCCTGCGCATGAGTGACTGCTGTTAAGCATTGCCAGTCTTAAATTACAGAAGGGGCTTAGAACCTGAACAAGCCAAGGGAGCTGAGCCAACGCAGAGCGAGCAGAACTCAGCAGAGCTGGGTTGGGGTGAAAAGACAGGAAACAATGAGGAAAAAGCATAATCACTCCCAGATGGCGGCAACCCGTTCACCTTTGGCTACAGATTTGTACATAACACTGGTCGAGCGGGGCCGAGATGGCTGATGAGCACCGTGGATATGGGAGAACAAATTGGGATGACCTTCTAATTGGAAATATTTTGGCCCCCGCGTGTCTTGGAGCTCCACTCCGCTGCTTTGCCCCTCTGGTCCTCTGTGCGGGGTTGCGACTGGCTGACTGTAGATGACTGAGCCCTGATGGGAAACAGCTGTCTGACGACCCCCCAGCCCCCACCCCACTCCCTCCCCTCCTCCTTCCCCACCGCTGCCAACACCACCGTGTCACATGATAAAAGGCATTCCTCGTGGGACACAGAAACATGGTTGAGGGTTACTTCAGACAGGAAGAAAGTGAGACCGGCACATTTCTGTGTACAGTGTGTGCGTGTACATGTTGACTGACTGACTGATAGCATCTTATAATTCCAGCGGCAATCATGTTACACATCTGCTTTCACTATTACGTGAGATCCAAATGATTCCATAGGATCTGAAAGCCTGGACTACTTCCTCAAACCCCGCTTTGTTAAAGATTTACATTAGGTGTTAGCACTGAAACTCATGCAAGAAATGCAGCGCAGATAAAAGATAAGGGTTAAGAGCAGAAGAGGCTTATAAATGTTAGTGTGCACGTTTGTATCCGAGGAAGGAAAAGCTGGCAGTTTTTTTGCTATTGTGCTGGGTAAGCACACAAATAATCTGGAACATGTGTTTGTAAAACTGACTGTTTATACTCTCAGAAGAGAAAAAGTATCTGCCTGTTGAGTTATAATAAGAAATTATGCATGCCCAAGTAAAAACCGAACAAGCATACACAAATAGAAGTACTCTGATTGTCAAAACCCAAAACTATGCTTTCTTCTCTGCAGTTTCTCGACAGTCTTGCGCTCCCTCTGCTCCTGTGCATTAATGTCTTTTCATCGCGTCTACAAGCGCCACACAATTCACATAATTCCTGCTTATCTGTAAACACATCCTGGCTAAGTCCTAAGGATGAATGTTGCTCACATTCTTAAATGTTTCTGAAATCCCTAAATCATTAACGTTTGCAGGCAGGGAGAACGAAGTAAAACGGTGCTGATTTAGGGGACGTTTTGAAGTATCATGCAGAGGACAATCACCACAAATTAAACCTTCTCTCTTATTTTTTTCCTCAGTAAGCCGTGATTGCAGAATCATTAATATTTCTCTTGTTCATTCCTGCCAACTTCAAATACTTTTTTTTTTTACTGTAATCTTGTTTTTCCTTCTCTCTTGCATCTGTATTCCAAGGCTTTGTACATCATCGCAACTCGTGTTATTCTCAAATCGAACTTGTTTATTTCACAAGCTGCACACATGTGAATTTCACAGGTTTCTGAAGCCACTCATGGCGTGTAGGCTCTGGATTCTGTGAAACCCGCATCCACATCCTCTGAAGGCAAACACAGCTCGACTGTTTAGCCAGAGCTTTGCACCTCTCGTCGACTCCTTTTCTCCCCCCCCACCATCTGATCCCTCCAGATGAGAATCTCGTAGCCCACTTCAAAGCATCATCCCCTTGGCCTCACTAGTCTGGATCTGACAGTGTCTGACTTGTTGTTAGTCCTCTGGAGCCTGAGCCACAGCTTGAAAGGCCTACAGCAGCAGAGCTTCAATAATCCTCTCTGTGTAGTCCAACTGGACCAAAAATGAACACAATCAAACCCCACGGACAGGAGAGGGATGGGGCGCATGCAGTAACCTTATCAAGCTACATCGCTGCATGAGACTGACACCTTTTGTCATGACGGACTCAACCTACCCTGCTGTATTTACTTCATTTTGTATTCAAACTACCGGAGATTCGTTTTTATAACAGTTTTGGCACAGGGGATCATTTTTATATCTCAAAGTCAACATCGACATCACTGTAAGGCATTAATGGTTGAACACCACACTTGCCAAAAGCAGGACAACAGCTGTGCATGCTTCTGCTTCCAGCTCATGTTATAGTGGAGGAATACAATTAGCAACAGCTTATCTAATGCCTGTCTGGAGCCTTTTTTCTGAGGTGGTAACTCAGACACTTTGTCTATCTGCATCATTAGACTGATGCATTTAATATCATCATTATCTCACCAATACTGTACAACTAATGCAGGACACAAATGAAAGAAGGAAAACACAGCTGCTGCTGCTGGAGCAATGAACTGAGAACATTTAGAATGGAACCACTTCTCTACAATCAGCAGTGTGCTGCATGAGCTTGGTGAGAATAACTAGCTGTCAATTTATAAGAATTATAGCAATCAAGTTTTCAGGTTTCTTTGTCAAAAACAAATGGAGGGACACTTCACCCCTACTTTTCAACAGTAGGTTCAGATTCAGCAGTGCACTGGTGGACTGCCACAGGGTTATGTCTCTGACATCCAGCAAGCAGCTCAACATTTTGGGAAACACGCTTAGTTGCTTTCTGGTCAAGCGTTAGATGGGAAAATCGATTCCACTGTCATGTCTGTAAGGTAAATATAAAGCTAGACATCAGCCTGTTAGCTCTGAATCAATACTGGAAACAGTGTGGAGTGGTGAAACACCAAAGAAAATAATTAAACTAAATCTGACTTATTCACATATTTGATCTCATTTATTTTACCTGTTCAAAACCGAGGAGACTGCTAGGCTGGCTTTGTTCCAAGGCAAAAAAAGATGACAAAATCCGACTTATTAACATATTATACCGCACTTATTTGACAAAAAACAAAACTAAGTAAGTTGTGGTTTTAAGGGGAGTAAGATGCAGGAATGTTTCTGAGCTGGGAAAAATTACTTCCTTAAAATATCCACTGGTTTTGGGTTGGATTCTCAAAATGCTGAACTACTCCTCAAAACAGACCTGCACTGTGGAACAAAACGTCAAAAAACAATGACTGGATGTAACTGAACAGACATGATCTAAGCATCATAAAGGACACTATACTTAAGATAAAAAGAAAGACAAAGAAAGAAAACAAAAGATAAAAAGAAAGACAGTGTAACAGCTTCTAATGCTTCAGATGCCTGCCCTTACTCTGTTATTCGTTTTTTTTAGGTGTAGGTGTAGTGTGGATATTTTTTTCGTATTTAATCACACAGTGTCTGGGTTATGTAAACACTAAAGTGGAAAAGAGACAGATGCTGGAATTATAGTTCTCTTTCTGTTTCATGGTACTCTGGTCAGACACTGCACTAAAACACATTATTCCGAGAGTAAGTAGTAATAAGTAAACGTAAGTACTGGCATCTATTACTCTGTCATGAAGCTTTCATGGTTCCCACTGCTTCAAAACATACACCTCAAATACAACCAGCCTCCTTTGACCAAAATAAACCAGAACACCGACTGGAAAATATATAAATATATCGCTAACCTTAAAAATACCGCTATCATTCAGTCCCAGCAGATATGAATCCTTGACTTTTCTCACAATCTATCTCCTGACCTCTCCCTCCGCCCCCTACCCTTCTGCGTCTATCCACCGCCAATCCCCTCCTCCGCCTCCTCCTTCCCCTTGCTCTTATAGAACTGTAGTCTGGAGAGACAAAAAGCTGCAGGAGAAACAGCTGCTCCACAGTAAAAGCCAATATCTGCAGCTCAAGTATAGTAGTTGGTCAGATAGATCGAACAAAGAGACGCGCTCACACAGGAGGTCTGCCGGGCCCCGGACCCCTCAGGAATCATCTACCAAAGCCAATAACATGATATGAACCGCAACCAAGCATATCCAATATAAACTGAAGGCCCCACACATACAAATTAGAATACGCGCATTAGCTCAGTCTCATAACTATGCCACACGAGATTTGGGAAATCTGCACGTGCATCTGGAAAACAGTGCACACTGCTTATAAAGGAAACAAAAAAAAATCCACGCCTTTCCTCCCCAAGCTCCCCTATTTGAATTTCATTTTCTGCGAAGAAATCATTACTCAAAAAAGTCCCAGGGCAAACAGATTGTTCTTTGCTTGCAGGGCCATAAATCTATCTGGTGTTTTGGAGAGCCAATTAACTCAGCATGGTGGTTCACTTACCGGTATAACGCTTATAATATAATCATCGTTGGATCTTTTAACTTTTTTCTTGCTCTCTTTCTCAGATATAGAAAATAGAACACTGCATGACTCTATCAGGACCAAATCGTGATAGCTATAGTTTCATACCACCAATCACCACCAATTTCTAATATTGTGTAGGTCTCCCTTGTGCCTCCAAAACAGTTGTGACTCATCAGAGAATGGACATGGGTCTTCTCGGGGTGTCCTTTGGTGTCTGGGAACAGAATGTTATTAGTGTCTGTGTCAGGCTGCATCCTGGAGGTTATGGCTAGCCAAGTAACATCCACATGAATGCCAGGTCCAAAAGTTTCCCATCAAAACACTGGATTGTCACAAGATGGTCAGTGTTATTTACTTCTCCTGTCAGTGGTCATAATGTTATGCCTGATCAAGAGTTGTCATTTCTTTCTTTTCTTCAAGCCCTTGCACACCTATTAAAAATAAACAATGACCATACATTCAGTATGACACAAAATGACTGCACATGATGTGAAGTGCCTTTTTAAAGGCACTGCATTCTGACAGAGGTATTATGTGCTCCATGGTACAGTGTGTGTGTGTGTGTGTGTGTGTGTTCAAGGAAAGATCCACCGGTTCATCAGTTCTTAGAAGTTCTGACACCCTAATCCTGTAGATGTACGTGCAGAACACATCACTCGTGAGGGGCAGATATTAAAACCAGCTAAAAGGATTGTGTAACCTTCATTGTGATCTCCCCCCACTCATCCCATCCCTCTGTGAGAGGGAAGGCATTGCTGAGAATAAGGAGAGGGCTGATATGAAAAGACAGACGGGAAAGAAGGAGATTAGCGAATTTTTGCAGAAGTGCCGGTGGAAACCGAGGCTCTGATAAGGTTAGGAAAATTGTCAGTGCTCACTAAAGTGGTTCCTGTTGTTGATTTCCCATGCTGTTTTTTTTTTTTTTTTTTTTAATAATCAATCAAAGCAAAGTATTTACTTGGACCACAGCCTGAGCAGCATGCGGGAAAATGAAACTATGTGTGTTAAACGGGTCATGCTTTTTCAGTGCATTTGAACACAAATACAGAACATGTCCGTTGTGTGTGCTTAAGAAAATATGAGAAGGTGCTCACTGATTTTGGTTCTCTTCCCTTTCGCTTTTGCAGGTAGATCCATGGCACTGGCAGGAAAGACGCAACCCTTTTCTAATAAGGGGCGTGGCCACCAGCACGTCATTATAAAGCTGTGTGTTGGGAACAGAGCCAACAGCAGGCTTACACAGTACAAGCATGGTCGGATGATATA
The DNA here is from genome assembly GCA_005024645.1 of Planiliza haematocheilus. Lineage (NCBI taxonomy): Eukaryota > Metazoa > Chordata > Actinopteri > Mugiliformes > Mugilidae > Planiliza > Planiliza haematocheilus. Next base: position 3,730,418 of record SRSE01000276.1, on the reverse strand, counting down.
TTAAACTGTATATTATATGCAAATACTGGATATATGTAAAAGAAAGTGTATGTTATGAGATACAGAGAGAATATAGCAGATATACTATTTTTATGTATGGGATCAAGTATTTTTAGTAGTATTTTTGAGTATTTCGAATGAAAAGATTCCAAATTTAGACCAAATAAGTACACTGGACTCCCTTAATATATTTTATTAACTGATATTAAATAACAACTAAAATTATGCTAATTGTCGGCTGGTCTGCTTTGTTGAGTTTGCTTCAGATAACGGCAACAGGAAGTGACTGCGATTCATCAACAGATACTTTTACTGAAATCACTGCAACACAAACAATAGAGAAGCCGTCTGAGCAGATGGTCTGTGGGAGGCTGATCAAGGGACATAAATGAAGAAATGCTTTTCAGATCGATCTCAGCTGATGCTGTTTGTATTGGTGAAAGGGTTCTGTTCTTGGGGGAAATATGTCAGGCTACGACGTACTGGTTACAGAGCTACACTATACCTAAGATGAACCCTTCACTGTAGGTAAGTAGAAGTGATGGGCGACCATAAATCTGTCTTAAACTTATCATTATGGAACATGTAACTGACAATTTTACAAATGCTTAACTTGCTTATACATAAACATACTGTATTTTTACATATTTATACTGTATTACGACAAGTTACCACGACTACTTTTCTATCTGAGCTCCTAGTGCAACCTCAGTGGTAGTTGTGGGGTTATGGGGTTTTATTCTCTACAATGATTTTTAATAGTCGGTTAAAAAAAAATAGATTTTACATTATTGTGACGATAACAAGCGTCCATGCTAAGTACACCCACAGGGTTTTCCCTTGTTAAACACGGCGTCCTCTCGTTAAATTGGATTACCTCGCAAAAGCAAAATGAATTAAAAATGCTGCCTCCGTCTTATTATCCGTCCGACACCATTTCCTCTAGCGTCGACGGAAAACACACAAATTATTAAAACCATCACTAGCTAATGACTTTTAAGTATATTTTCTAATTAATTTTGCCAAGGTTCGCTGCTAAATTAAGTCAAGCTTCGATGAGGCAAAATAAATGAAAAGAAAGTAAATCAGATTTTTTTTTAAATGGCAGCTCGGACCGTTTAACGAAGTGTTCGGCTCCTCAGGCGACACCGTGAATCTGGAAAGACAGCGTTTTGCAAAATAAAGTCTGCAAAAGTTATGAAGTGGCTGTCCTTTGTATTTTCTCACAATTGCAAGGACACAGCAGAGTTTCTGATAAGGAAGCTTTGTATGACTGAAATAAGCTCTCCAGGTGTATGAGTGCATCCTTCCACCTGTTATTTTCTAAGCAGAAACACTTTGTTGACAATGAGCTTTTGAAGCCCCATGTCAAAAATCCTCCCAAACACTTTGGTGTCTACTTTACATTAAGCACCTGCCACAAGCTACAAAACAAATATAATTGTTAATTGTTATTAAGATGACCGCTGTAGCAGTTACTTATTCCAAACAATTGGAATTCCTTCTGGCTGAGTGATAATAGGGGCGGAAGAGCAAACAGCTGAGAATGCTGGGCGGATGACACTAATGAGCGACAGGCAAGCGGACACAGAGAGGTGTCTGACAGGGTGTTGACAGCAGCAGGTTGAAATGGCGGTAGAGCACACAGCAAAACCCGGGGATTGTTGGACTCAAAGCACAATGACCTATATGGTGAGATCTGTACTAATGACACCTCCCCGTTGGGACGTGACCTCCTGCCAGGTCCCCTGGCACCCAAGCTCTGCTTTATTACTTTTAAGGCCTGCTCCAGGTATGGGGAAATTTAGTGACTCAACTGTGACGATCTGATCAAGAACAGATCTATTTTGACTGTTGATCGTGGCAGCAACAGCAGACACCTGAATCCTTCAGATAGCAGGAAGTACGCGACGATGAGAACGGGAACGGTACAAAATGGAATCAAGTCCTCTTCTTCTGAATAATGGAGAGAGCTGGAGGCAGCAGAAACGTGGCCCTTTCTCTTTGGGGCAAGAGTCCCTGGCATGAAAGCAGAGAAGCCACACACACACACACACACACATCACCCTTTAACCCTCTCATTAGTGTAATCCTGCATGAGAAGAGTAAATTGTCATGAATAAATCCACTTAGAAGCCAGTGAATGAAAGACTTTCACTTTGAGATGGTTGCATTACCATTTCAATAAGCGTGCCGTGCTGCAAAACGTCTGCAGTGTTTGACAGAGTAATTGGGAACATTAACGAGGAGATAAAATATTGTTAGCGGAGGGAGTGCATGGAAGTATGTGTGTGTGAGTATGTCAATTAATTCTTTCACGCGGACCAAAAAAAGAACCATATTTCTAGACTCTTCCACTAATAGGGCTGATGAATCTCTGTTAGAGCAGAGATATTGGTGAGAAAGACTTTGCTGGCTTTGTGTGGCAAAACAAAAGACCTGGAAAGCAGATAGCAGTCAGACCTTCAGTCAAATATATTCCACTATACTGGCCCTTGGAAACCTTTGTTTGAGCTGCATGACCTTACCAGCGCTGTTTGGAAAATCTCCTCGGGCTAGGCTGAGTTCTAAATAAGCACCTTTCATGAACTGTACACAAAAAGAAATGAGGGGTAAATTTCGGGGTATGTGCAATTACACACTGCAGACGGAGCATAAATCTCAAGCTTAGCGGGCTACTCTTTTTTTTTTTTTTTTTTTAATGAGTATCTACCCTAATTCCTACCTGGCCTTTGTTTGTGAGAGAAGACGAAGTGGGTCGAGATAGAAATAATAAAGTGCAAAACCCAGGAGAGATACTCCGAGGAAGGAGTGCACCCAGGTCACAGAGAGAGGCGATGGAGAGGAGGAGGATCAGGAAGAGTTGGTGGTGGTGGGGAGGGCAATGTATCGCAACAAAGAGAAAAGTGAGCAAGACAAAGACATAGAAGCACGAGCACGAGCAGAGACAGGCACAAAGAAACAAAGAACCACAGCGAATGCAGACTGAATTAGACGAGTCAGTAGTCACGGTTTGCTTTATGGCGAGGCAGGTGCCAAAATACGCAAAGTTATGTGCTAACAAAAACACACCGGCACACACTGTGCACACACTCCTAGTTACAGCTATGCTCTGCATCTTAATGTACCCTGAGGTGCCCTAGTCTTTCGCTTGTCATCAATCTGAGAGACAACTCGGGGCCCAGGAGAGAAGCAGGGTATGGGCAAATATGTAACATGCTCCACTGTGACAGAAAAAAAAGGGACAATATAAATCAGGAAAAGGCACCAGACAGACACAATCACGATCTGTTTTCACACAAATATTTGGAACTATGGCTATTTATTCCAAGGAATATAATTCAGATTGGCAGATATACATTCTGCAGTGAAATACACAACATAACTCAACAATGCTTCCATTCAACCGGAGAAAATTACATTTTCTGGAAAGATGCTGACAGTGCAGGTACAGATAGCAGAACCCTGTGACTCTAAGAGAGGCTGCATTTTCCACCACACTGTACGTGATTTCCCCCCAACTGATGGATGTGTGAAGAGGCGCAGCACAGAGGTTAAAAAAAAAAATGAATTAGAGCCATTTAGGCATGTCAGGTGTTCGATATTGATAATAAGGTGTGCCGACGGGATGAGGTGCATTACAGTTACTCAGAGCATCCATCATAGTTTCCAAGCATTTATTTTTTTCCATTTCTGACCATTTTACCATTTGCTTTCCTAGAAAATTCTTAGCATTCTCCAAATATAAACGCAAGGGGGTTTCAGGAAAAAGAAAAATGAATCCACAAATCCAACATATGCTCTATTTCATGTTCAAATATTGGCTAAGAACAGTAGTCTTTGGCACTTCTAACCCCTTAACGTCACGGAGAGGCAAACGGCTGGTGATTTAGAGTAGGAACGGCAACAGAAATCGAGTATAACGACGAGCTTGTTTGGTTTGGACCGAGCTGCACCGGGGAGGAATGAATGGGAAGAGAAATGAATGAGGGGTGAAAGATGAAACTTTAATGATCCCTCTGGGGAAAATTGGGTCATTGCAGCAGCAGAGGGGAGGGTATAGATAAGAACACAGCAAGCGGAGGTCCTCAGATAGCAATTAACACGAGATAAACACGCGGATAACTAGGGATAAATGAACGCAGCGAAAAGTGATCGCTCATGTCAGTGCGCTGAATCAAAGGCAAATGTCAGACAGGCGGACGCGCAAGGTAAAACACTTGCATCCATGCTGAGATTTGAAAATGAGAGTTTAAACGATCCAGAGCTGCAGATGGGGTGAGGACTGCAGTGGAGGGGAAGCAGAGAGAGAAGACGGATTGAGCAGAGAAGGGAGGACGACCAATAGGATCGTGCCGAAACAGTCCCCAGCCCCCTTAATTGGAAGGAAACAAGAGGTCTCTGAATAAACACACATCACAAGGCAGAGCTTGGCTCATTTTTTTTCTCCGCTCAAACTATCCTTCTTCCCTCCTGAGTAGTTTAACCGAAGCTAACTCAAGAGTCGCGCTTCCCCCATAGCGCCTTGCCCTCCCTGTCCTCTTTGCACTTCCCCTTCACTCATCACCAGCCACAGCTGTCTATCCTCCGTTCTCTCCTGTGTATCTGTCTGTTGCTCGGACAACAACCTAAACATGATCTCAAGATTTCCAAATATACCAACAAACTGCTCTCAGAGAGGCTACAACCCCCTCAGCTCTGCACCTACTACTCTCCGTCCCGCTCTCTTTTATTTTCCCCTCACCGCTGGCCTTCAGTCCTCTGCTCACTCCCGCTTTTTGGTCTTCTCCCTAATTATCTCTCGTGGAGGACAAGGTAGCCCCTACCATCCCCCACACCTCCACAGCCCCCGCCAGTGAGAGACCCTGATGAATAATTTCACGTTTTTCTAGCCTTCTTTTTCCTCCCGTCCTCAAAATTGATTATTGTACAGAAAGCACAGCTAAAAGAGCAGCCCACTGGGTAATTTGTCTTTCTGACGAGCAGAGTCCGCGGATAGGTGCGGGGGGAGGGAAACACAGGAGGTTTTCGAAATGATATGCAAAGGCAAAGAGAAAAACGTGATTATACGGGAAAAAAAAATTGATACTGGACGCCTTCGCCCGTCTAGCCTCTGATCGCTCATTCCGTTTGATGTTGTGGTCAGAGGCACAATTGGGAAAAGTGGACATTTGCATGTGAGAATGTTCACAGTAAAATGAGAGAAGTACATCCCTGAGAAGCATCTATAATTACACGAAGGCTGTTTGAAACAGCTAATACAGCGCCCTGTCATCTTGGTTCACCTCTGTGTTGCCCTGTAAATCCCTATCACAAACACCGCCGCAGCCCTGTAGCCGCAAACGCTCATCTGTCAACGTTCGATTCCACTTAAACATGAGTGAGTGACGCGGCGCTGGATGGTGCAAGCCCTCCAGGTGTTTTCGGTCTCCATGGCTGTGACACTCCCCAAGGAGTTGGCGTGCAAGACTCCACTGATGACAGGGGAAGAGGGTATCATTTGGGCACCGCAGGAACGCTCAGGCACCGGTTGCTATCATTAGTATGAGGTATTCCATGAGTAAGCTCTGTTGGAGTTCATGCACCTATACTGACTCAGTCCTCTGCTGCATTAGGTGACTCACCTGACTGGATGGGAGCAAATTAGAAGGACGAGATGAGGTCAAAAGTGTGTGTCAATAATATTTTAGGCTGAGGCAAGCCCGTACCTGAATATGTCAAACTTTACCTCGCATATTATTTCTACTTGGGATGTTGAAAGCCTTCTGCATTTGGCATTTTTTGCGCGGGTTCCACCATGCACCATGCGGCTTTGATTCCCCACCACTGCAAAGTAAGCTGAATCAGCCACCCACCGACTCCTCTCTCATCTCGCTGTCTCTTCCTGCATGCACTATACGCTCTCATCACTTTTTCTTTTTTACTCCCCTCAGTGTTTTCCCGTCTTCCATCTTCAATCCATGCTTACTCCTTTGTTTCCTCTATCTCACCATCTCTCAAGGCGTCGCTCCTCCCCATCTTTCTTTTTCCCCCTCTCCTCCTGCTTCAAACCTGCTAGATTTTCCTCGCTGATTTCAAGGCCCGATTTTTTAGCTTTCCTCCTTCTTTTTTTTCCCCCTCCACCAGCCCTGTTGTGCATTCTCCACCCCCTCAACCCCCCAAAAACCCTCCTAATGGATCCCATGTCAGCAGAATACCAGAGCAAACCACACAACTGCACTGTGGCTTCGTGTCTGTCTCTGCCTCAACGTCTCTCTCTTCCACATTTGAAAAAAAAGAAGAAGAATGAATAGAAAAACTGCTGGTTGAACATAACTGTAACATGACTCCGATGAGATTTTACATACTTCATAAAGCTGTGTCTGACATTTCAAAGAAATAACCCTACAAGTTTGCAATTTAGATTCTGTTGCACGGTTGCTATTTGCCTTTTATTTTATGTATATATATAAAATATAACTAATGATACGGAGCAAATGCTGCAGCGTTTTTTTTTTATTATTATTTTATTGGGTTTTAATATTGCTGAAGTTTGGCTTTTCTTTGTCCATGTAGCCACGGAAGCTATCATTAAACATGATAATTACCCACTTCTTCTAAGTTCCAAAGAAAATGCTATTACTTCTGGTAAACTCAGCACTTACTGGGCATGAGAAGATTTTTCCCAATTTTGTGCCATAACTTGTGTCCCTGAGGAAATTAGAACAAAAATGTGCTTAATAAACAATCTGTCTCACAGAAATGAAGTCCACATACTAGGAATCTGTAGCGAAAGTGTTCCGTCAGGGGTTCTGCGAGAAACTCAACGCCGTCAACGAGGAAACCTTCGAGTTATCTGGTAACAAACTGTTATTTCTGAATGTATCTGTTCACGGTCATGGTTAGGCAACTGATAGCACATTGTTAAGATTTAGGAAAGATTGTGGCCTGGGTTGAATATTGAAAAAGTCAACTATAAATTGAAGCGGGCATTCTGAAACACGAAGGGTTACCACAATTTCACAAATATAAACAACGCATTTAGATAGGTGGTTTGCCTGCGGTCTCGTTTCTGATTATGATTTGAGTATAGCATATTTACAACTGACTGAACGTATCTCATTTTTTTTAGAACTCTTTAAAAAGAATCGGCTGAGCAGTGTTCACAGATTAAAAACTATAAATAATATCCACCTCAATGGAAAGTATGTGCTCCTTAACCGCGCGGTTTCTACTCTTTCAGGATGTGGTTTCTCGACCTTCATGCAGCTCTTCAGCAACAAATCCAACCAGCGATGGGTTTTCACAAAAGGTGAGAGCGCTAACAGCAGGGACTCAAACTGAGCTGGAGCTCTCAGCCTTGCTCTCTCCTTTGGTGGAGGAGTGAGTCAGTGGTAGTAGCTTGCAGGAGGCATGTGTGAAGTGTGATAGACGAGCCGATAAGAGACTGACAGGGACAAACTGTCACATCTCTGCTGGGCTCTGCACTCCACAGGTACACGACATCCCAGGCAAGCCAGGACAGTGACAAATGGACCCAATTTCCATTTATTTATCTATCTGTTGTGTGGACCACAGAACACATGCTGGCCTGCCCCCCATAAATCTTTATCCTGTTAACACAACACCAATAAACCAACACATTAGCCCTCCCAAGCTGCACAGACTAATCAGGCATACAGTCACACAATGTGTAAAGAACATGAGCGCATTTGCTGTGAAATTACTGGCAAACTACACATCAAGAAGACAATTATAAAATCCCTGAAGACAAGCACCCTTACCCGTGGACATCCGCACACACAAAGAGTAACAACATTTCCCCGCTAAACTGTTCTGGAAAGCAAAATGGAAGGCATGCACTCGGAGAATAAATCTGGGGCCAAACCACCTCACTTATAACGCAGTAATAAGTTTCTACCGTGGAGATGGAAGGAGGCTGGAAAAAGCTTAAGGGAGCGTTGGGGTCAAGGAAGAGGGAAGGTGCACATTTATACTGTTGAGATTTGATAAGGCCTGGAAATTGCTGAGAGAGGCACCCACTTCTGGAGAGACGAGCCAGTCTGTCTTAGTGGCTCCAGAACGAAGGGGCCTCGCATGACATGATGCCCCCACTGCTATTAACCCGGCTGACAAACGCTCGCCTCCTGCGCCGATATCTGCATCATCCATCTCACTGTTCCATCTGCAAACATTAGGCTAGAATTAACATGTCCTCCTCTACAGAGCTCCCCCTGGCTCTTGTGCACAAACAAAACTCATTTTACAGCCCCAATAACAGCCCCCCCTTTTCTCTCACTGACACTACCACACACCCACATAAACTCTCCCCGCTGCTTTTGTCATATTACCTGACAGAACCCCAACAGAGTCTTTTTTCTTTTTTGTTTTTGCTCAGTGCCAAGCAGTCAGTGGTGTGAACGGTTGAGCCGCTGGATTTAATTAGCGCTGCGCCCATACGGATTAGCAAACAGACAGGCACACGCGCGAGCAGAAAGTATGTCACATTCCCACCTGATCAGCTCTTAACATTGCCCTTGGTGGCATGCAAACACAGATGCACACATGAATACACACACCAGAGGGAGAGAAAGGGAGTGGGGCGGGGCAGGGGGGGGGGGGGGCTGTAGAGGCTGAGCGGCTTTATAATCAGGTGATTTCTTTGCCGTAAATTTAATTGGTTTTAGCAGCAGTGCAAAGAAAACGTTAGGGTTGGCTTGCCGCGCCATGTGCGCAGAGACAGCTGCTCTGACGGGCAGGAGGTGGGAGGGAGGAAAGTGAACATACTGCTAAATAGATTATTTTAAAAACCAGCCAGATTGATAAACAACATACTGTCATCCTGGCAGTGGAGAGATGCAGATGGAAGGGAGGACATGTAAATACAGGCACCATGCTCTGGTGATATTCACTTGGCTTCTTATTTTCTTCCACTGAAGGCCACGCAAATGCCAGATTTATCCAGTCTCCTGTACATTCACAGGTCAGAATGGTGAGATTTGACCCACAAATTACACTAGTTTGCCAGTGTGGCCTTAAAAGTGGAAGGACAGAATGTCACTGATGCTTTTAGGCTGAACAGCCATGTTGGGTCTGCTACGACAGTTGTAAAATAAATAAGGAGGTGATTTTTATGACTGCAATTCATATATCTATAGGGAGTAGAGGATAACACAGGATGCCTTGCTCAGACCAGTGAAGCTGTGGCGTTTGCTCAAATGGCTTCCTCCACTATGGTGTCTATTTGCCATCTTAAGCCCAGAAGTCAAATTATGCACTCCTCCTAGAATTAGTTTCATTGATGGATCTGCTACCTGAATGGACCATGCCATTTCCTCATTTCTGTCCAACAATACCCTCAATGCACGGGCTTAATGGAGTCATCAATGATGCGTTACGGACTGAGAAGAGAGCTGTAATAGGGTTTTGTTATTCTTTACCCTCACCAACGGTACTTAAGCTGCAACGTGGTGTTTAGTTTCAGTCGTAAAAGTAGTGAATAATACGTAGCGATATATGCCACGTAATGGCGGTTAAAGCATTTTATGCAGTTAAGCTTTGCAGGAATAATAGTGTAATCCGGTGCAATTATGGATAGATAGCTTATAATTAGCTCACTGTAATCCCTCCAGCTGTCTCCCTCTTAGTAGACTCAGCACTGTCTGGATCCAAATAGGAGGAAATGAGAAAGAGAGCAGTTAGGGATAACCTTTTCTGGGAAGACATGTTTGGCATTGTGCTCCCAAATAAAATGATGTCCTTCACAGCCCGTGGAAGGGGAAGCTTCTTTTATATCTCATCAAGCTGCGGGGAGACACATAGAGGAGTGAATCGGGGTTGAGTCGAGGTCAGTCTTAATTATCATTTCAGCTCCAGTCCCACACTCCCACACAACAAACCACTGAGTCCCCCATCATATTGAGGTCTGTTGTCGAGCCACGGCTGACTTCCATTTTCTTAATTTCCATTCACCGTCTCACTTGGCAGCATGTGTCCAAATTAATTGGTTTGTTTTTGGATGTGCTGTTTTCTCCCACTCTGCTTGATATAAATATGCTACTGCTTGAGGGGGAATGAAAAGCGGTAGGTCAACGTACCTCCGTGGTAGTCTTACAGTAATTTACAAGGCAAGGAACAGTGAGCTTTCTAGGGACCGAAACCCTTGATTAGACCCAGTAGGTGTTCTGCTGAAGGTAGTCTGTGTTTAATAGCATCCACTGGAGCGTACTGACTCACATGCATGGGCTTTTAAAGTCCCGCTTGTGAGCTTGTTGTTCTGTTCAGAAACTGAACGGGAGCGACAGGGAACGCTATCAAACATGGCAGACTGTGTATACTGTAAACAATGTACAGCGCATTCCCCCGCTGTGTGTTCATGAGAGTGTGAAGCTTCTTCCACTTCTCCCTCCCAGATGCAATTGGATACCAGAGTCATTTAGCGGTGCAGTTGCTCCGCTCTGCACATATATACTGACACGCTGATATCTATTATAGTCCATTCTTGTCGGGCTTCAAAAACTACCCTTGCTTACTTTAGGCTCTTTATTTTTCCATGAAATGGCAGGAACCGCACTCATGTAACTATAAGTGCTGTCAGTTTCAGAAATATCCGAGGTTTCTACTCCTACTGCAGTGAAGTTTAGGCAAATAGAAATTTATTTATGGCTCACAGCATTGAAAAATTACATCCAAATTTTAAGAGCAGCACATTTTTCCAGAGCAAGTGGTCCCATTACTCTGTATTATCCAGAGAATTATTGAACGTGGCTGCGGGCTGTTCACTCTAAAAAAAAAGAGAGAGTTATAAAATAAGCAGAACATTTGATTTTTTTTGTATGTTAGTGCTCTGCAAACAGAATCCCATTCTCCTCTATTGGTGTAGAGATCTCAGAGAAAAGAGGTGACCGTTCTGACGAGGGTCAACTGCCTCTTTAATTCAAAAAATACGAAACGTATAAAGTTGGCTGCAAGCCTCGCGCTAACTGGATCCAGCACATGTGTTCCGAACAAAATCTCCTGGAGATACGCAATTCAATTAGCTCAGACTATGAGAGTGTGCGACCGCCGGTGTCAAAGGGCTAATCAAACAGATAGGATTTCATACGTATCTGCGAGTAAACGGTGGGCATTCTCATACTTTGAGCCTCTTCCCTATTTCTTCATCTTCTTCCATCCAGCGCTACCTCCACCCCCCACGGCAGTGTGAGGCGGGCAACAGTATCTGCTCTATTATGGAACCTCTAGAGATATCTGCCTTCTCAGCATGCAGCGGAGCCAGGGACGGCGAAACGCACACACACACAGAGTGCACACACACTGAGAGGATACCTCAGGTCTGAGATAATCAATGGTAACGGAGCAGCAGCAGATAGAGAGGGTGGAAAGAGGCAGACTCAAGGCCAAGTTTTGCTCAAACAAGCAGAAAGAAAATAATCCAGAGTAGAGCGAATGGGGTACGATTGATGGAAAAAAATATATATTTACAATCTATGATCCGTGTATAGTATATTTTACATAAACTCTTCCCTTTTTTTCAATTCTAAGAACTCCTTAAAATTCTAAATCGTGTATACTTGAGATAGTAAGACCAAAAAGCAAATGAAAACTGCGAAGACAAAACTGCAAGTGAATAAAAATCACATGGTTTCCAAAAATATGAGCATGCAAACCTCTAATTAAATCAGATATGATGTCTCACTCTCTCTCACTCATATTTTTATTTAGTTTTTGGGAGCTGGGGGCTTTTTAGCTGAAGGGAATGCATGCCAACAACAACACCGCATGGCTTCGGCGCAGTCTATTTATAAATGGCACTTCGCGTGAGTGAGAACGGGTGACAGCGAGGATATAAGACGTCAGACTGACAGCGTTCCTACATCACACTCGCTGTCTCGGCGCACGCTGTCAACAAACCTCAAGGAAAATCTGACAAGAGGTGCAGGTGTCCAATGGCTATTAGTGTAAAAAACTTCCTCGTCTGTCAGTGAAGGGAACCGGTTAGTGAACCCTGCTGTCAATTAAACAACAACCGCTCATCTTGAGACGCTTCCCGCACTCAAAGCGCAGAGTGGGCGAAAAAAAAAAAAAAAGATGTGCGTGTGTCTGCGGCGGATGTTTTATTGTCTGTCGACTTTTCTGTGCAAGACCTTTAGCGAGACATTTCTCATGACATATACAATGATTTGGTAAAGGCCCATAAGAAAAAAAAAGAAGAGCCTGTACTAAAATGGCAGCAGGCAATAAAGCAGAAAAGGTGAATATTGTGTGCAGGAATCTTCACCTGTTTTTCACGGGCGTCTCAGGGGGGATTTGGAGCTTTCCATGAACCATGACTTATCCAACATGATATATATTCACTGGTGCGACAAACAACACACGATGACACCACTGAGTGAAATGAAAACAGACACATACTGCACACGCATCTCGGAAAACTGTGCAAACTTGAGCATATAGCAGCATTTTATATGTATACGGTGTGGCAAATTAGATGAGGGAGGTCTTGTGGAATACCCAATGCCCAATCAGTCCAATTATCGCAAATCCTGGCTCACTTCGCTCACTCCAAATGAATTCAGTGAGGCTATAATTAGCCAGCTCTGCTTGGAGGCCAGTGGGATAACATATAGGAATGGAGCCTGGTTAAAAAAAAAAAAAAATGCTTCTTATCTGCCTGTGAATCTTTCATGAGAAGATGCAAAACCTGCCAGGAGAAGGTTAGCTGGCCAGTCAATAAACTAGTCAGATGAAAATCAGACTCTACAAAACATATTCAGACCCCAAACTTGCTATTGCACGGTAAGATCTGATAAAAAGTGCCAGCAATTTGAAATGACGTAATGTAGGCAGTGCTACTTCAACTAACTAAGGATGGAAGGATATGATATTCTGCAATGGCATTTATGTATACAATAAATTCATAAGGCATCTTAAACAAATGTGTTTGGAGGTATGAACTGCCACACTGGAAAATCGAAATCTATACGTGTGGCCATGGTTAAAATCAAACTGCATTAATACCCTGAAGCCAAGGCGTTCTGTGCATTAGCATAGGGGAGCACGCCTGACATTCATCTGCTACTGTACATAATGGGGCTGCAGAAAATGGTAGCACCATCAAGTGCGCAGCTTTCCCTCCTGTCAGTTTTGCACACATACTGATGCCCCGCGCCATTATTTCTTGTTAGTGCTGGAAACAAAGCTGCCTCATAAAATCTCCTCCTTAACCGCATTTCTTTTCTGTTTCCCGGAGCATTTATTAATAATAACGACATCTGATCTGAGATTTGACATCAGGCTCAAATGAAAATCGATAATATTTGTGTTTATGCAGCCTCGTAACATCTTTTGCCACAGACTGCTCGACGCCAGCTGAATTTAGATTCGCATTTCGTGAAATTGTTATTTCTCTGATTGGAAGTGGTAAACAAAAACAGGCAGTTTTCATGTAATGGTAAGTCATGCTCGCTCGTTTCTGGTATCTGTGGCAAGACAGACATTTCTATTCCCATAACAGGTGGCGTTTGTCTCATCTTCCATTCTTTGACTGACGAGCGCAGTCAGCTGTTCATCCATCTGACCTCAGCGACCTGAGGCAGTAGTGTCGTCATTACAAAGCCCAGAAAGCACCTCAGGGGATGATGCTGAAAGTCCTACATGACATGGTTATTTCTAACAGAAGCAAAGTTGATCAGAGGCTGATTGGATAATATTCAGTATGTATAAAATCTTATATTCCCTATCATTCTGAAAACAAATTAGCAGGGGAGAAACCAAATTGATAGTCTTATGAGCGATGAGCTGCAAATATTCCTCGCTCTGGTCTCTTCTTTGATGTGTGACTCTCTAGCGAAGCAGATACGGAAGAAAACAGGTTCATTCCTATCATGCATATATTTCAATTTGACATCACAATCTAAAAAAAGTGTTATTGCATTGTTTTTGTAATACAGCAATACTAGACATTACATTAAACCAAAATAATTAATTTCAATGGCACAGTAGCACATTTTTCATGCCTGCTTGTGATAAATTGCCCGTAGATTGCTGTTATGAAAATGAGTTGAATTTTGACATGCTTTGCATAACTCATATTAAATATATGGGCAGGGAGGAGACAAAGATTTATATCCCGAATGCAGCAGAAAAACAATACGGCCTAGAGTATAGGTATTATCTGGTTTAAATGTGGATGTGTGGAGGAGCATTTATATGTGTGTAAATGAATAAGAAGTCCCAGCGCTGAGGGCGATATCACTCTGAAGATCCTTTTAATTATCTCCAGTCCGTCTGGTGTCTCCAGGTTTCCCTTTACCTCTCAGCTCTATCCACTCACTCAGCTCCCAGAGCCTCGTCTCATGCCGTCTGTATTTGTGCTTCTTTGTTATATTTCTGCAATAGCCTTGGGAAGTCTGGGAGAAACAGTAAAGGGAATTTTCCACAGAGAAAAACGTAGATTGAATGGGCAAACAGAGAGGAGGGATTTATTAGCAGAGGGGGTTTGTATAATGCAATATTTCATCTTTACATATTTTATGAAATTTGAAGATGCTGTCGAATATCTGAGGGAATGGGGAGTCTACCTGTGAGCACATACTGTAATTGTGTCTGTTGACACATGTACTAGATTGCTAGGTTTGCAACACAGAAGAAGACGCTCATTCATCTCACAGTCTCTGTCTCGCATAATAAAATTGAGACCCTGAAAATTGGCCCTGATGACAGAGGCAAAAAAAAAGAAAGAAATGAAATTTATATTGCGGCTGTAGAAGAAATATCCCACCTAGGCAAACTTAGGTGGTGAATATGAGTTATTACCACATCCACATATTAATTGGAAAAAATACTGAAAGTGCCTATTTGAATTCTGCAGTGTCAACATCACAAAAGGCTCTTCAGAACGCAGAAGGCAGAAAATAAGCAGAGTCTGTTAAAGTGGCGGTGTGATGCTATCAGTAAAGATCAGACACTTTGTTTGGTGTTACCCAATTATTTTCCAGCTACTTGAAAAAGCAACTAAGTGCAATCATTTTATCTTTTTGGGTACAAAATTAATAATAAAAAAAAATAAAAAAGTCACTATTTTTAAAATGCAGAGGCACACTCTGGTTTCACTCTCTGCCTCATACATATGCACACAATTTCTATATACAGTAGTGCGTGCACACGACCATGTTTATAATGGGGAACGCATTACTGGTCATCAAAGCTTTCAGTGAGCAGCTTCAACAGCAGCCGCTCCTTCACAAACCTGTCTGCACATTTGAGAGTATTCCCACAGGAGAGAGAGGAAGCGACGCTCCAGAAGGAGGAGAGGGAGGAGGAGGAAAATGGCAGAAAATAGGGGATGCAGAACTGACAGCCAGGCAGGCACGGGAATGGTTGTAATGCCTTGGAACTGCTCATCTCATTATTTTCCTTTCCATTGACAAAGCGCCCCCTCACTTTTTTTTTTTTTTTTTTTTGTCCCCTACTTTGCTGCACGTTATAAATTACAACATCTGCAGCCCATTAGAGAAGATAGCAGAATCTTTGGTTGTGGTGGGTAAGCAGCAGGAAGAACGCTGCACAAACAGTCTATTACTCTGCTGCGCTAGGAAAGCGCTCACATCTCCGCTTCCAAGTGTCAGTCACTGCTCCTCTGTAGTGTAATTTCTGTGAAGCACTCAGCTGCGAAACCGTATTTTCATTTCTCAGACTGTTTCTTAAAATTGTCTGATTTGATTGTCATTTTTCTTCTGCCGTGCTCCAATGGCCAGAATAGAATGTAATGTACGAAAACCAACTGTAGGTCCACATTTTGTCATTTTCAAAAAGAATATTAAGTTTCCTACGACGCAGATGATATTTTGGTATTTTGGATATTATTTATTCTGTTTTTCTGTCTGATCTTTTCGAGCAATGGCAAATTTTAATATGGTATTTGGTCTGAATTTGTTTTGTGGGACAACCAAGTCTGATTTTCATCTGACTAGTTTACTGACTGCTAGCTAACCTTCTTCTGGCAGGTTTTCCATGAAATTTAGGCAAGTTGGCCACAAACCTCAGCTAATATTGATTTAAAGACAACATCAAACCTTCAAAGACAAAAATACCTTGTTTACATAGTTATTAATACTGTATCAATTAGTAATTGGAAGATTTAATACGTAATGCAGTAAACGCAATCACTATCTTTGTTTAGTTATATTTAGTTATATCTGTCTCTTGAGAACCTGTAAATGAAATGAATGTGCTTAACACAGCCAGCCTCACATTTAAAGCTATAAACACTTGCCAATGGAGTTCACATAATGCTGTGAACTAGTGGGTGGCTCAGATATCTAGTATTAGTAGTAGTATTTGATGAATATGGTGTTCGTTGCGGCATTCACTGCATTGTGATATTGGTTGCATTATGTTTCCAGTCAAGCAGTGACAAATGTTGTCGGATATGAAGAGGGGAGCAATGTAGCAGCGGAGACAGAAACAACGACAGCTACATGTATGGTGGAGCCCATGACACAACCCAGCACAGTTATGAATGTAACCACGGTTCTATGAATACACTGTCTCTGGTGAACAGAAAGAATGAACAAAAACTTGTCCAAGAAAACTTTCTGATGCTCAAGATAAAAATCAAACTCCACATTTAGAGGAAGGACGCCAGTCTGACAAAAAAAAAAAAAAAGCAATCAACAGAGGGGACAAACACCGATTACCATTGGTGAGCTAAACGTGGATGCCGACGGAAGGCTCTGTTTGTCTACATTGTATTGCTTCGAAAAAAAATTCTAAAAAACAAACAATAAACACTGAGTTTTCGCGCGCAGCAATTTGGCAGTCTGGTATTCATTCAGAATATATAAAATCTAAATTATAGTTGGCAGTGACACAACAACGTGTCTGCCTCTAGTAGACCACATTAGAATTTTGATTAGCTTAATGACGGGCCAAAAAAGTTGGCATTTTAATCACAAACACTAACAAACAATCATCAAACCACAATTACACAGTGCACCATCTGGGAGAGTGTTCATTTTTCATTTCCATGCCCTGAAGGGGCTGTCAAGAGTTGTACTGCCATTTATTTATTTATTTTTACCAGAATAACAGTGTGCCATATATGGTGTAAAACAAAATAGAATCTCAGATAAAGCAAAAAAAAAAAAAACTGTCATACGGCTGAAAAGAAAGAGTGAAACAACCTTTGACCTCTGAGGAAGTCAGTATTAACCCTGAGCACAGATACGGTTGGTGGATGCTGTTGACGGTGGCGTTACGGAGTGACAGAGAGAGGATGGATAACGCTAATATCTCAGCAAATGCACAACCATCCCTCTTCTCTCACTGACAGCAGGATTACTCAACCGTGCTGTAAGCCCTTAATACTTCCACAATGACAAATTCACAAGTAAAATGCAGCGCAGACTGGACAGATCATAGTTTATGTCAGCGCATGGCTTGTTGCAAGTTGCGACTTGATGAAGGGTTTTCCCTGCGAATTAATTCGTGTGTCGTGAGAACCACGGTCTAATTATTTCTGCCTCTTGGATGTTTCTCTTGCCATGTTAGTTACCAACAAAAGAGTGAGGCGAAGGCATACAACGTCAGAGTAACCTGACCCAGCCAGCAGGGAGCTTTATCGGAAATAGATGAAATATAACTGCATGACTGCTCTGATGATGCAGGGAAATGCAACCAGTACCAGAGTTCAGTGGTGAGCGGGAAACAGAAGGAAAAGATTTAGTACCAGGGGAAATGAGCCGAGCCAAACAGTATCTCCCAGACAACAATCAGAGCTGAATATATTAACTACAACAAAATGATACCTAAAAGGATTTGGAGGAGGATGGGAAGGCAAAATGGAGAATGAAGAGACAACCCAAGGCATAGGAGGGGAGCATCCGCAAAGCATCTGCCTAATGTCGCTCATATACGGGCACCCGGAAGCATACGAAAAACTTCAACAAAGAGATTTGTTGGTTTGATTCTTTCAGTTCTGCTTGGTGTATTGCTTTCCACTTTCCAGTTGCATGTAGATCCAAATATGTGCGTCATTGATATGAATGCAAAAACAGTCATTACAAATGAGATCTCCTCTGACTGTACAGTCGGGCGCCACTATTGCTTAAGCCAAACATAGCATTTAAGATAAAAGCATGAGATAGCAATGTATGAGATAGCTTCGCTTTTAATTTCTTTATGTGGCAAGTTTTAACTGATACAGGGAAGAAAAATAACTATGCACGCAATAGCACAGTTCTACAACCAATCGGAACCATTTTGCTGTAAACAAACTGCATCACTTTTGCTTGGTCCATCACATCTTAAAAGGGACCTACAGTTTTTTTTTACAACCTGGAGCTTACTTCTGGCATAAAATACAGTCGTTTACTCACCCATATAATTTTTGTCAGTCAGTCAGTCATTGTTAGGTCCTGTTAGGGGTCACGGGGGTCTGCTGGAGCCTATCCCAGCTGGGCGAGAGGCAGGGGTACACCCTGGACAGGTCGCCAGTCCATCGCAGGGCCAACATTCACACTCACATGCACACCTACGGGCAATTTAGAATCACCAATCAACCTAACGAGCATGTCTTTTGGATGGTGGGAGGAAGCCGGAGTACCCGGAGAGAACCCACGCAGACACAGGGAGAACATGCAAACTCCACACAGAAAGGCCAGCCGGCCCATGGATTCGAACTGGTGACCTTCTTGCTGTGAGGCATCAGTGCTAACCACCTCTCCACTGTGCCGCCCCATATAATTTTTGTGTAATTTGTATTCCTTCGGGAGATCAGCGTATATACATATAGTGGAAGTGACTGAGGCACTGAAATGCAGCCTCTAAATAACGCATTATCTGCCGCGAAACTTGCCGTCACCTATATTTTGTTATCGTATGCTGTTATCACTCCCACTGCATGGATATACGTAATTATCTCCCGAAGGAATAAAAATGACACAAAAGTTATATGGGTGAGTAAATGACCGTATTTTATGCCAGAAATAAGGTTGCAAAAATCAGTAGTTCCCCTTTTAAGGCCTGCTCATTTGGCAGATCTTTGTCAGGGCATAATCAGTCCCCAACAGAGTCACTCCAGACCAACTTCCCACCTCAAAAACGTTCTAGGCAGAAAAATTGGTGTGGCTTTAGGTGAATGCAGGTCAATCATATTTTCTTTTACACCACATCTCTATAAGAAAGTCTTTTATATTCTATTATATGAAATATCAGTAAACAATAGTCTGTAAAAGAGTTCCAATGTTTTGAAAGTCAGTCCTGTGGACAGCAGTAAAACCGTCTTTCAGTTGATATACAGCAAAGTTCCGACACAGTGTACACACAGACACATGCAAAAGGCGCAGTTTTACATTTTGATCATATTGCCACACATCCAGGAGCCATATGGTTTTTGTCAGAAGCCCTCAAGTACTTCCCCTCTTTTCTGCCTTCACCACGCCAGACAAACTCTTTCCCTTCGTCCTGACACTCTGGCACAAATCTTGGCTCTTGGAAAAGCTGAGCCGAGGGGAATACAGCGACTAAAATTGTTTAGACAATACTAGCAGCGCACTCGCCCCAGTCTCCACACTGTAAACACAAACCAGCTGTCCCGGGAGTGTGATACTTACTCACCGTCTGATCAAACCATAGGCCAACTGGGGGAGAACAAGGGAGCGGAAGACCGGATGAGGAGCAAGAGGCTAACATAGCTTTCACAGACTGTCACAGGCAATTGGAAATAAATTGTGATATCTGACTTTGTGAATGAAGAGCAGGTGCAACGTGTCAGTGTTTGTCTATCAAACAATATCACTCCTCCTCCTTATGGAGAAAAAAATGACAACTTTTCTGAGATATACCGCTTGGCTGCCACTTAGGATCTTTCTCTGCGTTTATCCAGAGTGACTGTGGACAGGATGTTGTCAGCAACTGTGACAGCCATTTGAAGTGAGGAGCCATTAGTTAATGGATGGGGGCAGGCAGAGGGGGAATCTGACCTCTGAGAATCTGCGTCTGCCTCCGCCGCTTCGTACATCTCCTGAACCCGCTCGTTTTCAGCATAAGATTACAATCAAAGAGGAGTGGACAGGGAGACAGAGCAGGGGTCCCACCTCGAGCTGCCAATCTCACAGACTGACGGAGCTACGTATATCCCACGATCCACTTCAGAGAGTATGGTGTTACAGTGGACATGTCTGTCATGTTAATGCATTCATGTAATTACCACATGCTTTCCACTAGCCGTTCCTTTTCAAGCTAAGGCAAAAGGAAAGTGTTCAGTACAATACAGCGCGGAGAAGTACAGTGACATTCTTTTTCTAAGAAGCATATGAACATTTGTGACCTCTTCATGAAGTGGGTTTGCCCAGGATTACATCTAACCATTCATGGAGGATGTATAATGACTGAGCTGTCTATTTTCATAGAATTGATTCTCCTACGAACTGAATTAAGATTTTTACCTATTTACATATTTAAATTTAATGTGACAATCTCAAAGAATGTCATTTGAGCTTGTATTTGCATTAACATGAACTGAATCCCTGTGATGGCCTTGCCGGAAGAAAATGGTGCATTACGCTAATGCTAATAAAAAACAATTAGGCTATCTGGAAGGGTAGCTGTTGGATTCAAAGACCAGATAGTACAAACCAAACATTTAGCGCACAAATGTGCCTGATATGTTTATCAAAACAGTTTTTGCTTTTGCTTTCCTCTGGAATTCTGTGACTCTGTAAGTACAGGTGTACTTATTTATATGAACTGATTCTGAATAAAGCTGTGGGACAGGTCTGGGTGATTAAGTGGCAGTTTTTCTTTAGATCATTATCAGTGGGTTTGTACACAACAGCAGCTGTATCATAGATTATGATTTAAATGAACCTGGTCCGAAATGTGCATGGATACAAATTACGCAGACCCCTCTTATCAACTCTTCATCTTCTTGTATACGGTCAAGTCATGACTAGCTGAAGGCTTTAATATATTATAATCATAAAGTGAACGCTACAACATCTGTTGGGAAGAGGGGACACATGTTACAGAGAAAATCTGGATTCATACCACATTTGTTAATAATATGAATAATGCATTTGTTTACATAGCCAAAGACTAATTGAATACACAAACAGGGAAATCAGAGGGGACATTTGTGCTTTTCTCATCATACTTTCAAATGCGTGAGGAGCACCGTGGCTGCCTGCTTGTCTCTGCCTGTGGCTCATTACTTCACCGCCGCAGTGTCGTGGCTTAACCTTCAGCCCTGCCACGAGCCTCGCTTTCCTTCTAGCAAATGGCAACGTCCAATTAGTTTAAGAATAACATTTATTCCTTTCTCTTACTGAACCTAAAAACTGTTCTACGATCCAATAACCTTTAGAGTACACAGGCTGTGACTTTGCCTTCACCTCAATAAAGCGCCCCATGATTGAATCAAGTGGCCGAGGTCAATAGGACATATGTTCATTTCCCAGGGTCCTCCAGGGTCCCTGCAGGCAGAAAAAATATGCTGAGTGTCTTCTCTGACATTTATTGGATAGGAACTAAGTTATATCTTTTTTCCTTTTTTTTTTTCTCTCATTTCATCTTCGCCACTTTTCGAAAACGGCTCCACTACTCTGTGTGTGTGTGTATACGTACATGCCTGTATGCATGCTGTGCGTGCTTACACAGTATTTCAACCCTGTGGTCACGCTTCAGGCACCAGTACATACTACATCTGTCACTGTCTCTACAACGTCACCTC
Source organism: Planiliza haematocheilus (assembly GCA_005024645.1). NCBI lineage: Eukaryota > Metazoa > Chordata > Actinopteri > Mugiliformes > Mugilidae > Planiliza > Planiliza haematocheilus. The sequence continues at coordinate 3,708,706 of SRSE01000276.1, read as the reverse complement.
CATTTTCTGCAAACAAGTTTCCCTTGTGTGCCTTGAAGGACAGATACTTTTCTTTCCGTCTGTCTCTGTCACTCCTTTCCCGGTCCCATCACTTTACATCTGTCAGACTCCAACACTGTCTTTTGTCAGCCATCCCCCCACTTTTCATCAGCTGTCCCTTATTTAAGTTAAATCACGGCAGTAGTAGAGAAAGGTATAATACAGTGAATCCTTTTGGAATTTAGTAATTTTATAATTCATTTCCCACAATAGCTTTCACATTTACTCTGGCCATAAGACATCAAATCACCCTATGGGATTCTTGTCAGCGTGCAACAGAGTTTCCTCTTCCTAGGTAGCCAAGTCCATGAACTCATTGTATTATATAAAATGACACGACAGTCATCACAATGTTCATTTTTAGGGGCCACATGCAAAGGTTAGAGATCATATATTCGCTGCACTGCACGTATTGTAAACTATGCAAACACTTTTTCTGCATGTTTTGTCTATGACTATAGTACCACAGTATATGTTTCTCTTTTATTCATTGAAAATGCAAGGCAAAAATAATGTATAGAATGTATAGTACTTGCTGTATATAACTAAAGTTTTGCATTTCCATTTCCTTTTCTGGAGCTGGAAATGCATGCAAACAAGCTGACATTAAGCAGGTGTAATGTTTTCTGTTGTCACTACTATGGCTTAGCGTGTTAACATGCTGACAGCTGTTAAAGCAGTGCTAAATCAAATTAGCTGAGCATGTGTTAAATCATAAACCAAAGTACTGGACTAATGGAAACTTAGAGAAAAAGTGAAAGGGATCCCTGCTGCAATCCATTCTGAAGAAGACATGAGTGCGTGTAGCCAATTTCATGGACATTCACTGAATGTTTGTCAAGACAATTCACTCAAAACCAAAGATGTCAATTTTATGGTGGTGCTTGAGAGAAAGTCTGGCAAGAGCTATGCCCCCAATCCCACACGGGATTCCTAAAGAGCGGTTTGTGTTTTTCTAAGACCAGGAAATTCAAAAATGGTTAAAGGTGAAGCACGAGTAGATGATTTCAACTCCGCAGCTAACTGTAAGCCTTGGCACCATTAAAATTGGTAAGTTACTGTATGTAAAAATTCTGTTGTCAGGAAGGGAGGAATTTAGCTATAGAGAGCAAAAACCTGTCTGGTAAACGTGTTTATTTCTGCTGTAAAGTTAGACATTTTAACAAGAAGTATGTGTGTATATCGCCTCTTGGGGCCCGCCTCATTTGAGGAACTGCATTTTTTGGAACATCCACCTTGGCTTCATTTTCCAGCTCCAGAGTTTGCCGCTTGGAGATCCCCAAGGACATCATCTGGGGACCACTGATGTTTATACAAAACGTCATAGAAATCCACAGCTGTTGAGCTATTTCACTGTGGTGTAGGACCCATCATCTGACTGACAGAGACACTGATATTTCCACCCATGCTGCTCGGATGGCTAAACCAGACAAATACATCTACACAGTATACAACTGATAGTGCCCACAATATCATGGTACTGAATTATTATTGCTTCAGTCATGAACTGTAAAATATTGTTTTGGGTAAATTACCACAAAACAAATAAAGGGCTCATAACTTAAATGTATGATGCATGTGACAGCATTTTACGATGCAGTCACTGTGGGATGTATACATCACATACCATTGCCATACATGTGTGGTCATTCAGCCTTCCCTTCAAGTCTTTACTGACTAGAAAATGATTGCCATTCACTATTCTGCTCTGTTATTAGAGCATCACCGCAGCAGGCCTGCGTGACTTTTCAGTGACAGATAAAATAAATTAGTATAGTAGCTCAATGACACTGTGCATGGGCAATATGTCAAAGCAAATTCTTTCAAAAACAGCAGCATGCCGTATGACTCACAAAAGAGTAACCACTCGCAGTCACTTAACAGCCAGCTCCCCTTTTAAGTGCATTGCTACGTCAAGTCGGCAATTATAACACTATACACAAAATTACTATCACGTTAGCAACACTAAACCAATTATTGGACTCATCTATCGGCTGAGTAAGGTCAGTGCTCCTTTTAACACTCCCAAGCTTCGCAGTTCTCTCCTAAACACCTTAACTCAGCAGCATTTGCCAAAGGGTATACTGTTTTACCACCTAGCCCCAGGGTGACCCATGAAACTGTGTGACCTCTGAAGGATGAAGCTGGGAGACATAATTCATCCAGGCAGCTTCAACAAGTCCTCTCTGTGTTCCCCCCCTCGACCTTAAAAACCTGGCAGTAAATTTAGCGAACTGCGAGTAATAAACTCTCCCCCTAGAGGGCTTAGCTTCTCAGGATAAGAGCGCTGATCTAGCATTACCATGATACCATTTGACCATCTCATTCATTATAATTCAAAGGGTGCAGAGGATAGAGGAGGGGAATTATTATTCTAAAACCTTGATGTATGCCCAGGAGATTGAGCCCGGGGAGAGAGATGCAAGCTGACGCAGCTGAGCAGAACAGGGGGATCGAGAGAAAATGATGAGGAGCCATGCAGTGCGTGAGGGCATGGCTGTAGCTGTTAACCCTTGTCACTAACATGTCCATCTTTCAGTGTATTCTTAACTTGCGATTATCCAGAACGATCCCAGTGTTTTTGGATTTGCAATAGCCCGTGCTCCACTGGGATTCACAGACCATCTGCACTTACCCTATTCCGATGGTTGTAAGCCCTGACCTTTTGCTCTTTGCCCTCTGCCTGCTTCTCCACAGCTTTCATTCCATCACTCTAGCTGGCATACACACGCACACACGTTTGGTTGCTGCATGCGGTGCGATGGATTCCTGCCCGACACATACTGCAGTGAAAGGCTGCTTAACTAGCAACGCCCCACCCTCGAAACTTGCAAGGCTACGATTCAGCGAGTTCAGACCGTCACCTGTTAGCAACACACTCTGCCCTTGTTTAAACCTGGGGACCGAAGCAGACACGCAGCTGCTGCATGTCTGACAGTGAAATGTCCACCTGTCTCTCAGCCATAAAACTGACTCTGATTATATACTGTGGTTCATGTATAATTAGATCAATGCAGTTGTTTAAGTTGAGAATGCAAACTTCGGTGGAATGTAAATTTAACAAAGAATTTAACTTAAGCGTAGGTCACTGATATTTGTTCATGTGGCTATTAAGCCATTACTTTGCGAGGCAGCTGGATTCTCTGGAAATCACAGAGGAATCCATCTTGCCAGGCTCCAAGCTACGCCAAGCAACTTGAGCAATCAGCAGCCTATGAGGAATATTGGGGGTGTTTTAGGCAGGATGCAAATTTTTCCTTACAAAGTTGCCAAAGATCCTCTACAAACATGATAACTAGCTACACTGACTGCTTGCTAGCCTGGCAGTTATGTTGTGATTTGGTAAGTTGATCTGATTGGTTGAAGTTAAGTGCGGTTTATGCCTTTGCGGGGTATAGACGCTGTTACACACGCGTAGCCTACGCCAGTGCGAGAAATTCATATTTGTGTGCTTGTCTTGACTTGCTCTGTAAAAACGGCACCCAAACACTGTGTCTTTGTTGCCAGTCGGGTTAATTTTTCAACAATGACAACTAAACCTTTCGCTGGAACCTTTGCCGAAATTTCGCCAAAGACAGGTGGCTGTACCTTCAAACATCCTCAGTCTTTCCTCAGTGTGGTCCATCTTTATTGATCTAAACCAACCAATTCAAAAATTGCGGGGATGGAAAAGCAGCTGGAAAGGGAGAAAGCAGAAATACTCAACTACCAAGCAGACCAATCACAACTCTTGCGGTCTGCATCAGTGCAACACATAGTTACATTTCTGGGGAGGTGCACGTCAAGCTACGGCATTAGGGTCTGCATAATGTGTGCGTAAATTGATGCAGAAGCATAAACTGCCTGGATGGTAGACAGACCCAATCACCTGCCAAATATTTATTTCAAAGTACCTTTTTTGAACTTTCCGTCTCCTTGCATGCTATTGCATAATAAACAATCTCTTCAGGTCAGTTAATCCATGGTACTAGATAGATAGATAACTTCTTGGAGATTACCGGTCATACATTCACAGATCTGACACACACAAACAGAACTTACTGGCTACTTCCAGGGATGCGTTGTGACTGATCGCTTGGCCGAGATAGTTTCGGGCAACGCACACGTAGCTGCCGTCGTCCGGCTTGCTCCGCCGTCCGTGGACGATGCGCAGGAAGAAGAGCGACCCGCTGGGGAGCAGCATACGGTGGGAGCGGGGGTTGTCGCGGTCCGTCTCGACGCGCTCCCCATCTTTGTACCATTCCACAGTGGGGGTCGGACGGCCCTCTGCCTTACAGTTGAGAGTGGCTGGTTCCCCTTTGGACACAATGAGGTCAGAGGGGTGTTCCACAATGCGAGGAGGGGAGTCTTCCTGGCGAAGACGAGACCCTAGGGGTGGAAGAAAGATGCAAGGGTGAAGTACATATTTTATTGCCACATTAGCTGCATGCTTACTTTAAACGGCACAACAAAGAGCCACTGTGAAATGTATCAAATAATCCTTACACGTAAGAAAGAGTATTAATCAAAACAGCAGCCGCTCTAAAGGAATTAGACATGGCACATTATTATTGCTGTGTAAGTGCCTCGCATTAACAATAATCCAGTTTGACAATATAATTACTGCACAAACACATGTCCCTCATCAAATGTTTCTCTTTTGTTTCACCAGTTGGAACCCCGTGAGGCATGGTAAATTAAAAAAACAATGCTGACACATGAAATCCCCAGGAAGTAATATCTTTCAAGACATGTCTTGCCTTCAAGAATGCATTTGCAACAACACACATATATATATATATATATATATATACACAAAGCTTCTTAGACAAGCTTTGAGGCTGAATTGTAATGAGGTGGCACTATCTGCCACTCCACCAACACAATGCTGTAAATGTCTGTGCTCATTTCACCAATTTAAATATATAATAGTATTGAATGTACTGAAACATCTAGTACTAGACCTAACAGCACAATGAAGGCATGCAGCAGGTTCCTAAGGGTAATTCTGTTCTCAGATAACACTTTATGAATGACCAGGGAAATAAATATGCTAGAAAAATTTCATTATAGCTCTACATGTCGTAGTACCACTGTGGTATTTTCTATACCTGTCTCTTCTGGATGTTCTTTTTCAGCGTGAGCCACCACGCTCTCATCCATCCCGTTGTAGTGCATTCAGATGTACACGTATTAATAGCACACATTCACCTTTTGAAGACATTTCATTTTAGCCTCTGAAGTCGTTTAATAAGCCGCAGAAATACAAATCAATACCTCCAACCACACTAACAACCAGAAAATCCCCTCTCATCCCTGACACAGTGTTGAGATGTCAATCACGTTGGTCTTCTAGTGGAGACGGCCCAGGAACGAGTCCCAGGGAGGCAGAGGACAAAGCAAACCTCCCTAATGAGAACCAGGTACACAACTCCAATGCCTCTGCACATCTTACATTCCATTCATCTCTTTCCAACCCTCAACACAGTCAAGCATGTACACTAGCCCACACAGACAGACCATGACTTATTCTCTGTGCTTGTTCTTCCTTGGCTATTTTCTGACTCTGGAGTAGACTCTCCAAAACAGCCACAGGTGTGAATCTTATATAGAATCTAGATAATCCCGACACAAAATGCATAAATAAGTGTGCTAGAAACTGCTCCCAATATATAAGGAGGAGACATAAGACAAAGGACGTGTGGCAGTAATGCCAGGCATGCAACCACTGTTTAGTTGTTTTATTGCTGTGGGAACACTTTTCCGTCCTTTCATGCTGCTGCAAAACAGCAGCTTACACAGCCTTCAGCAGGTCTCGCTTTAATGTGCCAATGGCCCTGTAAAGCAGATAATCACCACCATGCTAGAGAGTGATGAGCTCCTACACTCCCGCTGCAACCAATAAATCCCACACAGACAAGTGTTTACCCAGAAAGATAACACCTCACGCATCGTGAAACGGGTGAGAATTTGATCCACTGAGCAGGGTGGTACATTTCCAGTGTATTCGCACAAATCTGCATTTAAAGTCTTTTCCAAAAGCTTACAAAGGAAAATGTGATAATAGAGGCACAGCACAACCCCCTACCTTACGCCCAAAAGTCAGGAACAATAGACGTATGGTAAGTATGCACACTTATCATTAAAAAAATGGGAGATATGCTGACATTTGCATGTTTCACATTATTTGGATGGTAGCAGTCTGACTAAATGGACGTGGGCTGCTGAGATAAGCCCTCCTACTGCCTGAATCATTATTTTTTTTTATTATTATTTCTTTTAGCAATTTGCTTCCTTTGTCTCCTTTTCACTCTTCGGGGCTGTCAAGTGGTTGATCTAGCGAAAAGGCTGCATGCTAATGAAGGAAAAATATGCCCAAAATTGATTTCCACTGCAGGTAATTATCTGTGTTAAAAGGCTGCTCAGAAATATCTAGGAACCCAGCAGTTTTCTGTATCAAGAACACCAGCAGAACTTTTATTTGCAGTAGTATGGTGCAAATTCAACCAACCGGCCTGTAACCATGACTACTACCATTACTTCCAATGTAACTCTTTGCATGAACACTAAATTGATCTGATCTGCACCATATATATTGAGTATCAGTGTATCCTGGTACATGAAAATAAGGATTTTTAATAACACTGATGACATGATGGACCTGTGGTTTCAACGGTGATGCCCGCACCAATTCTGTGGCTATTCAGCTTGTCAAAAAGTTGTTTGAACAATTCATTTTTTGAGACTTTCAACCTTCAGCAGGTCGACACTGCTTAGCTCACACCTTCCTGACTCAGAAAACTTGTGACACCGCCTAACAAGCCTGGGTTTACAAATACCAAATACACTTTCTGATAACGATTCCGTATCACTTCACACGACAGAAGCAACAACTCCCTGAGAGCACCATCAGGCCTGAAAGCTGACTGGACTTAAAAAGTATGACGACAGAGAAGAGCTCCACAAAATCAAAGCCACAAACAGTGTGGAAATACTGTACCACAAATCTGCAGAACAAACGACAAACATTAGATATGTGAAAATCTAATTTGTGTAACTAATAAGTTAAACTGTTGTGAAGCTGAAATGCAGCTGAATAATTCGATATTGGCTCAAATCAAACCAGGACCTTGTGAACAGAAATTGAATTGATTCAGGAAATCAGAAGAAAGAAGAAAGAATTCATAAAATAAATAAAATAAAATTCATAAAATTCGATTTCTGCTTTCACCCTATAACAATAATTTCAGTTAATAGGCTACAGTAAATTGTGCTGAAAATGATAAATGAGTCTGACCTATGTGGATTATTCTCTGGGCACCATGGATGACTGCCCCAAAAATGCATCTTCAGACATTTTGGGGAAGGAAAAACGATTTGCCAAAAGCACAAGGCAATGACACAGATCTAGGTTCTCAAATGAAGTAAGAGTAATCACTCTGACCCCAGAATTTTACATAAAGAAAACAAGACAGGGAACACCACCCTACTTCATTGTAGGGCAACATAAAAATAATCTAAGTACAATTTTACACACTGTCTAGACGTTTAAATGGGTAACAGAACAATATCAACAAGGCAGCCACTGTGGCCTTCAGAGCCTGTTTACAACACACACATGCGGCTTTCCTTGTTCTTAATTGTGTTGGGCTGATGCCTGAGGGTCCATGCAACTCCCTGAGCTCCCTGGCATTACTGAAAGGCAATATCAGCCCGCCACAAGTGGCACCCCAAAAGACCAGGCTTTATCTGCAAAGGGCCAGCAGCCAGCATAAAATCAGTATGCAAAAACATGCACACAGGTGCACAATGGAGAACATACATACACACCAAAGGTCATTTGTAGCACCTGCACACCTACAAATATGTTCTTTTTTTTTCTCAGCCAGTCATCCCTGAGGCAGTTCTGTTGTCTCGTTAAAGACGTCTGTGTAGTTTCGCCTCAGACAAAGAGAAAAGAGGGGGAGAGGGGTCTGTTTTCTCTGGAACTCTGTGTCTCTCCGGAGAATCAAAATGGTGAAGGCCATGTTGGGATAACAAGCTAGGTATTTTGTATGTTATTCAAATTGTGAATATGTAAGGCACAGAAGAAAGCAACAGGGGATAAATTATAGGAGGAATGGAGGAGGGAAGGAAGAGGTGATAAAGAAGGAAGGAGGGGGCTTTAAAACAACAAATCATGAGCGCTGAGATTGTAATAACACAATGTGAATGCAATTTACTGCAGTGTTGGTGGTCTTGGATCAGCCCACCCCGGTGTCGTATACAGAACCCATACTGCATGTATTTAGAGTTTATGAAAGGGGACTACTATGACCGTCTGGATCTAAACCAAAGAAACAAAGACAATATCACAGCCAAACTTGGGATACAGGTTTCAACTCAGGTTCACACTCCAACTCTGGATGAAGAATGTGCATAATTGTCTTTTTGTGGTTGGCCCAAACAAGCAAGTACTAGAAAAGCTGTGTGTGAGTCATCATGTAGACTACAACAGATTCACCCTTTGGTGCTGTATGACTTAATCAGTTTGCTCTGTGACTCTGACTCCAAGACTACCAGATCCAAAGTGGTGGTAAATGTCTACCATGTGGTACTACGAGGCTCGCCTGTGAGTGCCAAATCCCATTTTCAGAGGAACAGAAGTCAGGAACAGCTAATAAAGGCTGGCAGAGTTTGTGAGGGGCTCAAGAGCGTGTAATAAATGGAAGAGCCATGTCTTGTTAAGGCAATCCTTTTGTTTTAGCCTGTAAAAAACATTCCGTTTCCCTTTTTGTGACCCATGGGCTAGATGGTGGATCAAAGTCCAGAGTTTTAATGGCGAGACAGAGATTTCCAGAAGCTTCTGAGTTCACGGCGCGGTTCTGGTGAGTCAAACGACAGCTCGTGTTTGAACAGAGAATTATCTAAGGCAGACGGGCAAAGAGCATTTGAGAGACAGATGAGTTACACAGACAAACAAATGGCCACACGAGTACAAAAGAATACCAGAAGAGGGGAAAAACATCAGAACTAAGCAAACTACAGAAGTGGTTAATTCTGAGTCAGAAATCAAAAATGTTCATTTCTAATTGACCAGCCGGCAAGAGTCAGATTGACGATGACACTTTTCTGTATTTGTTAGTGCCAGTTTCACAAAAATTAAGCATGAACTGAGAGAATGAATCCTCTGTCTGAATGCAAAATGAGGGCTGTCATCATTTCCATCCTCAAATACACTTCACCCAGACTCAGACCAGACAGCTGTCGGACTCTGCGGCGCTTAACTCATCGCCGCAAAATATTAGTGTGACAAGTGGGTGACACAAACATTTGCAGCGCATCGCTGCGCCACCTTTGGTTTTCGAAGCAGAGCTGATTATACCGAAATGTCAGCAAAACATCCAAGGAATCTTCTCTTCTGAGGCCAAGTTCTGACTAATGTGGAAGCAACGCTTTATCAAAGGAGACAGCGAGAGAGAGCGGGGTCCTGCTTCATAAAACTGCGGAGGCTCTGCACTAAAAGGGTTTCGTGCATACAAAAGATGAAATCACCTTCAAAGTAATAACTATTTTGAAAGCTGTCCATATGTCCACTTACAGTTACTCTGAGTCATAATTAACTCAAAATGATGACCTTATAAAACTCATATCTGCTTAACAATTGTTAACTTTAACAATTGATCAGAATGAATGTCAACTGTGAATAGTCCTATTATTCAGCTTGTCATTTAAAGGAAAAAGAAATGTGCCGGGCCACTAATTGAATAGGAGGCACTGCGCTAAGGAGTTTTATAAAGGTTGAAGACAGATGCGCAGTTGTTTAGCCGTACACCTTTGATAAAAAGTGTGGCTTTAATGAGACCACAGACACACATCATGCTAGTATGAAGTCTTATGAACAGATGATCTTTTAGAATAAAGAAATACTTTGACATTTTGGAAAGTGCAGTAGTCCGCTTTCTTGCCAAGGGCCTCATGAGAAGATCCAAACCACCATTAAATATGAAGCCAGGAGGCGGTTAGCTTAGCTTAGCTGCTCCCTGCCAAGAAATATTCCAGCACACAATCCCCTTTAAATCCACAACTCTGTTTCCCTCAGTTTCCACTCTTCATGCTAAGGTAAGATAACAGTTTCATGGTTTTCGGTTTGGATTTATCATCAAGATACGGGAGCGACACCGATTTGCTAAGCTAACTCTCGGCAACAAAGCAAGTGAACATCTTTCCGAATTTGTCGCCCATTTGTGCGGTTCATCCTTTTGGAGACACGTATTCCAAATATACACACACTCATTCATTTGTAAAATAAAACACAGAGAACCAATAAATGCCAGACATTCTTTCTCAGGCTGTATAAACTGCAATTAAGCGGAACAGTTGAACACTGTCATTCACTCAAGAATGCGGGGGAAGGAATGCTAGAGCGTGTTTCGGAGCCTGTGTGTGGCCAGGACAAGGTGTCTGCGACCGTGCTCTCTCTTAAATCGTGCTGATTTTAAATTGCACACATGTGGATTTAATCACAGGGAAGTTATGGGGGTAAAAAAAAAAAAAAACTTAAGGCACCATACTGTAAGTCGGTGCTTCTTTCTTTCTTCTAAATCCACAAACACGCGGTGCACGGTGAAGCAGTCTCCGGGGAGGAGAGTCAAGGTCACGGACATGATAACACCTCCCGACTGCAGATGTTCAGAGTGAGATATGAGCTGAGTGAAAATGTGAACGGGAGGGCTACGCTCACAAGCTTACCACAGGCTTAGGAATCGATTTTACGAGGTGCAGACCAAAAATAACTTAATTATTGATTTATTTTCCACTAAGTTTTGTGATAAATCTTTTATTACATTTATGATGAACTATGATGATGAACAGATCTGGTTTTAAAGTGCTTGTTTTGACTGTTCAGCTTCTGTGAGAAGAGTGTAAATGTATCTATATGTATTCATTATTTCAAGAAATTGTGGCATACATATTTTTTTTAAGCGCCAGAGACAACTAAAGTATTATTAAAAAAAAAGAAAAAGAACATTTCGGTTTGCCATCTGTTAAATGCTCACTGGGAAGGTAACAAGCAATGAAGTCCCGAGGGCACACTCGAACCAGAACATTGCTGGTGCACGATAAACATCTGAGCCAAGTAGGTCACCGGGACACTTTAACTGGGGAATAAATCCATCAGGCCAAACACAGTGCACCTTTCATTCCACTATTCCTGCAGTATCAGGAATACAATCATATTTTGTTGCATCAGACAATCGACTGGATAGCTAGTCAAGTGTGCATGGCTTACTCCCTGCTATGCAAACTGCTCTTTCTGGGTAATGCTCCACCGCGTCAAGTATCGTGTGTTTTTCTGTCAGACTTAACGGTGTTAATTGCTTCATCACTGTGAGCGAATGTGTCCATGTGAACGATGGTCAGGAGCTTACCTCCGGAACGCACAACTGCATGAGAAAGCCAGCAGACGATCTGAAAGGCTTATTCTCACTCCATTTAATGTCCGGTGGAAAGCAAAGTGGCTGTATAGACCATTGATTATCACTCAGGCAGAGCTTGAGAGTCTAACTTCCCATGAATAGAGCAGACACCGAATTGGCACAGGGGTATTGTCTGTTACAAAAGAGAAAAAGCACATCTTGCATATGGGTTAATCTTATATTTAGTGACTTAACAGTTATATATTTGTCCACTGTAGCTAGACTAGTATATAGTCTTAGTATATTCAGTTAAATTGAGCTCATAACGTGTGTTTGAGCATCTGTAGTTGATCATGTTTCCTTAGTCTCCTTTGAGGTTTATGAGTTATAAAAATGTCACGTAAGCCATTTTCTGCTAAACAAACGGACTCATTATTTTATTATTATATTAGCACCATGCCATGTCATTGCACGTCTGCGTGACCACCATTTATTTTCAGCCTTGCTTGTGCCTCTGGTTGCGGCATACCAGATGTGACATGGCTGTCACACGGTGAAAGAAGAGAGCCATCGCCCTGAGCACCAGGACTCACCCATAAAACCTAACTGTGCAAGCAGACGCATAAAAGTACTTTTTTGTGCCCATGGAAGAACATTGCACGTACTAACATCTAGGCATACAACCGAACATGCAAAACAAGCTCAAATTTGCCTCTGAACCACTCGTGTCTAACTCTTGACCGAAGTATCTCTAATGAAGAGGAAGAATGAGTGGTCACAGCAGTGGATGTTTTTGGACCGCGGTGACACTTAAAGCAATCACAGAATTTGTTTAATAGCTAAGAAAGGCATTATTAAGAGGGTATATTCATCCACGAGTGATTAGAATTCAGGGCTTGAATTGATTTTTTTATTTTTTATTTTTTTGGCATTGTCAAGAACCTGCTTGTAAAAGAGGAACGGTTCTCATAAAGCTCTGCAATAAGCCCCACTGTGGGAGAGTAAGCAAAGGGATATGCACCTGGTTTTAATACCAGTCTAGTGAGATTACTCCTGCCTGTAAATGAACAGGTCACCATTTTAGAAAATATGCTTATTTGCTTCTCAGAGTCACATAAAATATAATCAATACTGCTCCAAGGGAATTGCCCGCGTCAAAGACAGACAGCTAGCATGGTTTAGATAATCCACCTCAAACGTCACTGTTTAATACACTAAATACACTAATATTAGCTTTGATCTTCTGATTGTCGAGAAGGGGAATATTATAATCTGCTTATACAATGATCAGCCACAACATTACAACCACTGACAGGAGAAGCAAATAATATTGACCATCTTGTGACAATTCAGTGTTCTGCTGGGAAACTTTTGGACCTGGCATTCATGTGGATGTTACTTAGACATGTAGCACCCACCTAGACCAGACCAGGCACCCCCACCCAATAGCTTGATGGCAGCAGCCATCCCCAGTAGGATGCAGCCTGACACAGACACACACACACACAAAGACAGTTTAGGAACAACTAAAAAAAACACGAAGAACAGCACAAGGTGTTGACCTGGCCTTCAAATTCACTAGATCCCAAACTGATTAAGTATCAGTGGGATGATCCACAGAGACCCCTTCCCTCAACCCATAGGACCTAAAGGCCTCCACTAGTAACACTCTGTTGCTTATTGAAGGCCCATGTCCGTTCTCTGATGAGTCACAGTTGTTTTGAAGGCACAAGGGAGACCTGCACAATATTAGGATTAGGAAGGTGGTCATAATGTTCTGCCTAATCGGTGTATATTACAAGTATTTTCCCTAAAATGTTCAGCATGAATGTGTGTCTAGCTAAGGTATAAAAAAGTTTGCAGTTTGCAAAGCACATCACACCCTCTGAGCAGTCGGACACCTGTTGGACTTATGTATGCAGTAACATCTGTGCACAAAGGCTTAATGGAGGATAAATGACGTTTTAAAATGCAAAAGCTAATGCCTGTCTGTTTGCATTGGAGGCAGTCTGACAGATCAGATCCTCGGTGCATCTGTTTTCTCAAACCTCCTGTGCTCCCTTGAAACCGAGACTACCAACTTCCATTTAAGCTGACAGACTGGATTACAAAAGTGCGGCGTGTAGCTCTTTCTTTTCACGAAGCAACACGCAGACAGGCTGTGCTCATAAAGTAAAGGTATTTACATGTAATTTGTCGTTTCTCACAAAGACTTTCAAATCTCAAGGCAGCAGTCTGAAACACTGGCAGCATTCACGCATTCGAGCTAAGGAACCAAATGCATGTCTTATCAAAACACAGCTGCTTCTGCTGCTTCTGCTGCTTCTGCTGCTGCTGCTGCTGCTGCCATGTTATTACCTCCGTACAAACACGGTCTTCATTTTAAATATTAGACCTTGGTGTGCAAGCTATAGCAAATATAGTTTGCATCCACTTCAATCAGTGTTTACACAAACCTTATAATTAGTTCTCCTTTTTTAAAAATGTATTTTTTTTTACTTAATGAAATTTCAGAAGTGTGCTTTGCCCCGAACTTTTGGAATAACGTCTCATATTGAATACGTGATTATAAATTGCTACATGTTTTGTTTTTGTTTTTTAACCCAGGGGATTTGTTTATGCACCTGAACTGAATGTGCACACTGCATTTTTAAATCGGTATCCTTTCAGCAGTACCTACTTGTACAAAGCAGCGCGTTGTATATATTCCATTAAAGTGCCACAGTGGTAGAAACCCAGAAGTCAGAGTTCACCGAGGATGAGACAGCTTCTGGAGCTCCATAATTTCCCTGACCTCTCTTTTCACAGCAAACCTGCTTGTGTCAGTCACTTCCACCGCACATATACAGTATCACTCTGAGTACATGATGAGTAGATGCTTTTCACTCAGTTTTAGCTATGAAAGAGTGAAATCCTTTTCGTCAACTGAAAGATAAAAGCCTTTTTTTTTTTCAGCTGGCTTTACTCGCGTGGTCGTCATTTCAGAAGTTATCTGTATGAACAGCTTTTTATTTGGCCGCATTAACGGCGCTGCTGTTGATCGCGCATGTTGGCACAGGCTCTGCGGTTGGATGCTGACGTAAGGTGCCGGGTTAGAGCCCAGCCTCTGCGTTTCCTACCCTCTGTGGTTGAGTTTGAGAAGGTGCTTCCAAAAGCCTCCTTTCATGATTGTGGTGACGTCTTTCTAGGAAATCGTGTTAAGATTGCAACACTTTGCTTTTAATCTGATTGACAAGGGGTCCTGCTTGGCTAGTGTAATGGTAACTGGCTCGTGAAAAGCTCATTTCTAAACCGACACTGTGGCTTTAAAAATCTGGCTACAGTCCATATTTGATAGCAGTCTTCCACGCTACAATAAAGCAGCTCCGTTTGAAGTGAGTACACCACAGCAGGTACTTGTGCTGATTGGTAGTAAAGCTTAAATCTGCTCCTTTCGTTTCTAATGCGCAGCGGAAAATAACAAGCAAACGCAACACAGTGTCTCAGAGTTTAATGATTATCTGAAGTTTCTTTTTATCTCCTTGGTCGCACAAATTCGGAGCAAGAGCTAATCACCGCGTTTCTCAACGAGGCGACCACAGTGTCCACAGAGCTTCCATGTTAATAACACCTTTCCCTCTATCCCCGTCCACACTTTCTCGCTGTCTCATTAACCCGAGGCATGAGGCTCAACTGGCCATCGTGGCCCTCCGTAAGGCACAGTCGCATGAACTTCCAAAAGAAGGCCCTCGGCTATGTTGTAACCCAGCACAGCGAGAGAGAAAATGGAATCTGAGAAAGCAAAGCTCAGCTCCAAGACTCTTTTTCTTTTTCTTCCTTTTTTCTTTTTTAACCTGCAAGCTTCAGTCTTATTTACACAAACTCTAGAGCGGAATTAGCAGATGGAAAATTTGAATATCCTTGATGGCTGTGGGGGGAGAAAAAAAATCGACTTTCTCATGAACAGGCAGACTCAAAAGTAGCATGAAGCTAAAGTAATAAAAAAGGAATAGAAAGTGTAATACTGTAGCTCAAATATGTTGGGGAAATTGCAACGACAACCATTGCTATATGTTAATCTTGTTACACATATTTTGCATGCTTTTATGGTATATTAAATTAGGTAATCTTATTTTCTTAATCAAACAGTTAACTAAACACAAAGCCTTTATGAAAGGATTGAATTTTCATTCCAGTTAATTGAACAGATTCTCACAAATCTACCTTTGAATCATTATATATGATGCACCTCCTACATATGGTGCGTACCTTGGCTTCCTCTCTGGTTAAAGAAAAACGCTTTGAGAGACTACGTTTCAGCATAAAGCACTGGCTAATGAAGGCAACGTTAAGTGCGGTCCTTCTCTCTGTAACAACAAGGTCAGTCCTGAGGCCATTGTGCTCTCACACTGGCCTACTGATCAACCTGCTCCCTTCATCCTTCACCGAAGCCTTGCGGGGGATGTGATGGGGAAAGGGAAGAACTGCGTTTAGATGTTCTGATCAAGGCCTTTGGAAATCATTTTAATATTCAGCAATTCAAGCAAAGGAACAAGAACCATTAAAATCACACTTCTATAATATTAGCACGCAGCGGCTTGGCTACGCGCACTCGAGAAGTTGCGCCGTGCCAGTGCCTGACGAAACGCTCGTCTTCCAAGTCCTGTTTGGCAAGATATTCAGATTCACCTCAGACCCCTAGATTACCCTGGATATTTTTAAAAAGTCACTATCCATTTCATTAGGTATACTAGTGAAGACGAACACACTCTAATATAACAGTCCTGCACTAAAGCTTAGCTTCGTGAAGGCTGCGGTATGTAGCTTTTGTTTCATATTACTGAGAGAGCTGTTGATTCAACCTGAATTACAGTGTGTTGTATTGACACGTGTTTCTATTATTTTGTCAACCCAATTTTAATCAGTGGGCACATTTGTTTTTAATTCAATCCTGGTTTACAGCACCACAAACTATATCGTCCAATAGTGAAAAACAATAACATAACATTTAGCAACCATTAGGCAGTGGTAATAGCATTACTCGACTCACACTTTTGCATTATTACAGCTCCAACTGTGAATGGCATCCGACAGCATTGCATTTTGAATGCTAACTAATAATAGATGTGCTAATTAAAGCAATTTATGCATGTTTTGGGCTCTTCAGCGAGAGATGCTCTGGTGGGAAACGGTTCTTTATGCCTTCAGTCTTCACATGGAGGGCTTTGAACCCTGTCAGTAATGACAAGGAGAGACAGGAGACAAATGAAGGAGAAAGATGAGAAGGACGGAGGAAAACGGCAGAGGGATAATTTGCACTACTGATGTGTTCCCTCACAAATACCAGGCCGTTCTTCTCTGTTGTTGTTTTTTTTTGTTGTTGTTTTTTTACCTAATCTTTGGTTTAACAGTCAGAGCAGGCCTAATTGATGATATGTGTGAGAAAGCATCTATTTTCCATGTGTGTCTGAGCGTGAAAAGACTGCAGAAGATCTATCAGAAGGCACACAGATTCTATTGATTATTAGCCGCCTGAGTGGAGAGGAGATGACTCGCGGAGGTAACCTCAAGAAGACATCTATGAGGTCGTATTACTGTGACCTTTAAAGCCACGCTTTCAAAATATGAATCCTACCAATTTGCCGCTGAACCAAACCTTCAAGGAATCCAGCATCATTATCAGAAGGCAAAACGACACATATCTGCATATTAACCACGCACTGTGGGCGCAGATTGCGGCAATTACTTATAAAACCTCAAGACAAGGGAGCCGATTTATTTACAGAAGTAATTATCCCAAGTGCTTGAGCACACAGACATAGCTGGACACTGACCTCAGAACAGGAAACTAAGGCCAGAGGAGTACAAACAACCCAGAGAAAACCACAAACCCACGGGAATTTCTGAGCTTAGAAGTTATTCCAGATGAGAGCGGCTATTGCTTCAGCATGCAGGGCTGTCCTTCGCGAGGAGCCGAGAGCAGCGCTCGGCACAATCTGTTAAAAAGGATTAATGAACTTGATATCACAAATCACTTTGCAGAGCCATGTCAGGTCCATATTAGGGTTATTTATTGTGATGTGATCTGTGGCACAGCAGACAACACTTTGTATCAGCCTAATGAAATCACACTCAATGACAGAATACATCGGTTAGAACTAATTGCATGTGGGCGTTTTAATTCATTACTGAGGCGGATGTCACTATGAAACTTCAGGTTTAATGTTTTCAGTCTATGCAGAGCTTTTAATGAAGTCAAGATGGTTTTATTAAAATGTATTATTTGTTTTCATTCTTGCTTGAGTTGCTGCACTTTATAAAGACATCACTGAGGTTAAATAAGATTAGTCTAAACTGCTGACTGCACAAACGAAATATAATTCACTTCTTCTTTTCCATCTTTACCAACATGAATCTAAAACATTGAAGGAAGTAGTAAAGGTGTGGGAGGATGCTTGTGGCAAGGAACCTGCCAAATCTGTGTCTGTGTGAAGGTGTGATGACCTTTGAACTCCGGGCCCACAGGCACTTGTCAGAGCTCCCAGTGGCTTCGCTCTCCCTAGGTTAGCAACCACTCTCAGCCTCTCAGCACCACAGGAAAGCAGTGAGTAAACAAAGGAAGCAATCATGAATCACAGCTTTCTGCAGACAATCTGAAAGCGCACATTAAAAATAAGCTTACGCTAACACCATTACATATGCATTTATGCACATTCAGGCAGAACCAAACAATTCCGGCAACATCTACAGGGGTTTGAGGGAGTATACAGCCTTAGTTATTCTACTTCAGCAGTTCCTGGTGGGCAAAGTTCTCAACAGCGAACGCTCGCGTCAGACAACGTTCATTAGGCATGACCTGACTTTTTACACTGTGGACGGTTTGAATGATAACGAAGGCAAGTTTGTTTGAATCGCCTCCTTCAAAATACTAGAAAAATCTGAAGAAATGAATAAGTAAAGACATAAACCAACATAAATTGCTTAAAATCGAATAATAACAAACTTTCGAAATGCGCCAGAACACACAAATTAGCAACCGGCACAGCATATTCTCAGTCAGCACGGAAAACGATCCCACATAAAAAATAAACAACATTCGTGGAGATGGTTTCCAACCAAATGAGTGTCCGTGGTAGCCCATTATTTCTAAGGAAGAACAGAGGGAATTTGACAATTTTATCCAACAAACAAAGGAATCCTTGCTGCCATACGAAGATGTCCTCGCGTCCCCATCATCCACAGCAAAGAAGTCCTCATTAGAGGGACTCGGCTCGTCACTGTCACCATCACAAAGGCTACAGGGAGTCTTGTTAGCTTAGGGGACGACACAGCGGGCAGGCCTCCCTCCAATCAAGCCATCATTGCTTAAGGTCCGGCATTCTGTAACAAGTGCTTTGCAGTATTTTGAGTCACAACAGTCGATCTCTTGCAGCCATGAGTGTCAGTCGCCAAAACAGCATGAGTAAGTACACGTGAACTCTGACCCGTGTGCAGCTAACTCCGGCACTGGCCAGATGTCTCAGTTAAACTGTTCCCTATGGGGCTGCTGCACACACCAGTGATGGAATGAGGCTGCGTTCTGCTGGTCTCTGAGCACCTCCTGCACTCACTTCACCACTGATAACACACGGATGAGGAGGTTTATAAAGGTAAAATAAGCCTCAGAGGATCTTGGTTACTTATTGCTTTAGTAATTAGCCTAGTTAAAGCCTTGCTGGAAGAGTTATTATGATGATCCTGTACTAAAATTGAAAGCACATTGTGAAACCATCATAACAAAGAGAAAACACGATGAGCCGCTCTTATTTTTTCCCCCTCGCTTCCTTTATTAGGCGGCATTTGCAGACCATGAAACAAAGCAGGAAGAACGGCGACGCAAGACCCAAGACATCGCTCTGGGGACGCATAATTAAGATCTGCGGGATGAGAGGGAGAAAGCTATCTTGACACAAGCATATGCTTTTAATGGCCATCATTTAGATTATTACATATCGCCCAATTACCGCTGGCAGATTTATTATTCAGGGACGGAACTCTCGAGTGAGGGGACTTCCCAGTTCCTCTACGGAATGAAGTCACTAAGGCTGAACGCAGCTTTAAGAGCGCCGTGTTTGTGGTTTCGCTTTTATGCCGAAGTGAATAACAAAAGATGCATGTGTAGTCAAGGATGGAATAAAAACAGTTCTGACTAAGAATAGGGGCTGGAGCTAGGGGCTAGGGTTATTTGTAAGGGTTAGCTCAGGATAATTTTCAAGAACAAGCAGCTGTCTAATCCACATGTCTATATCCCTGTTATCTCTCATAAAGAAATGGTAAACACTTACAGGTTTGAACTGGGCTGCCGCATGTGCTGTTTGCCTCTGCCAACTCAGTCAGAGAGCATTTATCAAAGGTCTGGTGACGTGCCCATCGTTGATTGGTAAAGAGGCGCATTAAATACTCAGTCTCGGTCTTCTAGTAAACTGTTAGTCTCAAATCAGTGCTCTTCCAGTGAATCACACAATAGTATTAAAATATTTGGTTTGAATCCTCTGCTGCCAATTTGCTACTTGGAGTTTGGAAAATAAAAAAAGCAAGAGAACAGGGTCCTTATGGCGCAATTTTCCCTGCAAATTAAGATATTCACAGCTTGATGGAGCAGAGACTTTAGTTAAAAAGCAGACAACATCAGCAATACTTCTCAAACCTCTCTGAGCACTCTTGAAACTCTCAATAGCGTGGTTACCCAATATGTCAGATTGTCAGTTTACAGACAAACGAGCTGGAAAATTGGTGTCGTGCACATTCTTGTACTTTTTATGTGGAAAGGCCACGTAAAAAAAAAAAAAAAAAAAGGTTTCCTTTTTAGAGTCACCACTTAAATTTAAGGGAAGATGGTAAGATGCCGTGCAGGATGTTGCAGTTGGTGGCTTACCTTTCATTCTGGAAAGTGCCCCATGAATAAAACTTACCATAACATGAAGGAGTCACGCCCAAGAACAACGTTGCGCTTAAACAACTTGCATTACGAAGTTATGTCAGCAAGTAGCCAAATCTTTGGATAAAGCTCCCTCTGAGCTGTCAAGGAAAGTAAGCCCTGCAACAGACGAAATCCTTCACCGTGTCGAGACACTTATGAAAGCTGCAGTGCTGAAAACACATTGTTCTTTTCTTTTTCTTTTTTTTCAGTCTGCGGCCACTGATAATGTTACTGACAGCTGTCTTTGCCTCGCAGTGTGAGGGACCTTCTAAAATCCTTGAAAGCATGTTTTCACTTTGTCATGTAGGGTTATTCGGTGCAGAGAGGTGGGCCTGAAATGTCATGTCACATTTTATCCAAATTAAATGCAAATCTAACCTTATGTGCCATTATCTACTGTTTCTTTTTATGTTTTTATAGTTATAAAATATGAGCATACTTAGTATTTATTTCTAATTCTTGCTCCTTACTACTTAAAATGTTTACCTTCATTTTTATAATACATAAAAAAAAGCTGACTCAGGGAACTTCCAATCTACCTGTTCTTTCTTGTACCTGTGCAAATGGCAGTGAGCTCTGTTCTGGTCTATTCTAAATCTACTTCACGTCCAACCTGGCACAACACTAGCTGGGGAGGTGGGATTTAACCTTGCCCTTCAAACAGAAGCATCACATGCCTTGTAGTCGAAGTAGCGCCTTTGTTTTCTCTGCCTCAGATTTCTCTAAAATTTCATGATAGCTGATTTCCCAACAGTACACAGAGGGAACGCACATACATGGAAATTGTTCAGTGCATTTAAGTCTTCCAAGAGAGTAGTGCACACTTGGAGCAGAGGGCAGTCATTCAAGATGCCTGGAGAACTGTTTTAGTTCAAGAGGAACTGCATCTCTGAAGTCCCAAGTCAACTTCTCAAACCACTAGCTCACAGCTCCCCAACTGAATAACTGCTGGACTGAACTAGAGTGCATACAACGCATTAGTTCTCTGCACTGATAACCTTCCATGTCAGACTAGCTCCTCCTGCAGTTGCAAATACTCTTGCCACATGCATAAATCTCTCAAATTCATCCACATGTACGGTTCATTTCTAAGGAGATGAGAACTTATTGTAAAAGTACAGCCGTAGAGCTGCAGCAACTGTAGGGGGAGAAGATGCAGATGGACCTCCAGCTGCATACACGTTGCCTACTGCTGGCTACACAGAGAAAAGGGGTGACAAGGATATCAGCATAGTGCTAGACATATCAAACAATACACTCCCTTCCACTTATCTTTATGTTCCACCGTTTAAATTACTTTACTCTCTGCACATGCACAGGCACCCCATTGAACCGTCCCATACCCCTGAACATGAGAAGAAATGCGCAGGCAATAAGCAAGTAATCATACCTGAACAAATCTTCAGCAGTGCCAGCAGACAGTAAATCCCTGTGAGACAGGCAGGCATCTCTAAGAGCAGCTGGAAACGGTGTAAATCCAGTTAGAATGCTTTTTGTTCTTTTTTTGTTTTGTTAAAGTTTTTGTGTATGTGTGTGTCTATTTCATCTAAACTTCTACAGCAGTGCCGATGACTGGGATCCGGGCGGAGGAGAGTTGCTGAACTCCGCAATGTGTCCAGATAATAATGTTCAGAAGGGCTCCTCTGAGAGTGGATCTCTATTAGAATCAGAGTTCAGATCAGTCGGAGGCATCGTTGCCGGTTACTACCCGACAAGTAATCCACTCAGCAGCACTTGGATTTTCTCCACTCCCCCTGCCGAACTCCTCACTTCCAAACGCCGATAACTTGACGGTATTCATCTGCGATCAGATTCGCCGACAGCTGCTCTCCGGAAAATAAAAGAAAGGAAAAGAAAAGAAATTCGGAGGTCGGGAGAGGGTCGAGAAAGAGCGAGGGCGTCCAGTTGCAGTCACTTTAGTGGTTTGAATGCGCAGCGTTACCCCGGTTTCGTGGGACTGGCGCTGGTTGGATGAGGCGCCGTGCGTCTCTGCGCTCAGAGCTGCTTTGGTTTTTCCTACCCAGTCAGAGGCTTTTCTGTTGTGCACAGGAGATTCCTGCGAGTCAGGCACCATTTAACCGCATAAGGTACATTCACAGCGAAACGGTCCTCCAGGCTTTTTGCATTAAACAAATTAATAAATGCGAAAAGAAACTCATAATCCACCCAGACTACTGTAGTGGTGAATTACCATTATCAGAGTTTTTAAAAAAGAAGAGGCGTGTATGAAATGTAGATTCCATAAATAAGATATAGTTAATATTCTTAACCGTGTCTACTCTTTAAAGTGATACATAATACGACCTTGATGAATGATTCACACATTTTTATCCCTCTATGGAGAGGGGAAGTGTGCTGTGTGCTTATTATAACAAAAAAGGGACAAGCTCAGGCAGGGGGATAAAGAAAGAAAAGCCGTCCGTGTTGTTAATGAGCCGGTAAAATGTGCCTTCATCTGTACTGGCCTGCAGCAGCATCGTGCTTCTTCAGTCAAAGATAAAAAATCGATCAGGATCCCCCCCTCTGACCTTTCAACACACCACTGGGAAATTAGATGATATTTTAAAGTGCATTAGAGATGGAGTGTCTCATATATTGTGTACTAATGTCACGTTGAAGTAATAATCACATAGCCTCAGTGATATTCTGATTACATTAATTTAATTCTAAATAGATAAAGATGAATCCTATGAGCTTAATAGTTCCAGTGTGTCTCTAAGCTAGTGAGCCTGGGAGATAGATGTCTGTGTTGTCTCGGGAGGTCAGCACTCCATCTGCTGGCTGCAGGGCTGCAGCACAGGCTGGTGTGAAGGCTTTCTTCCCGGCAATTTGCTCATGTGGCATTTTTGCGGGTTGATTTTTTAAATGCGTGCCTGATATTGGAGGTTAAAGTTCTGATTGCGTGGTAATTCCGTCCACTCCGCACCGACATCTCCAAAAACCCCATGGATTCAGCGGAAAGCTGCATGAAACCACGTGTGTGCTGAAGTTTTCCAGTAAAAACATTTTGAAAACCATCATCCTCCATGCATGCAGCTGAAATTAGAAGCCAAAGAAGAGAGATAATTATGCATTTAGACAAATTCAACCGTCCCAGCTCAGTCACACGAAGAGGAAGAAGCAGTGACGCTTCTGGTCTTTAAAGTCAAGTTTATTCCCTCAGCCCTCCCTGCCCTCTCGCCTCAAATCCTTTAATTGCCAATTGTGGACCACTGATGGCTCTGCTGAACGCTGTCAGCTCTCTGTGCAGAGACATCGCGGTTGGTAAACAACCAGCGAAACACGATAAATGACAGTTTCTCCACGAGCTCATGCAGTACTTTTTATTTATTTATTTTTTATTCATGCACACCTTCCACTTTCCTCTGCCTTATTGCTTCTTGTATTTTCTCCAGTCCACATGCCCTATTCATCATGTTTCCAGCGGCACAATGGCAACAAAACGTTTGTGCAGCTGTGTCATATTTCTTGCAGTTTGCTGCGTGTTACCAGCACATTTTCTTTTCTGCTTTCCCAATGGAATGTCTGATTGTTCACCATCTTTTCTTTATTTTATTTTTTTGCAAGCACATAATATCTCCATGCTTTCCTAGCAGTCCATTTGGCTGGGATTAAATGACAGCAATAGCACCATTGCCACTGCAGAGGTCAATATGGTGTTGGTCAACGACTGCATAATTAGTCTCATTTCATTGCGTTATTAGGAATAAGCTGGCTGCAATCACAATAGTGCTAAAGCACAAACAACAAGAGGGCAGAGGTTCACCATTGGAGCCTCACTTCACGCATGTGCAACCTCACCATAACAACAGGTGCAGTGTAGACAGCTAAATGCAGAGCTTGTGGATTCTGTTGTGTATTCCACAATCCAATCAAGCACCGATATTTCCACGAACAGATGGTGGAAAAAAAATGGACACAAAGAAATGCATGTCTTCGCGGTGGCGCGGCACACAAAATGGCAAGGATCTCGAGGAGAGGGTGCCAAGCGCTGAGACCTATTCTTATTTATTTATTTCTTCTCCAGAGTAGCTATCCAGTTGGTCCGAAGCCAGGGAAGAAAATCTCTCCAAAATGCACAAAGCCAAATCCAAAAAATATTTATGAAAAAATAAATAATTTGGATTCTCCTCTGAGCAATAAACTTGGCTTCAGTTATGCTTTTATTAGTCACTGTTTGGTCCATTAAAAATACACACAGGTTTTAGGAACTCTTATCGCAGAAGGATGTGTGTGTAGCAAATAATTGCCATTAGCCGCTCCATTTAAAATACATTCCCCATGTTGATTCCTCTACTTCATCTGACAGCTCTTTGGCTTTTCCATTTCTTGTTTATATCTTGTCAGCTCCCCTCGCCGCATATCACTGCAGTGGTTCGGGGTCATATAAAGCACTGCAGCAAAATGAGACACGGCCTTGGCCTTCACCTGTCACATCACAGAAAACAAAAAAAAACAAAAAAAAAACATGCAACAGCCATTCCCTTCCGTTTTTCTCGGCCTCCCTCCCTCCACACTGGCACACTCTGCAGCCACCCACAAGGTCTTATCAGTTGTTAAGGCTTGGACATGCTTTCAGCTTTGCACAGTCTCACCATCATCTTTATTTTCCCCACTGGCCCACAAAGATTATCAATATGAAAAAAAAGGTTTCTTATCTTCAGAAACAGTTATAATTTTAGCTGTAAGTGCCAGTTTAACTTTAGCAAATGGAATACAGACCCAATTTAGAATCTATATGTGAAAAAAAGAATAGTTACGCCATCCAGAAAAATGCAAACAATAGTAAAAAAAAAAAAAGCCTTTACTTATCTTGAATTTGCTCCAGGGGTCAGAAAGGCACACAAGATTTTTTTGTAATCTCCCAAAACCAAAGAGGCCAGAGGGACAGAAGAACACTTAAATGTCTAGCTTTGTTCCGCCCCACTACATCCCATGTCTTTCCATAAAATGTTAAAGCCCAGGGAGAGGGGCTTGAACTGTGTTGGCTTCGGACACAGCACTTGCAGTCTGCAGCTGCTGAACTGGCATTAAGTGGTATTTGGATCTTTGTCAGCAAAAGGAAGCAGAGTACTCTTCCTTGGAAACGGGCTCAATATTGTATCTTTCAAGGGACAGAAACAGGACGAGCACACCCTTCACTGACGGCTGGCTGTGTCCAGGCTTTGTTCAGGAATATCTTTAAAACTACTTTACACGAAGACACCAAGAGAACAGCAAGTGGAGCCGATATTGATCAGATCCAACAATTAAAAAAACAGAAAAACTAAATATATCTTTCTAAATAACAATCGTATTGTCACTGAGAAGAATCATGGTAACTTCTGCTTGATTAACACAAGCATTCTGTACATGGTGGTAGCAACAATCAGATGTAGTACACTAAAGCATCGGTACTTGCACGAACCCCATCAGGAGCACAGACTCTACCTTTGTATCCGAAGCTGCCATCGTGTTCAGGTTCAGATGCAGGCGGATGGGTAACGACCTCACGGCTTCCTCTGTGTTTGTCTGTGTCTGTGGGAGAACAACAACACTCAGTCAAAATGTACAAAGTGTTTTTTCTTATCCACATATATGTGTATATTTGATCCTTTCCTCTAGTTTAACCACAGACAGAGTAGGTAAAAAAAAGCTGAAAGGTCTGTTACACATGACATAACTAGTAATCCGATGCACGTACACAATATAATGTATGATTAATTACCCTTTATTTTTGCAACTACATTTTAATAATACAATGACTCAACAAGATGACTTAAAGAGACACTTCTGTTGTCACTAGATAAATAATAGAAGAATAGAAAAGTGTGTGAATGTCTAAGACGCTTTTGAAAATACAGTATGCTGATGGACAGTTAGCTTAGTAACCAATAACTAATTTAGCACAGATCATTCAAATACTTAATGATATATATAAAAAAAGTTAAATACACTAAATGATCACATACACCAACAATAACATTTCTGTTCTTTAACTGGTTGCATTTACCTGATTTCTGGATGTTTGGAAAGAATATGTCATATGGCTGTGGATGTAGTCTACAAATGTAACACTAGAGGGAGCAACTACTTTACAATATCATTTAAATTAAAGCAAAGAAACAAAACTACTTTGCACTTATTTATTTATTTATCTTACAGAAAGCCCAGAAATGGATATGTGGACATTTCAGAAGAGCGCCAACAAATATATGACATTCTTTACATGGTCTCCAATACAAGAGACAAGATAATTATTTGAATTAAAGTCACTTGAAACCTGAATAGTACAGCAAGATTTTAGAGGAAGTAAAAACGCACACAAACTATTGTTATAGTAAATATAAGTAATATTACTGATTTACTACGTGGGCTGTTGATTACTTCTAATGAACAACTAAGAGTTTTTTATCTGCATTTATCTGTGACAGCAAAATCAGTTTGAGTTGAGAAGAACTGTATGTATTGACTGTTTTATTACATGTCAGTGTCTTGCACACACAAACCAGTTGTGTGCATTTCTTCAGTCATGTACAGTGCACACTTATATTCCCCTTAACAGAAATAAATAAATAAAATGAAAGTGGGAATGCCGCGTCTTCAAGGATTCAGCCACAAGAGGGCAGCATAACTGCATCTACAAGGTGATGTTCTGCCGTCAAGGCAGTACTCACTATTCAGAGATTTGTTTGAAACAACTGAGAACTATTGATTCGTATGAGTTTTCACAGTGGAGTCTGTGGTTTGCAGTACTATTGAATTATATTGTATTGTACTGACACATGTTTTCATCTATTAAAACTCAATTTCAATCAGTTGTTTAACTAAATATCAGAAACACATTTGTGTTTAATTCAGACCTATTTAACAACGTTGCAAACTGCATCCTCCAAAATGACAATGCAGTTGAATTACCACCTTTCTGACGCTGTTTCAACATAAACTGAACGTCAGAACAGTCATGAAGGGGTCTTAGTGCTGGACTGTTACATTAAAATGTATTAGTATTCCCCAGTATACCTAATGTTTTGTCAGGTGAGTGCGTATTTCTCCTCCTCCCTCTCTCACCCACACAAGAGATTCTCACCTGATGAAATGTTCATGCCATGCCCCTGCTGCAGCTGGTTTACACAGAGCAGGCTGATGAGCAAGAATAGCTGAATAGCCAGCATAGTCCCAGATGGCTTTAGGAAAGCCTTAATCAATCTGGGACAAAGAGACAGAGAAAACGGTTGTTAATGTCTTATTAGGAAACCGCATATAGTACACAGAATCTGGCACATGCTGGAGGAATAAAGGGATCACTATACACCGTGAGCCAGCAGCACAGCAACATGGTTTGTGTTTCATATTGGCTTCATGCATCTATTACTGCTATCAACATTCCCAAAAGACAGCTCATGAAATTATTAGCAGAAGTATTTTGTTACTATTTTATGACTTTTTATACAACTGCTCACATGGAGTGAAATCACACATAGTCTTTGTCCACTATCCACCCTGCTGGCAAGTATGTCCTGGTATGTTTTTGTGTGAAATTCCACTACAAAGAAGAAAGGCAGACAGATGGACTTTGCTCTGAAACCAGCCCTGCATGCAGCCAAACTCCGGCTCTGCCTGATCCCGTTCACACAAAGCAGCAGAGCATTCAGACTGCTATTGTTTCACTGTCGCTTTTTCCCACCACACTCCAACACAGGACTGGGCTTCTACATCTTAAACATGCGTTCCATGTGCTTTGTGGAAAACTGCGTGGGCTTTGTGTTCAAGTGCTCCATCAAAATTTCATGCGCTCATACATAATCCAAGTCAAACACCGCGCAAACGTGCCCACGTTTACCTGCCGCACATCCCCATCCAAACACCACCCACCACCACCACACACACACCCCTCCAAATAGATGCTCATCTTCACACATACAAACCCAACATGAAACACGCGCTCGCTCTCAAGTGGGTAAGATGATGAGACGCGATGACAGCGCCAGGCGGGAAAAATAGGAAGTCAGTTCTACTGATCAGCCATCTGTGGTACAAACTGCTTTGCAACTCTTCCTAGCTGTCTGATGGATGGCCAGATTCCTGGGATGTCTTGGCACCCTGTGGCCACAGACTCCATGCACCACTTTAATTGTTCGGAGAAATACACACCAACAGCCAGCATTGTAAATAAGCCAACTCTTGAGCAAACGAAGTGAATGTACTGTGCACACAGCGCTGAAAAGATTCAACTAACTACGATGGGAGAGGTTCTTGAACATGTTCAATGATCTGGGAATTTTACATCTAAAAAGAAACACGGGATTATTTACTGTAGCTAGATTAGTTTCAGGATTATAAATAATTAGAATCTTAATATAATAGTTTAATAACTCATTAATACAGTGTACATACTGCATTTTGATTGCTTAGCTTTGAAAAGGAGAAAAAAGGATGAGAAGAAGAAGAAGGGAAAAAAGAGGTTTAAATTTGCCATGAAGTTTGCCACACTTCCTGTCACCTTCAGGATTTATTGACCAGTTTTCTAATTCCTTGAGATTTCATCTGGAGCCACCATCGGGCCAAACTTTATTCAATATAAAGATTTTGTCTCACACGTGTGTCTAGGCACGCCATGGCTGAAAGCTAATTAGCAAATGTTAGCATGCTATCACGCTAAACTGAAATGTGTGGACATGGGGGACGTCAGCATGTTAGCTTTGCCATTGTGAGCACATTAGCATTTAGCTTTAAGCACTTGTATTCCCAAGAACGGAATGCGTTCTGTGCTGCACATTGTGCATTCTGGATCTGGCTCCTAATAATTCATGGAATCTTGAATCAGCATGAGCTTAGCACATCTGTATGCATGATGCAATAGTTACAAAAAAAACACTAACCTGTTGTTACCGACACAGATTTTACAGTGTTACGCAAACTCTAGTAAAGATGCTGACGTTCCAGAAACAATAATATTACACAAGAATCTAATATTCAATATGGATGACATTCATATTGGGATCTGCCGTTTCAAACACGCGAATATATTGCTTGCATAATGAGCATGGAGGATTTCATTCTGAACAGGCCTCAATATTACATGTGGGCTGTAATGATATCACTGCGCTGTTTAGTTTTATCCAACATATCTTTTGGAGAACGCTGAAAGGAGGTGAATGTAGAAGCGAATAAAACATTATAAATACAGAATGTAATTTAAAGCTTTGCCAGAGGAAGACAAAAAATTATATGAGATAAACAGTAAAACACTTGAGGGTGTGCATAATTTACCAATAACTCCTGTGGAAAAATGTTACTGTCACGCCAGGAAATCCACAGTAGAAGCGAATATGAAAAAACCTCAGTGCTGCACTATGTAAAGATTTGCAGTAGGCATACAGTAAGTTCTGTGAACAGGGAATTTCCATTTAACTTGTGTTGGCCCATCTTTCTTGTTAGCATAAGGGAAATAACCTGCAGTTTAATGCCATGCAAGTCCATCATACTGTGTCATATAAGCTGTTGCCTCATAACTCGACATATATCCATTAAAATGATAAGACGTCCTTTCTGAAAGACGACGAAATCTAAGTTTGATTCTGCAAAGGCTCCAAGCTAATAATAAGGAGGGTGCAGTTGAAAGGAGACAGGGCCGCCGATGTCCCCCCTTCCTTCTTCTGTCTGCTGGGGAATAATCACAACTTACCATCTAACATATTGTCAATAAGATAGACTAGAACTCCCCCTCCACCACAGCAGAGAGATCACACACTGTAGAGAGCACTGGAGCGTGAACAGAATCGGCTTTCGGCAAACACACATACACACACAAACCCATCTTTTCACCCTCCTAAATTTAATACCATGTTCTCAAGGAGACAGGCATGTGCGGTGCAATGTGTTGCAGTGTAAATGTGTCAAGAAACATTTTCCTATTGAATGGAAAATGAGACATAGTTTAATGCACCTGTAGCATTTGCAGGGGTCAGTATAATTATGTTGTGCATATTCTATTAAGGATGCTATGGGTATTTTTTATGGGCTATATTTATAGATGGAGAATTATATTTTATTTTGGATGCATCTCGTCGCACAGACGCAAGGGTTAATCTGTAGCGCTATAGTAGGTATGCAAAAGTAGGGGGCACAGCCAGGAAGTATGATTCACTGACAAATTTGGAGTCTAAATCAAGGCCACAGTGGGAGGTATGTGAAGGAGGAGGCTCGTGCTATTGAGACAGACAGACAGACTCAGAAATGCCATGTACACACAACCCACCTGCATATATTACTGTCAGTCAGGCAAAGTCATAGATCACACACTTGTACATTACGCAGGGCTTGGCGTCTTCTAATGGAAAGACTGAGGAGTTCTGAGGAGTTCTTATCAGCACCTGGCAGTTATCGCTGACATATGGCTGTGTCTTTTGGGGAAATGGATGGAGGAGACAAATCCAGGCTTTCATCACCGACACTGTAATGCATTGAGGGAGCTACCGGAGCAAGACAAAGGATATTAAAAGTATGAGAGGACATGTCTCAAGCTTTGTCAGGGTTCGTAGTAACAAGTCATAGCCAGCTGAGAAGGCACTGTAGTGCGGAAAAAAACTAGCCAGAGGAATAACTGATGATCCAACCACAAAGGGCAGTGGCCCATTGCTGCAGAGGATGAATGAGCCTAATACTGTGTGTCAGGATCAAGACTGTAGACATATGCTGTTAGATGAACTTTCTATCGGCAGCATTTAAATGTAATTCCAGCAACTGTTACTTTCACATTATCACAACTGAATGCATTCAGGTTTTTGGCTTTTGTACAAATGTAATTGTTTAGAATGTCAGTCATTTTATGGTGTTAAAGTATTATGGTTTGTGAGATGCACACGTAATAGAATTAATATTTTTTTTCCCCCACACCATCATAATTGATGAAGATTAACATAGACAGAACTTTTATTATGCTGGAACTAATCGAAAAAGTACAAAGTTGTGACTGATCAATTATTTAACATTTAAAGCACAGTAACAAATGCTGCAGTCCCTCCGTGGAACAAAATTGACTTCTAAATTCTATTGAGCTCAATTAAATGTATGCAGGAAAAACAAAAGGTTGAAGAATTATAGGCTTAGTGGAGCATTATTGCCTGCATGCACATCAATTTGTGTTAGCCACAGATAACTTTCAGCACCACAGCACGTGGACAGAGTCTGAATCAATGCACAGGGAAAGGATTCAATCCCCCCTGAAGAAACCTATGCGAGAAACATGCGTAACTCACCACAGATAAATTAGCAATCGAGCCTCACTAATATGTACAAGTAAAACTTTACAACTTACCCCTCAAGGTAATTCTTCCAGTCTTACTGTTCCATTTTCTCTATTAATGCCATATCCCTTCCACCGCATGCTTTTGAGACAACCAAGTACCCAACAATGAAGGCAGAAAGAGAAAGAAAAGGTATGCTGTAGACCTGTAAAAAAAAAAAAAAAAAAGACAGAGGGGGGGTCAAAAGAAGGAGCTTATGCTGGAGGAAGAGCCTAAATAATCCATCTGTGATCCAGGAGACGCTATCAGATGGGTTGCATACAAATCACAATCCTACCTCTGCAGCAACCTATGTCCAATATCCTCAGGGTCCTAAGGCTACACTCAGACAGTTTACAGTTAACAGATTAAGGCTGACACCTTACACGCTCAAGGAATGGAGAAAATGGTGAATTTTAAAAATAGAATTACCATTTTCTCAGATTAAAAAAAAAAAAATGAATGAATAAACATAGAGCATGTATATTCTCATTTTCCAGTCATGCTGAAGACCGATGTTATTGCTTTCCTTCTGTGCACAGACAAATCGGTGTGTTATGCTCCATGCATTTTAAATAAAACTAATTATTTTTAACGTTTATTACTTTCTCTTGCAGCATCAACATTTTGTAGCTATTTACATTTTATTCTGCAAAATCACCCGTTTCAACCAGTAATTTAATACAATGCGGTGGTCAGTAGACTTACTTATTCGTGTAGGTTTCCCAAATGAAGTTACCTGCAGCATTGGGTAGAGAATCACAGTGTGCAACAAGAGGACACATTGTTGCATTGTGGTTTCACAATCTGCAGAAAAGTGTCCCACAGGGTCCACGTTTACCTGCAGCAAAACCAGCCTGTCTCTCTCTCCCTCTCCCACTCCCTCTCGCTGAGTGGAATTGAAATGCTTTCCACCCATTTATTTTTTTTCTCTTCTCGCTCATTCCTATTCAGGTATATGCAGTGGGGGTGCTGGAACCTTAGCAGGCATAGCCCAGAAGGCAGGAAAACACCCAATTCATCATAGAGATAGCAACGACGAACACATTTACACCAACAGAAATTTTCGAGTTTTGAGTCCACATGACTTGGAGTGTTCTTTGGAACTATGTTCCCATTATGTTGTCTAACACTATGTACTACTTTGCATATCTTTCTCTTCCTACAAATGAATCTTTTTACACTAATTGACTGAGTTTTAATATATTGAAAATAGTGTCCAAAATGACTGATGACTCTTCTTCTGTGTAATGATGTGTGTAACAAACAGAGAATTGATCCGTAACATTGCTCAGCACCTACTCAGTCTAGCATACAGCAAATGATCAGCAGACACACAGTAACTTTGGCTATGTATCAGTTTCATTCACTTTGTTATCCAATGAATGAAATAAAAGCCATATTTATTTATATGCAAGAGTTAGTCAGAGAACTTCAGTAAAGTCTTAGATCTGTGTAATATACTGCAGATTCAAGCACACGTCACAGAGCTCACCAAAAATCCATAATCACTGGCACCTAGCAGTTTGGTTTCGGGGTTATTCTTACCAAAAAAAAAGATGGAACTAATGAGAGTCAGATGCTGCATGTGTAGAGTCTGCTGCTGCACTAAAGGGACATCGTGGGTGTGACCCAAAACAATTTTCTTTTCAGCTGCACTCTTATCACGGCACTCTTATCGAGATCCTTCATCTAACTCAGCATTGCAGTTTTGAATTAACCTCAAGTCGATATCGTGGTCATCGATCATGCTGACAGGAGCAGACTTGTGAGTGTGACATTGGAAAGATAATCATCTCAAGAGGAAACGTGGTCTTCTCCAGCAACATTGTTTTTGCTGATTAGAATGACCAAGACCCTTCGTGGTTTGAACCTGAGGCGAGGTAGACAAAAGACAGACAGTATGACAGTCGATTATATAAAATGTTTTGGAGGATGCAGGACCTATGCATCTTTTTTCTATGCAGAAATTAAAGGCCACTTGGCTGATTTTTAGCATTACTTCTTCATCACTACATCCTTGATTCTTTATCAGAATTAAGAATATAGTGTGAGCCACTATATTTTTTCTGGGTTCAGCTTCAGAATACCAGTGAATTAGCATTGGTTCCCTGAAGAGCAACAACCCATTTGATCTTGGATTTCTAGTCTCCTCCTCTGGAAATCTGGGGGACGGGTGCTCGAGATTGACGCTGCTCCTCTAGTGAATATTGCAAATTAACTACATTTCCAACAACACAAATGTGAGTGCAGAGAATGTTACAGTACACTGGCAGACTTAGATAGACAGTCATTTATTGCACCGGATAGTAGATGAATAAGCCTGCAAAGAGAGGCTGCAGTTGCATTGCCCTTGAAAGAGAATGTGGCCAGAAACTGAGCTGCCGAGACCAAATGTCTGGTGGTGTCTTTGTTCAAACTGTCCTGTGATGCCAGTAAAAATGAGATCATTCAGCTGCTATGTATTACCCCATGAGCTGTTATTGGTGGATGCTCATATTGATGCCATAGCCTCAGACCTGCCTGTGTGTATGTCACTTGGAGAGAGGTCTGCTGGAGAATATAAACTGGAGAAGACAAACGTTTTGCAGACAAAGTGACAGACATTGTGATTCTTCGGTGCAACTTACTGCACTTGAGTTATTGCAATAACTTGATAGAGAATACAACATGCCGTACCATATGTTATTAAGAAACCAGCATCAGTGCTAACCACCACACCACTGTACCGCCCCGTGAATGAAAATTGCATTATCAATGATATTACGTCATTGGTACGATTGGTATTTTCCAATTCGCACCATCTAACTTGTTTAAAGCTATTAAATGAAGAGAAAAACGTGTGGAAAATGCAGCACTTTGCTGTGCTCAATTGTAGCACAATAAACCACAGATTAATTTCATTTCTCAGTATCAGGTTCCTTAAGACAGCCAAACAGGAATAGTGAGATAAACATCGTACTGACCTTTGAGAAAATGTTGGTAGTAGCCATTTTCCTGGTGTGTTTTCTTTTCTGAAAGAAAGGAAGGAAAGGTTTCGGTTACGATGGGGCTGAATGAACCTGTTAACCTTTGGTCTTAGCCTGTCCTGTTCCATTATTGGTCTTAGTCTTAATATGTGTTTCTTTATCTAAATTGTGGGCCTGTCACATAGACAAATGGGCTGCCCTGGGGGTCTAGTGATGTCTAAATATAATTTATTTACTCTGAAGACCTTGTACCCTCACCAATTATTCATTGCACCTTGACTATACTATTCACTGATGAGGAAACAAAGTCCATCAGTTAGATTGCTCTCACACACATGCACGCACTCATTGAGTTTAACTGGGATTCGATATGACCAGAGGTTAGATTAGCATACATTTATATGGTAATACGGGAGTCCTTTTTCCCTTTCCCCTATTTGGTTGGGCTGACTGACACTTTAGCATCTACACAATCCAGAAGCCAACAAAGCTATTTTTATGGACGGACCATTATACAAGAGCTGCATGGGGAATCAGTGAGAATGCAATCCAGGTGTCATTGCCCCTTGGTAATCTTTCTCGTCTTCAGGAATTCATTTTCTCAGCAGCTTCACTTGAAAATGACATTCTGACACCATTTACATGGAAATCACTTTGCCTCTTCATCTGTAATAGTGGTCTGTGTGCAGACAGGACCTCTGAGGTCTGGACTATTAATGGACATCAAAATAAAAGAGTAGAAAGAAAGAAAGAAAGAAAGAAAGAAAGAAAGAAAGAAAGAAAGAAAGAAAGAAAGAAAGAAAGAAAGAAAGAAAGAAAGAAAGAAAGAAAGAAAGAAATTATAACTATGGGTTAAAGTCAAGGTCAGAGCTTCAGGTATTAAGGGATAAAGCAGCAACGGAGACACTGAGGGAAAGCATAATGTGGGAAATCTCTTTTTCTCCCACTTAAACGTGTATCCTCTTTGTCCCTTTTCCCAAGAGATGAAAAGATTTCCATGAAAGAAAAAAAGAAATCCAGCCAGAGAGCTCACAGCTGAGTGAGTTGTGTTGAGAGGAATACACGCAATGGATTTTTCAGGAGTTTTGTTAGGTCGCAATTAAGCGTTTGAACACAGGAGTGGTTCTTTTTTGTTCACAGCAATCATTTCGCTGATTTGATTCGAACGGAAATTTATAAATGAACATCTGCAGAGATCTCTGGTTGAATTCAATAAAATAGAAATAAGATTAATCCAGGCCAGTCACACCAATCACACATTTTAAATTCCTGAAAGACAAATAGGTACACAAAGGCAGCGTACAGAGGTGTTGCTGAACAATATTGTTTGTGATTTCACACACAAATGTATGCTTACACCCACACTAACAGTACATACACAGACATACACAACAACCTGTATCCTCTGGGATCAACTTGTCAAGTCAGCGTGTGTCTTTGGTATGTATGTTGTATGATAATGAATGTGAAAGCAGTTTCATATCCCAGCGATAAAATTCCTTAAGATGCCACATATAAGATCCCTGTAAATGTTTTCTTCTGATGAAATGAATAAATGTATGTGTGCTGCCCTCATGTTTTGAAACTGTTGAATTTAGATGGCTGGATTAACACTGCCTCCACCTGGCATTACAGTAGCATTACTTGGTGAAGACCTCATCAGGCCATGTCCAGTAATAAAAACCCAAATCAGTCAGTCAGTCATTTTCTATAGCCGTTTAGTCCTGTTAGGGGTCACGGGGCGTTGCTGGAGCCTATCCCAGCTGTCATTGGGCGAGAGGCAGGGGTACACCCTGGACAGGTTGCCAGTCCATCGCAGGGCCAACATTCACACTCACATGCACACCTACGGCCAATTTAGAATCCCCAATTAACCTAATGAGCATGTCTTTGGACGGTGGGAGGAAGCCAGAGTACCCGGAGAGAACCCACGCAGACACAGGGAGAACATGCAAAGAACATGCATGGGCCAGCTGGCTATGACTATATTTCATGGATTCGAACCGGTGACCTTCTTGCTGTGAGGCATCAGTGCTAACCACCTCGCCACTGGGCATTATTTCTTGTTGTGCAGTTTTATGAATTTTATGATTTTGCTTTACAATGATATCCCACATCCAACAAGTAGTGTTAACTGACACACGTTCCTATTTGACAACAGAAACACCTTTGTGTTTAATTCAATCAAGTTTAACAGTACCACAAACTGCATCCTCCAAAATGATCACCCACTTCAATTACCTCCTTTCTGACACTGTTTCACAATGAACTGAACATTGCAACAGCCATGAAGGGAATTTAGTGCTGAGGTGATTTATCAGAATGCATTTGTTAACACTACCAAACGTTTTCGCAAGTAAGTGCATTGCACATATTTGTATTTATTTGCATACAAATATCATGGATGTTTCGCATGTAGCCTACAAAAGCACCACTGTACAAGCAGGAGTTACTTTCATAGTTAGTTTTCTAACACATCAGAATGATGCATTTTGTTTGTTTGTTTACTATGACTATATTTAATTTCTGCCAGCCCACTTCTGAAGGATAAAGGAGACCTTACCTCATCTGGTTTGTTCATCAAATGTTTCATGATAAAAGCAGATTAAAAATATGTTAATAAGCTACATTCAGGAAGCAGAATTTTTACTTAGCATTGCAAGGAAAGAGCAGGTGTTAACAAAATGTCATGAAAATGTCCATATCCTCACTGAAAAAAAAATGCCTAGCCACACAACCACAAAATGGTAGGTGCTAAGCCAACAAAATACTTGGTTTGCGTGCAAGGTCAGGGTAAACCTGTTAAGTTACTTTTATTAAACTTCAAGTCAAGTCTTGACAAATAAATTGTAAACACACAGGCTTCAAGTGTGTCTTCGTTAACCTTAAATATTACACAACTTCTCCTTTCAAACCCGTCTATCAGGAAGCTCTGAGTAGCTAGGTTTAGCATTGGGTTGGCCTAGCTAACCTAACTAGGTTGAAAATTAAACATTCCATGCTTAATTTACAGGGTTTCTTTTTTGTTTGTTTGTTTGTTTTCCAGTATGTAAAAGCTGCATGGAAGCAGTGGTACTGGCTCCTGACATATGGTTATATTTATGAATGACAGTCCCAATAGTTGCCTGTCACAACCTGAGACCTTTAACTGTTTGCTTACATTAGCTTTTTCTGCCACACTGAAGGGATTTCTCCTCACATTTTCAAGTACACATTTAAAGCCTATTTTAAGGTACCGACATAATGCTAAAGCACATTAAGGGTGTATGTGGAACCTGTCTGTCGAAAAATGTGGGTGACATTCAGTGAGCCTTAAAAGAGCCACACTTCACCTGCTGTTACCGTGGCTGCCTACATATGAATCCAACGTTTACGAGCTTCTGTAAAGGCAGCATAGTAGCTAGGCGTGCCATGCGAAGTGGCTGAGTTGATAGGTGGGAAAATATGACGTCATTACGTACAGCGGGACGTCTCGGAGAAGATAAACAAAAAGGAAGGAAGCCTTCGGCCACACAATCGCGGCAAAATCGGTTTAAATTCTTGTCTTGCAAGCTGTAGTTACCAGCTGCATGCGCCCTTTTATTGCTTAGATAGTTACCATTAGGCGTTCGAAGTCATGGACGACGCGCTAATATTTCGTATGAGTGCGTTTTCCGAGCAAGGAGGGAGAAAATACATGGAGGATGTTGTCGAGATAAGAGTCGAGTACGAGCCGACGTCGTCGCCTATCGAAGATTATCCAAAGTCGCAGAGGCATGGAGGACAGGAAAAGGCTGAGAGCGAACCCACGAAACAGACTGAAAATGACACACATGGTAACAATGCTGCTGCCGAGTCGGGTCCAGTCTCCGCAGTGTGGGTAGAGAGTTTATCAAACGAGGACAGCGGCAGCGTCAGTGCACCAGTATCAGGCGAAAAAGACGCAGAGCTCGTAGTCGACACTCGGAAGTCTGTGGCGTTTTTCGCCGTTTTCGATGGCCACGGGGGCCGGGAAGCTGCACATTTCGCCAGTGAGAATCTGTGGGGTTTGTTGAAGAGGCAGCGGGGCTTCTGGTCGAAGGATCACAGTGAAGTGTGCGCTGCTCTTCGGAAAGGGTTTATCGCCTGCCACCACGCAATGTGGAAAGAGCTACGTAAGTCAACAAAGTTAGCTGTCATGCAGTTTTCTACCTAGATCCAAACTGCTGTCAATATTTATCTCTAATCGTTACCATCACTCATAATTCTGGCTTTCGCAAGCCCCGGAATAGTACATGACAAGCTGTGTCACATGAGGCATCATCCTACTCATCTGGTTTGATGGTGCGCATCCTCTGCCAGTTACATTGCAGATTAACGGCATGAGATGTCATCTGACTTCTGACAAATCCTCATAAACCCTCATGTTTTTTGTTTTTTTGCGAGTCCTGATCAGAGAATCTAAACGCCACAGCATGTCGTTTATGTATCATAACAACGCAGATGTTGACACAGACATAGAAGAGCTGCATGCTGCACTGTAGGGATAACTTTTGGAGAAATTCTGTGTTTTAGTGTGTTGACATCTATATCTCGGGGAATGCCTGATCTAAATGTCGGTATATGGTTATTTGACCCTCAGTAATAATGACAACAAAGTTTGATTCTGGAAACACAATGTTCTAACTTGGCCTCAGTCTCCATTTGGGTGTGAACCTCTATTTTGTCATGTCAAGAAAAATGTTTGTTTGATTTGACTCTTGTTAAGAACCGGGGTATGAATAAAGACAATACAAAATAAAGCGAAACCGTTGTTGGGTTAAAGGCCATGGGCTGTAGGAGGCTGCTCCTTGAATGGAGTTAATCAAGTTCAAACATGCACATTTGGCTCTGGCTTGCCTTTAAGATGGACATACTGCATATTTGTTGACATGTGTGTTCTAACATGATTTGCAATAGGTTTGCCTCGTAGCTTTGTTGACGACATTTGCGCATTTATGACTGTTGGAAATGCTTTTTACAGGTCTTATAATCTTTGTATGCCTTCAGTTACCTTCAGTGTACCCTCTTACCAGGTCTTGCATCTACATGGACATCATTAATCTGACTAAAAGTCCAATCTGTACAAAAATGCCTCATGTAATACTTCAGATAGAACAGACTGACCTGATATGGGGGACATTTCAATCAAATTGAGAGGGCTAGGGCAAAATATTAGCACCCAGTAACGATGAAAATGGCTTGATCCGATTATTTTTTCTCTGGTTGGAATGAATCAGTTCTTTCTGCACGTTTGCCACACATGTGGTAAACATGAGGAGACGTTTGGGAGGGACAGAAACAGAAACAGGAACAGGGCGTTTGAAAACTCCCTTTCAGACAGGTGTTTGAAATGATGAACAAAGACAGAATTAATGCGGGCAGCACTGTTGAAAACATGAATCTGTATCTGTCATCTTCTGTTGAGTTAATTCTGCCGAAAAAGAGACTTCAGAAGTATTATATTCTGATACGATGTGATCTGAAGTGTATGTTCATTTTATTTAATGTCTGTTTAAACAGTTAAGGTGGAATCTATAACCAGAGTGATTTAGTTGGTTGAAGAAATATGGTCCATGTAAATCTTTTTTTTTCCTTTAAACTCCAAAAAGGGATTTGCAGACTGTAACTGTTAGATCTCTTATTTATTTTTGTTATCGTCTTTTTTTATTTACCCTGTTCCCTTACAGCGGAGTGGCCAAAGACCATGACCGGCCTTCCAAGCACATCAGGCACCACAGCCAGTGTTATCGTGATCCGTGGAGTTCACATGTATGTCGCCCACGTAGGAGATTCGGCGGTAGTGGTCGGAGTGAAAGAAAATGACTCTGATATCACGCTCCAGGCACTCGAAGTGACGCAAGACCACAAACCCGAACTTCCTAAGGAAAAGGAGAGGATAGAGCGACTGGGTGGCAGGTGAGTCGTCAACAGAACTTTACAGATGACGTCTTGTGTTTAGGCTCCTGTCAGTGTTGGAGGGCTTTTACAAATGGCTGGGTAATATTACATGGAAGGCTTGTAGTTGCCTTTAGCATATGCTTGAAGGAGTTTGTTGAGTCTCAAAAGATGAGATGAGGACACAACAGTGGCTCCCAGACACCAGCCAAGAATCAGACAAAACTATCTGTATTAAAGTGTGCTGTTGTGTTTTCCATGTGACTGTAGTGTAATGAAAAAATCTGGAGTGAACCGCGTTGTGTGGAAGAGGCCCAGGCTAACGCATAACGGCCCTGTGAGGAGGAGCACCGTCATCGACCAGATCCCGTTCCTGGCTGTAGCCCGATCTCTTGGTATAGAATTTTTTTCTTTCTCAGGATCAGCATGTGTACATTCATACATTTATTTTTAAGCGTTTTTAATCATTTCTCGATATTGATCATAAATTCCTAACTGTTTCCAGGGGATCTGTGGAGCTATGATTTCTACAGTGGGGAGTTTGTTGTTTCTCCGGAGCCTGATACCACTGTGATGACCCTCGATCCCAAAAGACATCGCTATATCATTCTCGGCAGTGATGGACTGTGGAATATGATGCCTCCTAAGAATGCTGTTAATATGTGTTACAGCCATGACAAAATGGTGGTATGTAGAAACAGTTAATACTCTCTATTACCTCTTTGTTTTACATATTTAATGTTTTGTTTTTAATCTAAAGTAGTTTTCTTATCAATCTATGGAAGCATTAAGTTTATTTTTCCTTTTCCTCTTGATTTCTCAAGGGACCAAAGGGAATGTCTTGCGCCCGTCGGCTGGGATGCACAGCCCTACTGTTTTGGAAGGAACGCATGCTCCGTGCAGACAACACAACAGTCATCGTCCTGGCGCTGCAGGAGCGCGGAGGCCCACCTATCCCTATGCACAGAGATGAGATAGTTGTTGACATGTCTAGAGGAATTGACCATGTTCCGTACCCAGGAACTCCTTACAACACATGTGAGGTCCCAAAGGTTAGTGCCATACCTGCATTTTTTTGCATTTTCTTTTTGAATGTTTAGTTTTAACAACTCATGTAAATAGTAAAATGACATA
This sequence comes from Planiliza haematocheilus, assembly GCA_005024645.1. NCBI lineage: Eukaryota > Metazoa > Chordata > Actinopteri > Mugiliformes > Mugilidae > Planiliza > Planiliza haematocheilus. The sequence goes on along the minus strand of SRSE01000276.1, from coordinate 3,667,086 downwards.
TTTTTCACTGCTGGCGAAACCCAGGATCACAATACGCTGAATATTTCTGTCTATCTGTTTGTCATTTGCTATTCACTGTATTGTCCTTTGTATGTTTTATATTTTAGTCCATTTGTATGTCATTTTAATACTTTCATCAGTTAAAATGTGATGGGTTGTTGGACTAACGCCACACCAGCGGTTTACGTTAGGGCACCATTGCTTCACCAAATCACTCTTTGTTTTCGGGGCCAACAGGCGGCGAATGAGGATGGCATGTTTTATGAAGAAGATGATGATATATTTGGAGAAGAACATGAGGGATGGCCATGCCTGGAGTGGTAGTGAGGTGACTGCTCAGTAATAAAACATGTATCAGATTGTGAGCAAAATCATACCAGCTCAAGATCCAGGCTAGGTCTTCAAAAACAGTTTGGATGGTTATCACCATTGGTGCCACCTTCAACTTCCTCCTGAGGTTCTAATTTAAATTTTAAGATGATATGTTGGATGCCTATAGAGGAAGACATTGGAAAATCTATGCATTAAAAACAGAAGAGTGGATACAGTAGCTAACAGCTGTACTTCTGTCTTAATAATTATGACCGTATTTTTCAAAAGTAAGTTATTTGAAAAAAATGTTAAAGTGCCAATCTCGAAGATTTGTGTCAATAGCTCACTGGTGTAGGTATAGTTCTAACTGGGTGTCCATGGCAACATTCCTGTGCAAAGTCAATCACACAGTGACTGGTAAGACACAGTTAAGACTACTGGTAAACTGGCTACAAGTCTTGTTCAATAGAAATCAGCAATTTGAAGTGGTTCCATTCTGGCTGAAAAACAGAAGAAAAAAATGCATTTACACATTCAGTTCTTGCGGCATATTTAACTTGAAAGGGGAACTACTGTTTTTTTACAACCTGGACCTTATTTTCTGGCATAACATACTCACTCATATAACTTTTGTGTAATTTGTGGGAGTAACTGAGGCAACAAAAAGCAGCCTCTATAATGCATTATCTGCTATATGCTATTCCCCATTGAGTCCACAGTTACCTGTTATGGTCATCTGGGCTCTGTAGCTTGACCTACAAACCCTGATGATGTCATCTGACCTGGACGATGTCATTTTTGAGGCCGCGTGCACCTGGGGCGGTCAGCTTTTTTACCTGTAACTTGCTACTGCTAGTTTTTTGCAAAATGGCTAAATATTTTGATTCAGAGGTTGTGGATGAACAGTAGCAGTAACAAATCACAGTTAAACTGACTGTCGTAGGTGCATTTGGCGCTCAGAGATGACATCATCAAGCGTCTGCAGGTCAATCTACATGAACGAGTTTCACGGCAGATGATGCGTTATTTAGAGTCTGCATTGTGGTGCCCCAATCACTCCCACTATATGGATGTACGTAGATCTAAATATCTCCCAAACCACTACAAATTGCACAAAAGTTATATGGATGAGTAAACAATCATATTTTATGTCAGAAATAAGATCCAGGTTGTAAAAAGGCAGTACTTTCCCTTTAATTCAAAGTAAGCAGCTTTTTCAGGATAAGGTCTGTAATGTCTAAGAACAACATTAACCACGGGCATGAGCAACACCTCATCAGCAACTTGGCAAGAATGTAAGTGGCCACGCTTGGCTGTTCTGTCCCTGGTAGTGTGAACATAGTATAAGTGACCTAAATTCTATTAGTCAGCAGTTATTACTTCTGCAAGGCACTTCAGTTCAGGTGTGTGGGAAGAAGCACATTTGCAACTATGTCCAAAGAAAGGAAATACGAATGACTATAATGACAAATGTTATGGAGGAGTGGTACTGGATGTCTGAGAAGTGAGGTACAAAAAGAGAAACCAAAGAAAAGAGAACAAAAATCTTCGAGATAGCCACTTTTAAGTTTCCGGTGTTAATTCTCCATAGAGCAATGCTCATGTAAGCCATGTATTTATATTTACTGTCTACATTCTCTTCAATCCACATTTACCTCCATGAGTTTAGTCTTCATTCATTTGTAACAGTTTCCATTTATTTTTAGTGTCAATGTGATGAATGGCATGTTTCAAAGCCTTTTCTTTATTCTTGGCAGGAAACCCTGAATGAACTGCAATTAATTTGCATTTATAACAAGACAATGCAAAAAATGAGGTTATTACAATTCCATTTAAATAATGTTACTTCTTTCATTTGCTTTCTTTCAATAGAGTGATTTGGTGAACACTCCCTCCCCATTCAAAGGAAGAGCCTCATCTCTGGAGCAGGCATTTGGGCTGTATGAAGCAGCTTTCTCCGCCACCACAGGGCTCTTACCCGATGTTGACTCTGTAAGCGTCGCCCTTCCTCCCTACACATGGTCCGGTGAATGTTTTCGAAAAGCAAGACCCAACAACCCAAGTAGACTGCGCCACTTCTGCTCCTCCGTTAAAAAGGTCCCGCCGCTGCCCGCAAGGCCCCCCTGAAAACAAAGGTCCTCTCCGTCGGCTCGGCCGCCCCCCCAACAGAAGCCCGTCCCAGAAAACGCCTCCCGTCAAAGTACAAAGCGAACAGTCCCAACAAACTCAAAACAGAGAAAGGAGCTCCTCTGACGTGTCCTACCACAGCACCACGACGCTGCCTTGTGTGTGTGCTGAATCCTAGAAAGTGTTATTACCCTAATACTAAAATAATAATCTGCATTGTGTCGACTTTATTCATGTTCCTGGCCTATTCCTAGGTGTGTACTTTTTTTTTTTTCCACACAGAGCCTTTGTTTTTGTAAATACGGAGATGGAGACTGTAAATGTGTTGCTCTTTCGACTTTTTTTCCCCCCCTCTTCTTTAAAATGTAGTGTCGGCAGAAATTTTACATTTTTAAATGGTTTATCTTACCCTATTTTCATACTTTTAAGTATGTACAGTATATCTAAAAGATGTATTTTGAAGAGAATAGATCACTGCAATCTGACCTAACACCACTCACTACAATTATGACCGTTGTAATCTTCCACATTTTTACCTGGACTATATGACATGCCGGTTTTTCTTTGACTGGGGTTAAAGCCTCTAACTAATTGTTTGGAATCCATCATCTTAGATTAAATGTACTACTTTTGCATTGCCCGGGTTAGGTTGATGGTTCATTTTGCATGACACGTTGTGGAGTTCCATACTGTAGGGTTCAAGCAGTGGTTTGAGGTAATTATGCGGGTATTCATTTTTGAATCTGTATAGTTTGTATTTATGTGATCACAACTGTTCCAGAGCTAATTGATGAATTTTATACAGGAGGCGGTAAATGGGTCCCTTCACTCAGCTCAGAAGAAAATCCCATTATACCGTCTGTACATGCTCTCATACTGAGTGGTCTGACTCTTTAATGGTGTTTTCCTATCTCGACATTTGTACCGTTCCATTCCAAGCGCCTTCATTTCATTTTTATTTGTCATCTTGTCATTGAATTGACAGTTTTATGTTATTTTAAAAACCTTGGACCTCTCTAGAAGTACATTCAAGGCGGGAGTAGAGGTTGTTGGCTGCATTGGGTGTCTACGTACTATAAAAGCTAAGGTCAGTACTTATCCACCAGAACTAACACGACTCCAACATGTCTTCCTCTTTGTAGTCATATACTGTATCCTTTGTGTACGATTAACATCCATACCTTGTATTTTAATCAGCACAGACAACACTTAATGGTACATATGTTGAATACAAGCAAGTGCCACATTCATGGCGATCAAACTAGTGTTAACATGGCAGCTCAGTTCGTGTTCTATAGCTGACTCGTTGCCTTCTTTTTGCTTAAAACATGTCATGGATGCCTTAGCACAGTCCCACACTGTTTCACACACACTTTCATATTTGGGACCCAAACAGTAGAGGATTTCTGGAATGTGTTGATGCGAGTCCGGCCGTGGCCCGGCCTCGACCGTTTATCATGCACCTTCGCCTCTCACTGCAGCACACTAATCCGGCCCCACGTGGTTGATGTTTTCCAGTTACTTTGAGCAGTTTTGTTCATTTTTGTACAGTACGTCAATATGCAATAGAAGTTTGTACAATACATTATTATGCAAAGTGATGGAGTCTGGCATGCTCAGATCTGCTCTGTATGTTGTGAAGTTTCCAGGCGTAATGGATGTTAATGGTGTCTTTTGACAATTACAACACTTTGGACTTTGCATCCACTGCAGCCAGTTTTCAGGACTTACTGAAGGAGTTGAAAATGACAGGAAATACAGTGTCTGTGTGTTGTAATAAAGTTCTCTTCTTTTTTTAAATGGTCCCGTCACGTCTGTTGCAGCATCTGTCATATGATCCGTGACTTCTTTCTGCATGTTTCTGTTTTATAAAGTAACTTGTGGATCAGATTTGTCATTCACATTATATTCTTTTGGATTATTCTCTAGCTGTACCGTAAAGGTTTTACATTTGTGTTGGTGCACTGGATGTCTGACTATTTCCAGTAGATGGCAGCAGTGTAAAGGGATGAAACCATTGCATCTCTTCAACGTCTCTTCAACAGACATACTAGAAAATCCTGATGTCAGATTCCACACGTATGCAAGTATCATACATAGGCAGACTTTCTGTTAGTTCACAACATGAACTAGAAGTTCATTTATTATTAGTCATACTGCATTTCTGAGACCTAAGAAGGTTGGATTTGAGAAAGATCTGTGAAGCTCACCATCAAACTCAATGCACGTTCTTAAATGGAAATCAGATATGTACGGTTGCATGAAATGAACGGAGTAGGTGGACATTTAACAGTCTTTTAAAGTGCAAATGGGAAGCATCAATTATTTTTTTAATCAGAAGCTGCATATTCAAATTATTCACACATCTTTGGACTATTTCAATGTAAGACTTACAAAAGAAAAGATGTAATATTTTTGGGAAAAAAGACACATATGGTCTCAAATATGTCACATGCATAAAGCTTTCCTCTGATGTCCCTGTGAAATGAACTGTACTTTTACTTTCCCTTACCCATAGTCTGCTCTTGAGACATTGCAGACATCAGATCCATGATAGCTGTGTCTTCACTTGAATATTTCATTGACTGTCAGCACAGCATCTGCTGACCTGCCTGACACGCAACATTCCCCTCTTACTGCCGACAGTCTGTCACTCCACATCAGCGAGCGAAGCGTGAGCACAAAGTGTCCACCTCCTCTCACTGCTGCTCCCCACCCCCAAACCCCACTTCTTGAATTTCCTACAAATAAGCACTATCACAGCCATCTAAGGAGGAGCCTGGAAAGCAAACCGAATATGACAATACATCTATGGAATAGTCATGCGAAAAAGTAAGAACATCTCTTGGAAAGTGAAACATCAGCTCGCTGAAATATTTAGACCATATTTCTATGCAAAGTCCCTTCACTTGCAAGGTGCTGGGGGATTTTCTTGCATGTACTGACATTCCAAATCCCCCCACAACATCAGTGGGATTCAAATCTGAACAAATTCAAATCTAAACTATCCCACAACCCTTCTTTTCCTCTTGAGGAGGAAGGATCCTCATCCATTTACTTCACCTCACAGACAGATGGCCTTGTGTTATTTTCGAACACAGTCTCACTTCATGCAGAATTCCTAGCTGAATCAATCATCGCATTGCCAAACCAGAACATTTTTACCACCGTGCTTCACAGTAGGAATGAGGTTCTCCTCCTCAAGAGCTGCTTTGATCTGCTCTTGCTGTTGCCAAACAACTCTATCTTTGATTCATCTGTCCAGAGCATGTCATTCCTGAAGGCCCGGTCTTTGCTGTGATGCTCTGTAACGGCAACTGTAGTGTCTCCCTTATGTGCTTTTTTTGGAAGGAAAATGCTTTTTCCAGGCTTTTTCCAGGCAGTCGTTCCATCCAGGACAAATTTGTACTATCACTCTCTGACTGTAGACACTTACACTTTGACACCAGCAGTCATCTGAAAACTGCGTGATGAGATTTTTGGATTTTTTTTTTAGACTTATTTTTTTACATCAGGTGCTCTGTTGTTCTATTCAAAAATCTCTCGCTTCATCCATAAAACTTTTTCTGAGATGTTCCAGAGCTCCTCAGACTTTTTAGAACAAGGACAGCACTGTTGTAGCAAAGCAAACAGTAAAGCCCTGTGTGGTGGTATAGAAATCTTGAGGACGTTGTAATCTGGCATCCCTCTAATTCAAATTGTATGAATTTGAACGTGTTACAAAAGCAAAACGGTGTACGTATCTTTTCTGTGTAACTGATTTATTATTTTTTAATTGTTTACTTCCTCTTCATTGAGGAAACAGGATCAAGGCTCACGTATCTGCTTGTCTAAATATGTCAATGTGCTTACTTTTTCACGCATTGTAACTGGACGTCCACCTCCACTGAAATGTGACCGGTGCACAATGCCATCCTTCAGTGGTTGAACATGCACAGAAAATCCCCCCTCCTTCCGCCTCCTGCGCATCGTCTACGCAGACGTCTTCCCTCTTTTGTGTGTTGCAGTGATTTCAGTAAAAGCAGCAGTTGGTCAGTGTTTAGTAGCTCCAGCTGCTCACATCCAATCGCAGCGGTTTGAAATATGCAGAGAAACTCAACACAATCCTCATGGCAGCGTAGGCACAAGCTAGCTTGTGAGGTTGGTGTATAATGTTTTCCACACTGTAAATTCTAACATGGTGTTTAATCAAGAAAATGTATTGGCCCTATCTTTTCTCAGCTCTACGTTTGCAGAGATTTGGGATGGAACAATTGGACCAACTTCTTGTTTTTAAGTGCAGTCCTCTTTGGAAAAGTATGTGTATCGGCATCCAGGGCAGGCCATGCTGATGATAATATATCGCTGTGGAAAATAAGAAGTACTTCTCTATGGTCCTCTTGGTTATATGGTTTAGGGGCACAACAAGTACATCTGGACCGCTGTCCCCTGTCTCAGCTGGTGTTGACGTAAGATGGTCTTCACCGTGGTACAAGGTGGCTGTTATTAATATCAGGGCCATGTATATTCAGTTGCAATATCCCACTGGTTTATTGTTCACTCCTGATCTGTTGCGTTTCAAGTGATCATGATAAATATGATAGATGTTGCAAATGGTGTCAAACTAAAAATACTCCTCGGAGAAGGAGAGTGGGCACACCTTGCTGCCCAGTATGTGTTAACATGCCACGCCCTGAGGGACAGTGAGTGATCAAGCCCCCCCCCCCCCACCACCACCACCACCACCACCACCACCACCACCACCACCACCACCACCACCACACACACACACTGTATATAATTAATAGAATGTTCAGAATGTATATATTTAATTCATTGTATTGTATTTTGATTTGCTTTGTATTTCGATTTGCTTTGGCAATATTGTTTTGTTAAGAAACTTTCATGCCAATAAAGCCCACTTTGAACTTGAACTTGTATTGTTTTTAGAGGATTGTGTAGAAGTTGAATAGAAGTTTTTATTGGGTGAGTAGAATTAAATGTGAAGTTAATAGCTGATTTGAGAAAAGAGCAATTTGTATCAAGTAGTGAAGACTAAGTTAAATTAATTTAACAAACTCAATTGATGTTAATTAATGTACTATATATTCATGTGGTAATAATTAAGTAGTACCTAAACTGAACAACTTAACTTAGATTTTTGAGGAAATGAGTTTGCATACTTTCTTATAAATAAAGTCAATTTACTAGATTTTAAAGTGCAGTCAACAGTCACCAACACAGTTTAACATGTTAGACCAGGGCTTTTTGTTAGCATGTTGGCTATCTGTTCATAAACCAACATACTGGAATACTGATAAACACGTGGACCAGATTTCACGTCAAGCCCTTCAATGGATGAGACGTTCCACTCAGAATCACGACTGTAACGGCGCTGCTGGTGGAAAATAATGGTCGCATAGTGAAGACCCTGTGGATCCTTGTACCGTATTCCTTACATTGAGAGTCTGTTGGATTTGAGAAAAATTACAAGATTTCAAGATCGCAAGGTCATGGTTTATGACAATATTGCTCACCAGAGTTCAAGCTCCGGTCTTGTGGTTGAGCAACTGAGGTTCAGTCAATCTGTGTCCCACGAGAAACTACAGGAACTACTATTAAACTGCATGCATGGCTACAATGTATGGTAATGCTTATGATTAGCTGAACTAAGTTTGTGCACAAGCTTTGTTGTGTTATACCACGATACACATCTACACTGATAGATGGTTCATTGAGTCGACCGCCAAGAATGTTTAGGAAAGTTTTTGTCATTTTCCAAACAGTTTTCAAGGACAAGTTCCTAGATGGTTTTATGTAGGAAACCCTCTTAGGTCAGGTTCCTATATTCTAAGATAATCCAGTTAACATTTGTTGAGATATCTGTCTGGAGCAAATTGATAGCTTGAGTCACTTGACTGACCAAAGTTGTCATGCTGTTACATTAAACAGAAGAAGATAGCTGACTACAAGCCCACTCTTTCATCACCTTAACCATGCTTTCTATAGGAAGATCAAGAAAAGTGTGTGTGGATGCGCACACACTGTTCATGGGTGCAAACTCAAGTTGACACTTCATGTTCTCCTTCAGTCTGCTCCAACTGCTCCTCTCACCATTTCATATGTCAGTATAACTCATATAACGAACCTTTCCATTTTGATTTTTCCGGCCGTGCCACCTCCTCTAAGAGCGTCCCATGAAAGTTCGATGAAATAAATTAGACTGATGCTCATCTGGTGCCTTCACGCTCTTAGGGTGGCCTGGTGCAGTGAGGGCTGGGAGTGTGTCACAGCCTTCGGTGGAGCCTGTCTCGCTTGTTTCTCTCCTCGTCTCCTGTCTCCCTCTGACAGTATCAGTAGTGTTTCAACAGCCTTTTAATGGCCTGCCCTCTGCCACTCATGGGAGGCTCTAGAGTAAGTGTTAAGAAGAGAAAGACTTCTCCAGATGATAGGACATGACATGCCCTCCTTTTCTCCCCTTGCTCTGACTCAAAGAAGACAGTGATCAAATACTTCTTCTGTGTGTATGTTTTTCATTTTCCACTCTTGTTCATATTTAGAACAGTTCACCAGCAATCCTCCTTTGTTCATCGTGTGTCCTCCTGTAAATGGTGTCTTCCTTTCTGTTTTTTGTGTTCTTTGTGAAACGAATCAGAATGTTATGTTGATGGCTAAGCTTGACAATATCTGCTGAACAGTGTCTGGCTCCACAGTGAATACCTCATATCTGTATTATCTGCGCTGTTGGCTATGATCGCCATGGATCTTCCCGGCAGACCGGGCACTTCCAGGATGTACCCTTTTGATAAGCCGGGAGTTGCTCATTTAGATGGCATCGTCCCGCTGCATGCACTCACCACCCTCCACTTCTGCTGCGTGACTAGTTCACAATCCAGCGCCTTGTTCTTCACTGCTTTGCTGCAGCTCAAAGTTACTTTATTTCTATGCAAATTAGGACAAATGTGCAGAGACGGTGCATAATCTAAGGATGTAAGGTGAATGTCCAACAATGGATAGCAGTGCTGATTATCTAAATTTTGTTTCTGTACGTTCATTCATCATTCATTCATCTTCTATACCCGCATATTCCTGTGAAGGGTCGCAGGGTCTGCTGGAGCCTATCCCAGCTGTCATCGGGTGAGAGGCGGGGTAAATCCTGGACTTGGACAGACACAGAGACAACCATTCACACACACACACATACGGCCAATTTAGAATCTCCAGTCAACCTAACCAGCATGTCTTTGGACGGTAGGAGGAAGCTGGAGTACTTGCAGAGAACCCACGCAGACACAGGGAGAACATGCAAACTCCACACAGAAAGGCCCAGTTGGCCCATGGATCCAAACCCCGGGACCCTCTCACTGTGAGGCATCAGTGCTAACCACCACACCCACTGTGCCGCCTGTTTCTGTACATTTTAGTAAAAATAATAATAATTTATACTGCATTGATCTGTATTAGCCATGTCTTTGCAGTGTCCAGCCTCCTTTTGATCAGGTATTATCTAAACCTAATGTAACACCTGTGTGGTCTTTTTACACTTGGTACCAATAATCATTGTTGTTTTCTCAACTCCGGCACAAGCCAGAAAAGCTTTTTGCTCTAGGAAAGACTTTGCTGCAGTAAATTGGATTTGGTGAGGCCTGCCCTCCAGCTGTTGTCGGCAACTTCTTAGTACGTAAAGGAATGCATCACTGACACGTGAATAGGAAAACATACCTGACATCCTCATGAATAAAAACTCTCCAACAGGTAAAATTTTACAGATTTCTCTGAAGCAGCTTGATTTCAAAGATGACAGTTTGCTGCTCTTACATGTGATTCATGTCAAAGACAAATACACAAATGGCAGCTTCCTCGGGCTTATTCACCTTGCCAGGAACAACTCTTAGCATAGATACGATTTGTCTGTTGATCACTAAATCCATTACACTCTGAGCCAGATCAATGTGCTGGGGTGTCACAACACCAAAGTTAAGGCTCCCTCACATTATGGCCTGACAGGGTTTGGCTGAACTCAAACAAACAGCTTACTGCAGTCGCTAGATTAGTGGGTACAGAACACTGATGACAAGAAATGTTTTAAGCGGAACATCACATTAAAACTTTACAAAAGCCTGTAATAGTAGTACATCACCACAAATGACTTTCTCACAGTAGACATTCTGATATGCCGAACACAGGCAACAAAAAATAACTACAGCTGCATTACATTTTCACAGTTGTGACGTGCCAAATGTCTTGTGTGAGACAAGTCAATGCTGTCCTTTGAGTGTGTTGTGTTGCACAGGTAAATACAATTTTTGTGTCAGTTGTGCACATGTGCCCCAAGATTGTATATCCTCATTTTGGAGCTGGATTTAGGAAGTTAACATCCTCGACTGTCTATTTCACCTAGGATGGGATAGGCTCCAGGCCCCCACAACAGTTGCCACCCTCCCACCCCCCGCGGCACTCCACAGGACAAGTGGTTGCAACGTCTTTCGGACCTACCATAGCTTGTAAGGCTCTTACTCTGATGAAAACTCTGAAGCTCGGATTGTAATGCCACGGAGGTTCACCACCGAGAAACTAAGGTGTTGACATTCTCTGTGAGAACTGTGAGGCCATAAGTAATCCAGCTGACCTAATTAAACTGTGCACAAACCTTAATCTTATTAATCAGTGGCTGTGATTCTGTTGCAATTTCCAATTTTTGCATGATCCTCATCCTAAATACAATGTGGCTCTCCTGCCCTAAATATACTGTAGTATTCCAAAAGAGGTGGACAAACTCAGTCTTTCTGTTAGTGCTGTTGCTGTCATGGCTAATCAGTCTTTATACCTCGCAATAAAGCCATTTAGGCTAGGATTCAAGTCAGCTTGACGATCAACCAATTAACATTTTCTGGTTTAATCACAGCTCTTTTTTAAGGGTTTGCAGTGCTGCCACGCTTTTTATTCATGGCCAAACATTAAGAATTAGGAAACTGAGATGAAGCTAATCCATATTCTAATTTTGTAGATGCACAGAAGAGTGAAATATATTGCAGCGTTGCAACTCTTGGTCTTAAAGGAAATGAAAAAGGGGGATTTAGCAGAAGGGTAAATGCAGCCAGCTTCACTCTTACACAGTGAACACTGTTACACAACCATGCCCAACATTACCACCGTCCTAGTATTGCGTAGGTCTTCCTTGTTCCTCCAAAACAGGTTGAGTAGAGGGGCCTCTGTGGATCATCTCACAGATACTGGATCAGTTTGTGATCTAGTGAATTTGGAGGCCAGGTCAACACCTTGTGCTGTTCTTCATGTCTTTTTAGTTGTTCCTAAAGTGTTTTGTGTGTGTGTCTGTGTCAGGCTGCTTCCTGCTGGGGATGGCTGCTGCCATCAAGGAGTTTTATTGCTATGGGGTGGGGGTCCAAACGTTTCTCAGCAGAACATTGTGTTGTCACAAGATGGTCGATGTTACTTCTCCTGTCAGTGGTTTTAATGTTGTTTTTAATATTGGCTGATCAGTTTATACTCTATACTAGGCTACAGTTTGGTATAGTGTAGGAAGGAACTACTCTTTGTCATCCACCGTTGTGCACAAACATGCACAATCTCACAGATACAAAAAACACAGAGGAGAAATGAAAAGAAACAGCTGACTCAACTAATTCCTAATTTCCTGCTGGCTACGGAGGCAGATCTCAAGTGATGTGAGTTTGTACACATTTCTCCAGAATGTGTTGTCTTTTCACTTTGGATTACGGTGAGGGTGAAGGCAGGAGGACGTGCTTGAAGCCTAGGAGCCGTCCAACGCCTCCTCTGTCACTGCCAGTTTGTCTGCTGTTGTTAATACCAACGGTTTCACATACTCAAAACTCCCAACTGTATAAAACTGACTCAGCTGCACAGAGAACAACAACAAAGATATCCAGCCACACACACAACTTACAAACCATTAAGAAATTGGAAATGCCATTTGCTGATTTGTCAAGTGTTTGATTTGCTAGCATTATCCAATGTTCCAAAGGATAATTTACAGTGCACTTCATTCAGTTTCAAACAACTGCTTAGTAAGGGCCATCAAAGTGTCGTATTACCACACTGAGAAAATGGTGATTGATAAAGATGAGAATTTCTGATTGTGGCTAATATGACAAACTATTACATCCCATTGCAGCTGAGGTAAAGGGAAGCAACATACAACCTGATGTCTTTGGTTTGGTAAAATCTTTTATTGCTTAGAAAATGATCAGCAGGACAAATAAGACAAAAAACAACTATGTTATCTATCCAAACCAAAACAGTGGGCAGCTAGCTAGCTAACATATTCCTTGCTGAAACGTGCTGTTTTTGTTTTTTGTTTTTTTTTAAGAATTACAGAATACATGTAGAGGGTGGGGGTGGAGCAGTGGTGTGGTGGTTCAAATCCATGGGCTGACTGGGCCCTTTTTCTGTGGCTCCTCTCCCCTGATGACAGCTGGGATAGGCCCCAGGCCCCCAGCGACCCCCCTAAAAGACAAACTGCTATAGAAGATGATTGAATGAATAAACCAGGTGTGGATACTGCTAGCACTTGACTGGAGCAGGGACACCACGGTAGGCGGGATGAGAAGCAAGTCCAATTAGTCAAAACCGTAACGTAACGTGAGGCAGGCACGGGCACCACCTTTGGCGAGGTTAAGAAGGGTTTACCTGCACTGAATCGGACCGAGGCCACCGATGGACTGGCAAGAAGTCTGTGGTCAGCACTGATCATTCGACTGAACACATGAACCCTGACATGTGCACACATTAAAAGTAGCAGTAGGTCGCAGTAAGTCATAAATTAGCCCTGGTAAGACATGAAGTGTCCGTTGCGGCGTGATGTAACAACAACTAAAGGTTTCCGCCAGGAGCAAGGACAATACGCCATTCTCTATCCAGGTATCCTCAAATGAACCTTGTGGATGGCAGGTCATTTCAGTTTACTGAGCTCTTCATCCAATAATAGACAAGGTGCTCAGGAACACAATAAATGCGTCTACTTTTAACTTGTGTCTGTGATCTTATTATGTCCAATCCCAAATAATGTTAACCTGGTAGATAGTGGTCAGCGTCATTGTGCCTCTAATCTGTTACTTTGAATCAATATGAATTGACACCTCAGACTCGTGTTGTTTGTAATCTGCTCTGGTCTAGGTGGGTGGTACATGTCTAAGTAACATCCACATGAATTCCAAGTCCGAAGGTTTCCCAGCAGACTCAAGATGGTCAGTTTTGTTTACTTCACCTGTCAGTGATTCTAATGTCCTGAAGGTGTTCAGTTCAAGTCAATTAAATTCATCTCAGTTTAATTTATAAAATGTCAATAATGTGGCAAAGAAAAATTCCAGACAGCAGTTTACATGCTACTATAGTTGCACACAATTGTATGACAATTAGAAGACAAGAGTTTGAGAAGAGAAATTAGAGAAATTGGAGAAAAGGTGAATCATCCCCCAGCAGCCTAGGCCTATAGCATCATAACTAAAGGATAGTCTGACATTTGAGTAACTCAGTGACCCTAATAAGTGCATTCTTCATAGTAATGTGCTGCCCTTGCACTAAGAATCATGTGAAAATAGACAGCAAGTAGCTGCATCTACTGCATGTAACAGAATAGGCAGCATAATCAGAGGCTGTAACATTGTCGCTGTTCTATGAGCTGGAGTGCCAAGCAGCTACTGTCATGTAATATTGAGTATTGTGGAGCCCTCTTGTCCTCTCAAGTCCCATCTACAACTGTCAGATGCCCTCAGGCATGGAGGCAGCCTTATTTAGCTGTGAAAGGTCCCTTCTGCTTTCAGGAAAAAAACCCACACAGAAAGTGTTGAAAGTGCTATGCGCAGAGGACACTTAGGGCCCTCATACTGCTGTAAGGAGTTCCACAGGAACTGAAAGACGATGCGCAAAGAAAAAAAAAAGTTTAAGGTGAGGCAGAGTAGAGAGGAGTTTAAAGGAAGCTCTACAAAATGCTCCTACTGGCTGACTCTGATGGGATTTCTTACACTTCTGGATCCCGGAAACTGCACAGGAGTGGCAGGATTGGCAAGACAAGAGATAAATGATTAAACACCTAATGCAGCATAGCGACCAGAGAGCTGCAGCATCCCACAGATAAAGGAATCAAGCTTTGTCACTAATAATGTCCTCAGACATGACCTATTTTATTCTCAGTCAAATTATTAACATGTTTTTGTCCCACTCAGTATCCAAAGTTGGCTTTGTGGCTTTACAACCGCATATTCTCATGAATAGTACAACACAATACATTCATTTCAGTATTAAATACTTCCAGCTGTCTGTGTTTAGTTCCATCATTATAGAGATTATACATTTAAAGATAATTAAAAAAATACAACAGAAGCAAACAAACAGCATCTGTCTATCTTTACTCTTATTATAATTCAACTAAGATGTAATTTGAGATGAAGTGGGATAGTTTTTGGAGTTATAACACTGACACATTTCTTTGAAAAAGAAAAACATCAACACAAGGAAGCCAAGTTGTCTTGACTGAGACTACATTAAAAACATATGCTTATGGTCAAAACTCTCAAAGTCATACTGTAGATGTTAGTCACTAGTTATACTTTCAGTCCAACTGAAAGCTCGCTAAATTAATTTGTAGGAAAACACATCTTCCTGTAAATCCAATAAATCTAAGCGAGTAAAGTCAAAGTGGTGCGACAGTGCCTCAGCAGGGAGTCAGCTCTATTAAGAGCTGGGCTTATTTCCAGCATAAGAAGCCTGTCTGCTATGCCAACGAGTTGAGCGCTTAACTTGTTAAGGAAGCAAAAATATTTCTTAATTTCATTAAGTTAACAAAAGATGTGTTTTTTCAACGGCCACTGGACATTTTGCAGTCAGTGCCACTTTGCACGGGGGGCTCGCGAGGATTTAAGATGGTTAGAATTGACTGGCGTCTCTTACGGCGTGTCTATTAGGCCCTGATTAAATTTGGGGATGTATATTTTCAGTCCCTGCAGCAACAACAATGACTTGGCCCTCTCTTTATAATTAGTTGTGTCTCTGCCTCTGTGTCATTAGATTAGGTTGGAATCCCAGACGCTCCTAGTCCATGCTTGAAACACCACTGTAAATGGGTTAATGCAAGCCAAAATTCATTACTACAGCATTAGGTTTATCTGGTAGACACAGCGTCTCGCTGTCTCAAAGGTCAGCTGATGCACACAAAAGCCATTCACACTCAACATGTAGCTGTCAAAGCGTCTGGCATTTCCTGTCTTTCTCTAAAATATAGGATGATTAGCATTTTTGATAAACGTTAATTTTGATCTCATCTCTCCATAACACATGGCTCCAGATCATAATTTCATGTCTGCACTCTAGATTGCCATAAACGTTCCTGTTCTGATGATGACACTTGATAAAAACGTAAGGCATCATGAAGTTCTGTAAATTTCAACCTCTAGATAGATTGCCATACAGTCTATCCAAGGGTTTTGAGACGTATCACTCAAAACCATGAATGTCAACCTCTTGGTTGTATCAGAGGAAAGGTCAAGGGAACGCCGCAGTCAATGCAACTCATCCTCTGGGAAGCCAAGATGTCCGTAGAAAATGTCATAGTTATCCATGCAATATTTGCTGAGATACTTCCGTCTCAACCAAAATGGTGGACCAACCAGTACACCTCACAAGGCTGCAGTGCTGGCTTAACTGCCTAAAACCTCACAATGTAATAGAAATCCTGTACAACACTTCAGCCTCCAAACTCAAAGCTTGGTTGAGTTGAGTTGCAGGTTGAATCTTGTCTAAAAATAGCTTGTATGTCTTATTTTTTACATGAGGCTCTTGGGTATTATGCTCATGGTAACAGAAGATGCTCTAATTCTTCGTTCTTTCTTTTTTTAAGTAAACTAAACAAAACCCTCTGTAATGCAGTGCAAAATCACATGCTTGTTTCTTTACATTCTTTCTGCAAGTCATTGTATCATTCTACTTCGCTTTCATTCTGCCATTGAGCAGACTATGTAAACCTAAAGTGGTGCATGTAAGGATTCCGGTCAAGTGAGAGTAATAACCTAAGGCTGCTGGGCTTCAGTGTTAATGACTTTGGACATGGTTGATAATAGTGTGCTTCAAGCGGGGTGCCCTTTAGTTTAGAACAAAGGTAAGCGTGTGTATGTGACTGCATGTGTTCCATGAGTTATCATTGCTGGAGCATGTGTAAGAGAGAACTTCACTTCAGTGCGTGCTAAGGGAACTCGCTTCTATTGAAACTGAATGGGTGAGATGTGCGTGAAGCTTGGATAATTAAGCACCCTAGGGGCTTGGCAGATTCAAGGATTATTATTGAAAAAAATAAATGAGCAAAACATTTGTACGACTTCTACGCAGTCAGGCATAGACTTCATTTAGTCATTACTTGACTTTCAGCCACACACAGTCGTGATTAAATGTGCTCTAACAAAATACAGATGGCACAATGGTGAATTGCTGTTTGCATTTATTGAGCAGGTGATTTTTCATGCCTTGCTGCAGAGGACTTCCAGTGCAACTGATATTAAGTGTGACCTGTAACATAACCTCAGTACAGTTTAAAATCATGCAGCATTTTAATCTTGTAGTCATGTTTGGGGAAACAAATGTAAGTACAGTATACCCAAGATACCACCATGATCAGTGGGAACAGTATGACTGAGGTCAGAACTTTAACCTCTTTGTCACTGTTTTGGAATTCAGATCCAAATGTCAATACTTGCCTCCTCCATTGTTTTTCAGAGTGGTTGCTGTTTTGATTTTTTAACTTACAGTAGTTAAGATCTTTACAGAATCACTCTTAATGATGAATCCAGGGTAGACACTTGAGGGTCCTTCACAGTATCTCATCTGTTCCTAGAGCTGTACTCTTCTGGACTGAGATCTCAGAGCCATTCTCCCACTTTGGAGGGGTCACAACACCTTGGGTTTGAGTCACTACAGAGACCACTGTTAACTTCGCCATCCACATCTTTTCTAGTTCTTCTTTAAGTCCTTCACATTTCTCAAGCTTCTCATGTTCTTTCTTCCTGAAGTATCACCTGCCATTATGGTCTTGCTGTGTGTCCACCACTACTATATCTGGTTCTTCAGCTAACACCATCTTGTCACTCTGCACGTGGAAGTCCCACAGGATCTTGACTCGGTCACTCTCCACAACCTTAGGAGGTGTCTCCCATTTTGTCCTTCTAGACTGGACTTCTAGATGTTTCTGTACACTATGCCAGCAACTTGGTTATGGCACTGCATGTACGCCCTGTCTGCTAGCAGCATGTCACTCTGCTGTTATGTGCTGGATTGTCTCATGAGCTTTTTGGCACCTAGGGCCACTCCTAGGCCTTGTCCACACGTACGAAAACGATCTTTTTCTCTTTTCCGTTTAAGCTGGCACGGTTTCAAAAATATCCGTCTCCAGACGGATCCGTCTTTACATGGCTCAAAACGGAGAGGAAGAGGTGGCGCATGCGCATGAAGCTTGAGCACTGTTTACAAATCGGCTCTAGAAGAAACCAAACTCAAGGAAAAATTAGATATTGCCCTAGTAACCATAATAGGCTCAATATCTTCTCCAGTAGTAACGCAAGCATGTAGTCCGCCATTGTTGTTGATGTTGTTATGAGACGTTTTACGGGATATAAGAGGTGGAAGGCTGCTCGAGGGGTGTGGCGATGGTGGCAATGACGTCATCGTTTTCCAAAATCTCCGGTTTCCCCTGTCCAGACGGATCCACAAGAAGTGCGTTTTCGAATTTATCCACCCTGGGACCCGGTTTAAGGGCTATGCGTGCGTTTAAGGGCTATGCGTTTACGGGATTCGTCCGGACGATAGGCCAAAACGATTAAAAACATCTGCGTTTACGCAAAAATGCGGTTTCATGTGGACGGGGCCCTAGTGTGGAAGACCCAGGCCTCTATTGATCTTTTACTTAGACCCCTGCAAGGCTTCTGTGTTTATACTGTAGGTCCTTGTAGACTTAACAACAAAAGAAGCATATGATCTGCTTTTAATGTATGAAACACTTTGAATGTAGTCTATAAACTAGTTGTACTACTCGTGTAGAAAGTATGAAGTAGTTTTAGAACAAAAGCATTAACCCTGTGGCTCATCCTACACTCTTTGTAACATTGACCCACATTCACAGTCCTCTCTGCTGGTGCTCAGGAAGACCACTGAGAAGGTGAGACCATCATGAATCTATCAGACAAGAAGGGGCACACATTTCCATGTAAAAGCACATAACGTGGTTGCATTATGTTCATTTGTTGTAATGAAAAATACAGTCTGTCAGAGGGTAAAGCAACTCCCTAATTGAATACATATATTAGCTTCTTTACTGTAAGGCAGCTTCCTGCTTTTTGAGCCGCTATAATCCCAGGATCTAGATCTTTCAGTCAAGATAAACAGATCCATGTGTCGTGTCTGTTATGTTGCCAACATGATGTCATACTTAAATCAAGACACTGCAAAGCCCAGACAACACTTGAGGTGACCGATCAGTAGACCTCTCTGCTCAGCTTTAAGTCCACACCTCAGTTATCTTCCTGTCTCCTTCCTCCCGTTAGTCATTGCTTTCCAACTTTCAGGTGTACTTTACTGCCTTGCCCTTTAGATGACTTGCCAGGAACTCTCAGTGGCCTAACATTCTTCTGAATTTGTCCCAGGTGTGGACTGTGACCAGAGAGGTGAAATTCATGCGCCATCACTCAGATTGATTGCCTCCTTCCTGTTCTGGTGCTCCTCTCATGCCGCCAGCTGGAGCCGCACTAGAGGAAAGTGGGGGCGCATCATAGACCATCCCTCACGATAGTGCTGAGTGAAGGAAAGCAGAGCCAAGCAGCGCCACCGCTCCCCCTTCAAATCACTGTGGTGTTGACGGCCGCGTCAGACAGGCAACCGCAAACTTGCCTTCTCTTTGAATATTTACAGAGAGGAATGGGCAATGATGTCTTCCCAACGTTCTTCTCTTAATCATTCCCCTCTGATCTCATCCCATGGCTATGATTGCGCGTTACCATTGTCTATCTTGGGAGCCGTTCATCATTATTTTGTGGGATCACTTCCTGCTCTCAGCCTTTTCTTCCTTGTAACTGTCAAGCAACACTCCACTTCACCTTGCACTCATTGCAGATTGGCTCTGCACAGAGAAGAGTATTTATTAAAAAAGGAAAACATCGCAGACAGTGCAAGGACCATCCTATATCTCAGTATCTAACTTTTGGCACGTATTAAGAAGAGGGTTCATAAGGGGGTTCATATATCCACATTCATACATTCCTTTAGGAAGGCAAATGAAAAATACCGAAAGACACTTTGGAAATGGTGTAAATAACATGCTTGCCACGACAACTGCTTTATTCATATGATTGGATTTGAGGATTTAAGATAAATTACTTTATCCTAACTTAATTTAGGTTTTCTACCCACATATTTGACATATTCTGAAATAACCTCTCAAATGGTATTCTTCTGACCTTAAGTACGTGTTCAATCCACAACATATACGCGTGTAGCCAGCGTTACACATCAAAGTTTGATGACATCCTAATGCACTTTGCAAAATGAAAAATAGACAATTAAAAAAAAAAGTGTGATGCAAGTGGAGACGAGAGACAATAATATGTTTAGACACATCAGTACGGTCAGGTTTTTCTCATGATCAACATAGAAATAAAAAGTGATCTGTAGCTCAAACTACTGTCAACAACTGTATGCTTAGCGTATTTGAGGAGGATTTTCTTTCTTTTTTTTACGATTCTTAGAAATAGCCGGGGCGTACTGGTTCATTCATCCATCGGAGCCGGGGACCTACAGTACTGTTGCTGAGGGTTAGCCAGCTGCTACGGCCTTCTTTCCTCGGTTTATAGAGGTGAAAGCAGGGCAGTCTCTAGGCTACAACAAAAACTGGAACGGGCAACTTGAGGATTTGGAGAGCCTAAATGTGAAGTGACAGGAGAGAGCTCTTGGTTCTTTGTGGGACGCCAGCAAACCGGTGCCAAGTCTGCCTTAATTAATAGAATCACCATAAATGTACTATTTATCTGCATTTATAAGTGAGTGTAGTCACATTTAGATACAATTAGTTTTGCATTAATAATAATGAATATAATAACAATACTAATCAGTACTGATATTATAATTATTATTACATATTATTACATAAGTTAAAATCTACATATCTAAATTCAAGGGTTTTCTCTAATTTGCCAAAAATACTTAGGTTATCATCATTATCATAACTTTTATTATAGTTTGTAATATTATTTAAATAACATATACTAAGGTAAAAAAAACTTTAGCTATTAAGCCATTTATGTGTTCTTATTTGATTTCTGCTATTTATGCATGCTGTCCCCATCTAGCCCTGAAATCCGTCTGTCTTCTTCCTGTCTGAGCCTGAAACCACGCCCAGCGCTCGGCAATTGGCACAGAGAGTGAAACGCTGTTCAAAAATAATTTGTCTCATTAGACTTCCATGTGCAGGGGAGGACAGCCGCGTTACAGTGAAAAAGACATCACTTTGCCTCCCTCTGTCTTTTGTCCCTGGTGCCACTGCAGTTTTCTTTTTTTATTAAAAAAAAACAAAACAAAAAACAAAACAAGTTTTGCATGATCCTAAAGGGCGCTGGAGGTCCAACCAGCGGATCCTCGATTCTGCCCCCCAAATCTGCAGAAATCTGGAAATTTAAATTCTCTCTTTAGACTTCTTGGTCATGACACAGAACTCACAAACTGGATATTTTTGGACGTAAGTGCGCTGACCGTGCGCTGACCGGTGCTACCTGTCCGATCGGATGTCCCGATGAGAGATCCAGTTGACACAGCGGCGCCCATGGCTTACCACCCTTTCCATCTCCATCGACCGGGTGCCTTGTCATTGTCCGCCTTCCTTGCCAGCCCT
Source organism: Planiliza haematocheilus (assembly GCA_005024645.1). Lineage (NCBI taxonomy): Eukaryota > Metazoa > Chordata > Actinopteri > Mugiliformes > Mugilidae > Planiliza > Planiliza haematocheilus. The sequence goes on along the minus strand of SRSE01000276.1, from coordinate 3,645,770 downwards.
CAGCCTTCGCTTTTCCCCGCGCTGACTGACCCGGACGTCGCCTCGCTCTCAGAGCCTCTGTCGGGGCAGGCTGCCTTGGACGTGGGGCTGCACGCAGCTCTGGGACGCCAGACTCGGCCGGTCCACTCGGACTCCTTGAAGAGCCTGCAGCCGGAGCAGTGGTGCGAGGATGACCCGAAAGTTACCCTGGAATCAAAGAATCTATGGAATGAATTTCACAAAATGGGAACTGAGATGGTTATCACAAAATCAGGAAGGTAAGAAGATGTTACCAAGTATGTCAGCAGGCTTTGGATAAATAAATCATTTAGTTGTACTTGTACCTTTTGTGATATTATATAATCAGGATTATAGATGCCATACAAAACAATCTAAGACTAGCAGGTTACAAACATTTCAGTATATTAATCATGTTCACCAATACATATTTAGAGGAAGATACCACCAAATGATGGGCAGTGCCAATTCACTTAGTTCCTAGTCCTGTTTCATCCAATAAAATCTGTTAAAAATCTCACTTTGATTACCGTTTTAAATATATCTCTGCAGTACGCTACAGTATCATTAAACAGACAGTTGACATCCCCCTGAAAAAAGAATCGTCTCAAATATTGACCCATGTTAATTAAGCCTCTCTCTCACAGGAGGATGTTTCCGCCTTTCAAAGTGCGAGTGGACGGCCTGGATGAGACAGCAAAGTACATCCTCCTGATGGACATTGTTGCGGTCGACGACTGCCGCTACAAGTTTCACAACTCCCGCTGGATGGTGGCTGGGAAAGCCGACCCAGAGATGCCCAAGCGCATGTACATCCACCCAGACAGCCCGTCCAAAGGGGAGCAGTGGATGAGCAAGCCAGTTGGCTTTCATAAACTCAAGCTCACCAACAATATTTCGGATAAGCATGGCTTCGTAAGTAGAACTCACTGACAGCTGCATTAGGTCTCATGAAATTGTCAATATTCAGCTCCAGAATTAACCTTTTAGCTTTTTTAAAACAAATTCATTAATGTTGTTTTTATTTTCCAGACAATTTTGAATTCCATGCACAAGTACCAGCCCAGGTTTCATATTGTGAGAGCCAACGACATCATGAAGCTTCCTTACAGCACCTTCCGCACTTATGTTTTCCCGGAGACGGAGTTTATCGCTGTCACTGCCTATCAGAATGAAAAGGTAGGTTCTCTCTCACACAGGGCACCTGTCTAGTCTTATGAATTATATTGTACTAAGAATACACTGGACGACTACTTCACACCGATGGGTGGTTTATTTGTGTATTTGAGTCTGGCACCTGCTGATTTAGATCTTGCCAAATTATATGGATTAGTCCCACACTGCTTTATGGATACTGTGCAAGGAGCCGAATGCTTGCAACAGCATTTTATTTTATTATTCATTTCTTTTTTTGCTTCCTCTGTGAAGATCACACAGCTAAAAATTGACAACAATCCATTTGCCAAAGGATTCAGGGACACAGGAAATGGAAGACGAGAAAAAAGGTATCTACTGGAACACGTCAGAATATCAGGGCGCACCTGAATGGCTTTGTATGTGATCTCCGTGTGTGCTCCGCAGGAACAAACAGCCAAACGCCTCGTCGTCGCACGAGAGCCAGAGCAAAGCGGAGCAGGACTGTGATGACTCTGACGACTCATGTGAACAGCCCAGCATAAGCGAATCTTTTTATTCACCTCTGGAGCTGGTGAGCAGCCCGCTGATGTCCACACCGACCTGTCAAGGTGGGTTAACTTACTCTGAGTGTGTATGAACCCAAATAATATAACTAAGCGTTGATCTAATTTAAAACTAGACACAGGCAAAGTTCATCTGTACTTTACGAACTCGGGAAACCTTTGAAAGCACAATTTATGATTTAAGCACTTGGTAACAGAATATGACTTAGACTAGCCAGGGACTGTGAGAGAATTACCGTTCTTGGGAAAAGGAGTTAAGTCTTATATTCAGAGAAATTTGAAGTTTTCGCTGACAAAAAAAAGACAATAATAATAATAAATGATAATAATAATTTATACTGTATTGGTCCCACATGGGGAAATCATTTTTCTGCATCCGACCCATCCATTCCTTCACAGTAGTCTGTACACTCAGAGCAGTAGGCTGCTACTTAGTGCTTTCGAGCAAATTGGAGGTCTGGTGCTTGCTAGAGGCCATTTACTACTTTCATAAAGAAGGCTAAGGCCACAGACATTTAAAACTGGTAGGTAGGATAAGCGCAGGTGCTGCTAATGACTTTACCGGTGGTTCATCTCTAGTGTACACTAATCCATCGGGGTGTGACTGTAAGCCAGCGTCCTTAATACATAAAACTCTTATACTGGAGCAGCTACATGGAATTTTGGCCATCGTTCGCCTTATTATTTACATCTTTTATTTCCTACTGTGACATATCAGACTGTCTCGGGTTCATGAAATTAAAAGTGCTTTGCTTTCATGAATAAACTAATTCTGGTTAGAGGCACGTGAAACATTTATTCGTTCATGGCCCAAGATGTTTGCACTTAATCTCAAAAGTCTATCAGCTCTGTGCCCAGAGCAGTCTAAATAAAGTGCAGATAAGGCAGAAATTGTGTTTTTTATTTTGGCTGTAAATATAAATAATGGTCTACTCCCACAGATGACAACACCATTGGAAGTGATTTAGATATTGATCTACAAGAGGACGCCATCGCTGCAGCCGGCTGCTCCAGGTCCGAACAGACTTTGAGGCTGAAAGATGAGGAAATACTGCGGGCCAAGTCTGATTTCAGAGAAGGTGACAACAATCAAGATACACCAAATGAAAGAACAATATTTATAACTCCAGAGGACAGGTTCTCTGTGGAGATGGACTGCTCAGAGAAGCACATGGATGAAATAAAAGATGGCCCCGTGGTGCTGCCATCTCAGAGCTCATCATCCCTTAGTTCTGGTCAGCGTCAGACTTTGGATTTTTCAAGCGCAAACAGTCAACCGTTTCTTAAGCTTGGGGCACCTTTTTTGTTTCAGCCTGGACAGCTGTCAATGAACCCAGAGGCTTTTTCCACCATGGGTATGGGGAATGTATTCTCCTCTTTGCCTGGAGTAAATGACTTAGGACATGGAGGCCCGTCATCTCGAAGCATCACATCTTCATCTCCCTTCATGTTACGCCTGTCGCAGCACATGCTGGCATCTCAGGTACATCTTCAGCCGCAGCACTGTATGCCAACAGTAAACACTGGTTTATATACATAAATATAGTAAGCTGAGGTTGATGCCTCCAGTAAGAACGCTACAAAGAGTTAGTTGTACCTGTTAAGTAAAACATTTATTGTAATTTGAAAACACTCACCCCTTAAAGGTTTCTAGAGATTTTCTCTTCTTTTGTGATGCAATAATACCAATTTCCTACCAAGGGAACAAGATCACCCTGTTCATTAAGTCTTAAGTTCTTCCAATTTAGACTGTACATCCTATGGAAGAATCATTAAGTATAGCTGAGTTGACATCCTAACATGACATTTAATTAAGAGATTACTACCACTACTTAGGGTTCAGAGCCAATGTAAAATCGACTCTCAGATTCTGCTTTATGTTAAGAAGTCACAATCAGAACAGCCTGTCTCCCTGTGTATTTCCAAAAGTAATTTCCTTCCTTCACCCAGTTTTGATCCCTATCTAGTTTTTCCACTGGAAGACTGTTGAATTGTGCAAAGAACAGTTTAAATATATAACATGAATAAGTGCAAAGAGAAAGCTCTTTAAAGTATGCAGGGCAGTGTTTGTTTAGCGTCAAGCATAGAAGGTGCTGATTCCTCGTTACTTAATAGGATTACCCTTACTGGTGTCATTTGCTAACCCTTTAGATTCCTGCTGTAAAATCACTTCAACTAAATCAAATGAAAAAAGTATGCATGAAGCGTTGTGTTTTTATATTTTGGTTGATGTGAGACACATTTTTATTAGTCAAGGATATCTATTCCAATATAAGGAGATAAGAAAATTAGGTGGTATTAGAAATTCTGACAACTGTCACTCTTCCATACAGGGAATCTCACTATCACCTTTTGGAGGGCTGTTCTCATACCCGTACCGCTACATGGCGTCTCCAGGTGCAGCTGCCCCGGCTCTCCCCACCTGCTCTGCAACCTCCACGCTTTCCAGGAACCACAGGTACAGCAACTCCCAGCCTTGGTTGCATTTCAGCCCTTACCAGGTCCCAGCATCCGTCAACTCAAGCCAAAATGTGCTAGTAAACAGATTAACGGGGAGGTCGCAATCTAAGCCGTCCAAATCTGGGAGCAGAGAGCCAAGTCCCTTGTTTGACAATCACGGTTACAAAACTAAGGCCAAGAAGAGAACTGTTCCGATCACAACCATTGTCAAGGCTTCCACCGATGAACTGCAACATATGCAGGATCCTGCAGGAGGACTCAATGAACCACTTCCTCCACAATAGATTCTACGGTACCTTGTTTTTATTTAGGAAGTCTCCTAAATGAATACATAACTTGCCATTATATTAACTTAAACCTGCCTAATAAATGCTGATTTGGTCAGACTTTATATCAGACTATATTTCTTATAGAGTGTGATGTAGACCCTAACTACATACTGAAATACTGTTATTAAAACCAGAAGAAACAATGCCAATACATATACAACTCTCAATTCTTTAACTAAACCTATCCCAGTTTTGATCAGCAGATATGTGAGTGTATTTTGATTTGCAAAAACACCAAATCAGTGCTTACTTATGTAAAAACAAAAATCCACTGAAATGAAAGCTGCCCATTGGTATTCATTGGTGCTAAATGAGCTATGCGAAACTTAAAGCCCAAAGTGGAACTCTATAGGACAACAATGTGCTTTAAACATAGTTAAAACACTTTTCTTTTTTACTGCTTTATTATGTACAGTTGTGTAAATATTTTACTTCTATTATTCTGGTTTTCACTTACTTAAATGTGACTATTGAAGCCTTCTGAGACTCAATGCTGTTACTGGTCACTATTAAACCTGCCAATGAGACGCTTGGTAGTTGTTTAGCCCTCGTGCGCAGTTTCACATTTTGTATGACGTACCAAAGTTCCACAGAAAAAACTCAGGATATATATATATATATATATATATGTATGTATATATATATATATATATTTCCCCCCTTGCACTCATGAGAAGTGTCTTCAGTAAATGTAATCTGACAAGTTGTCTGCCAGACTGTTCAGTAAAATTATTGTTTTTGTGCTCCACAGTTCAAATAAAGATGTTGTTCACGCTTTGTGCAGTTGTCTTCATATTATTAATGTTTTCATTTTTTCGTTTTTGTAAAGTTGCTGCACAGTGCACTCTAAGAGTTTACTGTGCATGGACTCCAGAAGAGGTTAAGGCACAGACACATTCATTTGTCTCAAAAGTGACATCGTATGCCAATTATGTATCTTTCATGACTTGGTGGAATCTCTGTTACATGCTTTGGAAAAAAAATTCTCAATGACTGTCATCAGGGAGATACACCCACACAGATACAAGACCATTATAGCTAAACACTAGTCGGTTAACAGCAGCATGTTTAACGCGGCCTTAGCATGCTAACTTATCCCTGTGTCTAGCTCCGTTACGCTACATTAACCGCCACGTTAGCCTGGCTAGCCTTGTTTAATTCTGGGGTCAGTTCAAAGTGTTCAGAAAAACAAATTCATACAACATACAGATAACACTAGGAAACCGTACTGTGGACTGTTCTCACATAGTCTTGTGAAAATCATATAGTCATATTGGTCCCAGTTGGTAAAACAGTTTAGGGAAAGTGCGACACAGCCAACAACAGTTTTCACTTGTGAACCTTTACAGCCGAACACAGAGCAGTTTACATGACCGGGCCGCTTCACCGTTGATGTGTTGATTTAGCTAAATGCATCTTTTCATTTATGTAGCCCTATTGTTTTGGCACATTTAACCTGTGAGGCTACTCTCTCTGACCTGTGAACTCTGGTGATTTCTGTGCTTAGAATTTCTGTGCCTTGGCCTTGTCCTTGGCTGCCTCTCAGCACCATATTCACAGAACACCCCATGGTTACCTTCTACCAGGTTATACGCAGGCAATACTCAAAAAGTTTAATCTCAGTTCAATAATTTTTTCATTTTCTTTACAACCCTCTTGGTTGCAAGGCATTTTTTCTTAATTCTGATATTGCTGTTTTGGCAGCAGTCTTAGAGTACAAAAACAACACACTTTAATAAATTCAACAGTAAAATATTGCTGCTTCATTTTACTGTCTGTGTCATTTTCAAAGCTTCACAAAAACAAAAACAAAAAGGAAAACCGTTTCTGTACTTCAGCTGCTGCTCCTGTGCTAGAGGCAGAGGAGCGCTAAAGGTGAACGAGCAAGGCTGCTGTCATCTGCACTTCGTTCAGTATGCATAAGTGCAGCTCACTGCTTGCTACATGAATTCCCAAAACGCCTTCTTCTTGTGAAAGCAAAGCTGCACTTGAGTTGCTAATCTCTTATGCTCAGTATGTTTCCCCCAAAAACTGAAACACAGTTTTTTAGGGAACGCAGTGTAACAAATTGCTGTAAAATCACGGGCAAATTTCGATAGTATGTTACTGTAAAAAACATTGCATTCTGGGTAATAATAACATTTTCCTACAAAATACTGTATTGTACTGTAAATTGTTTTGTATTGTGGGAGTGAAGTCAGAATCAGCAAAAAAAGGTAGCAAATACAGAATGCTACCGTATTCCATGAGGAGACATGTGGAACAACACTGGAAGACCACAACCTGACTTCCTATAAGCGATCATCTATTAAGAACCAACAGTTTACGAGAAAATTAAATGGTAAGTTTTGACACATATTGTTTTGGAGACATCTGTTTCTTATTATCATCTTTTTTGCTGCATCTGTTGAGTAGTAAATATCTAGCTAGTTTACAGCATTTTCAAATGCTTATTTTGGTGTTTTATCTTCTCCTACCCTTTGTGCATTATTACCTGCATGATTAAAAAGAAGTTGCAACTTATTCAGTTACAAATTGTAACCGTATGTGTTGCATTCTTGTCATCAACAATCATGACGCAAAGAGCACATCACAAAGTAGCAGATTGTGTTTATGTCTGTCCTCTGTGTTGTGCTTTTCAGGTGCTTCACGGGGATCAATCCAGCAATAGGGTAGGATTATCCCAAAAAAGACAAGGAAAGTTGTCCAGAAGAAATCCTGCACTGTCAGTTCCCACATCTCCTCTTTTCTGAGGAATCTTATTGGTGTTAAATGGCGTTTCATAGGTCAGTGAGATCATCACTACAAGTATGTTTGTCATTTTTGTGTCATATTGTGTCACATTTCCTGTACAGGGCTGCAAATATGTGAGCAAAAATGAACTGTAAACTAGAAATATGATTTATCTTAATAAATGTTGGTATGTCTAAGTGTCTGTGATGTAGTAACCTAAATAATTTAACATAAATGTTGAAGAATATCTTGGTAAATGTGCCGAGTAATAATAAATTCAGTTAAACTGTAATTTACTGTAGTATTGTAAGGTGTTATTACAGTATAATAATTGATTACATTAGTCATACTGTTAATTTACAGTAACATGCTGGCAACCCTGCTGCCAGTAGTTTAGTTTGTTGCAGCCCTCTAAGAGGAGCAGACAGTAGATTGTGTACTGTCGTATAGATGTCCACCTTATGAATATGTAGAACAGAGGGCTCTTCAGTATCCTAAAATAAAAAATAAAACATGTGAGTCACCATGGCTGTAACAAGAATCCCTAGAATAGTCCAAGCACATGGAAAAATAAGGGAAAACTCACCATTTTAGCCGAACTTGAAAATACTGGCACAGTGTAATCTGGCAACAGTTTACAAAAAGTCATCAGTAATTCATGCAGGCACACAAATATATAGGTAGTGGTACACAAAACAAACAATTCACTCTTCACTCCCTGGCAGAGGATGAACTCTGCCATGGCAGCATGTGAAGCTTTCTATGGTCGCTGGTTTTCTTGTAATGTGTCATGCGACTGCCAGAGATGGGCCAGTGAGTGGGAGCATTTTACTCAAGAGGTTTTTATTAGAGGTCCATGCAAACGAAGTTGTAGGATCCCTATTGATTTTGTCAAAATTTTTACTCTTCTTCTTATAACCACGATTTATCTTTTCTGCGAAGCTTAAATGTCTGTCCAGCACAAACTGAAAGGCCAAAGGCTTCAAACCTGGTAACTTTGTAGAAGTCCTAGCATGTCACTTTGCCAAGGTGTCAATACACATGCCTGCAGCTAGGTGGCACCAATTTACGTTTTGCCTCATATCTCAAGAACTGTGTGCCCTAGAAATGTGCCCTACAATTTCTTTCCTCTGATTCCTTACATAGCCCTGGTTCTAATGGGCTAAGCCACACCCATTTCCGTCTGCCATTTTTTTTCCACCATTTTGAAAAAATTGCACCTCAAATGACCCTCAACTCGGTCATCTAGTTCTCACCAAATTTGGCATGTACCATTCATTGACATGGCTAATTCATTTTTATGGCTTGCAACAGTACAATATAACGCAAGAGCTAATATTTTGTGAAGTATATACCCAAACTTAATCAAACTTGATAATATGATTCTGTACAAGCACCTAAACTTTTGTGACCCTTGGTCTCTAGGGGGCGCTACACAAGCAACATTTCAATATCTCAAAAACTATAGGTAGGTAACATCCGGAAATTTGTCATGCACAATGCACAAAATATTGTGTAGACGCTCATCAAGTTGCATGACATTACGTCTACAGGAGGCGCTACAGGTGACACGGAAACATTTCACATGACTTTAAGGCCTATAACTTTATGAAATTCCTTATGAAACTTAGAAACCGTCATTATAATACACTTGGGTACAATCATTCCAAGTTTCATGAAATTCGGGATGTAGGGGGCGGTACAACAACTACATGCTCATATCTCATAACCACAGTAAACTGCTTGAAATTTATTTCACAACAATAATCTGTTGATGACTCTTTACAAGCCCACCAATCATTAGTTGTTAAAAAAGTCATTAAAAATCTAATGATTTCATTACAACATCCTGACTAAATAGTGACATATAGGAGTCTTTCTCTCTGATCATACCCATAGCAAAGATAATTCAGAATTTCTGCTTTATTTTTTACTCAAAATTGATTTGTAAGTTTAGGTAAATTAGGTCTATCACACAGTACATTACAAAAATAAATGTGAAATATATGTTGATGTACTGTTCACTAAAAAGGTGAAACAAAAAAAGTGGTGATCATTGTATACCTCATGCTTCATAAACAGTCAAAACTGATCAAGTACATTATTTTATAAATCCTATTTTATGTATGAAGAAGAAACTTATTAGCAGGATTGGATATATATATATATATATATACATATATATATGTGTGTGTGTGTGTTAATACATTATTTGTGCAAAATGATAGTTAATGGTCTGCACTTACAAAGCAAGTATCTGCTTAGAAGAACCAAAAGTGCTTACAAGAATCACTTATCCATGAAAGCCGCTCACTTGCCTTTGCGAGCTACTTTGGTTACACAGCATGCAGAATCAGTGGACAACCCGCTCTAACAGGCAGTAGTATGTGTCTTACAATGAAAGATTGATAAATATCTGTCTCTCAAATATAGGGCAGCATGACTGTAGCATAAAGTGTCTGATGATCCGACCAAATAAATAGACATTTATAGCATTTGATGTATTTTTATTGTGATTTATTTATTCACAGTTTATGGAGAGAGAAAAAATAGATAATCTGCCCTGTTAAAATGATCTGACACTCATTGCTAAAGTGTTTCTTTTCCACTCCAGCTACCAGTGCTTTAAAAAAAAAAAAGTCTGCTCTCTCAGGAGGACAATTGATCTGAAAAGCACTCCCCCTGCGCTAGGCTCCTCTCAAACCTCTGTTGTCTGCATTTTCTCCTTGGCTTCACACTGAAAGAACATCTCCACTGACTCAAAAATGTGGAGAGGAGGTCAACTGCAAAGTTTTATAGTCTGAGGGAAACTTCCCTCACTGCAGTTGTGAAGGGCCCTAGGAGGTTGGTGGGAGAAAGGCCATCAGCCCAATTAGAAAATAATACTCCAGTCAACAACATCCTGCCTCACCCACTCTTCTGCCTCCTCTTCAGGCCCATTTGGCAGGGAAGAAATTGCACGTACATGGGTTGAACGCAGCTCCACACCAAGGGAAGGCAGTATACTTCTAAATGAATTAAGCAACATGATGCATCAGGGCTATACTGAAAGAGTCCACAGTATCTTGGTACACACTGGTTCTGAGATAAAAATGTCTACATAGATGGCTTAAATAAAGTAAATAGTCAACTATAGCACACAATATGACTAATATGACTAAGAGAGATACCATATAAAAGCCTGTTATTGTGGGTAAAATAGTAGCATGTATCTAATAAAGACATGTGCGTAGATGTTTCAGAGGTCTCACAAATCCAACTATTAATAAATATCAAGGACGAAACCAGTATTTAGTTGGAGACAATACAAATATTATCTAAAAGGTTTTTAAGAAGAAAGGGATGGAACATGGTGAATGATTACTTGATGCTGAACAAAAAAGTAGAAATATTCGGGAATATATGTTTTTATGTCGTCTGTACTTCACAGGTTGTTCAGTTTAAACTTAATTTACAGCAAATGCTTACATATTATAAAAATGTGATTTACAGCCAAAGAAGGAGGATGTGTTTATCCAGAGATACAGTATGTGCCTCTGAAGCCATCTAGTGGATCCCAATTGTAATAACACCAAATTCCTCTGAATGTTTTGGGGGTTTGAGTTAGAAACTGGGATTGACCAGTTAATCCACTAAATCGAACACGTTATAGTTTAAGTCACAGATCTGGTTCATCATGTACTACCCCTTTTTTTGTATGAGTTTGCTAGCAGGTGAAAATGTACCTTAAATGCACTAAAGTATCTTCTGGCTGACATGTTTACTTCCTGCAGTTTTACAATAACAGGTGCTCATGCAAAATCATGAATGTAAAATACTGCAGTGACTGCAGTTACTATAAACATAACAAGCTAGTAGCATAAAGCAATGCTCTATGAAAGGATTTTACATGAATGTGTTTTTTAATTTGGTTTTACTAGTTACATTTTTGGGATTTAGTTTTTAGATTCTGGACCAGCAGAAACCTCCCAGAGTTTCTAGTTTACCTGTTCTGCAGGTAAATCTGCCCTCCTTTCTGTCCCTACCAGAGAATGTTCAAATGAATAAACCAGGTACTTTGATGTCGAATATAAACAAATTGCATGACTAATTGTATCTAAAGTGTAAAAGTAGGATGGCAGTTGGTGATTAAAAAGAAGAACTGCAGTTGGAAATAATAGGAAGGCTTCTAAAATCATTTCTGAATTCCTGCCTCCTCCTTCCTTGGTAATTTATCTTTTAGGTGGCAAGTCAGGAAGATGAATTCTGACATCCTTCCAACTTGTGTTTTTTTTTTTTTTTTTTTTATCATGTAAACTACGAGAGTTCCCAGCTGGTTTCATCCACCAGCGGCCCACACGTGAAAACAAAGACCTGAAACTGTGAAGTTGTTCTTCACGAAACACCAAAACACATAACTGAGTCTCTTCCAGGAATTAGCACGTGTTCATTCCGCAGACTGCACATGCGAGAGCGCAAACCAAACGGTATATGCCTCTTCCGGGTCCCGCCCCTCTCGATGCCTTACTAAACCCGCCCCCAAACCTTTTCTGTAATTTGATTGGCCCCTTACGAGGAAAACCTTCATAGATCTAGTTCCAATAGATTAGAAAACACGCACAATGTTGTGACTCTATACTAAACCTTATAGTTTGATGGAACAGCTTGTCATGTAAGTATTTTATTATTTGACGACGATGTCAAAACAGATTTACAGGCTGAAATTTAGTATCCAACAGCAAGACAAAAAAAAACACAAATCAGCATGCATTCAAGTACAACGTATGGAAATGAAAATATAAATATAAGCATAGAAATACAGAATATGTAAGAAATACAAAGTCTAAGATAACACAATCAGATTTAAACTTAATTATCTTCTGATATTCAAAATTTAAATTATTGTTATTTTATTTTCAAGTCAATGGTCTTTTCTAGCTAAACTATTTCTATAGCGGAAGCTGCTGTCAGAGTTCAATGTCCAGGAGTAACCTGCCTGCGCATCATCACATCACCCCACTCTCTGCTGTTGAAGCGTCTGTCTGAGCTTTGTGACCTCATCATGATGTGATTTTTTTTCATCATCACTGGAAACGGAGATGTCTGACAGACAGGGTTAATTTATTGATCTGGCTTGAATCAACTTTTTCAGGATTACGTGTCAGTTTATCTCCACCGGTAAGTTTACCTTAGATGTTTATCTCAGATCATGCTAGAGGAGTGACGGACAAGTGTGTATCCCATGCTGCAGCAGAGTACAGTGCGCCGGTGTGGGCAGTACGCTCAGCACTACTGTATTAGTGTCGTATTATAATTATTGTATTAGCTGCTGCCGATAAGCTAGCTTTATTAGCCCCCGCGCTTCAGCTTATGTGTGAAGCTAGCTTTGGCTTGACAGGTAACGTTAGCTAGCCGACTCGGTGTTTATTTGACAGAAAACACATTGGCGGTTACGGTTTATAGTTAGTTGCACAGGTTTCGGTTTGTTGACGAGCTAAATGCGGTCGTTGCTGTCGTTTAGTGATGTTCCCCTGGCTCTCCTTTGCAGTGTGTCTATCAGTGCTGGGCTTGTTTTTCTGGTCCCGCAAGCAGCTATCGATAGGTAAGGTGTGCCTTACCTGAGAGTCTGCTCCATTCACTTACTCGAGTATGTAAGAAATTCGCGGTTGTAGAAGCTAAAGAGGAAATCTGACAACAAAATAGTAGTTAACCGTAGTCTTATTGTTTACAGGTTTGGCACGTATTCACGGTTTTGGTAACTTGATAAGTAAACTATTAAAGAGTGGTCTGATATTACAGAAATAAGATTGTAATTATGCTTTTTTTTTAAGTTACAAGCTGTAGTCAAACAATTAACTACGTCGGCTGACACTGAATCACTAGCACAAAGTAGCTCACAGGACAACGGGGCAGAAATTCTAGCAAAGGGTTAGAGTTCAACTTGAGATTGCTTCACTGGCCTCTAAATATATAACAGTATTGGCTCTTAAACATACAAATACCACCATCATATGTTTGTATTTTACAATTTTATATGTATAAATACACACATATGTTAATTCTTTGCCCTGTATTAGGAGATTTGGATGCTATGGTCCCAACTCCCCATCCCACTACACAGTACAGTGGTTTTGGATCTTTCTGTAACAGTGTTGGCACCTGCACAAAATGTATTGAAGATCCCAGTGCAGTGTTGCAATATTGGTTGTCTTATCAAGAAACTTATGTTTATGTAACACACTTTTGCAATGGGGACAAATAGTATCCCATTCTAGCCAAAGCAATCTCGTGTCAGGACAAATGGTGCACCCTGATATTTGGACTCTGCACCACCTCTATAACTGTCACCACCACCGTTCTCTCTCTTGTCAGTGTTCGCAGCCTGTTCGTGTCGTCCGGCCATGGCACAGCAGGATAATGCTGCCAAGAAGAACCCCGCTGTCGCGGCTCTGAACTCTCACTTCCTCGTGGGATCGGTGTCGGAGGAAAACTCAGAGGATGAGACCCAAGGGAAGCTGGACCTGCAGCTGGAGGAAAAGGAGATTCGCTCCTTGTCCCCGTCCTCTGGTAGCTCCGACAGCACCTTTGAAATGGGCTTCGACCACATTGATGGCCCCCTGCACAATTTAAGGTTAGCATCCACATTAGGTTCATTTCTGTCGATGTTCATTTACAATTTTTGTACCCATCACACAGGAGTAACTGTATTTAAGACCATCACACCATTATGGTGTGAGTTATAAGTGTGCACACGTTTTAAGAATATTCCAAGTTTGGATGTAACTTTTAAAGACATGAAGTGAGTCTGTGGTCCAAAATGACACGGAGCATGCTCTGTCCAAACTGTGCGCCATGACTGGGAGCTTCTTTCCAGCAAACGTGAAAATGTGGTTTCTGCAGTTGCACACTGCTGAAAGCTTTCTCTGTGTCCTGAGTGTGTGGGGTTGTCCTGGAGCACAGGCACACACTTCAAACTGGTTTGGAGAAGCTGTAAAATGTTCACACACAGACACTCGGCTATTCACTTCTTATAGAACTTGGCTAAAAGCTTTCAGCGGTTAATCTCTCTGCCAACCCCTACACTTTAACTGGGCTCCCTCAACGTATCAGTTTTGTCATTTGCATAGACATAGGCTTGCAAATTACGTTCTCCTCCAAAGTCTTACTTGAAAGTTTATCTTTCTAGTTCTATCTATCTGTCTGTCTGTATATTGCTGTAATTTGCATTTTTTTTTTCTTTTTTGCCTGCTTACTTACTCTGTGTCCTAGTCAGGAGGTCAGGAAGGTGAGGGAAGTTGGGGGTTGACTGAAAGAAGACGGGGTGGCAGTTTTAAAACTAGAAAAACCGGATGAGGTTGTCTGACTACCCCACCCCCTGAATATCGCCTCTCACAGGGCAGCACAAGCTGTCACAGCTTAGCATCTGGACTGAAATCAGATTCTCCCATTCAGCAGAAAACTAATTTGACCCATCATGGTAAGCACCACAGTGATGTAACGTTGCAGTATGAGGCCACAGAAGCCAGCCAGCCAAACAGGCCCAGGCTGTGCCACACCCTGCAGCCGATATCCCTCCCCTTGTACCACCCTCTTTCCTCATGGTTCCTTTTGGGGCAGAGCTTGAGTCGCAGAACTCTGTTGGAGGCGCTTACCAAAACATGTAACATGTTCAAGGACTCATTATGCTCAAAATGTTCTACAGTTTCACTACTTATATTCAGTGGTGGACAGTAACGAAGTAAATTTACTCGAGTACTGTACTTAAGTACAGTTTTTGAGTATCTGTATTTTACTTGAGTATTATTTTTGGGGGATACTTTTACTTTTACTCCAATACATTTGAAGGACAAATATTGTACTTTTTACTCTTTTTGCTCTTGTTACTCACTACTTTTGAGCTTACATCAGGTGATTATTTTTTTATTTTATTTTATTTTATTTTCAAAATTCTGAGAAAATAAACTGTTTCTGCTGATTTGCTGATTCTCTACGTCATCCCATACAATCCATACAATGCAGGAAGAAACTGGATAAACACCTGGAGACGGTGGCCTTATGTCAAAACCATGTTTGAGATTTTTGCCACAAAAAGTGATTCGTTACAGTTTAAATGTTTGTTGTGCTTACCGCGAACAAATGATATCACGGCCTAAAAGAACTCGTCAAATGAAAAAGCATGTCGCGGTATGCAAAGTAGCTTAATGTTTGTTAAATTGCTGATGAACATTTTAAACGTAATTGTATGAGCTTGTAGAGAGAGAGAGAGAGAGAGAGAGAGAGAGAGAGAGAGAGAGAGAGAGACTGTCTGCAAGAGAAAGAGTGCGGCTGTGGATTGTATAATGACAATAAAGCTGCTTTCCTTTCCTGTATTTCCTGCAATACTTTTTAAATACTTTTACTTAAGTATTTTTTTAAGCAAATACTTTAGTACTTAACTTAAGTAAATTTTTGACTAAGCTACTTTTACTTGTATTGGAGTAACATTTGACAAGGAGTATCTGTCTTTTACTCAAGTAGGGAAGGTGTGTACTCTGTCCACCTCTGCTTATATTATTGTCTTAATTTCCACTATTAGTATGTTTTTATGTTTTGTTTGACATCTGACATTATCATAGTTTCTTACTTGTAGTTAGAAATGTATGGTAATTTCTGCAACTCACCCAGATGCTTTAAAATTTAAGATACAAGACATTAATCAAGTCCTAAGTTAAATAGGTTTCTTTTCAGTGTGAGTAAAATGTGAGTGTGATGTAATTTTACTTTTACTCATTTTAAGATAATCTCAGATTTTATGGGATTATAATTTCAAGACCAGCAATCAGAAGCATTGACACATAATCTGGGTTTTAGATAAATTTGAATAGCCTTTAAGAATACACATAACCCCATACTGCAGACAGGTGCTGATTTTGGGACTTTGCATTTGTATCTTTTATACGTTTGTAACTTATAACAATCATTACCCACTTTTTACACTCATGTATATTGAATGAATATGTATCATTTTCATCAATACATGGACCCTGAAACAATAAGTGGCATGTGTTGGAGTCATGGGAGAATAATGTGTTCTTGCTTCGTTGTGTGTTGATGAGGTCTGGGTCCCCAGTAGGGGAGTTATATGGTAGATTCATGGATACAGAATTACTCCCAATAGTCTGAAATGAACTGTGGCAACGTGTAGACATGCTGTACTTAAACCACAACATACTGAGAACTGTGAGTGTCTCAGATATCAGAATAGGAAAAGGGTCAGTATGTGCCAGTGTCCTTGTGATGATATCACTGTTTACGTCAAGGTACATCGATAAGGACTACAACTATTGTGGCTTGAACTGTTGTTTAGTTTGGTCCAGTATACTCTGAACTGAAACACTCATGTGGCAGTTAAAGAGCTAATGCACCCAACACTTCCTGTTCCTTGTAAATCTTCAGGTGTTACGAAATGGCCATTATATGCATTTTTTGTATTTCTTAAATCAGATCAAGCATGTCAGGACTGCACCTGGTGAAACAAGGAAGAGATCGCCGGCGGATTGATCTCCAGAGGGACTTCACTGTCGCTTCTCCTGCTGAATTTGTCACCCGCTTCGGTGGTAACAAGGTCATTGAAAAGGTAACAGTTGTTTTTTTACTGCTTTCTTCGAGAAACATGCAGACAGAAGTACAGTCTGTGCTTTTTGGACTTGAATAGTAACATTCAGTGCAACTGATTTGATAACAACAACAAAAAAAACAACACCCCTACAGCCATGAGATGTAACTACTAGTATAGTATCAAGTAATTATTCACACAGATATCATATTACCTCACTTTATCTGAGTGCAGAAACAACTGGAACTGGACTTGCTTGAATTTCAGGAAGTTCTGAACTAAAAGGAACCTTTCAGATGAGAGGTGAAACATATCAAGAAACTCAAGTTTTCTTTTGGCAAATAGATATACCAGAACCTGGTCTAACAATCTTCACAAATATACACCACTACCTCACTACTATGTTGAGACAAATTTGCAAAACGCTTCACTCTGGAAATGACAAGTCCTGCTAAATAGCCTTGAAGGATGATTATAGTTCCAGCTTGTGCTGCCATGGCGAGCAAAAGAGGCAACATAATGACATTCTGTGACTTCACCACTGTGATGTGATTAGTCCATCTCAATAGTAACTCAGTAGTAACTTTATTTTTATCCAGGTGCTTATTGCCAACAATGGCATTGCCGCAGTCAAATGCATGCGCTCCATCCGCCGCTGGGCCTATGAGATGTTTCGCAATGAAAGGGCAATCCGTTTTGTCGTCATGGTGACCCCTGAAGACCTGAAAGCCAATGCAGGTGAGCTTTAGCGTGATTTCCCTGAACATAGTAAGCGAAAGTAGCAGACTTAGCCAAGGATCCTGAGACTGACACAAGATGCGTGCATCGGTTTCGTGCAGAACATCCATCATGGCCTTCTTTGTGTACATTAAACAATGGTGACTGGAACTGAGTGGTTCGTGTTGAAGTTAGAGCTAATAAACGCTGAACAACACTTACTTGTTGTAAAATAAGTGCAATGCAGAAAAGAAAACAGATGCCAGAGTAGATGATTGTACGACCATTAATCAGAACACAAGAGACTGAGTTGTTGCAATATAGCAAATGTGAATATGATTTGTTGAAAATTACATGCACTCCATTTGAAAAACTATCCATGCTCAAGCAGGGTTTATATGACTGTATGTTTTAAAGTAATTATTTTTTTCTCTTTGTTTTTCACAGAGTACATCAAAATGGCAGATCATTATGTGCCTGTACCTGGAGGGACTAATAACAACAACTATGCCAATGTGGAGCTCATTCTTGACATTGCAAAACGCATACCTGTGCAGGTACCCCATACGATCACCTAGTTCAGTATTCTATAGGGATTCCACTGTGATCACCATTTTAGTATTGACTGAATGCCTGCTGTTGTACTGTTTTATGTATTATAGGCAGTGTGGGCTGGATGGGGTCATGCCTCAGAGAACCCCAAACTCCCAGAGCTCCTTCATAAGAATGGCATTGCTTTCATGGGTAAGAGAAACTGGTCATGTTGTTGACCTACCTATCTTATTTTTTACTACATTTTACTCAAAGGATTGAAAGTATAAACATTTATTTTTATTTATTTATTTTGTTTAAGGTCCCCCAAGCCAGGCTATGTGGGCTCTTGGAGACAAGATTGCTTCCTCGATTGTGGCTCAGACGGCTGGCATTCCAACCCTGCCATGGAGCGGGAGAGGTAGGTCATAGGTTGTGTGCTCAAAGGCTGTTTAGTGTGAGAAAACAAACACATTTTCAATCAATATCTCTCCTTTTTGTCTGCATTTCGTGACATGTGCGCACTACATATTGGTTTGAACAATGTCCCCTAGATGTCTTCGTTGCAGATGGCCAGTGTTTCAAGTCAGATTCCTGAGATATCAGAAAATCTTCTGTGCTAAGTATGTTATCTGTTTGTCTCACTCAGGCCTTACAGTGGAATGGACGGAGAGCAACCAAAAGAAGAAAATCATCAACGTTCCTCATGACATTTATGAGCTTGGCTGCATCCATGATGTAGAGGATGGGCTGAAAGTAAGCAAGTCGTGTAACAATGTTAATCAATGGCATTCATGTTCATAATGCCAAATAAATGTCCCATGTGTTTTGGTATACTGTGTGTACTTGGGATGTTTGCTGGAAGCCTTGTATGTTTATAATCCCAGGCTGCAGAAAAAGTCGGCTACCCTGTCATGGTGAAGGCCTCAGAAGGTGGAGGTGGAAAAGGTATCCGTAAAGTCAACTCTGCTGATGACTTCCCTAACCTTTTCAGACAGGTAAGTGCTCATTTATGACACTAATTTATTTTGCCAATACTTTGTATTTTGTGACACCGGGGTTTTCCATTTTCTTTCGTGGTCTAGGTCCAGGCAGAAGTTCCAGGATCTCCCATCTTTGTCATGCAGCTGGCCAAGCACGCCCGCCACTTGGAGGTTCAGATCTTGGCCGATCAGTACGGCAATGCCATTTCCCTGTTTGGCAGAGACTGTTCTGTGCAGAGGCGTCATCAGAAAATTATAGAGGAGGCTCCTGCTACCATCGCCACTTCTGATGTGTTTGAGGATATGGAAAAGGTATACCCCATCTAGTACTGTTTGTACTTATGTGGCTAATAATTAGAGATCCAGATCAACAACTTTCAACTTTGATTTGAACAATTGCTCTCTTTCCTTTCCTCAGTGTGCAGTGAAGCTGGCTAAGATGGTGGGTTACGTCAGTGCAGGCACAGTGGAGTACCTCTACAGCCAGGATGGCAGCTTCTACTTCTTGGAGCTCAACCCTCGTCTGCAGGTGGAACACCCCTGTACTGAGATGGTAGCTGATGTCAACTTGCCTGCCGCCCAACTGCAGGTCAGTTTTACCCGCAAGCTTGCACTCGCATACAGTGTGCTGGAGTCTGAGGGTGTAATGCAGCAGACGAGGTTAGCACGCTTCACTGCTGTCGCCTCTCTGACGGCCCCCTGTCTCCATGGCAACAGACGGCAAAAGGAGGAGGCAGCATGCACATTGTAGTTGAGTCAGGGGTTGTAGCAGAGATTGGGTCACGTGGTCTGTACCACAGTGTTTAGGATTGTGTGTAAATAGGTCAGTGGCAGTCAGGCTAAAGGGGTTGGGAGGCTGCAGACAAGCTGATTGGGTGTTACTGTGGGAGTGACACTGTCTGGATCAGAGGTTGATGTCTAGAAAACTGCAAATGTGATATTGATGATCTTTGGATAAACCACGATAAACTTACAGAGTTCTTTATAATAATGCATTCATAATCCATACATGTGATCTGTATTCATCCTCTTTCTGTGTTATTTTATGATCATATATTATTCTAATGCCACCATCTCTCTTGTCAGATTGCTATGGGTATTCCTCTTCACCGGATGAAAGACATCAGAATGCTTTATGGGGTCCAGCCCTGGGGAGACTGTCCCATTGACTTTGAGGCTCTGTCCACTACACCTTCCCCCCGGGGCCATGTCATTGCAGCTCGTATTACCAGTGAAAATCCTGACGAGGTACGATTCACTAACCTGGTGCATTAAATACTTGCAGCTTAAAGTTACACCAGCACTATAATTTTATTGATCTGTTCTTTTATTGTGCAGTTTGCTTGGTAATCGTGTTGTATAATAAATGAAGACAGTTGATTTAATGTCTAAACAGAGTCTATCGGGGCCTTAGGCAAAAACTCTCGCTAGGCTTGGCCACTGACAGCAGAAGCTGGTACACTGCCTATCTACTGACTATCTACCCTTAACCAAAGTTAAGGGTAGATAGTCAGCATTCAGTTAGCTGTTTATTATTAATATTAATGGTCATTATCTGCATCCACTGTCTTGCTTTCTTTTCCCCTCTTTCTCCCCGTGCACACAACATCTAATGAGGTCAGCTAGGGGCCCCTTCAGGAGGTCTCTTACTGTCACTGAAAACATTGCTATTGCTGTAGTATAAAGGGCCTTGGGGTGCCTGCTATTGGCCTTGGGCTCCAAGGAGTTGCCTGCCTTCCCTGTTGACTGGCTGCGTCTCTCTTTCAAAATGTTACCCTTATCTAAATGTCATATTGGCTGTTTTCAGTTTTGGGTCAGCCAATGAAAAGGTCAAATTCTGTGTGTGATTCCAGGGCTTCAAGCCAAGCTCTGGAACGGTGCAAGAGCTGAATTTCCGCAGCAATAAGAACGTTTGGGGCTACTTCAGTGTTGCCGCCGCTGGAGGGCTGCACGAGTTTGCCGACTCCCAGTTTGGGCACTGCTTTTCTTGGGGAGAGAATCGTGAGGAAGCTATCTCGTGAGTTAACACCTTACCATGTCCATATGTTCACTAAAAAAAAAAAAAAAAATGCATAATCAAAAGTTATGTCTTGATGTTTTTCTAGCAACATGGTGGTCGCTCTTAAGGAGCTGTCCATCAGGGGAGACTTCAGGACCACTGTAGAATACCTCATTAAGCTGCTGGAGACAGAAAGCTTCCAGCACAACAGCATTGACACAGGCTGGCTGGACAGACTCATCTCAGAGAAGATGCAGGTATGCAGACGTTTTCCAGCTGTGGCTGCTGAATACTCTTTAAATAAAACTATAACAAGATAAGATATGTTTACTGACATATCTTACATATTATCATCATCAGTTTGCAGTTTGTATTGAAGCTTCAGATATTTTCAATGTATGTGCATGTTACATGCAGGCGGAGCGTCCTGATACCATGCTGGCAATTGTGAGCGGCGCGTTGCACGTGGCGGATGTCAATCTAAGAAACAGCGTGTCCAACTTCCTGCATTCTCTGGAAAGGTAAAAATAAGACATTTAATTCAAATCAAACAGTAGAAAAATAACAGCTATTGCCTTTGGATAAACACTCTACCATCTGACCAGGGGCCAAGTGCTGCCAGCACACACACTACTCAACACTGTGGACGTGGAGCTGATCTATGAAGGTACTAAGTACGTCTTGACAGTGACACGTCAGTCTCCCAACTCCTACGTGGTCATCATGAACAACTCTTCTGCTGAGGTGGATGTTCATCGACTCAGCGATGGAGGCCTTTTGCTGTCTTATGATGGAAGCAGCTACACTACCTACATGAAGGAGGAAGTGGACAGGTAAGAAATGAACTGCCTGGAAATATCTGTATATAACAGCTTTATATGCAGTAAATATATGCATATAAATTTTTGGTTGCGTTAAAACTAAGCTTGTTTTTGTCTCCTTGCAGGTATCGCATCACTATTGGGAACAAGACTTGTGTTTTTGAAAAGGAGAATGATCCCTCGCTGCTCAGGTCTCCGTCCGCGGGAAAATTAATTCAGTACACGGTTGAGGATGGCGGGCATGTGTTCTCTGGCCAGTGCTATGCTGAAATAGAGGTACGGCATGTTAAAACTGTTGTGTGTGCACTGCATAAGAAAGATGTGGTCGGCTCAAACATACAACATTTTTATTTACTATTTTGTATAGGTGTAAACTTTGTTGTTCTAAATCCAGGTAATGAAGATGGTGATGACCCTTACTGCTGCAGAGTCTGGTTGTATCCACTATGTGAAGAGGGCTGGAGCAGCATTGGAGCCCGGCTGTGTCATTGCCAAACTGCAACTGGATGACCCAAGCAGAGTGCAGCAGGTATTCTAATTTCTGACTCAGCAGTCTGCACAGATATACAAGTAGGGCATCGTTTTTATTTTTATATCAGATCTTCTCTCTGCTGTTCTCTACGAGCATTGTGTTGTTTGGATGCATTTATGATATATCACTTCATGGAGTCAAAACGTCAGTGATGCAGGAAACGAAGGCTATGAAGGATTAGTTATCTGAGGGGAAAATACTGTATGTCTGCTACTAAATGTCACTTGTGGTTAGCAAACGCTACCAGTTTTCTTGGGCACTTTTAGAATAGCTTGTTTATTTCTAAATATGTCCTTTACTTGCTGCTAGACCAACCATTAATCTGTGAGGAAAACAAACACAAGTATAAGCACAACAATGCTCTAACATTTGTATTTGTGATTGTCTTATAGGCGGAGTTGCACACAGGGGCCCTGCCTACTATCCAGGCAGTTGCACTGAGAGGGGAGAAGCTACACAGAGTCTTCCACAACACACTGGATCATCTCGTTCACATAATGAACGGTTTCTGCCTTCCTGAGCCTTTTTTCAGCGTTAAGGTAAGAGTTCATAAGGACCTGGTCGCACGCCCGCATTAGCTCTTCCGTCTGCAAGCTCCGCCTGATAAATATGTGCTTCTTGTGTCTGTCCAAGTTGAAAGAGTGGGTGGAAAGGTTAATGAAAACCATGCGTGATCCCTCTTTGCCGCTGCTGGAGCTTCAAGACATCATGACTAGTGTCTCAGGTCGCATCCCCCCTGCTGTGGAGAAGTCCATCAAGAAGGAAATGGCCCAGTATGCCAGCAACATAACTTCTGTGATCTGCCAGTTCCCCAGCCAGCAGGTGCCAACAACACACACACACACACCCATCATACTGACCACAGCCACAGAATTCCACTCCACACATGTACTGTACCTTATCAATTTAATCCGTCAAAGCAATATTAAAATGATGTGATATGTTTTTTCATTTTTACTGATTCATGTCTCTTGATAGTTTTGTCAGTTTGGCAGCAGGATCATCAGCTTGAAAAACACAGTTTCAACTTCTGATGACTTTTAACACAGTTTCTTTTGCTAACAAGTCATTTCACAATACACATCCAAGTGGAGAAAGCATGCAAGTGGCTTTCTTTCTATTGTCAGTCTTTCTTATTCAGTCTTCTTAGTCTGTAATAAAAATACAATGTCTGCCCTAAAAGGATGTGCTTGATGTGATGTGCTGTTGTATTACTTGGGAACACAAATGTCATGCCCAGGATCTCATGTTCTTTCTTCTGGTCCCTGTGCAAAGTTTGGATATAACACAAACACAGTGGCTGAGGGATCAGCTGTGCCACAGGGATTAAATGCTTATATTGTTTATCTTCCTTGTTTCCAGATTGCAAACATCTTGGACAGCCATGCTGCTACTCTAAACAAGAAGTCAGAGAGAGAGGTGTTTTTTATGAACACACAAAGCATTGTTCAGCTGGTGCAGAGGTAAGCAACTACTCTATATATCGCAGTATAATGATTTTATGTTGTTTAGCATGCTAATTACATTTTTCTTTGTGTAAGACCAGACTGTTTTTATTTGTCGTCACAGGTATCGTAGTGGAATTAGAGGTCACATGAAGGCAGTGGTGATGGATTTGCTCAGACAGTATCTGAAAGTAGAGATTCAGTTCCAGAATGGTGAGAAACAGCAACAAATAAATAAATACATATGTTATTTCTGCTTTCAGGGGTTTTTGAGGTAACATGCTACCACATACACGGGTATAACAGCTGTGATTTTGCAGGAACATATTTTACAATGAGTGCATTGGCTTTTTCTCTCCATTTGGTGGCGCTCTTTCACCCCATTTCTGCTGCTCAAGTGCACTAATCTTTTGGCGCGTTGACAGGACACTACGACAAGTGTGTGTTTGCACTGCGTGAGGAAAACAAAGGCGACATGTCCAACGTTCTCAACTATATCTTCTCCCATGCGCAAGTCACCAAGAAGAATCTGCTGGTCACTATGCTGATTGTAAGTGTCTTTCCTTTCTGAGTAAGAACAGTTTCTAAATGTAAATTATATACTGACTGAGACAGATATATGCCTTTATCTGTACTGTCTTTGCATAGAGACAGTACAGTAAACATCATCTTGCACATAAGTCAAAGTGTGTGCATTAGTATTGTGCAAAAGTAATTGTGGTAGTAAAAGTATCTCTTTAATAATTACTTAGTACACGCAATTTATTCTCTTTAAAAAAAAAAAGTAACTCAGTAATGCTTTTTTTTATTTTGTGTTATGTTGTGTCTTTCCCTGCGTCTAGGACCAGCTCTGTGGCCGTGATCCCACACTGACAGATGAACTGATGACCATTCTGACTGAACTGACCCAGCTCAGCAAGACGACCAATGCCAAGGTGGCTCTGCGCGCTCGGCAGGTCAGACTTTATCAACAGATTCGTTATATGATCTATTGAATGTGTTCTGAGTTAGAAACAACAAGAATGTATCCTGCATGTCACTTATCTTTATTTTTTTTGTTAGAATAATTAAAAAATGTACCTGTTTTAAAGACAAGATATGAGCCATGGTGAGAAACTCACCAGCAGATGTCACTGTTTACCCTTGAATATGACACAGGGTAGACAGTGATCGATCTTTTTTTATCAGTGAAAAGCAAAATAACTGAAAAAATCAATAGAAGCTGTATAATTAACACTTAAAAACTGTCAAATTCTGTATCTGTAGACATTGATACAAAGGGAAATTGTTGTGACCCATGTACTTAAAGGAACACATTTATCTTTTTCACCCAGGTGTTGATAGCTTCCCACCTTCCCTCTTATGAGCTACGACACAACCAGGTGGAGTCCATCTTCCTCTCTGCCATTGATATGTATGGACACCAGTTCTGCATTGAGAACCTGCAGGTATGCATTATTTAAAAAAAAAAACGAAGCACTCTACAAATAGACAAATGAACAATACCGCAATTAACACAATTATTCCCTTTATTTCCTAGAAACTCATCCTTTCTGAGACATCCATCTTCGATGTTCTGCCCAACTTCTTCTACCACAGCAACCAGGTAGTGAGCATGGCCGCCCTCGAGGTGAGAGAAATAACAGCCCCAGTCAGATTGCCTGAATTTAAAGCCTACAAACAATTTACTGACTAATATCTAACTAACGCTGCCTGCCGCTTTGTCTCCCATAATCTCAGGTGTACGTTCGCAGAGCATACATTGCCTACGAGCTCAACAGCGTTCAGCATCGACAGCTGAGGGACAACACGTGTATAGTAGAGTTCCAATTCATGCTTCCCTCGTCACATCCCAACAGGTATCGTGCAAGAACATGCCTGCGATGCTCTCATGCTGTGCATTACTTTCCCACCCTTTTGCTCCCCCCTTCAATGGCACTCTGGAGTTAATAATTGTATCAGTCCTCTATTAATGGATTTTCCCATAGTGGCAGAGATGCAGCAAGTTGACAGCACCATTATATGCACTGGCCACCGCTTGATGTTAATATGACATAAATATTAGCAACAGCACATTCAACTATCTTCTGTTGTTCCTGCTCACTGCTATTATAATGTCCATCCAGATCTGCCTTTTTCCTGTACACTGTTACAATCATTGCATTGTGTATGGGTTTCTAGACACTGCCATGCATAGAAATAACTTACTTTTGGAACTATTGTAAGATGAATATTAAAGGCACTGATTATAAACAAGGTCATTTTAATCATCCATGGTGCCACGGTCCTTCTCCACCATTCCCAGCTACACGTCATTGTTCATCATTGTTCTCCATGTAAATGCTACTCGTGCAGAAGAAGGGATTTTGCAGTTCTTTTCTTGTCAAAAGTGTGAGTGCCATGAGCAACAACGCTCCCGGCCTCAAGAGCCTCACATCACCTGGTCCCTCTTGTAAGTTCCCAGAAGAGAACTTATGCCACGCAAAACACAGAGACAAAGTCCAGATTTGTCTTGTACATGCTCAGCATTTGAAAAAGCTTGTAACAGACTCTGTACAGTGGCGTTACTGTCGCGCTCATGATCTGCCTCCTGTCTTTGTGATTGTGTTTGATTTGTCTGCGTGTGGTTGCGTGTTTGTTTCGGTGTGTTTGTTTGCTGTCGCTACGCTGTGCTCGTATTTTTCTTCACTGTGCTGCGTTCAGTGTGTTTACACAGTTAGCTGTTGGAACCCTGTGAATGCCATCATACGCTCATTCTGTTGCATGCCTGTGATTTACCGAGTTTGAATTAACCTCCGCGTTTGGCTCACTAATGTGAACTGATCCTCTCTTTGTTCAGAGTTTACCTCAGGACAAGGAAGCCTTAGGATCTTATAATGCATGTTATGAAGGGAGCAGTCAGGAAGTGAAATGTGTGTTTATTGCTAGAGCGATATCTTCTATTTACTTTATCCTCCATTTTTCATTCATTCATTTAGATACTGTTAAATACACATTATACATATTACACAACACACAGACATTCACATCCTCATGCATTGCCACACCTTGACTGTCTTCCTTTCCTGATGCCTGACACTAACCACTTAGTAATCAATGTTGTTTGATTGCAGAGGGAACATCCCCACTCTAAACAGGTATTGTAAAAATTCTTTTCATTGCATAAACTACTAGTGACTGTAGACTAGCTAGCTGCATGGTCGAAGCTGTAATTCGGGCGAAAATTACATCATCAAGTTGTTGTTTATGCTGCTTTGAAATGATCGAAAATGAAAGGTTTAGTAGCACATGTGTAGTCTGGTTGATACGTGTGACGTTTCTTAATTCTTCTGAAAACAGCATGGCCCATGGCATTCAACTTTTGTGTCAAATATGTTGTTTGTGTCTGTGTTTGTGTCTTGTGGAACAAGTGTTCTAACTATGGGTGCGTGTGTATGCTTCAGTATTATAGAGGTTTTGAGTAACTTGGGGCAAAATATGGTGTTAGACGATCTAATTGTTTAGGGGGAAATGTTGTGCACCAGTGCAAAACACCAGAACTGAAACTTCTGACTGTCCTACCAGGAAAATGTCAGCCCCAATCCCGGACAATAAGAGAGCCAAGGAATCTAAATTAGGGGAAACTGAACTCCACAAACTTAAAACACCAGATAGTGAATCTAAGGATGATAATGCTGAGAAGAAAAATGACACAGATTTGGAATCAGTTGACAGGTTTGACACATTAAACCTCTTGAGTGTTTACTATGGGTGAAGCTTCTGGGATGTCTTAAAATCAAAGGACTAACACACCAAAGAAACACTAATTAAACACCACTATTTAAAGGGTCTTTCTGGTGGTTTGATGTTTTTTTTGTTCTCATGAAAGGAATATATTATTTGTTTTAATTTAACTAACGTGTTCATGCCTACTGTATATCTGCGTTCACATTGTGTTCACTGGTCATGGTGGAAGTTTGTTCATTTTTGCTTTTTACAAGTGAACCTCCTTCAGTTTTCTAAGGAGTCCCTTAAAATTAACACATAAGACGTTCACACGGCAATTGTATCTCACCATCTTAAACTGCCAAAAACTGATGGATCAAAAAACGGTTGTGAGGTTCTTAAATGTGGCCTGGGGAAATCTTCACAAAGTCAGTCTAGGTGTATGCCAGATTTCCACTGATTGTATTTGCTCTTTGTCTACACCCCAGGATGTCCTTCTCGTCCAACCTGAATCACTATGGCATGGTGCATGTTGCCAGTGTGAGTGATGTTCTGCTTGACACATCTTTTACTCCACCTTGTCAGCGCATGGGAGCCATGGTCTCTTTCCGCTCCTTCCAGGAGTTCACAAGGTCAGTCCCCGTGCAAAAGAACGTGGCTATTTTTCATCAGAAGGTGAAATGCAATAATGATACAAGTGAGATTGTGACTTCCGTCCCTTACAGGAACATAACAGACGTGTTGAGCTGCTTCTCCGACTCACCTCCACCAAGTCCAACCTTCCCTGAGGGAGGCAGTCCCGTCCTGTATGGTGAAGAGGACAACAAGGTGACGAGAACAGACTTCTGCTTGTCACAGGCCCGGCATTAACCCGCATGACTGTGAAAGTTAGAATTACATTAGTATTTGCTTTGTCATTCAGAGTGTACAGGATGAGCCTATCCATATCCTGAATGTGGCTATAAAGACGGACAGCGACATTGACGATGATGGACTGGCAGCCATGTTCCGGGAGTTCACTCAGTCAAAGGTGAGAGCTGTCTACAGCAAGGGCTTTGAGTCTCAGGATTTCAGAGGAGAGATTTATTAGTTTGAGATTGCTAAGGAAAAAAAATCTAATTGGGCTTTTTTTCTCCTCTCACTCTTTTCCCTGTTCCAGAAGTCTTTGTTGTTTGAACATGGCATCAGAAGGCTGACTTTCCTCGTGGCTCAGAAGGTGAGGATTCTAAGTGTTATTTACTTAAACAACCCTTTCTCTTCACACTCTGTTGCCTTGCATGTCACCAATTGAAAACTTGTGAATGGCATGTATTAAAATGTCACAAATTAACGACTTGCATCTTAATTGTTACGTTACTATTTTATCAGTATTCACACAGAATGAGATTACTGTTGTAATTGTAACAATAATTAACATGATTTGCATTTAGCTTGTTTTCCTGTGTGTCTCTATATCTCTTTCTGCATGCCTTGCATTTCGCTACACTTTTGATGGCAGGATTTCAGGAAGCAAGTCAACTGTGAGGTGGACCAAAGGTTTCATGTAAGTAGAGGAGGACAAAAGAAATCTGGTCGAGTATCAGTGCCTGTGTTTGAAAATAGTCCAAACACGCCCTCGACAAAGGAACCGCGCATTGATTAGAAAATATGTTTCTGTACAGGAGGTAGATTAATGAGATCTAACAATAGTGAATTAACAAAACTACGACTTTACCCCAAAGTGACGGCTTGATCTTACAAAGGAATCTCATTTAGCTCTGCTGTACAACCTTAAATTAACAAACTATAATCTCAGTCTGAATTAGCAGTTTTTTGTTCTTTGAGCTACATTAAAGTCCCACTAGTGTGAAGTCACTACGTTGTCAGTTATAGATGCCCTTCAGTAATGTGAGGACACACTTGTATGAACAGCCAGGTAGACACTGAAACCCCAATCATTGCAGTTTTGTGATGACCACTCCCTGCTGTGCTATAACACACAAAGCAGCAGTCACCGTTTCACGCTAGACCCATTATCAAGAAAACAGCCACTAACATTCAGATGACAGACAATAATGACAGGGATTTAGGGCAAGATTAGATTTTAAGAAATGCCCAAATCCCTCTCCTCTCCTGTCGTGTTCACAATAGGCTTTGATTTGTCTTTTGATGGCACCACGGTCTCTGATGAAGGCTAATCATGCTAACTAATGTTGCCGTCATTATGCGGGCCCTGTTACATGGAGAGTTTGCGCGATTATGCACGCTCACCCTAAAGAAGATTGTTTTGCCCCAGTTCACTATATCGTGGAGGGTGAATGTGATATGTAATCACACTGTCAAATCATGGCTGTGGTGGTTTCCAGCGTGTTGTATACTATTGCAGCTCACTCATCATCATGTAGGCTGTGAGTTGATGAGAGTGTCTCCAATCGGACTGGCATTGTTTGGAAAGTGGGACACTTGATCATCTGATACCGTCAAACGGGGCCAGCAGGCATTATTCAGACGATCAAATGTTTCTGAAAAAGGAGATGTTTTATTCATTAGCATAGTGAGGGGTGCTTGTACATGTAGTCTTATTATTACCTTCCTGTGGTAGCCAATACACAGTGAAGCCTTGATAGATAAATTACAGCAGTAAAGGAGCACTGGGCCCACTACGTGTAGAATAAGGTGCTGATCGTCACCCCTTGTGTAGCAATTTAAGGAGAACCAGAGTAGCAGAACCGAGATAGCTTCATTTGGCCGGCTGCATTAAGCTTTGTCTAACTGATTTTTAATTCTTAAAACTGAAATTTTATCTTTACAACCAAGTTTTTTTTTGTTTCATGTTGATTTATTCTGTTTTCTGTCTTTATCTCACCATTATTCTCACAGAGGGAATTCCCTAAATTTTTCACATTCCGCGCAAGAGACAAGGTAGGTGTCGACATATTACAGCCAAATCATCATTCTTACACTAAATGTTTTTCTCTCATTGGTTTTAGCCACACACAACCATGTGTTGAAAACATGATAGGGTATACCTTGAGGAAGATAGATGCATATTAGTATTGCAGCTTTGAAAATGAATCCACAGATTTGACCACGAAACAAAACCACCACCATCCCTCATCCTGGCAGTGCTGAATTTGCTTCCATCACAGTCAGCAACAGCTCTTCTATTCTGCTTTTCTGTCCCTGATAGTTTCACTACAATGACACCACTAAAACTCATTAAAGTAATGGACTCTTTAATTATGTCTCCCATTTAAGAGAAATGACACCCATTAGTAGCCCACTGAGATTGAGATTGGCCCTGATTTCATTTACTTAATACAGTGTGTGGCTCGCAAGCGCTATATCAACTCAGTACTTGTGAAATTGCCAATTTGAATTACCTCTCTTGATGTAAGAGATGTTGGCATGAACTTCAGAGGGAATGGTTTTTTTCAGGGAAGTCTTATACAAACATCTTTTAAGCAGTATAGAGGTGCTTTTTGTAATTTTGCCCCTCCTGCTTTTTCACCAGTTTGAGGAGGATAGAATCTATCGTCACTTGGAGCCAGCACTAGCATTCCAGTTGGAACTCAACCGCATGCGTAATTTTGCCCTGACTGCCATCCCATGTGCAAATCACAAGATGCACCTGTACTTGGGTGCAGCCCGTGTGGAGGTGGGCACAGAGGTTACAGACTACCGTTTCTTTGTCCGAGCCATCATCCGTCACTCTGACCTGGTCACTAAGGTAAGAATACAGAAGGACAATGAACTTTTGCATGAGTCGTGGGCCTTATTCTTTGTATTCCTGATAGATTCTGAGTATGTTTGCACCTTTTTTGTTTACTTTTAAAGGGAACATCGCATGCATTTCTCACTTTTTGAAGTTTTTCTAAATTTAGTAGGCTGTGAGGCATGTCTGCCAGCTCAGAAAAGCTGATAAAATCTTCATCTTTTTGTTGTTCCATCAATAGGAGGCCTCCTTTGAATACTTGCACAATGAAGCTGAGCGTCTGCTGCTGGAAGCCATGGATGAACTGGAGGTTGCCTTCAACAACACGACTGTGCGAACTGACTGTAACCATATCTTCCTCAATTTCGTCCCTACGGTCATCATGGACCCATCAAAGGTTTGTGAAATAATCTCATACACTCCTATCTGATGCACACATCTCATTATCATTAATGAGCTTTATTAATCTTTCACTACAAATTTCAGATTGAGGAGTCTGTGCGCTCCATGGTGATGCGTTACGGCAGCCGCCTGTGGAAGCTGCGTGTCCTCCAGGCAGAACTGAAAATCAACATCCGTCTGACCCCGACTGGAAAACAAATTCCCATCCGCCTATTCCTTACTAATGAGTCAGGTTACTACCTGGACATCAGTCTGTACAAGGAGGTCACTGATTCCCGAACAGGACAGGTGGGGCCCAAAGATCGACAGGTGGGGCACTCATACATCATCCATCTCATCCGCTTATTGTCCACTCACTGCTAACGGCTTCAGCTCCATCCTGGAAATCTCAGCTCCTGCCATAAAATTCACTCTTGTAAAGATAAATGTAGAATTTGTTATGTTCATAAATAAATAGCCAATTTATTGTTTATTTATTGTTTATTTATAAAGTTGGAGGAGAGATCCAGTATGGTGTCTTGCCCTTAGCCTGGTGGACAGTTCTTTTAGTAATGTGTTCTTCTCACAGCAGATCAGGTAAGATTTGTTCATCCATCCTGCCACCCATTCAACCATCCATCATCACTGTCACTTCCATCCATTCAATATTAAGTGGATGTGGAGTACATGAAATATACAGCAAGCAGTGAAGGGAAGACATCTTGGCACACATTTCATTTTTTTTGTTGTTGTTTTTTTTACTTTGTTCACCTTTTTTCTTTTTTTTTTTTTTTTGCTGGGAGGTTGCTTTGTTAGTTCCATGATAGTGAATGTGAGAGGTGTCTAATTAGTTTTCTGTTTAAACTTTTTAGGGCGTTAATCCAGTAAAAGATGTGATAGGAAGTGCTCGCTATACTCCGTCAGATGGCCAACACTTCCTGCACACATTTTTCTTTAATATCAGATTTGTGTTTCCATGTTGATGTTGCTGTAGAACAAGCAATAAGCACATCATTGGCTTTTATTAGTCAAATTTATATTATATATTACATATAATTTATATTTATATTATCAAAATCATGTATTTTTTACCTTATGTGAAGGTTGTCAGAGAGATCAGTATGTTTGTAAAGTGACTCTCTTTATCCTTTTCTCCAGATTATGTTCCAAGCCTACGGAGACAAGCAAGGCCCGCTGCATGGCATGCTCATCAATACACCTTACGTCACCAAGGACCTGTTGCAGTCGAAGCGCTTCCAAGCACAGTCCCTGGGCACCACCTACGTCTATGACTTCCCAGAGATGTTCAGACAGGTACCATAAAGTGTCATACTCCTTCAATATTGTGTGGAAAATTGCTGAAAATACTGAATAATCAATCATTTCTATTTCATTTAATCTCCCAGGCTCTGAAAAAGCAGTGGCACGCTACTCAGACCTACGCCCACTTGCCCAAATGCCCTCTGCCGTCTGAGCTGCTCACCTTCACAGAGCTGGTTCTCGACGCCCAAGGACAGCTGGTGCAGATGAACCGACTGCCGGGGGGTAATGAGGTCAGTGTTTTAAGCTTCACACATAAACACATACACCGGAAGACTGCAATTACACCTAGCACCATGCCTTTTTTCCCTTATCTATCCACTTTCTGTTTCATTGTGTGCAATTTCTCTTTCACTCTGTAGGGGTCTCTGTGCTCCTTTGGCTGTGTTTTTGTGTGCTTGTTAAACACTTATTGTTTTACAACAAAGACGAATGCATCACTGAAATTGTGCTTTGAGAAGTAATCTATTATGTTTCCTAAATTTCCCTGCAAGGATCAATAAAGTCTCATCTTAAATAAATAAATGCTTATGTATAAAGCATGACATACAAAAAACCTAATTTTCTCATTCTCAACAAACAAATTCCTTTACCCTCAAGTTGTATATTTCTCATACAGTTTTTATGAACATTCTGTACTGATTGTGTTTATGCTTTTGTCCAGATTGGTATGGTGGCGTGGCGGATGACCCTGCGAACTCCAGAGTACCCAGCGGGACGTGAGATCATCGTCATAAGCAATGACATCACACATAAGATAGGCTCATTTGGGCCCCAGGAGGACGTTTTGTTCCTGAGAGCCTCGGAGATGGCGCGAGAGAGCGGCATCCCTCGGATCTACATCGCGGCCAACAGCGGCGCCCGCATCGGCCTGGCAGAGGAAATCAGACACATGTTCCACGTGGCCTGGCAGGATCCAGTCGACCCTTACAAGGTCAGCCAGCAGATTCCTGTACATGTGTTCTACTCGTGGACTTCTTTCAATTCAAGTTTGATATAACTGTTGTTTCTCATTCTCAACAAACAAATTCCTTTACCCTCAAGTTGTATATTTCTCATACAATTTTTATGAACATTCTGTACATATTCATTTATTTATTAACTTACAGAATGATATTAGATGCTCCACCTGTTTTTGTTTTTGTTTTTTTTAGCCTTTCAAATATTTCTCGCAATTTGTCTTCTGCCTCTTTTGTGATGAAGCTGTCGTCATTATATCTCCTGCAGGGTTTCAAGTACCTCTACCTCACACCCCAGGACTACAAGAAAGTTTCAGCCCTAAACTCTGTGCATTGCGAACACGTAGAGGATGAAGGAGAATCCAGGTAAAAAGTTTCATAATACCTGCTAGTACTTATCTTTGTAAGTGAGGAAATTAATCTTTAAGCTGCTGCAGTATCTGTCTAGTATGCGTCCCTCTGCAGTCCTGTAAGTGTCACACAGCAGAGGTGACAAGTGGAAAGAAACTGGGAGTGGTCACATCTGGCTTTGGGTGAACAAATGTGTTTCCATGCAGGTACAAGATCACTGACATTATAGGAAAAGATGAAGGTCTGGGTGTGGAGAATCTGAGAGGTTCAGGAATGATTGCCGGAGAATCCTCTCTGGCTTATGAGGAGATCATCACCATGAATCTGGTAAGACTGAAGTGGACTCTAGTGTGCAAAAACACATTTACAAATGTAGTCTGTTCCTTGGCCTGGGGCTGCATGGATTTGATAAGCTGGCATGCGCTTACTCTTAGCGAAGCCTTATGATGCTTGTCTTGTCCTGTAGGTCACATGTCGAGCCATAGGTATTGGGGCCTATCTGGTGAGGCTTGGGCAGAGAACCATCCAAGTGGAAAACTCACACATTATCCTTACTGGAGCTGGAGCCCTCAACAAGGTAAAATAGTCAACCACAAAAATGTTATTTCACTGGTTTCATTGAAAACTGACTCTGTTACATGCATGTACAATGTAAGACAGAAGGAGCATCAAATGAGCCGTCTTTTAATTCACACAATTAATGCAGCAGCCTTTTTAATGAGCTGATCTTTCAAAATATCCATTAATAGCCTATTAAAATATTCAGCTAATTTAAAATGAATGTCAAAAAGGCATTCTGAACGAGGAAATAAACGGTGAAAGATTTGTGTACCGTAGATCAACGAAAATAAAATAAAAGTGTACTGTGATTTTTGAGGCTTGTTCCGACTCGCTGATCGTGCAGTTTTGTGGCTCGTTCCTTCTGCCTTGCTCTATTCTGCTAGGTTTCCTTTTCCGATCCCAGCTACAGGCCTGCCTGCCACTCAAAGTGGAATAATTGAAAGCGAACCATGAAGTTGTATTTGCATAGAAATAGAGTGACATGCCAGAGGCTGCAGTGCAGAGGACACCCATATCATTTGTTTTTAATCAAAATGAAAAGTTTTGCTGATGCAGATTGTTTTCTGCGTACGGTTGATTGGTGTGGGCTTGTATACGTGTGTGTGTGTGTGTCTTTATGTGTGCATCTTGGCGTATGTGTGCCTGCACGCTTCACTACCTCTTGCTTTCCATTTTCTGTCCTTGTCAGTGCTTTAAGATGACTCCATTTCAAATTACATGACAGATCGCAACACATGCAAATGGCCCAATGATGGTATACCTATTTGCTGAAAGCTC
This sequence comes from Planiliza haematocheilus, assembly GCA_005024645.1. Classification (NCBI taxonomy): domain Eukaryota; kingdom Metazoa; phylum Chordata; class Actinopteri; order Mugiliformes; family Mugilidae; genus Planiliza; species Planiliza haematocheilus. The sequence goes on along the minus strand of SRSE01000276.1, from coordinate 3,610,201 downwards.
AATTGTCTTTAAATGACCCACCGCCGCTTAGCTTCATTTGTGGGAGCAGCATCATAGTAACTGATAAATGTGGAGGGGATGTGTTGCAGTATGTAATTTGTTTACAATTAATTGTTTATTTTAAAATACTGAAAAACTGATTTGATCTAGCAACACAGGAAAGGAGTAGGGCCGGTTTTCATTCTGCTCTGCCATCATATGGTTTGTGGCTATTAACTGAAACCTAATGGAGAGCAGGAGGCTGCCACCCAGAGATCATCATTTCATTAGCTGCTGGAAAGCACTCATATTTTCATGGGAACTGGATAGTAACTACTAGCACAAATACCCCAGTGAGCTGTTACTACCAGTTGGCCCCTCGTTTTCTTCCTTCCAGTCATCTCCCTCTGTTCCTCCTCCTATATCTCCTCCTTTTCTCTCCGCTGTGGAATCCTAATGAAGGCGGCAATGGCCGGAGGCACAAGGGTTTTGTGTATGTCAAGGTGACTGCAATGTTTCTTGGGGCTGCCGGCTTCTCTGACAGCTTTAGGAGAGTGCCCTAGATTTGTTGCCAGATACATAACCATTAATGGTAATAAAGAAAGTAAATGATGGCTGAAAAGGTGAGAGCTTAGGGTAGGGATTGAGCTCCTCTCTGATTTTTATGGAACCATGGCAGGGCCCTGCCACCTGTTCTCTGCTGCTTATGAAAATAGGGTGGGCTGAGAGTCAGTTTTTATGGCTTCAGGTTGGCATAAGAGCAACGTGAAATAAATTCAGTTTGGTGGTTTCCATCTTACACTTACAACAGTGGATGTTACAGCTCACACCTGGATGATTCAGAATACTTCACAACAAAAATGGATGTAACCAGTTAACTTGATTAGATTGTAAACTAAAAGAAAAGAAAGAAAGAAAATCCCTCAGGAAGTAAAGTAGTTGCTCGCCCCAAAGTGTTACTACTGCAATGGTAAGATTTTTGGTTGCTGATCATGTGTATTGACAAGGCTGCTGATGTGAGTCTGTGTGACTTTGTCACTAACTCGCCTACACAGTGGTGACAATACCTCCTGTTAGCCAGCGTTGCACTGCATTGTTTTCTGCCTCAATTTTTAGGCCAGAGAGAGAGAGCACCTTTTTAAAGGGCAAATCCACAGCTGACTAAACTGAGCAGTAGACTGTTGCTTCAGTTTTAGAGCAGGTTTCAAGAGTAAATTATTGAGCAGTTTTTGGATGTACTTTATTCTGTGTTATATACGCACAAATGCCTTGTTTACTCCCATTTGTCTGCCTAAAAACAGCCAGATAAGATTGTCATCATTGCCTTTTGATATGAAATCCTCACCTTTGTGTTTTTCCTGTGTCAGGTGCTGGGCAGAGAAGTGTACACATCGAACAACCAGCTCGGTGGAACTCAAATCATGCACAATAACGGTGTGACCCACTGCACGGTGTGCGATGACTTTGAGGGAGTCTTCACTCTTTTGCAGTGGCTGTCGTATATGCCCATGGTAACATTTTGCTGTTCAAAATAAAATGCTCCGTCACTGTGATAAATTCAGCCATCCAGATGTTTTGAGCTGCTCTAAGGGGTGGATTCTAATGATGATAATGTCATTTTGTCTTCAGTGTAAGTCTAGTCCGGGGCCGATCCTCCACGCCAAGGATCCCATAGATCGGCTGGTAGAGTTTGTGCCTACCAAGGCTCCTTATGACCCACGCTGGATGTTAGCAGGACGTCCCAGCCAGAGTGAGTGTCCATTCGGGCTCTTAAGAGAATTTATTTTTGAGAACACATTCTGATTGTGTTATACCTTATCATGGGTATAGAGGGCATCTTGCCCAGGTGCATAATCGTGTAGCGAACTTACAGTTGTGGTAGGTAATAATTATGAATTATGCAGATGTTTGTAATTATTTTGACAGTTAAATTGATCCTGTGTAACAAAATATCTCAATTAGCTCGTTGTCTCTTTCACTTGCATACATACTATTTAGTTGCTAGTACCAGCTTGTCATACGATACCTATGAAATGCCTCCCTTTTTATTTTATATATATATATTATAGTTTAAATGTTCCCTGTTAAGGAAAATTTGTTTTGTTACTGAAGTGGCATGGCCTTTTACAGACAATGCCTTTATAGAAATAATTTATTCACTTTCCCATACTACTCATCAATATTGCTTTGTCAGTAGTTGTAAGTCACACTCTCACATTTTTTATGCGTTCTGTAAAGTAAAAATAAAGATTTATTATTTCAGCATGATATCCCTAGAGTTAAAGGTTGAAATAATTAGTTACAAGAGAGAGGTTATTGATACAATTGGCAATCTAAGATAGTAACGGTAAAGCTTAACATCTAGCTGCTAAAGGTTACATCAGCACCAAAACTCAGCACCTGCAGCGTGTTTTACACTGCGGGTCAGGACTGAGCAGGTTCCACATCAGTGTAATTACAGCCTGCGATGGCAAAGAGATCGGGGGACCGTGTGGGAAGTCAGTCAACGTCTCTGGTTGTGATGAGTGGCAAGGCTTAATTGAATGGTAACCACAGGCTGGGCATGTTTCTCAGGGTGCACAGGCAGAAAAAGAGCTGAGCAAGCCTTCTTATACAGTCATCCATCACAGCTGCTGCCAAGATTACAGATTCTGAAGAAGAGGAAAAAATATACAAGCTCAGACTGTGTGCAGAAAAAAAGCCAAGGGTTTCAAAAGTAGCATGGGAAGAGAGAGTAGTTTGAAAATGGATTTAGGTCCTTTTTTGCATTTCCAATTTGAAATAAGTAGCTCCAAATTCTCACCTCTTTCATTACCATTTTAAATTCTCCTCTCTTACTACTCCTTTTCTGTCTCTTTCTAAAGGTCCAAAGGGCTCCTGGCAGAGTGGTTTCTTTGACCAAGGCTCTTTCATGGAGATCATGCAGCCATGGGCTCAGAGTGTTGTAGTGGGCAGAGCCAGGTAATTACCAAATAACACACTGAACCAGATCCCACACTGATTAAAGTCAATCTGATAAACATCTTTTTCTGACACTTAGTCAAGGTATTTTGTAGACACTGAATGGCCTCTCTTTACAGACTGGGTGGGATACCTACTGGAGTGGTTGCTGTGGAAACCAGGTCAGTGGAGCTGTCAATTCCAGCTGATCCAGCCAATTTAGACTCGGAGGCAAAGGTAAGGATTTCATTTTATATATACATGTGCAAACAGGCACACAAATGTCAAGATATACACAGACATATATGTAGGTACTGATTTTCATTTTCTGATTTGATGTTTAGATCATCCAGCAGGCGGGACAGGTCTGGTTCCCAGATTCTGCTTTCAAAACAGCCCAGGCCATCAAGGACATGAACAGGGAGGGGTTACCTCTCATTGTGTTTGCCAACTGGAGGGGCTTTTCTGGAGGAATGAAAGGTACTCCTGCTTCATTAGCAACAGATGTATATCAATTTGAATCCATTCTTTTTACTCATGAAGTTATTCTTTTTAGATATGTACGACCAGGTGTTGAAGTTTGGGGCCTACATTGTGGACGGGCTGAGGGAGTACAAGCAGCCAGTACTGGTGTATATTCCTCCTCAGGCCGAACTGAGAGGAGGCTCCTGGGTGGTTATAGATCCCACCATCAACCCCCGTCACATGGAGATGTACGCCGACAAGGACAGTCGGTGAGTTGGACAGAAAAAGGACACACTAATTGTCATTTCTATAAAACCACCTTTTTTCACTTAAATCCTTCCTGTCTCCAGAGGTGGAGTGTTGGAGCCTGAAGGAACAGTGGAGATCAAGTTTAGGAGGAAGGATCTGGTGAAGACTATGAGAAGAGTAGATCCGGTCTACATGGGCTTGGCTGAAAAACTGGGTGAGCCCCGCACTTCAATTCTAATTATAGCTCTTTGCAAGAGCACTCCCTCGGGAGACGTGTCAATCACAGGCTTCTCGGATCAATCACTAGACTTTCCTGTCTCTCCTGTGCAGACTATTGATTTCACTTTGGTCCATTGCTGCATTGGCTTGGCGCTTTGGGCAAACTGATGGAATGGAGGTTTACTGTGGAGGGTTTGGGAGCTTTACAGATTGGAATTGAAAGAAATCATTTTTTTGGTAATGGCAGTAAGGAGACTGGGGGGCAGCTCCAAACAAAATGCTATTAGCAGGATGGTAATGGGAATTTAAGGCAATTTAATGTTTGGATAGAATTTGGTTTTCACAGCTGAACCTCATTGTATATCCTGTATTTGTTAGAATTAACTCACAGAACTTGAAAAAAACTGCACAAACAACAAATATGGCAGTGTGTTCGCAGCCATTTATTTTATTTTTTGGTATTATTTTGACACTTCAACAGGAACTCCAGAGCTGAGCCCTCCTGATCGCAAAGAGCTGGAGACCAAGCTTAAGGAGCGCGAGGAGTTTCTGTTGCCCATCTACCATCAGGTGGCTGTACAGTTCGCAGACCTGCACGACACCCCAGGCCGTATGCAAGAGAAGGGCGTTATCACGGTGAGAATTAATGCTATCTTGTGTGCGGGTACTGCTAAGGTAAGAATGTGAAGTATGTGGATAAGCTGAAAAGCCCACAGGGGACTATCTGTCTAGCTGCTGCTGCACCTGCTTGGTGAATAATGTTTGGTCTCACCAGGCTGCGAGATTCGTCCTCATAATTATCTTCTGATGACCCTGGTCAATCACCTTAGCAACTACAGAGCAGCCTCGGGCTGGCCCCATCTCATTCAGTCCCATCTTTCACATACAAATACACACACACACACATGACCAGAAGGGTGTTTCACAGATGGATGGCAGTCGGGATGCTTTTTTTTCTCTCTCTTTTTTCCTCTTTAGACACAGTATGCAGTGAAAAGGATCGCTAAGTGTACTGGACCCTAGGTTTACCTCAAGTGCACCAGCAGAGAAATCTTGTGATATTGGGTTTCTAAAGGAACATTATCATAACTTATTTCACTGTATTCAGTCAGGCCTCTGTGACAGATTCAGGATGTTCAATTCAGTGTTATTTGTCAAAGCCAACTGTTTCATATTCAGTCACACTCATATTGTCTAGGACTATGTAACAGACATCGCAAACTAAAGCTCTGATTTTCAAATCAAACCAAACGTGCAAAGCAAGATATTTTTTGCGAGCTAGAAGGTTTTGTTCCTTTTAGTTCTGTAACTGTGACAAATTAGGAATGGGCTAGGACATGAGCCGCATTCTCCCTTATATTCATATTGACATTTAATACTATGATAAGCTGCCTTTTATAACAGTATCTGCTTGTCTTTTGCCTTTCTCAGGACATCCTGGAATGGCCGACTTCCCGTCAGTTCTTCTACTGGCGTCTACGCCGTCTGCTGCTGGAGGACACGGTGAAGAGGAAGATCCAAGCGGCCAACAGCGAGTTGACAGATGGCCAGATCCAGGCAATGCTGCGCCGCTGGTTTGTGGAGGCCGAGGGGGCTGTTAAGGTAAAACCCATTGTACCCGTTTTTTTGTTTTTTTTTTTTAATATAGTCAGTGTGAAAAGTGTATTCACATAGTATTTCTCGAAGAATTTGGCAGCTTATAACAACATTCAGTAACACTGATAATTACACTTCACAACTCAAGCTGACAGTGAAAATTTCACCATTCCCTGACACAGCTGACAAGGCCGGTTCTGTTAAGTTATGAAAAGTGCAAATGACTTTCCCTTGGTCCAGACCTTAGAAACCGTTCACTCCACTGATTTGTGACATAAAACAAGCAATCGGTCCAGTGAACACCACGGGGGGAGCTGGCTTTTAGCCAACCAAGGAGGAGTTATCCCAACAGTGGGTTGCCTTTGCCATGACAAAATCAGTATGTCGCCGTGGCTACCAGTGTTGAACTGTAATGGTGTTAGATTCTGGCAAATACCGTGGTCATTTGTCACTGGTTATGGAATATCCATTCCCGCATGGAAACTGAATAGAGCTGAGTCATCATCAAATTGGATAAGACGACCAGTGGCTATAAAATGACTTTATAAAGACATGATAAAAGGCATTGTTGACTGAATGTGGACAACAACCTTATTTTATTTAAAGATTTATTTCACAGGGACAGCACACATTAATAACTAGCAGTGTATATGTGCCAGAGTTAGCCCAGAGGCTTATTTCCCATCTTCATTCCCTGTAGAAGGACACAGCATCTGTCCTGTAGTGTTCATTCTTACCATCTCCCCACAACCACAAATAAAGAAAGAATTTTTCCGATGCTGTTTTCATTTATTTTTATGTTGGGTGTCCATCTCATATCCAAAGTGATGAGTAATGTATTGATGCCTGTTAAGTGTTTTCTCATAGATCAGTATGACTTTTACTTGTTTCGGGGAAGTGTCTGGAAGCATTAAAGTAAATGACTTATTAGCTCCTGGCCTTGGGGATGATGGGAGATGGTGTTTATTTAGTTATTTTTATTATTTATCTATATTCTCATCCCTACATGTTGTACCAGATAAAAGAAGTAGTAAGAATTCCTATTAAATCATCATGATTAAATACAGATGGAGGAGATAACTGGCAGTTAAAGCAAATAAACATCCCTCAAAGATACATAAATGTGGTTTCTTCCAGGCCCAGTCTCGGGCTCAGAGGACCAGCCGCAGGGGTGACAGGAGCCAGCTCAGTGTTTGAGATCTCTTAAGAAGTGGCCTTCTTGTTAGCTAATACATTAGCCCAATCAGGACTGGCTGTCTTAAGCCACAATTAATCACAGCCCTGGCACGTGCAGATAGGAGAGCAACACGCTGTTTCTTAATTAAAAGCAAACAGATTAAAAATGATTAATAAGGGCATTAAATGTTCTTGTGGACCTCAAGCAGGACTGTTCATAAAAAGGCAAAGAGCCCATTAAACCCCTCTACCCCCAAATCTTTGCTAAGCCCTCCAGCCTGGCTTTGTTTCGGATCAGAAATGCCAGCACTCATGAATACTAATTTTCCCGTCGGGTCCAGTCAACAAGACGGCAAGCCCCCACTCTGTGCATGTCCGTCTCTTTTGTTGTTGATATGTATCTGTTGACTCAGGATGATATATATGTATAATGGTATGCAGGTTATAATTGTGTGCGTTTTCTTTTTAATTGCCAGTAACCTTTATACACACTCACACCCTTAGAAAAAGTTTTATTTCTAGGAATTTATTTATCAGTACATGCTTTTTATTCATCATCTTTTTTTTCTTTTTAACTCTGCCTTATTCAGGCCTATCTGTGGGATAACAATGAGGATGTGGTGGGATGGCTGGAGAGACAGCTAGCTGAAGAGGAGGGCGCAAGGTCCGTCATCGATGAGAACATCAAGTACATCCGCCGAGATCACATTCTCAAGCATATTCGCAGGTGATAATTCTAAAAAATGCAGGTGTAATGTGGTGAGGAGTCAAACTACTGAAATAAACGCATATTCTTTTGTTTCCCCCTCTGTATCCAGCCTTGTTCAAGCCAACCCAGAGATTGCCATGGATTCTATTGTGCACATGACCCAGCACATCTCACCCACACAGAGAGCAGAGGTGGTGCGTATCCTGTCCACTATGGAGACCGCCTCCTCCTAGCGGAAGCCTGGCCTCTCCACCCAGCTCAGGCCACAACCACAGGCGAAAGGAGCCTGGATCAGAAGCAGAGCTTCTCCTAACCGAGGCTAGGCTCCCAACACTGAGGCTGGAAGAGCCAACACGATGGCCCTCGGCAGGTGCCAGGTTACTGATGAATTGTTGGCAATGATTCTCACTATGAGTTTAGACGACTGACATCAATTATAACATTATGTGAATGGTCTTAGGTATACGCTAGTGTTTAGAAAAATCCACGTATTTTTTATTAAAGTGCAATTAAAACAGAGACAACGTAGAAATTTCTAATATTTAATATGGTCGGAGTTTACATATTGCTTAAGATGCTCATGCTTCCATGATAATCAGTGGCCTCCATGGTTTTAAACTGGAGTGTGCACAACTGTAAATTAAAAACGTTGTCCTGTTAACATGCACATTGGTTTGTGACATATGCTTGTTAAGATTTGCAAGTGTTTTGATGACCAGCTCGACAATGACAACACATTGCTGGGGGAGTCAGCAAGAACAGGGGGTTTTACTCCCCTAAGTAAGGAGCACTTAGTTACTGAACAAAGACAGGGAACGCTGTAACAGATTTGGACAGGGGAGCCCAGCAGGGAGCAGGGACGAGGTTTCTTTTTAGAGCCTGACTGTTTCACAGTTACCCTGCAGTGAGCAATGGGCATCTCACCTCATAACAAAACCACAGCTGTCCCTTCTGTTCTTACCTACATGGTACATGCTGCTTTAGAGGCACTTTAGTGCTTACTGTTCCCTTACAATGCATACAGATCAAATCTGTTGCATACAAACACGCATACATAGACGAAGAATGAACGAAATTAACATTAACGCGCACACGGTGGATTTTACTTTAAATAAGAGGTTGATGATGGCAATTTACACAGTGAATAATACTTGTTTAAAAAAGATTGCACCCTAGCTTTACTAACTAAAGGAATATATCTGAATTTACAACTAACTGATTAAGTGTCTGTGAAAGAACAAACACTACTGTTCACTTGACTTACATGTTTCATGTCAGATATGCTGTATAATCTTAACTGTAATCGTCGGAAACTGTCCTATTTAAAGTTTGTATGTCCTGTACATGAGATGTTACTTATTTTTAATATTCATTTTGTGGGATCTCATACTAAACTTGAGTTTGTTACCAGCACACATTACGGAAACCGCATCATAATGAGAAGAGTACATAATAATAGCGTCATTGTGTCGTGCGCTCTGCTAAAAAGCAAATGTTAGCAACGTGTCGTGGCTTCATGGTCGGTGCTGTGCCTTTTATGTGCCCGGACAGACACGCCGTCCAGTTGCTTCATAAGTAACTGGTCGTTTCCAATGCGGGAGTGGAGAATTTGCTGTAATGAGCTCTAAGTGTGTGTGCAAATTTAATAAAGCTTACCCAACGTACGAAGTGTGTTCGTGTTTAAAACTTTAAAGTCTCGACGTAACAGAAATATGTTGTCTAACAAAAGTTTCCAAGAATTTGCACTAATTTAATTTGTGGGTTATTTTTCCTATATTGATGATCCTGAGGACAGATAATCACATCACTGGAAGCCTCATTAATTTCAGCAGTCAGAACAAAGTCTGTTACTCTGGAGAGACATTTTCTGATTACTTGAAAATGATAGTCTTTCCATTCCTCAATCCACACATGATTAAAGTGGCGTTTCCTTTCTGGCTTTTTAACTTCAACAGTATTAAAGAGGATGAAGCAGATCAAACAAATATTGAGGGATCTATCTCGTCCTCTCTATTATTTTTTTTCCCTTCTTATTTTGTCTCATTCTGTCATATCATCCCCACGGCTCTGTCAACTCTATTACCATCCTACCAACAAATATGTAAGACAAATTGAGTTGCATGCACCCAATACCCACCACAATTATACGAGGCCCAATAAGAAAATGAGTCATTTGGCAGTATAATTGGAAATGTGCCTTGCTCGGTCTCTCATGGTCTCCCAGAGGGGTTTGCTCATTTGTGGTGGCATGCTAGGCTGGCTAATTCTGCTTTTAATCACTGACAAACTGCACAATCAGGTTCCTGCTCAACCACTGGAGTGGAGGGAAGAGGATTGGTTGGTGAAAGTTGCAGCAAACTTAATGTTTTAGTTAACAATACGCACCGGGGCGTACTGTTTTGTTGCAAAATATAAAGTCACACCGTGAGTCGAAAACTTCAAATGAATTCATGTTAAAATGAAAACCAAGGAGTTTCTAATACTTTATTTCCAGACTTCCGAGTTCCACTGGCTGCTTGTTCCAGGCAGAGCTGTGGCAACACTGGAAGAAGGAACGGCACATAATGGTAACGAAAAAAAAAAAAAAAAAAAGAGGGAAAATCAGTGTCTGTGATGAGACTGAAATGGAGGCATTAAGATAGCGCAGAGGGGAGACTCAATCATGCATCTGAGGCAACCATAATTCCACATTCACGCGTCTCAATGACTTGACAGCACTTGAGAGACAATGCCAGTGACCCAGTTGCAGGATTCCAATTAGCAGGGTGTATGCAACAGTTGAGATGAAAAGAGAACAGGGTCTTTACAGATCCTCGGGGCTGCCTGATTACTGCCTGAAAACAAGAGTCTTTTGCCCGTGACAAAGAGTGGAGCGACACAGAGGGAGCGCCAGGCCCCAGCTGTTCTCCCTCTCTCCAGGCTGAGGATTTTGAAGAGCTCATCTCATCTCTGCCTGCCAGCCTTTTTTTTTTTTTTCTTTTTAAAATACAGCCACAGTGCAAGTTTACAGCAGCCTAGTCTCAGTAAGCTTCATTTCAGTCCTGCATTAAGCCAGCACAGTGTAAAAAGATCACATTCTGGTCAAAACCCTGGCTCTTTTACCTCAAGTTATACAGAACAACTGTCAACATCATCGCTTGTCATCCTACACTCGGCTATACTAAACAATATGCAGTCCCCAATTACACATTTCCATACCTGTGTGAAATGTTTGATCAAGCCTGTGCATGCGATAGTATAATTTAATTTTGCACCTTATCAAGTCACTATAACAATATAGTGAGTGTAAAAACGAATGAATTAATCGTGCGTAATTGTATTAATGTAAAGGCAGTTTATGTTAAATGTGAATGTTACATTCTCAATATAATGTAATGTAATGATTTCCCCAGCACGCTCCAGACTTTCTTGATGCACGATGTTTGATATACTTAACAGATTTCTGAAATGCAATTTTCAGGTTAAGATTAAAAAAGAAATAAATGAAATACATGTTCTGTTATGTCTTCAGTGCGAGGACGCCAGACTGCAGAGTTAGGCAGCGAGCGTGTCAGCCGGACACGGGGGTCAGAGTTTATGGCACCCTGCGATCATTGCTACGTAATGCATTCATTTCCAATCTGTCGGGGACTGGTAAATATTTGGTTGCAGGCTAGGATGCAAATTTGCATGGAGGAAACCCTCACACACACACAGAAGAGGAAGAAGTCGCGAGAGAAAGATGTGAACTTTGAAGCCCATCAGCTGCAAAATATTTTAATCTTCTCTTTGCTAAAAACCCTTTTTATTTTGAACAAAGTAATGAGATCCACCCCATCACTGAGCCCCTCGTTACGTTCTCTCCTTTAAAGCGAAATATTATTACATAGCTGAGTACACAACAGCTAACTTGTGATTTGTCTTAATACCGCTGTCACACACATTAAAACAAGAGAAACAGATCCAATATGAAGAATAATATGCAAAAAGCCCCTTATGTGCATTGCAGACCAGGTGACGCCGCCGCCGCCGCTCTCTGTACCACACAGCAGCTCCCTGCCTCCCCGCCCCCCCCTCTCCCCAACATTAACATTCATAGAGCCAGTGGAGTGTGGCGAGGCGCGTACATCGAGCCAACTACGAGACGCAGGATGAGGATGTGGGGAGGGGAGAGGGAGGATTGAGAATGAGGGTGGTGGATGAAGGGGAAGGGTGGGACGTGATGGTGAAGGTTGCCCAGTATGGGACTGCGGAAAGGTCAGCAAGCACGGTGCCACACCTTTTGGTCATACATCACGATTATGAGTGTAGGTCAATGACTGGTGTAGGAATTATACGAGCAGCGGAATGTCTGCTGGAAGAGAGGGTGAGGCTCTGTTAGAAGACGCCACTGCCCGCTGTTACTGCGTGTCTCAGTAAATGTCAGCAAACATACAGTTCAAGCCATGTCAGATATGCTAGGCCTAGGGATGGCCTGTTGGTTTGTCACTTTGGGCCAAACTGAAATATCTCGACAATTACTGGGTTGATTGCGAATGAAGTTTGTGCAGGCGCTGTCGGTCTCCAGAGGATGAACGCTTCTGACTTCGGTGGACCTCTGACTTTCTTTTCACACAGTGAGACTGACATTTGTGTCCATATTAAATTATATTTGGAGAGAATGTCAGGGAAATTGCCTGAGTGGGTGGACGGTCACAACTTAGTGAGTGGAAGAATCACAAAACAGCCCAAGTCATGCGCTAGAATGTGACGGCTACACCAAAAAAACACGGTCACTGGTGAAATGGAGGAGGATACAGACGGCAACGCAACAGCTGAAGAATTTCAAGAAGCCAGAGCACAAGGGAAAAGAAATCTTTTTATTTACGTTTGAATTGTAACCTAAGATGTTCTACAAAAAACTGACATGAGGATGTTACCACATACTTGACAACATTAGGCCGGAGTCCTCCCCATCTCTGATGGCAAAAGAATACAAAGTGTTTCATCTTTTAAAAAGTCATATACGGTATGAACATACGGTGTAAAAGGGTACCCCAACTTATTAAATGAAGCTTAGGTGAAAGTTCCATGAGGAAGATCTGTGATGTGTGCCATCACTCTGCTTCCCCATCTCTTCCATTTTCCCACGCTGTCAGAATCAGCCTCTCCACAGTTTATACCTCACAAGCTTCCAACTAAACTGTTTGCCCTCCTTACCGTTGCCCTCGTCCCTGTGCTTTAAATTCACTGTCGATCGGCAGGCCGTCTCTGGTGCAATGCTCCCCATCTCCACCTCTCCGTGGTTATCCCAAAGGTCCCTCATTGTTTCAGCTCCAGCTCCTCAACCGCCACACTGTTACCTTGCGTGTTCAAGTTTCCTTCATAAATGTTCGTCCTGCACCCACTTCTGCCCTAACTGAATTATCCAGAATGCATCCAAACAAACAGCTTGTGCAGGTAACAGCAGAGGAGCAAACAAAGACACATAACAGCTGTACTTCTATGGACTACACCTCCACTTTTGAAAGCAAGGCTGTTGGACATGCTGAGGCTGTGGCTGTTTTCATCTTTAGATTAACTGTAAAAACTCATCCTGTGTTGTCCAGTTCAACGTAGCATGCCAAGGAAGCTAGAAACTAGAGTGGTGACTTCAAGAGCCACGCCACAAAGCATCTACGGAACATGCACATGCAGTAGGCTGCACTCATTATGAGTTATGTTTTGTACAGAGTTGCTGACTGTAATGCAAACACCAGTTCAGCGGTGGCTCATTTTGGGAGGTGCGCCACACTAAAATGCGCATGTCCCAGGCATAACGGTGGAGCGTGGAAAGCCAACCCCACGTGGAACTGCCGGTTTACTGCTTCTCGCGGCGGCTGTGAAAGGTTTGGATTTGTGACCGGCGTCCTCTGGCTCTGAAGGACAAAGGCAGCCAAGCAAGGATATCACTGCGCTCTGACAACATGGCTTTTAGTCGCGTCATGTAGCAGCACTGGTTTAAGGTCTAAATCAAGCCGATTAAGAAAGCTCCTCGGGAATCTGCCCCACTTCGAGATGGAAGCTAGGGAAATCAGAGAAGCCTCTAGGTTCTAGAGAGATTAACAATTTAGATGCTAAATAGCAAAGCATTGTCATTGTCATTGCAGTAGCCTTGTAGAGTAGTGTTAGAACATTGTGGACTTAAAATAGGTGCCAGCTGAATGTGCTTCTATTAAAGCTCCTCAGATTCAACCAAGCTTGTGCAAATGGTATCTCCCTCAGCGAGCTGCTAAATGAAAGTATTTGGAGCTTTCATCAAGCACACACGGTCAAACACCGCATCCGAATTTATTGTGGTGGCACAACGAAAAAAGGTGGAGTAACAAAAAAAAAAGCAGAGGAGATGTGGACTACGGACGATGAACCCCCCCGCCCCCCCACACACACACCTCCCCTCCTCCTCCTCCTCCGCCGTCACCTCCACCTTGCTCGTGCACCCCATTACACACACGTATGCACGGGTACGTTTTGCAGAGCAGAGCCTTTTCACACTTGAACGTTACACGCTCCACTGCAAATGAGAGAAGCATCAACCTTCTGCGTGTCATGTCTTTGTCTCAGTGCTCCCGCTACAACCACAACATAATACAGTACACAGTGATCTGAAGGAATTCATTGCAGGGGAACGTGCAGGTTCCTCTTCATGGCCTAAATGGCGTCAGATTGCAGAAGGTTGTTTTGCATGTAGGCTTTTGGATCCTTTGCTGTGTAAAGCACTTTGACAAAAAGCAACATCACAAATTGCTGATTTCATGCACGGTTCATCACCATATAAAGCTGTTTGCCAATGTGCAATGTTACAATTGTGGAAAAGTGTGGACTTAAGACTAAAGCACAACATATAATGTGAATGCAAGGACATATTGCTCCGACTAAAAGCGCACGATGAGTAAAAATTTCAATCTAAAATCGGCTTTGTTTTTTTTTTTTGTGAATGAAGCATGCTTAAATCTTCTCAGCTCTCGGCCCCACCGATTACGCACGGCAGGAAAAAAAGAAAGAAAGAAAGTAGGTGGGGAACACTCATGATTCTGTCCTCCTCAACTTTAATCAAAAGTACACTGACGTGCCGCAGCCCCCTCCATGTCTTTCATAATAATGGGCCGCTAAAAATTCAGGAGGCAGGCTCCACATCAATCACTCGCCAGATTTGAGTCCAATGCAATAAATATGTAAATGAGGAGAAGCCAATGTCTCGTAGCTTTGAGATCAGCGCAAGGAGGGAGGGGGGAAAAAAAAGGGAGGTGGTGGTGGTGGTGGTGGTGGTAAGGGGGGTGGGACTGTATTAATTGCCCATGGCCAGAGGAATCCTATTACTGTGGGCATTGATTATAAAATTGTATGTGTGAATGATTTTCATGCAGAAAAGTGGACTACTAAGCCTGGAGCACCAAAAGAAAAAAAAAAAAAAAAAAAGTGAAGAAAACGAGTCAAATTAGTGAAGTTGGCCAGATTGTGCAAGGGACTAAAAGGAAACAGCGACGACAAAAAGGCCAAATCTAAGTTCAAATAAGATTTAGATTAGAGAATGAATCTATAAAGAAGGACCCTGTCACATCTTTTGTCCCATTGTATTATTATTTTTTAAGATTAGCTGAGATTTCTTCCACTCTACTATATCATGGCGTAGGGGTCGTGAAAAAGGTTCAGGGATTAGTGTGTAATTCTCCGGCTTCCACGCCAGTTTAGCAAAATTACAATTAAACAGAGAGCAAACATTATTTGCGGGAAGAAATTGGTCTGACACAAAGCTCTAATTCTGTTTCCAGAAAGAAAGAACAACGTGTTGTTTTATGAATTCCAATAAAGAGCTTCTTGTATGTGTAACTAAGCTGTTTCCCAACTCAACCTGCAGGCCAGCGGTGGTCTGAATATTGGCTTTTTACTTAACACAGCTCACAAATTATCTCCTATTTGGATATGAACCCAGATTTGCCCCTTTCTTTGCCTCTGTGTTTCAGGATAGGCACTTTTGGAAGCAGTTTTTTGGAATTACGCAGTGAAACGACATCACTCCTCGGAGGAACAAAAAAAGAAAAAAGACATTTATTTTTCCTCGTTTATCCGGCAGTTGCTGTAATCACTGTCATCTTGTTTTAAATTGATTTACTGGCCTCGTGTTTGACTTGCAAATCTCTCTCTTCATCGTGGCATCTCGCTCAGATAAACAGGGATTAGATTAGCAGCGCTGCATCGGCTCCTGCAGAGAAGGGGAATGTTTGACCACTGCAGGCTTCAGTTAGCTCACAGAATTAAGAGTTCACTGAAATGTCAAAGATGTAGTCTATATTTTAGACTTTATTGGTGGGATTTTTATCAGTTGTTTAAGTGATAACTTCAGTATCCAAGACTCCTAATACTGAACTGATAATGTTTTTAGCTGTTTTCATTTTAATTATGTGGATAAGTAAGTGACAGCGTATGAAAATAAATCAGCTATTAACACACTGAGAAGCTAATGGCCAAATCACTGGTCAAAAACACTAACCACGCCAAGGTCTAAATAAAACAGCCATAAGTTCTGCCCTTCACATGCACCCCTCTGGTCTAGACTGTAGACAAACTTTACAATTTACCCATCTCTCTCTTTTTAGGACTGACTCCAGAACAAAAGTTGGCTTCGAGCTACACAGTTCCTCTGGGAAATGAAGCACCGACCTGTCAGTTTTACAGCCAAGCTCAGGAAGTCGTAAAGCAACGAGAGGCAAACTCTATTCTTGTTGGTTTTTCGGTTTGCAGTATGCTTTTCCAACCGCTTGCCTCTCTTTCGCCCGGTTTAGATTTAGTAACCGGCTGATGAGAGGGCAAATCCAAACTGAATCGTAAAGGCATCAGACATTCATAACGGCAGAGCAGAATTATGTGTTCATGCATTTCATGGGTCGTGACCCTCCTTGTCTCCTCTCTCGCTCCCCCCAATCAGCTCCACTGATCTGCTCCTTCCGTCTCCTGCTTCACTGCTCAGTGATCCTATATTCTGCATTTGTTCTGTCTCCTCCTTCAAGCCGCTGCCTCCGCTGCTGCTGCTCTCACCTTCCCCTGGCTATAAAACAGGCACTCTGTCATTAGCCTCTTCCCCACTAAACGCAGACATGCCTCAGCATATGGCTCAGCTCAGAAGAAAGGGCGATATTTGCATGTCTGAATATGGGATGGTTTTCAGGTAGATTATGAAGCCCCTTTTGCACAAAATTAGCACACACATGCAAAAACACATACACAACATGTCATATGCACCGGTAACTTTGCAGTTGTCTCTGAAATGTCTCATGGGCTTGCCACTGGAGAAATGTTTTAATCTACACAAGTTTAGGCCTATATTTCTGGATGTCTGTTATATTAACTGATGCTGTCAGTATCAGTTTTCACTGATGCTGCAGAAAACAGAAAAATGTCTTTAAACTGAACCAGAGAAAACCTCTCTAGGGGATTGCATTTAGAGTCACGGGGCCTCCTCTCAATCTTAATTCAGTAAATTAAAGATAACTAATAGCTGCTCACAATCAATACTAAGTTCAGCTTAATTATAAGCACTATTGAATTGTTCTACTTGTTATTAATTAGAGCTTATTGACAGTTATCCAGACCCCTCTGAAGATGCTAAGCCTGATTCACCTCAAGCAATCTTTTTGGTCGATTTAAAACTGATGTCAAAAGATTAAGAGTGCCCGTTCATGATACATTTACGTAATCAAGAAACACCAAAAGAACAGTAGCTATATTTTCCCTCTAAATGAGATAACTCCCCAGCAAATAACCACCATCAGAACGTATTTTATTTTACAGTGAAAGGCTGTTATCTGAAAATATCTGCTGCTTAAAGACTGTTTCTGGACAAGCTGTGTAAATAATCGGGCTTTCCAGTCGTGGTCGTACAGATTATGGGATTACACACCTGACCCACTACAGAGGAAATGAACAGAAATGAACACAACACAATGCTGCACACAACTGAAGGGGCAAGGACTGGAGCTGTGCTTTGATTTGGCAACAGTTTATTAGCATTTTCTTCCTTTTTTTTTTTTTTTTTAATGAGGACATCATACAAACTAGCACAGTGAGCGACCACATAAATAGAACACCTACAAAAATTTGGTTTGTCTGCATTTAAATGGTCTGTCCGTGTGGATGAAGAGGTTTTACACAGCTGAAATACAACCCCCTGAAAACTTGGAGCTTTAAGTAAACAGTCGACTGTTCTGTACAGTATTGTCCATCGTTTTACATAGAAGGTCGGACTCGTGTTAAAGTCTAACTGTTTTCTGTTACATATAAAAATTTTCAGACTTATAAAGATATTGTTTTTGAAGGCAAACGCGTTGGGGGCGGCAAAATGAAAGAGAAAAGGCGTGACGGTTAAGAACTAAAATCCTGTGTCCACGGTCCTGAGAGACGTTTTTGGTCGGATGTGTTGATCATGATCTGTTATCAAATGATAAACTCTTGTGTCGCACTCGGACTCATGTGTGGGTGGATGGAGGGAGGGTGCCGTTGGCCGGACGTGTAAAACACCGAAAGGTATTAAAAAATACTGCCATGCACGTTCATGTTGGAGTTCTGAGTCATAGTCACAGTGCTGTGCAAAAATTTTAAGTACTGAACATTAAGAGAGGATGCTGTCAAAAACAATGCTGTGATTTAAAACATAAAAAGTGCACTGAACAGAACTAGAGAAATCTAATCACATAGCTTTCTTAGTACTCTTGACGACTGTTTCACATGCAGCAAGTGCCCCAGTCATTTTTAATGAAATGTGCTGCTTTTGTCTGTCTAAGCTTCTTCTGTGTCTTTATGTTATCCCTTAATGATCGGGACTCTGTGGAGGCCATAGCATCTGTTGCAGAAATCCTTCTGTCTCTGAAGATGGATCTTTACGACTCTGGCTGTATGGTTGGGCTTGTTTCAATGTTGGGTGGGGTGGGGAGTAAAAGCATGAAGTCTAAAGTGCCTAAAACTTTTGCACGGTACCGCAAGTGGCAATACATTTTGTAAACATTAAAAAAAAAAAAGAGAGAAAGGATCATATTCTACAGCCTAAAAATATATTTGTTTATTGCTTGATCGGTGAGGCCCAGCAGTGTGCACATATCAGTGAGTCTTATTGGATTATTCAAAACTATCTATTGATCGGTTGGTCAATAAACAATTTACATACAAATATAGAGATTTATAAATAGTTAAATAGAGCGGTAATGCACATAAATAAATAAATAAATAATAGATAGATAAATAAATAAATAGATAAATAAATAAAAGTGAAAATCAATTTGCCTTCATAATCCAGGTGTGCCCTGTAGTCTGTGTTGACCGCTTTACCAGACGGTGCCCTCGCTCATTTCTGAGGAGGGCTGAGAGAGCTGGTTGGTGTATCCGTTGTCGCTGAGGGACACAGAGGTGAAGGGGGTGCCGGGGCCACACATTTCACTGGACATGCTGTGAATGGAACCCGGCCCGTTAGGCTCCGGACTGGGTGAGTCCGCGGGATGATGGGACACCGTGTCAGAGAAACACTGCACCTCTCCGGGACAGTGGTGGCCTGCGTGGTGGTGGTGGTCCATGACTCCTAATGGGGTGCCAGCAGGGACTGTAGAGGGCACGAAGCCCAGGTCTGCTGGGGTCTGAGCCTGGGATGATGGTGGTCCTTGGAAGTACTCATAATTCCCTCCTGAGCCATAATATTCTCCAGGATAATCTGCATGCATATAAACATTAGGGTTAGACTTGTGCAAAGCTTTAAAGAAAAACTAAACAACGCAATTGGAATATTTAACTGAGAAGTCAGAATATTTTATAATTATTATTATTATTTTAAATGGGCAATTTAAATGTGAAACCTATATGATAACATATTTCACCTCCATAATAAGAGAAGTGTCCAAGCTCTCCTGGTTCCAGCCTCTCTCCCAGGGCTCTCATCCTCCTCGGGCTGCGGAAAAACACGTGTCTCCGTGCGCCCAGAGCGCTCAGCTGCTTCATACGTCTCTCTTTAGACCTCCGATTCTGGAACCAAACCTTTAGGACAAAGGCGAAAGAAAAAAAAAGCAACGTTTGCAAAAATAAGCGTGGAGAGTGGAGGACACCACATGGAAATCTTACACAGGCGTAACAATAGAGCAATAGCTACATATAGGCCCGGGGCATCTCTGACACCCTTAATAATAATCAGGCTTTACTGCAAACAGTTATGTCAAAATTAAATTCAAGGGTTTGGTTTGTGTAAAAAGTCGTGCGTAAAAGCTAATTTCGAGCATAAATTGATTCTGTGGAACGCTGAAAAACAATTCAACCTCAACGCATTTCTAAGTCACGAGAGATTCGTTAATCCACCTAGAATTTACCGAGTGGGCTTTTAAAAAATGTGCATGGACGTAAGTGGGTTTTGGGGGCGCGATGGGAGTAAAGATTAAGGGAGAATCCAGAAATCCTCACCCGTAAAAAACAGAGGAGGAAATCAGCACAGCGGACGAATTCTCCAAGGCTTTTCCAACGGCTTTACAATTTCTAACAGCCACCAGATACAAATCCTTATAGTGCAGCCTGGGTAGATTGTCAAGGAGTATGCATTGTGCAGTTTTTTTGTTGTTGTTGTTGTTGTTGTTTTTTTTGTTCTTTACCTGGATGACCCTCATGTTGAGACCGGTCTCCCGTGACAGCTGCTCCCTGATGTGTCTGGTGGGCTTCGGTGTGGCCGCGAAAGCCGCTTTCAGGGTCTCCAGCTGCTTGGCTTTTATGGTGGTCCGAGGCCCGCGTCGTTTCCCCACCGCGCCCTGCTCGTCGTTCTCGTTGCCGCACGCGTCTTTGTCAGACATGTGTCCGTTTTCCGAGTCCTTCCCGTCGTCCTGCGGGTCCTGGGAGTCCGGGGACAGACTCGGGTCGCTGCACGTCGTCACTGTCAACACGATATACACAAGATATAAGGCCTGCTGTAACATGCATGGCAGAATATGCTGGGCTGGATATTTAGGACAAATAGATGTCAGCATTAAAACAATTTAGACCGTATTTTCAGGGAATGATTGAAGACGAATTATTACGAGCTAGCTGATATGAAATTACCAGAAAGGAGGACTGTGTCTTTCCCGTTGTTGTTCTGATAGTCCTCTTTGCAAACAAACTTGAATTCGTCCAGGATGTAGAGTTCCTCTCCGGTGGACAGCTGCTTGTTACACATCACACAGGTGAAACAGTTCAGGTGGAACACTTTGCTCTTGGCTCTGCGGACAAGATCGCTGGGTAAAATCCCCTGTGCGCACCCTCCACACTTGGTCCCAAATCTCCTGTTCAAGAGGGAAGAGGACTTTAATGTTTAATACTACAATACTACCACAGCGGTCACAGAGATGGGGGCTTGGTTTATTAATACAAATTAGATTTTTTCTAAAGAAACTGCAATGTTAAAAAATGACTGTTATATCCCTAATGAAACGTAATTGAATAAAACCAGCAAAAACAATACAAGGTATGAGTGGCAATCACATGGACGCATGAACGTAAAGGTCAGCTGTTATTATGATATGGACAAAAAAGAGAGATTTTCCTTTTCAACTAAATCTAATAGATTTTTTCGTGCAATAAATGTAACTAAACCATACAAAAACATTAAGCAAAATAAAATTTAAAACGGAGTCCCAAATATTCGGACCCTCGGCATAAACATGGGATAGTGGTTTTAATAAAGGCCCCCATCAGAGTGGATCAGCATCCATATTTTAAACCCATTTGTCTCGTTTTTGGAAACTTATCATCCTGGAGTCAAATTCCAAGTAGGCTCTAAAACATGTGACAAATGTGACAAGAGCCTTCCCTTTTTCTTTCCTAAAAAACAAAACAAAACAAAACAAAATAAGTTGCATGCTTACCTAAAGAAGTCATTCTTACAATACAGCCTCCCCTCTCGTGAAAAGCACTTCTCTGTCAAACTGCATTTGCACTCGCAGCACTGGACACATTTGATGTGCCACGGTCTGTCCAAAACTTTCAGCAGGAACCTATCAAGAATAGGCTTTTCACAGTTGGCACAGTGAAGCATCGTCTGGACCTATTTCCAGTCCAGTGTGTGAGTGTGTGTGTGTGAGAGGGAAAGAGAAATTTCTTTCTCCAACGTCCTCGATGTTGACTGGATTTTTTTTTTTTTTTTTTTTTTTTTTATATGATCCAGCCAAGACCAAGCTCCACTGCGTCCAAATTCTTCAGGATGCTCAGGCTACATCACCATCCTCTGAGTTTAAAAAGGTATTCCGACAACAATCCACATCCGGCCGACGCGCTCCAAACGACAGATTGACTGTTGAATGAAACTATCAGACAGCATTTCCGAAATAAAATTACAGACTGGAGATCACAGCGGGCCCGTCAAGACGATCCGGGCTGCGCGTATTTACAGTAAAGCACAGTGGGTTAAAACAAACATAGTGGCTTTTAAATCAGTATTCCTCGCTGTTACGTTTAAGGTAGAGAAAGATGTCATCAAAGCGCCATGAGCGGGCTCAGCATTGTCATTTGCGTCCCACTCGCTCCTGTGATGAGCTCCCAGTCTGAGAGTAGAGCTGTAATGAGCGCACCTTGTCAGAGTCAGCCTATTAGCCATTCAGAAAGCTGCGATGTCAGCCCCGCGAAGACCAATGAGCGGCCGCTTCCGTTCACTACGACGCCTCGGTGTTCAAATAAAATAAAATAAAATAAAATAAAACAAAATAAAATAAAACAAACAGGACTCTTTCAATGCAGTTTTAAACCTCAGAATGTTAAATTAAAATTAGAAATAACGATTTTATTATGGGAAGACAGCGACAAAAGAGAGGTATGTTCGTGACAGAAAAATAAAAACAAACATATAATAATATATAGGAAAATATATAGGAAAAGTAAAACCAGATTTTAGTGAGAGATTCCTGAAAAATCCTACATAAACTACACTATTTTATGTAGAATTGTACAAAACGTATTAAAAATAATACCAATATTACTACGACTACTACTATTGGTATTATTACTACTACTACTGCTACTACTACTAATAATAATAAAAGGATGTATTCACTTCTCTCTCAGGACTTGCCAGCTGAGAGCCAATGATGATGTCATATGAATAAATGATTTCCCTCGGAAAAGGCCGGAGAATAAGACTGAACCAGTGGCAGGTGACAGATTATCAGCAGGTCTTTCCCCCGCAGTGTGGCGAGAGGACAGATGAACGCGCTGAACACAGGCTTTTCACACAGATGAATGTCGTGGCCCGGCATTATTCTTCATTCCAGTGAAAGGACAAGGATCACTAATGGTTCTAATCTCTGGCGATAGGCCGCCTCTCATAGATGCTATCTGGCTGCGCTGGTGCGCTGGGGAAGGAGAGATAGCGCGTTTCCCCCATGCAGGCTGCCCGCTCTGTGGGCCCCTGATACGTAAGGTCCCGAAAGTGTGGAATTAAATGTGGGTTGAAGAGAAAAATCTTTATTTAAATTTTTTCTTTTTCTTTTTTTTTTAAAAAAGAAAAGAAAGAAAAAGAAAGGTTTATCTCCTTTGCACGTTTAAAAATATATTTTCTGTCAGGAAAATGATGACAAGCACGGTCAAAATTCAATGTCAGCATATCATTTCTTTTTTCTTCACAACAATTTTTTTTTTTTTTTTTTTTTTTTTTTTTACAGTTTGGCAGTGAGTAAATCAATGGGTAGCTTCAACTGAGTCAGGGTAGGGTGATAAGACGTTATGGATTTATTGAGCCTCCTGTGCCCCAATCTCTGTAAACATTTTCCTAACTGCAAGAACTTTGCTGCTGAATATGAATTTATGAATTATCTTGGTTTTTGCACATAGCTGTCCTCATCTGCGGTGAGACTTTTCACCCAAACTCATCCTGCACTCCCACATTTTATTGCACACAAGTTATTGTGTCAGAACTCTTCAGGTGTGCTCGTATGTTATGTTTTTATATTCCTGCAGCATCGTGGTCAGCACCTCATGCACTTTGTTTTTAATGAATAAAAGAGCATAGAAGCTGTAACTCCTCTGGCAAAGGATTTAACCTTTACTGCTGGATGAGAATTAGACCATCCTGCCACTGTAAATGCAACGAGGATAAGAGGGTGCATTTTAAACCGTTCATTCCTTCATAAAGCATCGCTTGACGTGAACTATAACCAGTGATGATGCAGAAAACCTTTACGGACCTTGCAGTGTGCAGGACGTTCATTCATCCATTCATAAACAGCCACAACTGAAATTATTATGTATAAATGTTATAAGGAAGACTTGCAATCAGAGAGAGCAATACATGCCCCATAATGCCACAGTGAACGCGTTGCTTTATGGGCAAAGTGGTTCTGGTTCGGAAAGAAATAGCATGACAAGTATGACAGATATAAGATAATCTTTTGCTAAAAGAAGAATAATAAATAATAAAAAACAGTGTAACAGATGGGTCTGATTACCCCTTTTATTATTTATTGGAAAAGTGGAAAGTGTGAATGCATTACTGCAAAATCCAAGGGAAACTGATGCACCAATACATACACCTCGGACCATAGACTACGACTAATAATCAGAATAAAGACTTCTTGTACCTCTATTCTATTTGTAAACCTGATCTCAGATGTCTGGATGTAACCATGCACGACAATGAAAAGGCCAGAAGGGAGAACAATTATCCCCGAGGTGCATTAAAGGCAAGTTGGATTAGCCTCTCCTCAGTGAGGTTGTGTTTCTCCATGAGAGGTGTTGATTGGAAGCCAGGCCCAGCGAGCTGGCCCCCAGCACCACTCACACACTCACACACAAGAGGCCTCTGTGCAGCACTGGAATCTGGCAGGGTGCGCACTGTTTGTTTTGGAATGAAAAAAGCATGTCATTAGTGTTTGTTAATTGCAGCTAATTGGCCCTAACGAGATGAACAAGGCCACCCACCGGGACCATTCATACAAATAATTTGGAGAAAACAAAATTAATTACTAGATGCTAATTAAAGTCAATTAAAACTGATTAGGCAGTAGTGGAAGGGGAAAGTTGGAGACAGCGGCAAGTCACAATACGGAGGGACGAGCATATTTGGCAGCTTAAAGAGCTTCATGCTGCGACACAGGAAGACCTTTCCTCCTTTGTCCCCATATACCGAATGTATTTTAACAGTCCATTCCTATTGTTCAGATGGAACAGGATTTAGCAGAAGCGACATGATAACCATGGCTTTCTGTGATGAGGATTACTTGCAAAGGTTCAGACAAGAAGACTTAGACTCCTTCCAAAGCAAACTTTTCCGTTACACAATGAAATCTCACTTTTACCTCCTTTAATGTTCCTCTGCTAGCTGTCAGTGGAAACAACACACTCCATTGAACAGTATTAACATAATGGCTATGATAGATATTTTAACGGGTGTCTTTCCATAAAATACAAAAATAAAAAAAAAAATAATACTCTTTGCCATAGACACATTTTTAGACTTATATTGATCAGGCTTAACATTATGACCATCTTCCTAATATCGTGTAGGTCTCCCTTGTGCCTCCAGAACAGTTGTGGCTCATCAGAGAATGGACATGGGCCTTCTGAGGGTGTCCTGTGGTGTCTGGTAACAGAATGTTGTTAGTGGGGGCCTTTGGGTACTATGGGCTGAGGGGAGGAGCCTCTGTGGATCATCCCACAGATACTTGATCAGTTTGGGATCTAGTGAATTCTGAGGCCAGGTCAACACCTTGAGCTGTTCTTCATGTTTTTTTAGTTGTTCCTTTAACGTTTTCTGTGTCAGGCTGCATCCTGCTGGGGATGGCTGCTGCCATCAAGAGTGTCATTGTTATGGGGTGTGGGTGCCTGGCCTGGTCTAGGTGAGTGGTACATGTCTAAGTAACATCCACATGAATGCCAGGTCCAAAAGTTTCCAGCACTAAAAATGTTATCTACATCTCCGGTCATAATGTTGTGGCTGCTTGTGTATAATCGATTTAAATTTACTTTAGTTCCCAACAACGTCATGAATAGAACTATACACAACAGTATGTACGTTGGATGGATAATTTAGTCAATTATTTGTCCTCAAATACAAGTCAGACAGGCAGGTGTGATATGAAAACGCACAGAGATTGCACTGCATGCTATGTGGTGTTGATTAACAGATGTTTTCTTCGCACAAATTTTAAAAATAGACACAATTTTCAATAAGTGGAAACAACAGGTGTAAAATGCAAAATGCAAAAAAATTAAGTCTTCTCGGTGTGAGGGTTAATTCCTCAAACCAGTGTATCACTCTACACTGCAAGCTCCTGCAAACTAACCTTAAAATTAATTCAGTGAGTCTGTAAAATACTTTACACATGAACTGAATATTATATTAATGAAAGTAGGATTTGTTGCAGGGCTGAATGGGTTGAATCAGACATTTTTTTTCTTCATTTTTTGTTAGACTCCTCTGTAAACTGGTTTTGTATGATATCTGAAACTGGTTTTAATTAAACCTGATTATGCATGTCTGAGAAATGAAAACACTATTTGCATTCCCCCTGCTTTGCCCTCACTGACCTTAAATCCTCAATGTTTTTTAAAGCTGAGAAGAACAGCTTGGCATGCACCCGCTACACAACACACATCTACTGTCTGTGCGCAGCCTGTGCTCGAATGAACAGTCCCTTCAATCAAGTGCAATTACTGGCCATTACCCATTTGACGATAGCAACAAAAGGTGAATATGGCGGTCAAGATTGAGGGGGGGGAGGGTAACAACGTGGACTCTGCGCTGGAAAGGCTGCACCTCCGCGTTCAAAATGACACATTTACAAGAACTGGAAATCCCAAACGTGCAAGGGGTGAGGGCCGAAAAGAAAAGAGTAATCCTTATCAACCATATTTACACTGACCTCAAATAATATCAGGGTTTTGGTCTCGTTCAGACACTCAGCTTCAGTCTAAAAACTACAAATTTATGTGACTGATTGTTTGCTTATAATAATCTCCATATTGAGTCAGAGGGAGTGGGGATAAGCCACCCATCAAACTACATCCTAAAGTATCCGAGAGAGATAAAAACCCCCATGTGTGTAAACAGAACACTGCAGAACACTATTAAATTAAATTGAGATAGTTGCTGCATGCACAATACTTGAACGTGAAGAGTTGGCCGCATGATAGAGGCGTCGAGTGCAGCGAGTGGTGGGGATCAAGCAGTGTCACGCAGTTTGCATGAATGAATACGCCTGTGAGGCAGCGTATGCGGGCGCACAGACAAGAAAACCTGCCCCATCCGAACGGGAGGCGAGAGTGATCTGCCTGAGGGGCCGTTCAGCGAGAGGGCCCAGGGGACCGAGTGCCCGCGGCCCCGGTGATGATGGTGATTGATGCGGACACAATTCAGACACCCCAGACAGTGCAGCAAATTAAAAGGCTATTTTGTAAAGTTGTAAAGGAGCAGAATGGCAGAGGGGAGAGATGAGCCCCCCCACCACCACCTCACTCACTCCCAGCTTCTCTGTCATACCATCAGCTTCTGTTTGGTTTCCTTGGTGTCATCAAGTCCCTGAGGGAGGAGGGCTATTACAAGCCTTTCATGCTCACTCACACTGGATACACCGCTGATGCTGCTTGTGCACATATGGGAGTGTGTACGAGTGTGTGGCAGGAGGGTGAAAGACCACTCCCTAAACCGCTGTTTTATTTCGCAGTGTTGAATGTATTTTCTGCATAGTGTGTGCTTTTTAAATGTTAATTCATTTCTTAATTTCTCCTCAAAAGTTATTTCTATTTTTCATGGTATTGTATTTCTGTGCAACTGTGTAGCACTGTGGAAATTTTGTTTCGCAAGGGGAAATAAAAATAGAGCTTTCTGGCTTACTATTGATCAGCAGATGAAAGTCAAGTAGCAATATTGATGAAGCATCCACTGGTAAGTGTACCTGTGGATGTTCTCAACTGATAAAAGTGAAAGCCACAGTCGGCCAACTGTGCATTCGTTCCTTATCTGTACATGATTTACAAATCATTCATCCTCAGTCTGAATTTAATTGACCCAGCTGACCTCAGGATGCACCCGTGGCGTCCTGCCTGGGAGCGGTGTGTGTGGGGAGAGGAGATAGACTGACAGACTGCATCGGGCTATAGGTAGAGCAGCCATCGGGGAGGACGACTCACACGGCTGAGGTCAAACCGGTGTCAAGTGGGGAGTGAGGCCAGCTGAGCAGCCTGGGCTCACGCATTGTGCTCATCAATGCAGCTGCTGTCAGTTATCAGGAGTGCAGGCAGGGGTGGGGTGTGCGGGGGGTGCGGGCTGCTTTGATAGAAAGGGCCGTGCCTGTGTGGAAGTTTAGGGGAAGCGGGAGGGGGCGTTGTTGGAGCTTGGGGGCATATGGCCCTACAAGAGGAAAATGACTCTTTTCCACGCAACACATGCCAGATCTCTCACAAGCAGGTCACCTGCTCCACTAGGCTGCTCACGTCTGACACTTTACTATGTCACATTATTATTTAGTATTAAAAATCTTAAAAAAATATATTCTAAAGGTGCAGTTATTACATTTAAGACCATTTATAATATCAGAAATTAAAATTAGATCAGAGGAACAAACATTCTGATACTTTTCTGTACTTTTCAGGATAAAATTGTAGGAACATGCCTTATAATAATACTAAGAGGAACAATAATATGACAGAATTCAACAGTTTGAAATCAAACTTATTAAAGTTATTTTCAGTGCAGAAGAACATTCTGAAACATGACAGTATTTTCATTCCTACTTGTGCTCCCTGGTTCATATTATCTCCTATATGGCTGCTGCAAGCTCAGTCAGGGGTGATATGTTTCAGGCTGCAGTAAAGAGGCTTGATTCCCAGACCTAGCAGTCCAGCGTCAGATATAATCAGCCTTACTGCAGTAGGGTCACGACTCTTGCTGGAATGGCTTGACTGGCCTATAGCAGCTTATCACCTGCTCCCACGCCGCCCAGCCCGACCACTGAATACTGACTACAAGAGGAGTTGGGGGGGGGGGGGGTATCCACTGTATAAATCGATCAGTGCTCACGCAGATACATCCCGCTAAGAGGTCACCAAGGCTGCGTAATGTGTACACTGTCAAGTCAATAGGAAAATATTAGCTAAACAGCTTAACAGAGAGGGAGAGAACACAAACACTGCATGCATGAAAGGATAGATGCATGTGTCAGACATCCCAGTCTGCTTCCCCGGGTGCATCTGTCAGTCTCTGATCTCTGAGTCGTATGCAAGCAGGGGGAGCTATAGATTCTGCATTAGAATAAGAGCGGACTGTAAGAGTGCCGTAGACAGACTGCGTCCTGATGCGGCCGCCCACCCTTGTCTTTTCAGCTGGGCCTTCTCATACTTGCCCTTTCATTCCAGTAGCTCTGAGGGACTAGGATCGTCCCAATGCACTAAACAGATGGGCGTCTCACAAAGGGCCCTGCTTCTTGGCAAGCTGGTGTCCTACATGGCTGATTACACCTAAATACTGAACCCAGAATTGATACAGTGGCTCGTGGGCACATTATGCAATGAGGTGGCAGGACAGACACACAAAAAAATAAATAAATAAATAAATAAAAAGATGATATAGGTTGAAACCCGCCTGCATTGTTTAAAATTCTAATTCCATTCTTACATTAGATAAAGGAGGGGTTTATCAACTGAGAGAAGCCTTGCAATATTTCACATACGATTTGCAAAATGCAACATGCACTGGACTAGACCTCAGAGACGAAGATCATGTTATTATTATTTTATGTTGAGCATTAGTTCTCTTTTTTGGCTTCAAGACAGATTCATGTCTTCCAGCCCATATCCCACAGTGCTGGAGAATTAGCTGAAACGTGTGAAGTACAGGGGCTTGTCCTTTAAATTCAGAGGGAACCTAATCAATCATCGGCCACTCTGCATTCACACTGTCAGAAGTGACAACGGCATTGTCACAACACTGCTTTGCACGAGTTACTCCATACTACCAGCACCTTTCATGTTATATCTACCATGTGTTGAATAAAAACCCCAGCACTGTGGTCTGACTGCCATTGATTATTAATTGAACTGATTATTGCTCTAAATGAAGCATCAGCATTGTGAAAAGAACCAAACACGCACATTTTTTCTTTCTCAAAGCCCCCTTCTTTGTGACAGGAGTATTGTCACTGTGTGTGTGTGTGTGTGTTTCTGCATACATCAGCGTGTCCATTCTCATCTGATGCCGTGTATGTGCACATAAGATAGAGACGAGCAGACAGAGGGGAGTGAGTACATGCCTGTAGCCAGACTATCCACATTTTTCATCAACATGAAGAGAGAGAAGAAGAAAAAAAAAAAAAATCTGGGCTCCTTATCAGCAGCTGTGTCCTTTCCTTCCTCTCAGACTGCCCTCCCATCCCTGTCTGGCCTCCTAGATATGCTAATCGCTATGTAAGAATATCCTGTTGGCTAATTACCATACATTACCCCGTGCTCATCTCCAGATTAATTCTTCATGTGCATAATCGCATTTGGGCTCCTTTCCCAGCCCAGTGTTAAAGGTGAAACATGGGTAAATACAATTTACATTGGTCGGACGTTATTGTTTGGAATGCGTTAGCGCCTCTTACCTCCAGGATATTGTGTGCAGACGGATGGCTGAATGAGAAGGATTATCTCTTCTGTCATAAACTGTCCAGGCTGCTGGATCTTAGAGAGTTGTAATACCACCACCCAAGGCTGTGTTCAGCGGTGGATTTCCTTGCATTATCTCTTGTGTTTGGATGGCTTCATATTCATTTTGATATTCATGCAACTGATCTCCTACAGTGTAACTGTCAGTGGAAAATCCTTAATTACTACATAAAATAGATTACCTTTTGCGTATGTTTCAGCGGTGCATGTTGACATTGCTTTAGCGCTATTTTGAAATAACTGTTTGAATTAGAATGAAGTGTCCGAATAAAATAATAAAAGACATTTTAAGCGGTTTAAGAATTTGCACTTTCCAAACAATAAGGACATTTAAATAAGTAGTAGAAGTATGTTGTGGCGTGGCTGATCAATGCATTCTAGTCACATGATGCTGCAACTAGAACGTCCCTGTACTAATAGCACCTCCCCTATTTTTATGTCTCATTTGAATATATTGAGTGGGCCATCTGTAAGCCATTTATCTACATCAAAAAGCCGTTAGAATTGCCTTCTCCTCCCCCTGGCCCTGCCTCAAGCCCACACATACAAATCAACACGGGCATGCATATGTTGCTGCGAGCAGGCAAACGCACATCCAGAAAGCGCTAACAATTTGTCTGACAAGCCTAAAAAGATGTGTATTTTTTTACATTTTCACATCTAGGATTATTTTTAATCAGCATTTCTTTTTTTTTTTTTTACCAGTCTTTTCTTCTGTGTACATTGGAACCCTTCAGTCCCACTACAGCATCCGTAGATGTCTGCCTGACACTCACCATTATCGTGGAACACAAGAAGCTGCTTTAGTGTGATCCTCCTGACAACTGATGCATATGTCTCTGTCTGCAGACCTTTCCGCAAAGCTCTGCTGCGGCGGCCGCGCACATGACCCTTGTGAACAAACCATAAAAGCACTATTACAAGAGTAATGACCAAATTTAACAGTTTGCCTCGGCACACCTGGGTTCCAGACGAGGACTGTATATTTCCTCTGACAGTCCCAACATCTCTGCGGAGAGCAGCCAACCAGAACGTAACTGGCAAGGTCAATATCCCTAGAGAGAAAGAGAGGAGTACTTTAAAGATGTGGTGCATTTGAGGGTTCCCATTTGTGGCTGAAAGGCACAGGTTACAGAGAGGAAGAAGGCTTATAAGGCTGTTAATTCTCATAATACTGGAATGAGACAGCAGACGGGGTGGTCAGGTAAGCTGGGTAGGTTGTTTTTGCAGTTTTACATTTCATTTTGTCAAAAAAAGGTCTGGAAAACATGAAAGATCCTGTATGCCGTGTGAATTAACGTGTAAATAAAGTCTGGTTGAAAGTCCATTGTGGAAGTAAAGGCAAAGTCAGAAGGTTTCATTCACGTTATACAGTTCTAATGTGCTAATGCCTTTGGAGTTTGCATTGCTTTAAAGTCACAAAATAATCCTTTCTTTAAATTGGTCCCACGATATGGAGAGGCAGGGAGGCCTCCTTATGATATCAAAGAGACAGAGTACTTCAAACTATATATTATTCATATCACACTTGGTCACCCTTTGGCCTGCCAGACTGAGAGGGGCAGTGTAGGTGGTGATTCAGGGGAGAGCACAGAGAAAAGTGCTAATGTACTGACAGAGAAGAACATCTGATCACAGACCTGCGTGTCTGAACAGTCCTGCTGGGTGGCTAATAAATCCAAATGCAGACCAATGGAAGCTGGTACAAAGTGAAATCTAACAGGAAAAGGGAACGATGGAAAGCTGGTAGATGGAGAGATGAGGAGATGTAGAATGGGAAGCTAGGGATAATGGAGCAGAGGAGAGCGGAATTCAGAGCTGAGCAGAGGAAGCTGGGCTGATGAAGAGAGGTGGGTTCCAGGGCTGAGAGGCAGGGGCCAAGGGTGAGTAGATGAGAAGTAGGGAGCAAGGGCCAGAGGGTAGCACACAATCTGCTAGGGTGGAAGTGGTAAGGAGGACTTGATTATGAAACTGGTTATAACTGGTAGGGCTCTGCTCTGACTCCAGCACGTCTGCCTCTACTCTCAAGCACACAGGCACCCAAGGAATCAGGAAACAAACAAACAAACAAACAAACAAAAAACGGTCAGGTTGAGGAGACGCTAGACGCCACCTTCTTCATAAAAGACATGTTGACATTTCAAGGACATGCTTCTGCTGTGCACGGTTCACTATCAAGTCTCACTGGGACATTGCTAATTCCACCTGTGCTTTCTGTGGGTAAGTTTACATGGACGCCGGAAATCTACAAATAATTGAAATAACAGCTCCATAAGATCAAAATGGCCTCATATAACCACCACAGTTGGAATCTGTTAATTGTAAAATATTAGCACCTGCTAACTATGTGGGGTAAACAAGCAAGAAGTTTTCAGGACAGACGGACAGAGACACATCGGTATTGTTTGAAATGATAAAAGTGGTCGAATAATTCTGGGACTTCTCATCTTTTGGCGTCTTCTTCTAATGAATGAATTCAGTTTTGTCATTAAAAGTTTGGAGGGAAACATCTTCTGTAAAAGCACAGACACTTTGCAGATATAAAAAAAAGTTACATTACAACTGATCTACTGGGACATGCAAATATCTTTTAGGTCCATTTTATTTAGCATCCACGTAAATGGTTCAATTGGAATCTGCAATCAGGAAGATTTCAGTTGGACTGATGAAATATTGTGACATCTGAATCTCATCTAAATGCCTGCTGTTGCATGAGTGCAAAGTTAGACATGTCAAGACATGTAGTGGGGTAAGAAGGTTGGGAACTGACATTAACACTATGAATGAACAAGACATGGAAAATCTATGACATGGAAAGACACAAACTAGGCATAGAAACAGTAGGACACGACGAAGAAGAAAGGTGAAGGCAAGGCTACATGTGACGAGACACAGGCGACACAAATCAAGACATAACACAAGGAGAAAGCAATGACCTAATCAAAGCACGGGGAGCAACACGTAACAGGAAATGAAGAACTTAACAAAATAAAACAGGAAACTGAAAAATGGGAAACATGAATGAAACTCAAAACATGAACACAGGAATCAAAAAAACAACCATGACAGTAAATGACAAGACATGACAAGACATGCTTTTTCAGTTTTCCAAAGAAACTCCAGTTTTCAAGCAATTCTTTGCGATGAGATTTTTTTTGAAAACACTAGGTGTGGACCTCTATAGTCAAGTTTTATTTGGCCATTAACAATAAAATGATCTTACGTCACAGTGATTTCACATCCATGCTGGTCATTATCCTGTACCGGACAGAACCTCACATGGCCGCCACTCTTACATTTCCATGACAACTATCCAGCTACTTGTCCAAACAGCCTCATCAATGCAGATGTAACATTTGTCATGTCAATAAAGCTATTTGCAGGCAATTGATCAGCTGCAACCTCTGGGTCCTCATGAGAGTTGAGTGAGAATTAAAGAGTCAGACAGAAAGAAGGAGTGAGAATCGCTGACTCTATACATCTGACCTCAGATAATAACATGGAACCTGTGGCCGGCTCCTCGCGGTGCCTTGCTGAAGCACGACTATCAGCTCTACTCTGGAGAGAGTGAGAGGTAAAAGAAGCATGACATTGTACCGCTGTCCTCTATCAGGAGTTGTCAGAACTCAGCATCAAGGCCACCGTGTAGGGAAAGGAAGGGACCACTTTCTGAATGCTGCAGGGTCGATAGAGAGTTTGATCCACTCTTTGCCAAGTTCCCCTCAAACAGTAGTGCGTGGGATTACGTCTCTTTGTGTTTCTTCTCAAGCATGCAGCAGGTGATCAAGCAGCTCACTGCATTCCTACTTACCCAGAGTGCTTTAGGGTATCCCCACCATGGAAAGAGGAAAAAGAAGACATATCTATCAGTTGAACAAAGCCTTCCTGCTTTTTGAAAAGAAGAAGCAAGATCAATTACTACCTCCAGTTTGTGAAGACACAATCAATTGTGTGTGACTCTTGTCCCCTCAATGGAGATGAAGGAACAATCACAGAATACGGCCATTTCAGGGTCACAGCAGATTTGGACGGAAACCTTTTGGTTGAGGTGTTTGTGTTGTGTATTGATTTTTTCGTTTCTCTTCCTCTGTCGCTCCAAAAACATGCCCATCTTTCAGGAGGCAAATCACTCATTTGTGGCTGCCCGGCTTTGTGTCTGAGGATATTCAAACCTGTTCTGCTCTTCCTTTTTTTTTTCTGATACTGTCAAAAATATCCCCCCCACCAAAAACCACATATTCTGCGACTTTTCTATTTTGAAATGCTCCTGTAAGAATCTTTAAGTCAAAATCTTCTAATCTGCATTTTCTGTCATTCAGATTATAAAAAATGTATGCTAATAAGATCTAGATGTCAGTACCGCCAGTCTGGGGCAACAGAAAAAAGAAAAGATAGATGAGACACAGAAAAAGATTAATATTAAACAAAACAATGTACAGTTTTATGATCACCAAAGAGTGTAAATGTTGCCTTGGTGGCGTTTGTATGTAAGAAGATCTCCATTTTAATTTCTATTAATCTCCTAAAATAATTCTTAATTCTATTTGTCACCCAGAGGATTAGCCTGCTTTATTCCACTACATCTGTTGTTTACCTCATTTAATTTGATACACTTTAGCCTGCCTGCAACCCAACAATCAAAGTCTTTCTTTTTTAACGTAATCCCTGATTGGCATGGTACGATCCTCTAGGATATTAATATAATGCGAACAAGAGGTTCAAAGTGTGCCAGTTTTATTCAAATTGCTGCTTTGGAAGCTTTGCACCAGTGCATTCAGCTGTACACATGACATTGGACGGTGCAAACGCATTGGCAGACAAGGTATCATACAGTGTGACATTAAGATCACATTATATAAATGCTGACTTCACCACTGAAGTGTCATTTAAAGGAATTGTCCTCTTATCATTCTGTGTACCTCTAAATTAAATATCTTTTTTTTTCTTTTTTCTATGAGCACCGCGGTCAAACCAGTGGAACATTCTTTCTAACCACAACAACTACGGAGGAACCGCATCTCCTGTATGATTCTTGGTGGAGGGGGACGAGTAACGCCACGGCAAAGAGGTAGTGACCTGCCACTGAGCATGAGCACGGTCACAATTATGCATAACTTTAAGCTCTGATATAATTCCCCCTGTACAGCTGTCAAGAATGTATAATTTACCTATAGAGACTATTTTTGTCCCAGGCTGTAAACTACTTGCTCTGTAAAGTGGGACATTTTAACATGGAGGTGTGGTGTCAGTGTGATTTAATGTAAGGCGTTTAAGGACAGGCAGTCTTTGGTAGCTCTTGGCCTTCACCATTGACTGCATTTTGTCAGTTTAGTATATATTGTTCTCTTTTGAATGAGCAGAAGGTGAAATGAACAGTTGTTGTTTTTTTACCACACATTGTTGGATATAATGAAAATCATTGGTTGCATGTTACTTAACAAGGGGTCTCAATGTTAAGTGCAAGGAAAAGGCTTATACGTTACAAATATTGATTGTCTACATAGTATGCTATGGTGCTCCCTCTCCAATCACATTCAGGATTTGCCCCACACTAATGCACTGGTCGCTTTCTCAAGTGGTAGCAACACTTACACTGACTTCAAGTTGAGAATAAATCAACCTGTAGAGGATGTAGAGCATTAATGAGCTGAGGGACATAGTACAGAAAGATGGAAAATGAGAACTGGGACCATCTGTCAGTGCTCGTGATGAATGGAAACGGACCTTCTCCATCACCGAGCGCTCCTTGTATTTTCCACCACCTCGGACGACACTTTTCTCATCAGTCATGTTTTGTACATTCGTTGCAAATTACTCCATCAGACACTGCGAGCACCTGTCCGTCCGACAAAGGGGGAGCGTGATGCCTCGCGGACAGGTGAGTGACAAGGACGGGAAAAGCGTCCAGAGGCAGCAATGAGACAGAAAAGAGAAGAGGGTGGAAAAGAGCGAAGGATGAGAGGAGCCAGGGACTCCTTTGAACGCGAATTCCCCTGGGTGAGCCAGTATCAGTCAATCTGGGGCTAATTCATGTCAGAGTGTGTATGCTATCTCCTTGATAGGCCGGCAGAAGGTTGATAAAATTCAAGTGGAATTGAAGTTAGATGCACAAGTGGACAGATATAACAAGACTGAAGAGAAGAGGCATTTTGACTTTCATAGATATTCCTCTGATGTTCCCATGAATTTTTTTCTGTATTTCTACATTATTGGCCAGTCTGTATATAATATATAAATATATAATAATATACTTTGGGTTGTAAAATAGGAGAACAAAAAAAATGTAAAGCCCATTTACACATTTAAAATACAACATTTTGTATTGCTTCATAAAATAAATTTTAGTGTCACCATCATTTCTAGAAGACCCAATTGAAATGATACATTGAACCTCATGGCAAAATATTAAGTTACATCCTTTTTTTAAAAAGCAAAAAAACAAAAACAAAAAACAAAAAAAACATTTACGGCCTATTGTCATTTTTCCCAGTGCAGTCTTAAACAATGGGAATCCTACACCATCAGAACAGCTGTGGAAAGCTACTTCAAGAGATTTAAACAACAACAAAAATCTATTTTATTTGTTGTTCCTCCCCCGATGTATTTCATTTATTTTATTTTATTTTGCACAGTGCCGAAAATACAAAATATCAACCCACAAAATGAGATTATGGAGAAGCGTTAGTGAAGGAGCACTGGGTCGTCAGTCAGAAGCAGGTGAGAAAGGGGAGCAGATGGTCACGCTAAGGCTCCGTGTCGAGTGCATAGTGTGCCCTTGGGCGCTAGGAAGCAACATCTAAATGAATATGATTTGTGCACCTTTGATATGTAAGAGGATTATACCTTATGTTCAAACACGGAGTTGTGAATGGCCTCAGATGAAAAGTGACACAGAGCAGAATAGAATTAGAGGCTCCTGAAGGACTTCTTCATTCATTGTTAACTTCTTCCCTAATCCTTATTAGGACGCACAGGTCTGAGGGAGTAGCCGCGGCTGTGGGGACATGTGCCCCCATTGTGTGTCTGATGGTTAATTGTGCTGTCATGGCAGGAGGAGGGGAAGGCAAATGGAAAGAGAATGAGGGATCAGGAAAGTCCATAAAGGCCCCCCGCTCGTCATGGGTGTTACTCAATCTGTCGGAGGCCTGATCCTCTGTGCTGTTAAGTATGAAGTGCGGAGCAGAGTCGCATGGCGCTCAGCATGCGACACGGGATACATCGCACATGTGCTCGCACACACAAATCTGCAAATTAAATGCAGATCTATAGAGGAAAAACAGCGAGCACTATTGGAACACCAGTGTAATTTTCATCATGAAAAACTGATTCGATTCAGAAAATGGAGGCCTTTGATTTCAGGCCTTGTCCAGACAGTTCAGGCTGCTGTGACTGGATCGATTTGCAGATGAAGGAAGAGGGTAGTGTATTTCATGTTGTGATAGTGTAATTTGTTTCTACACTGATGCCACTGTGTTTATATGTTTATATGAGTTCCTGAAATCACACACTTGTCTGTCAATGGCTACATTTACTTCAGTACTGAGCTAATAACCAGAACAATATTCCTTTAATAATTTAAAAATGTCTTATAGAACCAGTTCAGTCAGAACAGTTTGCCTCAGTTGGAGTGAGAGTAGGAAAATATTAGTGTAACACATTCTTTCTGCAAAATGTCTGAATCACATGTTGTCAGTAAGTTATAACTTATGTTATATATCCGGCAGATTCAACAGTGCAGTGCAGTTATTAAGTTCACGTTAAATAAGACACATTCAGACAGATTGAGGTTTTGGGCCATTTAACACATCTAGTCAGATCATTTAATATAAAGTCCTCTAAACAGTTGAACATTGTGCATGTAAATGTAACCAGTGTGATAGAGCATTATCCGAACTGCAGCCTTGTCTTTGTAAAGCTCTCTGCACCGTATCTTCTCCTCTCAGACGCGGGGCATCGTGAATGTTCCACGTTGTTTGTATTCTCCAGGGTGTGCAAGTTTTCCCCCACCCACGTTCTCCCACCACCGCCGCGTGCCCCGGTCTAATGCCACAGCGCGCTGCTTTGACCCCGGCATGCTCGCAGAGACGTTGTGGCAATACTATCATGTAAATGAAGTCAGGCTCATTTCAAGTGCCTTTGGGAGACCAGCGGTTTATCAGAAACAAGCCTGCCAGAGCAGCTCCGTATTGTCCATTCATTCACACCAGTGCACAGGGACCATGTGGGACTCATATTCACAGCCCAAAGGTCAGCATCAGAACTAATGCATGTGGCGCTGCTTGCATAAAAAGCAGTTCAGGTCTATGTTTAAATTCTAAACAATGGCAAGAAGACACAATTCAAGATATTTCTTTATATTATGCTTAAAGGCATCAAGAATTTCAATCTCTCAGTTTTTGCTGGGAGATAAAGGATACTTCTTATGGGCAGTACTATAATGGAAGAAGCAGCTCAAGAATATTTATTAAATCAAATCCAATTCATGTGCATGACACAGAGAGCAACGTACCCTGTTGGTTATTCTTGTGCTCACAGCTAACCATCAAAATGTAATCAAATCATAAAGCTATTGGGCCCCTCATTGCTTGTTTGTTTATGCGTTATTAGAGGCAGAGAGCTTCCCTGCTGTCAGTGAGAAAGGGAACTTACCATATGAACTAGAGGAGAACAGAAAAAGGACTTTGAACTGGTGATTTGTAAAATCGATCTGGATGGAAACCCTCCAATAACAAGTAGCATCTTTGCATCTTTAGTAGTGCATCTTTGCACAGAGCATGTGCAACTTCAACCGGTGAGTGATACAAAAATACAAACATGTGTCCATTTAAATAATAATAAAAAAGTATAATTGCCGACTTAATTTCATGGTGAATTACGACTATTTCCTCAAGTTAAAATGTGTGAAAATAACACATTCCTACCTTTTCCGAACAAGCAACTGAGACTTTAACTGAGACTTTAAACATTACCTTTTGCGCGTCTGTCGACGGCATGCTCGTGGTAATCAATTTTTTCGTTCCTTGTGTGCAGCTTTTGTCGGGAGGAGCGAAAGATTTGCCCCGCTTTTTTGTTTACACACACCAAATTGGAGACACCTTTTGCTTTAAGGGGTGAAATTTACTGGCAAGTCGGGCAACAATTCGGCCACGGGGCTTTGTTCAGCAGCGAATAGAAGTTATAATGAGAGATATTGTTGTTCCCTTTTAATGTACTGTATGCCCCTCCCCCCCGCACACAAAAAAAGAAAGAAAAATAAATGGCATAATTGTAGTAGTTAGAGCAAATTATAACACTTGCGGTTGTGGGTAAACGTTCTGTAAACTGCCATTAGAGGTGAGGAGGCTTTCTGGGCGCTATAAAACAGCACACAGAGCAGGTGGAGCAGCAACAGGCTTTAGCCTCCACAATCGGCCATAATAACCCCTCCATTTACTGTACTAACACCTCCCATCTCCCATTCTTCTGTGTGATTGAAGTACTTTGACAGTTTCAGTAGTTAGACGGTCTGCTTACTTTCTTATCTGTATCAGCCATGTTTTGGGTTTGTGTTCAAACTTTGCCATGCAGCATTATAAAGGCCTGTCCAAAAGCATCACATTCAGCTATCAGAGTTGGCTTTAATAATTACGGAATGACAATAGTTTTTCCAAACTTTTAAACGTCTCCCCAAAACTGTATTTTCCAGATTTTTCCACTTTACTATTAATTTCTGGATGGTGAGTGTACAAAATCATAGGGGAACTTCCTCCCCATTAGTGAGAGCTCTTCATTTCAAGAGTCTCAGATATTAGTGGCACTCCACTCAGGTGTGGTACAATTACAACAATTACACATGCAAAGTGGCTCTCGGCCCTCAGTGAGGAAACGTGTGCAATGGGAACGTCCGGCTGATTACCATTCCCACCAAACACTGCAGCCATAATGAGAGCGGAGTGCAGGGCTTCCCGAGGTCACGTACTCTGGCTGGACTTCTGATGTAATGGTATTCATCACTCTGTTGATATTCTCTGATGTGATAATGATCCACTTCTGTCTGCCAAGGGAAGCCCTCCTCCTAATCGTCACGTAGAGTGTACATACATGACATGTAAATGTTACTCGAGATTTCCAGTAGTGCATGTTGATTAAGCACTCGCTTGCCAGTTCATTAGGGACAGTGGTGAAATCAAATGCATTCTAATGTAACAGACCCGCACTAAATCTTGTCTTCATCAAGATGCAGCATCTGAGAGAGCTGTTGATTCAACTGTGTTGTCATTTTGGAGGCAGTGGTTT
The DNA here is from genome assembly GCA_005024645.1 of Planiliza haematocheilus. NCBI lineage: Eukaryota > Metazoa > Chordata > Actinopteri > Mugiliformes > Mugilidae > Planiliza > Planiliza haematocheilus. The sequence goes on along the minus strand of SRSE01000276.1, from coordinate 3,569,967 downwards.
GTAGCACTGCTGAATGGTGGGCCAGGCTAGATAACAAAAACACTTTAAATTTAATCCAGTTCAACAGCACTTCATCTAGTTGAATAACCACCCTTCTGATGCTGTTTCAACATGAACTGAACATTAGACCAGTCTTGAAGGGGTGTTTTAGTGCAGGACTGTTATATTAGAATTAGTGCAGGGCAACGATTAAATTTTTTACGATTAATCACGTGATTTTTTGTGATTAATCATGATTGCTTCGCTAATTAAAATGCATCTGTTTCTCACAAATTGGCCAGTGTATGTATAACGCCAGGGGTTTAATCATATGTGAGAACACTGTGCACAGTGTGTGCAAAGCATTATTTATTTGCACTGAATCACTTTGTAGTGATCATGTATATCTGTGTGGGATAAGAAGCCAAGCTTGCCGGGTCCGTGACCCCCATCATTCATCTCTGGGCTTAACCTCACCTCGCCTCCCTCCAGTGGCTTTTGTCTAAGACACAGACTTGATTCACAAGTAGCGCATGCCTGGTTTCTAACATCTCTTTAGCCAGTATCTTCTGACAAAGCTGTATGTCTGTGTCTTTCTTTCCTTATACATAATGATTATATGAGTTAAGAAAAAAGAAATCCCATTATCCCTTTGTCGTTACGCAGCACACAGTTGCAATGTTCCCTTTCTTTTTGCCTCTTTTTATGCATCCTCACATTTATTATTCAATAAATCCTTTCAAAACCTACCTCTTTTAAGTTTCACGCAAATATCATGCTGTGGGACCAAAGTCCTGGTCTCATTCTTCTATGACATGATTTAGATGTTTCATAAGAGCTGGCAGTGGCTTACGGGACATGTGTTTAATGTGTTAAGGTCCACGTGTATTTATCAATAATTACCTTTTACCAGTGACCACACTGTGATCTATGCATGACAAGAGTTTCCTGAAGCTTTATCATACTTATGAACACATCTACTGTGATTACCTCTGTATGTGAAACCCTACACATATGCTATTATGTGTTATTTTGTTGCTCTTTCAGAGAGTGATTAATGACAGACATTTGCGTTCGCATCTTAACATGGGCCATTAAAGGATAAGCTGTCTATTATTTTAGTTTATTAGAAGAAGAAAACACCTATAGGCCTCAGACAGAGCACTCAGTGTATGTTTAAGAAACATTCTACCTTTTTTTAATTTCTTCCAGCAGTTAACACTGCAGTGAAAATGATAGACTTCCTGAAGCACTGGAATCGTCCCACGACGGGGGTGCTCAAAGCTTTGGATACACTCTGCTGTTATAATAATATTCCTGGCAGGATGTCTAATAACTATGCTAATTATCAAAGAAAGAGAATTTTCCTCTTGATTGTGGCAGCTAGAGCGGTGTGGCGATCTGGGATACCAAACCTAAAGGCACTTGAAGGGAGCTCAGTGCGGAACTCATGCTTTATCATTAGTGCTATACAGTCCATTAACCAAAGCCTAGAAGACTGCAATTAACCCTGCAATCATTTATTTAGGCTCTATATGTATGGGCTTCATACTTAATCCACTCATATAGGCTGGGCATCATCAACTAAGCCTGTCAAGGCTCATCTTCTACATCTTTAGAGTCCTTTCTTCTGCTGAGGTTGATCACCACAGCAGAGAAACAGCTGCAGTCTCAGACATATTGTGAATGATGTTAACAGACTGTTAACAGAGTGTAGCTATACAGGTGTTTTAGCCCAGACTGTGAAGAAAAAAAGAAGTTCTGAGGCACAGCTCTATTCATTTTTTTTTTTCTTTTTGTAAGTTTTTCCCTTTTCATATGTTGAAAATAATACAAAGGTTAATATGTTCAGAGTTTTACCTTTTCCATTAGTAATTTGAACTAAATCTGACTATCTGACCAAATCTGATACAATAGCTCGTAGTTTGAATTACAAGGGCCTGCAAAGAGACAAAACTCTATTGCAAAGCAATAGGCTGTCAAATTAAATCCAGTCAGCTTTATTTTATACATATACACTGTACATGCACACATACAATTGGTTCTCTTAATTTAACTCTTTAAATTGAGTACCCTCGCAGCAGAGTATAGCAGTGCAAGGCGCTTGGGGAGCAGCATGGTTAAGTCACCTCAGCAGCAGACAAAGGGACATGGGGGGATCAAACCAGCGACCTCACAGTCTTAAAGCTGCTTCTCTGAACCACTTTTCCACAGCTTACCCAGTCCGAAATAAATAGATGTATAAGAGCAAAGGGTATTATATTTCCCTCTGAAATCTAGGGATGTTTAGTACATGAATTAACTTTCCACCTCAGTATGTTACTTCCCATTATTTGAAAAATGAGCTCCTTTTTTTTTTTTTTGTGCCGGCATGCTGCAAGTTGTCTCATCTATATATAGAACATATTAATACATACTGTTTAACATCAGTCATCTTACAGTGTGTGTAAAGTGTACAGGCTTAGACGTGTACAGCAAGGGAGGAAAAAGAACGAGAATGGACAGGAAATTACTTCTACCAGCCAACACAAAAATAACACTGTCATTAAGGAAGTAAAGAGGAATCCATAACCAGAGTTAATTAATATTTAGACATTGCTTTCCAAATGGACGCTGGTAGACTTTTTGCCTAATAGGCTGACACGCTTATATTACATTGCTGTTTTACAAATGGCTTTGGAATTGCATATACACAGTGTGAAACTGGCACGGGGGATGAATGAGTATTCACAAATCAGGCCTCTGTTAAGTTCTTCAGGCATTATGAATGGCTCATTAACAGGATGTCTAGTAAAACACAGCCGAGCATGAGATAGCAGTTGGCTCGTCTGACCGTATACAGAGGGAGTGTTGCGTCTCCAAAAGAGAAACAGGCGAGTGCAGCCTCCCTTTGTGAGTTTATGTATTTTTTATATATACATGACACATTTGTTGATAAAGAATCACAGTCTATCAATTGAAAATTCCTTCCAGCTCTTGCTCATGTATATTCAGGCATAACTGAATCATAAAATGACTAATTATAGGATAATTTCAAAATGCATTTGCTGAGTTATTAATCAAGACACTGTTAAAATATAGTCTTGTAGTCCCTCCTGGTTAACATATTAAAAAACGTATTAAAGTTTAATGTTTAATTATAAAAAGATCCCAAATGAAATATGCATGACTTTTAATGATCCAGGTGCTGCTTTTGATTCTTATTTGTGACTACAGCTCTTCCTTTGTAGCTCAGGCATCTTGAAATCCTGAAAAATATGAGGACCTGTTCAAAGGTAGAGCATTTTACAAATGAACTTGAACTTCAAACCAACAATGGATTTATTAATCTTTTAATGCCTGCCTTGTTCAGTCAAGTCTCCTCTTTGTTCATATTTTGTTTCTCATCCACCTGCTGTAGGCAATTTCCTCCCTTCTGGTCCTGTTCTGTTAACTTTGTGCTCTACACGCGCTGCTTAAATTCAAGATTAGTTATCCTGTTTTTTAATATACAGTCGCTTTATTTTGGGTTCCTGGATGTTTGCATCTGAAGCTCAAGGTTTCTGGATCTGGAGTTTGTGACCAGTTGTAATGTGCTTTCGTGAGTTAATCATATTTTTTTGTAAACTTGTTTAATATGGTATTATTCCCTCCAGTGACCCCAACGAAAAGAACCAAAAAGATAACGGTCCACTGGCTCTGCTAACTCAGTATTGTTTACTCCTCTTAGTGCCTCATGCATCCAAATTAAGCTGTGTAAAAACAAACTTTACCTGGCATGCCACAAATTCCAAATCAATAATGGTTGATAATGATTATGCATCACTATACAACGCCGAAATGTAGAGGAACGGCGACGAGAGGCTGCAATCGATATGAGCTGCACATTCTTCTCCTGCATGGCAGAAAGGGGAGCTATTATGGAGAAATCATGATTTATGTCAACGGCAGGAGGGATGTCAGGCTCAGCAAGGGATGGGGGTACGAGCCAATAATGATAAATGCCCCTCGTCCACATTCCTGCCCCACCCCCCCCACTAAGCACTCCTGTGTGACCAGAGGTGAAGATATTCAGCGAGTCTTTGCATTTCACTCTATTGCAGCCTTGTCCAGTCTGGTGTGTTCCCAACATATCCAATCCAGGCGTCTTCTCTGTTGTCTACCCCATCTGTTGTTGTCTCTTCTGTGTGATCTGTCCATGTGGAGGCTGGTTGCCACTGCCCATGATGGATCTCAATGATCCAGCGCGTTTGGGAACATGGAGCGAGGCAGTCACCTTTAAGCTGTGGCTGGGCAATCTGTCTCCGTCAGGCGTCGCGGATACATAGGAGAGACAGTGAACAAGAAAGAGAGGTGACGATGAAGAAGAGGAATGATGTCCAGGATGGATAGGGGACAGGAGAAGATCAAATTTACTATAAGAAAGAAAGACAGAAAAATCACAAGTAAATTATGTTTAAAAGAATGGGATTGCATGAATCAGTGTTTTTGAGTTGAATAAGTATTGACTTCTGGATTATCAGCTTCATTACTGAAACTGTGGTTATCAGTGAGAATTAGTATTAAACTCAGTCATGATCAGCACATAATAAATAGCGATATTTCATAGAAATGTCTTTCTCACATGGGAGCTACATGGGACCTATGTCCCATGTTCACCCGGGCCTTCCTGACCTGTGTTTCCATGCTCTTCCAATTTGCATTTTCTCAATTTGTGTTTCCTCCAGCAGTCCAAAGCAGGTCAAGAAAGCTGATAACTCTTATACTGACTGACCGAAGTGTGAGTGAGTGATAGTCAATCTGTGTTAGCCCGGTTACCGACCTTCCTGGTGCTCCCCGAGGCGGACCCGGCAGCCTGACACCTCAGCTCCCACGCCCCCCACCCTCCTTTCCAACTGCATTCAATGGAACTAAGCAGGTAAAGTAAATAAATTAAACCACGGTTGTATCTGGAAGTCAACACTTCTCCAAAAAAAAAAAAAAAGCTGCCGCAGATGCATCGTAGGATCTTTTTCACTGCCTGGTGGCAGGAGGGCACAAGGCACCTAGTGTGTAATTGATGGAGACAGATAGCAGTCAGATGTGATTAGTTCCAGCGTGGTAAGCAGTCCATCGCTGGCATGGCTGACAGTAGAAAACAGAGAAGTGCAAAGGCAGCAGAGCAAAGGAACCAAACTGTCTGGACATGGGTCAAACTGTCTATAGAGTATATTCTACCTACCCTAAGGAAGATAAGAAAAATCAACTCATTTACTAAACTTAAAAATACTGAAATTTTGCTGTAGGTCTAAAACAGATTTGATATTTCTTGTGATAGTTCTGGACATGCAAAAATAGCAGTCTCTCTGCTCTATACTGACTGCTTTGTGTGACCTCCAATGCACCCTCTCAATATGCAAATAGTTAAATTTCTATATTTAGATAAGCTTTTATTTTTTTGCCCTTTCACAACATAGCATTTACATATAAATGTCCCAGCTGATTGTCAAATAAATTCAACATAATCTACTTAATATGCTCAGTTGCATCAGTAAACAAGACAGCCCTGGACACCCAGCTCCGTATTTGCTGTGTGGTACACAACGGCCTTCTGCTCTCTTAAGCTTCAAGCAAACAAGAGTGTGTCTGCTGCAAATTTACATATAGGACAGATTACCTGTGATGTCCCGTTGCATTTGTGTGCTACTCGGAAAAGATTCAAGGAAGTCCACATGGGATTTAACGATTTATGACTTTCTAGAAATTGTAATATAACATGAAACACTATTAAACACACTTAAATATAACAATGGAAGAAATGGCAATACGTTTTGGTTCACATTTATGTTTTCAAAAGCATTTAAACCGCTAAAATTTAGTAAACAGTTATGACTGCTTCATCATGTTGGTGGGTTGCATTAAAAAACAACAGTGCAGCATTTCACCCCTAATGAGTGCCCTCCTTAATAACTGCAAAATCTCTTTCAACATATCGTAGCAATGCTAAGCTAATCAGTGAATTTGCATAGCTTACACCTAACCGTATAGGATCCGTGTATCTACTCGTAAGTGTATACTGGTGAAGACTGAGCAAAAGCGGAGGTGCTGGAGCACAAACAGCTGACAAAATGTTTCTGCTGAGCGGGAACATGATCTAAATACTAATCAAACATCATTTACAGCTGGCTTTATTTGAGGCTCCTGAGAGACTGTCCCGTTCTGCTTCTTCGCCATGGTAACCAGGGATTCATTTCAGAAGTGTCATGCTGCATTATCATCTCACCAGCTCATCCACTCCCCTCCGCCCTCTGGCTCGCTCGCTTTTGTCCCCTCTCTGTTCAGACCCCTCAATCTCAAACCTGCCCAGCATCCTGGAAGGAAAACATCTTCTATCTTGCTCTGAGATAATGCGTCGATGTGATTCCTCCGCCTGAGACACGCGCAGACACCAAGGCGCGCGCCTACACATGCACACGTACTCCACACAGAGTATACAGGAGAGGCCGTCTTCATGAAAAAGCACACTTTTGTGGGCTGTTACACATTTACAACAGCCTACTCAAACAGGCTCATTCCAAGCCAGTGTCCGAAAGGTGCTCATAGGTTGTGTTTACCTTTTAATCTGCTTTCTAATCCACAAAAATCACATTTTAAATCTGCTCCATTTTTCGTTTCTGTTCTGCTCAATGGCCACAAAATATAACACTGTACTTGTGATGGTATCAGCCTCACGTTTCTATGATTCATCCATCTTACGTTGTTTGTCTCAACTTCTCAGCCTACCTCGTCCATCATTACCACCATCACGCCTCCTTTGGAGTCTTCTAAACATCCATTCAGCCATGCAGTCATCCACACATTCCTTCCTACATTAAGCTTCGTGCATTGCCTCCTTCATGCTTCAGGTGTACCATCTGGAGCTGTTAGGCAGCTTGTGCCTGAGGAGATCCATGACACTGAGTTGTCTTGTTTCCCAGTCTAACAGCCTACAATCTGGGAATCTCAGCTATTGTCTGATTACGTAGTCCAATATTTTTAGGCTTCAGCTGTAGCCAGTGGATGTCCAGATAACAGACAATAGCTATCAAGGCAGGCTGTTTCACGTGCCAGTTATTGTTTACAGATGTGTCAATGGAGTTGGAGTTAGGCAACACTTACCTGTCAGACACTACATGTTAGCTCACTTGCCCACAGGGTATGAAAGAGTGTTTCGCTTCTTTTGCTCAAACATGAGTGGTCAATACGACTTGGACCATGAACCAGAAGTCTTCTGTTCAGTTTGCAGACATTAAACAACCTCCTACTGCATCGTTTGTCACCCCTATACATCCATTCATCATCGGGACCTTTATGCTAGCTTTACATCATTAAACTTCAATCATCAAGTGATCCTTGCAAGTAAACAAACCACCTCCACAGTGCAAATAAAAAGGGCAAGACTTGTGTTCCTTCAGCAAAATCCCAGACGCCACCAGTTACGTGCAGATAAATATCTTCATACATCCTTTCCCCAAGACTGGCAGTGAACAACACTTGCGAATAAGGTGGAATTTACTTAAAGCATAAGCAGTGTGCATGCAGAAAGTTGTCAAACATAGTCGTAATTTTCTCGTTCCCTAAAAGAAACACAAATCTGTTTATCAGAGACAATTTAATTACTGACTTCAATTTAGAATTTCTACTTAGTCTTTTTTAAGTGGGTGTTTGCCATCAGTGGGTCCAGACTTTGTAGGACTAATTCAAACTCTTCTTTGTTTTCATGAGTCTCAGTGATCTGAGGGCATTAGGGAAACCCAGACCCCCTACGTATGCTGGAGAGCGAGATTTGGCATCCTGCCACATCAAGCAACACCAGAGGCGTGCAGAGGGTTTACCCTTTGTTTTGTGCAAAATGGCTTCCTGAGGCTGCAGTTCGGAATAACAAAGACAGTGAGCGCTGTCTGCGCAATATGACATGGCTCCCTCCTTCATCAGTCATTGCTCACTGGGGAATGGAGCAAAAACATGCTTTAAAACTAGCCCTTAAATGCAACCAATGAAAGCCTTTTCCTTTAATTTTTGAAGAATAGAATAATTTGTCAGGTTGAAGAAATGAAACCTGAATGTCCTGATCCTAAAATCACCAATAGTAACATGGTGTTACATGGTCACAGTAACTCAGTTGCACATAAAAAAAATGTCTTGAGAATCTTTAGTAAAAAGAAAAATAGGTGTAAGTAAAAACAAAAATAAATACATAGTACAAAAATGAAATATTAAGTGAAATAAAATAAGCAAAAACAAAATTTGCAGAGAGAGAAGTGAATATGTACGATATACCATTTTTTTTTATTATATATTACGTTATGCTGCGTTTCTACATTTCAGCATTAGTCATGCATTTTCTTGTAATTAAATTTTGCTGTTTAATCAGTAAAATACGTCCCGTGAATGAAACAAACTCCCACGAACAGGCTGCAGAAAGTTTGAGGGTTTAAAAGACAAAAGGCAGGATGAGGTCAGTGTTGCCAGGGTCACCTCGGTTGAGCGACCAACCTTGGCACCAACCTTCATTTCTCCTCCACTTAAAGGTGAGATCGCGTAAACATGCCCCGGTTCCATCACTGAGCTGCTGCTTCTCCTTCTACGCTGTCTTGATAACACATTCGTCAGATTAATAGAATCATGCTTTAGGGGAGAAAAACTGCCCGTCAATCTCAGCTAAAACATAGGAATAAAAATGAAAGGAGCCTCAAGGTAAACCATCAAAGCTCTAATAAATCCGATTAAACTTCAAATGTAAAGCAGTACCCAAGAGACGGCAATGTTTACTGTTATTCTTTAAAGTCGTAAAACCAATGTGACTAATCTGTTATGTGGTTAAATCAGAAGAAAGGAACATCTAGTTATAAAAGACTTCAGTGTGCTAGTCACTGTGTCAGTTCATCTTCTCAGCCACACATAACAAAACATTTATACATAAAATAATGTTGAAATGGATTCATTTTTTGCATTCTTTGCTATAAATGACAATCCACTGCCCCCTCTTGTGTGTTTTACTGGGCTGCTGCTGAATTGTCTGGACACAGCTCAGTGCATACTGTACACTAGACTCTTTGAATGGGTCATTACATTAAACTATCTTTCATAATATGCACCCCTCAGCCCAGCAGTAAGTGTAGCGTATGCCCTGGGACTGCCGGCACAGAGAGGGAGGTCTAATGGTCTGCTGTATTAGTGGGTTAATTGCCATGTCCTGGTCTCCATTGGATTGTGAGCAGAGCATTTTAGTTTAATTGTGAACCATTCATAGCCTTCCCATAGTGCACTGTGGGAGTATTAAGTGTTGAAGATGGCCTTCATGATGCACTTGATACATGGCTACTTCCTCAGTCAGGTGATTTGGTGGTAGATTGCCACCTGCTGGCATCATTAAGAAATGACCCATTCAGTATTCAGAGCAACTAAACATTCAACCTGGACGCATTGATGAGCAACAAGATGTCATTCTGGACCAAATTCAAGCAGTTTTATACATTTGTCAGCTGTTAAATTTCCCACAGTGGTGCCTAACTCACCAACAGTGTTATCTATCTTATAAAAAAAAAAAGAAAAAAGATGGAGCTGTTTTCAGTTAATGCATCAAATTGGATTAAGCCAGTTTAAAGAAGTATTTTCAGTAAATTATAACACCAAGAAAACAGAGGTATGCAAGAAGAGTTATTCTTAAAAGACAAAAAGGCAGACTAATGGACAACTAATATATACATAAAAGGAATGGTTGCAAATATATATGACCCAAATTTAAATGACAAATGCTTTTTAAAAAACTCTTTTAAATTTCTCTCAAACCCAATCAAAATAGGTGGTGACTTGAACATTGTCATCAATTTTTCTGCTCTGTCTCCTACAGTAAAAATATTTGGAAGTCTACAGAATCTTCTGAGCTGTTCAGAAATAATTTTGGTCTCTGCAGTATTCGGTGCAGAGACCGAATACTCCTAAAAAGGCTTTGTGCAAACAAAGTAGATCTGTTAAAAATAAAAACCTGAAGACATAATGATTAAATTGTAAAGTCGTTTGGATTTTCCCTCATTTAGTTAGCATTGTTTTAACATATTTTTGATATATTACATTAATCTGTTATTTTTAATATATATTTTTCTGGCAGGCAAAGCTAAACGCAGTTCCTCAGGTACTTGCCTATCCATAACTCCTGACTCCTGACCATCATAAATGTATTACTACTGCTGCTATCATTATAGTTATTATACTACTTTAGTAGTAGTTCATTCATTTATCTTCTGAAACTACTTGTTCCTGTTAAGGGTCGCAGGGTCTGCTGGAGCCCATCCCAGCTGTCTACTTTAGCTTTGTTAACAATATTTTCCATAGACATTAAAGCTTCTTGAAGCTGAGTTGCATCTACTGTATAATTAATAGTGAACTCTTGAACTGCTCCACTAACCTTGTACAGTAGGGGCATGACACAATAAACTGTTTAGTGTACTAATTCTAGCTCAATTACTGTCACGATAAGTTTATTCTCTCTGAAGTTATTTGAAACGAATTAGCGATCCTGCAAACTAGAGCAATAGTTAACTGTAAGTTAAGGGTGATCTCCTTATCTTCACCTCCTGCAAATAATCATCTTTGTTCACCATGTGGAAGTATTTTTCTACTTAAATCAAACCTAATTAGTGAGAAGTGGGAGGTAATCAGCCATTTTTGTCATATGTGTGTACGCAGAGGACTGCATTGTATTAATTGCCCCCAGTGATGATCTTCATGCGTCTGACAGGTGAAATAAAGAGAACAAGCGAATACATGAGTAGATTCCCAGTTGTGCCCGTCTTCCTCAGACCGCACAGGAAATTTACATTTTAATGGCTCAAGCTGCTCGGTGTCCTCTGCATCGGAGTGAAAGCTCAGCTGAAATCCTGGGTGACTGCCTCCAAGTGAAACAAGCCAGCCCTCACATAAACACGGGCACAGAGAAAAAAAATAAAAAAATAACACTCTAGTAGATATACTGTTATTTACCATAATGTAAATCAAACCAGAGGACCAGGAAAAGAAGTGAGGACGTGAGTCTAATAACAATCTGACAGCACAGGTTATTTCTTTATACTGCCAAAATTAATGTTAATACAAACATAGTAGAATGTGGATTACAACTAGTAATATGGTAATATAGAGACTGGTTCCCTTTCATTTACCTAATTTTCCTGACGGACAAACTTTATACAAATGAATCCACAGGATCTCCGGTCATTTGAAACAGTTAACTGTACGTCCTCTCTTACAACTAACATGCTAAAATCAATGAACCTCAATCAATTGTGTAAATGCTGAGTGAGACCACTCATCAGCACTTACAGAGCCGCTGGGCTAATTAATGGACAGGCTTGAGGGAAACCAGAGACGCTTGACTCTGAGCATGGACAAACACAAATATGTTCACAGAGCAAACACGAAGGTGTAAAAGAAATGCTATGTAAACTTGTGGAAGTTCATTCATTGTCTACAGCCAAACTTTCAGAAGAGGCCGCCAAAGCTCTTTTCTATTTTCATTCTCCTCCATTCCTCTTCTCCATCTACACCTCAGACTTCCGCTACAACACAGACAGCTGCCACATCCAGAAGTTCGTTGGACGGGTAACAGATGGGAACGACCTGGAATACAGGAAGGTGGTCGAGGACTTTGTCGACTGGTGTGAACGCAGTCACCTTCACATCAACGCCACCAAGACAAAGGAGACGGTGATTAACTTCCGAAGGAGGACAGCACACACAACACCAGTGAACATCGAGGGTTTGGATATCGGCATCATGGATGGCTATAAATACCTGGGTGTTCACCTGAACAACAAACTGGACTGGTCAGACAACATCAATGTCCTATACAAGAAGAGACAAAGTCACCTCCACCTGCTGAGGAGACTGAGGTCCTTCGGTGTGTGTAGGACGCTGCTCAGGACCTTTTATGACACTGTGGTTGCATCTCTACACTGTGGTAGCTGGTGTGGTGGAGTCACAGAGAGGGACAAGATTCAGTGGAGCAGGTGGTTGAGAGGAGGATGTTGGCTAAACTGTCCAGCATCAGAAACAACCCCTCTCACCCCCTGTATGAGACAGTTGGAACTTTGGGAAGCTCCTTCAGCCAAAGACTGCTGTACCCACAGTGCAGGAAGGAACACTTCCGGAGGTCTTTTGTCCCCTCAGCAGTCAGACTTTTCCTAACTCTTCTGCTACTAAGCTGCTGAGCTTCTTTCAGGACTTATGCACAGTGTACAGCATATATATACAGTATATTCTATATTTTATTCTATTCTATTTTTTGTACCTTCTGCACCTTGCACTGCTGTTTCTTGCCGCCTTATCTTATCTAATCTTATCTTATTTGAATCTGAGGTCCACTTTGTCGCTCAATTCAGTCTCACCCTATTCGCCATCTCCGAACCTTTCTCTTCTCTATGCATATTTACCCTTTTGCATTTGTCTCCGTTAGATATTATAGACTGAGAATTGTTCTAAAACACAAAAAAGCAGATTTAACCGGATTATAATAACTGTGTCCTTCTTGGTACCATGCTGCCATCTAGAGGTGGACAACTGTACAACAAGGACTTGTACAACAAGGATTTAATTTCATTGCACTTTCATTTTTAATGCTCATTTATTTTATTATTATTGTAAATATTGTGTATATATATCTCAATTGAATATAAATGGATGCTTCAGTTATACACAGATGATGTTAAAGAATCTCATTAAAGAATCGGTGACAATACTTTAAACAACAGTTTATTTTATTATTAATCAGAGGATTATAGATAGCTGATTATGGGTTTTCCTGGGTGTGGCTGCACCCACAGTGATGCTGAAAGAAAGACTTGTTAACATGTGAATAATGTGCAGATAGGACATGTGGCCTATGAACACATGTAAGCAGATGCTCCACATGGTGACCTCAGGTAAACTCCCATCATTTACAGGAATTTATTTTGCATACTGCATGACCAGTATATTAGCCAGATCCATTGATGTACAGTATATTGGTGTAATATCAGGTTATGCTAATGCTGAGGTGCAACCACATTCTGGAATATATACAAGTAAACTAGGTGCTACTTATCCTTTGAAGCAGACTTTACAGTGTAACATACAGTAAGAACAGTGGTATGCATAGCTGATGGGTTCCATATGAAAATGTGTGCCTGTACAGTATATCTGAGAAAATCCTCTGAGGCCAACTGCAGCCGGAAACACACATCAGCGAGTAGGAAAATATCCGGCATCATTTGTTTCTTGAGGGGTAACTGCATGATGGAAAAGGGTGAACATATTGTGCAGTGCTAATAACGCCAGGCGCACAAATACAAAATTAAAATTAAACGAGAAGTTCAGTTTTACAAACATTTTCACAAGTGTTTTCTCAGGTTATAGTCAGTCGTGAGGCACTCATATTGGACAGGCAGTTTATTTACAAGTAGCAGATCCACACAGGAAAGAAAGTAATGATGGCAAATTTTCCAAAGAATAATGGGGTGATGGGATATTTTGTATCCAACAGATCTCGACAATCAAAGCACCATTTCCCTCCATCTCTAATTGAAAAAAGAAAATACTCAAAAACATACAATCACCAACGGTCATCAACGATTTACTTTATAAAAATATCACCATGGTGTTCCACAGAGTCACAGGTTTGACCGCGGAAAGAAAGACGTAAGACATATTTACAGGAATACACATAGAGGAAAAGTAAAGTAAAATGAAATTGCGGAAACAAAAAGGGGCTGGAGGAAAAGATGAGCAGTGCAGAGAGGGTCCCAAAAGGCAAAACGCGAGCAATTCCTGCTTTAAGGTCTTTAAACGGACCCCTCTTAATCTTTTTCATTTGTCCTGTAAAGACCAGACAAACAGTCAATTAAAAGTTGCATGGTAATGATAGAGAATGATACAGTTTGTGAACGCAAATAAGGATTTTTAATACACTTCGCACTTATAGTACAAGAGACATTATTACAGGATCTTTTCTTATCTTTTCCCCTTTGCATCTTTCTGATAAGCCATATTGTATGTACACAAAAAATGACCAGTGTAAATTTGCATCTACCTATACATGTGTGCAGTTTTTACATACTTTATTTATCAGTCATGGGAATTCTATTAAACATGAAATAAGACAATAGTTTGAGTGTAATATATGTACATGTATACATGTGAAGAAATATTGTTTCAGACATTACATTTTTATTGTACCATGACAGCACAACATTGTCAACTTTACAGAAATAATATGTTGATAGAGATGCAGAGAGAGAGAGAGAGTGATAAAACCCACGTTAAAACCCTCACTTTATGTTATTATTTTTCTGCATTTCTCAACAGGTCCCATCATGTATCGCGACTGCTTCAGTGCTGTGTTTCAAAAATCTTTCCAGCAAGTACTTCTGTATTGTCATGAATGTTTTAAACAGATCAGAATGTGTGGCAGGTTAGGACAGGTAGTGAAAAACACCTGGCGGAGGGTCGGTAAGATGTGCTCTCAGCATCACAAGGAGTTCTCACCTCATAGTTGTTCTGCGGTTCAGTCAGAGTGACATACTGGCAGGATTTAGTATCTAGAATGAGCCTGCCAGTGCTGAAGGAGCAGAGAAAAAAACATATATATATATATAATAAACAAGAGAAGACGTACTTAGAGTGGCTAGTCACATATAGGCCTATGGCTATGTGGTAATTGGCTCTGCTGTGCATATACTGCACGTACAGCATCTTAAGAGACTTATGAGTCAGCTGGGGAGCACAGGATAATACAGCAAACGCCTAAAAAATACTGTAGAGGTTTTTCAAAGTAAAATAGCGCTTTGTATGATTGATTAATAAAGTTGGATAAAGTGCAGTCATTTATGATCACATCTTCAGAGGCTACTGATGTTAAAATAATGAGTATCACTGAACAATCTCACGACAGACTGGAGCAATTTTCATACATTTACACCACGGGGGGTTGCAGCATTCAGCATGACACAATACAGTATGAACATGGGTGGGAAGATGAGAAGAGCGCAACATGTCACACTCATTCGTCCATGCAGATGAAGTATGGAAATAAAAGATGCAAGTGGCATCTAGAATCAGAGTGGGGTCCCCTTGTCATAGTTGTATGAGCCACATCATCAGTTTAGGATCACAAGTCTTACTGATGATTGGTATGGGGATGAAAGATGAGGTGGAGAGTGCCCTCTGCTGGCAGGACATGAGATGACGACAGGATGGCAGCCAGATGGGAGGGGATCAGGACAGCACGCTGGTGTTCTGAGAATCCACGTCTTGCATGCTCACATCGTCTGTACTTACTCCGCTCTCGTACACAGGGTTGTCGAAAGCTGACTCTTCTGTCATGTTGTCATACGGCGGCGAGGATGTGGGCATTCTGATAGACTTGCCTTGGAGTCTGGACGAAGAGAGGAGCAACAAAAGTGAAACATGTGAAGGTTCATTTGATTGCAAATGAAACACACAAAGTTTGAGTTGCTACTCACTTTGCAAAGTAGACATAAATCCCAAGGACGACCACCAAGATGATTGCAGTTGGAATAAAAACTGCAAGGGCAATATTGGTTCCCTCCATGCCATAATCCATATTAACAACTTGAGGGCAAAGAAACATAAAACATGTATTACTTCTGCAAAAAAATATTCACAACAGAGAAATATCAGTATATTGATGCTGCAGTGTTTCAAAGCTTGACTCACCATCTAGCCTGCGTTCATTCACATACTGTTTTGAGGATTCTACAAAGATGATATTTGGTCAGTATTTGGACCGGAGATTTGCAGCAAACAAAGCAAGCTTAATACAAGTGACTGAAACTAGAAGTGGAATGTAAAGATTTTAGTTAAGCAAAATAAAACCAAACGAGTGTTTTCTTTTCACAGTGAACTTCTAAATCTTGCCCTTGACGAATACCCTTACATCACGATAAAAAAAGATAGAGGTTAAACATTAAAAATTAAACTCAATTGGGAAAAAACTACAAGCGAATGAAGTAGAAGCAAAAATGAATGAATAATACAAAGCTATAGCAACTTGAGCGTGCACGTAAGACACTCTATTCACAACCAGCAATAACATAATAAATAACAACTTATATAGTCTAGGTTTCACTATAAGTCCATGCAACAATGAAATGTTTGCTACTTTGTGTTGGCATGGTTTACCTCTGCAGGCTGGAGGAGTGCTATTCCACTGTGACGGGTGTCCAGGAATACAGTAGATGGTGGCTCCACCCTGCAGCTCATAGCCAGCATGGCAGGAGAAGGTCAGCGTCTCTCCTGCTTGGTAAAAGGCCTTTTCAGAGCTCTGCACACTGGTGGAGGCAGCGCCAGGGTTCCTGCATGGTTCGTACTTTTCAGCTGGGAATCAGGACAGAATCTTATATTATAAACATGCTTTTGTACATATTTTTCAGTACGTCAGTGAACTTGTTATCTTGGGACTTACGGACACATTTGGGCAGCCTCTCGCTCCACTTGGGTGCAGCTGAATCCCTGTTGTAGCAGGTGAGGAGGCTGGAGCCGGACAGGACGTAACCTTTGTTGCAGATAAACTGCACAGTGGACCCTACGGCGAAGCGGCTGCCTGCGATCACTTTGCGACTGTGCTCCACGTTTCCAGGATCCCGACACGTCATAACTGGCAAGTCACGAAAACAAATGCATGATAATTCAGTCAGGGCCGCTTTATTGGGAGGAAACTGTTATTTTTATTTTTTGGGCCTTCTTGGAAAGCTACAGTAAGGTAAGGAGTGCATCAACAAAGAAAAAAAAAACACCAGAGAAAAGGGGAGCTGGGGTGGAGGTGGGTTGGAAAACGTCTTGCTAATTGGCACTTCGTCTGAGCTATAAACTCATGTGGGCTGGTTTTTCGATTAACAATCAGCTGATGAGGCTGGATTGTGAGCTGAGGTGATCTCGTGGGCTCCTTGAACTAATGCTATACTCAGTTTTGTTATGACTGCCAGAAGTAGTGGAATAAGAAATTACTTGAATAACATTTAGAAAATGTATTTTTTTCTGAACGAAGAACTGATTGTGTAGAAGAAGAAAACTTCAAGAAACATTAATGCCACACAGGACTATTAATAAACAGCATGCAAAATATTTTAAGGATATAAAAGAATGTTTAACCAATTCAGCGCTCAGTGAGTGACGTGACCGTGACTAAACTAGATGAACAGCTATTATGAAAAATCAGTTTGTGTGGCTGGAGGTCTCCCTGTCTGATACTGTTGTCAGTAATGTGGGAGCATCACAGGAGACTGTCCTGTCTCCATTTCTGTTCACTCTTTACACCTCTGATTTCCAGTACAGCTCTAGGTCCTGCCACCTGCAGAAGGTCTCTGATGACTCTGCAGAGGTTGTGTGTATTAGAAATGAACAGGAGGTGGAGTACAGGACACTGATCAGAGACTATGCAGGTTTGTCCCAGGCAAACCATCTACTCCTGAATGTGGACAAGGCCAAGGAGCTTGGTCTTGTCCACTTTAAGTACCTGGGACTGCACATGAACAACAGACTGGTCTGGAGGGACAACCGCAATGCTGAAGGGCCTGAGTAGACTCTCCTTCCTGAGGAAGCTTAGGTCTTTTAAGGTACGCAGCAAGTTGCTGGAGATTTTCAGTCTGTTGTTGTGAGCGCCCAGTACCTTGCTGTGGTTTGTTGGGGGAGCAGCACCAGCAAAAAGGACACAAGTTGGATCGACAAATTTATCTGAAAGGCTGGTCACGCTATTGGCAGTGAGTTGGAGACATTTGTCTCAATGAGGAACAGGTGGACACTGGACAAACTGCTCTCCATCATAGACAATCCACTCATCCACTACACTAGACAATAGAGGGGCAGCGGAGCTCATTCTCCAACAGATTGATCCAGCTCCACTCCCACAGTGAACACTATAGGACGTCATTCATACCATTTTCAGGCCAGCTGTACAATAACTCACCTTTCCGTAACAGATAAATCTATGTTATTCATCTTAATGGACACTATTACACCTTACTATCATCCCTATGTATATAATATATATTCTTCCATCTCCATTTCTTGTATATTTGTTCATATGCTAATTTGTACATTTATTCCGCTAGATTTTACTTACATTTTTTTTTTTTTATTTAAGCTTTTTTTTTACCTGCAGTTCTTAAGAGTGTTATTTATGTGCAACTAACCTACTGTGACCATGTAATTTCCCATGTGGATCAATAAAGTTTATCTAAGTCTAAAATATTATTACATAATCAAGTCATTGTACCATGCCACTTATGCCAAAGGATTCTGAGCGTATACTGCATGACCGATGAGGTTTTAATCTCACTCACTCTTCCTGTGTGACTTCTTCTTCTTACCTTCCTCGCATTTTGGCACATCGCCACTCCAAGAGAGATCCCACTGGCACATGAGGATTTCTGAGCCCACCAGTTCGTATCCAGGGTAGCACTGGTAAGTGATGACAGTGCCGTGAATGAGGTCAGGGTGGGAGGTGCTCTTCCAGCCGTTGGTGATCTCCGGCAGCTCTGAACAGGTGTCATTCCTTGGCACCTCTTTTGTCAGAAGGGAAGAGAAGGAACAGAAAGGCAAATGGTGAATTAAGAATTAGAGAAATGAGAGCACAATGGGGAAAGATAATGCTACTGGCTGGGAATTATTCTGATAACATTTAATTTTCTAGTATGATAAACAAATAAAATTTTCATTCTTCATACGGGATATAAATCATCAAGGGACGACGGGGATCCTCAAGGAAACCAAAGCATTAATATGCAACAACCTCTGCGGGGAAGGAATAGGAAAATGCAAAATGTTCTGTTCTTTCAGCGACGGTTTGGGTGGAAAATGTAAATAGAGGCTTGTGATGTTTGCTGGGAGGAACACAGCATGGGGTTTGGCACCAGTCAATCTGTGCCTCCCTAACTGCAGCAAACACAGCCAAGAACACAAAGCATTGGGCAAAACCAGCTGATGTTGAAGTGTACCCTATTATTGTGTCTCTGTGTTTGTTGTTACCTAATCCTCCACACCTGGGATATGACTGGAGACAGAGGCAAAAAATGCTAAATAGGTTTTAGTAGTATTTTATATTCCACACTTGTTAGACTTAGACTTAGGCTTAGATAAGCTACCACATTTTGTTTTCCTGTCAGTCTTAATTTTATACTGAACGTCTTTCATATTGTACTGTTCCACTGCTTTGCATGGAATCATGCCGCTGGTTCAGTGCAGGCATGCTCAAAGTCCCTATTGTGTTTTCAGTTTTGAAGGCATGTTAAAATATCTAATAACATATTTGAATAAAGGTTTAAAAGTTAAATGTCTGAAGTTGTGTTTGTTTAATGTTAACAAATTGATTCTCTTCGCAAAATAAATATATAGATTAATCAGCTGAACAAATACTCACTTGTATCAGCTCTAATCATACATTTCTTTTTCAATATTATTTTACTAGGCTTAATAAAAGAATAAAACGAAACTGTAGTCTCACCAAAGAAGTGAACCACAAAGCCATTGTTGTAGCCGTAGATGTTCGTGGCAGGATCGGACTGAAACTGAATGGTGACATCAGCCATGGAGGTGTAGAGCTTGAAGTGAGGCCTTGTGCCGCTGTATTGGCCCAGGATGTTGGCTGTCAGGTCATCCCCATCATAGAAGGTCAGCAGGTCATTCTTACCCACATGGAGGCTAGGATCGACATAAAGAATATTTTTATTTTTTGAATACTTTATGTTTAAGGTTTTCGGCTACACACAGCATCCCATTTCTCTGGTGGTGCATGCACTGAGTATTGTGCTCGGAGCTTTTTCTGTTTACGGCGAGGTTAAGCTGATGAAAGCAAAAACTGGTGATATTAGGGGATGTCAGCATAACTTGGAAAATTTAAATTCTGTTTATATTGGACGGATCGGATGTGAAGTAAACACTAAATAATTCATGGTGGATGTCTCTTCGCTCCCCACATCGCCCTCATGAATATGTACTAATGTGCATATATGGGTATAATAATCCAAAGGAAAAAGCCATTTTAATTATCATTTACCAGCCCTGCACAAAAGCTGCAATATGTGGAAAACAAGATTACAAGAATGTAAAAGTAATGTAAATAAATATTAAATAATAGTAATCTGAACGTTACCTAATACACAAGCTAATATTTGTACATGACTGAATATAAGGTTGTCAAGAGAGAGTTTGTCTCTGCTGTCATGTTTAACTTAAGAATGCATTAACCTTTTCCACTTGGAGATTTGTATGTCCTTGCTGTCTTTATAGAGCATCAGCAAAGCTTGACATTTATTCATACACAGGGGATGGAGAATTGTCGGAAAAAAAAAAAAAATAATAAGCCACAGAAGTTGCCATTCCCTGCTGATATAATAAGCGGGGGAAAGCGGTTGCTCTTTGCGTGCCTTACGGCAGGTGTCAAAATAGCAGAGCAGATTGGCTGTATTGGGTTATGTTAATAGTCACTAAACTGTGCTGATTAGAACCCAGTGGTAGCTTGTAGCACAGTGCCATTCTTCGCACACTTCGATGTGTAAACATGTATTTGCAGATAGTTGTGTAGCAGGTTGAACTCGCAGCACCCGAAAGAAATATATAGAATGGAAGACAGGTGGTACAGATCAGTGAGGTTACATAGAAGCTGTCTGCACAGAGACATCGCACTGTGTCAATCTGCCATATGCCACTCATAGAAAAAAAAGTAAAGAACAAAAAAGCATGCATAATTTAAAGAGCACTAATTTACTTAATGTACATTTAACAGCACAATGTAAAAACATTTGGATCTGATATGAATATGTATTTGAATAAAGACATGCTAACTCTACACTGAAATAAAACAATGGATCATGATGGATGTGTCAGCTGCAAAATATATTTTAAAGATAAGTTAAATGGAACTGTTCGTTCACATGACATGGTCTAATACTGTCCATTGCAATGAGAGTGTGCGATCTGTGATCTTTACATTTTGTGTTTGTTGCCTCGCTGACTCCCAGTATTAACAAACAACCAACATTACCATTGAATATATACCTGATGGTGTATATTCAGGCACAGCAATCTGGTTCAAAAAGCAGGAAGATCTTAACCGACCATGAACATAACGATCTCACTATGTACCGGAGAAATATAGATGAGCCAGACAACAATAATGAAGAGTGAAATGAGGTGCTGAGGGACAAGGCACTCTTTTCTGGTTAGTTGGAGTACTGTGTTGACAGTTTACACCTCCGTGTTCTCTAACAACCAGCGTCCATGGACAGAAGTGATAGAAATGTCACTTCTAAATCTCCATGCCAACACTTGTCTACATGCACATATAGAACTTGTATCTTTTAAGAGGACGTCAGCAGGAGAAATAAATGGGGTTTTCAACTAAAGGCTTTAGCGTGCAGTTTCACCTGATTTGATGCATATTTCAGGGAAAAGATGCAGAGGCTTAGAGAATGACAGTTGATGTGGATGTATTTTTAGTGGTGCTGCATCTGAACTGCTGGCTCATAACCATCTGCTAAACAGTCCCATATGCCCATCTGTGGAGCACACAGAAGAGTACCCAGCCAAATTGTTGTAGCTCCCCTTTACCTGTTGCCCATGCATAAAGGCTATCCACCATGCCTTCTTCTCTCTAAGAGAACCACACAAGGTGGGGTGTTGCCAGCAGGCACATCACGGATTAGTTTGTTGGCAATTCTAAAAACATTACTTTATGTCAAGGGTGTTCATGTATGGCTTTCATAGCTGCAGCAGCCCACAGTCTGTCTGATCCATGCAGACCTTACAACTGTCGTCATGCTCGTCCACTCAACCTGAGGACAGCAAAGTGTATCAAAGCGTTGTCTTATTCGATTAAATATCTCCTTCACCGTGCCTTCAACATGGCTTTGCAAAGTTGCCGCGTGTGCATGCTAAGGGACCTTTGTGAGAAGTTCTAAAAAACGCCCTTTGCATATAAATGTCTCAAGCTCAGTTCTGTAGATGAGGGGATGACAGTTATTTTTTTTTCCAACAAGCCTCAAGCTTTTTATCACCTTCACTGACCTGTCAAGTTTAAAGAATCCAGCAAATTTCCAGTATCTCTGACTGAAATGGAAATTGCTTTCAGTGCCATGCTTTCAAAGGCAACCTTCCACACCTTTCCATACACACATTTGACATTTGAATTGTTCAAATAAAATATAATAAAAACAACAATTTAGTTTCTTGGCACCAACACGGGCTCAGCACAGGCTGACTTGCAGATGACATGCAATGCTTGGAGTTTCCACAAGAGGACTCTATAAACCCAACATGTCCCATCTTAAAAAGTCCCCGTTGCTGGTTTGTAAACTGACACAAACATTAGCACTGTTAAAGAGACTTCCTTATCACGTTGCACTGCGAAACAACATACTCTGAATGCTGACATCCACATGTGAGCCATTTACCTGGCTGTGTTCCACAGGTGGGGATATCAGCTGTAACCTCTTGTCTCTGGCTCTTGCTCCAGCCGTGCTCCATGCTAATTAGCAAGGAGCCAGCCCTCCTGTTTGGCCTAAATTAATTAATCAGTCCTCATTATGCACACTGCTCCTCTGTAATTGCCAGCAAGGCACAGTGATGAATGATAATACAGAAAACATTCTCATTAATGTGGAAAAGTGTGTGCCCACCCTTATAATGAGGCAGCTCTTAACCACAAGAGCCTTTTGTTACTTCAAAATGCAAAATGCATGGACACAAACACTCTTTGACACAAATTACATGTTGACCAGGCCTTTAGGAATTTTATTCTCGAGTTGATTGGACCAGACAAGAAGGTAATGGTAGGGTCTGCTTTGATCAGACAAGCTGTGGGTTTGTACTGCCACGAACGCCATGCATGACCAACCTTGAGATCAACTAAGGCCGGCTACCGCATCCTCGTGTGGCTCAGATTAAAACAAACTTGTGCAATTTAAAGAGGTCTCTGAATGAAAATCAGTTTACCTCAAATCAAACTTGTTTACTGCTGCATGGAGAAAAAAAAAGAAGAAAAATCCCCTCTGATCTTTTTTACCCTAGGTGCACTGGCTGACTTTCAGCGTCAGACATTAATCACTAAGTCTTAAGCTCCATCTAAAGAACAGAGAGCCGCGCAGGGTCACACAAACCCCTGTGTGGTATTCAGACATTGTGTTTTATTGGTATCCTCTGATGCTATTATTCCCTTTTAATCTGTGGATTGCATTTGAGTGATGGCTCACATCTCGGTAAGTCTGAGAGACGTAAAACCAGATAGAACAAGTAAAAATGCTGTATATTTGTTAAAATTCTATTATCAGGGCACTGGTGCTAAAATGTATGAGGGGTATGAATGAAAGAGATGTACACAAATCAGGCATAACATTATGACCACTGACAGGAGAAGCGAATAATACTGACCATTATGTGAAAATACAATGCTCTGCTGGGAATCTTTTGGACCTGGCATTCATGTGGATGTTACTTAGACATGTAGCACCCACCTAAACCAGACCAGGCACCCCCACCCCATAGTAATGACACTCCTTGACAGCAGCAGCCATCGCCAGCAGTATGCAGCTGGATACAGACACACACGAAAACCGTTCAGGAAACTCATCAAGTATCTGTGAGATGATCCACAGAGTCCCCTCCCCTCAACCCATAGGAACTAAATGCCCAAACTAGCAACATTCTGTTTCCAGACACCACACAGAAGGCCCGTGTCCATTCACTGATGAATCACAACAGTTATTATATGTGTGCAGCTATACTAGGAAGGTGGTCATGTTGTGCCTGATACCTGTGATTGTGTATTTTAGTGATCACTGATTTGTTCTGAATGTGGTCCAACAAAGGTAGGTGATTATGACATAATTACATCCTTTTAATGCCAATAGACTGTTAAGCAAGCATCCTGGGTATGGAAGATATCACAACTGAAGGGAGCAAATGCCTGCATGCATTAATGATCACTGTGACCAATAGCTTACAATAGCTTGCGTTTGAGCTTCAACAGTGACTGTGTTTTTCTACAACCTCGGGCAGTATTCCCACTGGTTTAATTTTAACCTCTCTGTGCCCTCTTCTCTGCGAGTGCTTCAGGCAATAACACAAATCACTTATGCGGTAGTTTTTGTGCTCACTATAGGATGCATGTGCGTGGTAACACTGTGGTAATCACTCTACCGAGGCAAACGGATAAATCCATGTAAGATAACAAGGCAAATTCTCACATTTAATCTTTTTCTCTTTAAAGAAGTGTTCCATAAAAAGAAACAAGGTGATGCGATTGTTTTCGCTTCATTTAAGACCAATAACTGGTGCAGACTGCTGGTGTGTGTGTGTGTGTGCTGTAAGGGACGCTCATGTAAGAGTGATGGGCAAAGGCGAAATGAGGCGTCAGTATTTGTGTGTGCATGCGTCTATTTTAACATCTGTGTGCATGTGCGCAGAATTACTGTTGGGTAGGCTGGATAAGTGGCTCAGAGTAGTTCACTGCCAGAGCATATTCATTTCAAAGCCAACGCTGAGGCAGACACCAGGGAAGTGAGAGCAAGGAGGCTTACTGGCTAATCTGGTCAGAGAGCGAGCTGGAAGCGACACAGAATTCTTAATGTAGTGGATGTAAAAAAAAAAAATGTAAAAAAAAAATCTAATTAGTGACTGCAGCCACAGAAACACTTCCCCATGAGCATGTCATAGTGTCTGCGTGGATAAGGGGAAAGATGAGAAAGCCACAAAGAGCGTGTGTGTTTATGTCTGGAAATGGAGTGTTTAACATCCTGAGGTCAATCTGACCTCCTCCCTAACCTCCCCGTGTGATTTCTCCTCTTACACCTGGGTGCAGACTCTTACACTTGGATGTCAAGCATGATCCTCTTGTCCTCTTCCACATGAATACCCCAGATGCAGTCCTGCCCCTTGTCATAGGCCTCAGGCCAATTAGGAGACAACACCACACCAGCAGAGTCTGTGATCTCTCCGCTGCACACAGCTGCAACACACAAACGCTGCAGGTTGACACCAGGAAACAAGCAGTAACAGCTTTTGTGAAAACAAATACCACAGTTAATTTAATATACGCGCATTTGCCAAATCTCTGAGCACACCAGTGATAACAAATGTATTCTAATGCAACATTCCTGCACTGAAGTCACCTTTATGACTGTTCTGACTGTAGAGGATGTGGTTTGTGGTGCTGTTAAACTGGACTGAATTAAACCCACTGTAATTTCACTTATTCACTGACTAAAATGCGATTGTCAAAATAATAGAAACATGAATGAAAACAAGGTCAAATCACCAGCCATAACTCTTTGAGTTATGTTAAACTAATGCTGAATACGTTAAAGGGGAACTACTGTTTTTTACAACCTGGAGATAATTAGATCTGCATATATCCATATAGTGGGAGTGACTGGAGCACTGAAACGCAGCCTCTAAATAACACATTATCAGCCGCAAAACTCGTTCATTTCACCAATATTTTATTATTCCGTGTTACAGTCTGACTGTTGTCATCATCCGGGGTCTGTAGATTGACCCACAGACCTCAGCTCTCGTCTCTGTCGTTCGCCCACGACCTCAGAATAAATATATTCGGCCATGTTGTAAAAAACTAGCAGTAACAAATTACATGAAGACATCATCGGGGGTCTATAGCTCAGTCCACAGACCCTGGATGATGATAACAGCTAACTCTGGACTGCAACGGGGAACAGCACTAGCATATGATAACAAAATATTGGTGAAATGAAAGAGTTTCGGGGCAGGTAATGCGTTATTTAGAGGCAGCAAAATGGATATACGCTAATCAAATTATCTCCAGAAGGAATACAAATTACTGTAGTTCCCCTTTAATGAAGCGAAGAGGTACTGTTATACTATAATACATTTGTTTTCACTAGTGTACCTATTGAACTGGCAATTGACTGCGGATTACACAGCAACTAAAACAAATATGTGTTGATACATGAATTCCTTTGTGACTTAGAAAACATTATTAAAACAAACACAACTGCACAAGCTCCTTGGCATGGTCCTCGCAAAACTGCATACTATCGCTAAACCGCTTGGTGGCCATGACCCATAATAGCAGAAATTAAATTTTCTGATCTATCTAGTCTTACCAGAGAGCTTTTCAATTTCACTTTGTGGTAGAATGAACTTGCAGACCAAGAGTAAGGTCAGCTGCTTATGTGTGAGTGTGCAGCAAGAGTGTGACTGAGAGGAGGAGGGAAGAGCTCAGGGTTAGGCCGCTATTAAATATGGTGCATAGTCTGTGGGCTGTGGCAGGCTTCATCTTAGCTCGGCAGTTGTGTGCCTTTAATCTTGAGCACTTCTAAAATCTGCGCTGTAAGCACACATATCCAAGTAAATCATTGTTACAGTTTTAAGAGAAAATTTATCATGGATCAGAGGAAAGCAGCTTAGGAAGATATAGTTAACTGCTGGTGGTTTTTAATATTTGAACAAAAGGACTTCAGTGACTCCGGCAGTGATCAAGCATACAATGAAAGCCTTGGGTCCTTGGGTCAGTTATAGCTGCCTTTAAGTTCTTCTCTAGTAGAAGCACTTAAAAAAAAAAAAAAAGATTTAAAACCCCACAATTACTTGGGCCGAAATCTCTTGACTCACCCCTGCAGGCTGGCTCAGTCTCATTCCACTGAGGGTTTTGTGCATCCATGCACTCAATCACTACAGAACCTTGTTCCAGCGTGTAGCCAGGGTCACACGAGAACTCAACCACTGCGCCCACGCTGTAGATAGAGTCGCTGCTGCTGAAGTTGCCGTACTTCACAAACGGCTCATAGCACATCCCTTTCGCGAAAGCTGTGGACACATCGTTTCACATTAAACACACACGATAGGGAACACATTATCAGGAAACGCTGTGATGCTGAATCATCTGCCTGCCTTCGTATCTGATGGCTGCACCGGTGGAAGTCATCGTCCCGTCCGTGGTGAACTCCACAAACAGGTAACGTCCGGTACTGAGCACACCTTCATTGGGCAAGTACTCCACCTCGTAGGAGTCATACACCGGGGGGGAGTCTATGTTGTTGCCGTTTTTAATGAGCAATCTAAAAGAAAAAAACAAGACATGGAAGAAACAGATTAAAAAAGATGTAAGTGAGCCTTGAAAGGAAAGAAGAGAACAAGAAATAAAAAAGAAGTTACAAGCAAAAGGAGAGCTGCTCACTGTTCCAGTCGTGGCTGTAATAACTTTGTGATAACGTTCTACACTCTGTAATGAGGTGAATGGCCATGCATGACGATAGCCATGTGGAGTAGTTAGAGAAGAAAATGCGGTGCATTTGCCGTTTCCTACGTCTCACTACCTTCTAGTGCCTTCCATTCATTTTCCTGACAGAACGGTCTTAAAGGATTATAATGATAAAAGGTCCTTTCAATTTCATCTGTCACTCCTTAAAGATTTTGCCCATTTATAGCACTCGAGAGTTTTAATGTCCTCTCTGCAGGAATACTGTTCATAAAGTGAGTTTTAAAACCTGACGCCTTAGCTGAAGACACTGTTATGTTCGCACTTTCCTACTGTATGCTCACCTTTTCTCCCTGTGTTTGCTTGATTTTAGAAGTCTGTATAACCCACCTGTCATCATCCTCTGCCAGGGCCACCTTCTCAAAGTGAATGTGAAGCCGGTGGCCTTCAGGGGCTTCCAGGACCCAGTGGCAGGTCAGATTGTTGCTGTAATTGCCAGGGAAACCGGGAGAGACGATGCGACCGTAGGTAGCATTTTTTATCATTCCCCCGCAGGATGCTGTATGAGAAGAGGTGGTGAGAAAAGAGAGGAAGAGGACAAAGAGTTGGAGGGTAAAACTGGATGAGAAAAGTAATGACGGCAACAATGGTAGGGGGATTTTAGAGAAAAGTCCCTGTCTGAGCACAGATTGCATCAATATCCAGTGGACTGTGGCTGGGCTACACTAGGCGGCTCTCCTGGGTCTGAGAGTGTCTGATTGTTTGTGAACAGAACAGCAAAACGGCAGCAGTAACACTATCAGTTCAGAGCAGCTGCAGGCATGCACAGTGAAAGGCTGGAACAGGCAGATGAGCTTTTACCAGCAGGGAAAGGATAGTCATGTGGCCCAGTTCTAATTAAGGAAGCCAGGTCCAATGGCCTTGTTTTGCCCCGTCTCCAAAGAATAGCTCCCTGTGCTGCTAATCACATGCAAACACATTCATTTGGCCCCTGAGTGCGACTAATCAACTCAGCAGGAGACAACCTAGTGAAAGCTTTCGTTAATCAAAATCACCTGTTTTCTTAGGAAAAGTCTTACCTCATTTATATATATTTTTTTCAATTTTAGATGATTTATTTGTCATATTCTAAATATTCATTAAAGTTTCATCATGGAACTTCCCTCCCCTCTGACGCTGAGAGTTATGACACGAACATTAACACGTGACGTATGCCTAAAGCCTTCTCTATTGTTGCTGTCCACCTACAAGTAAAAGCCACACTAACTGCTGTCAATCCCTTTCTGTTTTAGGCCATATTCCTTCCTGTGAACGCTCAGTTTCTTTATCTGAAGCATCCAACTTTTGTTGGAAGCTTTCTGGTTTTTCATTCATAGTCCTAGTCGCTGAAGGCAACTCAGTCTCTCCTCTCTCCCTCTCTCTCTATGGTTGCACCTCTTCACCTCAGGCATGCCAATAATTGCTGGTCAACATGACTATTGGTGCACAGCAACAGACACATCCGATAGGAGTATAACTTGGAGGGATTTAGCTGTTGCTGATTAGCTTAATCAGTGTAGTGTGAACTAGTCTGGAGAGGGCTTTAATGTGAAAGATGTTGATTTGTTAAAACAAAGTTTCTGGGGAAACATTTGGACAAAACGACTAAGCATGCATGTTTAAGGGTAATTAAGTATGAATATAAAATTAATTTCAATACAATAGTCCACATCCGAACCAGGCAGGTTCAAGATTTTAATGAAGATTTAATGTTGTATAATTTAAATTCTGAGCCGGTTTTGGAAGCTACCTCATTGCCCTAATGTTCTGTGATGATAATGAAAGAACCAGTCCATCTTACCCACACATCGTGGTTCCTTTCCACTCCAGTAAGGCGTCGTTGCGTTGCGGCAGCTGAGCATTTTGGGGCCTTGCAGCTTGTATCCAGTGAAACAACGGAAGTAGGCCTCTCCGCCCGCATGGAGGTGCGTCACTGAAACTTCTCCGCCGGCAGGCTCCTTGGGAAAAGTACAGCTCAGCACGAAGGCTGAAGAGGAAGAAGAGAGAAAAGTAGAAAACAAAAGAGCTGCTTCATCAAATTCAAGTAAGATTGCTGTTTCCTGTGTTATTTATTTCTGGCTGGCATCTCTCTGAAGACAAGACATTTGGGGTTGTTAGGGAACTCAGAATAATTCATTTTTGCTGTGATTTGTCTTGTTATGTCCAACATGTCACACAGTAGTGATTTGAGAGGAAGTGTTTAGATTCATAATTTCCCAGGGCTGAATGTTTTATTTGTCTAAGCATAATCCAGTCCAGGACAATTCTGGCCAAAACTGCCAGCAATGTTAACTGGCTCTACAACATAATCCTCTGTGTCCTGCATTGTGTTTTGCTCTTTCGCTGCTGTTTTGTTTCATTGTTGACCAGGCTGTCTCTCTTTCCAAACCACTGCTGGACACCCATACATATTTACAGTACATATAATGCGGCGGGTGGGGAGTGTTTTTCCATTATTTGTGCAAATAAATAGAGTACAATTTTCCGTCTGTCCTTCTGTCTTCTTGTTTCTCCCTCAAACACACACAATTTACCAACCTTCAGCTGTGTTTTTATACACTTCATCTGTTAATTGCAGTTTACCAGTAGTATGCAAATGCACAGAGACATGTTTGCAGCCCTAATTATCATCATGGTGTGGAGCCACTGCAAAGGCTTTGACAAATGGAAGTATTGCTGATCAGTTTAACATCATAGTGGGTGTGTGACGCGACGGATAGAGGAGGAATAGTCTCTATGGTGGTTGTCAAAGAGTCGCAATTGCAGCGGGGTAAGATCAATGTTCCCAGGCTCGCTTCGCATTGTTGTCCCGTTCCTGCTTTTAAATAAATGGTGTAGGATGGGGATGGAGTTCACATGGATAATGAAGTAAGCTTACCAGGTCTTTAATGGAAGCTATTAAACAGCCTTTCTCTTCCTGTCTAATAACCACACTGTTCTACCTCATTAGTGCAGGCAATTTAATGACCAGACCAACTTTTAAACTTCTGGAAATGTGTGAACAACAGGACAAGCAACGTAATTGGAACCACTATGGCTTAGTAACATTAAAGGAAAAAAAAAAAAGAAGCAAAAAAACTGAAACTTTTAAAAAGCTACAGAAACCTTTCAAGTTGCAAGTCATGTTTTAGCTTAATGGAATGAATGCAAACACTAAACAACTTCTAATAGAAGAACAATTAAGAAGAGGGCAGCTTGAAGACCTGTCTGTGTTGAAATAATATTTGCAGCCTTAAAAGCAATTATGATAATAATCCAGCAAGGCCCATGTAGTGTAAACATCTTAATCTATTTATGTTAATATGATTATTTGCCATTTGCAAAGTATAGATTGAGGCGCTTTTTAGTTGCATAGTCGAGGGGTCTTGAGGTGAGGCTGTCTACTGAAACTAAAACTATATTTTTTACATATAGTTTCTGTTGCTCAATTCCTAATTTATCTACTGCTTTAAAAAAATATTGCTATAAGTTAAAGTTAGTATTTAATCCTGAAATCGAAAGTCACATAAACATTTCTTCATGTGTATTCTGACATGTTTGATCCGGTTTAAATAGTCTTTATAAATTTCACCAGCTGAACATTTGTTAATAGATGTTGACTCATAGATTTTAATGAAAGCGGATGGCCTCCAAACGTAGGTTCAGAGCTGACGCACCAGACACTTGATAGACAGGGTCGGCGTTCACTGAGCAAGTGGAGGTTAAACGCACAAAAAAGATTAGACGCCGTGCAGCAGGTTGGATTTGAAGGGCTTTCATTCCAGCCAGTCTCTTGTAGATGAAAAACTCTTTAGTGATGTTTTCTACTATTACCTTGAAACTAAATTGTCTATTCAGAAATGCAATTCTATCAATCTTTGAACTTGAACCCAGAGGAATACAGCCCTAAATGCATAATGGCCATAAAGGTTTGTGAAACTACTGACTTATGTTTTTCTTTTACACAAGCCACCAGTTTCCTCCATAATGAAACAGGCCTTTTGTTTGCAGTAAATCAGTGAGCCACAGGGACGAAGTACACTGCCCCTGGGTCATCCATTCCATTCATAGTTTATCACTAGCTCCAATGAACCTAGTTATTGCCATTATCATAGCAGCATTTACATCCCTATTGAGCATGCAGCGAGAGAGCCAGAGGCAAAAATTGCGGGGCCAATTCCTGAAGTATTAAATTACGTGCTGCCTCCATTCCAGTAGATGTGGTGCTGGGCCATAAAGTCTGATTGTTTTGCCATTAGAAATAATAGATCCAGAGTGCAGGCAGCCAGGAAGATTAGCTGATGGTACTGTGCAGCCACGGGAAACAGATGTGGAGCTTATGTCTTTAGTTATTGTTTTCTTTTGGAGGTGAGGAAATTGTCATGTTGGTGACATTCATGTAAACCCTTGAGTATGCACAAGTACAAAATCTGATTTTAGACAACATAGTTTCCAAACCCCTGCAGTGCTATAATTCAACGTTCCACAGGTGAAAACAAAGTCTTTACTGAAGGTGAAACAATGTTGCAGTGCCTTCCAAGCGATGAAATAGTATCACTTTGTTTAATATCTGGTTAAAAGTGTTCCCTTAAAACACTATTGGAATGATGTAAAAGTAGCTGAAAGCCTTAGGGATTTCAGTGACACACTCATAAACAAGTTGTTTTGTATGTATCTTGTCATAACCAATATAAAATCATAAGGCATCTAAAAAAATAAAAAAATAAGACTGAATGTTGTCTTCACTTCATTTTAGTCATTTCCCAGTACATGTTCATAAAACGTCAAGAGAAACAACTCCTGTCTTTCTTATTTATGCACAGGCAATTGTTTGCACTGGCTTTTCCGAATCTAAACTATTTCTCTTTTGCTTTCTGCCCTCTTCCACTTATGTGAAATTCAAGTATCCCGCGTCAACAAAATGGGAATCATTAATGTGTATCTTGGATCCAGTAATGAGTTACAGTTTCTTCAGCCCTCTGTCAGCGGTTGCTTAAGGTGAACCCTTTAAGGAAAGTAAACATCTCCCGCGAGAACGCTCGGAGCGGAACCTGCATTCTCTCTCTGTCATTAATGAGCCTTGTTTGGCTTCATGCACATTTTTCATTTGCGTGAGCACTTCAATTTGAGAATGCTGCTCTTCAACCAATAATGGACAAATGTTCTTGACTCGACACACTAGATGAGCTGAAGAAGCCAGTAATAGTAAGTTTTCCAGTGTGCTTTGGACAAACAGATAAAATGCATTTCAATTTAGTTCTAATAAACTGTTGCGCTGTTGTATGTGTTGCCAGAATCCCTTCAGGTAAAGAGCTGGAATAGGATCAAACACGGCACGGCGAGGGCAGGAGATAATGAAATGGGGTAACAGGAAAACCGAACACAAATAATGAATGTAGATTGTTATTATTGTTAATGGCGGTATATTTGGATAAAATTATCTATTGCGTGTCACGGTGACATTTAGAGTAAAATGTCTTTCCGTGGAGAGGCAATTGTGTGCCAGTGACTCGTCATGTAGACTCAGTTACTGTTTTGATATACAGATGTAACAGCAGCCCCTCAGTCAATAGGCGACTTGTGGGGGAGTGCGACTGTCACAGTACCAAAGCCTCATGCCCTGGCTGTGCATCAAAGCATTTCCTTTTTATACAAAGATCAATACTGTTGTCTCCAGGAAAGTGATTCAGTTGTAGAAAGTCAGGCCATACTTCTTACTGTGATATGGTCCGTTGGTATTTATGTGGCTGGGTTAAGCTCGATGTTAATGGTCATTTACTCAATGAAGGCAATTAAAGAGAAATAACTTTGGACTAGAGGCGGAATCTCGCGAATGCTACTCAGGACACGTGGCAAGCAGCGGAACACACGCCACGGTTCTCTAGCAATTCCCCCTCATTGTCAATGCAGCTTATTAGTTAATGCCAATCAATAATCCCTGTAAGACATCACCACCATTTGAAATGCCATTGATTACACTCAATATAGCTCACCAGATCCTGACATGACAATTTAAGCTCATCTGTTGACATTAAGAGGTCAGATGTGAAGGCAATTATTTCATCAGCCGCATGACAAAGAGGCTGTGATTGAATTCTGCCATAAGTTAAACCTTTGATCATCAATATTCTGATGTGCAGTGAGCTATTTAACTGCATGCACCATGCAAAAGATGTATCTGAAATGAATACATTTACCAACTGTCTGTTTAAAAATATATGTTATATGTATATGTTTTTACAGATATATGTCGACCGGAATTATTTATTCATTCAGCCACACTTCTGCATGTCAGTCCTGTAATAAACACATAGATACATACATAGATGCTTTCAGAAAAAATAGGTTTAATTTCCCTGTTGCATATTTAACTTTCTCATTGCAGATGTTTAAGAGGAAGTGTTCTCTTAAAATGCCTGCATGCATTATACTGAGGCACACTTATCCTGAGTTGCAAGCCGTCCATGTAATAAAAAAATATAATAATAATTTATAGACTTTTAATGTGCAGATTGATGTTTACATGAAATACCCAGAAACGGTATTCTCTGTGGTTAAATAATATGTGATAACAAGTGGCAATTCACTAGAGATATTGATTGTGCACAGGCCAGTTTACACTCTACATGCACAACTTCATGTTTTGTAAGGACATTGCTGTATGCATAAAATTTAAAAATAGACGGTCAATTGAGATAGAATGCTCTGTTCTGAATGAGGACGTGCGTCCGTGTGCGTATGCATGAAAGCTTCTCTTCATTCCCCACACTCCCACCTCCCACTCCCTCAACATAAACAGTAAAACACACCTTTAATCATGTTCGAAGTGTCAGGCACACTGCTGATGTTATAGAGGCATCCATCAGTCTGCCATCGCGGGCAGAGCTAACGTTGTAGCAGATATTAATTACCCCGAGCCGAGATGCGTCTCTGCACAGTGCTGTCTCCTTTTCCACGCTTGTCCAATCGCATTACTCACAGACCATTATAAAGGACAAGGGGATACTCTGCTTACCAAGCAGGGGAACACAAATTGAAATATCTTCCCCGGCTCCAACATGTCTAATCTTCAAGAAATCTGCTTATTGTTATTTTGTTTGTTTGTCTTATCTCGGTGTAGCTGAACTTGTCACGTCAACTTCCAAATGCTGCACATCTGATTGGTTTTTAAATGAAAATTGCTGCCAAGGATTACAATACGGAAAGTGGTTTTATGTGAAAGTGTTCCACATGCATGAGAATACTGAAAAGGAAGTCAGACACTAAGAATGGCTTTAGGTGGCTATGTTGGAGCCTTAGTTCAGACATCTACTGGCTCCCCTGTGAGGATTGTGATCTCCACAGCCAAATAATTTACTGTATATAGTTTAAGTTGCAACAAGGTGTATTTTCAAATATCCTGCATTTGTATACCCACCGTCTCCACTGAGACTTGCTTTAGTCATTTGTCTGCTGTGATATGACACAAAGGGAACCAGACTATTCATATCTCTGTATAATTCTGCAATTATCCTTGTTTCTAATAGTCTAGAATAAGTGTCTAACTATAAATCAACAAAAGGCAGTGAGTGTAATTTCTCCAACAAGGTGCAGGTATTACCACTGTGTCCGTGTCATGCAGTATTAATCAAGATGTTTTTAAAATGAGCTCTTTTTTAAAAAACAAAAAAGCATTTATTTTTTGGTGGCTCTTCTGTGGCTCTCACAGTCTCAAAAAGATGTATTTTAATAGAGTGCCAGCTAACATTACGAGAGCAGACATCTGGCTTATGCGTCCCATTCAAACGTCTGAAAGTCCCATTCATGTGTCTTGATCGGCTCAGGACGTCCTCTCTTCAGTTTCAGAGAGTACCGCTTTAATAAGGATTATTTCTCTTCCTCTGCTAAATCAGGTGTGAACAATACACTTGTGCATGGTCATGAGCCTCATCTGGGTTTTTATCTCATTAGGATAGGATGCCTGTATAGGACACAAAAAAGCACTCGGTTATTCGTGTTCTTTATGAGGAGGTGTGAGCATATGCTCTGTGGGTCACAAAATATGCTGTAGTCAGCTGTTTCAATTAATAACAAGGAGGATCTGCACCACATATACGTAGTGTCCCCACTGAGATAGCCTGCGGAGTCCTCTCAGCATCCGGCGATCAGCGCAGTAGGGGTTGAGATATTTTAACGATGCAAAAGACTCAAATAAGTAGAATGAGGTGTCCATCTACTGTAATCAGTAAACCTGGAAAAACACATTTCACGTAATTACACTGATTACTCAACTGCAAACAAGAGAGACGAAGGAGAAAAGTACACCTACTGATGTAACATTATGCTGCAATATTTCAGCAATGTGTCACAATCTGTCCTCGGCTCTGCATCACTCCGTATTATCTGGACAGACCCCTCGCAGCCTGACCACACAGTGATGCTTACACATCCGACAGCGATGAGCTGATTTATCTCACAATCAGCAGCACCGTTTTGACGGTCCCTTTCATTTTCTAGCTGATGAAAGTGCCACGGTAATGTGGTGGAATGAATGTTTTGTCCACCGGCTTCCACCATCAACTCAAATCGATGGGGCATGTAATTGGTGGCCACTTTGTGGGATTGCTTAGATAAACAGACATTGTTAGGGACATGGAAGATCAATGTCACGCACAGCACAAGCATGGGGGAGTGAGGAGATTACGGACCATCATGTTTATCAACAGCACATCGTAACCGTTTCTACCGACGCCCTTTGCCACAGCCACCTACTAGTTCCTGTACTGTTTGTTCACATGTAAGGATTTATTCTTTACAGATTTAATCTGTGCAGTGGAAAATGGCAATTCAGTGCTCACAAGAAAGAATGGCTGAGTGAAAAAGGGAAATTGACAAAACAAACCCTGTGCAGTTTCATTTATTGGCCCATGGTTACTTACAGTCAATCAGTCAATTTCATAAGAGATTAAATCCCACTTATTATATTTTTCCTTTCCTTCTCGTTTTATTCTTATTTCACTGTGTCATAGTTTTCAGCTTTAAGTCCTTCAATCTTCAGTCCATTGTGAACAAGTCTGAGCTAAGACGTTTGTGTGAATCATGCGCCACCAAAGCTAACATGGTGCTGACTCACCTTGGTAATGCAGCAGGAGGAGGCCTGAATCGTGCCGTTGGTTGCTACGAAAGCGGATGGAGATCTGGTTGCTCCAGCTGCGGAGCACAAGGCCCCTCATCAAGACCGACTCATTGGCAAGGATGAAGGGTTCTTGACCACCTGTATCCTCCACAGTCACCTGCTCTCCCTCCAACACGCTCACATTCAGCACCTAAAAAACAAAAGACCATGTCACAAGGTTAAACAGAGGCCTGTTTGATGCACATCTGCACACCGTGTAACGGTTCACTGACTAATCTTTTGCGAAGGGTCTTTTAAGCCCAACACATTACAAAAAGAATATTCAAAGCTAACAGCAGGAGCATGACTTATTTTTTGCACTTTAGCATATTTATTATCCCTCACCATTTTCCTTTTGCAAATACAAATAGAAGTTATTTCTAGACTTTTACTCCAACACAAAACATAAAAAACAAAATCTATTTTCACACAAATCTGGTGATTGTTGACTTGCAATATGAGGCTTCACTTCACACCAGATGGGAACTTAAATCTCCACCAGCGCTGTTCCGTTTCAACTGAAAGCCAAGTTTAGTCTAATGTTGCTCTGAAAAACGGGTCTGTTTTGACTTTGCTCAGTTGTCTACCAGCACAGATAAAGAAGGATCTGTTTGGTTGAGCCATATCTTTGTTAACCTGCTGCTGGGTTGTAGACAGGGTTTTGAATAATGGCAGGTCATTCAACACATAGTTGTTGGTTGTACGATTGATTCATCCTCTTCCCTTCTCCTCATGCCTGTAAGCAGCTCTGCCAGCAGTGCTTTATGTCCTCAACAGGTTTGAGCAGCATCTGCAGCTAAATCTGGCGGAGGAATCTCGGGAGTACTGCATGTAGTTAAACTGTCAAGATAATGGAGTACTGACACCTTTTGGAGCAATGTTTGATTAATTCCCCACAGAGCTATAAAAGAGGAATGTTAATCCAACTGCAGGTCACGACTATTTTTTTCCCTGTATGATAGAAGAAAATGCTTTCACCTTGCATTTTCTTGTGGCATTTGGGTTTAATTCTTCAGATTTAATCTTTTATAAGGCTTGGTACCCCATTCAGATTCCAGATCATATGAAATTCTTCTTCTTAAATATTTTCATTTGAATCACTTAATTTTTTGTTAACCTGTTGTCGAGGAGTTGCTCATTTGCACATCTTACACTTACGTAGTTACGCTATCGTTGTATTTGTATGGTGTAGTTGCTGACTGCTCTTCCGCCCTCAGGTACTGAGCATGTAGGGTACAGTGAGTTTTCTCTCTATGCCTAGTGCATCCAAAAATGAAGCAAACTAGAACAAAATGCTGTAGGCCGTGCAACTAAACAATGAACTTGTACACACTATAACATGATCTGTGCAAATACAACTGAGAAGTAGAAGGAATTTGTAAAGTGCAAAAAGCTAATCTAACGGCTCACAGCTCAGTAAATCCGATTTAAGACCAGCTTTCCAACAAATGCAAAATGGATCAAACCTGTCTTGAAAGACAAGTGCCCCATCAAAGCATTTTCAACCACCTCTATTTCAAGCCTGTAGTGGAATTCATGACATGTTCTGAAAGCTAATGCTGTCATAGGCAGTGGGCTCAGGCCTCAGGTATGCCATCAGGCAGAAAAAATGTTACCCTCTATAGGCTGATGTCCCCGAGGCAATATGTGTTCAGGAGTGTTAGTGCAGCAGCCCAGAAAAGCTGAGACAGTGGGCAGGATGAACGCTATTTACAATGATGGCAGCGAAATGAATTTGGTCACGTAGACTTAACTGTCACTCAGTCGAACGGGGGCTGACAATGAGTGCAGAGAGGCTAATGGACAGTGTGAGACTGAGCTTAGAGGTGACTTCTTCCAGAATGGTCCATGAGGTCAGCCACTTTGATTGATTTGATTCTTTTTTCTTTTAATCATTACCAGAATTAAACACAACACTCACACCTTGTAGACAAACTGAGAACACAAGGATATACTCCTATATAATGTTATTTGTGTGTGAAACAATGATTTCTGTATGTTTTAATTCAAAAGCAGCACATTGCCTTTGCAGCGATGGCTTTCAAATGTTGAACAACCCTCAGATATTAGTGGCACACTGAGCAATAAAGGAATGTCACATGAGTTTAGAATCCCAGATTCACCATTCCTCAAGGGTAATGGCAATGACAAAGCCTTAGGCACTGTTCCTTTTTTTCCCCTCACTTCTGCCTTTTTCTTTGAGTTAATATGGAGGGATTGGATGTTTTGCAAATCAGGTTACTTCGGCTACTTGCTTGTCTTATAACTTCAGGATTCCGCCCCGCAGTACCGCAACGCTAATTCTCCTTCAATTTAACATTCACACTCATATATTCAACAAATTAGACTGGCATGCAGACAATGTGGAGCTGCAATTTAGTCAAACAAATTTAGCAAAAAAGAGCCATGGAGAATCAGCAGTGTCATTTTTTAAATGTACTGGGTGATTTTTTCGTCCCTGTACACATTACACCTGTAATAAAAACTCAATCTGTGCCATTTTGCAAAGGTTAAAAATTTGGTTCATCTGCTAAATACGCTGCCATGTATTCCTTCTCTAATTCAGTTTTGATTATTTGGAAGTAAAAATGCAAACTATATCATTCAGTATCATAGATACTATGATAGTTCATTTTATCAGCTGCAGACTGACGACATTAGTGTGCTTTAAGGTGGACGTTTTAATTGCAGTCTGCAAAAGTGCGCTAAGTTTGGCACAGCTGACAACATGGCACATTTAAAGCTCACTGTATCGTGATGTCTTTCATCTCTCAGTTCCCATTGGAAATCATTCATTTTATGTGATGTGTTTTTGGTTGTTGTACACTATTGTGTACTTTTAAAGCTGCTGGTCGATGAGATATGACCGCTATTCCACCAAGGTTGGTTTCCATCCCACGGAGTAAACCAGAAGGCCAAGGTCTGCTGTCCCTGCTGCAAGCGCTATCACCCAAGATCACAGGCAAGACTCTTGAGGGGATGTTAGCCAGATTCCAGCGGCAGTGTCGTGTCTGCCTCTTCAGTCATTACTGAGTCTTTCTTCGATCTTTGTTTTTTGTTTTTTTTGTAAGTTTTTTGTGTGTCAAAAAATGTGTCACATTTTTATAAAGCTATATACTTTATTTGCGTTTATGTAACACCAAAGTAAATACATTTACCTTTAACAGTGTGTAGTGGAAAAGTGCATTGCATAACAATGTGCTCTTTTGTGTGACATTTATTCAAAATCATCATTTCTGTTGCATGTTGAAGTATCAGACGTGGCTGGTAGTAAAGAAAATGATATGATGGCAAAAATATTATTTAAACTGCTAAAAAGTAGCTTTTGGAGTTTTCCCCTTGTCTCATAAACATGTTGGTTACATATAATGTGATCCATATTTCTCAAAATGAAAATGAAACTGAGAATGGTGTGTACATGCTTCCTGTAGTGTGTACATGCTTCCTGTAGGTGATAGGACACATGCATCATTTTTCCATCAATCATATGCTTGCAGTAATATTCATCGAGTCTTAAATTAATACCAGCATTCATATGAATGAATGGAGATAAAACAGATACAATTACACATGATTACAGAGTTTCACAATGTCAGTAGAATATATACTCACTTCTTATATGTACTGGTGCCTGTGTTCATTATTTTGTGCCCCCCTTGCGTGTGTCATGCAGGCAACACAACTGCAACAGCTTAACATGTTCAATGAGCAAATCTGTGACTGCTTGGTTTACATATACTGGGGAGACTAGTGAAGGATAGGTGAGCAGATAGTGGACAGTGAACATTTGGACTGATAGATAGTTCGGCCCCAGAGGGCCCTATCATCTGTCATCCACCCTGGGACCTGTCAGTGCAGCCAGCAACAGCTGTCCAGCCTCAATTATGAATCATTGGCCATGTCAGGAGACATCAGACTATCTTATCTTCACCGGTGCTGCAGCCAAATGTCCAGAGGGACTTCTTCTTTCTCACTGTCTCTCTCCCTCTCTCCCACACACACACGCACACTACAGTACGTGTATATGTGTGCACATATGTACACACGCATGCATGTTGCTGTGGACTGTAATAAGAGTCCTAGCTGGAATCTCTGCCTCAGCAGACACATTTGTGGAACCGGGGATTTGGCTGACCAAGCACACTTCTGCACCAACCACAACATTATCAGAGGATGCCATCTACAATATGCTGCCATTTTGAGAATTGTGTTGAGAGAAGAAAGAATGTTTTGGATTCCAGCTCGTGAACAAATAAAAAAAATAAAAATATGGAAAAGACTGTCCTCTGAGTAGGTGCTGTTTCACTTTAAACATTCTCCTCTTTCCATACTCTTGCAATGATTTATTTTTTCCTTATTCAAGATGAGCGAACTATAGAGGAGAAGGTCATCTGCCTTCTAGCTACGGTCTTTTCAATCAAACCACTGTAGTGAACACACCATTCTCTAAGGCCGCATGACAACAAAGACGCCTGGAACTGCACTTGGAGTATAAACCATGAAAGAAAATATCTGAAATGTTTCAAAGGATAACATTATTGTATATCTTGATCGTGCTTCTGTGCTACCCATAACCTTTGTAGAACAGGGAGCTTCCACTAAGTGTAAATATGAGAGTGAACAGTGAGAGGGGGTTGAAGATCCATCTTATCACATCCGAACAGAAAGCAGCCTGGCACGGTGTTTAATCTGAGGCTATCATACGTGTAATCCCACGTAAAATTCAAACTACATCATTTGTATCATGAAATTAGGGAGTTATTGTTGGCTTTAATAAATAATTTTAAACAAAAAGTGTAATAAAAAATCTAAATCGAGACAGGACCTGTTTATCCCGGGGCCTTGAAGTAAACGATCTGTCAAAGTAATCTGACTTTTTACACGTTAGGTAATCTGCGCTTATTTATTCATTTATCCAAGAGTACGCAAGATGAGCTAACTGTCCGCCGAGACCGTCTCTCGTTGAGATTTTACTGTTAAAAAACATCTGGTGGTGCTCTGCAGTGAACATTTAGACAGACTCAAAGGAGCCATTGCTGATGCAGAAATGAGCAGTATGTAATCAAAATGATACTACTACACATGAAAATTAAATGACCCTGCTGCTGGGGGCAATAAATCAACAGCCACTGGTCTCGCCAGCTGCGGTGTCATCATTACTATGATAAAAACCCACCGGCTTATACAGTGGAACATAGTGGTAATGTGCCTACCTCATTGCCCATGCTATGTCAGGCTTACGTTTGAATAATCTTGGTACACCACATCCAGTTGGTGTTTTTGTATCTCCTGATAATTTTAATGCAAAAAAAATAAAAAAAGACTGCTTCCAGGGCTCATTATGTGAAAAACATTATCTTAATTGAACATTCACCTCTATATAAAACATCCAAGGCCATTTCCTGTTTGCCCCGCTGTCTAAAACAATGGATTCTTACCAATCAGCAAAAGCTGAATGTTAATGAGAACATGCTGTATCCAGCAGCTGAATACAATACTAACTTTCTCATTGTCTCTTATTTCCCAGTCGAGATTGTACACATTATGCTCCTGAGATCAACGAAATGCATCCACCATACATTAACTCTATTCTCAAATATTCCTTTTCCCCCCAGATGCATACGGTAAAGCCGATACAAAGGCCCTCCACATTAGAAGTCTTTTCATGAGATGAGATTCTTGCTTTCTGATAAATCAGCCTCACATTCTGAGGAGGTGCCTCTCGGGCCCAGACGGCTCAGTTTATTTGCTGCAGTGTGCATCTTTGCATAGATTTAAATTCATGCATTGCTGATTGCTATTCGTATTTCCAAGCATGCATCTTTACTCTCCCGTCCTCATCATGACTCTGAAAGAGTCTGAGAGAACTTAGCCTTCTGCCAGACAGACTTCTCCATTTATGACAGCTAGCTGGGTGGAGGGGCAATTAGTGTCACCTGAAAGCATTCCTCTAGAGATTGCTAGGCCCCATGAAAACTCATCTCAGCAAAGTCCTGACACACTAAAAAGCTCATCAAGATCAAACTGGCCTTCTTTATGTCCTGGCTTACTCGCCCACGGCACAGCATGATGAAGGTTTCCTTTTGCTTCATTTCAACTTGATTAAAGGCTGCAAGCCTGTCTTGGCTTCCGTTACCCAGTCAGTTTCCCTGCGACACATCTGCTACATCCTGTGCCGTTTGTGCTGTTGGGTACACGAGTCACTGAATGGGCCAAACATTACCATGTAAAAGCCCCCCTTTTGGTATGTCAGATTGCATTCATCAGTGAATTTTAAAGTGGAACTTTTCTTTTTACATGGCGTCACGACTTGCCTTTGTTGGAAGCCCTTTCTTGCAGTCTGTTCATCCCATGAGTGCTTTGCTGGTTGCTGAACACCAACAAAACAAATTTAATTCCCTCCCTCATCAGCCAGGGTCAATGCAGTGTGCATTTTGCTTCTTTTGTAAGAAATACTGGAATTAAAATGAGAGCGCAAGGATCAATACGGCAATTCACCCAGCACTGAGAGGGGGCTGTGTGTCAAGTATTGGTGCTGCTTATTAACATGACTATTGATTGGAGTCAGAGGAGCATGGTCGCAGAGGCAGCATCAAATACCAGTCGTTAACCCTCAAGTCAGGGTTAGCTGTAAACACTTGGCATGCACTGTTACGTCTCAATCCTTAAAGGAGAGCTTCATTGATGATAGTCCTCGACAGTCTCACCTTAGGTTAAGTTTATTTCCCATCTAGCCATGTGCTCATTAGATGTTTGGTTTTATCTTCCTTAGTTTTTAATTGCCTGAAACAATATTCATTGGAAGGAGGAAAAACAGGACAGCTATAATTTTCCCCACTGAGATGTAGGGCATTTTATTTATAAGCTTTAATTAACAAAACAAAGAAAGAAAAATCAGTTTTCTTTCATTTGATGGCCACTTTTCCATTTACAGTTAACTTATATTAGTCTGAAACCTAACTGGGATCAACATGTTACCTCATCTTTGTGATCTGCTTTACTTATGGAAACGCTGAAATAATTTGTCTTGTATAAACCAACATAATGAGGAGAATGAAATTAAAGGAGTTAATGAGAAAAAGCAATCACACCAAGTCAAGCTAGCGTCGTGCTAATTCGCGTCTGTGTTCTGTTAATTTATTCCCAAGTTCATCTGAACACTTTAAAATGACTGAGACAGGGCTGGGAAACGGGACAAATGGAAAAGC
This sequence comes from Planiliza haematocheilus, assembly GCA_005024645.1. Classification (NCBI taxonomy): domain Eukaryota; kingdom Metazoa; phylum Chordata; class Actinopteri; order Mugiliformes; family Mugilidae; genus Planiliza; species Planiliza haematocheilus. The sequence goes on along the minus strand of SRSE01000276.1, from coordinate 3,526,391 downwards.
CAATAAATGGGAACAAGAAGCAAAAGGGGAAAAAGTATGGGACTATGACAAGTTTGGACAAGGGAGGAAAAGTGAAAAAAAATATCTTAGTGACCTCAGATCCCCTCCCAACGTTGTAGTGAATGATGCCGCTTTAAGCCTTTCAAGGGATGGAAACACTACTGTAATAACCCTTTGTGACAGTGGGAGAAATTGGCCATGTCTAAGCTTCAAACCGCGGAAATGTATTAACCAGTGCCTCCCACACGGCGTATTCTCTTTTAGAGTGAAAGAGTGCAGGATGTGGCATGAAACAGAGCTGTGACAACCTGTGCAGAACCTCGGATGGCGATTCCGAGACACCCAGGCAGGTAGATCAGTGAGCGGAGGAGACGGAGAAATCAGAGCAGGACAGATGGCCTGGAAAGAGCTGATAGCTAGCAAACCCACTAGATGTATTTGATCAAATAAAAGAAAACTCCAAAAAAGATTTTGAGCACTTTAATGCCACAGCCCAGTTCTGGAAAGCCTCCATCTGTCCTCCGCTAAAAACGTATTGCAAAAGTGACTGCGGTGGGGAGTAGAGGACACTGATGTCGAAATAAGATGTCCTTTAGACATAAATTCACAGTAAAAGGAAAAAATAGCACTTAAATGTATGTATACACTAGTACAAGGGTTAACGTGGTCAGTGTTGATAGAACCCATGCATGATTTTGACAAATGAACTCACAGCAAGAGAATGTCTTTATTAAAATCCACTTAAATGAATGTTCCTTATATGTTTACATTAAAACTTCCTTTAGGTCTGTGAAGGTTCTGGATCATCCAGGTCACGACATACCCAATAAAACTAAGCTGAAACTAGTCTTGTTGAGTTTTCTTAAAGGCACATGTTAAGATTTATGTCACTAAAATCTTTCAACCCCATTCACACCTTGAGAGTGGAGCCTCTGGCCATTAATGGATGGGCATTAGAGCAGAATTTATTGGGGAAAGAACACCTGATCATTAACAGTTTCCTTTAATTACAGGTTGGAAGTTTCAGGTGGACAGCACCCACATACATTTCTAAAAAAAAAAAAAACACCAGTCATTAAGAACTGAAGTACCATCTTGGATGAGTGGTGAAATGTCTTCAAGAAAACCCCACCACAAGTCCATTTGCCTTTATTTAAGCTCATTCAGGTTTTTAAAGAAAAACGTCTTTGCGTCTTTGTGCTGTACAGTCATAAAAAATTGGCGCTAGAGTCAATACTTTTTTATTTTATATTTTTCATAGTTGTGCGCTCTACTTGTAAAAACGTCTTGTACATACAGCATTTTGCATAATTGACTAAATGCACTGGATCAAGCTAGCGTTACAGCTAATAAGTGTGATGCCTCTTTAAAAATCACTTTCAGCGTTTATTACACCATTTAGATAATCTCGGTGCTGAAAGCAGTGTTATATCAGCCTCCTAATATTTGTACAATTATTCTGGAAATAAATCATGATGTGGTCAGAATCACCAGATGGGGCAATGCATTATATGCTGTTAGCTGTGGCAGAGGGGTTGAACGGGCAGGCTGAGGCCAGTAAATTCTCCTGATACATTTTTCATCTTCCCTCTCACACAAGCTGCCAGACTGCTGAAAGGAGTATTGACTAAATAGAGAAAAGGTCTGATCTTGCTTATTTATTCCCCACCAATCTCTGTGATATTTTATTTTTTATATTTTTTTGAATGCTGGTTGGATTCAGAGAGGTCTGAGTCTTGCAAATGACATCGTGCCTATTTATATATTATGCTTTACTGAATGATAGGCCCGCAACATAAACATGTAGTAAATATTTATCACAACCTCCACATCCGTCCTTCAGAGCATTTCTTTCATCTAATTTTCTCTCCTTTGCCCTTGAAAACTGCTGGTCTGTCTGATATGATGATAACTCATTTTCATGAGGAAGGCTGGCTGCCAAAACAAAACAGGCGCTTCAACCATGATGTTCCTCTTGCAGCTCCTCCAGTCTAAAGATGGTGTATTTGGTCTATTAGCACACTGAATCAATCAATCAAAATGAGTATGAAGAGTTTTAAACCCAGGTGTTCTGTGTGTAGCAGGAAAAAAATATAGCACAAACCAAAAAATCCTTATAATTCGACCAGAGTCAGGGGAAGGTGTGATCCCTCAGAGATTGTTGTGTGCTTGTGACAAATAAGCTCATCAGCAAAGTGGAAGCAATCACTTTCTTCTCAACAATAACAGCTAATTTCAGCTCTTGTTGCTTATTGGATACTGTCAAACATTTAGCATTTTCAAAATCAGAAGGACTCTCGCCACAGTAAATGAAAGACGTTTAAATGCACTGTTAGGCATGGTGTCAGTCTGCCATTCATTGAAAGGATTACGTTCCTCTGTAAAGAGTAAATCTTACAGCTGATCTGTGGTCAAATGTATTCTGTGAGTCTCCATCTGCAGAAAATGGAAGTGTGGCACCTCACTGCCAACGGTTAATCTCAGAAAACAGGTACAGATGCATTCCTGAATGTGCGTTCATCTCTTCCCGCTTGCTTTAAGGATTACCCTCAGCTGAGTGAGGAGATTACAAACTGTGAACTGTTGAGAACGTTGCATAACATTTTCTGAGCGCTGGCGCTCTGCAAGTCTTGCTTGTGGTCATCCCTGTGCCTTTAAAACCTCGAAACCTGGATGAACTCCAGGAGCTTTTACACACTTCTGATGAGAAGGCGTGACACATGCTTGATTTTAATTTCTGCCTCTCCATCTTCAGTCACTTTATGCGTTTCCCAGGGAAGAAACCTTGGCTTCTCATTCACCTCAGCCATGCCAAGCAATTGTCTGTGTAGTCTGCCACTGGATAACTATCAGTTTAGTTGAGGGAGCGAGACAGTGGCCCCCATCTGTTCACATGGTGGTGCTGAAACACACCTCCTGTTTCTGTAGCAGGCCTGCTTGATGTGTGAGTTTCTCTGTTTTTCCTTTAAAGCCTTGCACTTTTCAGATTCTGCAAATATATATTTTTTTCTACCACATTCTCTGGAGAAGCTGTGAAAGCCAAGAGCTGATACATCAAATGCCCATGTGTGTTTGCATGCACATGCGCAGGTAAGTGTGTGTCTGCTTATAAGTGGTTCAAGGTTTACTTAAGTTACCCAGAAGAAGAAAAGCACACTCTCAGAACATATACTCTGTCAAGACTTATCTTGGCCCTCCAGAGGCACCAAGACAAAGCTCACACATTTTAAAGTCTCCACTGGTAAATGAGGCGTTTGAGGAATTGCAAATGGCAGGGAACGCACACACTGACAGTTAATTTTTATAACCTTCAGTGAAAAGACTTACCAAGCAAACATTCAACCTGAGACAGACCCCGCCACTTGTGCCCTCATCCACCCACTCACAGTAATTCACTGCCTGTCTATCTCTATCAACCCACACACAAGACGAGCAAATACTCTTACAGCTGAAGCTAAGCCAAAATATGTCAGCACTCTTCCCGGGTTGAATAAAAAGCCTTTGTTGCGGCATTTGTAGCTTTAAGAAGTGTTTTATAAAGCATCACACAGTCTATTTCAAGTTAAAATGTCTGCAGTCGATATTTTTACATTTCCAATGAATTGCTGTGTTTGACAAACAGAGACAATTATGCACTTTACCCCAGTGACAGGAAGCTTTATAGTATTTTTCAGTGTTATAGTTTAACAGCCTACTCATTTACTATATTGGTTCAGCATCTCTGCTTGTGTCAGTTTCATTTGAGAAGCAGACAGCTGTTTTCAGAAATTAAACCCAGTGCACCACTGAATAAATAAATATATAGATGATTAAATGCTGGATTCACATACAGTAACTCCAACTGTATTCCAACTATTCTCTCTAATGAGACTCAGTCTAACAACTCACGTGTCTTTAAAAGATAGCTTCATCCATATCATTGCACCTTACCATTCTCCTTTCTATGTATATAGTGTATATTTTCTATGTATATAGTGTATATTCACTCCTATTTCCTATGTCAATTTGTGCATTTGTCTTTTACATTAGTTTTGCTTACACTATTATATTCTATTACATTTTATTGTATTTGTTTTATTCATTGAGGCACTGTGACCAAGCAATTTCGCTTGTGTATAAATAAAGTCTAAGTCTACATTCCAGTGTTCTACAAAGGCACTGAACCTCAGTGTTGTGTGTTTACAGCCCCGTTACAGCTTCCCCATAAGTGACAAATTAATGCAGGTTTAAGATTTAGACATTTTATCAAAAAGCATTGTAGTACTGACCTGAACCTCAATGCCATATCCGAGGTAGACCGTAATCAAGTAGTTGCACTCCACTCCAGAGTCAACTTGCTGTAGGATTTCGATGCTACCCTCAGGGTCAGTGAAATTCAGACTGCAGGGCTCTGGGGGAGACAGCGAAAAGACAAGTGATTCCCTTTTTCCCGGACCACTGATCTCTCTGACAGCCCACCTGTGTCTCCCTGGCCCCATAACCCTCTAACTATCTCTGCAGATATCCTGTCCGACACTACTCATCAGGGCTTTCAGCCCTCTGTGGCCAGTGGAAAGGACGGGCAGGACACATCAGGAAAAATCAGATTGTTTTTGACACATGAGCAACTGTGTCATCCCTGGTGCAGGGATGAATAGCTGTGTGCTGAATGTGAAATGAACAGCAATGATGCTGATGACCTGATGCCTAATTTTCCTGTCCTCTGGGATGCAGCTGTTAAGTTTCAGTATGAAGACTCAATTTTTTTAATTTCCACTGGGGATAAATTTATGCAAAATTGGTGCCACTTTGTACAATGTCATTTGAACAGTCTGATCCGTACATCATTGAAAGAATAACTAACATGCGTACCTGATGTTTGCAGGGCGGTGATGGTGGTAGTTGTGATAACAGCTGTGGATGTCGTGATGGTGCGTTCTTCTTGAGACTTGGGAAGCAGATGATCAGGGCTGGTTTTGTTTTTTACTGCTGTTTCCCTGGCTTCCCCTTTCTCTATCCACACTGAGGAGGGTGCAACGGTGGACCCTACGGGAAAAGCACTCCAACTTTGAGGCTGACTTTCCCGTGAGGATAAGGAAGCCACTGGCTTGTTTTCACTGCCTGAACCTCTATTATTTGGTGTTACTTGAGTGGTGAGGGTGTCTGTAGTCGGCTCTACTTTGTCGGCCCCCCTTGTCCTCTCCTTAGATGACTTCCTTTGAGGGAGAGACATGGGTGACCCTGGTGTTGTGGGAGAAAATGTGGTCAGTGGGGAGGTTGCTGCCGCAGTGGCCGTGGTGGCAATGTCTGAGAAGGCCGGGGCATCCTCATGGGGCACGATTTGAGTGACAGGTTCTCCTGCATTTGAAGCAGACACAGAGCCTGGCATTGTAGGATATGAAGCCATGGAACTGTCCTTCCTAAAAAAATGCTGGTCCCCCTGGAAATCCCTCGTAAGTAGGTGCTCATGAAGCAGCAGGCCCTTGAAGACACGCTGGTGGTTGGGGAGGTTCATCGGTGAGACGGTGGTGACTGGATGAACTTCACTTTCTGTGTCCTGTGTCGACAAGTGTGTGAAGAGCCCCCTGTCTTGGTCCAGTGTCCTCTTACTAATGCTGTTGCTTTCCTTTGGACCTGAAAGCAAATGAAAATAAGATAAGATGGTCACACAGTATTAAGCAAAATATAAAACAGTTCAGTGAACTACTAAAGCAACACACGGTGCAAAAGAGCCGTACGTCTTTTTGACAGTTTAATTATAGAACCATCAACTCTACCAGTTTATAATCTACCAAAATAATGCCTAATGATGTGAGAGGCTGTCCTCGTGTATAATTCTTCCACACATAGAGTCTTTTGTTGCTATTTCAATCAGTTCATTACGTGTGTGTGAGAGGGAAAAAGAATGAGAGACACCTTGGGGGGAAGAATCGTGACATACTGTAGTATAGGCCTTTGTACTATTTATTATAGACATTAATTAACATTTAATAATAGGAAACACCTCTAGTGGGCTAACACGTATGATGACATTATATGATTTTGATATAAGAACATATGCAGTTAATATGTTTGGTGTGTGTTGGCGATCGATTTTAAGATGGGCAACAGAACATGATTCTGTTGCCCATCTTAACTGATAAATGATATTGTTTCAAGTGTCCTGTCCTGTCACTGAATAAAACCAACAGCGGGGAGCAGCAGCTTGCAGGAAGTCAGTTTATCAAAGACGAATTCCAGAATCACACCCGCAGGCAGTAAAACCTTAGCAGAGGAACACTGAGTAGCAGTCGAGTTACTTGTTGGATACAAATGTTTAAAAGCATATATTTTTCTAAGGATGCCTTTCACACTCTAGTATTCTTATTCCCTCTTCTTTTTTTTCCAACCTTGATCAGTGTGCACATGTGGAGTTTTCAGCTAAGATCTGTGCTAGAATCTGCACACATCAACAACCCTGTCTATTTAATTGCTACTGGGTGCTATATACTTATCCGTGGGTGTTCCACTTTCACAGTGAAGTCACTTGGCATTTCACTAGTTTAGCTTTGTTTGTTAATTATTTGTTACCACTGTGAAATAAAGAGTTTTGGTCTAGACTTCTGATTGTTTCCTTTTACATCCTTCAGACCCATCACGGTGACTTTTCTATTTAAAACACATGTATCCACTTGTCTCAGTTCAATAAGTGAAGTTTAGACAAAATATTTGCATGCGGTGAATTAATTCATTTAACACTTGATTTCTTAAACCTAAAAAATTGTTGTTCTCTCCAGTGACTTTGCTAACATGTCAGTGGCACTCACTGTTCATCCATTTCAAATACAAAATGAGCTCTTGTCTTAATGAAATACAAAACACATTTTATTCAATGATGAAGTGAGCAACACATATCGGATTATCACCATAAATTACTGGAGGAATTAAAGCTCCACATGTTAGTTGTTTTTAGCCTGGTGACACCTGTCTTCTCAGCATCCATCACTCTTTAGTAAAAATACCCCCAGCAAGACACCTATTTTCCCAAAAACGAGACAGTGACGCTCACTTGTGGTGGAAAGACAGATAAAAGCAACTACTGAAGGTCACATCTGACATTTATGTCATTTTAAACACCAGCATAGCTTTTAACATCTGCAGAAGGACAGAGACGCTAATCAACTCATGTTGTGTAAGTGTTTTTTTTGCAGCCAGATAATTGCACTGCATGCCCAAAAGGGCCATATTTTCCCCATTATCCGTTACATTTCCTCATTTCAGTTGTTTGGGGAAATCTGATAAATGGACACTTTTCACCACTTCAGATCCTTAATCGCTCCGTATAGTATAAACATTAGCAAAGATGAACTTCAGTATAAGTCCTTTGTGTCTTTGATGGGACAGTTAAGCTCAAATGATCAACTCCCAGTGCTACCTATACATACTTAGACTACCTAAAATATCTGGGCCTCATTTCTGAAGCTTTTGCAGCATAGTGAAGTTTCTCTTCAGGTTTTGAAACTCTACTGCTGACTTGCTGTTTTTGCAGGATTTCATTAACAGACGGGTATAGGCAGACAGATGCCCCGGTTTTGTGCAAAGTATAATAACTTCATCTATATGGCACCTTTCATACATAGTATACAGGGCTTATTATAGCATGAAAAAGATAAAAACAAATATGTTGATTAAAAAAAGACCCACTTATGAAAATTGTAAAAATGGTAGTGGAGAGAAATAAATTCATAGTGCACAAGCTAAATTCCTGCCTGAATAAGTAGGTCTTCAGTAGATTTTTTATTTTTTTTTTAGAATGTCAACTGAGCTTACATATCTAATATAACTGCCCAGGGTGTTCCACAGTCTTGGAGTTCAATAGCTAAAAGAAGTTTCCCTGCTGACTTTGTGGGGCACTTTAGGGACAGTTAAAATACTAGCATCAGAGGACCCAAGAAGGTGCCTTAGCATTAAGAGCTTTGAGTTAACGGATCTTATGAAAAGAGGAGCCAGAGCAGGGTAGCTATATTAAAGCAGGAGTAATGTGCTCTATTTTCCAAGTTTTTGTTAAAAGTTTGGCTCCCGAGTTCTAAATAAACTAGCTGAAGTTTTCCAATCAGATTCTGTGGCTTGCCGGCAAAGAGGGCATTAGGCTATATACCAACCTGCAAGTAATGAAAGCATGAATCCATTTCAGCATCATGCAGATAAATAAAGCATATCTGAAACTCGCTGTCCTGCAGGAAAGCGAAATAAGCTGACAAAAAATACTGCTGATTACTGTGAATTTATGATTTCATATTAGCCCCAATGCAGTCTCCATCCTCCTCTTTTCTGTAATTTTTAGTCCTTACCGGCTTCACCACCCCCCAACGTATGCGCCGTTAATCTTTATTCAGCGCAGTGCAAAAGCTAATTTGCAAATTTAAAGATGATGAGACGATATATGAACATCAAACACAATGTTTTCCAAAGTAGAAAACGTACAGCGGCTAAATGCTGAAAACAATGAGGGAGCGTCTGCGTACATGTGTCTACATGAAACAGTACTGTCAGCTTTGACACGGTAATTAGCTTGCATTCGGGGTGACAGTTTGTCTTAATGAGGCAGAATAGCTGCCAGCACACTTTTCACGCTTCTAGATGAAAGGATGTTGTTGACACAGGCTGCAAATGAGTGAGATATCCCTATGCGAGCGTTTCTATTACGCCGCTGCGAGAGGATGAAGGAGCCTCAGTTGGAAATCAAAATCATTGGGAGCTTCATTTTAAAAAAGTTACTGAGTATTGGGTGAGACAGTCTACATCAATAATATGTTAAACTTCAGAATCTCATCATGCATCCTTTGGTTAACAGTTCATGGTCAGTGTCCAGGCTATTCAGTCTATTTTCTACATATTTTTTAATCCCCAGTTATAATACCCTGGAAAATCGACATTGTCATTATGGATTCTGTATCGATTACTATAACAGAAAATATACATTCATGTTTTAAACAAGAAATGAACAAATGTGAATTAACCTTGCTGCCGGAGAAGATCGGCTCCGCTCATAAAACTTGGAAAGTAGTTGTAAGCCTCTGTAACATTTTCGCTGATGTGGAGTGATTTTACCACCACAGAGCACGCTAATAAAAGTTTGATCAGGCCGTACAAGAGCAAGAGTAAACAGTTTTGTTACAAAGCCTCTCCCAGGCTGACAGAATTGACACGTGGTTTTACATTTTACTGACAAACGCGACAACACCACATTCATCCTTCTCGGCGACAGAAGCAATTCAAAAGACCTTTTGATGTTCTGAGATGGAGGAGAAACATTTCCTTGTAGCCTTATTCTGTCACAACAAGAGCAGCCAAAACCGCGCTATAAAGGCAAACTAAGCACATTTGACATGTCTCGCTACCAGAGAGAATAAAGAATGTTAAGGGAGGTCTTAATAAATGATTGAAGAATATAAGACTGGCCTCCCTGCTTAGAGCTGCTTAGCACAGAGGCGTCTCAAACACATTACTGTATAGGGAATTATCTTCTGCCAAGATTATGTTTATTGCTGCACCACACAAGTAAGGAGACCCAGCCTCCTGTTCTCTTATCTTCGCCCCTCTCTTTGTCTCTATCCATGTTGGGCAGATTTTGATCATCCAGTCGCTGCCCTTCAGCCGGAATATCGAGTGAATGTGGAGAGCAAGAACAGAGAACTGGGTTAAAGCAGAGTTTCTCATACACAGATCAATACGGGATCAATGTGTACAGGTTGGAGCCCTCGCAGTGGTGATTACAGAGAAGAGAAGTACTGCTACTATACTGCGCTGATCTCTAAACCTTAATTGGCCGTTTACTGTTGAGGTTTCAGAGCAAAGTGCTGAATTTTAAGTGTCGTCTGAGTAATTTAAATCATGGGCAGATATTTTTGCTCTGGCGCGTTAATGATTTTTATTTTTTATTTTAATTAATTAATCAACTAATTGCTTATTCGTTACAAGCTTCTCAAAATGTGTGACTTCAGGCTTTGCATCGTCAGGGAATTTCTCTTTACTTTCAGATTTGTTTATTTTTTACAAACTCAGCCGTAAATCAAGAAATAACTATGAGATTAATCCATAATGACGAGTTTCACCCAAAGCAGTTACAGCATTAAAATGATGTCAGCATACTGATGCATCAGTAATGATGCTATAATAATATATTATACTACAGCACTCACAATGGTTGTATTTCTGCAAAGAGTGCTATTTACTTTTGATACTTGAAACTCATTTTCCAGATTATATAAGGACTTTTACTTGTAATGGAGAATTATTAATAATTTTACTTAAGTTAATGATTATAAAATATCCTCTACCACTGCAGCACTTATACAGACTACAGAAAGCTTTATTAATCCCCAAAGGGCAAGTTCTACAGTCTACCATCTAGACATACAACCATTACAACCATTCAACCATTCTTATCATTTGTTGTAGAGGGTCACAGGGGGTTGGAAGCTATCCCAATTGAACTCAGAACTAGAGATGGGATTTATGGCTTTTTTGAAGGGAGCCAGATCTTGTGGATTTGTTCCTTTTCAAAGAGCCATTCAAAGGACTGACTCATTTATCCTCATAATAAGCACTTCAATAAGGTAAGTTTTGGATCTGATCATTCTTCTTAGTCATCCTACCAATACATATTCTTTTGGTGGGATATCTGAGTCTATCTATATCTAAAATATAGATTCTAGATAGACAGATGCTTTATTTATTGAAATTCTGTAAACACATTTGCGCTGACCGGTAATCAAAGCTCGGTCCTCTGCTATGCTACACTCTCTGTCAAAACACTGTCTCAAAGCATGAGCTTCTGTGTGCATCTATGTTAAAAAGAGAAAAGAAATTAACGTCTCGCAACTGCGACTCCGTTCATTCATTCATCTCTGATCAGAACCTTCTTGCCATGAGGAAAGATGCCAAAATCATGTCACTTTCCATTGTTATCCAGACTGTCTGCCAGGCCTGCAGTCTTTATGAAAACACAGACAATCCTTCTTCTTGGAAAAACATCCCCCCCTAAGAACCAGCTGATTAAAATATATTGTTCTGGAAGGTCTCCAATCAGGTATTGATGTACTGTAATATTCTGGCACAACCAGCGTAGTTTCAGAGCAAAGTGATCTTGATGTTTCCTGTCAGGTTGACAAAATGTGTGTCATGCTATCATAGTTGTGACACAAAGCAAGTTGGGAGTCGTTCTGCGAGAAGACCTGTGATAAATCACAAGGAGGTGACAGATGTTAGCAATTGTGTAAGCTGTTGTTGCTCTGCACATCCCACTCCTAAAAGTAGAAACAGTGCAGCACACTCAAGATGCACATAACTGCATCTCATCACGCAACACTGTAGCTGGTTAATTAGAGCTAATTCATAAATGAAAGGTGGTAATAGCCATGACAAGGAGTGAGATTACCGTTATCTTATTCTAAGCAGTGGCATAAGTACAATATAATACCATATATTGTCTCGGGGGAAATTTAGTAGGTGTGTTTTTCTTTTCTTTCTTGTACGAACATTAGGTAGACGGATCGACAGATCTGAGGAATAGAATGGTGTTGAGCTCCTAAAGAGATCTACTGAGTCCTTATGTCACATCACATCCAACAATAATGACACACCAAACCTGCTGTGAAAATTTAAAAATATTAAGACACAGAAAAATCGGATTTAATAATGTAAAATCATGCAAACAAACCAAGCAGATTCTGTACACAAGTCTCTGTGTGTATTGGGTTCAATTGCACTGACTCATGGTGAAAATAAATACACAATTATTGCTGCTTTCTTCTGACAACAATTTTTGTAATTCTTAAAAAAATGGACATGGCACTCCAGATATATTTACAAATGATTTTAACAAACTCTGCAGCCCCACTGTAATTCACTAGGTTATGACCTTCTGGGAGGGTCACCACAGTGTCAACTGGACTGCCCGCCTATTTTTCTCTAATGAAAGCTTCAGAGAAAGCAAATATGTCATGTAGCCTGCTTGCGGTCTACAAATTATAGACTCGATTCTAATGAAGGCTGTCCACATATTCTGATTGTGTATAACATTTACAGTGGAGGTAAAAGCTCATGCTCTGCCTCTGATATTCCATGGATCCATGACAGGTCCTCAGTCTACACTGATGGAGGACGATAGAGTGAGCAATCATAGGGGAATGCTCCTCAAGATAGCAACAGACAGCCTCCTCTCTTCAGTTGCATATCAATGGAGTCATCAGCGAACACTCGGTGCATGGAGAGAGCGCTAATAAGATGGGACAAGCCACACTTGAGGCTGGCTGCTGATTGACATCAATCTCCTAATATCCAGGGGCTTTATTTCCTTATTATTACAGAGAGCCCACTAGACAAGCAAATCAATAAGCAACTTCCGCTGGGCTCAGATACGAGGCCTTCAGATCACTCTACATGACTCCTTCTAGGGTTCTCAGTGGAGACTCGCGCTCATGAATTCATTCATTCATTCAAACACCCAAGGTGAACATTTCCTGTTCGTGACTTTTCCTACGTTTCCTGCACCGTGCGCAGATTCTGTGCTAGTTTGCATAAAGCAGTGAGGGAAGACTATGGGAAATAATGGGGTGAAACTGATAAATGATTCCATTAGTCAACTTAATGAATTGATCATTTAAAGTTGCTTGTGGGTGTGACAGGTGCATGAAAGTGGAAATGAATAAACATATAAAAAAAAAAGGTAGCAGGAGCTGAATGGAGAAAATTTAATTAAGTGAGCACCGGATGTAGCCTTTCAGAAAAAAACAAAAAAAACAAAAGGTCACACTTACATTACTCATACAGTGATTTACAGCCTAAGAACAGAACAATATAGCCACGAATATGCACATTTTCCAGTTTCAAAGCATCTAAATTTCCTCTCACTCTGATTTATTTTTTTTTTTTTAGTCACAAGGAGACCGGCATGTTGAGATGAGATACAATCTTATCCTCCATCTGCCCTTTGACTTCATTGAGCGGAACCATAACTTTTCCCTTTCATTTATTACGGGCTGTCTGTGTTCCGGTTCATTGAGCATTGTCCTTCAGACAGTCTTTAAACAAACTGTGTCTTAATGGTGCTAGGAAGCTCATAAGACCTGACCTTTAAGCTGGAGCAGAGCGAAAGCAGAGCTACCCGGCACCACTATTTGCATGAAATCTACTGTGAAGCACTTAATCTGCAGGGGGTAAACGGGCCACCGTTAAACAAATCTAAACTCTGCGGTGAACAGTTGAATGTATTTTAATTGGTAATAAATTGTTTAAGAATCGATCCTATTGTTAGCTGAAGTCATTTAAATTCTCTAAATCACAGCTGTCCTTATTTCGACTTCTTCTTTGCATTTTTCTTCAATTTCTTTTCTCCTCCCCGAGAACTAAGGAATAAATGATTGTGCGTCGTGTTGAACAAATGCCTGGCATTAAAATGACATCATCTTCCGTAATCAAAGCAGAATCTGTCTAATGTTGAAGCCGAATCCTTCGCTGTATTTCAATTTACCAATGCTCTGCATCCTAGAAAATATACTGGGAGGAATGCCTCTTTTCACACTCCATTTCCTTCCATTAGAGTAATTTATCTTTTCATTTTCTTCTCATTTACTCCATGGTGGAGTCAATTAAGAAGAGAGCTGTGGGTGAAAAAACACCTACAACTTTCGAATCTGTGGTGGTGGATCAAAATGAGATTTAAAGAAGTAAAGGAAGCTCTGGATTAACAAAAGAAACTTTTAATGAGGATGTCGCTCCCATTTGACTAGGGCGTGCATTGTGTTCCATTACTGCCAATTACTTTTAATCTGTACATAGAAGCAGAAATATGTAATGTATACACAGTCATTCTCTAAAGGGTGTTCTCTGACAGGGGCAGCCTGTACATCTGGCTCTCCCCCAGACAGCGCAGACATTAGCGGCGAATTTAAAAGCTCCTTGATTGATGTCACACTCTCCACCCCTCTTCAAATGATTTCCCAGCCCCATAACAAATCCATCAGCTCAAGGAAAAGGACCACACTGGCGATTTTCAACCTTATCAGTGTACTTGTCATAGATTGACATTCCTATATAGGCCATTACACTTGTCAATACTCTGTATCTCATGGGGAGGTTCTTGTTATAAAACCGAATTAGTCACGGACCAGACACCAAAACAAGAAAGTCTCATTTCAGCCTCAAGAACTCCTCCAAATCTTTATCGGACAGAGAAGAGCATCCGAAAATTGAAGCCCCAACAAGATAGCTATCTTGCTTTTGGCAACAAACACAGCTCTTTTGTGTTCACTTAAAAAAAGAAAGAAAAAAAAAGATAGTATTGTCAATGGCTTGTGCAAGCATGACAGGATTTGGCTAGGCCACAGAGAAAGTCGATAAGGTGGCCCTGCTTAGCAATCTGCTGTTTTAGTTTGTTTAGGCGTTTATTGAGGCAAACGATAAGAAGGAAGAAAAGCTCATCAAACAGCCTGTTTTAAATATCTTCAGCTGCATATTTTAATGTAGAACAAATCCAGCAATTCAAAATATCTCGCAAACACTCATGCAAATGTGAAATCTGGAGTCTCTTTCATCGACTCTGTGGGAATCTCCTCCTGCAGAGTCACCTTCCACTAAAGTAAAATTTCCTGGCATTTATCAAGAAACAGATGCGGGCTTTGAGTCTAATTAAGTCCAGACTTAAGATCGTGGCTTGCATCTTGTTTCTCACCTGACCAGCTGTTCCATTTGTCTATGACTTTATAGTTTGATACTGTGATCTGTACGCACGCACAATACACACACACAGCTGGACGGCACATAGACGCACAATCCAAACCCACGGTCATCAGCACATTAAACAATATTGTGTCTCATTACTCAGCAGCAGTGAGAACCTAAAAGTGGCAAAAGCAAATCATTAAAATGGTCATGCTGCGTCATGTTTCGGGGTGGTATTAATGACAGTTCTTAATCGGACACGCTCTTTGAAAATCAGCCTGAACATTCGGTGTGATAGCACAAATTGTGGTCTTAGGGTTTTGATCTCTCGCTTCCGGCAAGTGCAGCTCATTTCCACATGCTGCCATGAGGTGCTTGTTAGGTAATCATGACTTGAATATTTTATTTTGTCAGTGATGTCTGATATGTCTGAACATACGAGTCAGAGGGCACATCTATAACAGAAGCACTCTCCTCCAGGTGTACGTGTTTAAAAAAACATTGCGTCTATGGAGGAGAGGGAGAAGTTGCGTTTAATAATGCTGAAGAGTCTAAAGGAATAAAGACCGTATCCAAGAGTGAACCTCGACCTTGAAGTATTTACAGAATTGGTTGGAAGGAGTTTTTGCACTTAGATCTGCCAGAATCAAGGCAGAGTGAGTATTTTTGGTGCACTCTGCTGAAGCAAGCGAGCAAGCAAAATAAAGTTGAATTGGTCAAAGGGTCTAGAAATGAAGAGAAAAGCCAGAAGGAGCATGGACACAATTGGCTTGAAATGGATGTACGTTTCTGACATATGGTGGTTAAATCTCTTTTATGGAAAGACAGTCACTGAGCTGGGTAGAAAGGCCCACAATTACATTCTAATATTATTTGAGAGTGATGTTATTTTCTGCCTTCTGAACATGACGGACATACTGGAAAATGGCCTCTAAGTGTAGTGACAACGTAAACAGGCTGGCCAGCATTTAGGATTTTGGCTTTGATCAGAACTACAGGGTTATTTCATACACTTTAGTGTCCCATGTTAGTGTGTGCAACATTCTTGGTGAAATATTTGGATTTAGTTTTTCAAATAGCATTTTTTAAAAACTAAATAATGTGGTAGGGTATTAGATTTGGAATAGTTATAGCTTTGTCAGTG
This sequence comes from Planiliza haematocheilus, assembly GCA_005024645.1. NCBI lineage: Eukaryota > Metazoa > Chordata > Actinopteri > Mugiliformes > Mugilidae > Planiliza > Planiliza haematocheilus. The sequence goes on along the minus strand of SRSE01000276.1, from coordinate 3,510,565 downwards.
GAAAAAAATGAAAGATTTTTTTTTTAAAACTTTTCACAATTTCCCGTTATCTACCTGCATCGTATCTCAACAACTGCAACCTTCAAGCTAGTACAACAACAACAAAAAAGCAAAAGCAAAAGAACAATGAGCTGTTGAAATTTGAAAGAAAGATGTCTTAACCAGAGGCGTTTTAGCATGCTGGCTGCATGTAATGTTGAAATTAGTTTAATGTGATTTGGCAGGGGGATGCCAGAGAGCAGAACCAGGTGAGGGCCTGTGAGTACACAAGTCTGAAAACATAACTGCTGTAAACCAAAACACAAGCTGCCTGTTGGGAGGTGAGGGGAAACAATATTAACACTGACAGTGATGGATGGTGCCGCTTTCTGTAGAGGTCTGATAGATACAGGACCCCTTAGAGCTGAGAAAGCACCATGTTTTTGACTAAAAGGTGCATTCCGTGTGTGTTTCACATACACATGTAAAAGCAACATTCGCAAGGAATAGGTAAATGGTATCAATGTGCTTTTTTTTGCATGATATTAGAGATGGGACTTATGGCAGATCTTGTGGATCCGTTCCTGTCTAAGAGCCGTTCAAAAGACTGGCTCATTTATTTATTTTTAAAATGCCAGCCTAGGTTTAACTAATTTTATCAAGGAAATAATCACTGGGAGGAATGGTAAGGAAAGCGTTGGATCAGAAATGGGAGGAAAATTAGGGCTGGCTTCCAGCCTGGTCGTTTACAGTTAATACTGCAATCTGTTGCCTATTTTGCTACATTGCATACAGAAAACTTTGCAACTGCACAAGTGCCCGCAGCATCTGTCACAACACAATGGCACATTGATGATGTTCCGGTGCATCAAGTACGTTCATGTTTACATGGTGCTCTCTAGTATTGGCTTTCCAAAGCTTGATAATGTCACATCTAGAGTTCAAACAATAGATCCAAATGGAGTCTAGATCAAGTTGCTGGCAAGAGAAAGACTAGCAAAAGGTCAACAGCCTCCTCTCCAAAAGCAATATATTGTCTACATCTGCTGCACACTGGAGCTAAAATTGATGTTGGTTTTCCACAGTAGTATAATATTATATATCAGAAAGGCACGCAATTTAACTTTAGAGAGATTCATTCATTCATTACTGTCCTACTGTTTTTTGTTTTTACACCAAAGGAAAGGTATAAAGGGAGATCATGACATTGTCATGTCAACAGAGAATGGCGGCTCTTGTAGGTGCACAGGCAGAATGAAAAGCACACAGAAATAGTGACCATGTGCTTTTACATTTCAGTGTTTTTATCATGTGTTTATTGCAGTAGCATTGTGTAGTTTTATACACATTTCTGAAATGGTTGTAGTTTTTTTTTTTTCATTATTTGATGTACAATCCATTTGTCTCTGGTGAGTTGACTCCTTGGAGACTATATAGTTCTGCCAATCTGCTGCAGTTCCTTAATCCTTTTGTGATTTATGTATTATGGGCTGTTTGTAAAACTTGGAATTAATATTGTCTTTAATTTAAAGACTGCAAAGAAGAAAAACAAGCAAACAGATAACACTTTTCAGTGGTTTAACCAATTAAAAAGAAAAACATTCAGTGGTCACACTATATTAATAGACTTGTATTATTAAAGCAATCATCCTCTAACAGTGGCAGGGATGTTACTGTAAGAATAGCTTCCTTTGATGGCTTTAAATAACTGCAAATCACAGCCTCTTGTAGCTTAGTGCTTTAATAAACTATTACTGAGCAGGACACTCACGTATAATTGAGAGACTCCAGATTTATAATCTTGTTTAAACTTTTCACAGAAAATGAGGCCCCCCACCTGACAGTGCAAGGGCATGTTATTATGGAGTGCTGTAAATAACCATACCAGGTAATACATCAGTAAAACTATTAAAGTTGAGGCTCTGCCAGATGGTAAAAACAAAGCCCAGTTGATGAACATGTTTCTTGGCAAGCAGCGGTTACTCTTGAGAGACACATTTTACATTAGCATTCATGTATACAATAATAAAAAAATGTAAAAAAAAAAATAAAAAAAATCACTGCACTGTATCACTGCACCAAAGTTGAAAAGTTGTTCTCAACAGGGCTCCTGAGCAATGAAAAGAATCATCACAGTTTGTAAACTTTTTATTTTTTTCCCGTGCTTTATAGCTTCACCAAAATTGGATTTCAAGCCTGGCTACCCTAAGAGGATCTACAAACACATGTGGTGCAAGAGCAAATCTGTGTGGAAGAGCACTGAGTGAAAAAATAAATAAATAAATAAATAAAATATAAAAATAAATAAGAGTGAAAATTAAAGTGGTTTAGCCTGACTGGATTTAAGGGCCAGAAAATAAATGCTGGTGCCCAGTCTTTTATCCATGTCACAACACTTTTAATATACAATTTAATGGTTTTTCTGTTTCGGTCTCAACAAAAACAAAAGCGTTCACCAGGGGGTGTTTTGCTCTCACCTTCTTTCAAGCAACTGAAGTGCTGTGTGGGTGGCATTAGATTGTTGCATCATTAATCCAGTTCTATTAATTATAAATCCCTGCAAGCGACAATGCTTGATAGCAATGAGTGGTTTACCAATCAAAAGCATTACACTGGAGACAAACGTGAGGTGCAAGCATGTCACAAAAAAACGCATGTCACGGGGTTGGAGGTAGCCAGTAATCCAATAACCAAGATGAGCACACTACACGTATGATTTCACGCGTCTCCTCGTCTGTGATGGCAGGCTTCTCATGCTCCCTATATGTGCATTTGGAGGAAGCAGAAACACTTTTAGAATCTCTAAATTCTTCTTGTGACGGCATTTTTCTACCAAGTTAAAGCGTGCTAAACCCTTTTTACATGCATTTCCATTACAGTGGGATGACAGTGTTTCATAAATGGCTAAAGTTACTCAGACACCTCCTCTGACATTTCTTAAAAGCTGCAAAATTCTGGTTTAAAATCTAAATATTCTAGATTATAACTTGGAGTCTTATTGTTTCTAAATCCTGATCCCGATAATACGGAAATGTCATATAAGCAGCACTGCACGTATCACGACGCATCACACACACAATGAGAAGCTGACTGAGGAAAGCAGGTTTACAGGGCCTTGAAGATTTCAGCGCTGATTTGCTGGGTTCGGCTGGAACAACAAGGGCGCCTTAATAATGAAGGTCCGAGAGATCACTCTGACTCTGAACATATTTATCGACCACTGAGAGCAGGAGATACATCTTCAGCAGCTGCTTTGTTAGGAGCCGACCAACATGTGCATTCATATATGTCACAGACTGCCTATAGGCCAAAAAGATTATTAAAATAAATAACACTAAATAAAATTCATTATATTTTGTGTTAAAGACCATGTATAAATACTATTGTGTGAATTGCTTATTTTGATTCTTATAGATATGAAATGAAACATTATTTTTTCAAGTGAATTGTATTGCTGCAAACATAACAGCAGTAGTATAAAACATGAATGTATATGAGGTTTATCTGTAAATATTAATACATATGACTTTCAATTTTTGTTTTCAAAAACATTTTTTACAAAAAACTTGTGATCACAACATGTAATCAAGTCAAGTTTAGGTATAATATTCACTTCAGTGGCCTCAACAGAAAACTAAGGATGCAAAACCAAATACAGGATGTTGTTTGCCCTGTCACTGATGTTAAAAAAAAAACAAAAAAAAACTGGTGTCTTTATTTGTATTCCAAACTGAGGCTTGAGCAAATGTGTGATTTAGTGCATCGAGACTATAGCCAACAGCTTGCAACACTGCGTACCTCCACTTAATAATAATAAATGATACCGCAACCGTTTTAGCAGTCTAACTAAACTGAACCATTTCCAGAATGTCTCCCTGCATGGACTGCCTGCAGAGTCTCAGCGGGATCATATCCTGAATTAGCAAGTAATTCCTGTTAGTAAATAGGAAGAATCGTGCATTCTGAAACTTGTATAGGTACTTTGATGTAAGTCTACACTATGTTATTAGCATGGGATTATGTGCCATCTGGACTAAACTGAATTAAAGGAACCCAGAGGAGCATTAATTGGCTGGCGACTGGCGACACGGCTGACAATGCTGTAACAGTGAGGGAAATCTTCTCTCATCTGCCTCTTTCATGTCTTTTTGCGTGCTCCTCTTTGAACCCTCTTGAGATTCTAGCGCAGCTCCTCAAGGTCTTTAGATACAGCAAGTGGTCCCCACACCCACGCCAGCGCTAACCCTTCTACTCTCGCACATGCAAGAGACCCACATCAAAGCTTGCATCTGCAGCTGTGTGTTTATTTTGTAGCAACGCAGCAGCATAGGAGGTGAACATCTCTTGATTTTTTTGCATTCTCTTTTGCATAAACACACGCAAGTCCCATTTTCAACTTCGGTGCCGTGATCATTCGCGTTTTGCTCTCGTTGCGGCGCTACAACAAACCTGAGGGCTACAAAAATGCAAAGCAGGGCACAACAGTAAGCTCTGATTTGCCATAAGACATTGTTCACGTAATCTCATTTTGTCAACCGGGAGGCCTTTCGTGAATTTCTTGCACCCCAGTATACAAACTTCATATTTGGCTGTGGTTGCTTTTGAAGATCGTCCATCAACCTTACTCTCCAGATGCGCTGATACATGACCTGTTCTTGTATTTGTTTGCTTCCTCCTGTAGTTTACCTGCAGTGTCACCTTGCTGACTTGGTGTTTAGTGTTTTTTTAAAATCCTGAAGAACCTCTACTCAGTTTAAGCTCTGAAAGATTTGACTGGAGAGCCGTATCTCCCAGAAGTTCACGGCCATTTGACAAGAAGCATCTCAAAGCAGACCTGGTCACATTTTAAGCTGTAAAGAAAGATTCAGCTAAATAAATAAATAAATAAATAAATAAACATGGCTTCACACATCGGTGCCACGAAACCGAGAGAAAAGCCTTCACCAGAACCATCAGTGCTGATCAGTATCCACTGGCAGGTTTCACAAACATGACCCAAAAACTTCTCTCTTATCTCGTTTCAAAGTGATGTGCACTGACAGTGGCAATATCATGCATGAAGCAGGCTGAATAATTCAATGTATTTTTTAAAAGGACAAAAGACTAGGGGAGAGTGACAAGTCGTCAGAGGAGATAAACCCGGGAATGAATAAGAGATGAAGAAAATAAAAGTGTGCCAGCAGATGTAGGTAACCCGGTGCCATCCACTTATCTGCACTGTCCTTTTATGTGTATTTATCTTTTTTTAGCCTTCCGCTTTTTCTCTTTGACTTATTTATCTTTTAAAAGGACTGCCAGATTTCTTCCTAACATTTTCTTTACCAAGACCAAGGCCGTGATTTCTAGTTCAAAAGGGGTCACCGGGGAGAGAGGTGAATAGATGTTTAATGGTGACTAGCGTTGGCTGCTAATGCCTTTGGCCACAATGTGACTCACTCCAGCTCCCGTCAAAGTGAACTCTGACCAAGTGCATCCAACGCGGCAGCACAGGGCTGAGGGGAAGTTGCGCAGACAAGACAGGAGAGAAAGGGTGAAGAGCGTAACTAAGGGAGCGGCCGGGAGGCAGGTTCTGCTATGATTTGACAGTTTATGGTCAGTGCATTTATCACAAATGTCATTCTTCATCATTTCTGAACTCCACCACACAGCCTGTATATGTGAAATATACGGTACAGGTTTGAATACAGGCATCAGCGAAACGGAAAGTGCTGGAAATGAAACGTGATGTTATTCTGAATGCAGATTTAGTAATTGCGTGGCTATGTGCAGGAGAGGCATTTACTCCAGTAGCGAGAATATGTCTGTGCAATACATGCAGCTGAAAACCTCTTATTCCAAAGTGGTTATATAAAAGTAATAATAATAAAAAAAATCTCACATTGGTTGTTTGGTACAAGGAGAAAAGGCATTGTGTGAGAGTAGCCTTGATCAGAATGGCATATGTTTTATTTTAAACTTCAAATGCATTTTATATTCATTTTTATTAATATTACGACCATCAAATGGAAAATGCAATTTGTTGTATTCAGTATGTATATACGATGTATTTATTTATTATGACCATACAGAGTTTCTCCTTCCTCAGTGAAAATTCAACCCATTATAAACTGCCATCATCGAAACAAGGCCATATGAGAGACATAAACAAAGTAACATGTGATTCTCTATCTTTGGGCTCAAGTTTAAGAACAGGGGTACTTTTTTTTCTCAGTCTGACCTTTTCTTCCTTCAGGGGTCTTTTTCAATGCATATTATTATTATTATTATTATTTTTTACCATATCTTAGTTCGCTGACCTTTACAGTTTAAAGGGTAAAAGAAATCATACATTTCTGTGTTGCAACTAGATGATTTTATTCACATATATAAGTAGATTAATCTGGATATGTGTGCAACGACATATTCAATGCCAGCGCCTTGTAGATTGAGTTGTACGTGGGTTCAAAGCTCTGCGACTGCCACGCGGTAGTTCTCCAAGATACGCAGAGAGCCAGAGCCCAGCAGGTAACAATACATGTTATTAACATCAAAATGCCACGACTAGAAATGAAACATTTGAATGGAAAAACACCTAGTGTTATAAAATTATTCCTGGCATGAAATGGAGCCCATTAGTACATGAGGTGCTAATTAAGTAAGTAGTCATCTCCAGAGCTGGGGTTATGAAAAAGCTATTATCTTGAAGATCAAAAACCCTTCAGATTCATTCAATTAGCAGTGACACCACTCCTTACTTTATGTAATCTATTTGAATTATAAGAGAATTAATCTGATGCATGTTCCTATACCTCATTTTTATACTGACCTGGAATTACGCAGGTCACACTTTATCACAACTTACTGCAATGGAATATAATACATCCATTCTATAAGTAGATGTGTGTGTGTAAAATCCACATTTATCAGTACTGTTTGTGCATACATTTAGCAAGCAATGGGGCCGCAAGCTGACTGACCCTAAGTAAATCTGGTGAATGTGCACATTTAATCTGAGGGGAAAGCGGTTGTCACAGTAGCACAAGGTTAAGCCGTCTGTGGCACCATGGAAAATACAATCCAGTTCTAATCCCTTAATTCTTGGCAGAACTACCAGCATAGGGGTAGCCAGCATTACTGGAAAACCATACTATGTGATACACATTGTCTTGTTGTTAAATGTTTGATTAGTCAAGCCCCCTGTGCAAAGAGAGTTGGCAGAAATAAATGAATGGATGGAAGCAGCGAGTATTGAATCACCATGTTGTCCTGAGTTATTCCCTTTTTGTGGACAAACAGTAACATTTCAAACTAATCCTACTGAATTGTTTAAATTCTTTTTACTGTGACTGAATTTGAGTTTTCACTGTAGGGAATCAACAAAATATGGTATGAATCCACAAGGTTTACTTATATCTATCCTTAATTTTACTACATTTTTTATTTAGATATTTTCTCATAATACCATACATTAATAGGAAATATATGAATTGAGCAACCATTTACCTAATGATACTATTAATCACTGAAGTTAAGATTTATGCAGCGCACATCTAATTAGGAAAGGTGTTGTTTATTATATCTTGCCATTAATTACATTAATAGCAATGAGCATGATTTAACGTCAGTGCCCGATTGTAAAGTGAAAATGCAGCTGTTATTTATCCGCAAATGGTTGCTCACACCCACATTAATGGAAATCTGCAGCATTAATTTGTTGTGCAGGAGCATAAACAAACTGCTCACAACTTGCCAATGCGTTGGAGGGCAGCGTCACTGCACTGTCCATTAGTGTCTGCTCTAGAGAGTCTTTGTTGAGTTCTTGTCTCAAGCACAGCAGATGGACAGCGACTCCCAGGCACTGACCACCAACCGAGAGTCGGACAAAAGGTAACTCACTGTAATAGACCAGAAACTTGCACTGCTGTCTTGTTGTTCTCAGCTTCTCTGTTGAGGTGCTCTTGCGTAGCAGTGACGCTGCTGTGGTATGCGTTTTTTTGATTTTTGTTTTTTACAAATCATCCCTATTGTGTGGTCTCTGTTTAAGGGACATATTTGTTAAAAGGGGAACTGCTGTTTTTTTTACAACTTGGACTTTATTTCTGGCATAAAATACTATTGTTTACTCAACCATATAACTTTTGTGTAATTTGAAGTCAATCGGGAGATATTTACATCTGCATATATCCATATAGTGGGAGTGAATGGGGCACCGAAACGCAGCCTCTAAATAACACATTTTCCGCCGCAAAACTAGTTTTTTGAAACATGGCTGAATATTTTTCCGATTCTGAGGTTGTGGACAAACCATAGCAGTAACAGGTAACTCTGAACTCAACGGGGAATAGCACTAGTGTGCAATAACAAAATATTGGTGAAATGAAAGAGTTTCGCGGCAGATAATGCGTTATTTAGAGTCTGCATTTCGGTGCCCCAGTCACTCCCACTATATGGATATACGCAGATTTAAATATCTCCCAATTGACTATAAATTACACAAAAGTTGGGTGGGTGAGTTAACGATCATATTTTATGGTAGAAATAAGGTCCAGGTTGTAAAAAACAGTAGTTCCTCTTTGATGATTTTCAGGTAAAGTCTAATTTTCAACATGTTTTTAAAAGCAATACCCGGCATAATTTGGCATGAACATAAACGCTGCATAATGTTGACGAATTCCACATAAACTGATGTATTTACGTAATCCATCGTGATGTTGGAGTCCTAGTTTGCTGTTGACAAGTAACCTTGTTGTCAAGTTTATGGCCAGTCTTCAAAAGGGCCCGAGGTCTTAGTGACACCAGCGGTATGTGACTTAAATATTTAAATAATAGATACTCAGGGTTTAGGGTTTGTTACAGCATCAGTTGTCATCTCTAACGAGTCAGCCAGCCAGCCAGCCAGCCTCACACAGCCCGAGAGACCTGTCAGCTCTGTCGTGTAGGGAGGTGAATAAGCAAGCGGTCCGACACATTGGAGTGTCAGCGCTGCGAGCTGTGCCCGCCACAAGGTTAAATGGACAGTAACCTATGGGTGCGGCTGGACCAGTTTAAATCTGATCTTAAGTGAGTCTGAAAGAGTGTTCCCATTTTGTACCACATATCATATTATTATCCCTTAGGTAAACCCAAACTTGATTTACGGATGACATCGAGGTGAACCCATGTTACCTGCATTTTAATATTGTGAAGCTAAAACATGAACACATTCCTCAGCCCTCAAGACCATATTTGGAGACAGAAAAAAACAAAACAAGAAGAGAGCCAGTCATGAGCATGCAAATGACTGAAAGAATGATGAATCTATATTAAACATTTTTGAGCAAAAAGTGTTTGGACAAAAACTAAGTTTAATAACCCTGAGGTCCTCTGGGTTTTATTAACAAATAAAGATGTCACCCTTTAAGCAACTCTTTCTTGTTAAAAGTAGATGTTGCGGTGTGCTTGCTTTGGGATTTTAAGAATTTGCTGTGGCACTCTTCTAATCTAGACAGCCAGCTGCTCCCTCCACTGCACCGTGGTTTCTTCCGTTGATGCTCTGTACCGTCCCGTATCAATCCAGCTTAGCATCAACGGCACTGACGGCTTACTCGCTGGACTGAGGTCTGGGAATGAGGACTGGGCCTCAGAGAGACAAAGTGATCAACTCACAATTCGTGAAAGTATCATCTAGGAAGAAGAAGACTTAAGTGGGATATTAAATATAAAACGCATATCTTCGATGCAATCTCTAGCTTAACGTTGTTTTCCATTTAACACTGGTGTTTTATTATGTCATTTATTATTTTTGTTACAGCTGCTTTTCTCTTCACATTTAAACATTTAATTAAAGCAATAATTATTATTTTAAATCCTGGGTAACCAGATGTTCTCATTTGCTCTCTTGTCCGTGCTGCACAGCGAGCACAGCAGCAGCCATGACCTGCCGACTAAAGTGCTCCTCTTATCAGCTGAGAATTTATGTCAGCATGTGTAGCGCAATGGCTACATTTACAGATAAAACCATCTATCTCCCTCAGCCTCGTGGCTGAGGACAGAGCGAGTGTAGGTCGTGTTGCTGTTATAGTGGAGAGATAACTGATGAAGCGATGACCCTCCGATGTTGCCGAGATTGGCACAGACAGAGCTTTATGGCACCGAAAAGGTCACCGAAGCCATAAACAAAATCAGGTAGGACAAGGTTGTTGATTAAAACTCCAGACTTTTGCTCATAACTCTGCGGTGAACTGATGAGACGCGGGCTCATCGACCAATCGCACCACCAGTATATCTCAGAGACAAAGAGGAGTTCAGTAAGGTGATAAAGCAAATAAACGGCTGACATTTGGGGCAACAGGTGGCAAAAATGGGGCGAGAATAAATAAAATGAACAGGAATGCCATTTCATACAGTGTGAAAACCGGTCCGTCGCACAGCTTGCAAAACAGGGCAGATTACTGTCATCAAAGATCTTTCAGAGTGCAGACTGCTGAGCTTCACTGAGTTGGCAGCTTGGCCTCCTGACAGATTTAGATAAGAAACTGATTGCTTTACAGTATTTTTATGTCTGTTGCTTCAGCTGCTGTCATTCTGGGACATGAAAATAAAAAATAAAAATCTTGCAACAAAACATATAGTCACTTTGGGTGTGAGGGCGTAACTAAAAGGAATGGAACATGTATGTCAGCCCAGAGAGCTTGTGTTCCTCATCCAGAGGTTTCAGGCAGCAAATGGATCTAATGGAGGTAAGTAGCAGGAATACTTTTATCTCACTAAGCCCTTTTGCTACTGATACAGTCTGTTTGCAGAAAAAAAAAATGTATATTTACAATATAAGATGTACAGTAGCATATCAGAATTAAGTTTAATCTATACACAGTATTAACTTATCTGCCTATGAATATGCAGAACCTGAAGGCAGGGGGTTTGAGATCCCTCAAGCAAGACTTTGGTACCAGAAGTATTCTGGTTTAATTTCCATTTGATTAGCATTGACATTTGAGCGGGATTTGGTTGCATGCAGATAAACAGTCCACATGGAGAGCAAAACAGATGGAAGGTGGCGTCATACCGTGTTAGTCAAGCAAAAACCTTTAACAAAGCTAATGTAGTGCTTTAAACCGTTAATGGTGTATAAACTATACGCTCTGCATCTTCATTCCAACGTCTCTATTTGCTGGTATGACTGAACGGAACGCTATGAACACTGACAAGCAGATGAAATAGGAAGACTTGGCCCCTAATATCCATTATCTGAGCCCCGACACCTTGGCTGTTGCCCCCTGTGGCCAAGTCATCTGATAATAGCTGACGGGTTTCCAGATTGACACAGCAGTGAAGACATGTTGTCACAAGAACCCTGAAGAAATTGATATTGTTTTGTTCACAGACAGCACTGAATCAAAAGGATACAGAAGAGTATTATTACCACTAAATGTATCAGCAGAAGATTTGTACCGAAGCAGATGTTCATCAGATGAAGGCACATGTTACCTCCATACGACCGTAACGACTAATTGATTGAGGTGACCAATGGATCATGCAAAAATCTCCAAGCCTCCATTTAGTTGTTGGAGTTTGGTTGTCAAAATGATCTTTTACCGAGGTGTTTGTCAAGCGCTCGGAAGATAATCTGCAGTGACTCGCATGCTTCTTGTGGTGCAAACACATGCACAACTGCATTTCATTCCACATGTGATGGAGTACAGTTGTGAGGCTGTGAGCGGTAGTGTCATAAAATACTTGTTTATTGAGCTAGACAGCCAGTCTCAAAGCAGTAATTTATTGCTAGAAAGCATCCACAGGCCTCATGGCTCTTTTATAAAAAATAAATAATCAAAAACTGGAACTGATTAAGAAATGAATAAAGCTCGCCAGGCATCTCACATGCAACGATCATCAGCATGATGACACATCGATGACCAGATCTGAATTTCAAATGCACCTCTCCCTGTCTGAACTTGTCACGCTGTCAATTTAAGTATATCTTTCATGGCCTTCATGTCAGGGTTCTCTGCCACCCTTGTACAGCTTGCTATATATATGGAGTATATATTTCATTTTTATATAATACTGCACACCGGCATAACCATGATCCCTGAGATAAGATTTAAAGCTGCTAAAGTAGATGGCTCTCACTGGCAATCTCCAGTTTTATTCCTTGAAAAGGCCATTTGTTCTTCCCGCTCATCATCACTACGAAAAGAGTACTGCTATCGGCGCTGAAATGCATTGTAGCTGATTAAAACTACTACTGAGAGGGACGAAAGGACAAAAAAGTGAGTAAGACAGACACAAAGTGATGTTTGGAAGAGATGATGGCTGGAGAAACCCTGGCCATCCAGCAGAATTTTAATTATTGCAGGCTGCAGCACTTCTCGCCGACTAATCTCCTCCACAGAAGGATTTAAAGGCATTACTGATGCTGACAAAGTGATCGCTCAGGGAGGGCTATAACATTTCAAAATAAAGCGTACAAATGCTTGTGAATAACACTTCCTCCATAAGGCAAGGTTGTTTTAATGTTTGCTTCTCTAAACCGAGCTGCTTATTAGGAAATGCACACGGATTACTGTCATTTTGTAAAAAATAAAAGGGAGGAGTTAATAAAAAACCTGATTCAGCTTGGAGGATTTTTTATTATTATTATTATACTGTTACACAAATGATCAAGCAGTGTTCTTCCAAACTGTCTGAATCACCATGATTTTTACATCACAAGTATGAATTTTATCAGTAGCAAAGGTTAATGCTATTTGAAAGCCTATGTGAGTGTGAGTTAGGACATCCCCCTCACCCCTCCTCCCCCTTCCTCTTCTTCCTGACATTTCTATTATTGAGAAACAGCAACTCTCTGATGGCACGCTACTGCTGCTGCACTACATCCACTCCGACTTAATCCTCCTGGCATTTCACTACCCTGCTGTCCTTCTTCACAGATTCCATACTATTTAATATTTAATCCATTTGGGATGGTATTATCATGCTATGGGTTCAAATTTTGCCAAGGTACAGTCTTAACATTGCATATGATGCGTTGCAGTTTTTTCCCCTGTGTTTCACTTTGGCTAAGAAATTGGACGTCTCTTGATTGTGGTTGTTGATTGTGCAAAGGGATTGATGAGAGGTGTGAGCCTGCAGGGAGAGTCCTAATGAACAAATAAATCAAACATCTCTGAGATTGAGCCTGCCTCCCTCTGCCCAGATCCCAAAGTCTCACCACTTCAGACTTGCAAAAGAACACGATCAAGGGTGCTAATTGAATTGCAGTATACGCACAAGTAGAGGGCGGCACGCCCCGCCCCTGAACAACCAGTGCTTTCACCTCAGTGGCTTTTTTCTTCTTCTTTAATTTCACAGCCTGGAGTCAATTTCACAGCCTGCAATCTCCATATGTTTATCTTCAGAAATGTAATTTCTGTTATTAGTGACAGTCCTTTGGCCACATGCTCAAGTGATCACACACATGCCTCGAACAAGACACACACATCTCCAGACATACCCTGAGAGAACACACATACACCCGCAAGGTTTCAGCATGAGACCAAACAAATGTCATCTATTCAGAAGAAACAATATTCATCCTGAATGCATTCATTACTGCGGATGTAGGAAACTGCAATGTGAAGAAGAATGATTTTTCACAAAGATGACAGTGATGACTTTACAAAAATAAGCAATAAAAGGGATACTGTGGGTTTGTGTAGAGCAGTTACATGGATTAGCTTAACATATGGCAGAACTGATACAGCTGAGTGCATAACTTCTGGTAAGGAAATCTGTTGGATAGAAGCAGGGCTTTTAAGATATGATTAATCCTTGAAATAAAGTGATCAATATATTTACCATGTTGAGATATTCCCTTTAATACCTGACACTGTGACTAGCTGTTTGTCTACTGGGAGTCTTGCTGTCAATCTCACAGATGTGGAGGACGGGGATCATTACTGGAAAAATCACGATATATTCTTCTGTGATCAAAATAAAAGCAAGAGCCCGACTGGATGACGGTCTGACTAAGATTAGAAACAAAACATCAGCTCACAGTCCTTGTGAACTAAACGCGGTGATAGAAATTCAAGTGAACCAGTTTCAAAGCATTCTGCAGTTAACCGTCCCACTGTATCTGCCACTGTGGCACATGCAGCAAACCTGAAGCTTTCCAGTAATGGCGATAAAGGCAAACTGATATTTTGGATCCACAAAGCCTTGAGTTATTTTCTCTAAAATGTATTCAATTTAAACCATGTGCCTCTGTGCAGATCTGCATCCGTCAAAGTACAGCTTGCAAAAGCGAAGTGAAATGATAAGGGTGCTGAGGTTTATTCAAATGCAGACAAACACACAAATACACTCTTTGATTCAAAGCACCAATGGAGAGATATGGACACTATCCTGACTTTGAATAGTTTATTATAGTTAGCATAGTTTATTATATATATATGTGTATATATATATATATATATATATAGTTGATTACCAGGAGTGATGTTTTATATATATAGACAATATATGGATATATATATATAGTTTATTACCAGAAGTGATGTTTACAGTTAGGTTACAGTTAGGTTAAATTGAAGAATTTGTGCAAAGTAAGCTTTTATGCACTTGAATGGTTTACATTTTTTCAAGGTACCAGTCTTGACCCTACATTCCATTTTACAGTGTTCCCTTGGTGGAAACTCGTAGCTGCAGTAATGTGCAACTTAGACTGATCTCCGGCATAGACAGATAATCATACCTGCCGGTCTATGCCTTCAGCATAGTGCTCTTGAGGCTGTTTACTTCTTTTCTCATTTGGTTCAAGAAATGCACGTGGCGTTGGGAACCTGTAGGAGAAGGATTTAGATGTGTCACACAACCGGGCCTATGCGATTATTGAGAAACCGCGTGAGAGCTCAGTGCACTACCATGAAGAATGAGATTTGTAATGCAGAGATGTGGACTCAGTGCAACAGCACAAAATGTGCGGATGCCCACTGGCCTCGTTCCCTGAGCTTACATATGATAAGCTGCAACTATCTTGTCTTGAGCTGCCAAGTTGGTGTGTAACACAGTCTCATCTAGCCAGGGCAGTGGGCTGTGACATTTCACCCCGCTTGCCAAAAGGATCCTTCTTCTATCTTCTCTCTCTAAAGCCCCCTGTGGCCTCCGAGAGTACCATCAGCATGCAGCAGTCAGCTGAGGGTGATTGAATTTACTGACACAAAATGGATTCTGCTTGCTCAACCTGCTGGACAGATGAATGCATCAGTGACAGGCTTTGAATCCAAGCAACGTGAGTGTGTGTCTGATACAAGCTTTCGACAGGATCTAGTGGCTCAGACAACCATTAGGATAAACACATTCTCAGGGCTACATCAAATACAACTAGGATGAGTGTAAAAGATAACAACCCTTAACTCCAGCATGGGTTGTCTGTGGCTTGGAGAGCGCTTTCTTGTTTCTGAACTGCATCAAAGGAAAAGGGTTTAGTGTGTGACGTGTATTTATTTGTTTCCTAGCAATGGGCCAGTGTTGTCCTAACTTTAAAGAAGCACGCTCGTGACTGGAGGTTACTTGAAAATTGTGGGTTGTAGAAATTAATGAGAAGCACTTTCCCGTGGTTGCAGCAGGCAGCCCTCAAGCATGAGTTAACACAATTCCATGAACTGCATATAATCCTCCTTTCCCTCCAACTTTGGCCCCAGGGATGCAAATGAACGTGAGCTGTAAGTCAACATACCTGCAAAACTAAATCTAAGTGTTCTCTGAAATCCTCAACAACATCAACCACGGGTGCTGTAAAAATGATGCCGGGGTGCCCCAAGAAGAGCTGCACTGCCAAAGATCAACATATTCAAGAGCATTAATGGATGTTTGGGTCATTTGGTACATTCAAAGCAGGTTATGCATGCAGAGTTGCTTAAAGGAGGGTTTTACAGTTTCCTGGTTGTACTGTGGAATATAGATCCAGGTTAAATTCCAGTCTGATATAAGACATTCTGAGACTGCATGATGAGCTTTCATGGGACTGTGAGTATTATTAGCCAATAATAAAGAAAACTACTGAAAGGAGGGCTGGTGGAATTACTCTTCCAGTGAACCTACACTCTAGCACTCACTGTTTGGTAATTACTGACCCAGATGCCTCAGCTGCATGTTACTGAACACACTAATCACACTTTCTGCTCTTAATTTAGTGTTGCCATGTTCACAATGAGATGCTTGGCGCAAAGAAACTCACAACTGGAGCAGCCCCGGGAGATGGGTGTGGATTCAGCCTCAGGGATTGACTCATTGATTCCCTTCAGCCCTCGAGCCTGGCTTTGAGAGCCACTAGGCAGGTTTCAAGGGCTCTCATTACCAACACGTACATGTAAAGCTGCTCAATGCTGCCTGAAGCTGTCTGCAGAAAAACCCCAAATTGAGCGCTGCAGCGAGGATGATGGATAGCCTTGTCCGAGATACAGATGGCTCCTGCAGGGGGGCCGGTTCCCCTTTGGGACGAGGCGGCTGGGCTGAAGACCACATGTTGACAGCCAGAACCTCTTTGCAGCATAACATAAGGCACCACAGTCATCTATAACAGCTTGGAGACCATGCATGTCTCAGATGTTGCACAAGTACAACACGATCAATAACGCAGCCGAGCGGAACACTAACAGCTCCAACATGCATGTTAGTCATTCTGAGTGTGCATGTATGATGTGTTTCCCTTCTGGCAAAAAAATATCCCACTTTACTACTCCTACTATCTTGTCTTATCTTATAATCTACTGTGCAACAGTTCTAACATTTAAGAAAATAATGTTTTATTACAAATCTCCGCAAGCCATTTTAACTATGTGGACCATTAAAAATGGTGGCTTTGCAAATATCATTTGACACATCACACTTATCATCATGATGAATATCCTCAGTTTTAAGCTGATTATTGAACCATTTATACATAAAATATCTGCAGGTAATTTCCAATTACATACCAATAAACCAACTTATATACTAGTCACCCTTCACTAACATACAATCAACAAATATCCAGTCAAAATATTTTTTTTCCCACTGCATGAATCAAAATAAACTCAGCAAATAAACTCTTAATAGCAGTTATTGTTTTGCAAGTCAGACCATTTGGAGATGGTCTGAATTGGGATTCTAGTCAGATTTCTACCGATGTGTCTGAAGACTGACAGATGTTGTCAAATCCAGAGCGACTGAGGAGATGGGCAGAATCCACGCTGCTCGCAGTGGAGTACGAGGGAGGACGACAGTTTGCGGAAAGATGCCGGTATAAACTGCCTGATGACACTTTTGGGTGGAGTTTTTTTATTTATTTTTTGTAGAGGCAACGCTGAAAGGGGGAGCCTAGAGGAACAAGACAGTTATAGACTGCACCGACAATGTAGAGTAGCCAATTAGTTAATGACATTACATTACATTATGACATTACATTGTTACCAGAGCAACCCATGCAGATTGCTGGTAATATCCCACTCTCCTAAAGAAGAAACAAATCTGATTTACCTGCAGTCAAAACTAACCCTACAGAACTTTTTGTTAATAATATAAACAAAAATCATATTATTATTTTTGTGCATACAGTGGTGTACTTTTGGTGTAGTGATACAAGCTATCACCACACCAAAAGAAGAGAAAGAGGATCCTGACTGACAAATTACTGCCTCCAGTCCCCAGTGCAGAGATGCCATTTAAATAAAACCAGGCAGGCGCAATTTATAGTGGTGCTATAGAACGGGAAGATCTGCGCTGTATGTCACTTTGACTGAGGGAGCAGGAGGGTAATGGGTGATGAAGTGCATTTGCGTGAGGGAGGGCTCCAGGGTCACATGTCTTTGTGTCCTGCCCTTTGAATAAGTCTCGCCCTCCTGGTCCTGCTGGCCCCGGGTCTCCTGTTGGTACAGGTAGAGCTAATCACAGACTGTGGCATTGGGTCCATGCAGTCGGCACTGAATAAAACATGGAGCCAAAAAAAAAAAAAAAAAAAAAATTAATCAAGAGAGGGCATCTGTGGTTGTCTCTGGCTGCTGGTACTAACACTCCAGCTATTCTCCACATGTGTCCTCATACTAATGACAAGCCTAAAAGGAGGCAGAGGGCAACCTCTTTTCATAATCAAAGTGTTTTTATTCATGACATGTCTATTAATTAGTTTGGAATAGTCGGCACCATGTGCTCAGGAGAATTTAAATTGGCTGAAGAGGATTTGCCCTTTCTCTGTTGAGCCAATGATTTCTTGGCAAGTCTTTATAACCAGGGAGGGACAAAGAGGGGGAGGAAGGAGACAAGGAGATAGAACGTGTGCATGAGTGTGTGTGTCTTTCTGTCTCTTTCTTTCTTTTTCTTTCTCCGTGTGACTCATAGAGCCTATAAATCACTTGGGGCAGCAAAATTGAAACTGTCAGTGGTGTTTGCTTTGTTATATTGTATCTAAGCTAGGTGTGTGCATTACTACGAAGAGCAAACACAAATACGCAACTCTGTTTTCTCAGAATTATCTAAAACAGACAACGCAACTTAGAAAATCGTCATGAAAGTATGGGTTAATCTCTGGAAAATTGCTCTAATCTTTGCAGGAATTGGATGTATTAGTTACATTTTGTCGATAAAAAGCAGAGCAAAACGAGTGTGAAGGAATATCCCTAAAGACCCCTTCAAGTGGATTAAACTGGGAAAAAAAATGCAATGTAATTTCCTCCAATGAATGTATTAAATAAATAGGATTGTTTACAATTAAGTCTTGAAAGAAACCTAATTATAAACCTTATTGCCTTATAGGATTTCTTGTTAACTTTTATAATCATGCACCAGTGGCTCCCATGTATTATTCAGCTGTTACAATTGGCACAACTGATAATTAAAGTGTCTTCTCTCATGGGTTGATCTCCATCATCCGCATCTCACCTCCACGGGAAAGAAGCTATTAATGTTCATTTATGTCTGCAGTCGTTAAAAAAAAAAAAAAAGCACGTCAACTTAAGTGACACAACAATGTGGCGTTTGTCTGCTTTCATTCAAACTGGGAATCAATAGCATATCCAGTTCACAGCCACAATAATGGAGGCTCATAAATAACCTGTCTCTGGTACAGTTAACAAACAGGCGTGCAGTATTGACACTTGTCAGGACATGATCAGCGGTGATGTTTTAGTCACGGTGAAGGATGAAACGGGAGGCAAATTGTTTGCTAATTCTCATTTCACACTCCCAATGTGAAATCAGCCAGACGCACAGAGCACTGGTTCCTTTACATGCACAATAGCCTGGCTCGCTGCATAACACCAAATTATCTTTCCCTGGGCTTAATTATTCATTAGGCAAACATAATTAATTTAAGGAGCTTCCCTCACAGGAAGTGTTTCAAATAAAGGCCAGAAGGACAGCTTTCTGCTTAATCATTAACTCTACACAGACACAGCCAGGAACCTGTGAGGGTCTAAATGCTTTATTGAATATGAACTTAGCATGTGCCAATTTTTGGGCCGATCTGCAAAAATGGGCTGCAACTATTGGTTCAGCTGATAGAGCTAAACATTTCAAATGTATCATCTTAAACTTTATTCTCAGTGTGTGCGATTCAGCCGCCAACTGAGCAATGAACAAAGTAATTGCACAAACCCTTGCATGGTTTGAGAAGCAGCTGCAGGTCCTGACTTGCTCACATCATTTAGCAGGCCTTGTGGTGTCTCACAACGTCTGATGCGTGCGCCATGCTGCTCGCGCGACCGGGGCGACGCGAGACCCAGATAGTCTTCTCCTGCGGCTCTTCTCCGCCGAGCCATTTCCCACCTTACGCTTTGGCAAATAAAATAAAATAAATAAAAAAAATGAAAAGAAAAAAAAATCCACCCTAATTACACACAGCGAGTACACAGGCGCACAAGCGCAAACTTTGCCCTCCATTCTCCTCCTTTATCTCTCCTTCCTACGCTCAATCTTCCCAACTCTAACGGAAGCATCTTAGAGAGCAGGAGCAGGCTTTGATGTATCTTCTCCATGATTCGGAGCTTTCAGATCAAGGGGCTGTTTGTCTTGAAGCTCACCGAAAACCTCAGACGGCCTGTGATAAAGAGCAAACATGCTGAAGTGCCTTTCCAGATCCATTTGCGTAATGGCATAGCTTTCCCCTTATGTTCATGTGACTATTTATTTTTTGTTTTGACCTCTTTTGCAACAATTATTACAGACTGTATTTACTATTATTAATATTAATATTCCGTTTCAGTCTAAGGATTAAGTGTGCCCAACTGCTTTTGCCATTGTCTGCATTCGCCTCATTTTAAGTAAAGTTTCATAGTCTGTCCTCACTCATATTACCATGGAAACAACAGAACGTTTTTTCCCTGAGGATCTATTAAAACACTTCTATTCTGAGAATCTATTCATGAGTCAATGAAAGGGGTGAATATGACACCTGTGCTTTGTCTGCTTTGTGCCTCTTGGTCAATAATGTTTGGCTGGGCTGTAACAAAAGAGAGATGGCTTGTTTTGGTCGTAATGTAAAATACATATGTTTGGAATTTATAAAACAGTGCGTATAATTCAAGTTTGTGCGCACGCCGTGGTGTTAGAAGGTTTACATCTCCATACAGGATGTGTAATGGGTAACCAGAGAATGTGTTATGTGTTTTTCTCTTGTTGGTACTGCTACGTGTTTTGTTGCGATGGCTTTTCTTTCTTCCCGCAAAAGAGAAAAGCAAATGCGAGAGGAAATGTAAAAGCCTGACATAACGCAACTTACAGGTCCTGGCTATATTTAAACAGTGAAACAGTCAAAGTGAGCTTAGCTCCAAATAAGTATTTTTCATAGACGAAGATGAAATAATGTTTATTATCTAGAGCAAATAATAAACGGCTATTCAGAATAGTGGACACTGCGAGGTTTTCTTCACACACTGAAGTGATCACTTTAAATTGTCTTGATGTTAAGATCTTATGCTTGTAAACCAATCCATTTTACAAGTAGCGGCGTGTAAAAGCAAATAAACAGGGAACAAACATGCCAAACTTTTAGAATGGCCTTCAGATTTATCTGCCTATTTGGCTTCTTAATCAGTTTGGACAGGCTGGATTGTGCGGTAAAATAAAACGTGCGCTCACAAATCGCGTTGGCTTACAGGGTGACAAATCCAGCTGGCCTCGCTCATCTCTGCTCCCATTTACAGCTCATTGGTAAATGTGGTAAACATGTCTAACTTTGCTGAGTATCTAAGGGGTTAAAACGTGGAGGAGGTGGGGGGAATGGGGAGGGGGGGCAGCAGAGCAACCCGCACAAATGGCAACGGACACAGAGACAGATAATTCACATGCAGACAATAAAAGGAAAAAAAGGCTGCAGAGGAAAATGACTCCAAAATCACAGCAGACGTTAAATCCAATTTTCTTTGGCAGCCAGAGCTGTGCAAAAATCGCATAGTGGTTTGTCCCCAATAAAAGTCACAGGAATGGCTATACGCCATCCAAATAGGCGATCCCACAACACCAAAAGCAGAATAAATCTAAATTTAACAAGAAAAAGACAGTTTTGAAGAGAATCTGCAGCAGGAAGAGAGAGGTCTGAACAGGATCAAGAAGAATGGACATAGCATGTAAGGGATGAAGATAATTTAAAGTTCGGTTCTCGTGTTTCTTAAATGCATTGTAGATTGTCATTATCAGATGTTTAGTATTGAAAAAATGTCCTTAGACAAAATGAAACTATGACAGGCATGACAGACTGATTTTTGTGTTCTATCCACGCTCCTCAAACATTAAATACGCTGCAGGCTGACTTACACTACTTAAACAGTGTTACTGGGATGTGCCTCCTCGCTCCTGCTTCTGCATCACCTTTCATCACAACCTCAAATGTGCATCCACATGCGGAGCAGGAGCTCCTGGAGCAGGGCCAGGGAGCGTCCCAACAGCCGCTCGGCAGAAACAGCTTTGTCAAACTCAGTTAGCCGCCTCCGAGGGGGAAACACCTCTTTCCACAGTAATACTCCAACTATTCACATCATGCCCCTGCCTCTGCCTCTGCCACCTCATCAATCCACACAGCAACAAAGGTAAACAGCCTCACACCTTCCAAGCATGGGCCCGTGCTGCTTTGTTGACACAGTGTATGTGCAAACCGCCTGCACAGAGGGTGAGCAACTCACAGGACAGACTGAGCTTCATTTACAGAAGGTAATTGCACTGGAGCCAAGTGGTGCACTTTTGTGATGAGATTTTTTTTTCCAGCTTTGCTAAAACCTTCTAGACCCTCTGGATTTGTTTACTCGCCGAAGGAAACTACTATGACAGGGAGACATATAATAAGTTCAGCCGAACACAAACATGTCACCTTCAAGCAGGAGTGGTCACTGACACTGACGGGCTATTTGCTAACTGCCCTGCTTACTGTGTACACCTAAGCATGAAATAACATGACACTTGTCTGGCAGGGATCACTTAACGGGCTCTGGATGAAAACACAGAGAAATATTAACATTTGCAGGGTTAGTGTTTTGAGCCGTTTCGGGTCCTGTGTGCTCTGCTGCTTTTGTTAAGCCACTCTAGATAAAAACGTTGACCAAACGGTGTATCTGATGCTTTCTATCAAACTGCACAGACAAGATTCCCCACTACCATGCCCCATTTTCCCCCCATATCTCCGTAAGTCTGCTCCCAGCTTTGCACCCTCCTTGTCAAATTGTTTATAACCTGCTACCTTAGTCGAGCCAAAGCACAATCGTAGGCGTGAAAACACAGTATACGCCCTCACAGCTGTGATCACTGAAGATGCTCTGCTTCTCTCAATGCAAAACATGCATTTTTTTATTTTTTTTTCTGGTTATACTCCATACTTAATATTTAGCCCAGCTTTGAATTCAGTGTGAGAAAAATGAGTTTTGAAGACACCCTATGCCAAACAAATAAATAAATCTGTGTCACCATGTGTTGGGAAGATAATAAGAGACAGACACCGTGTACCGCAGAGTCTAACCCAGTCATTATTTCAGCAGCTGTCCTCACGTGTAGTATATCCAGGTTTGTTCCTTTTGTCGTGATGAAAGACACAGGATGTAGCAGAACATTTTGTGCAAAGCGCAACAACAGAAACGGGGAAAACTCGAGATGGGTGAGAGTGGTTGGTAGCCACATGGACAGATGATCTTTCATAGAATATTTTCCCAAGGCTGCTTGCTGATAAACATCTAGTTTTTTTTTTTTGTTCCTGCGGAACTGGCCCCACAGAATTTTGTGTTTACGATGCTACTCATGTTGGTAGCGGGAAGAAAATAGAAGGCCAGCTCAGAGGGTTTTTTCCATGGTTTGGTCCAGGCTGCCTCTATTATAAACGTTGCCGCTTCTTTGTCAGTTATGTTTACAATATGCAGACTATTATGGGCAGACACGTGGAGATTTTTTTTCAGGCAAGAAAATTGTGCTATTTATGTGCTGTCCAATATTTTTAAATGCAAGGATGGGGAGAAAATCATCAATTCTTTAGAGCTGATGCATTTATGGGCAGCACAGCATGGCACAGTGGTTATTGTTGCCTCACAGCAAGTAGGATCGAGTTTATTTCCCTTTGCAGGTTCTGCCCTAGAGTACGTATACTGAGATACTGAGAGCCTGAGCTATGCTATAGAATTGGCTTGTTACAGCTCATTATGTGCTGGTGCAGGAAAGAGACGGACACATTGTACTCACTCCAGCTGGACCAAAGTAGACTGGATTTATTGTTGTCTTGTAATCTTCCCAAGAAAGAGAATAAATACCTGACTGGGTTATAGGATTGAAGATGCTTTCAGATAAATCACAAACCTATAAATCCACAGTGCGATTTGCCACCATCTGTGGAACGTGACACAAAAGCGCTGCTACTCATAACATTAACAATGACCCTGATCTAGAATTTTCTGTTCCATTATTTCCAAGCGTCCCAGTTTGCTTTGCGTGACAGTGATCCCATCCTGAAGTAGCTAAACTCTGATTTCGTCGTCATGAGATTATTTAACCAGGTGTCCTCACCGTGGTCCGTGATGTGCTCCTCCCCTCATCAGCCTTGTGGCCAAGACTAACCACATGCTTGCTAAGGCAACTGACTGCGTTGTAAACATACCGTTTGTTATTGAGTCCATTCATCGTCTTGCCCATGCGCTCAGGAAATGAATGTCACAAGGATTCAGATTGTACAAAGCGTTGCTATTATTCAGATTATTTTGCAGTAAATTGTTCTCAGTGGACCCGTGATTGGCAAAATTGCTTAGCCAGCTCTGATGACTGGGGAACAAAGCACACCATCTGCACCATTCTCCAGTCCATTTCGCCAGTTTTTTCTTTTTTCTTCCCATGTATTTTTACCGGTTTCTAGAATAGCGCTGATCTCTCACCAGCTACGGAAGAGTCTTTGACACCGTCAAACATCACAAAGACATTTTATGTGTGTACTACATGCTATGTGTCTGTAATTGTTGAGGACACGCGGGGCAACTGTGCTCATGAAAAAAAATGCAGCAAAAGGCAAGTTTATCTCTTACCTAGTGTGACCTGCTGCCTCTTTCACCTCCTTACTTTTTGTACTTCCTTTATCTTGTTTTGTCTAGCTGCCTGCTTGCCTGTTTGATTCCTGTTGTTGCCTGTTGACTGCCTGTGAATTTCTGTTGTGTTTTTCACGCCTTTTTCCTCCTTCCCTGTTTACAGTAAATACAATCATAGCGAGTTCTCTACCGCGGCTGTGCAGCTCAGTGTCTGAAAGATGCAGTGTTGATTCCACAGAGCACTCAAGTGATTTCACCTTCGAGGCCCGAGCCTACATATACTTGCATCATTAATACTGAATCATGTATGAAGAGGGATGCACTGGTGGCATTAAGTGGGCCAAATGTTCATGTGGGCACCTCACTTAAACTCTAGATTCCTTTTATCCATTCTACAGCAGCCTAAATGTTGGTGAGCAGACAGTGTTGAAGGATTAAATCATAGAAGAGCTGAGATAGAATATGATCCTGGTAATTGGCAATTGAAAGTAAATACATTCTCATATTATTCTACAAGCACTGCTGGATTGATAATTCTCTCTTTTGATCAGAATATTTCAGTAACTCACTATTTGAAGAGCAGTTGATCATTTTTGGTGTGTCTTTCCAAGCAGATGATTTGCTTAATGCATTTGTAAGAGAACGGCATTTAAATGGGTTTATGTTATTTGGATTACAGTTGTTGACTGTTTTTTTTTTAAATTCAGAAATACTGAGAGCAGTTGGTTTTCTTATGGGTTAGCACTATGAATATTAAATTACAAAAATCCTTTGGCCTATGCAAACCCAATCAGTTCCTAAGCCCTTCAGTTTTTCAGTGTAAATACGGTGAGAAAGGTCTTGTCCAGTATCTGCAGTGATGATCCCCCGCTGTCAGAATTCCTTTTCTCTGTTTGCCTTTATAATTCACATTTAATCCGGCAAAGTATACACAGTCAAGCTTCGCGGATTGAATACGCGCTCCTCCCCCAACGCTTCCGATCTGTGTTTAAAGACTGATCCCTAGGTTAAATCAGAATAATAAAAAAAAAGAATTTCCAAATGCACTTCATTAATAATAATATTATACTGGCATTTACGCCTAATACAAAACCACAAAGGAAACTAGAAAGCACTAGGAAAAACTTTCTATGTGACAGAAGCCTCACACTAAAACCAAAATCAAAAGTATGAACCACAGGCAGTTAAACGAAAAATATCTGCCTCCTAATGCCAGGCATTTGAGTATAGATATTACCCATAATACAAATACTATAATTTCTCTACGTTATTAACAATAACAAGTTTGAGGCACTTCAGAAAGGTTGCATTTGTTGAACTCTTCAGTCCGGCAAAGACATCATGGATTGCTCTGAATATAAAAAGAGTGAGTTAGTGATTTTCAGCAAACAGCTGCCACAAAATAACAACAATAATAATAATTACTCCACTTTATTAATTTTTTTTTTTTTTTTTAAATAAGAGGATTTCACTAAAAAATGAAAGATCCTTCAAATCAATAACACAATCACGCTGTCTGTATAGTCCACTGGCATGGAGCTGGGTTAAATCACCCTTGAGGACAGAAATACAAAAAAGAGGTTTATGCGAAGTGCTATAGTCCACATGGCAAAATTCTCATAGTTCTAACGTGACAATGTTGAGCTAATACGGTGTTTAGCGTGTCAACATTTTAACCTCTTCATGCCTAGTGTTGCAAATTTGCAACGTATGTTAAGGGGTTAACACCTGAAAGTTGTTCAATCACAAAGTGAAGCTACGGTTAGTACTAATGTCCTCAGTACTAATGCATTCGTATTAAGTTATCAATGTCTGCACCAAATTTAATGGCAATCCATCTCATTCTTTTTGAATCATATCACCATGAAGCACAGCTTAACACCTCATGACAACAATGGAGAAAAATCATTAAGATTCCTCCTGTGAGCTCTGTGGGTATCTGTACCAAATTTAACAGAAAGTAGCGGAGACATGTTGACTTGGTGTTTGTTCTCAGAAATAAATAAATAAATTAAAAATTGTGGGTTACATTTATTAATGTCTTGGAATCCATCTGATTTCTATTCAGACATTTGCCTCAGAAGCATAGCGTTCAGCCTTCATCACGAGAAAAAAAAATCATTAAGATTCATCCTTTGAGCTCTGTGGATATCACAACCACATTTAATAGTGATCCGTTTAACAGTTCAGACGTTCCAATAAAATGATACATACATACATATATATATATATATTTATATCAGCCACACCAGCAAGAAGACACTGGTGTTTAGAAAAATCTGAAGATTTAATTCTCTCTTTAGAAATGTGTCCAGCCATGTCAGCGTGGTTGCTGAGATACAGTATTTGAGGTGATGCACTTCTTTGCAATGCAAGCTGAAATATAAACAGATTTGAATCAATAGAATACATCACGTCTCTGTCAAAGATATTGTTTGGTCTTTTACTCCAGCTGTAGGAAGCTCCTAAACATCACTTCACATCTATTTCACATACCATCTGAAAGAAATAACAGAAATGCACAGACCAGCATTCACGCCTCAAAGCTATAGTCCAGCAATCAATGGCGCGCTCTAACAGAGCTGCAGCTGTTCCCTGCTAAGCAATCCATTCTTAAGGGGCGAGTATTCTTTTTAAAGGCTGCTCACTGCTCTGACAGATGAGAACGGCCACAATGAGCTGGCTCTCCATCACCGAGCGAGAAGTGGAGGCAGACGACCGCCTTGTAACTGACATACAATTGCCTGACCACCCGGCAGCCGCTAAGATTGACAATGTTCGATATTTTGAGGATTGCGGTCGATGTTAGAACCTCTGAATTATACACAACGTCCTCTGGGACATGCCTTCAACGCGTCTCACCGCAGAGAATGAGGCTCACAGTCACATGGTGGGGCCTGTGTTCTGTCTGCGCCGTCTGGATTAAAGGCGTCTGCTGCGCGGAACACTTGGAGAAGGCTGTGATGTCTGTGATATTTCACTTAATTTTAGCAAGGGACTCAAAGTCTGGGATGTTATTTCCTCTGCGAAAATGTTTCCCCGATCTTATGCTGAGTTTGTGATAAAATCCTACGTGGAGAGGTAGAAATAAAATCAATACTTTCAAGATGTGAAAGTACACTGAAAAGCAGACAAACTCCAACTATAAATGCAGCAACTTTCTGAGAGTGTCCCGCTCACTGTCTTTGCTTGTGTTTGTCTTAAACCGTTTTCAATTACTCGTGGAGCTCCTATCCCCTTCCTTGATCTATCCACAACGCCGTTATCTTTCTCTACTACTTTTAATATGTTTACTCATCCTGATGAATTCAATTACATCTTTTCAGAGGAAATTACTGTGGGGGTGGCTCAGCCTGCCAGAGGTCAGCACTAACTGTGAATACTAAAACTACTCCCCCAAACACATTACACAGCCTATTACCTGCTGCTTTCCACACAGCACTCTCCGACCCTACATAAGCCTTTCCACTGCCACAGATGAAATGCTTTCTAGATGGGATCTGGCGTGGAGAAGAGGGGAAGAGAGCTGGAGCTGTCCCCAGGCCTAATCGTTTCAGAGAGCCATCCCCACTGCAGCCGCAAAACACGCCAGTCCTGATTAGGGAGGTGTGTACACGGCCAGGCAGAGCGTAAAAGGTGTGGAAAGGAGGCTCGGCCTGGGGGATGCTATACGTGGAAAACTTTTTTTTTTCTTTCAGTGGACGACTGGTGAAATCGATAAGGCACAAGGCCAAAGGCAAAACAGGTAGAGTGTAAGCTTGCGATGTAGTGCCTTGACAAAGTGGTAGACATCTCTTCATTTAGAGTTTTGCTACGGGGTGCTCTTCACTTGATATAAATTAAATGTGGATGCCCCTTCCTCTGCCAAATTAGCAAGGCGCAATTTCTGAGTCTTTTGCCCTCCCTGCAGGGAGTCCTGCCCCGTCACCTACTTTTGAGAGGGACATTGCGCAACTGGAGCGACTCGGAGTGCCCATCCTGAGGAAATCGCTCTCCTTTGCCAAGGATACATGCTGACAATTTTATTGTAAACCCGTTACTTTAAATCTCAGAAGAGATGATTGTGTTGAGACACAACACAAGCTGTTTGAGAAACCTCTCACATAATTATCTAAATGCAGGGACCCATTTCAGCTCCATCCAAACTGTCAAACTGATTAAACAAACAGAAAGTAAAATGCTATCAGGAAGAAGAAAAAAAAAACCTCTCTGAACTGAGTGATATATTTTTTAATATAGGAGAATAGACTCATATTTACCTGGGATAGGAGCATTTGAGGCTAAATGCTCCAGAAGTAAAGGCACAATGAGGATATTATGTTGCCTCTGAAATCACTGAATATTGCAGGTGTATTTGCTTCACATGGGCATGTGTAAATAGCAATTTCCTTGTACAGGAACTGAAAAGTGACTTTGTTCGGTCCTTATAATGTTCTGGTTCTAGTTGTAGTGCTTTGTTTTTGAACTGCTGTGTTGGCAGTGATGTAATTAACCTATGTGTACATTTTCTGAATACATGTTCAGTGTTATTTTATTTAAATCGTCAAGGAACATATTCAAGGATTCAGACATCAACGCATTTCCTTAACTGAGCCTTTAACGTTATGTTCCTTTGAGCATAATGTTTAACTGTATGAACAGTGAGACATATTTCATACAGCCTGGCTCTATTTTATTTTATTTTTTTTAAAGATTCAGATGTGAATGTTAAGATTGAGCTGCAGTTTTCCTCGAGAACTAGCGGAAGCAAAGCCTGATTTAGCTGAGAATACCACGGTGTTCCTTTTCTATAGGCTAAACCCAGCTGTTAGATAATCATTCCAAGCAAAACAGTGATGAAATCCAAAAAGATCCTTGCAAACGCTGCCTTTTTGTTGGTTTTTTTTCTCCCTTTGACAAATAAAGCTCCACACTTTTGAGGAAGTAAATATATGAGGAAATGAGTCAAATTAGGATGCATAGAACATTCTCACGGAGCGAGAGAGGCATTTGCACATGAAGAGTTGAAAATGAGTCGCATTCAGCCAAGCTGTGAGCTCCACCTAGGAGGCAGTGAAAGAGACCGAGACAGGCACAGAGAGGGGCTGAGGCAGGCAGGCGCCAAGCCTTGAAGAGGGGCATTCTGGCATAATGACTCTCATTTACCATTGACAGGCCTTGGGAAAGTTAAACTAATTATGACAGCACACAGATGCTGAATAGCCCTTGATGAAGTTAATAACTGGCAATCCAACAAACAGGTGCTGAATGATTTCTGTAACCTCCCCTGGAATTATAGGATGTTCGGGTTTTTGTAGCACATTGCTCGAAGCAGTAATCTACCCAAAGGCAGAATTATGCCGTCTTATACCCATGATCCTGGCAAATTTCATGAACATTTGTGAATATGCCCGGCACATCCATCGACGGAACACAGAAAGCTTGTTCTGTAACCTGTAGCATTAGTGAGACAAAGAGGGAGAATAACCGCTGAGCTGAATGAGTGCACACAAAGTGCTTATTTCAAATGAAAGGGGCTTCATTCCGCTATAGTGGTAACAGGTGTCAATACAAAAGCATGCTCATGGAAATCATCCTTTCTGTGAGTTCAGGATCTCTGTGAAGTGGTGCGGTTTCAGTATGCACATCTTCCAGTATTAAAGTCAAATCCCTCATTTAGGGGTCACATACATCCATTTTGGGGCCGTGCAGCAGATAATAAATATATTTGTCTCTCCATAAACTCAAAGTTATGTCTTACACCATCTAAACACAATACGAAATGACATTTGATATTGCTGGTCTACGTCTGCCTGAAACAAAGATTTGCAGGATTCGCAATACATATCCTGAAAAGCAACAAGCGCGTTTCAAGGAGATCTGTCAAAGAGACAGAGATCGCAATTCATTTAATCAACTTTGGAGGGCATAAAACCTCCTTTCCTCCAGCTCCCAGTTCACTACAGATCAGCGTTAACAGGCAGAGAAAGTGTGTACACATAAAGATAATAGTCTCCGCTGAATGTCATTAAATTGTGTAAAACAGTGAGTGCCACGCCAGGGCCAAGAAAAACTCTTCACAATGAACGGTTAGTTCAATTAGTTCATAAATGACTGTCAAGATTTTAATATATATTTATTAGAAGACTGGTATTTATTTATTCTTTTATATTTTGGTATGGACTTATAGGTTTGTTTAGATGCAGTGAGAGTGGTTAGTCATGTTACATGTTTGACATCAGAGTGTAAATCTGATTCATGTCACTGAGGATACATAAAAGCATAGCTTGGTTTCTTTGAAGCTGAGCTGTATGAGGAACATATCTATGATTGGTGTATATTCAGGTAGTAGATGGTGGTTGGCATGTACCCAGCTTGGAGAAGCAGACTGGAAAATCTGCACATAATCAATGAACTGCTGTGGATGGGGGGGTGAGCGTATCAGATATATTTGAGTCACCTGAAAGTAGACCCGCCTAAAATAGTGTACGCTGTAATTAAAATATTTTCACCGCATTACCTTGTTGTCCCTTTTTTCCAAAGAGGAGCTGAAACTGCTGGATTGAGCTCTTCAAATCCACCAGACTCCCCTGACAAAACCAGTCATTTTTACCTGGCAGAACACGGGAGTCACTGGTCTACGACTGTGCTGGTGTTTTAAAGCATAGCCTCCAGGCCAAATTAACACGTTGAAGTCAAGTACTTACTCAAATAAACCCCAACCTAGGCAGCAGTGCACCAACAACTCTGGCATTCTTTGTAAAATGAATGTTTTTATCACTGGAGTCTGGTGGCTTGGAAGAGAACATAGCATGACAATATTCTGAACACAGAATACACTATTTAACAGGTTTTGAGTTGCTAAAATATATTTGGCTGATGACCCAGAAGTCCATTGCATGCTGACCACCATCTATTATAGTGAATACCCTGAATATGGATAAATACCTTATGCAGCTCCAGTTCAACAAAGCCAGACTATTGCCTTTAGGTTCTCTGTGTTTATCAGAAAAATTGTGTTCTGCCACATCCAGTACGTCACCAGTATGAGTGCTACATATGATTTTATTTTCTCTATGTTACTCATACACAAACATCCCTAGTTTATAGGTTTATATTTAAATGTACACACATAAAAGCTATTTTAATTATATTCATATATATTAATGAATGCATTGCACAGGTTCTATAATGGGGAAAGAGGTCTGAATATACGAGTCCTTGTTTGTGTTGGAGATTAATATTCAAATACACTGTATGCAGGTGTCAGGAAACCATGATGATTCTATATAGAGTGGCTGAGTCACATGCCCATATACTCAAAAGGCAAGCGAGGGATCGACGACGAACTTAATGGAAGTGCCTCATGAAAAGCATACTGTAGATTCAGGGGCTCTCTGGTTAATCTTCCGTATTGTTTTTGCAGTTAAAGGTGTACATAAGAACTGAGACCAGAATGTTAGGACATCTTTTAACAGGAAATCATTAAAGGGATAGCTTGCAACGTAACATTATTCCTCACATCCGATCGGTCCATTTAACTTAATCAGTAGGTGGTAATTTCTTTTTCAATTTGAACTTTCAAATATGAGAGAGGTAGCTAATTTGAAATATTTAGTCCAAGTCCATGAGATTAATATATTCAATTTGCTGTTATAATGCATTAATGACTTGCACGACTGACTGGGGGATTTGCACTGCAAGCATTTAAAGTTAGAAGTCAAAACAATTAAGAAAATTAAGACACTTGGAACAATTGTTCTGGATAGCTGCTCTCACACTGAAAGCTTTATATGCATGGAGCAAAACAGTCTTGATTATTACACCTATGACTTGTGGAGCAAGTTTTAAGAAGAAATCCTTACAATGCCTGAATAACAATTGCAACCTACATACAGAAAATATATTGAAAGCCATACGATTTGTATTTTAAGAGAATTATTACTAAATAACAAGTACAGCCATACGTGCAAGGAGCAGTGCAGATTGAATTTGAAGGGGGAAAATGCAAATGACGCAGCAGTTAAGGAATAATCTAATATTCCTGATAAACACAATCACTTACAGATTTTTTTTTTCTTTAACTGAAATTTATTTTTTCTCTTTACACCATAATGAAAACAAAATGTCCACGTTGCACTTTGGAAAAATAATGACAAATTTGTCACCGACATAGATGGATGGATGTTTGTATTCCACTGAGGCGTGTTCACTTCGACCAGAAATGCCACAAATGAGAGATTAAGGCCTGTTCTAAACTACAACCTCAGTCTTCCCTGCGGATGAATGAACATTCAGCCTCTTTGACAGTGACGTTACAGAATTAACAATTGAAATGCCCCACCTTTTACAGTCATGTGAACATTCACTGGCTAAGCAAGAGGAGAGGATCCTCTAATGGAAGTTGTTGTTTTGTTGTTTGTTTTGCTTTAAACATAACGCACTGTGTTTATTTTTTCCTTCTGTCCCTCGAGCTCCAAGCAGCGAGTGAACAAGGAAGGTGTGTTCTCAGGATATGTGCAACTGTGACTGAGAAATAACAAAACAAAACATAAAATAGTCTTTAACACATCTTCTAAGCACTGTGTCCCTCTCCTGAGTGCGTGTTCACTCAAACAAGTTCATTAACATTCAAACAATATTAAATATCCTCGGGATGTGTTAGACTTTGACACGAATAACTGGATTGGCACTTTGCTTATAGAAGGTTATGAAATTCTATAATGTAGCAGCACCTTTCCTCTACTAGATAATAGATCAGTTGATGTTTTGTTGATTGTGTTATATATTGTTTCAGTCACCGCTGCAGAATTGCTGCTCGGTTTTCGATGGGCTGAGGTGTAATGCCTGAACCAGCCAAGGAAATAGGAATTCATTTTCTCGCTTATTGCATTGTTTAGTAATCACTTTTTCCTTATATGTTCATCGCTTTCTGGAGGCAGACTGCTGTCATGAAAGGTTTCATTAAAAGAAGGAGAACAATGCAAAGGCCTTCAATTTATTGGCATCTGCCTGACCTAATGATAAAGAATTTTACACTTGAAATTAAGTGCTCACTGGAAAGCTGTCTGCATGCTCTCAGCACTAGTGCAGGCATAAAAAATGATGTGGAACATGTCTTTCTTTCATCAGTTTGATTTATAAGCCGCATACCGGCCAAACTGTATGTGCACTACTTCTTTGAGGGAGGCTAATGTCTGTGTCCAGTCGCCTGACAAAAGAAGAGATCCACATCACCTCCACAAACCGTGGAACGCGGCGGAACTGTGTAGACAGTCTGGACTATTTGAAACACAAATAGTCCAGACTGAAAGCACAATGATGAAGGGGGCAGAAGCGCACTGGAGAAATAATTAGGACAAGGCCAGTGTGCATGAATCCGTTGCCGCTTCCCACAAGCACTCAACTGTGTCAAACAGCTTGGTCAATAATCTTCAGCAATTCCCGAGGATTAGAGTCTTATTACCGGGGACCGTCTGTCACACAGACCACAGTGCCCAAACAAGTCACTTCCTGACTGTTTACTCTGGGCTTCAACAGTTTATAAATACATAAACTATAGGTAGAAAATTGGCAATAGGTTGTCTTTACCCAAATGTGTAGGTATTGCAGTCTAAAGTGATTGTTGTCAGTAGATTTTTATGTAACTGTTAAACACATTTCACCCATATAACTGACCCATGTAACTTCTAACTGCTCTATGTGCAATTTGGAGCCATTTAGATATGTGATTTCTAACATTTGCTGCTTGCTTCTAAGCATTGTTTGACTCACCCCTTATCTTAAAGTTTTACAAAGCAGTACTTTAGAGTGTGTGTTAGAAAATGAAGGAATCTATCCTGATTAAAAGTCTGCAACTTTTAGCATAACAGCATTGCACTCTCTCTCTCTCCGGCTCGGCACACGCCGACCAGAAATAAATAAACGCATGCGTTCACTCTCGCGGGTCTGAGAATCGTGAACCCAGGTGTCATTCGCCGGCACCGAGCTCAGCCGTCGCCTTGTTCACTTTGACACGGAACAGCGAGCGCCACAAAGTGCGTGAAAAGAGCCAAGTTCTTACCTTGCCCACGTATCTTGGCCACGGCGGAGGCAAAAATCAAAACCGCGAAGAGGGTCTTAAACTGGCCGTCTCGTCTCACGCACATGTCTTCTAAAGTCGAGGTCGCTCTTCGCGTAGAGCTCGTCCTTGTGTTACAAGAAAAAAGAAGAATACTTCCAGCGAGGGGGCAAAAAAAAAAAGCGAGGATTTTAACGTCTGTAAAATACAAACATCTATAAACGGGTTGCTCTCGGAGTTGGTTAATAATTTAAAGAGTGAGGACAGTCGAGGACGATCAAGTGAAACGCGGAGGTCCCTGTTTTAATTTGGACGCCCTGTAAGCGGATTCCTGTCTGTGTGAGCTGTCGGCACATGGAGAGAAAGAGGCAGCCGAGGCTTCAGCACCGCGGACAGCTCCTAGCGTCAGCTGATGGAACAGCCTCCACGAAGTTACTTGGAGGACTTACAATGCCGTCCTCTCCGCATTTTACGCACGTTCATTAACGTCATTTTGTGTACAACTTCTTATGAGGCTGATATTTTCAGTTATAATAAAAAAAAAATAAATAAAAAAAAAAGTGGAGAAACCAAAGGGAACATTTTTAGGTATTTCAGACAAAATCTCATATCAGAACTGGCACCAACAAACTGTTTCCTCGTGTTTTATTTATGCGTCTGTCTGGTTGTTCAAACATTTCAAAATAAATCTTTAAAGCAGGCAACTTGCACCGGACATCCTCACTGTCTGTAAACCCCTCAAAAGAAATGAGAGATGTTTTATATATCACTTCATTTGGAGGAGCATAGCGTTCAAAGTCACTTAAACCGGAACCTGAAGCAACTCCCTTCTGTTCAAGAAGACCAGCCCACCTTTTCTGTGAGTGAGGAATTTATCACCCGAGATAAAGTGCAGTGTACTGTGATACAGACTCGTCCGCTTTAAGGATGAGAAAAGGATGAGGGGCATGACCAATATCGCCATAAATCACACAACGGTAGATTAAACAACCAGCCTTTTTCACAAAAACACAATCCGGGACTTGATGATCAGGTGTTCCACATGGGTCTTAAGAGGGAGTAGCCTTGTATTCCATCATCCACGCTGCCATTCAGTTGCACTGCTTTTCCTTCATGGAGCTATTTTTTGGCATTTACTTTTTTTGACTATTTTTTATTTTATTTTTTTTGTGCCCACAGCAGTCAAGACTGCAGCCGAGTGATTTTTTCCCCCCGTCCTATTCCCAGTAAAGCTTGGACTCCGCTGTGCATGACAAGCCCCTGAGGTGAGACGTTGCTCGGGTGCTGGAAATAACCATGGCATAGTCTGAGTCTCTTAGGTCACTCTTTTTTTTTTTTTTTTGTCCCTTTTCCAGGTGCAGTCTATGTCTCAGGGCTGTAAATATTTGCCAATATTGTTTGTCTGCACAGTGCTCACAGGAGACTTTTCCTTCTAGATGAATAAAGCGTCATTCCTAAATTGCATACCTAAGGTAAACTGTCTTTGTGTTTATATATTTAAAAAAAGAACAAAAAGGAAACTGTGGCTGCTAGAGCCAGAGCCACAGTGTGAATCTATCTGATGGATGCAAGACGTCAAACTTCTTCAAGCATTAAGTGCTAGTGATGTTTGACCTTTGACCTCACTCAATGAAATCTATAAAGTATTGCATCTTTGTTATTGTGACCCGAGTTAAGAGAAGCATAAACATCACGAACGGCAAATGACTCGCCGTACCCTGTGTTTTCATTCATCAATAATCTCATTACCCCATCTGACAAAAGAGGACTCTGAAATGACTAGTTAGATAAGCCCGTTGAATAAAATGCCGTCCTCTTGCGACACAAATATTCAAGAAGTATTGGTAGATAATATCTGCTGTGCTTATCGTTACACCCCCTTCAGTTATCTAGGTCATGTTAGCTTGTTATATCAAAAGAGGCTTAATTTAGTAAGTAAAATAATTGCTATGTGCCCACAGTTGGTGCATCCACTCAGGAACTTCTGCAATAATGGATCGGAAATGTTCACATGTGACAGAGAGCGATGAGAAACAAAGCTCGTGCTACTATTCAGAATGTTTTTCTGTGCGGCCGTATTTCACTCTGTCACCTGAGCAGCACAAGAAACAGAGGGCTGACGTGCATTCACAGCCTGTCTGTTGGGCAAGGCACACCAAGACAGCATCAAAATAAAAGCAATTATAAGACAAGAATAGAGATGGCGGGGGTGAGGCAGGGGAATAAAGGCACTGGAAGACAACCCAAGTCGGTCTTTGCTGGGGACGCTAAAATAGTATGCGTAAGCAGATTCTATTTCAAAACCTCTTCTAAAAATAAATGTGTCCACTGGAAGCAATAAAATGTACACCTGGCTCTACACAGGCAGTACCCTGCCATAAGCTAAACACAATGTGCTGTCATCACATGGCTCATTCTTCTGTCACTCCTCTGGGACTGCCTGGTATAAGCAGAAATGTTATTTCTGTAATATTGTGTATGTCATCACACAAACCCTCATTTTGTTCTGTCTTTAAGTCTCTGTCTCTTTCATTTGTTTTTCTTTTTTTTTTTTCTTTAAGTTGGCTTCTCTTTCAGGTTCTATTTGACTTTGCCCTTTCCTTTGCCTTTCCCCGTCTCCTCTGTCTCTGCACCAATGTCTCTCTTTTTCTTCTAAATTTATCTCCGTTTCCCCTCCCACCACCCCGAGCATGGGACGCTCTCCGTGCATCGCTCCCGTGCTCCCTCTGGCCTGACTCAGAGAAGGCTCTAACGGTGCAACTTTCCCTTTAGTGAAGCTCGATGGAGCCATAAAGCAGCCCCGAGGTCTAGTTGGCAGCCAGATGGTCGCAGCCGAGCTTTCATTCTGCTAATGAGTAGGGGGGCCGAGCAGTTAATGAAAATCAGACCCTTGAAATGAAATGACCAATGTCCCAAGGTAATGAGGCACACATCGGCAGCGAGCTTTTACAAGCATTAAGGTAATCTTAGATGGCAGGATTATGTAAAAACATCTTATGATGACTGTTCATTAGATTGCTAAGGGCTCTCTGATTATTACACTGCGTGTTCAGCTAACAAACACACTCATATTGACTCAGAGCACTGTCTGTGATATTTAGATTGACTGGCTTGGCTAAGTGCTTCATCCAAGCAAGGCTGCGTGCCAAATGCTATCAATGAGTGTCTGCCCACGCAGCATTACATCCTCCAAATTACAGCCCGTTTTACAGTCACGGGCAGCAACAATATCACAGTAACATGACTCACAAATGCATACAGGGATAATCATCATGCATTACAGTCACAGTGCAGAACCGTGACCCCTTTCAGCCAACAATCGCAATTAGAATACCTTCCTAAAATCTGTTCACTGTTATTTACTGCTATTTGTCTTGCACTAGGCGACGCCAATCAGACTTCAGCTGCCTGGAAATGTGAGAGATTTAGAGCTCGAAGCTGAGGGATAATATCAGACTTTGTAGTAGAAAATAATATACCTGAATCAGCACACTTACCGACAGCATACTTCCTTATCTGACGCAACTCGGTCCTCGGTTGATTATTCCCGTTTGTTGTTTTCAGCTGCTCTTTTTTTTTTCTCTCCCCCCTAAAGTTTTTGTGGATTTTTAACTTTCTTTTTTTTTTTTTTTAGGAGTTTTCAGAAAACAACTGCATCATTACCACTCGAGTGCCGCAAACAGTCATTTAACTACAGAAAACTTTCAGAGACGATCTGAAGATCACAGAGGACAGAACAGCTGTTGTTATTGTGCATTTTGTCTGCTCGAGATTGTCAGGGACATGAACGGCTAATAGTATTGATTCCCTCCAAGAGTTTTTTTTTTTTTTTGTTATGTTTGCTGAAACGTGTATTTTGACTTTTAAGCAATTTTCTACGCCATTCAAAGAAATGGATTACACAATTTTACAAAACAGTAAAATGATTGTTTTCAAGTATTTTCACGTATAAAAAGACAACGATTTTTTTTTCTCCCCTCAGTGTCAATATTGTTAAATCACAACACTGAATGTTTTAAGGATTGTGTCAGTGCTGTCAATAGTTTTGTCATTTAACCACAAGCACAAAGACATCACAGAATAATGGAGAGAAACTAGTTGACCTAGCTATGGAATGCATGCTGAATGGTGGCAAAACTTTGCTCAGTTTGTAACATGTGGGACTCTGTGTTTTACATGTTTGAAGTCATCATGTGTTTAACGTTATCTCTGAATACAACTTTGTTTTCATTTTAATGACATGCTCAGGTCTGTTTAAGCTGACAGAACGGGATAGACAAGCGGTGAGTTTGAAGCACGTGATCCAGTTCTCTGACAAGGAGCAAACGAACACAGGCCAAAGCACAACTGACTCATTCCGTTCTCTGTCATGCTCCTTATACCTCTGCTGGAACTGACATTTGGAGATTAAAGCGCTTTCCTCTGCAGCTTTTACATATTTAATGGACAACACTGGCAAGTGACGACGATGCCCAGTGAGTAAAGTAACCAAATCTGCTCTGAGCCTCGAGATGACGTTCCTAGTTCATCAGACTCTCGCTGGCAGTGACAGCAGTGGCACAGATTACACCTGCGTCCACTCCTGGCACATGTTCAACAGGACCAAGAGGGCAAATCACTGTCTAAGAAATACATTTAAAAATGAAACCGTTTCATAATGCAATATACTGTACACCAATTAGCCAGAACATTATGACCACCTTCCTAATATTGTGCAGGTCTCTCTTGTGACTCATCAGAGAATGGACATGGGTCTTCTGAGGGTGTCATGTGGTGTCTGGCAACAGAATGTTGTTAGTGGGGGCCTTTGGGTCCTATGGGTTGAGGGGAGGGGCCTCTGTGGATCATCCCACAGATACTTGATCAGTTTGATATCTAGTGAATTTGGAGTCCAGGTCAACACCTTGTGCTGTTCTTCACGTCAGTCTGAATCCTGCTGGGGATGGCTGCTGTCATCAAGAAGTGTCATTGCTATGGGGTGGTGGTGCCTGGTCTGGTCTAGGTGGGTGCTACATGTCTAAGTAACATCCACATGAATGCCAGGTCCAAAAGTTTCCCAGCAGAACATTGGATTGTCACAAGATGGTCAGTGTTATTTACTTCTCCTGTCAGTGGTCACAATGTTATGCCTGATCGGTGTACAACAATGTATTTCTTTTAAGCCTTTTCTCACTATTTCTATTCTATCTACTACTGTTGTTGAATGCCTTTCCCACCCATATACTCCCAAACTACTGGTGTACTCTCATTTTATAGTTATCCATGGTCTCCTTCCACCTCACCTACATTCCCTCATTAGTCAAAAACTTTGCTCCCGGGACCAGTTCTTACTCTCCGTCCCTAAAGTCCATATTACGTTGCAGCAATTACCTAAATCTTAAAATGCTGGTGTCACTATGTAAAGTATCTGTAGTGGCCCCACACCCTGGGTATGATGAAGAGTTTTCTTGTAGTTTTTTTAAATCTCAAATATGCTGTATTTGTGTTTTGTCTTTAATATATTGCTTTCCTTGTTCTCTTGTTAACTGTGCATGCTGGTCGTTGCTGGTGCATTGACCCAATTTCCCCATAAATTTCGCGTTTCTCCTTAACAAGCTCGAGCCCGAGTATCATAAATAGTTCAGTGTAGTTTGTAGCATTGTTCCGTCTTCCTTCGTCTCCCCCTCCTCCTTTGTTGTGCACTTCCTCCTCGCAGAGCCCACTTAATTGCACATTGCTCATTAGCATATATTGGAAGGGAGCTCCCTCTGAGCAAGTCAGCTGTACAGTAGACAGATTTATTTATTTATTTATTTCTAAGCCTTCTGTACACATCTATTTTCTGCGGGAAACGAGGGAAGATTTTACATCGGGCTGTATGTGACCTTTTGACCTCAGATGATGAATTCCACAAACTGCTTTATGGATTTGTAACTGTTGGGTACAAGAGCGCTGGGAGACAGTCAGTATGACAGCCTGAAAGAGAAAACATTCCTCTCAGCTACAGCCTTTTTCTTGTTTCCACAACAAGCGGTGTGGATAGTTGCTATGCTTCCTCTGCTCCGTCTGGGCCCCAACACTGGAAAACAGAATGGATGTGACCCCCAAAGACTGAGCAGCATTTGTTAACCCCCTCATCATTGCTCCTATCTGACGGCTATGCAGCAGCGGCGTCTGCCCAGTCATGCGGGGCCCTGCCAATAGATTCAGCAGACTATGGTAATGAGCCTGAAAGGATTCCCAAGCCCCGCGCTGTCACTTTGATGACTCCAAAATTAACGCCGCGCGAGAAATTCTCCACACCTGCTGCAATAACATTCAAGATAGAAGGAATGTGTCTTCGGTAGTACAAGAAAATTAATGTAACCCCTCTTGTCAAATGTAATTAGAACCACAGTGGCGCAGATATGACAGAGGGAATGTTTTGGAGGGGTGAAGCAAGAAATTACTGCCGCAGTGAGAAACTCTATTTCGCCCTGATAACAGTATTCAGTTTGACTTTGCAGAGGCATATGTTATACGTATGGTATAATGGAGTTCTGGGTTTCTAGAGTAGAGTACTACACGCAACCATTCACTTACAAGGTAACACACGCACACACACTCAAAGTCAGAATGGACACCTTGCATACATGCTGTCACCACACAGCACGCTCATACAGACCTAGGAAATTAG
Organism: Planiliza haematocheilus; assembly: GCA_005024645.1. NCBI lineage: Eukaryota > Metazoa > Chordata > Actinopteri > Mugiliformes > Mugilidae > Planiliza > Planiliza haematocheilus. Next base: position 3,469,431 of record SRSE01000276.1, on the reverse strand, counting down.
CACTCGGTCTCTCGTGCGTACACACAAACCTTTCATGTTGTCCTGTACTTTTACATCCACATCTCTGTTCACCATTCCTCCTCATCCCCTGGCTGTAAACCCCTCCCTCTCCTTGACCTTCTCTTTTCATTAGTCAGAGTGTGTCTCATGCCTCTGAGCATGCTGATAGTGCACTGCTCCAAGGCTGCATTTATCAAGATGATAAAGCACTCCCAGACAACAGCCAAGTATCTCAAGGCTAGCGGCCGCGCTACCTGACAAGTGACAACTAGTCACACAAACAACTGCACCTCCTTCCTCCCGAGCCCCCCCTCCTCCCACCAGCACCGGCCATATACCATGCCTATTTGGTCACAGGTTGCTGCCTTATGTCACAAGAGACCCTAATGAGAAGCTAAGTGCAGATGAGGGCGGGGGGGGGGGGGATTGCACATGATAACAGATCAGTCCCCGCCGACACATGCGAGCGCCTCCTCCTCCACGCTCGTGTCCGCTCGCACCAGAGTTCAGCGACATCCTGTTAAGCCGCGCAGGCCCCGAGTCACAGAAGCGCAAGTCTTGCCACTTTAGCTCCGGCTTTCATCTTTGCCCACTGTTCACCTCACTTTTCCTCAATTCAACAGCTTTTTTTCCCCCCCACTCCCAGCCATAAAGGTGCTGTCTGACTGTAGCTGGCAATCACTGCTCAGCTCTCCGACTCAAACTGACAACCGAGATGACGGGGAAGTTATGTTATTTTCTTCAAAAGGTATTAGCAATTGCTTTAATGGGAGGCAGTGGGCGATTTTGTTTTTCTTTTATTATATTTTTGTCTCCCTGCTCCTTTCTAGTCACCATTAAGTTTGGTTACAATTAAAAAGTATATTCATTTTTAAATGAAAAGGCACAAAAGGTTTTTTTTTTCTCCCCCTCTGCTGACAGTGTTTGATTTCTTTTATTCCCTCCAACTAAAACATGCTTCTTGCTCAGCTTTTCTAGTTTCTCTCTCTTATTCACACATAAAGTCTAAATCAACCCTTCCAATATGTAAAGGACATTTTTATACTCTGAGCTATATGACTTATCCATGCTGATGTACTGTGCACTGACATTTGTTGCCTATTGTGTTTTTATCAATTTATTCAGGCTTTTTACTTCTGTGGCAGATGGAAACAAGCTGAGACATTGCTGCTATGCCAGAATAGTTATGGTTTTGATAAGAGGGAAAAAAAGGCTGGAAAATGATGCTGCAGAGTGGTTTGTTTACATGGTTGGTCCAAAAAAGAATATAATGCATTACGACTCTTAGTGTATATTAGATGCAGCATAGTTAATATTTTCAAATCAATGTTTGCAGAATCGAGAAGATATATTGCTCTGAAGAACAATTTTTAAATTATCCACTGATAGCTACATATATCTAGTAATAGTTATTAGTAAAGGCAACTGCTTGACATTGGACAGTTCAATGGAATGGGGTTTGAGATGACTCTGTCGTCCTCATGTCTTGTCGTTGGAGCATGTTGCACCGAGCGGGAGGCTGCACTGAGGCAACAGCAGGACCTTGAAGTGTTTCTGAAATAACGGACGGAAGGATGGATGGTCACTGTATAATGTTTTTTTCTTTTTATCCGGGAGCTGCCATTTCAACAAATCTTTTCGAGTAGCGTTGCTGAGGTAGGAAGACCTCTAGACGGATTCTTTTACGCACTATTCTCAGTGTGATGATTTTAACCAGAGCATATATTATACATCAGACTACCACTTCAAAGACACTTGTACTGGTTGTCCACACTAGTCTTTTGTGTGATGTTTAACCCTTATGCCCTCCTCAGGTACTTTGGTACATTTTCATTTTCAATTTTTTTTTTTTTGATTTGGTGATAATTTTGGATGTTTCACAGTTTGTAGCATGAATTTCTACAGAAACTTTTTAGTCAAATTTTAGAAATCCACTGTTTTTTACTCTGTCATTTACACTAGTGATACTCCAACTGTGCATGTGTGCATCTTTTGGAAAAATGTAATACTTCATATAATCAGACTGACATGTAATGGTTTAAATCCTAAAAGCTATTGAAATGTTGGTGATTTGATTTATGGGCTGTGATTTATGGGGAACAAAAAGCAGAAAAAATTATTAATGCATGAGGATTTTATGACCGTCTTTTGCATGTGTACATTTTTGCCACAAAGATGTCCAGAGGGTGCAATTTTTAAAATCTGACACTACATAAAAAAATACTCGAGCAATCAGATCAATTTTATTGCTAATGTTTAACACATCCAAGACTCCAATTACCACCACACCCTCATCTCCCTTCTGTTTATTTTATAGAAAATAATTTAGTTTTTTGGGGGGGGATAAAAAATTAAATATTTCAAATCACTAGACTGACATTTAAAGGGTAGTAGTTCTGAACAAGTCAGAAGAAAAAGCAGAAGTAATATTGATGTATGATGATAATATAGCAGTTTCTTTAAATACCTTCACTGAATCGTTTTTTTCCGTGCTTGCACTTTCCTCTCTCTAACCTTCACAAGCTTTATGTACTGGTGTTGTGTAACATAGAACATATACAAAATTGCAGTTTTATTTTTTTAATCGTCTATGATGGTTTTTCCACGTCTGCCCCACATGCATCGCTTTCCAGACATGCTTTTTATTAGCTTTCCCCTCTCACAAGGTTGTTTCTGCATTTTGTTTCTTTGCATCTACAGATGGATATCTTTCTGCAGATGCATGCCTCTCACCTTTGTCAGCTTTACTGAATGTAAACTGTCCACAGAACCAAAGGCTATAAAACAGCTGCTGCACGGCAGTAGCTCAGGGCTGGCGACCATTGTAGGGAATTCTTTATGTTTTCCGTTTTATCATGGGTTACTCCGTATACTTCACATTCTGACCTTCCTGAAAAATGCATTCTGTGACATCTCGGCAGAAAATTTCTCATTCTGTGTGGTGGTGCTGCTGTGTACTTGGCATTGCCAACTGCATTCATTTTGTTTCATGCTTCACTATTTCCTTTAATGTTCCTTCACTGTGTGAGTACTCAGATTCTTAATGGCCTCCTTGCGTTAGGCTCGATGTGACAGTCAACAGAAGCTGGCTCTGGACCCCTTTTTCTTTATGCATTCGTGTCTTATTTCGGGTTCCCGCAGTGGATACTTGTCCTCTACTCACAATGGTGACATGGGAAGATTCACAACACCACAGAGTAAACACTGTTAAAGACAATATTTCTTCTGATTGCAGCAGCGATGTAGAAGCTTTGCCTAAATGAGGACTCAACAAAGGATGAAGCTAAAAACAAAGGCAACTGGACATGGATTTCTGAAGATAATTTGCCACTCACCCAAGTACTAACAAAGTTGCTGGGGTACCATTCATGGGGGAGAAATCTGGATGAAAGATTAACATATCATTAACAGTTTCAGGTGGATATCAACCAGACACGTTCCTGGTATAACCTTTCCACCGCTCACTTAGAACTGAACAAGCAACTTGGATGGCAAAATATTGTAAACAAAACCCAACAAGTCCAGATGCCTTTGGTTTAGATTTAGACATGTCAGTACAATGACCCTAAAGACTAGGTAACCTTCACACACCAACAATATTTTAAGTATAAAATACTAAATTTTCCAATACAAGTGTGGAGTGTAGTTAAGATAAAACAGCTTAAGTGAGTGACACGTGTGAACATCTCTGATGGACCCGCGATACTACAGGATTGTTCAGAAGTATCCAAAGGTTCAAGAGCCTCAACTCCTGGCTAATTCAAAATTGTGAAAATTGTGTGGCCGAGGTAAACTGGTTATGGGTTTTGCATATAGGCAGACTGCTAGCAGACAGCTGGAGGACGGCTATGGTTAATGGGATGGCAAATATCTTGTACAGTTATCATGAACAGGACAATTAGATATAGAAACCAAAACTGAATTGTATCAGGCTGTTAACATCTGTAAAGAAACTACTGTAATGTTATACATTTAAAAATTAGTGACTCACTGTTTTTGGAGCCAGCCTCTAGTGGTTATTAGAGAAACTGCGGTTTTCAGCCCTGTAGTAGTTTTTGTATCAAACGATCAGATACATGCTTTTTGCTTTCTCTATGCCTCAAAATACATAAAATAAATAACACTGCAGTAGCGCTGCCTGAAGAAAACAATGTTACCAATAACTGACTCTAAAAGGTGATTTAGGCTTCTGTGTCAATTTGACGCCGTAGGTACAGCGATAGCCCAGACCATACACAGACCCTAAAACCATAGCCTGACGTGCACCTTCCCAGAAATGTAATTATGCGTTGCGGCGACACAGACAGCAATAGCTGTAAATGGCCCACTTAGTAGTAGTTGCGTATTTCTGCGTTAGTATTTCCAGCTGCTTCTCCATCTCTGCAATTTTCAAATTGATTGTTTTGGATCAATAAAGACGAAACATAGAGGAAATGCAAAAATTTCAGTCGCTAACTGCTGAAAATGAAGCAGGAAATAGAAACAAAAATGAACCCAAATGGTATTTATGGTAGTATAAACGGCTTGCAACGGCGTAGGCTACGTATTTAGAGGTAGGTTACACAGGTTACAGGTAGCCTCCTGCAGAGGCATAAACAGTGTGCTGCCTGACATTTCCAAGGACTGATGAGTCCAAGGAGACAATTGTGTCTCATTGTTAGGTACATGACATTACTCAGTCCACTATCAAGTTATCAATGCATGCAAACGACAGCGGCATTGTGGAGGCCAGTCTTTATACGTCCCCTTGAGCAAACCAGATTGCTCCAGTTATATGTAGAAAGTCTTATTGTCGAAATTGTATGAATCTTTGTGTTGTTAAAGGACAGCAGGGCTCAGTGCATCTTCCCCAGGAAGGTAATCTTAAAAAAAAAAAAAAAAAAAAAATACACTATGAAAGAAAAAAAGCTTTTCTGTGTTATGTCTGAGTCTCACCGATGGTGCCTGGCTGAGGCCGTCTGCTTGACTTTGACCTCGCCGAGTGGCCTCAGGTGTGGAGCAATGATGAGTGCTATCTGGCAAGGAAAAGCTGCTTATATGAGCAACAGCTCTGTTCTTGCCCGGCCTCACTTCTGCTGGAAGAACTAGAGATACGTAGCCTTGACCTTATGGGACTTTGGCAAGACTTGGTTTTTAAGAATGCGTCAGTATTTTACTTTACCTGTTCTCAGAAACGCCAAAAGAAATACTAAGAATGCTGAGATTGTTCCTCCTCAAAAATTAAACTTGCTTTATTATACTTTATAATGGTCAGTTTACATTAGTTCTTCCAGGCTAGCTGAGGCACTTAGATACAACTTAAATTTAACTGTGTGAACTGCTCAAGAATGATTCATCAGGCAAGAGAATCAGATATGCAGTGTCTCCTCTATAGATCAATGTAGATCTGTAACATTCTCATGCAGACTGTATAAAAATGATCCACTGACAACAGTCATATTGAGTTCCTGTCACACTTCCTCATTAAGATGTTGGCGAACATCTAATATATCTAAGATATATTCTTTAACATGTCCACAATAAAATCAGTGAACTCACAGCATTGCGTCCATGGTGGTTCATAGCAGGTGGTAGCAGATTGCTTCGAGAGCATGCACATGTCTTCAGAGCCAGGTGAGATGGTAAAACAGGAAGTGGCTAAATAAGAAGTGACTTAACAGGATGTGATGCAACAGGAAGTGATGTCCTTACCTAGCCAATTACCCCCAAAACAAATATACACCTTACAACTACAAATAATTAACAAATAAAAGAGAATGTGAAACTTAAAGAAGACGCAACACAAAAGGGCAACACAAGTTCACCACAGATCTTCAGATGATAACTAACAGATTCAGAAATCTATGTAGAAACTGGGGGCAAGGTCTAAAGTAAGGTTGCAGTACCATTATTCCAAAATGTATATATTGGGTTTATAATTTAGTCGGCCCACTGTATCCACTCTATATCACAGTCAAGTCACTAGAACTTATAACAGTACTTTAAAAAGGGACTCATCATGCACTGATGTTGTTCACTTAATCATGGAAAAGAAAGGCATTATACTTTTTTAAAAAATGAAGCTAAATAAAATATGGCTAAACCGTATGTATTATAAATGAAATATGACAGACAAATCATCTCGCATTGTCAATATGTTAAGTTAGACAGTTTGATTCCTGAACACCTGAACGTCCTGCTCTGTCAGCAACAACGAAAGCCATTGAATGACTTCTACCAGGAAAAATGCAGAACATAAATTGCATATAAGTGTGTATGCTAGAGAAAATATTGTGATTCATGACTTTACTGCAACATGCTAAACAGGCCTGCATGCCGTCGGCTGTGTTGGTGCATCCTCTGCATTTCACTTATTTACGTCGATGCTGAGTGCATTGTATGTAAGGTCCTCTGACAGTCCTTGCACTATAATATCCACATAAAGTGAAAACAGAATAATGGCATTGTTATGGTTTTGTTACTTGACTTGAGACAATGTTTGCTAATACTTCTACCAGTTTTATTCATATATTGCTATACTGAGCGCAGCTACAGGACGCACACTCTGCACAATGCAATTTAATGGGCTTCCTGCAGATTTGCCTTTAAAGTTAAACAATGAAGCGGATTAAAACATGCATCGTCAACGCCTGCTAACCCTGTGTGAACGCCAACGTAAAAAAGAAAGAAATCAATAAAGAGGGAGACAGTGACATTTTGAGCTCAAGGCTCTGCACTGGTGGCTGTGCGAGCCGGCAGCTGAGAGGTGAGTGGGATGCAGCAAAAAGGCAGGTGAAATAAAGTGACCTGGGGTGAGAGCAGAAGGGGGTGATAATAAGGAATCCATGTGACTGAGTCAGAGTGATGGGCTTACCTGGCTATGAATATTTCAGGCAGCAGTGAGGTGTGTTATTACAGCTCAGTGGGAGCGCTCACAACATGGGGCAAGACATGTGCTGTCACGAGATAGGACCAGGCACAAAGATACACACAAACAATGCAATTTTTTCCGGCATTCAGAAAGAACACATTTCAAATTGCTCATCCATGCTGAATGGTTGAGTAGCAAAATGTTTTCATCATCAAACTAACAACAGCATCTTCCACTGACATGCTCCCTAAAATCAATATACCAACGAATCAATAGGCAGGGAAAACTTTACACGCGATCGGAAGCCTAGCTCTCCGAGCAGAGAGAGAGTAAAATAAATCCATGTGCAGCATTTTACTTGAGTTGGAACAGTCCCACATGCCAAGAACACGATTAAATAAATATTCTGTTTACATGGACTGGCAGCCCAGGGGTCTGCAAACTAGTCCAGCAAAGCAGCTTCACTCAGCTAGCTAACAACCCAGAGCCTCTGGCCATTCTCATTTATTCCCTCCATCATTTCACCACCCTCTGCCTCTAAAGTCACCACCTCTTTTACAAAACAGTGTCTGGAGATGAGACTACTGTCATATGGATCGGGAGGCATGTGCTGCTTTATAAACAGCAGAGAAATACACTTTAAATATATCCAGGATGGCAGCAGTATTGTTATAGTGTAAGGTTCACATCAAATACTTACTGCAAAAACAGCAATGCACAATTTAAATTCTGGGCTTGGTTTTCCAAGCTTGAATGTGCACCTTGGCTATGGAGTCGGTTCACTTCAACTGGCACAACTGAAAACAGCAAACTAAAAAGAATTCTATAGGACTGCTGTCAAAACACGGTCTGTGAAAGAAACCATCAAACAAGTATGTCTTTGTTCTAGTTAATGTGGTGTTTGGTACCTCTTTCAAGCCACTGCATTAAAAAACAATTCCTCCTGACGTTGACATCCAACAAGGACGCCCCAGACAAAGGCAAAGCCCCAAGCAGAGTCAGTGTTATGCATTTTACATTAGGCCGTCGGAAAAGAGCGGCATTAACCTGCGTGCAGCCTGGACGGCATGATGCTTAAACAGATCCCAAAATAAACGCTGTCAAAGTGAGTGAACGGTAATTAAGGCGAGTGGACCGGCAGACACACGCATGCCCGCAAAAGTAAACTAGAAGAAAATTGCACATGAATTTGCAACCGGGTTTGAAACACTTGAAATCACTTTGCTCCAGATTTTTATTTATTTTTTCCCCCTCTTATCCCCACAAGCCGTTCCATTCATGGGTAAATACACTGAGCATGTTTTATTTATACTGATCTAACTCTGTTTAATCAAACCACTTTAGAGTGCAGATGTCTTTTCTCATTCATGCATGTGGACCCTAAAAATAAGTAAAATTGCAATGTAAATACAAATTCAAGTTAAAATAATAATAATAAGTGTGACTCTCAGCTTTTTACATGTCAGTGAAATGCTTTCTCAACTAAATCTGTTCTTTGCAGTCCAATTTGGATACCATCATCTTCAGCTGGAGATGATGAAATGGGTCTTTATGTCTTTAGTCATTCATTCATTCATCTTCTGTAACTGCTTGTCCTGTGAAGGGTCGCATGGGGCTTGCAGCCTATCCCAGCCGTCATCGGGCGAGAGGTGGGGTACACCCTGAACATGTCTCCAGTCTACTGCAGGGCTAACACAGAGAGACAGACAACCATTCACACTCACATGCACACCTACGGCCAATTTAGAATCACATAACGAACCCGCAACCTGGATTCGAACCTTCTTGCTGTGAGGCATCAGTGCTAACCACCAGTGCCGCCCCTGTTCTCGTCAGTCCAGGGATTTCAATTAATTATCTCGTCGCGAAAACTTCCGGCTTTTAGCACTGCTGTGGGGTCATCTCTACGCTGCGCACACATTAAGTGGTACCACCGAGATGGTACATCAGCAAATAAGCAAATTGATGCTGCTGCAGCAGCTATTTGTTTCCTCACTGATGCTACAGAAATATTTATGCCTCTCTGGAAAAGTCCAAACTCGATATTTCACCCTTCCAATTTAATTATTCACCACATTTCAAGTAAAGCAAAAATGATAGTGAGAATCCTGCCACTGCAACCAAACTGGAGAAAGTTAATGAAGCTCTCCTGCCTGGCAGAAATACAATTCCACTGCCGATCCAGTTAGCTTTTGAATTAACATGATGAGCTTTCTGTCATGCTGGCAGGCGCAGAACGTATTGGTTTGAGACTGGGGACGGATCCTCCCCTAGAGGAAGCCTCCATTCTTGCTAGCATGAATAGCACCTGTAAAATAGCCAAGCAGGCGCAAAATCAAGCTGCATAGAGAGTTCTCACAGAGAAAATTTTTACACCTGCAGAATGCAATTTTGGCAGAGCAGCAGGAAGCCTTCCAGTTTATACACAAATCACAGTCTCTCTGTATAGGTGTGTGCGTGTGCATGTGTGTGACCTTTTTTTCTCAGGAACAAAGCAAAAAATCTACTTTTAGTTTAAAACCACATCATATCTTTTGCACTTAAAAGCACCACATCAAAGTAAAGCTTAATCAAATGGCTGGTTGTTTTACCATTCATTTTAAAGTTGGTCTCGTATGATCAGCAGAGCAAGAAATATCTCCAGGAGGCGCAGAGCAACCATTTAGAAAATCACATAACTCACTGAGTTTCATCCGGCATGAGCATGTGCACTTAATTTGGAGATTAGAGGAAAGGGTCTGGAGAGGAGAGGCTCATAACCTCCATCCATGTTCAATCCCTTCATTCATTCCCAGCTGTTCTTATGTGCACAACAATGACACTGAACTGACACTGAAAAGTTAAAACTAAAATAATTTCGTATTATGACGTACTAAAGTCTATGTTACCAGGCCACCACAAGCTTTAAATAATGTTTTACATCAATAAATGTAGACTTTTTGTCACTGACAGAGTGGAAGCCAACACAATAACCACTGATATGCAGAACTGCAAACAGAATATTATCTTAATCAAAATTTAAAAGGAAAAAATTGTATTACAATGAGCTAACTTTCAATAATAATGTGGAAAATTGGCGTGTAGCTCTCACACCTAATCACAATGCCTCATATTGTCTGGGTCATTCAGTAAGGTGCAGTCAATGAACACTGATGCCATTGTCCTGTTTACCATATTATGATGAAGTTTTCTTTGGACAACATCTTCTTAGTACCTGATGATTTTCTAAACTTCTAAACATCTAAGTGTAATGAAAGTCTGCTACAAAAACATATGACAAAAAGTGCAACAGTGAGTTAGGCAAAGTCTTTGTCCTGTTTGCAGAGGAGAAACCTGGATTAACTTATTTTGTCATGAAGAGGTTACCTTTTATTTGGCAAGAGTGAGAGCATGAGATTGGGACTGAAAGCTGGTGACTTATAAAGACGTGAAAGTTGGCAAACCTATGCATACATATACTATGCAGTGTTGGAAATGTTAGTCTAGTTGCCCATAACATTCAGTCATTCATCTTCTGTAACCGCTTATTCCTGTGAAGGGTCGCGGGGTCTGCTGCAGCGTATCCCAGTACACCCTGGACAGATCTCCAGTCTATCACAGGGCTAACACAGAGAGACAGACAACCATTCACACTCATATGCACACCTATGGTCAATTTAGAATCACCAATTAACCTAACCAGCATGTCTCTGGACGGTAGGAGGAAGCCGGCATACCCGGACACAGGGAGACCACCAAACTGTACACAGAAAGGCCCAGTCAGTTCTCGCTGGCATCAGTGCTAACCACCTCACCACTGTGCCGTCCACATTAATTCAGATTATGTCTAAAACGTAACCGTATTTAAGTAGGTATAGCTGCAATGCCCTGTTTTGATAACACATGAGAATGATCAGTCTTTCACAGACCAGGCCCATCTGATGAATTCTCTCGACCTAGAAATGAACCCCTAGAAATATGGAGTGCTCACAGAGTAATCAAGAGGCATAAAGATTTGCTTCTAAGACTGTACAGAACCATTTTTAAAAGTAAGCATTTTGCCTTTGGAAAGCTCCTTCCAGAGCCACAGGAGATGTCTTTTACAGAGACAATAATGACAAGTAAGCTGACTTTTATGTGTAAAATCAGTAGAATGCCTTTAAACAAGTGAACGAGTAAAACTTTAGATTTTCTCTGCCAGAATAAATCTGATATATCAAACTTTGGCTGCCTTATATTCAGCCAATAATACCAGCCCTTGCAAACGACTTGTGCAGTGTCATCTAAAATTAGGGAATTTTGTTTTAAAAAATGAATTTAATCTATTCATTAAGATTGAGAAAGAAGTCAGAGTTTGTGTTCAAGCTCATTTGATCAGGTCAAAAATCAAGCTGCTGCTCTCTCCATGCTACACAGAGTAACAAGCCGTGGAGGTTGAAGTGTGGAAGCAGCAAATGTCAGATGACAAAGCTTCCCTTTCTGCTTTGTCTTGACAACAGTATGACTCACAGTGGTAGCATTAATGCATCACAGTATTGATTAATGAGGAAGGGGCAGAACAAAATTTTGTTAAAGGAAACAACGGCATCTTGAGATTTCAAATGGAAGGATATCGCACTCTTTTGTTGTGCATGTTGCTCAGAGAGCACCACCTCAGCATTAAGAGCAGCATGTGTCGAATGAATGGGTCCGTTGCTGTTGCCAAGGGAGCTGCAGTGGACATACATGAATAATCTGGAAGAGCTGTGAGCAGGACTTTATCCTCCAGCAGTGCCACCAGCTCTGGGCAGAAGTGGAGGTGAGGCTAATACCACTGAACGCCTCCCGTTGCCTTATTTATCTCATTGCTCAGTCAGAGCCATGTGATGAAAATCTCATAAATATGATGTTATGTTTGAACATTTATCCCAGATGTTAATCCTTTTTGCACATTGGCCATGCCCATCTATTGTCTCTAGTTGACTCGCAGTGACGACATTTTTCGTCAAGTCAGAGATGAAATTGTAATGCTACCCTTACATGTTAGTCGATAAGAGGATGAGATTATTTCTTTCCCCCGCAGTTCCTGTCAAGATCTGAAGAGGTTAAAGGAAACGGTCAAATCTGTGAAACCCCTTTACATCAGTATTTGAGGTGAACTGTTTATTTTGAGCTGAAAAATAACACACACCAAAAAGCATTGCAGGCGCAAAGTTGCAGATCCCCGGGGGGAGAGTTGAATGACCTGCCAAATCTAATTTCTCAGTGTGTGTACTTACCAGAGTGGCTATAGCGGGGAAAATGTATTGTGTCAGCGCCTGGCAGTTCCCTCTGTTATGGAAGTTCAGTGACCCATTATGTGGTGCTGTGGTATGCACTGTAGTGCATAGCAGCAAAAGTGAGAATCGTAAAATTACTTGATAGCATACATTACATGTCTGACTCTGGCACTGCAAAGGCTGGCTGATTAAAGATTAAAGACGCAAAAAAGGTACGGTGGCGGCTCTTTTTTTTCCCCCTAACAGACCTGAACACTGTTATTGCTACCCAAAATGAACCCACAATATGACAATTAATGATAATAATAATCCCAGACACTGCCAGCAATCTTTCATGAGTAGACAAACACCACATTTGAAAGCAGAATGAAGCATACTTTATATTTCTAGACTCAAATTGAGTTGTGTTGCCCATTTAAACAAATATACTTATTTTGCACAGCATGGAATGGATGAGCTTCAAAGAAGGTGCAAAGACTGCCAGAACACACCCGAGAGAAGCTTATTTCCAACCTTTGGACAATGAGAGCCATCACTCAGCATCTGCCATGTAGCTCCATAGATCATATTTACAGCCAGGCAGCAGATTGGGGCTCCAGGGACAGGCCAGGATGCACAGGAAGCGGAGGTCACTTGACCAAACACAACCCATGCAGGCCTGTGGGAAGAAAACAGCAGCCATACATCATGCCAGAGGCCATCCATCACCCCAACTGCTCGATTTGAAGCAGACGCTCGGAGATTTGCTGCAACCACCGTCTCTTAAGGGACAAAATGGTGACAGAGCCTACTTGTACTCTATATAGCTCTAAAAGGCTGGGCAGTATACACAGGTCAGAAATGTCAGGAGGCAAGACGTCATCACACCTGTTTTATTTTTTTCTTCTGTGTTACATAGGCAGTGATGAGATAAACGTAAAATATAAGTAAGCCAAGTGAAATCGAAACTTAATCTAAGGTATTACGTTTACTCACAAAAGACGGTATTTACTTTCCCTCTGGCAGATGGAAAGATACTGGTGTTTGGCTGAGAGAAAACCATGTCTAAATAGTGTCTGTAGCAATGATCCAGTGGTGCTGTATGCAGACTGAGCCCAGCGTAGCAAATCGTCTTTTTATGGTGCAATCAGGAAGAATCTGGCGGTGGTTACAGGAGTGTAGCCTAGTTCTGCAATAACTGGAGCATTTTTGGATGAATGGAAATGAACCCATGAGTAAAAGCGATTTCTGATGTTCCCTTAAAGCATTATTTTTGGAAGCCAGAAGAAGGTTCTAGTGCATTTTGAATGTCGCCCAATCATTATTGCACCATTTCTCAGCTGATTTGAGCGGCTGTGGCTCAGTAGGTAGAGCAGGTTGTCCACGAACCTAACCCGAATTTTACCCGTTTAGCAGTCCGATCCCAGAAATGTGCCACATGCCAAAGTGTCCTGAACCCCCGGTTGCTCCCAGTGCGTGGCACTGGTGTGTGAATGTGTGTGTGCTCGTGTGAGCGAATGGGTAGATATGTCTGAGAGTAAAAACAAGGCGTTAGCATTTCCTATTTCTGCATTAGATAAACCTCTGCCAGAGCTGGAGACTCTGCTTCAACGGCAGACTTTTTCTGTCATGTTGTAAAAGAAAGGCTGCAGATTTCCTTCAGAATCCAGTAGAAGCCACACAGTTTCAAATCCTGCCAACTGTCTCGGTGATTGTGATTTGCTCAGGGTAATTAATGTTTCAAAATGTGTGTTTTAGTGACTAAACGAACAGGAAAACAGGAAACGGTTTCAAGTTTTTTATGTCTGGAGAAAACAGTGTGAGCCAAGGAAAAGACTTAATGATTACATCATAGCAACAAACACATAAGAGGATCACTTTCATACATCCACCAGTATTCTGTATAAAATGTTGATATTAAGCTTTTAAAGTATTTTAGCGCCAAATTCAACTACATATAGTATATATCATATGACACATTATAATATTGCGGATTCTCATTTTGAAACTTGGTTGTTTGAGTTGTGGTTGACAAATGCTGAAAAAACACCAGCGTTTTGGAGCTCCAGGTGTCTATGTTCGTCACCCACGGTGGCGAGGAGCAGTCCAGCGCCATTCCGCTGCTGCAGTGACGCCACACCGGCTGGTCTAACAAATGCTCTGCACCTTCACCCTCACCTGGAACTGCCTGAACACATTAAAGACTTACGATCCTGCACTCCGAAGCTCAAACAAGCCCTTGAGCTACATTTTCCAAGATGTCTGCTATTCTTCTGAAAAATGCAAGCAGTTTCATTTTGAGTCTAGTTATAGAAGCAGCCATAAGTGCTGCCTGAAATATTCAACTGTTTGTTCCAAGGTATTTTCATTTGACGGGTCAGGTGAGTACATTATATGTGCATGGTACTTTACACTATAATTCTAAGACCTTAATAGATTTGGAGATTTGTAATTGCATCTCTCGAGTCTACGAAAAATAAGCCTTTTTTGGAAAATATGAGAGGAGGCAGCTTGCTCCTCATTGAAATGCTGCTTTGTTTGTGAAAAATAGCAGAGGAGAGCTCTAAAATTACACGTCCCCGTGCATTTGGCCCAGCAGGAGGATGGGAAATAAATGCATACGCCCTTGTACAGTCTGAGGTCTCATGCAGGTGGACAGGTGGTGTAGATTAATTTGCGCCACTGGAATAGGAAAGGTCCGTGCATACACTGCACAGTGAAGCGGCCTGGAAAAAAAAAAAAAAAAAAGTAGAAGAGAGCAGAGAAAACACAGGAGCATGCCCGTCTCCATGCCCTTCAGTGTGCACTGCAAAGGATGGAGGTGAGGAAATATTATACATAAATGGATGCACCTGAACTTCCAGTGGTGCGGCCCCGTTTTTTACGCTCGCAGAGGTCTCGGGAAGAAAATAGGCTGATATAACTTTTCTTAACAGCATCATCTCCAGTGCCGATACTGAATAATTCAGTGCCTATTAGTCTGCCATTTGTCTGAGCATAAAGTCTCCTAGCAACATTGTGATTAGGGAGCTGCCTTGCCATAGAGAGTGCTGGTTTTACAGTCCAAAATTTTTTTAAAAAATAAAGGCCTATATTTTAAATTAATTTTGTCAGCGTATGATCAAGTTAATATCGAGGTTTTATGTAGACTTCTGTGAAATAAAATGGGCAAATTTCTCTAACAATATCTCATGCTTTGGTGTGACTGTGGATTCGGCGTCTCCATCACTGGAACATTATTTATTTATTCAAGCGCCTTCACAGCAAATATTCAGCGCTCGTTTCGCGTTTTATTTAATCTCCGTAAAACCGAAAGATGTTGAGATAGAGGCGACTTTGTCTGGAAGCACAGAGTTCAAACTAAGGCACAAACTATCAACAGGAAATAATATGCTAATAAAACAATGTATGGCCTACATATACGTATTAAATCCACCAATAATGACTAATCATTGAAATCACATTTTGACACAGGCATGCTTGCCCACACTCTGAGGCTGAGAGATTGTAAATGTCAGTGGCTTGTCACTCAGTCTCAGTCCCACATGGGCAGCGAGATGGAGCCTGCTAAAAGGGAGGACCGAATGACAGGACAGACATTAGTATCCTGTCTGACTCACTCAGGGTCTGGCCTGTCACTCTCCGGATGTGTTTGAGCCACCACTTTGCCCCTTTTCAAATTTCTCTCCAGCACCTGATTATCACTTTAAATACCCGGCAGCCAGATGTTGATTGGTTGTCCCCGCCGAATAACTGTTTAAGATCTTCCAATTGGCTGCGCCTTCAAATTGCTCTCCCCAATTTTGCCGGGGTTAGCTAGAAATGGAAAGGAAATGATGGCTCTAAGCGAGGGATCAGATGTGAGTGGAAATGTGTTTTTTTTTTCTTCCAAACACCGCAGAAATCAAAAGTTAAAGCTTTGAAAAGAAACATCAGTGCAAACGTCCGGAGAAATAAAAGGAGTATTTTCAAACTAACAAATTATTTAGGCGATGGGCTGATCCAGGAACTCTTTTTTTTTCCGTTTTCACACGTTCGTTTCTGTGAACAGATCGCGATATTAGTACCTTTATTTGATGACATTTCATTTTGTAGCACAGACTAATGTTGCTTTTTATTGAACGTTTCAGTCAGACAGCATTATACTGTACAGTTCTCCCTGGGTTAGGATGTGCCCACCACCTGGCACCACTGACGTACATATGGTCTCTGACAACTGTTCAGAACTGGTGTCGTTTTCTCTCTGCATGTCTTGCCAAGCCTCAGTGACACAATACCAGTCCAGGGCCAAATGGCCATTGGGCTTTTGTATCAGTTTAAATAAATCCCACTTTGAAGAGGAATATGTTTTTCCGGATATGATGCAGTGCGCCATCCTGGGGTTTGAATAAAGTGACTCCAATGACTTCCATCTGTTCACTGAGTTATGCTTATAAAAGTCTGTAATTAGATGCATAGTTAATTCCTGCTATCCATCAGTTTATAGCTGTGGTGCTTATGAGTTTGGTGGTAAAGACCACCAAGCTGTCAAGTGCTGGCATCGAACAGAGAACATTTTATCTCTCAGCGCCATGACTCACGCAGTGACACATCTGAAGAATTTATTAAGTATCTTGTAAAGTCACCACCACTGATTTTTACTTTTTTTTCCTCACTTAGTTTTCACTGATTTTATTTGCAATTAAAAACTTGCAGCAGTCCAAAAGATGAAATAGTTTACATTCCTGCGGTGCACGGATGTCAAATACTAATAATCAGGGGCACTCTGCAGTGCAGAATGTTGTGACCATGAAGTGGAACCGGACAGCTTGGACAGCAGCTCTCAAGAAACAACACAGCTTCCTGGTTGCAAGGTGTATTGGGAATTGGAGTATCCTAAGAAATGGACTTCAACACATGAATGTGTAGCTGCAGAGAAAATGGCAAATAGAAATCTGGCTCTTTGGATAATACCTACCGACTTGGCTCCCATTAAGATTGTTAAACTCCAGGGAGTTGAAAGCAATGTGGAACTCTATAGGTCGGTGATCCATCACTGCATTGATCATTCCGAGCGCAATACAGTGCAGCAGCTTCCTCTTACACAACCCACTGTCACCGCTCTCACAGGCACGTCAGCCGCGCTTAATATCAACAATGAAGACACTGTTTTTGTCGCGGCCTCTGGTGAAGTTGGACCCAAATGCAGGACACGGGATGGAGACAGCAAAATGGATTTAAAGAAAACTTACAAAAAGACACTGGTGAAGACCAAAAAACTTTAAAATTAAAATAACAAGGAGAGAATACAGAAACAGAATGGCAAGACACAATGAGTAACACTACAGAACAAGGGAAACATAGTAGACAACAAAGAATGGCAGGGCTATAGATACACATGGGCAGAGGGGTGATGAGACACAGGTGAAAGGAATGAGGCTGGAGCACGCAAGGAGAAACCGATCCACCAATCAAAGAGGGGGGAAACACAGGAAGCAACACAAGACAAAGGACATCAAGGAAGGAAACAGGAAACAAAGAAAACCAAACTGGGTCACAGCAAATACTCAAATTCAGAACAATGACAGTTTTACAATAGAAAAGAGATAATGAGAAACGAGATTCAGGAGATGCCATCAGTTATTGTGTGGCCCAAAAACATACAGTATTTCCCCTTTAAAGGTTTGGTGTAAAGCCAAAAAGTATATTGTATACTGTATGATTAAGCTTCTAAGGTCTTTTTGTTGTGGAGGTTAGACAACATAGACAATATGATTTGGTTCCAAGGACACACCTCTATCTCTTATCTACATCTAAATGAGCCTCTGAACCTGCAGAACTAAAAACGTAACAGATAAAAAGAAGGTGACAGTCGACACAGATGAAATCGCACCACGGTGCAGAAGCGAGTTCTCACGGTGTTGGTGAGACAGGTAAATGTACTTTGCAACACTTCCCCACTGAGAAAGGCGAGGTGCAACGAGCACTTGCACTCTCACATCCCTCAGAAGTGGCGGACTGCTGTAGAGGACATCCTAAGTCTTCATTTCCCACTCGCCCACATACACACAAACACGCACACGCACCCAGCGCACTTTGGCAGGGACACTAAGCACTGAACAGCTCTGAGCACAGCAGGGGGCTTTGGCCACCTGCATAGTGTGGAGTGGAGATAGAGAGACAAATCCAACATTGAAATTGGTGATAGACACCACAACATTTTCTTTTTTCCACACCAAGGATTTCAGCAATTTGTTTTTAAGGTTTACACTGTGCTTAGGCATTAGAGTGGCATGAAATGAAATAAATCACAGATTCCCCATTGCTGTGGGTGTTAAAATGATTCACTTTTATGGTAGGTCCCTCACAGCAAGGGGAAATACTTTATTGTTCCCCGGGCCTTGTGAAGACCTATGCAAAATGTAAACAATGTTTGAGCCTACCTTTGAGCCCTGTTACAAGGGCCCACTACTGTGCAGTGTTCATTAGAGTGGAAATGATATGTGCAAACAAAGAGAGGCGCCCAAGCAGCACACTCTGTTGCTTCTTTTCATCTCAGAATTGCAAATGATTGCAGCCTCCTCACCTGGTCCCTGCAGGCAGTGTCCCAGCGCCTCCAATCAGTGCTTTATTGACAGCAGGCATCCAGCAAGAAACTGGGAGCGCTAATAGTCGAGGATGATGCCTGATAAACACATTCTCCCCTTTAACTGCACCGCCACATATATTACTGCCTGGCAGGGTGGCCTCCGACCAAGGTCAAAGTAAGGGGAGATGCTCGGAAAGCGCAGCTGCTTATGCCAGAACCAAAGCACACATTTTTATTTAAGAGTCTGTTGTGAGTCCATTTGGGTGCACTCCATCTTCTTTTTAAAAGGTGCACCTTTGTCAACACTGGCCCGGAATTCTATTAGAGTGAATACGGCGAGAGAGATAACACAATTTCATCCAAATTCAGGGTGAGGTGTAAGGGATGCGAGGAAACAACCTAGACAGATGTTCCGCTCAATAAGCAAATGAACCATACAGTAACGTTAAGACTACTGCCATTGCACATTATTTTATAGGGCAACCATGTCCACGGAGCATTAGACTTTCAGCGCAGCAGACGTCTGTGGCCAAAGCATTCTGTTCAAATAACAGGGAGGGTGGCACCGTAAACACAGACTTGCTTGGCTTTGTCGAGCTAATGACTTCCTGCTCCAGTGACTTGTGAAACTGTGTTAGAGCCAAAATAAGTAAAATCGGGAGCAGAATTTAATCTGTCACTCAATGGAAAGCCTTTAAGCAGAAACATGCAGCCATCCGGAGGGTGCACGCAAGTGAAGTGAAATTACAGCAAAACCTCCCTGGCAGAGAGAGAAGCACCCGAACAGGTTGTGTATAGGAGCGGGGATTACAGATCGCTTGGATAAATAGGGGATTCTTTAAAGCAAAACACACAGTGTGTGAATGTCAACCAAGGTGGTAATTTAAAACCACCAATCCCTTTGAATCTAGGTAAGCTTCACCTATGTAGAACAGAGCTTGATGTGGGGAGGAAGACTATGCTCGCACTCGGTTTTTGATCTTCCTGAATTTGCCCCAAGCGCGGTTTTGAACTGTGTAGCTGTGCGGCAGTCATATTAACAACCAAAACGTTGCAAGGTAGTGTGAGCAATGTTCAGTCTGCCTTTCCGTCTCCTCGGAATTAATCATTTCTATGAATTGCTTGTTTCCACAGTCTTCAGGGAAAACTGGGTGGATGAGTATGATGAGATGCTTCTCTGAGCTGGATGAGCTAAAATTAATCAAACACATCAGTGGCTGCCCTGCATCCTTTCCAACCTTCGTTTTCTTTCCACCAACTGATTCCTGATTGTTGTGAATTCCAAATGTCCAAATTATACCTCCACACAATTACAGTAAGCAACACCAATCCTGTAAACAAACAGCTTAGTTTATTCTCTAAAAAATCCAAAATAACCCATAAAACAAGTGTCAATCCATCCAATAATGAAAACAGGCAAGCCTTTAGAAAGATATGATGAAGAGTACAAACTTTTTTGAAGTATTAAATGTAATGCCAGCAACTCCAACTTGGAGGCAATACAACATACAATGTGGTTTTTTTTTCTTTCTCATTTAGTCTATTCCGGATCACTGACATCAAAGTTTCCTGTGTTCCACATTAATATTCATGTGTAAAGGAAAGAAGAAATACTCAGAAAATAAGACATGAAATGCAGATTAGCCTTTTCTGAGAAGATATGCAAATAACTAGACAGACACTCTAAGCTTTTCAGTGCACATGAGCAGACAGTGCAGATACATACAGTGTATGCGTCTTTATTCAAACCTACCTAGGCATAATTTAAATGGAGTTTAAAATGCATTAGATCACAATCATCTAAGGATATCATTATGAAAGGCTAAATATAGAAATATCCGGCAAGTTTCATACTGTTCGAGTCTGGACAGCAACATGCCGATAAGCAGTGTGTTCTTACCACTTCAGGTCTGTAATTACATGAATGTATTCAATTGTATAAGGAGGCTGCTTTAATTAAGTGTTTTTGGCAGTAAATGGGTAAAAAAAAAAAACGAGGATCAAACGGGGAAAATGCTCCCAAAACATTGTGTTAAAAAGGTAAAGATTTAATATTTTGACACCTTTGCATTCTGCATAATGTGTCTGATTATTATGCTCTAGAAGTCCCCAAACCATCTGAACATTCAGTACATTCCCCATTTGATTGTATTTGGCACCTTGAAATAGTAAGACCATCGTGTATTTGAAAAGCATGTTATTATTTTACTGCTTGAACCAATACTACCAAACAGACTTCGTTATACTGTATATCCAAAGTTGAGAGTATTATTCTGCAAGATACACTTAAATTAGTTATAATTTGTCATACAAGGTAGAAATCCAGTGTTTATGCATCTTAATCAGACACAGAAAATGAATTTGAGCATCTGCATGAAAAGATCCTTCATAACAGCAAAATCAATGCGTTCCCTTTCAACTTGACATCGTACAACACAAGAGCCAAACCAAAAGTATTCCAGCATGCACTCCACTTAAAGATAACAAAGCAGAAATCTGACATAAACTTTATCTTATAATACTTCTCTCGCTAGCTTTAGAAAATCTCATTTCATTTGCATGTAAAGCCTTTAATTCCACAGATCAGTGCATACTATATATATGTACAACTTTAAACCCATCACAAACATATAAAGAAGGTCATCCTTAAGAAGCTTAAACAGCTCAAGTCAAATTTATTTTCCTAAATTATTTTACCTTCATGTCGGCAATCGTGACCTAGCATCGCTTCATTCTCATGATGGATATCTCAGCGTGGAACAAGAGCCCCGTGTAAACTTACGGTGGGATAATTAATTTAAAATGGGTTGATTCCTCCCACTGCTCAAGTCCACATTAATGGGAAAGATAAGAATAATCTTAGGAGTTGGTCAGACCTTCTAGAAGTCCGGCCAGAAGAGGCTTATCTAAATCCTCTTGGCAGTGCTATCTGAACAGTCAGAGGAGTGCTTAAATTTGCCTGAAAAGCAGCTCTTATAAATACAGCAGAAAGTTCTGCTGATAGCGCTCGACTTCACTGCTCTATATGACTGACTTATTCAAAAAATGTTGAATAAAACTTAACAGTAAAAGCATGGTTCAGCCTTGGAAGTATAAATTATTTCATGATGTGAATAGATGTGCACTACAAACAGCAAATGTCCAGGCTAAACTATTGGCAAGCAGTGTTCTTTGTGTGGTTCTTTTCTATCTTTGATGGCTGGGAAGTGGCAATAAAGTTAAGGGTGAAAGAACTGCGTCCCTCCTGTGGGATCGGTGTCACTGAAAGAACGTGCCTGTCTGATTGTAGGTTACGAGACGCTCTCTGCCAATAAGCCTTCACTGTCGCTCTGCCTCAGAGACTGCCTGCTGGAGTTTCTGTCCACCTCATCCTCTTCATCAGATTTGCCAATACTCAGGTGTCTCCGGTACACAGGAGGGCTGTAAGGGTCAACACACACAGAAGCAACATTATATCATTACTTGGTTACTTACAGGAGAAACAAAATTGAAAGGTGTAAAGAAGAAAAAGGGGTTAGAAATACAAGTCATGGCAAACCACGAGCAACATTAAAGCTCCAGAGTGTTATCGACCATGGTCAGTAAATAAAACATTCGCTGAAGTGGGCAGGAGATGTTCACACTGTTATCATGGCTTCTTCCAAGTCTTATTTTTAATTAGTCCATGGGAAATCAAAATATCAGCACTTCCAGATAAAAGTGTTACCAGAACTAACCCACAGAAACTATTACTTAACATATTTGTTGCAATCAAAGAACAAAATCACACAACAAACACATCCCATGCAAGAATATCAGTATGGTTGTGCAACATTCATTTGTAAGCAGTATGTGAAGTTAGTAAAGTAAGTGTACTAGGGATTAATTCAGCTCTGATATGATTGATAAAGCACAAATGGCTGAAAAGAACTGAAGCTCTTATGTATAGTGCCTTGCTTCTACATTCTACATACCACACTCCTTAAAGCTTATGGTGCTTTTCATCCTTAGACTGTGTTACCATGACAACCCAACATGTAATAATCAATTATTGCCCTGCTACGTAATTTACTGTAGAGATGTCCAAATAACAAGACTCCCATTCTACTGGCCTATAGAACTGTTCTTTAAAACACAGTGAAAAAAAGCACAAAAAAAAACAAACAGGTGAAACATGTCTTTTAGCAGTCACACACAGGAACATGAAATGTCTACAACCGACATACAATTATCCACAACCTGTAATTTTTAGATATTTGAAAAAGCTTGAAGCACTCTGCAAAACTGTGAAGATTCTCAGTCATATAAGTCGGCGGTATATTTAAGTGCTACAGCGAATACAACTGCAAGACATTTCATCTCTCACCCGAAAGGGTTCTTCAGTTCTGACTGACTGGAGGAGTCCCAGGCTTTTAACCCTCTAGTGAGGTTGTTAAGTACAGCAGTATTGGACTTGAAGTACGCCGAGTTCTCGTCTGGTCATACAAACTGCTGCATGCTATCATTTTGGAAAAACTGTGATCTCTTCAATTTGATTGCCACGAGCTGTGTAAGTTGGTCAAGACCAATTCAAAAATGTAATAAAATTACATACTTAAATGAATGGGTGAGTTTAAATGAATTAATTTGTTAAGGAATCAATTTCCTATTTAACCAAACCAGCCAGCAAAATAAGCATTAAAAATGGTAAATGGGTTTGGATATTTCAGCATGTGGCGTGCTCCAGGGATCAAACCTTTAACCCACCAGTTTGTGGACAATTCACTCTACCTACAGAGCCACAGCACCTTGACCTGAAGTAACTTGCATCCTTGGGTAGCTGATACATCCCAGCCTGTTTATCTACAGTAGAATTGGGTTTGAGTGTAACTTTATTCAGCAAGGAAGATTTGTTCACAAACGTTTTACCTCTGTTCTTCCACAGTGATCATGAGCCGTTTCTCCTACTCCATTCTCATCGTCACTTCTGCTTTCCCACACTGTCAGAATTATTTAATTTCAACATCCTTTCTCTTGTCTAAAGATCATCTGTATTTGGCTGTATTATTTGAGCCAGTCAGTCCCTGTTCTTTACATTCATTGCAGTTCTGTCACTCTGCCTTTAAGACCATCTATCATGCAACGTTCTGCCCCAACTCCACCTCATCCTGGTTTTCTAGGGTGTCTAAATCAAAGTTTGCTTCAGTCTGTCCTTCAGCCAGTCCTGTCCCTGTCTATTACATCTATCCTACCTTATCTGTATGATGTCGCTTCTCATTTGAGCCCAACCACAAGCTCTTGTTTCCACTTCCAAATGATCTCTCCTTATTGCACTGACATGGCTTTTCAGTGTGAAACAGCTCACATTGAACCTCTACAGTGGTATTTGGGATGGAATTTTAAACACACACAGCAAACTGGCATTTATTGGTGTCATTCAGTGTCCTAAGCCTGCCTTAATTGATCAAGGGCCCGTGTTCAAACTGAAAGGCATATTCACATTCAAGGACAATTGTCCTACCCACCAAGTCCCTGTCTTGCATTTTAAGTGACACAAGAATGAGACACTCAAACTGTCAGTAAAATTACTCTTAACATCAATAGGTTTTGAAGGTTGGAGCTAATTTTAGCTCTTTGATTTTGACGTAAAGTGTCTACATCAAATAATATCAACAGTCCTGTCACGACTCAGCAGTTGACATGTAAAGAGAAAAACATTCAGTGCACCATTTCTGGTGGAGCGGGGGAAATAGATGTAAAAGCAAAAAGAGAAAAGTAACCTCTGATGAATTGCAGTGATGGATTACTTTAAACCTCCTAAGCAATAATGCTATCAGCTGTTGTTTATGATGGCATTTAGAAATAAACTGAAGTGAATACGGTGTGTGTCTAAAATGCAAAACTAGAGGTACCTCAGAAAAAATAGTGATATGTTCAAAGTAAGACCAATATTGGCTAGAGTAAAGGAAAAACAAAGTCAACATTAGTGCATCACAGGGATTATACATTTCCACAAAGCAAACATTATTAGTATATGTAATAAGCTGTAATTAGCAGGTGAAACATCCAGAGGCGGTTGCATTAATGCCAGTCTCCTTGGTTATCACATCAAACTTCACCTTATTCTGTTGGTATCAATCACTGTCAGGCTTGTAGAGGTACTTCATCACCAAATTGTCCACCTTCTTTTGTTTCTTTTTAGTTTCCTTCTTGCACGAGTGCAAAAGCTCCTTCTCATCATCAGATTGTTGTTTTGGGCCTCGTTTAACACTGCTGGAGCTGCGGTAGGAGATGGTTGAGTCTGAGGAGGAGGAGGAGGAAGAGGACTCTGACGACTCTGAGGAGGAAGAGGAATCTTCGGACTCACTCACTTTTTTCTTGGATCTCTTCTTCGACTTCTTGGCCTTCTTCCCTCTTGAACTCTTTCTGCTGTGATGTTCATCTGAGGATGACGTGTCGTCCGATGATGGGACTTTAGTTTTTTTGTCTTTTCGACTGCGGGAGCTGCTGGTACTCAGGGTGCTGGACGACCGATTACCATAGTCCAGAGCGGAGCCTGATGAAGAGTGGCGCAGGCTAGATGTGCTGCAGCCCAGCCCCTCATCTTCTCCCTTTTTCCTGCTGTCCTCACTTACTTGTCCCTTCCTCTTGTCTTCTTCCTCACCACTGGACTCATCGAGTTTGCTGCGTTTGAACTTAATGGGTTTAAAGCTCAGCACCTCATTAATTGCAGCCTCCAAGTCAGGGTCCAAGTAGTTGCGGTGGGTGACTGTTTTAATATCAGATGTGTCTGGCAGAGTGCTGTCTGAGGAGCGCGGCTGAGCTGGAGTAGAAAAGCTGCGACTGAGGGAGTGGGGACTGTAAGATGAGGTTCTCCCCTCACTGAAAGCCACACTCTTTCCATCCTCGTCATTGTCATCATCTACATGCAGGCCAAATTCACTGAGGCCACAGCTGCGGGCAAGAGACAAGCGAGAACTGCTGCGCCTGTCATCTTTCCAGGAGGTACTGCGATGCAGGGATCGAGGACTGGAGCGGCTTACACTGCTGATAGTTGACTTATTGTCATCATCCATGTCCAACATGCCCCTCCTGGTGGACATCCTGCTGGGCGCCACAGAGGATACCATGGACTCCTTATCAAATTCAGGGCTGCTGCGGGAGGTCCAGCGGGACTCCAAACCCTTCCTGGCTCTGCTGGTGGCTTCAGAATAGGCCAGGGAGATGATGGAGCCTTTGTCATCTAAGTCTTCCTGTGCTTGACTCTTTTTCCGATCTTCCTGGAGCTCTCCAGACTTTGACTTGGCTTTGCGAATGGAGGCATGGTCTGGTATGTCAGGCTGTTCTTTCAGAGTGCTAAACAGGGAGCTCTCATCGCCCGTCCCCCCTATGGAGTCCTTCAGGTTGGAGCGTTTCCGGTAGCTTAGGGAACTCATGACAGACACTGATCTGTTCTGCTCTACCTCTTTCCAATCTTTACCGTTGTCATTCATCTTCTCCTTACCTTCTTTCATTTCCTTGGCATCTGCATTTGCTGCATATCTACAAGGTTGCATAATAAATGTACATCGGTGAAAACCAGCTGATTTTTTTTCTTCTTGTAAAGGATACATTCTAATATTTAATTTTATAGAACATCCACAGCTGATATATGATAAGACTTTACATTTTGCATGCGTTGACACTGAGTGATGCCACATCGTCACAGGACACATCTGTCAATTTCATTTTGTCCTTGGGACCAGTCAAGAGTCAGGGAACATATACAGTACCTACGGCTTTTGCTGTTATGCACAGTGTACACGGTAAAAAGTGAGGCAATCAACCAGTGAGAAGATCTATCTAACAGTGGCAGAGGCGTCATTTAGCAGGCGTGCCAACTGGCCATGGGCCACCTCAATAAATTTGACAGCAGGCGCTTCCCCATTCCGCCTCCTGTCATTAGACAGATTACTGGGAGAGAGAGAGAGATGACACCTAATCATGTGGACTAGCCATCCTCCAACTAAAAACTGCCCCAGGTAATTGTGGGACTTTTATTAAGGGTAGAAATGTGGCCAGTTACGTCACTACCATACCAAAGGAATTTATGATAAGATCCTAAAGCAGTGTGATGACTAACCTGGCACTCTTCAGACTTCCCTCATCTGACAGGGTCTTGGTGGAGCCTTTGTTCTTTGAAAGCCAAGACTTAACTCCATCCACGCGGTCCTCCACCTCTGAATCGGTTTCTGTGTCCTCTCCACTGTGAAGACACAGATTCAGTTTGTGAGGAGCGTCCAGGAGTCCAACACAAGACAGCAAGATTTTTCACCTTAACGCGTCATTTTTACATTTTCAAATGCAAGAGTTTTCAGTCAAGTGGGATGATTTGAGATGTTTTTAATACATTAAAAAAACAGACTTGACAGTTTTGTAAAACCCTCACTTTGATACTGTTATAATAAACTGCCTAAATCTGCCATGTGTGACAAATCAGCAACATTTCAGGCAGATTTTCAGACAGAAAATTATAGTAAATGACTTGTTATGTGAATATTTTATGCACTGTCACATTAGGAATTTCACAGGTAAAATTATGGTTAGTTTTTTACATATCAGAAGGTTATTGTTAGCACTGTGACAGCTGGATTTGTTCTCACATAATAACGGGTTAGTATGATGCAACGGCAAATCAGACAGGCTGCAGTTAAGCAATACAATCATTTTAACAGTCTAGATGTGCTCTCATCTGTTTAACAGACAAATGCACTGCAAATGCATTAGTAAAAAAACACGGTATGCAGATGAAGCTCTTGGAGGTATAATTAACTTGTTTGGCTGGTCCTAAGCTGCTAGCATCTGTGTGGCACAGCACCTGCCTCTTGTGATTGGTATTGGAGTGGAGCAGTGAGACAGCCCCATGGCAATACGCTTGACATGGCAATCAATAAGCAGAGACCTACAGATCCTGATGAAAAAGCTCAGCAGATCCCACCTGGATAAGGTCGGTCCTCATTCATTTGTTTCAAATGAATATTCAGAATTATGCATCCAATTGTCCTATAAGGTTAATGTGACAGGAAGCGGGGAGTCGAGTGGCATGACCCTCTATGCCAATAATGCCATCACGGTCAAAATGCATTATGGGAGGAAAAAAAAAAAGTTGGAGGACACACTGCAGTGCTAGATATACTGCCTCCCTTGGCTCGGTGACCGTTTTGAAATTGCACATGTATATGTTCCGAGGTCCTGAATGTCTGACGTATGTTGCTATGGTAGTCTGTCAGAGAAAATTACATTCTCCATTACACAGCTCTTGGTTTCAAGACAGCGCACTGTATATTAAAAACCACTGATGACAGGGCTGTTGTCAGAGCAGGCGCAAGTTTTAGCTCTTCTTGATTAATGGCAGCCTTTACTATTATTTATAGTCCTCACCTAAAGTAACTTTCAAAGAGCCAAGTTTCATCAATCTAAAATATTTGTCTTGCATCTCACGGAATTGCAGATATATTTCACCCGGTGACTACAGACAGCTGACTGTCGTTAAAAATGAGAAACAGCGACACAGGTAAGATCTTTCTTTGTGAACAAGCTTATCTATCTGAGCCCCGGAACATGTAGCAAAATGCTTATAAGGCGCAAACACAATATCCAAGAGGTGTGAGATGACAACCAGACTGCTGAGCTCTATCATTCGTCCACATGCCATATGTGGATTTATGTAGGTCTCCCACTGCACCTCTCCTTTGTCATCAAGATTTGTGTCACACATTTAGTCATTTTTCCTCAGAGAACAAAGTCTGTTCCCTCGGCACTCTCTTTTTATTTTCGTGGTCTGCCTAAGAGCAAAAATAAAGGCGATACTCCTGCTGGGCATTTGAGTATTGTGAATTAGTGAGCACTTAGGGCCCTGGCTTTCTGGAGGGAAGGCAATGATGATCCCAGAGTGATTAAATGGCCTGCTTATATTACTTTGCTGTTGAGTTGGAGAGCCGCTTCATGAAGCAACAAGCAAAAACTCAGTTCAGCTATTATACACATTCATTTATTTTCCACTCCCTCTCCTCTACACTTCACCCCTCTGCAAACAAACCCTAAGATCAAAGGTTCATTAATATTAGCAAGTTGATTACACATGTTGCCCATTTGTCTGCTCTGTGATGCTGTGACTTTCTCACATGATATACTACACAATGAAATACTGAAACCAGCCCACAGCAAAACCATCTCGCTCCCTCTCTCTAAAACACACAAGTGCGCGAAATAAAAGGTGGCTTGCAATTGAGTGCTGTGCAAATGGTGTCACAAACGATTTGTCCTTGGCCCCACACTACCAGCTAACCGGTCCTGAGGCTCGTAGATACAAACAGGCCCCAGGACTTTAGAAGTGAACATTAATCGGTTCTGACAATTGGCCTGCGCTGGTTGTAAATCTTTGTCACAAATACTTACGCTCAGCACCAAATCTCGTATGGCTTGGTTCTATCGGTTTAGCCCTAAAATAATAGGACCGCTATTCCATATTTTCCGTGGTATCCATTCAGCATGAGCTGGTTTTGTATGACAATGTGAACTACACACTGTGATGTAATTAACCTCACACCCTAGGATAATTATCACCTTGTGCCGAAGGAGAAAGAAACTTTTCCAGTCAGTCAACCATTTACATGAGTCGTAATGTGTTGTGCTACAGTCTGTGAGGAGAAATAAAGTCTGACAATCATTTAACTTACATTACCCTACTCTACAATTATGGTAATTCTGCTATTGTAACCTCTGTTTGGAAGCACTGAGTACAAAAATACTGAATGGGAATGGTAATGTCATCTGGAAATTCCACTTTGTAATTAGAAGAAAAATCACCTCCTCCATTACTGTTCATCCATGCTGCTAACGCAACGATGTCAAAGGAGGGAAAATGCAATTAAGTAAACATGACAAATCATTGCGCTTTTCCTTGAGATGCACAAAAAGAAAAGGAAAACACTGACAGGCACGGGCTGTCTGATGAAAAAGTGATAACCAAAGCAAAGTGATAAAGCGTGTGATGGCATGTCTTTTTGGAGAAGGAGGTTAAAGTGGGAAACTAGATTCGCTACAAACTGAAGATCACGCTCTGGTGAAGGTTTAAATTATGCTTTAAACGTGCTACAAAGAATCATTTCATTCTATAAAAACTGAAAGAAAATTGGATTCAGTCACTCAAAAGAGCATGTGTAACTGAAGAATACGCAGTTTAAAAGCCAGACAAGATGAGCTATTTTAAGTTAAATGTTTCACAGCACAATGAAATGAGATAGGATTAGTGTTTGCATGCATGGAAATCAACAGGTGAGCTCTCACTTAAAGCGTTTTAGTAGCGCACTGTGCCATCGCTATTGTGCACCACTTGTGCAGCCATGGATATGCAGTCATATGCTCCTCACTTCACAGTCACAAGTGCCCCTCACATGTTTCAGTTCTTCCACAGCACATGTACAGTATTCTCACCACTTAATGCTAATAGAATATAATAATATAAAATATGACCATATTTTATATTCATTCAGTGACATTTGTCCCTTAGCCCATAAGACTCTACAACGCCTCCCTGTGAGTAACCAACTGGACTGTGGTCATTGCTGATACTACTTTATAATTCTCATGTGCTGAAAATGCGAGTCTTACAATCAAGACACTGACATTTGCATGTGCTTTGGAGAAACTGCAGAGTAACAACTGCCAAAAAAAAGTTTAGTGCAACAACTTAGGATGGTGTTTTGTGCAGAACTATTCAAAAGGACAATGATGCAGTATTAGCACAAGTTTGTTACACTTGGCTGTGCTTCGTCTGGGTCACATTTTCCAAAGCAGTGTGACTGCTTTAAATGAGGATGGAGGCTGATATGTGAGGTTTACATTTCATTTGACATTCTGCCGAGTATCCTGCATGCCATCAGATTTTTCAAATAACTTCTTATTCCTCTAAAAGAAGAAAAACAACCCCAAGAAGTGAGGCTGACTGTGTACAGACACCTCCAGACACTTGGCACAGAATAAAATGAATCAAAAATGAAACACCAGTGCCATCATGTTAGCGTAGCTTTTATCAGAGATGTATAACAAAGGCGACACTTTCATCCTGTTTAAAATTACTTCTCCTCGCAGTGTTATTGTGAACAACCCAAACTACCCAGACAAGGAATACTGCATTATTCTCTCTCGTGGTTGAAATGGGTGAGAAAGAAACTTGAAAACAACCATAACGGCAAAAAACAAAGGATGCATTTTCCATTCTCACGTTTTGCTCTTTCTTTTCTGATATTTTGTCACCATGTCTTGCAAACTGCCAGAAGTGTTGAAGACACCAAAAAGGGAACAAGGAAAAGGAGAAACAGAGAAGGTGAGATACAACAGTGTAAAAGGCGGACAAAATGAGATAACAGCAATTAAACAGTTTTGCACTGGTACACATTTTACACACAGTATCCATTGTGATTTAAAGCAGTGACTGTGTGAATCAACGTATGTCTGCTCAGCCAGAGCAGGTGTGTGTGATGTCTTCTTTTCAGAGGCCTGTTTTATTGCAGTCAGTGTTTGTCTTCCGTGGGCTCAGAGCAAGCATAACCCTGAACCCCACTGCAAAGCAGGAAGGAGTAACCAAACGGGGGAAAACCAGCACTGAGACAAAAGATCTGAAGCAAGGAGCCAAATGAAACCATTTGAGAAGTATTTGGGGTACAGACAGTGTTGTACGACTCAGAGTACAAAAGAGTACTCTGTCAGAATTTGATGTTGGAAGATGTGGGAGAATAAAAAAATCTGTGTTGTGCCTGACAGCCTATTAAATAACACATTTCTCATTCAATAACTCCCTTAACTTATCAAGGGGAAGTGTTGTGGTACTCCAGGCCTCTACAGTGCAGTGGTTGTAGCACATATTACACATTTACTGAAGCAAACAATTGCATCTTCTTTTGGAGAAGATTAAAGCTGCACTGTACCTGTTGATTAAGTCATCATTGTCATCGCTCTCCATCTCATCCTCAATGGCAGCCTGCAGGTCGCCTATCCTCTTGAAGGCCAGCTTAAGGTCCACTTGTAAGCTCTGATTTGCCGCCTCTAAGCTCTCGATGTCCATTTCCTGGTGAATGGATCACAGCACAGAAAAGGCAAGGTTACCTCATCTAGTGTAAACACCAGTGAATCCTATCAGGTCACCCAGCACCCAAGGCCTTACCAGCTCGTGCTTCTTGCGGCTTGCCTCAGCCTCCTTCTTGGACAGCTCAGCCATTTCTTCTTTCATGTCCCTTATTTGCCTCTGAATGCGCTTATTCTGGTCCTTCTCCCTGTTTTCAGCAGCAATGCGTTGGTTTCTTTCCTCTGTCATCTTTTCAAGATTCTCCTTCAGACGACCCACCAGGCTCTGGGGAGCAGTCGAAGTGAAACAGGTGAAAGTTAAGGTCATACGGCATGGACAGGCAAACAACACTTAAGATAAATTTTTGCATTCATTCTGCATAAATCCTTAAATGACTCCCCAGCTTGTTATAATACGACTATTTGCTTTTATCATTGGTCATTAGGATTGAATCTCAGGATCTATATGAAACCCTAATGCACAGGAAACTAGGTTAAAAAGATATGCAACTAGCAAATGATATCAGATCATGGAGGTAAAAGTGTAAACCATCATTGGCTTTCATTAAACAATCTTTATTATCTCACAACTGAATCTAAGAATTCAATTTTTAAACTAAAACTACTTAACGTTACAGACAGTGGTAGTTGAATATGTTGATTCTTTTGGAAAATAACTAGAAGAATGTGGCATTTCATTTATATCAGAAATCTACTCCCGGTGGTTAGAATTACCAAAAGCATCTTAAAACTGTGTAAAATGCTATAAATCTAAAAACATATATTGTATTTCTTGGATGTTTTTCTTAACTCAAACAAATGTACACTATGCAAGGCATACTGTTACCTTGCTTTATATTATCCGCCTCTTTGTAAACAGAAAATGAAATGTCAGATCTCTATTTACAAGCTCACAGGGCATGCCTTTTACATTTTACGAGACCAGCAGCATCATTTCACCTCCAAGCGTTTGATCTGCGTCCGCTCATACTCCAGCTTGGTCTCCAGTTCACGGATCTTGGCCTCCTGACGGCTCACAAGAGACTTCTCCACCATGGACTGCTCTTGGAACTCTAACTGGCTCTGCAGCGAATGAACCTGGAGGAGGGGCACACACACGTACATGCACATAAGCACACAGAATCACTCCCCAGGGAGCAATGCTCGCTGCACACCTCCTTCTTGACCTCAGCTTTCCACTTCCTCTCTAAAGTCTGGACTATAAATCTTAAAGGGAAGTGCTGACGTTATGTGCATAGATTAAAACTTAATTAATGTTCACTTTTTCACCCGTTTTGTGTAAATCTAATCCATCTTGGTAAATATAAATATTGTGTATCCAGTCTGAATAATGAGCTCTAGATAAGCCTCCAATCTACTACAAATGGTCGAAAGAAAAGCTTGTGGTTCAGGCTTAGTAATTTCACAGGCTTTGAGAAAGGCTTCTGCTCCATGCAAAGCACGTTTGTTCCATCTCAGTCGTTTTCTCATGACTGATAAAAGGAAGAAAGATACATCACAACAAAACCGGCCCAAAAGGCAGCATGGTACCTAATGAGGGACTTTGCATCTGAGACAAGGAGGATTTGGAGTTCTCCTTTGATATTACTAAAGAAGCCAGATTCCCCTCCTACTGGGGATGAGATAACCACTTCAAGGTCAGATGATTTAGATAGCTATCACTGCCTACACTGGCAGGTTTTAACAATGCCTTACAGCCAGCTGTGTGTCTCCAGTGTAGCCAAAAATATTCTGATGGCTGGGCCCTGAGTGCCCCAAAGCTTTGGCACATAGCTTTTAATAGAATAAAAACAAGGTAAGCTGTCAGAGGGTGGAAAGAGACAGAGAGTGCTATGATTTGAAGCACATTCTGTTTTACGGTAAATGGTTTATTTATTCTGACCACTGTCTATCCATTAAAAATGCAAATGCATAAACAAAGAAAATAGGTATGAAACACCTGACAAATGAGAGGTTATCATGTGAACATATCAGAAAAACATGATAAAAGCACTACTATCAAAATCAGTCTAATCGGGTCCATTAACCTTTTCACCCCATGAATCCATATTTATGCTGAGCCCCAACCATTAGCTGACACCAAAAACACAGTATAGAGTAATTTAACCAATCACCTTAGTAACAGGCTAATTAGCTCCAGGTTTTTAACACTTGTATAATTCAAGTACAAAGCTGTGCTGTAATCTGTGAGCCAGTTGTGCGATGTTGCAGTGTGAAATCAAGAATGACAGGCTTCAGTCACCCTTGCAGCTCTCTGTGACATTTATCCTTTGACCATGTAGCTCAAATGTTTACTGGTTCTAGGTCAGCATGCTAACATACTTACAGTGATAACACACTGATGTTTCTCATGTAAAATATCGTATCACCAAAGTCTGAACAAAAATAAATATTGCCAAGTCATATGTTGGATTCACTGACGTTACAAAATTGGCCTGCCAGTGGTTCTAGAGGAAAAGGTCAGGCTATTACCAAAGTCAGCAGGATTCATCCGCTGACTAATGAATGTTGTCATCTCTAGTGTTGCCTATCAAGGTTAAAAGCTGTCTACACATTTTCCATTCCATTCCATTCAAACAGCTTGATGTTTATCATTTAAATAAATGGTACAAAACCCTGGCTGAATGCATGTTAAATTCTGACTATGTGTGCGATTATGTTACCAGATAACTGCAAGAATATTGTAGCTCATACTAACCAGTTAACAGCAGACCCTCCAGAGGTAAATGGTAAATGGTTTTGTATTTATATAGAACTTTTCTACCTGTTCATACTCAAAGCACTTTACACTCACAGACACATCTACCCATTCGCTTACACAAGCACACACAAATTCACAGACCAGTGCCACACAATGGGGGCAACTGGGTGTTCAGTGTCTTGCTCAAGGATACTTCGGCATGTGGCACATTTTGAACCCTCTGGTTCGTGGACAACCCGGTCTACCTACTGAGCCACAAGGTCACCAGTGCCACCTATATTCACATAAATATACATATTAATTTATATTAACACTATTGAATACATAATATTGAATTACTGTCTACCCACATTTCTTTACCTTCTCAGTGAATAAGAACCAAAATTGGCATAACAAATGTTCTGGTCCTGGTCTGGTCTAGGTGGGTGGTACATGTCTAAGTAACATCCACATAAATCCCGGGTCCAAATGTTTCCCAGCAGAACATTGTATTGTTAAAGGATGGTCAACGTTATTTACTTCACCTGTTGTGGCTGATCAGTGTATATAATACAACAAATATCACTATGTTTTCTTCCAGTCCACTTTAGTCGTAGGTGTCCAGAAGGAGACCACTAAGTGGCACTTGGGCAGAGCTGTTTTCGTAGCTGCAACATACAGAAAGCTCTGCATGGGAGTGTGTGTGCTCAGTCACATGTTCTTGCCTTGCTTTCGAAGTCATCAAACTCACTCTGGCCTGCACTCTCACGTGTATGGATTGGTAAAACTGCAAGGACCTTCCAAAACAAGTTCTTTGTATGCAGAAACAGCAATCAGTCACCACGCTGTTTGCAAATGCATCTTGCATTTATACATGTTAAAAGCACATGGCTAGGGGCATTGCTTAAAACTGAGACAAATACCTCAGAGAAGAGGGCAGAGGTTGTATTAAAAATATATAATCCCTGCAAACTGCGCATAAGCAAAGCATACACTCGTATATGCCTGGAAGACTTGGGGTACATTTATATTGTGAGAAATTCATATATTGATTGACATAGGAACATTAATTTTTGCAGTATTTTTCTCCTGAGACTGATTGATGCCTGGGTTAGGCAGTATTCTAACAACGATTGGTATTCTAACAACAACATCATCTAACCATCAGAAATCTTAAGATATGACAACAGGAACTTACTTATTATAAGGATATTATATTTTCACAGTGAAACACAACACGACTTTGGTCATTAATAATTCTTTATTTCAGACTCGTAACTTTTAGAATTTCTTTCTGTTATATTTGTCTGTAAAAGTAAATTAGAGTGAAGTTATATGGTGTGTCAAATTGTCATGCGGATGTACAGCAATGCTTGGCCAAAGCACACAAATGAATGGCACGTGGTCACTTCAAAAAGTCTGACGTTCAAAGTGTGACTTGGCTGTGGGCGTCTGCTATGAGGTTGTTGTTCATGTGCGAGGGTAGACCTTTAGGGTTTTTCAGTTCATAATATCAGTTGCAGTGATCATATGAGCCACGCATAAAATAGCCATCTCACAATAACAAGGTTTTGCCATTATGTCCAATCCTCGCATTTTATCACGGCGATAGCTGAGTCAATGGATGAGTCATTCGAAAAACAAACAAACCCCATTATCAGTTCAGCACTGTTTTTATACTTGCTCCCAATTGTCAACTATTTATGCACCTGAGAATGGGTCATTTAAAATCAAATAATGCAAACAACAAGCACAAATGAGATAAACCACAGAGACACAAGCTGCTAGGTGAAGTGGAAATGACTAGAATGAGAGCTTTGATTTTATCTAATTAGTTCAAACCATGCTCAGGCTCTGAGTTTATGTATGTTATTCTCCTTTTAAATATGAATTCTGTGAGGTGAAAGTACCATTTCTCTCCTTGACTCTAAACTCCTACTATTTACATGTAAATTGCATTGCAATTTTGAGAAGAAAGCTGCCACCGGAACGAAGCATTTTCGGTCACAATAATCAGTGCAACTGTGAAAAGCTGAGGCCTAATCAGAGCGAAGTGTCGAGGCAGCGGGCCGGTTCCTGCCAGGCAGCTGTACAGCTTTTCAATACTTCCTTGTACCTTTTCTTGGATTTCCTGCTTCTCCTTTGTGGCTTCTTCCAGCTGGGCCTGCAGGTCACTGATCTGGCTCAAGTCCCTGGCAGACTAGTACATGCACACAAACGGACACATAAAATCAACAGACAAAGAATTAGGGTATGTGAACATATGAGTGTGTAAAGTTCAAACATCTATGAAAAAGATCCAAGTCAAATGATTTGTCATGTGGTCTGCAGTAGAATAGACTGCCTCTCCCTGATTTCAGAACACACACTGTGTAGAGGGGGAATATTTCCTCCAAACCTTAGAACCACTGTACTGAAGAAAAGATGATGAATGATCTCACTGCAATTCAAAATAAAATGCACATTTAACAAATACCACATTTAAAAGGAATTACACTTGTTTGTTCTTTCTTGTGGATACAAGCCAGAGTGTCCTACCCAAAGGCAGAGATCTGAGATTTAATAAGAGCTATTAAAGCTATGGCATGCGAATAGATGTCTAAGAAGCTTAACAGGTACCTGAGAAACTGCAGCCTTGTGTTTCTTCATCAGCTCATTCATGTCCTCCTGATCCTCCTCCATGCGGGACTGCAAGTCGTTCTTCTCTCTCTGCAGACGGCTGACTTGCTCCTCCAGCTAAGAAAGAACCAGAGAAGGACACACAGTTTTTAGTATCGTATGACAGGGTTTATTCATGAGCTATTGAATATGATAAGTGGCCATTAGCTGGCCGGGCCATGGAAGTCCTGGAATCTCATCTAATGGCAATGAAACACAATCTGGACAGGGTTCTGGCTGGGGGATGAGACCAATTGGAGATAATCAATTGGCTCATTTAGACAGGGAAAAGTGCAGCCAGTGCAGCATACTGGTGATGTCCTATTTAGAGTTCATCCATTGAGTTCAGGGGGGAGACTCAGGCCCTCAATATGCATCCTCTAATCTCAGACATTTACAAGACCTTCCCTTGCCATAAATGCAGCAATTAACAAGCACAGGCACACAGCACTCTGTGTGTCATCCCCAGAGACACAAACATCCTCAATCTGAAATGCAGGCAGTACTCTCGTGAGACAGCCATTAATGAGCAGATGGAGGGGAAAAAACATTCGACAAAGCTTATTTATCCATTAGAGCAAAATGTTGAAATCAGACATATGCCAAAGGGCATTTATTATTTTAATATGCCACCATGGGTTGATGATCTATGAATCTTAATGTCAGAGCCCTGCCACATTTTGGAGAAAGTAAATTTAACAGGCACATGCCTTCATTAAATTAGAAATAGTTCATTTATTTGTTGTTTTTTGGTTCGTTTTTTTCATCAAAAGCATATAGAAGATGTAAAACAAACATGGGTTTGTTATAATTCATTACCTGTAAATGTGTGATAAACACAATTGATTAAGTCACAGATAAACAAGGCGCAAAAACATACTCCATTAAAGGCGTAGGCAGAACTGATTGGCATTCAGGCCCATTCAGGTGAATAATTGGAACATAATTACTGCTATTCCACTCTGCATTATATGTTGCACCCTTCGGCACACATTGTTAACGGATGTCAAAACTCACCGATATCTTAGCTTTGGCTACATCCTCCATTTGGATATGCAAGTCTTCTATTTCAATCTCCATGCCCTTCCGTGCCTTTACTGCTGCTGCACAAGTGAACTCTGACTCCTCCAGCTGAGCGAAACAAGAAGAAAGAAATGTATCAGGAAAGGGGGGAGGGAGAAAGATCATTAGGGCAACATCAAGAATCTATGCACAATTTTTGTGCTCAGTTCAAAAACAATGTGTTATTTGTTATATCAGTTGGTATTGTACACATTATCTTCTGGTGCAAAGCAAACATGTTTATTTGACTCACGTACTTGATTTTTGAGCTGCGCAATCTCCCTTTTGCTAGGGGCGTTACTTTTCAGGTGGTCTAGCATAATCTGTGCATCAGCCAGAAGGACTTTGGTTCGCTTCAAGTCTTTCTTCAGCCTCTTCTCTGTCTCCACATCCCTCTGGCTCACCTGAATGACAAACCACTTCTTTACAGCCAGTGTTGTTACACATGACTTTCCGTCCTCCTTCAAAACCCACAGCACCTCTCCAGACTCAAAAGCATTTTCTTTCCAATCAAAAGAAGTGGCCCACACTAAATCGCATGCACTTAACTGCACTGACAGAGACCAGAGGCAGAGTGATGAAAGTACCTGGTCCTGAGCATTCAGCAGTTTGGACTCCAGCTCTCGTTTCTCGCGCAAAACTTTTTGCTTGTCCTCATACTCCTCCTCCAGCTGCACCTCCATCTGTTTCAGCTGCAGGACACATAAACATTGCGCCAAGATGCACAAACAGATGATCAGTGATAAAGCCAGACATAAGACATCATCATCAACATCATCCACCCTGTTAGACATGGCTGCTCTCACACATCAAAGACAAATGGATCCCCCCTGAGCAGGTCTGCTAGCCTTTAAAGCCATCAAATAAAATAAATGATGTGAAAGTCCATTTTTTTGTTTTTCGTTTTTTTTGCTTTGTTTTTTGTAACAGTACTGCTTTCTGTTTTCTATTTTCTATTGCAGACTGTCTCTGCAGTGAATAATCCATACAGTAAAATTCTTATTTATACTCTTTCAGCAAATACATTTGTATAAAACACAGATAACCTTGTGTATACCGATGTTCTGAAATAACCAGTTCAACAGCTTTGTTGTTGGTCTTTGAAAAAAGTACAATGGACTTCAAGGATTTATTAACGCAAATGGAGGTTTCTCAGTGCTGCCTTGATCAAGCTCCGTTAATTGTTAGTGCAGGAAATGTAGGCCACGAATAAGAATGAATAAAAAAAATTACACAGAATAAAAAAGAGAGAAATGAGCAATGGCTACCTTCTTACTACAGGAGTGCCTGATCTCCTCCACCTCTTCATCCTTACTCTCAATCTCTTTGGAGTGGGTCTGCCGCTGCCTCTCCATTTCCATCTCAAGCCGCAGCTTAGCCTGAGCACATGACGGGGACGCACATGACATATAATGCACAGCAGCCATGAAATTTAAAAAAGATCAAAGTAATCTGAGTTTAAGGAACCTTTGTGGAGTTCAATGACTTTGTGGTTAAAACTGTGTGTATGGGGAGGTGGCCTAGAGGTTAGAAAAGTAGCATAAAAATATTTGGGTGGAGGAAGTGCATGAACAGCACTGTTCCATCCTTCTACATACATGTCTAAAGTAAAGTGGTGCTCTTAGCATGTGTGTGTTCGGTAAAATACAGAATTCAGATTTGCTGTGTGTAAAACAGACTAACAAAGATTCTTCTAGCGTAAGCAGCTTTTTGAAATAAACACTCAACCTGTTCCAGCATTTGGATGGTTCCAGCCTGCTCATCCAGCTCCTCCTCCTGATCTTTCACCTTGGCCTCGAGGTCACGAAGCTGCTTCTTGACCTTAGCCAGCGAGGCCTCATCTTTGGACTCCTGAGAGGACAGATCCTGCAGCTCTGCTTCTAGCTGCTGCACCTTCACACTCATGGCACACAATTCGGTGTCCTTGTCCTGCAAACGGAAGACACGCAGTAATATGTACAGACGTCTGGACCATCCCAGTTATGTCACGCAGAGAGCAGAGAGACCAGACATGATGTCCCCAAAAGAGGACATCTGGAATGTGTAGCGTAAAGAAGCTTACCTGCAGCTGCTGGCGGAGGTTAAACATCTCACCAGTCATTAGGTCTTTGTCTCGTGCCAGCTTCTCCCTTTGGCTCTTTTCTCTTTGTACCTCTGCCTGAGCCTGGTTCTGCTCCAGGTCAAACCTGGAACACACACACATATACACACAGACACAGCTCAGGAAAATGTTGATTTTACAAAGAGTTTCAAAGGCTTGATTAGTTGAATATCTTGGGGAATTAAAGCATTTCATTACACAAATTAGCAATTAGGAGCTAAACACACAAAACAGTATTAACAATATAACACAGGATATAAATGTAAGATACAGCTGAGACCACTCAGTTAATTTATCAAAATGAAGAGACGTTGCTCATTTTAAAGGATGTATTAACAAAGCAATACCATGCACTTGACACATGAAATATCTTCTCTACATTACTGGCTTTTGTGTATGGTATACATTCCTTAGATTTTAAGATGAGGAGATGTCAGGCTATCCTTGTCTCAAAGCCTGACATCAATTTAGAGCCACCTCTATTTTGGCCTCCGCTTTTATCCCTTTCTATTAGCCATCAATCTACCATCGGGTAGTAATAATGAGCAAAATGTTTTCTTCAATTGTCTCGGGCAGAAACACTTATGGTTAGTGAACTTAACAGCTAAGTGTTTCATGCTGTCAGCTCGTTGTAATTCCCTGTTTTTCTCTCTGAAGCGCAGCTGAAAATAATTTCACCCACAGAGCATCTTCAATTAGCCACAGGGGAGAGATCGCATTCTGCCACAGCGATAGCTTCTCAAGTGCTTAAAGTCTGAGTCATTTTCTCAGCTAATGCAATTCCACAGATTACAGAACATCTCAGTCACTATTCAAATTAAAGAAAACTTCAGCCTTTTGCAAGTGGGTGTATGCTGTCTGAAAGAAACAGCTATAAGTTCTCTTTTTCATGTGCGTTCATGAAAAAAATAAAATAAAAAAAGTATGATAGACAGACAGGGAGTGCGAGAGAGTAAATGGTGACTGACTTCCTCTGTTTCTTTTCCAGATCGTGGTTGCGGCTCTGTAGGCCCTCCAGGTGAAGCTTGGTGTCCTGCAGCTCGGCAGTCAATTTCTGACACTTCTTCTTCAGCTGCTGCACAGAGCGCTGCACATCCTCATTATCTGTTTGCAAATCAGCCAGCTGCAGCATGCATTTACACACACAAACACATACATATTTTCATTATTCTTTTAACCTTCATGCAATTAAATGAATACATGATAGTCATATAGTAAAACAGAACAGAATTTTTAAAGTTACTGTTACAAATTTATTCCTGCCTTTCTCTCAAGATGTCGTTTGCTCTGCTGCTCTGTCTCCAGCTTGTCATCGAACTCCTGCTGGAGCTGCTTTTTTGTGAACTCCATTTCACGAATGGCTCGATTGTATTTTATCCGCCACTCACCTCCTAAAGAAAAGCCACAGAATTTAGAAAATGTCCGCGTGACATTTGGGTGTCTCCTGCCTTTAATGCAAGCCTAGCTGGGTACACAGACGAAGAGGCTCAAAAGCTCAGAAATGATGGATACTGTGGATTATGGAGTGCACTGTACTGACTGCGATGGTTATCACATTCAAGGACCGCAATAATATAATCTTTCAGGAAGTAAAACTTCTTTCATCAAATCCCGACCTTATGAGGTCAGAAAATTC
This sequence comes from Planiliza haematocheilus, assembly GCA_005024645.1. NCBI lineage: Eukaryota > Metazoa > Chordata > Actinopteri > Mugiliformes > Mugilidae > Planiliza > Planiliza haematocheilus. The sequence goes on along the minus strand of SRSE01000276.1, from coordinate 3,427,577 downwards.
GAAAGGAAGCCACGTAGCAGCCTTTGCGTCTCAGCTCTAATCTTGGATAAACCTATGGTAAGAATTCAGAGCACGCCACAATAGTAGTTAGAGAAGGACATGTCTAAGTGGCACTTTCTACAGTTCTTAGCCGACCCTAATTCTGGAGCTGTCAGAGGCTATCAGAACTATAACAGCGGCCAGGCAGACATTCAGGTTCAGGTTCATTTCCAAGCCTTATCATTTTAGAGGCTGTCCATTTCTCCTTCACATACCAACACCGGCTCCTCCATCAGTGCTGCTCATTAGCATATATATAGCATAATGACAACTTGCAGGGCCACCGGCTCTGATCCCAACGATTATTTTCTCATTCATCTAAGAAGTCTGATATGCTCTGTAATGGCTTGTCTGCTGAGGTGGGTTGAAGGGGGTGGGAACGCAAGAAGAAAAAAAAAAAGCCTCACGGACAATATGCTCTCAGCAGGTGCTCTCTTTCCCAGCAGGGGGAGACCAGCAACAGGCATTAGTTGTATGCCTGGGAGCGAACATTTTAATCCCTTGTGGTAAATTCCAAACTTGGAAAATACACTTAACAGCATTATGCAAAATGTGACCAAGTCTTACTGCCATGGCTCCTGCTGAAACAGTCAAACAAAGACATCCATTCCTGCAGCTACAATTAGCACAAGGGAAATTTTTCAAACTGCGCACATAATACATGTATCAGCGGTTCAGTAAATTATGCCTCTGACCTGAGCTAACATGCCCATTAGGCAGGCTTAGACAAGCTCCTGAAAGTGTCATGAGCTACGATTAATTGGGGAATTTAAAATACAGATATTCAAAAATACTAATGACCATGAATGTGTTCCAAAAAGAAAGGAAAAAGACACTGCAAGTCACATTATCAAAAAGAATCTTTTCTGGATTATATGCACGGGTGTGCATGTGTATATATGGAGTCACATTCAAATGTTAACTAGCAGTTTGTAGCTCAACTAACCAGCATCGTCGTCATCATCCATCTCCCCATTGAGCTCTGATGTTTTCATGAGCCGTGCTTCCATCACCTCCATCTCCTGTGATTCTAATTGTTTCTTCATGGCATCAAATTTAACCTGAAATGAACAAAAAAGCACTACTATAGAGAAGTCATAATAGACTGGATTTTTTAAACAGTAATGTCACAGATGGGTTCCATATGTGTGTGTGTATATATATATTTGTATATATCTGTGCCTGTAGATCCTTCATGTCCTTCTCCAGGCGGAGTCTCTCTGAAGTCTCAGTCTCAAGCAACTGGGATGCTGACTCGCTGGTGCTTCTCTCATCAGCCAGCTCTGCCAGCAGATCTGTGATCTGAACATAAACATGTACAGACACACAAATGGTATTATGTAAAACTCACAAAGTAAAAGTCAAACCTTTAACTAAAACCACCAGTCTCAAACACCATCCTCCCAGGATGCATTGCTACAGGGACCCACCCTACTCTCCAGTTGATCCGTGTTCAGCCTCAGCTCATTTCGCTCTTTCTCCACCCTCTCCAGCTTCAATTTCTGCTGCTGTATCTCCTCCTGGAGCACAAAATATAGTTAAGTTATATAAGTTGCACGTTATATTGCAGGTAAAACTGTGAAATATTAAGTAGTACAAGAAAAGTCAAATATTAATAACAGGAAGTGGCATACTGCAGTGCCAGGCAATGCATTAAAGGCCGTCATACTGAGAGGAATCTATAGGATGGGATGTTATCAAACAGAGAGGTCTGCTCACGTCTTTGCTTTGCATCTGCTCCTCGGTGAGATGGACCTTAATGAGGGGCTGGACTGTGGTGAAGAGCTTCCACCACGGCCAGCCCTTCACACCACGGTTCTTCTTAATGTTTTTCTGGACACACCGGATTGCTAAATCCTGAATCTAAACACACACAGAAAAAAATGGTCAGCACAAAATCCATTTGTTGCAGGTGCAAACACAGAACTAATGCAGATTGTAGTGCAATTACAACTGTATATGTTAATCTTCTAAGAAAACTAAGACTTTTATAATTAATACTGCATAGATTTTAATAACTGCACCGCAGCAGTATGATCAAGGTGTTTAATGCAGTATTCTGCATGAAAACTAGAGTTTGAATGCAGAAAAAGTGTAATGCACAAGTACCACAAGGTCCAGTGTCTGTGGAGTAATGCCAGAACTGCTAACTCATTGGAATACATTTTTTACAGAACTCATCTACTCTTAATATGTTATCCCCAATTCTAATGAAGACAATGCATTCTTGATTTTTGGGCTATATTGTCTGTGTTTGGGAAAGTAGATATCCCAGGACCTGCCTGCCTCCTCTAGAGAGTTTCTGCAGAGTATGTTCCAAGGCTGGGAGCTAATTTTTGATTAATTAAATCAAACATGTTGGCAGCTAATTCCAAGTATTACACGATTTCCATGCTGCTTATGCATGAGGCTCTCAAGCAGCAGCAGATTATGGGCAAACCCAATTAGAGTAACACAATTCTCAGCATCAGGTACGTTTTGCCCTGAAGGTACTCTCTATGACCAATTAGGATTTGTCACGCAGCGAAAGCCGTAATATGGAGCAAAATGCAGCAAATCTCTGATAGAAGATTTAAACAGGTCTCACTTGTCATATTTAGTCTAAAATGAATAGGGAACAAACAAAGGATTATACTTCATGAGCCCCATGGATAAACATTTTGGTATTCATATCACATTAAGAAGGTGTGACAACTGTAAGACAGTGTGACGTGAATTACAATTTTGAGGCAAGATTCAGAAACATGTTTCTCATTCTTTTCCGGAATAGTCTACATATATATAGCATAGAATGTATGTGCATATATGCACATTCATGTGTGAGCAATGCTGTATGACTTAAGCACTGCCTGATGTCACTTTGATCCCCCTTCTGAAGTGTTGAGTTTTGGTGCATTTGTTCAATGTGGTTAATAACTTGCTAAAGGACATTATGTCCAATTACATGCATGTACTATTTAAATATACATTTTGTTTGCTATACTATCAAATTACAATCCTGAAATATAAATATATTTTCCATGTAGTTACTGTCTGTTGTCTTAGAATTGAGAAGGAGCAGCATACACAGAAATGTAACCAGTGCAATATACTGATGCCCTTTACTGTGGCATAGCTCTGTGTCTTTGATTCAGCACCATGGGATTGCAGGTTTCAAATGAATGAGATATCCTGTAGAATCCCGCCCCTGATAAAGGTATATCTCTCAGTGAGCTGTTGAGATGAGGGGGCCATTTTCAAATGAATAGCTACAGTATTACTGGGCTGAAGTTAGCTTATGCATGCTGCTGATGCACAAGGCCAATTCAATGCAAATACTAAAAAATAAATAAATAAACACATTTGTAGGGTACCTGAAGGACAGAACTCCCAATACGGTAAGTGCCTGCTGAGGCAAAATAACAGACTTTTAAAATGTCAGCTTGTCCCCTTGAGGAGACGGATAAAAGAGAAAGAAAAAAAAAAACAAGAAAAATTGTGGTTTTGTCATTTAATGTCACATGGGCTTGGCACAGCTTCACAAGGTTAACATGCCAGGGAATATCAATCAAGGGAACTTTGTGACTTCCTGTCACATCCATATACATCAAGCGGCAAGTGTCTGAAAGGCTTCACCAGAACTCATTCGCACTGTTCCAGAGGCAAATTACCATCTACAGTACCTGCTAAGACTGTATACTTCACTCAGCGCAAAAGGCAATGGGACCCAATCAATTTCCACAGAGGAATATGAGGGTAACAGAAAGTGTGCAAGTGGATGTTATTATAGAATGATTATTCCCAAATTCAAGAGCAATATATCTTGAAAATCTGCACTGTGGAGAGAGTGAGAGATGGAAATCACTAAATAATGCACTACAGCCCTCGTCTACAGTATTCCCCAACTATATTATTGAGTAATCGAATAAATATAAATATAAACTGAATGGATATCAGTGGGAAAAGCGCCTTTCAGATAAATTTCGGAAGAAGACAGCTGAGTTGTAAGGAATTCTGCGTACTGTCATTGCTTGAGCACTATAATATGACAAAGGGGGTAGAAATGAGAAGCAGATCAGTTATGACACTGACATATATTTTCACATCTCATTCTATATGGGTGACTTCATAATGTTTAGTTATACATCTATTATTACCCACAGACAGAAAGAGATAAAGATGGAGATAATCAATTTTTGGAGAGACTGGGAGTGGCCAATACATGACAGGACTATTTCAATAAGTGTACAGTACTGTCTATTTTATTTTTAAAGCATAACACATATTACACTCACTAGCTATTTCACTTATTTAGGCATTAAGTGAATTTTGCTAGGAAAAATAGCCCCTGTCCATAACTATTGCTATACAGACTTGATAGTAATGTCAGTTTCTTCATCTAACCCTCAGTAAGACATTACATGTGTTTATATAGCCAAAATTGTTCAAGTATTCCTGAGATATGTGGGTTTGTGCATGTGGTCTGTGTCCAGTGGAATAATGAAGTTATTTTAAACAGAGGTTTACTGACATATTTTTGAGAGCAACTAAGTGTGAAAGGAATGTGCATTAACCTATGCACAGTTTATATAACGTTATGCACCTTGACTTGATAGAATCTATGTTAACTGCCATCACAATCATAACTGCAAGTTACATGTGACATTGCCAGGCTTAATTGAGTCTAAGATCAATCTAATTAAGATAAAATAAAGTATCTTTTTATTATAAACTCATTTACAGGAGATGGGTGGGCATGAAGGGGCAGAGGGGGGAAAAATGTTTCTTTGCTAATGGGTTTTGTAATTGCACTGTTGCTTAGCAATTTTGAATGGTTCCTTGCCTTCACGTTCTAGCAGATTGTAAAGCACAAGGGTCTAAGTCTGCTTTGCTGTGTGAGTAACAACCTTTGAACTAAATAAAAAAATACACCAGATCCTCATTTTAAACCCACATCCATTATTCTTAGTATATACACATTAAATTAAGAGAGATTCATAGAGTTCATATTAATTAATAACTTCCTGTAAATACGCCAATTTAATAGTGTTACTGGCATGATAAACAAGTGAATAATATATTTTACTCCCCAACTACGTGTCATGGTGGATGAAGAGCAGTAATGTTGATATGGTTTCTGCTGGTTCATCACAAGCCAGCTGAAGCGGCACATTCACTTAAGTAGTAATCACAGAGAAGGAGAAGTACTGCAGGGCTCCATACATCAAAGAGGACATGTATGAGGTCCAGAAAGATGGACCCACACATGCTGGGAGAAAAATGGAATAAGGGTGGAGTAGATGCGAGTCAGCAGCATGCCTGATAAGGCTGCATTTAAGGGACTGATATAATGCAGTAGAAATCAACATGTCACCATCAAATATCTCCTCGAGAAAACAAATAGAATGGATTACAGGAAGGGTGTTTCTATGGGAAACAGATCTACAGAACTGTGTAATTAGCTGAAGATTTACCGTAAAGCTGGTTAGTTCTACCCAAACAGAAAACCTAACAGGCACTAAGTATAGCTCTACTCTGAGGCCCACATTCTTCACCTACTTGACCTACTTTGCCTGTGCAACATAACGGACGTTGATACTTTGTTCCCATTTATTCATATATTTATACATATATTTGAATTGTAAGTTGCTTCTTTTCCTTAATCAGTTTGAGTTTGACCTCATTTAAATGATAGGTACAGATGAATTTTGTTGTAGATACATTTTGTTATATTGCTGGTGGTCAGCTTAGTTTAGATGGAGGTCATTTCAGTGTGACGTCAAGCCTACCTTTCTCTTCTTGAAGGCTTGTCGTGCCAGGTAACCTCTACAGGCAGCCTGGAACAGGGTTAGGTTGCGCTTGGTCTGCTCATCCCTCTGTTCCTCCAGTTTAGCCAAGGTGCCAGCTCTGAAGAACAACTAGAGCCAGAAACAATCATACACAAACACTTATTAGCAAAGGGTAAAGTTATTGTGAAGCCATGTCATTCTCCTGTTAGCCTAGAGGAAATTAGATTTGGTGGCCCTGCTTTAGTGTGAAGAACACCAGCAAAATGAAAAACAAAAGTGAGTCTAAAAAATAAATAAATGCACTAAAGCGACTAATCAATAGGAAGCAGTGTAATCCACAGACAAGTGAGTTTAAGAGATAAAGCTGTGGACAATGGGCCTTGTAAAATACAAGTAAACAGTCAGTAGAAAGCAGATCACGTCAAGGCCTGTCTATACCTCACAGGGATTACGCACTGTCTAATGCATTCACAAATGATGACAGCAAGCTATCAAAATGGATGAAAGATGACAGAAAAACTGTCTCCACCCAAGGTTTTGAGGAACCTGTTTGTCTTCGGTAAGATGGATGCAGTACCTTTTTAAATGAATGCAGCTATGCTGTTTTTAGACATGTGGCTACCACTAATGGCTTTTGAATCCACCGCTCTAAGGTTATTTGGGGTTGGCATAATTGGCATGCAAGTGAGACGCGTTGCTAAGACGCCACTGGAATGCTTTGTGAATGGCCAACTGTGCTCGTCTACATCTGAGCCCATTTCACACTCCAAAGTGTGGCACCATGTGAAGCTGCCTCCAAACCATTATCGTGTGTTTTAAAAGAGCCTTGCACAGCACATATCGAAGATCATAGGTTCCGCTGTTGTCCATTATTGTTTTCTTTGAATTCCGTCTTGGCTGATGGCCACTTTACAGCTGATAGGATTAGACCTTGGTTTCTAAGCGGTGTTTACTGTGATTTCCATACGGCTGGGGTGAAAAACAAAGAGGGGACATCAGTTGCGAGAATCTGCCGTAATGGCCTGAAAAGAAAGAGGGAGTTATGGTCACACAGTCACTCAGGGTGGAGGCATGCCTCTTGGGCACCCATTGGCTAAAAGACTAGAAGGGACAAGGCTTGGCAACTCTCCAACAAAGGATGGCAAACAAACCTCAAAGAGGGACAGGTGTAATGAAAGACATACTTCCCCAGACAGCAAGTGTCATTCAAAAGAAAAAGAAGAGTTGTGTGCTGCAGCTCTTTTGTTAGAGTTTAAAGGGAAGAGAGCCTGGCAGAGATTCGCAGCAAAGGTTTATTCAAGACTTTTTAAGCAGTTTTTGTTTAAGATGTGGCAGCATTACTCACCCTACTCAGACCCATGTGGTAGCTGCTTTTCTCTAAATCCAAGGACTCCAGTAGCTCCTCCACAGCCTGGGTAAAGGCACACATGCACAAAAACATACATACATACTTAGTCTTCGAACAGCTGGATCCAGTGGGAACTTCTACTGACACTCAGTAGTCAACAGTTCCCCTAAGTTGTCATGTTAAATTAATAGTACAATACAGTTTCCCCTCTTCTCTCACATCCTTTCCCAACTGGATTTTTGTTTTGAAACTATGACAGTAAGCACAGGAAAAGTTCCTTACAACCTCCACAAACCAATTACAACTTGTCCCCAGAATCCACCTGCTCCTGGCTTATTCATCATGACCCCCTGGTGTTCTTGGCTCGATTGAAGCTTTGAACACACACATCCTATGTAGAGGTACACCACCAGCCAGCCCGGAGCCTCTCCTCTCCTTGCCCATCAACCAGCCCGTCGTGTATACTGTAGGTGTATTGTTGTCTCAGCCTCTTCTCTCTACTTGATCCTCTAGACTGAAAGACCACATCTAGATTACACCAGTAGAGGTTTTGCACAAATACTGAGGGGCTTTTGTTTGCCAGTGTTTCCACAGAAACTCAGCCCCAATACACCAACACAGGGGAAAAGAGCTATACTCTCTCTTAACCCCATTCTTTCACGCTCTCTCTCTCTCAATTCTGTGCAAAAACAAACTTTAGAGGCTTCTCTTGCAGTGGACCAGTGCACAGCACACCATTATTCATAGTTAACGTCTAAAGAATTAAACTCATACCAGGCTTTAAAATCAGGGTTCATGAATTCAAAACAAAGTGGAAGAGCACCAGTACTGTCCGATTAACTATGAAAACCCTGGCAGCTAGTCTGCAATGCTCGGGTCACAAAAGTTCTATTTTAAGTGCATGCAGTTTAATGTTATTGTTTTAGCTTTTGATTGCAGGAAAGTACTTTCTAAGCCACAATACTCCTCTGGTTCTTTCACAGAAGTGATGAGGTTAAGTTGATTAGGTCATTAGCTATTGCTCTGATGAAGGTTTATTTCTCTGTCAGCTGGCTGCTGACAAATCAGGGGCAGATGTAATGAAGCTGCCTCTTCACAACATTAATCTTCACTGAGCTCGGCCACTGGCAGAGCCGTACTCTTTACACCCTCTCTCCCTGATTGACTTACTCTCTTCTCGTCCTTCACTATATAATTCCTCCCATGCTTCTTGCCGAGGTGTGGTGCCAGCACATCAAAGCGCCGTCGAAACTCTGAGAACACCATGTGATCAGGGTAACCTGTGAAAGTCAAGATAATATTATACTCCACACATATTTGTAGAGTGCAATCATTATTTTGAGGTGACCCTAGGAATAAAAATAAAGATATTCATCATTTTCTTTTCAGGCACACATTGGCAAAAAGATTGTATTTCTATACTGGTCCTAAGTATGAGATTTAGGCAGCTAGCTCACCTTGCCTGTAGATCCGCAGAGCATCAAGCAGCTTGGATCCACGCATCTGAGCACGGAGCAAGGCTACATCTAGCTGCATTAAGCTGGGATCTCCACTTTCCCCTTGGGCCTCACTCTCTCCTCCTTTGAACATGGATCCACTCAGAGCCTTGAGGGCATCTGCCCTGGGCAATATGCAGTGAACAAAATGAATCCTGGACCTCCGCACCATGTCAAGGAGAGCATCCTGGAGAAGACAGAGCAAGGTTAGGGACTGGCTGGTACAGGTCAACAGTTAATGCAGCATCTTCCCTTAGCTACATATATTCAAAAGCTTAACAACCAAATTCTCTATATTCCTTATATTTTTATATTTCATAAGCATCCATTACATCTATGTTCATCATGCAAGACATATGTTGCAACCTTGGAACACAAATGATAAATGATTTAATCTTGTCAATATTTGAAGCCTACACTTAGTACAGTATGTGTGTTACTGTAACTCTATACTACATGCTGTGTAAGTTTAAATATGCAAATTTGGAAATAAAATTAATGATCCAGTAGTGTTTCACTGAACATACAGTACTCCAGGGATCAATGCTCTTTTCATGCAATAGCTTTGGAAGCAAAAGCAGCAGCAGAGCCAGTCTCTCTAACAACAGCTTAATATAATTTTCTCTGGCTGCAGTCCTACCACTGGCCTTTATCTCATCACTTTTCTTTTAAGCTGTATTAAGGAATTTGTTGATGGTATAAGGCCTAAAGTAGATTTCAAAAGTAATTTACAGCTTTCCATATTAACGTCCCCAAATACACATCTAGCTCACTGCTGTTGATGTTTTGACATTTAGAGTTAACAGCGGACAAATGCATTAAGTTTGACAAGCTGTTTTTCCCCCTCCTGTCCTCTCACCACTTGAAGCTTTATCTGGATGCACAAGGACTTCTTCTTGATAGCTGCAACCCCTGTGGTGAAAGTCTTCCTCATGCTGGTAGCCCGTCGCAACGACAGCTGGGAAGCACCTTCTAGGCCTGCAATGGAACCGGACAAGACAGTGGCTCCGCCTGCTCGGCTCATGAACAACGAGCTGATGATCTTCCTGCAACAGATACGAGGTCTCAGAACGCTATTTTCTTTTAATTTACCAATATTCCAAATCCAAATCACCAATGATGAAACTCTGAATAGATGAATTGATGAGACCTACTTCTGGGAGTCCTTCAAGAGGCTTCCAGCATTGGTAGAGGCAGGATTCTGCTTAGCGTAGTTCAGCCACCCACCGACATCGTACTCTACCCATTCAGTCCCGTGACTGTGACCCAGCAGGAAGTGATTTTCTTTCTCACTCTTCAACAGGAAAGTGTGACCTGATGTACAAAATAAGATTCACTGTTAGAATCCTATGCTCATGATAGTAGCATAAGCAGGGATATGACAAAAATAAACAATCCTTCATAAGGGTTAAGGTATATATTTATATAATGCGCATGAAGAACAACTAGCAGATTTATCATGTGTTTATTACTCGGGTTTGGGCATTGTCACAAACCTATGTAATCTTAAAAGATGCAGGGATAGTGACAGTCTGTTCCAAGCTGATCTAGTTGTTCATGGACCATATTAGCCTGCCCTGGTAGCTTGGGTGTGAAATGTTTAGAGCCATCTATGTATTGTCATAAATGATGCAACGATCTGCCTGAATGGGAAGCCTCCAGCTGTTGTTTTAAAGGCCTTAAATGACAAGAAATTTCTTGCACAAACATTTTCTTGCACTTGCAGATTAACCGATTTCAGTTTAGAAGACGAAGGTCAAAGGTCAGAGTCATTGTGAACTCAGAAATCATGTTATTGGCCATATTTCAAGAATGTATGTATTAATATAGAATAGGAAAAAAAATATGATTACACTGCTTTAAAGTCTATACCCAGTGTATATGCTACATATATGTGTCTGAACAGACATAGACGTGAAGAGCAGCTGAGTTCAGCTTGGGAAATGTTCAAAAGCTCTCTGACAAGTTTTCCCAAGGTTGCCAACTATGTACATGGGCAATAGAGTATTTCTGACTTATGTACAGCGCACAATGGTTGTGTGCAATCTATTGTGTGATCCTTCACCATGACGCAATAAAGCCTACTATGACACAAAGGGAGTGTAGTCTGTAAAATGCTGTGAAGTGTTTCAAAACTCATCAGCATATAGTGAAATTTTTAGAGAGAGCTACAGCAAAAGTTGGTATATACTCTGAAGACAAGAGCAAGGAACTATCTTGCTCTCACACATTGAACGTAATAAGGAGTTCCACTACAACTGAAATGAAAGATGGCAGCACTATTAATATTAATATATGGTTTTTCATATTAATTATTCATTTTAGTTGTTTTCTCAGAACGATCCATCCATTTAAAGACCATTAAATGCTTGTGTGACTCCTTGCCTTTACTCTCGCCCTCAGCGGGTCCATAGTAGCTAAAGAGACGTCCCAAAAGTGTTTCCTCTGATCCCTCAGGCTGCAGTGCTTCCTCCTCCATCAGCCACAACAGGCCCCGTGCTTCATCTGTTAGAACTGTTCGCACCTGTCAAATGAACATGAATAAACACATACACATTTCAAAGGTCATGATCAACTGTTTTGGAGGCACAAGAGAGAACGACACAGTATTAGGAAGGTGGTCATAATGTTAGATGTGTTGATAGAAAATGCAAAAAAACATTCAGTTTTACCTTTATTCCTACTTTGCATTTTACCTCTTTCATGCTCTTTACTATCAGCTCTGCCTAAAAAGTGAGCGTTGCAAACTTCAGTAACAAACCACCTTGCCCACAAGGACATTTAGCTTGTTTTAGCTGCTTAATGGGAACACATTGATGAATCAGAGTATATTTAAAGCTTTACTATTTATCTGCCTCTGGGGTACCAAAAAAAACCCAATAACTGCTTTTGAAAAACTGTAAGAATGATCCTTCAAATGCTGCTTGTTGGCCTCTGCAGCCAGCATTTCATTAAATATTAGCTGTTCTCCTTAAAAGCAGTTTGTTGCATGTTTTCCCAGACTGAGAAACTTGTCACAGGCCTGATAATAATATTAGCAGTGGATATTAAAGTTTGAAAAGTTTATAATGTCCCTGTGTCCCTCGGCAAAAAACAGAATGAATATGAAGAGTGGATTGTTTCATCTTAAAATTTTACTAGAGAAATAGTGGTAGAGTTTTAGGTAAAAGAGCCTAAGAGTCTACTCTTTAGCTAAAAGTCTCTACATTAAGGTAGGTACTGTAGCTTGTTTAGGATGGACAGTGTCTGATTGTGCAAACCAAGCCTTAGGAATCAAACCAACAAAACCAAAAACTGTTTTAGCAGCTATCAGGAAGATGCACTAGAGACATCCTTATCAGCAGTGCACACCACACTGACTGCAAATACAACAGAGGGTGTCCGTTTGGAGGAGACATATGACAACTCTTGGCTTGCAGTGAATTGAGCATTAAGGCCGTTTGTGATAACAGACATCTGAGCTACAACAAGAAAAAAACACCATCTGTAAGTGGAAAAAAAACAGTGATCAAACTGTTTTTTCACTCTAAGCAGCAGATCTTTGGAAAGGACTTTAGAAATGACTTCTGAATCTGTGTGTTGTTTTTTTCACCCTTTGATTTTAGTGTGATGTACTACAGTTCGCTGATTCTGATGACATTCCCATTTGAGTGAGGACCCTTTAAAAAGTAAAAACGCTCAAACCAAACGTATTGGAATTATAGCAAAGTGATCTATGACTCTCTAAACTCTGCCATTTCTGTTTCCATGGTGCAGATCATAGGCTGCAAAGGCCAAACATTGATTTTCTCTCTTCAAGTCGATTCTCTAACCTTTCTTTTCTTGCTGCTACCCTCCGTTTCTAGCCTCTGCCAAACAAAAATAGCATAAAGAAAACTTTCTTTCTTAATTCACTGTTAAATAAAAAAAATTAAATAAAATAAAACAGGATACCCAGAGACCGTTATGTGAAAATAGATCATGAAAGGCGTGCAAGTCCCTTAGGTGTTTTGATAGGTATTCAAAGTCAAGTTATTATATAAATACCAGCTATTCATGCATAAGAAAAAGTGTTGGGGGTGCCGTATGATATGACAACAGAGACAAGAAAACACTGGACTTACCAGTGCTTGGCTCGAGGCCTGGTCTACCACCGCCACAGACAGAGATGTGCTGGGTTCTGTGTCATCTAAAGAAAGCTCGATGTTCTCCTGGAGGATGACAGACAAGCAGATGGACACACTCTTTGATAACTTGTGAGGATGAGAATTTGAAAAGATTCTTGAAAAGATTGAAAAGATTATTGAACATGAACAACAGAAACACAGGTCAGGGACAAAATAGTTGGTGTGTATACAAATAAACAAAATAATATAATATTAAGGATGACCTTTACATCAAGGGAACAGGAAATAGTGAATAACGACAAACACAAAAATCATAATTTTCTGTGGTAAACATAAGTGGTGTTATTTTTTGAGAGTTGTTCAGGGATTGAAATCTAGTTGATGACAGCCCACCAGAAGTTTTGGAATTGAGGCATAATATTATTCTATAGCCATAAATATATATCTTTTTTCAAGGAGATCCTAATGCACTTGAAAGGGGAAAGTAGAGGATGAGGAAACAGTTCTTCCGAGTGTGTAAGAGATAGATGTGTCACCGTGTTTCTTTGACTAACGACCCTGTCCCTTTGAGAGAACTCAGTTTCTGTTTTGATCACGGCTCCTGTCCCAGAAAAAAAAAAGATTAAAAAGTCACAACACGTGAAATGTGCCTGAAGTGGCGTGCTATTCATTTTATTATATCCTTTAAGTCCAAAGCAGCCCTGATCTCATGCCATGAGCCCATGAAGAGAGAAGAAGCACGCATGACTCCATTCACATGAACGGAATGGCCGTCGAACGTGTCTCCAGCTTCAAGTTTCTGGGGACCCACATCTCAGAGGACCTGTCCTGGACCACCAACACCTCCAGCCTGGTCAAGAAAGCTCACCAGCGCCTCTTCTTCCTGAGGACTCTGAAGAAGAACCACCTGTCTTCAGCCATCCTGGTGAACTTCTACCACTGCGTGATTGAGAGCATCCTAACGAGCTGTGTCACAGTCTGGTACGGAAGCTGCTCTGCTGCGGAGCGCAAACACCTGCAGCGCGTAGTGAAAACTGCCCAGCGCATCACAGGAACTCCACTCCCTGCCATTGAGGACGTCCAGAAGAAGCGCTGTCTGCGTCGTCCCCGCAGCATTCTAAAGGACTCCTCCCACCCAGCACATGGACTATTTTCCCTCCTGCCCTCTGGCAGGCGTTTCAGAAGCCTCCGGACAAGGACCAGCAGACTGAGGAACAGCTTTTTCCCCAGAGCTGTGACCTTACTGAACTCTGACCCCCGCTGACCCCCACACACCAATTCACAGTCATTCAATCACAGACCAAAGACTTTTACACCATCACCACTGCACTATTGGACTACTCTGCACATGCTCAGTTTCACCTTATACAATCTGTTTGCACAATACTATGTACCGAATATTGCACTAGTCTAGTAACTTAGATAGCCACTGCTATAATTTATTTTTGCACTGTAAGTTGCCCATGTCATCTGTCCTTATATCGCCTAATTTATCATCTGCCATCTCCTCTATTGTAAATTATGTTATGCTAGTTCCTGTTTATATCAAATCAAATCAAATCAAACTTTATTTATATGGCACTTTTCCTGCCTTTTAAAAGCAACGCAAAGTGCCTCACAGAGGCTAAAAACAGTAAAAACAGAACAATAAAAATCCAACCCTCCCACCCCTATAAAAACACCGAGACAAGAGATACACACATTCCCCCCCCCCCCCCCCCCCCCCCCCCCCCCCCCCCCCCCCCCCCCCCCCCCCCCCCCCCCCCCCCCCCCCCCCCCCCCCCCAAACACACACACACACACACACACACACACACACACAGACATGTCACACACACACGTCATTCACACCCACAAGAGACATGGTCGGGCACCGAGACCTGGAGCAAGGAGACAGCCACCTTTGGGGGACGACCACACCGAGAGGGCGGGGAGCGCTGCCATATAGTCTTCTCCCACTTAACGAACAATCCATCTGTATAATATGTTCATAGTACCTCCCTCAATCATTATGTATATCTTGCTCATTAACCTGTATATATGGTCTCACCTGGGTTCTGATCTGTAAATATTGTCCATATGCTGTAAAAACAACCTGTACCATACTTATATACCATAATATTTATGCCACGTGCACTTACTGCCTATTGCACTTCTGGTCAGATGCTAAACTGCATTTCGTTGCCCTGTACATGTACATGTGTAATGACAATAAAGTTGAATCTAATCTAAAAGACATGGCCTCTAAGGGGCCCTATCTCTTGGAAGCCAACATCACAACGTGGAAATTTACTAAGAGTCGTAAATTTATAATTAATCAATACTAATTTGATACTCATACGCTGTAGCCCTGTTGCTAAGCATCTATGAACCATGCACCTACTGAAGGCCATATTTCCAAAATATATGCATAATGAGGTGAAAAACTAAAACCCTAAGCATATTGGATGTAAGGAAAAGCAAAAAATCTCAACAAATACAGCATCTACAATATCTGCCATTTACCTTGACTGTTTTTCTCTAAGTAAGTGTAAATGCTAAAATTTAATTAATGTTGTAGATGACAACATTTCTGAGATGAAGAGGAAATTAACGCTAATTTACCTTCACAGTTCGCAATGACAAACTGCAGGCTGCATTTTAAATGGCTGGAAATGTTGGCAGCGCTAATAGTGTGGCTGTGACAGATGCCAGTGCTCTAGTTCACTGTGAGGGCGAAGCAGCCAAAATGATTTTTGTTCTCTGCCGTTGAGAGTTAATGGGAAAAAAAACTATCCAAACAGCAACAGCATTTAATTCATTAAGCATAAAGAATATGCCTGTTGTATGTATCACAGCTTAACCTGCCTGACACTTTCATTGTTAATGCTGTACGGTTTTAAATGAGTTTGACCCAGTTTACAATGACAGTTTCACAGCTTCTTATATTTTCAAGATGTTCTGACAAGAGAGAATTACACTACGCAGATTTATGCAGTGCTTCATTTCGCTCCAATTCCCTTTCTCCTAGGCAGAGGATGTGGGTGGGAGAGTGGGTGGGAAATCCCAGTATCCCTGTTCACAGTATTAAAGTAATATGATCAGGATGTCTGGTTAACTTTAGTGTGCTATTAGCTGTGTTTTCAATGAGATGAACATTTCTGGGATTAGATTTGGACAGCTGGAATGGATTCATTTATTTGTGAAGTACTAAAAGAAAATCTCTATTATTTGCCCTTGAATATCTTAAATCCTTGGGGATGACTGAGCCCAGTTACTATGGTCCAGCATTTCTAGGCAGAACTTAAAGGAGGACAGAAGAAGAATAGTTCCTTCATCAGGGAACAGCATCAAGGCTGTGCAGCTGGGCGTGTCTCCCGAAGGCAGCTGTGAGTGACTTCACTTTGATCTCAGCAGAAGAGGTGAAGACTGGCATCACTAATGAGAAGGTCTAACACATGAACTAGTCTGTCTTGTCACAGCTTGTGACAGGTGGGACGGATTCTCTATCTGATATATGAACACTTACACTATTGGAGTTGATATATCTGAGAGAAGGCAGCCAGCAAACGGAGAGAGAGAAACTCTTAGAAGGAAGAACGAGGCTGTATGTATGCACAGCGCATTATACTCCACATGTCCTTACCTCTTTGTATCTTTCCAACTCCTGAACAAACGTACGCTGGTAGAAGAGGGTCTGCAGCCGTTCTTGAGTGTAGTTGTGGTATAGGTCCTCAAAGGTTGCACTGCAGTCGCGCTTGGCCAGCCTGGGGTTTTGAAAACCTGGTGTGTCCACGATCAGCAGAGAGCACAGGGAGTGCTGGCTGGATTTCAAGGCCCTTAAGCGCACAGGGAAAACACAAACACACATACATGTAAACATTAGTATTGCAATACTGACACAGCTTTTTTATTGATTAGATTCAGTGCATAGCCCCTGGCTTTGATCTTTTATCTCCCCACCACATCCACTACTTTAACCACCCATAACATAATTTTTATTTTATCCTTTAACCTAAATAACCAAGCAATAAAGATAGAATAGCCACATATTAATTGATCAACCCAGTAAACCTATTAAAACTAACACTATATACTGTTTAAGCTCAAATATTAAATAGTTGCCAAAAAATAGAAATGTATAAGAAAATGCATTTTAAAATTTTGATTCATGAAATGATGCATGAGCTATCGACACTTATCCATTATATGATGATTAATATGATATATTCAATTTGAGTGTGATACTAACCGGTTTATTAAGGAAATGAGGATAGTGAAGAGTTCAGAGTAAAGTGCAGATGCCATGGCCTCTAAGCACTCCACGGCTGTAGCTTTGGATCCTGCACAAAAAGCAGCCAGAAACAATAAATCAGTAACAGCAAATTCAAAATATCTCATCATCAAATAGAACTAGATGAATTACAAGAACGGCGTACTTTTGAGCTGCAAAATCTAGAGGTATGGCCGTCACATTTGCTTCTAAAATGAAGCACGGTAGCATCATTTCAGTATGTTATGCCCAGAGGCGTAGTGTAGCCAAACTGGGACTGAACTGTTTTTTACAAAGTTATGTCATGTAGGACGCAGGTGTTTTGAAAGTGGTCAGATCAAACAGCGCATTCTCATGTCTGTGCCCAGCGGCATTGGCCACCTGTTAAGCTCTTCTAATTTATTCCACCGTCACACAAAATAGTGACTTTATGTCGCTCAGGAGAAGTTTTCATGTGTGTGCACACATCTACTGTATGTGTGAGGGTAGATACATGGAAGGTTAAACACCGGTCATTCCTGTCCATCCTGCCTGTGATAGACATTTAACTGTATCCCCATGCCCTTCAAAATGTCTTGCAGTCTGGAGGGAAGTCAGAGAACCCGTACATGTGAAAAATCAATGTGAGGCAATTATGATTTCAAGGACAATGAATGAAGAGTGGATCCAAAATTGCTTGTCCCGACATAGTGTGTCTACTTATCTGTCAACAGCCATTGTAAAGCTGCAGTATTCATTACTAAGATAAGCATTACTTTCTCCCGTGCATGCAATTTCCCTCAGGTGATGAGCAAAGGCGTAAGAGTGTGCTTGTGTATATGTGTGTAGAAACAGAGGGAGCAAGACAAAGAGAAAACGAGAGTGTGTGTGGTTGCGTGTGTGTGTCTGTGTGGAGGGGGGATGTCGGGGGGACTGTGAGGAATGAAGACCATGTTGGTGAATGTGGTCTGCGGAGTACCTGCATCTGCTGTGCCATTTTCGTCTGAAGCCTGGCGGATGGTGCTGGCTCTGGGCAGGGTGCCCTTGGCCTGGTGCTTGAAGATGGAGGAGGAGAGTTCCTCCAGGGTGCAGCCCAGCAGGTAGGCTGCCTTCTGGGCCCACTCATGACGTGCAAATTGTTTCCTGCCAGCTGAGACACGTGCATAAAAACCTCCATTAGCCCCTCTAACAGCTATTCCAGGCGTATGCTAGCATTGTGACAAGCCCGTCTCTGACAGGGTAGGATTATGGTCTCTGGTCAAGCTGACACTGACACATGCACTAAAAGCGTGTTCACAAGCTTGGCAGATTGTTGAAAAAAAGATCTATCCACTGGCTTCTACGCTTAAAAGCTTCAATTGTTTAATGCTGAAAACATGTCTGAAGTGTTGAAGTGATAATTGCTCCTTTTTATCTTCTTGAGAATGAAAGCAACACTTATTAGGAGACACAATTCATTTATTTACATCAAGACAGACTTCCATTGGGGAACACAAGTTTCTCTTTAATCTAGTAACTGAGTGAAAGAAACATGTAGATATGAGGGCAAATTTCAGTTTTAATCCACCATGAAGTGGTATCTTCTAAGACTTAAGAGAGAAACTGGGGGATTTCACACAGAGAGGAGTGGGCTCTATCTGTTACATCAGTGCTGCACAAGCCTTTCATACTGCTTATAACGATAAGTAGGATGGTTGTAAAGACATTTAAATATTTGCTTTGATAGACTGTTGACACCACAATTATTTAAATTCAACTAAAATATGAAAAAGATGGAAATGGACAATTGGAACGGAATATTATTACATATATCAGTCTATGACACTTCTTTTCTCAAGATTAGAAAAATATATCTGACAAGTGCAGATAGAAAAATGCTTCCCACTGTGAGTTTGGATAAGTGTTGATTTTACAGTAAACAGCCAAGCAGGTTCATTTCAGGTGGTCCCTTTAATTAGTTGTGAGAGATTAGAGATCATTGCTGCCCTCTTGTGTTACATAATGAAGCTGCACTGTCAGTAAACACAACTTTACATACTCTTTAATATTAGATATAAAACTAAAAAAACGAATTTAGCCCTGGGAACAAGTGCGTTTGTTAACAGCGTGGAGTATTTTCACAAATAAATGTAATATTCTCAGAGGTAGGGAGAAAAAAACTAAGACGCCATCAATGTGTCTACTCCTCCGCACCCATAAGAATTGCTGTGTGTTTAACAGACGGAGAATAGAACTCCAAAATTCATCCATTAATTTGCAGATCACAACAGAGTCGTTTAGTGTCTGTATTCCCAATAACAGACAATATTCGATGATTTTTTTAAAACTAGTCCTTCATGATGTTATATTGCCATCTAAAAGATTAGCAGCCAGCTGGAGGCGATCACTGAAAAGAATTTGGCAAGCTATTGTGCAAGTGACTGGCAATTACAGTGCAAGACAGTAAGGGAAGAGGAAAAAAACATAATAAAAACACTAAAAGTGGTGCCACTCTCACTGCTACCATACATTCCTTGTGGTATGAATGATGCCTTGTGTTCTTGTGTTCTCTCGTGTTAGTTAATTGATTTGCATTGTTTAAAAAATAAAGATAAAATGTGATTGCAAGATCAAGTATCCTTACTGGATTTGGACAATTTTATAAATATGCCCATCATAGACGGTTTATAATTTAAAATTAAAATTTATTGAAAGAATATTAATGTAAACATATTTCCAGTGCAAATATGTTTAAATCTCAGTTTGAAAAGGACATAATAATCCAATATTTGAAAAGCCTATTACTTATTCTGAAGTATAAAATACACTGCCTGGCCAAAAAACAAAGTTGCACACACTCTCATATTCGTTTAACTGCCTTTGGCTTTGATTGCTTCGATGAGCTTTTGCAGTGTCACCAGATTTATCTCCATCCAGTGTTGCATTCATTTTTCACCAAGATCTTGTTTTGATGATGGAGAGTCTGACGACTGCTCAAAGCCTTCTCCAGCACATCCCAAAGATTCTCAAGGGGGTTAAGGTCGTCGTAGTCTGTGGTGACCAATCCATGTGTGAAAATGATGTCTCATGCTCCCTGAACCACTCTTACATTATTTGAGCCATGAATCCTGGCATTTTGGAATATGCTTGTGCCATCAGGGAAGAAAAAATCCACGGATGGAATAACTTGTTCATTCAGTATATTCAGGTAGTCAGCTAACCTCATTCTTTGGACACATAATGTTGCTGAACCTGGAAATCTGGACTCATCAGACCACACGACTTTCTTCCATTGCTCCAGAGTCCAGTCTTTATGCTCCCAAGCAAATTGAAGCCTTTTTGTTCAGTCCCAATTGAGTTCCCTTCTCAATGTACGCGTGGAAATGCTCTTACTTTCACTATTAAATATAGCCCTGAGTTCTACTGTTGTTTTTCTTCAATTTGATTTCACCAAGTGATCGCCAATCATGATCAATCAGTAATACGTAACACAAATCTTTCTGATGGCCTTTGGTTAAAAAAAAAAAAAAAAAAAAAAAAAAATTAAAATGAAAGTCAAATGCTAATGAGAGGGAGTTATATTACTTAAAAGGAAAATAACCACCTCTAACAAAACAGCTTCAGACAGAAGCACAGCTTTGTGTTTACGATGTCTGCTGTTCCCATTAGTCTAGTAATGCATTGTTATGACAAGATAAATGTTTGTCAAGTCTAAGGTTGAAATGAGAGTTGTTTTGTATCCTTGCTCTATTAAATGCTTCTTTAAACAAGGCTCAGTTAGTTTGCCAGTGGTTCCAGTTGCTCTAGCACAAACAGTTATCTGTTTATTTAATATTCTCATTCACTAAGGAATAATAAGATAGATCTGACAGAGGTTCCGATCTAACAGAAAAGATACAACGTATCAATTCATACTGTAAAGCCATGATAAACCTGTAAAAAGAAGTCTCAAATGATTTCAAGTGCTGTCAGTTCTAAAGCATACGCTTCTCTGTAATGACCTAAATATTTTGAGGTGTAGATCAGTGCAGCTCAGTCTAACAGTCTGTGCACTGTGCAACATCTTTTAAAGTGCAGATGCATAATTCAGTTATCGGGATTACATCTGCCTTGCATCACACAGAAGATGTTACCAACTGTGAGATAATGCAGCCTTGACATCTGTCACATTACATAAAGTGGAATTAAAACTGTTTTGGCTAACAAGGTTAATTTTTTGACATTGGCCTTGTTTTTCATGCACTGGAGTATGAGTTAGGATAAACCTTGACATCTTTGTTATTGGTACGAGTTGTGAATAGCATTATCAACACCAATAAAATATGCAGCAATCTTACCCTTGGTAGCTCCTGCAGACCCAAGATGGTAGATGGCCCCAAGGACTAGCCAGAGGGCCCTCTGCTCATCAGCACTGATACCCAGAACCTTCATGGCTACTTGTAGCTTGGAAAACTGCTGTGAGGCCCGCTGCTTATCTTCAGCCTGTTAGATTGATAAAGAGGCTGCTAAAAGTATACATATACATATTGTGCTTGTACAAATTCAAGCCCAGTAACAAGTTGCATCTACCTTAGTCTGTGGCATGATTCCAAATGCGTTGTTTTCAGCAAAGTGGTTAAGGTGCAATTCAGTTCTGATGGAGAAATGAAAAACAACAAAGAAGATATCAAAGACCACAGTCTTAGGACTAATGGGGAAACTGGCAGAAGTCTCAAAGAGCAGCGATTTATCATTCTGCTATATCTATGTAATAAATCCTGAACCCAACAGTGGGGTATTGTGATTTTAATTGGCATGAGAGTATTAATCCCGACCTCAGAGAGCTATCAACTCCAGCCATCAGGTAGTAAAAGACATTAAAAGTGGACTCTCCCTCTGGTCTTCTTGTCACCCTCATCTTCTCCAGAAGCATGGTCTGCAACAGAGCAGGATATTAAAATGACAGAGAAAAAAAAAAAAAACATTATCATTATCACATTAACTACTGTGTACTAACAAAGCTTGGTTGATAATCACTGTCTGAGATGAAAGCAGGCATGCATAAGGATGAGATACACCAGTTGAGCACCATTGACCAACTGTGTTTATCTGTACCTGGATAGAAGCTGAGGTCACCAGGCCTGCCTGGTCAAAGTCCAAGGAAACAATATGGGAGAAGCGACTAGCATTTCCATTCATACAGGTAGAAGCATTCCCAAAAGCCTCCAAAACGGAATAGACTGCCTGCCATTTCTCTGCTACAGACAAACAAAGATAAACACTGCTATATGAGGGGATCATTACATCAGCAACAACATTTACTTATCCTTTCCAACCTACTGGAGAAGGTTTTGGTGGTGCTTCCAGCAATAGTAATCAGATACTGAATGATGTGTTGACAGTTAGTCGTCTTGCCACTTCCACTCTTGCCCAGCAAGACAATGGACTGATCTTGGCGAGTGGTCAGGAGGTTCCTATAGGCAGCCTGTGCCATGCTATAAATGTGAGGAGCAGTGTCCTCCCTTTTGCAGCCCTTGAACATTTGCATCACCTGGAAAGAATACAAAAGGACAGGGAGGGACATGAGAATAAAATCATAAAGGCTATTAGACAACAAACACACTGCATTTAACACAAATCACTTACTATCGTTATAAAACACCATACCCCTGCGTATTGTACTCCATAAGAGATGTGTGATTAAATGTGCAAGCTGCAGCCTACCTTCTCAGAATACATCGAAGGGGCACTAATGGGGTTAATGACCACCATGTTGGGCCCAGCGTGGGTGTGCACCAGGTTACTGCCATACCGCTGTCGCAGGGAGTGCATCACACTCGACTCATTCAAATACTGCAGAGAGGCTAGGTCCTCCACTCGGTCAAACATGGGCGGGTTTGCCTAGAGTTCAAAGTCAGAAGCGGTCACATACTCACCCTGGTGTCAGCTGTAATTGATGAGGTTCAGAGTTGATTTGATGATTAAATACCTTCTCCACATCGTCTTCATCCACATCCAATAAAGATCCGTCACTCTCCAGGCGGATTTTCACCTTCCCCTCTGGCAGACTGCCTGTCTCTGTCTTCAGGAGAGTTGCTGTATCGCCACAAAGTGTGAGAGTTAATTTATTGTGACGCATGATCTCAACCTAAGTGCAAAAGCCTCACCTTATCTTACATGTCTGATAATGTGTGGCAGTTTTAGCCCTTTTAATAATGCTGGAGATTTATTAAAACTTGACACACATTCACTGTTAAAATCATGGTTAGTCTAATTAAATGTAGCCTAAGGTAAATTTGAGTTATCTGCTCAGATGCTCCCCTCTTTTAACATTTCAAAAGCATTTTCTATGCTTCAAACACCCATTTATAGATGGGAGATCACATATCATCCAGAAACCAATAAACTAGCTCTGGGTAGAGAAGTGGCATATCTGGTCTAGAATAATAATTTATAAATAGATTTTCCATCATCCATATTGACTATCATAATATATACAGATATTCATATTTTTACTTACCCAAAGAGAATCCATCCTTGTGAACAAGCCATACTTTGTCTGTGTTGTACCAGGCTTTCTCTGCTGTTATCTGCTCCTCAGTCTTTCCCTGTATCAGAAAACTTTGTCTAAGCAATTACTGTTGAATCATTGATTATTAAATCATATAACTGCATAATGGACTACCAGATGGATGCCACAAATGAGATTTTCACAAGCACTAATTAACTTATAGTTCACATTCACATGAGACGAGAGGAACTCTGGCTTCTTCCAGTGCAAATACATGCAGGCTTTTGTGAGTGCTTGAATGTTTTCATATTCCCCCTCCTGTGTGTTTGTCCACTGCACCAGCAGCCCTCCACATAAGAACCAGAGTTCCCATGACTCCCCTTTTAATACACAGTTCAAAGCTCTGAGAGTGTTCATTGAACTCACTGAGGGTACATTCAGTATGTTCACTACAAAGACGTCAAGGTTGGAAGGCTAGGCGGGGTGTTTCATCACAACCACGTACATCACATACACAAAAATACATGAAAAAAGAGTAACCGCAGCAAACAACCACACCACCTAATGCAAGTCAGCTGTTTAGAGAGACTCATGCATGGAAACATACAATTTCAATTGGACATGCAATCAAAATTACATATTAAACATTGGACAGCTTGATATGTGAGGTTGATGCATAGCGATGAACACAAATTGAGAACATGGCACTTCTATTTTACTCAAAAACACTCAACACAGGTAGGGCTGGAGAGAAGGTAAATCTGGGATTTCTAGGTGGTGAAACACTCTCAGTAACACACACCTTTACTGGTTTGTCACACACAGAATCCACAAAACAGACATCACTCTGAAGCATGCAACCAGAATTACAACCAGTTGTAGCTATGGTCAGACCTGAGTTGCAGCTGAGTGTGCTGCCTGAAGGATGGCCACAGGGTCCTCAACAGGCTTGGACTGGAGAAGAAAATACCAGTCTTTTTAGCCTTTTAATTGCACTTGGTTACAGCATGATTGAAACAATGCAAAATATGGCATGGTGAAAAATGTATTAGAAGGTCAAAATATATTATGAGGAAAACATATAATAAACAGCACAACAGCAATAATCCAAAAGAAAGCCAAGCAATCCTTGATGAGTCACTCCTCCACCAGAAGATAATTGCCATATGACTGCATTAATGAGCAGTGTTACAAGGTGCATAGAAGTACATTGTGTGGGTCTGGAGTCAGTAAACAAACTCATGCTATGTTGTATTAACATTCACAGTCACAATATCATACAGAAAAGGTAGCATAAGATACGACAATATCATTGCATGCAAAGTCACTGACATTTCACTGTCACACTCATTTGATTTGAAATGCCAGTTAAGCAAAACCAAAACATTTACACTGGCATATGACTACAATATAACCTCAGTATCTTAGTGTAATTATACAAAGCAAGAAAACAATACCATTATCCAGCTGCAGAACGCAGCGAGTCAACTGTCAGTTAAATACAGCATTGGAAAGTGAATCTTGTTGAGACTCTCTAATCCAACTTTATTAACCACAGACTGATGTCCCATTAGTACAGTCCATGCCACTGCATGAACAGAGAAAGCAGCCGGGGGTCAAAGACAAGCACACTGGCATAGACAAAGTAGGGCACAGAGGGGTCAGTAGAGGAGAACAAGTTTGGACTCTAGGACTCTACAGCCAAGGGACCACAGTGAGCCCACAGTCAGACAGGCTGTACCTGAGAAGATTTGTGGCCTCTGGCACGCTAGCCATGCAAACAGCAAAGTGGACCGCAGCAAGTCAGGATCCAGTGACCCACGGAAAAGCAAAGTCAGAGATTTAGGACATAGTTTGAGACAACAGGATATCAGAGCAAGGTACAAAAATAAGTTAATTCCAGTGCTCTGGACCATAGAGATAGAACTAGAGATTGGAAGATAGTCACCGCCACCTTACTCAGGGAACAATACACACAGGAACAGTGTAGAGGCTTTCAAGCCTTACAGGTGTCAGATTCTTCATTATAGTGACCAATATGTAATCTATTACATAATAATATTACATCTGGTTTAAATCTAAAACACATTATTACAAAAAAAATGTTGGAAGGTAATCCTTGCTAATTCACATTTCCTGGAACTTTTTCCCTAGTAAGATGGTGACGATAGGATACAAGAGTTTAGGTTCTGTCTGCTGTTCTGTATTGATGCTCTAAATCTTGAGAAAACAAGTAACAACTCAAGGCTATATAATCCAACACTGCCAAAACAATCACACAACGCATTGTCATACAATAGGTGCCCCTCTGACCCTGACAAGCACAAAATTAAATCAGTTTGAACATGAAGAAGTCAATTAGCCAGAAACATGGAGAATAAGCTGAACATTGTCAAACATGCACAAGTCATCAACAAAAGTAAAGGGATTCATGCTGTACTCTTTTCTTAAGTGTGGTGCCAATCAAGGATATACCAGGCCATACAGATAGCATTCATGTATCTACACCTGGAAACGAAAGGAGGCTTAATATCTATATTCTCCTGGAAAGAAACTCCATAGTTTACTATGAGTCTAGACTTCCTTGGCCTTGAAGGGTCAGATTTCACTAAAGTCAACAAGGAAGGGGACCTTTAGATTTGGTAATTGGCAGTAGGACTCCTTCGGACAGTCCAATGAGGACTTCAGCAATTTCTGGACATATCCCCCTCTGTATGTGGAAAAAGCAGTTCACACAGGCTAGTCACGGTGTATGCCTTGGTTAAGCATAGGGGATGCAAATCAAACAAGCTAAAGTAGAAAAACATTACATCATTGCCATTGACTGTGAAGATCCTCTTTACGCGTTTATGGTCTTCCTCAGAGGGAACCAGCTGTGCGACCTGCAATTGGATAGTAGGACCAGCAACAGCCAAGAAGTGGCCGGAAATTAAACTCAGTGATCCAGAGGCAATTCCTAGGACTGTCAACTTTAGACAAACTTAAAATTGAGTGGGCACAAAAAAGCATTCCACGAAAGCAGAAAACTGAAGTGTTGTGCTTTTGAATGTGAGAAACACACACGAGTACCTTTGCAGCAAGACAAACACACCTGTTCATTTTTTGCAGAGTGGGCATTGGGCAGTGTAACAGGGGCCGCAGGGGGGGCAGAGGTCTCCTTCTTTATGTGAATATTCACAAACACACAGAAAAACATGCACACACAGAGAGATGGAATTTACATGGCAGGATGATGATGATGATGACAATTATCTTTTAGCGTGATGTATTTATTTTGGAGTATAGCGTACATTCCGTTTTACTCATCCGGAAATTACAGCCATCTTCAAGACATATTTGTTCCAACTAATTTAATTTCCCAGTTAATTCAATCAGGAAATGGGGAAGGCAAAGTGACTATTAAAGAAAATTGGATCATTAAGCGCCACAGCAAAATAATAATTGTTCAAGGCTTCTGTTCGTCAATAGCTGTTTAGACAACAGTCTGCTGCAAATTTCTTGAAAGTAATTAAATAATTATGCATTATGTTGCAGCTGGATCTGAAAATCTAAAAATAGCACATGAAATGAAACCATCAGAGGTTCTGTAATACTGTCTTATAACTGTATATAGCTTTGGTACACATCTACTTAATTTACTTATATTTGTAATTCGGTTTCAGTGGAAAACTTTCATTTAATCACAATGAATGCATCACTTCTGATTGACTGTTTAATATTATTTTACAGTGAATTCAAGTAGGGTTTTTGCAGAACTAGATTCAATTTCACTTTTCCACTATGGCTGAGCTGTGCCACTATAAACTACAAAAGGACACATTTTGTTGCACTGTCCACGCTCCAGTGACAGCAGAAAGTCAAATCTCTGGACAGCACAAACAGCCAGTGATGCCAAAGTCACAAATAAATTTATAAGCGCGGCTGACATCGCATTCCTGCCCTCAATATTTGAAAACAAAATCTCTCCCAAGAGAGGTTAAAACGCAATATCCACAGCAAAAATACCAGGTGCATCTCCAAAATCAAATCCCTCGCTCTTCCACAAACTACCCAGCAGTTTTATCATGGCCTGCCGACTGAACGAATGCCAAAGAAACTAAATAACAGGATCAAATAACAGCCTTGTCTGGAGAACAAACTGAAAGTGCAATGCAAGTACATCATTTGGAAGTGCTGCAAGATAAAATTCCTAATGGAATAAATATTTAAATATTTAACATATTGTGCCTGCATCAAGCTGAACAACTTTAGCTTGGGAGGACATTATCTGAATTCTTATAATGATTTCTGGTTGTTTAAAAAGCCTCCCAAACGATCCTTAAAGCCTCAGTGGTCTACAGCAGACTGAGCGCAACCTCAAGTCTCAAAGTGACAGTAATGAGACACAGCTCAGTGCTCAAAGACGACTTCAACTGACCAGACTTGCTAAGAGCAGGGCATGAGCACACCCTTATCACCACTGATGAAGTCTGATCATGAGCTCGCACACACACTCCACTTCCCTTCGCTTATTCACTCGCTTCATTATATCAAGTTTTTGCCAGGATCAAAGCCCAACTGATACTTGGAGAAAATAAGAGAAGTTCAATTCAATTTGTTTATAACGAATACTATAGGCAAACTAATTAAACTTCCTGTAATAAAGAGTTACGTTCAATATCCAAAAGCAAATCCACTGATTTGATTGTTTGAGGAAGCTGCATATATATGAACAGTAATGTCTGGGTTATTATTAGAAGACATGCTCCACCCAGAGGTTCAGTAAGAAACATGCACTTTTTATTTACTCAGTACCTCCGCTTTCTTAACAGCAAAAGGACGAGGCTTTGGGATGAACCCTGCAGGAGGAGCCAAAGGATCCGACTTTGGGACAGGGATAAATCCTGGAGGTCTTGCCAAGGGATTCTGTTTTGGAGGAACTGGACTAGATTTTTTAGCAGGGATGAAACCAGGTGGAGGAGTCAGCGGATTCTGTTTGGGAGCAGGAATGAAACCAGCAGGTGGGGCCAAAGGGTCTGGTTTTGGTGGAGGAATGAAACCGGCTGGAGGAGTGAGGGGGTTGGGCTTTGGTGATGCAGGATTTGGAGCTGTTACGGTGGGCGCAGATGCAGCTTCTTCTGGTTTTTCCACAGTAGGTTTCTCCTCTTCCTCCATCTTTCCTCTCTCCTCTTCTTGCTTCAAGTCTTCTTTCACATCTTCTTTGCGGTCTTGGGTGCGGGTTCGAGGCCGGTGTTCTTTGGTTCTGCCTCTGCCCATTAGACTGGCCAGGCCCATGGAAATATCATCCTTGTCCCCCCCAGTAGCTCTGGCTTTACTGGGGACCGAGTCGGTAGCAGGAGCAGAAACGGAGGGCTGGTTCTGCTCTTCCATCCCAGCAGGAACCACCCGTCTAACAACTCTTCTCACAACCCTCACCACCTTTTTGCCGCTCTGCTCCTCTCCTGGATTGTCTGGACCTCCCATAGCAACGTTACTACCGGACTCTTCAGCTGATGTAGCAGTTGGCTGTGGGCGGCTTCCTGTGTCGTGATCGGGTTTAGTGTCTGTCTGAGGCTGACTACTATCTACATCAGGCTGAATATAAACAAAGCAAGGTAGAAAACAGTGTAGATTATTCTAATGGCTGACACAGATAAACTGTCAAAGATATCAGCTACAGGTTCTGAGCTACAGGATTATTCTGAAATGGATTTCTATACATTGTGCATCTAATCTAGTATATGCCATTTTATATGCCATTTATTTCAACATATTCAATTAATTTAGCCTTCAAGCTTTAAAAAAAAAATAATAATAATAATCACTGACTCCCATGTTGTGCCTGATTAGGTTTCATTCAAACATTATCCCTGAGGAGTCTTTCAGCATGAGTTGTTCTATGAAGCAATGTTTTGTTTGTAGCATGCACATGCACAAGGTATCCACATCCTGCTATTGTTGGCATGCAATAGTGGTAGCATAAGAGCTAATGTGGATTTGAGCTATTCATGATTTAATATAATACAAAAACTGGAGGGGGTTGTCCTAGGCACGTTTGTTAGGCTTTTTACGATACAGACTATGCATTTAGGTGGCAAACAATGAAGATGAACATAAAACGAGAGCTCTTCAGGACACCTTTAGGATGATGTCTTTTAGTCTTTAGACCTCTTTTAGTTTTAAAATGTTAATTTATCAGTGTTCACGTATGGACTGAAAGTGGACACAATAAGTGATAGTTCATTAAGACAATTAACTGTGAGACAATGTTATTAAACTCATGCTGAGACCATGTTCTCTACTCACTGCTGACCCTGAGAATACTAAATATCATCTTGAGTCCCATCAACCTGCACTTTATGTTCAACATGTGTCAGCTAAGCAATGGTCTAAATTAGACTTTTGACTAACAAGAAATCACAGAAATGATTAGTAACCAAGTCTGTTTCAGCACACAAATACACAAAAACTGCCCCAAACCATGCACCTGAAAAATCACTTACATTTGGTTTGTTCTCAACTTTAACCTACACAAGAGGAAGCAACACAAATAAAATCAAACCACACATTTAAACCAAAGTGTTCTCTTTTAACAAAAAAGGAATATTTAACAAATTTAATGAGCAACAACAAGCACATGTGAAGTGATAGGTATAAAACACAGAACCAAGACTTCCCTTTTGCTCCCAGAAAGAAAAGCGTGATTTGTACGCCATGGTGATAGGCCAGAAGTCATGGATTAAGCTGGACGATGTGGAGAATAAATGTATGGAATGATGAGAGAGAAAGGAAGAGAATGCCACAGAGAAGAGGATGTACTGTGCTGAGTGATGAAGAATGGGAATTTGGACGAGAACAGTGGAATACTGTGAATTTGTGTTCTGGTCATACACCAACGAAGCAGTGGGACCATGCAGCACTGAGGATAGAACACATAGACAACATGATGAAATGAAAGGTTGGCTTTCCTTAAACTGCAAGACACAAGTGGAAAACATGAACATAAAGATCAACAACAAGACATACACACTGCAAACAGGAATACAAGTCTGTACCTCCAGTTATGTGTTTTAGTGTTATTTATTGTATGTGGTCATCGTTCTCTGCTACTATGTATGAAGAAGTTCACTCAAATGGCTACATACAATAATGGACATCTGTTCCTCTTGCAGGTGTGACACAAAATCAGTCAGGAAACCAATGACTTGCACACTACAGAAATAGGCTTTGCCAACAAGAAAACACAGTGAGACGCCAGGCAAATAAATGACGAATCGACCAAATGAATGAGTCAAACATATCTGAAACTTTCACACTTTGACATCACTATATTTAGTGACCACAAACAGATACTACTTAACTTCACAACTTTTTAAACCAAAACGTTTACCTATTTAGAATAACACAGCAAAAAGTAGTGGCACAGCAACATGTTTCACCATCTCTGGCTGTGTTTCATCAGAGTCCACTCCTATAAATAGTTTCAGCAGCAAAGAGGCCATTCTGAGACGCCAGCAGAGCCCTAATGGAACTGCTAAGCAGAGCATGTACACCCTGAGCCGATCTCTCTACTCGCCACACACACAAAGTACACCAGAGGCCTGAGCCCATTACCTTCTCTCTGGGCCTGGTTAACCTTCCAATCTTCACTCTGTCACAAGAGGAGTGCAGTCAGGGCCAAGGTAGGGTAAGACCTGGGTCTGCTAAGACCGCACACTCACTAGCCCTGAGAGAGAGAGAGAGAGAAAAGGGGGCAACCACAAGGGTGGGGTTACAGTCAGCCCAGCACAGTAAAGCTGTGGTCTGAGGAGTGGAGGGGGCTAATCTGAGGGGGGCCGGGCAGAGAGACAGAAAAGCGACAGCTGCTGAAACACAGAGGGGCTATAAATAGAATTTGCACAACTACATCAACTGCCACTGCCACCTTTCCCTGCCACTCTCCTCTACTGGTGACAGAGTATCAGACAAGGAGTACCCCTCGTGAGGTGACATGCTGATATACACCAATGAGGCACAGCGTTAACCTCCAAAACAGTTGTGACTCTTTAGAGAATGGACATGGGCCTTCTGAGGGTGCCCTGTGATGTCTAGCAACAGAATGTTGTTAGTGGAGACTTCGGGGGAGGGACCTCTGTGGACCAGACTTGTGCCAGTGCATTCCACAGATAGTTGATCAGTTTGGGATCTAGTGAATTTGGAGGCCAGGTCAACACCTTGAGTTGTGTTTCATGTTTTTGGAGTTGTTCCTAAACTGTTTGTGTGTGTGTATCTGTGTTAGGCTCAACATAGATTAACACTGCACTGAAAAGTGTATGCATACAGGTGGATCTGTTCACCGAAGCCATAGATCTTTAACATGTGTGAAAGGCATGTTCTTCACTGTACCTTTCACACCACAAGAGGGCGCTGTAAACCAATGCATTGGCTGTGGTACTTTCAGAAAGCTATGCTTGGGCACACTACTGACCTAAATTCACGACTTTTCTGTTGTTCAATGGCAAACCATAATAAGAGTGTAAGAGTGCAGAAACCACAAATAACATCCATTTCATGCTGAGCTATACTCAATGGTACAACTGAGACACATACCAATGAGATACAATTTAAATAGAGTTATTTATAGAATAACCCTAACAATCCAAACAGCATTCTTGACATCCTAAAACAAAAGATCTGTTGAAACTGTGTTGCTGTAAAACCAGTTTGGCAAAAACAGAAAAGGCTGAGTTGCCTGGCGGAAGGCATTCAGCTTGCAGGTGCCATGGAGCGAATCAGACAAGGGAAACGCGGAAATGAAGCAACAGGCTTGACTGGGCAGGGATGAGCTAATCCAATCTCGTCACATTCTTTCCCTATTCATAGACTGAAGCAGTTTCAGTAATCAAATGGCCAGTTAGTTAAGTGCAGGGTATGAAATGACAGCGATTGTTTCATTTGAGCTACATTGTCTAGTTTCCAGAAGTTAACTGCAATGTCAACTAATGTGGAAAAAGTAGAGCCTCCCTGTAAAAGTCTCTGAACGGTTATAGAGAGATTTCTTTCTCATGCTCAGCTCACGTTTGCAAGATCTAGTCAAACACACAGCCTGCCTGGTCTATCTAGCACAGACCGCTAATCCCCAGAGTCTGTTACTGGGACACAGCAATGTGTCGACTGTTTGTCTACACGTGGTTGGTGTAGACCAAAGATTAAGGACTCTATACACCATAGTCCCGGATGACTCTGACCCAGTTAAATCCTTCCATACTATGAAATCTGCCTGAGTCATGTTATAAATTGTGAGTTCATTGAATACCATATTCTTATAATTATAACATGCACATTATAGAAAACTAATCTTGAAGCATCAAGCACCATTTTAGTTGTTTCATTATAAATTAAACTTGGACTTTCCTGAAAGAAGCCAAATTAAAATTCAATCAGAAATCCCATGAGACATTTGTCCTGTATCCATGTCTTTTTAAATTTGAAGCAGAAATGAATCAGGGGTCATCACTCTCTCAAAAATTCCAGCATGTGACCCAGAATTTAATCAGTAACAGCAGATAGGCCTTAAAATCAGAACTTCCTTCTGAAAGTAGGCCATGGGAACAAGTAAGAGAAGGTGGGATCTCACATGTAGTAGGAAGCTACGATGGTCTCATATACTGTTAACCTTCTAATTCAACTAACTGCACACTGCATTTACCTGTTGATTTACACTGACCACAAGTTTATCTGTCATTACATTCAAAATCTAATTTAATTTTCTCATAGCAACACCAATATAAGTGTACAAAACAAATAATAATGCTCAGTATGTCTGCTCTCACTCACACCTAATAAGGTAAAGGGGCGTCTGACAAGTGTGTATTTGCCATTTGGTGACAGTGACACACCCAAGAATGTCAAATATCTTTCTTGAAATGTCAAGCTGTAGTCAAAAGAGTCGCGCTTTTGTCCTTGTTTGTGCCCTGCCACGAATCTATAACTAAACAAAGCTTCATCCTATAGAGAACTCCCCTTATTTCTAATCCACAACTGTGCTAATACGCTCTACAGTAGCATCTAAAGCACTGGAAATGGAGATGATGTAATGTTTCAATGAACAGCTTGGAGAGGAGATTAGACCATTTGCTAATTTTCAAACAGCTCCAAACTGCCCGTGGATTGCAGAAAGATAGAAAACGCAAGGGAGGAGAGATAAGTGACACAGGGATATTAGATGAAACATTTGGTTCGGTAACATCAGGTCAGCCGTAGGCCACATGGAGGCTCTCAGTTTTATTAAATGTAAAATGAGCTCCAGAAACCACAGTACATAATGAAAATATTCAACCAAAAAGGAGAAAGGTTTTTTTTTGTTGTTTGCTTTTTGTAGAAATATAGTTGATAAGCTTTAATTGATTTTCAAATAATTTACTGCCTAGAGACTATATGTCTATACCAACTCTCCCA
This sequence comes from Planiliza haematocheilus, assembly GCA_005024645.1. Classification (NCBI taxonomy): domain Eukaryota; kingdom Metazoa; phylum Chordata; class Actinopteri; order Mugiliformes; family Mugilidae; genus Planiliza; species Planiliza haematocheilus. The sequence goes on along the minus strand of SRSE01000276.1, from coordinate 3,393,704 downwards.
AGACATATTGTTCTGTTTGTGCATTACAGTGAAGTTGGCATTTCGGATATAAAATGTCATCACTTTGACGCATTTGTGTGAAATCTTGACAGAAGTAAAGAAGGCATTCCTGAGTTATTGGCAAAAATGTGCTTTGTGAGTGACCTTTGACCTCCGACGCCTTAAAATGTAATCAGTGTTTATTCTTGAGTCTGAGTGAATGTTTGCACCAAATTTCAAGAAATCCCCTTGTGGCACAAGTACAGATGGACATACAAACCTATGGAGAAATGTACAAATTTCAACAAATTACAATATTTAGCAACACAGGAAAACAGATTATGGTACACAGAATTTTAGGGGCATTTAACGTTAGCCAGCTTTTTAAGTATCATCTGTAATTACATCATTGACCCTCACTTCAAGTCTGAACAAAGACAGTAAGCAGATGGACCTACTTGCACAGTATGCACCTGCTCATATGCAGTGCAGCATGCCTGTCCTATATAACGTGAACAGATATATGGTGTGAGAACTTATGTTAGATCCCCAGGATAAATCAGTGTTCCAGATGTTGCCACCCAGACCAATTTCAATTGATCTTAGCGTTTGTCATCATTCTCCAGATCTTTACTCTGTTTTGTACAACAGTAGCAGTCCTCCAGGGGACAAAATGTACTCAGCAGTGCATACATGCAGTCGTTTCATCTGAATGCAAAATAAACACATGTAAAGTTCTTCCTCCCTCACTGACCTTTGAACAGCAGTTATGCAAGTCTTTTAAAACACATTTAATTTGGTGAGATCTTTTTTTTCCTGGCATCTGGACAGATTTGTGTGTAAAGGTGAGGGGCATTTTAATAAAACAAACTTTCTGAAACTATTGTAATCAGAATCTATACAATAAAAAGAGAAAAAAAACAACAACAGACAGCAGAGTGCGGGAGAGCAGGTGTTAAGTCGATACCAATCCTGAGCTGTTTTTGTGCGGTAACAGGCTTATCATTATTGTATTCTCACTGCAGTCACAAAGATCTGCGCTGGTTGCTCGGCAACATCACAGTAATGACAGGACTCCACAAAGTCAATGCACCTAAAAACCAGGCTAGCCACTTCTCCAGGCTCAGTTCTTATGCTAAGCTAAGCTAATCATCTCCAGACCTCATCTTATACTGTACTCATGTCAAACAAAATAAACATGTCACAAAAAGACTATTCCTTTAAACGCATTCAACTTGATGTTCAAGCTTCACATATGGTGCTCAATTGTGTTGCAGAGCTCTCAATCTAGAATCCAGATCTTATTATAACAAGCTATAAATAGTGCTGTAGGTTCTGGGTCAGTCTCACATGCACTTTTTCTCCTTTTTCAAAGGGCCTGTCTCATAATGATCATCAAGATTAGTTGAATGTAGGACAAAGCAAGACAGGGAGACGCGCATCTCCTCTAGAGGAGTAAATGGATCCAGTCTGTGGCTGTGTACGCATTGATGCCCACAGTTCCATCTGATGTAACCCCCTTGATTACACAAAACACACACATTAGTCAGTAGGTCAGTCCTTCTATTGTCATTTCATACTGTATGATTCTGAATCAATTTGATCTTGACAACTGGCCCAATCTGGTGCTGTCAAAAGGAATCTACTTTAATGACTGAAGCAGCCGTCTCATTGTTTAATTTCATGTATCTCACAACATACTATACCTTAGGGAAGGCTGTTTAATTGGCAAAAATGTTTCCGTCATTTCCTAAAATTCAGTGATAGCTACCTCTATTCCACTGTTTTGGATTTTAAATTAAATTTAAACCACTCTGACATTTTATTTCCATGTATCCTTAAAGATAACACAACAGCAGCGCCCAACAGTATTATTGATGCACCTTGAACGACCACCATCTAAATCACTACTGCTACAAAATCAAACAACAAAAGATTAAAATTCAGGTGTTTGTTGTGCCAGCTAATAAAGAGTTTAACTTGATGCTCTTCTACTTGTTGCACATGATTATCAGAGTGAAAAGAACTGAATGGGCAGCCAGCCAAGTCTTACAAGACCATATGGCCATGGGCCGCGGCGGCGTTTGGGCCGTTGTTTCCTTCAGCGTCCCATTGTTTGGTGTCAAAGGACTGGAGGGGGAGGGAGGGGGATTATATGTACACCAGAACACATTCTCTCTTTCAAAACACACACACATAGACACTCCCCCATACGTACAAGCACAAAATCACATTACCAGCGTCATTGAAGTTCCACCCATAATCCAGACATCTTTAATCCACTATGTGTGGATGCGAAACCTCATACTTAGGAGAAAGAAATAACAAAATAAGAAATAAAACTGTTTCTAGTGATTTCAGGAGGTGATCACTTTAACCCCAATTTTAGATTTATTTAAAACAACAAATCCAGAAGCACCAGAATATAAACTCTGTTTAAATGCAAATAAGGAGAATTATGTCAAATATTCCAATAAGCAAAACAAAATCATAGCCAAAAAGATGAATTTTGTGACGTAGATTCCTTTTGGTATGAAGAGAGAAAGAATAAAAGCAGATTTTTCAGTGAGTTACACAGTTATTCACAGGGTAGACTAGGCAAGATTCAACAGTACTACTTACATCAAAGGCGTCTTTGTGCAGGCCTTGAGTGGTCCTCAGCCAGCTGCGGTTCAACTCACTCAGCTCCAAAATCGTCTGCACCTTAAGTCGGACCAACTCCCCAGACTTGCGAATCATCTCAACTATTTCATCCCTGCTTTTGTTCTCCACATTGATCCCATTGATTTCCATTAGTCTGTCTCCTGGCACCAGCCCCAGAGCCCGGTCCTTGGTCCCAGCCCCTGGTTCGGCGAAGTGTACCACATGCCGGCACACTCCTCCATCGGGCTTCCTGTCTAGCATGGTGGTCCTCCGCAAAGAGAAGCCAAAATCCCCAGTGTTGCGCCTCTGTACCTCCAGTTCTCTTGGGTGTGGTTTTGGTGGAGCAACAAGCATAGGCAACTGTAGGTCTGCGCCAGGGAACGTCTTCTCAACCAACTCAGGAATGTCAACCACAACATTGCCTTCTGGATTGGGACAGGGCTTTGAAATAGATGTATTCCATTTCTGCCCAGGAAGAGTTGAAGCTTCCAAAGCAAGGCCCCCTTTACTGCTCTGGGAAAATGTTACTTGTTTCTTGTCCACCACCGAATTTGGCTTGACCAATTCCCCAAACTTAGCTGCTCTCTCCTTTACAGAGTTGCGATGATGTTCCAGTTCATTTCCCTTCACATCTTCTCCAGCGGAACCTCCACTTAATTGGCCTTGCTCCTGGGTGTTGTGACGATGCTCAGCCTCCAGGTCTGACACGGATAGCTCTGTGTTGCTAGGCACCTTAATTGGAATAGGGCTAGAGATCTCCAGCTTGCTCCTGGAGTTCCTCTTGGAGCTCCCTCGATGCAGTTGGAAGAAGCCTCTACGAATGCTCATCTCTTCTAGGCTCTTTAACTCTGCCTGGGACATACGTTCCTTCTTATCCTTCTTGTCTTTCTTTTCCTTCTTGCCCAAGTCCTTCTCCTTCTCCTTGTCTTTCTTGATTAAATGAAACATGCTTGATTTTTTTTGTTATTTACCAGTGTGATTTCACATATGCTATTACAAGATGGTCTCATGAATGTAGCTGAAAGCTTCTATGGGCACAGACACCTTGTAATGTCATCTGTAGGGAGAGGTACAGAAAAATAGAAAGTGAAAACTTTAACACATGACGGAATACAACAGCTTGGTGTGAAAACACATCGAAAACACAAGTCGATTGTTAACCAATCTTATCTAATACCATGCGTCTGGAATATACACTGTTTATACAAATATCTATGCAAAATATCTGTCTATGTTTGAACCATAATTTGCTTACTTATATATTACAATATTTCGCCCTTTTATTTACAGCACTGATCTTAAGTTAGTTTTGATTAAGTTCTTGTGTCGGAATCAGCATTTATCTCCAGATCTTAGGGTTAGAAAACAGGTAGTGCATGTTACCGTGTCATGACATTTCTTCTCTGCTTGCACTCGTCATCATTACATCACCTTACATTTAAAGTGTCAATACACAAATCTGTTGACAATCGCTAGAAAGGTTCATGTGCTGTAACAGATTTGGCCTCATCTATGCCTTCTCTAGTCTCATCAAACGAACTGGCCAACAAATATGCAGCCCACTATAGACTTGGAGTTCATTCTCTCAGTCACACACACTGACACATCTGTGCCACATTACACCTGAAGGTGCCCTACATACTGAGAGGCTACTCAAATGTTCAGAATACAGTGATGGAGAACAAGATTCTCCAATCAAACAGAATGCACACACAGCCAGCAACCGTGCTTTGTTATTGACATCACATAAACACTCAATTCGCACTTAATCCACACCTAATCACATCTCCTAGGGTCAGACAGGCAGTGAAATACACGACAGCAACTACAACATTACAGCATTTTCCAGTTTACTGAATGCTCTCATTACACTTTTGTTATAGAGAAGGCGAGTTGTGAATAGCTTTGCATTACTTACTGTACACTCAACTAGGTTGTCGCTACGACAAGTACTCGGCTTGGCCATAATGCTCTCCCTTTAAGCTGCTTTGCCCTCATTCTTTAGCACCGGTGCCTTTCAGTGTAAAAAAAAATGTCATTCATAAAAATAAAAAATAAAAAATAACAGAGAGTAGATGCTGTCAGAAGGTATGATAATTACCTACCCGGAACTGGTCACCGTTCCTGCCATACTAGAAGTTTTCGGCATTTTCTTCCATGGAATTGACAGCAGGTGCGAGTACTTGTGCTGCTTTCAAATGCAGGCTGTCGCCTCTGACTTCTGATTGCTGTGGTGGGACGGCAACACACACGCAGGCAACTCAACACGTCTTTGTGATTTTAATTTAAAAACCAATGTGTTTTACTTTTACAAAGTGCTACAGCAGAAGTATAAACCATGATTAAATCAACTCTTTCAAAAGAAGCTTGATAATATATGTATATACATTTGGATGAAAACTATAAGCCTTAGACTAAAGTAATCTATGTCTTCATTGTCAAGAGTTAAAATGTTATTCATCTTTAAATGTCAAAAGGCGTCCTAAATGTAGCCTTGTACAATAGTATTTGAGGCCTACATGTATAAACGGCTCGAAATTTCTTAATTCCAACAGCACCTAAAGGCTGCGCCGGTGTACACTGGGCAGCAGTGACCCCTCCTGGTCTTTTGGTTTACTAGAAACAATGAGGCTGTACAGAGTAACCTGACAAAACTCAAACATGCCAAAATTTCCAAAGATTTGTTTAAACATTGTTGGGCCTGTTAATTTTGCCTTTCTATAAAAGATTAAATGTCATTCTTTGCGTTCTTTTGTTTTATGCTACTAGCACCGGATGATGTCTCCCAAGATTTTGCAATTTCTGTAACTTGGATGTAGCATTAAAACAGTCTTCAAAACTTATCATATTAGCTGCCAAGCTAGACAGCAAGAACATTGTTTAGTTATTTCTGACTGCAACACAGAAAATCAAGATGTTCTTTTACTGCACATGCAGTGTACAAGTTACACTCCCCCTACTTCACATACATTTGGTTTGTAGCGTCATAATTTAAGGACAAGAAGAATTAGACCAACATGCAGAGGTTTAAACCAAATCAGAATAAGAGACCTTGTGCATTTTTTTAACAGGCCAATTACTGTATGTAAGAAGGTCACCGTTAGGCTTCAAACATCATGGTCAGGTGATGTTTCAACATCATCTGGCCATTTACAAAGGATACTTTATAGCCATTGTTGCATAGCATTGAGTAGTAGTGTGAATGAACGGCAGAAAATACACTGACACAGTTTCCCAAAATGCTACACTACATTTTACATCGGTGCTGGCCTCTAATCTATTTTTGATGATATCCTTTCTAAATCATTACATGAGAGTGCTAGTTAAAGCTAAGCAAATGTACACAACTGAAATTGTGTTGAGAAACAAATACACTGAATGTGTCACTGTTTCCCTGAAACTGTATGAGATGTCACAGACCTTTTAATAACTACTTTATAGCTTTCTTAAACAAACCAGTTTTGAAAAAATACTATTTTGGGATACACAACTGCAGTCAAATGTGAGAAAAAAAGAATGTACAAAAATTTAAAGCCACGATTTTTTGCCTCTTCCTATTTTGGAAATATTGTACAGTCTAGTTTTGGTGCGATCTTTGTCATCTGAATTCCTCTTCGAAGTGCACTCCAACGTAGAGTCTGTCTCAAAGGAGATGGCCTGGTTTGGCATGCCTCCACTCCTGTCCAGGGACACCATAGAGGTGGTCTGCAGGACAACCCTTCCAGTTAGAGAGTGTTTGAGCTCAAGCAACAGTGGGTTGCTGTCAGAATATAATTCCACCTGATGAATCCGGTCTCTGTCTGGCTTACAGCATGTACAGCATGCAGAGAGTAGCACTCTGAATATGTAAATCCATCCCAAGTAATGCAGCTCCACAATGTTCAAGACGAAGCAGCCCAGACTGACACTGAACATGAAGTTGAGGAAGATGGTCTTCTCCGTTGCTCGAGACACAAAGCAGTCGGTTCTGTTTGGACAGGGGTAGGTCTCACAGCGAAACAGGTGGGGAACTTCAAATCCAAACAGGTAATACTGCCCAATGAGGAAGATTATCTCCATGATGGAGCGCAGCAGAACATGTATGATGTAGATAAGGAGTACTTGACTGGAGAGTTGGGTTGGATCCTTTCCTACCTCATTTGTTTGCTCTTCCAGCTGGCTCTTCTCCTCACACTCGCCTTCATGTGAGCTCCAGTTCTCATTGTTATAGGTGGTGTCATAATGGCTGCCGGCCTCCAGCGCTGCCTCTTTTTCTGCTCCCACATGATTGTCTCTTTCAGGCAAAAGTGACGACCTGGGTTCCATTTCCACCTTCTTGACCTCTAAGTTTTCATTCTTGGTAATTTTTTGCAAGACATAGACGATGTAGAAAATGGATGGTGTGGAGACAAGAACAATCTGAAAGACCCAAAAGCGCAAGTGTGAGACAGGAGCAAACGTGTCATAGCAGACATTGTTGCACCCAGGCTGTAGGGTGTTGCAGGTGAACTTGGACTGCTCATCACTGTAGACAGCGTCTCCCACCAGGGCCACGAGCAAGATGCGGAAGATGAGCAGCATTGTCAGCCATATCTTTCCAATAACTGTGGAGTGGTTCTGCACTTCTGTTAGGAAGCGGCCAAGAATGGACCAGTCCCCCATTTCTGTTGGTACAAAGTGAATAGGTGAAACACTATTTAGCCAAGCAGAATGCTTTTGAATAGGTCGCTCTTAACAGATGCTGGCGTTATGAGACATGGAAAAGTCATAGGATGCACACATTCAAATATTAAGTAGATTTAAATAGTGGCCTGGAAATTCTCCATAAAAGTAAAAACCATGAAATGAAATGAAATGAAATGATAATCCGTGTGTCACAGACTGGTATGACTTTCAGTGTAATTTTTCACAGGGATCTTTCAGATGGATAAATTCCTTTTTTGTTAATTTTATAAGCTTTCAGTTAAGAGAAGTACCAGTTTCTAAGAATCACGAAAAGGTTAATTACATTCAAGGAGAAACCTTTTAAAATTATTGTGTTTATAAATTTATTGTCAGATGAACACATAAGCTAAGCACACTATGAACTACCCAATGATTCCTGGAGAAACTGATCAGCATATCGTCTTGTTTGTAGTAAAACGCATTATCAGCTTCTGTTACGATTGTTTTCTACTGCCCTGGAGGAACTTACCTTTGGAGAATCTGAGTCTTTCTTATCCAAAGCAGGGAAATATCAGAGGAAGCAATCCGCATAACTGAGTTTTCAAGAGCAGCCTGTTGCTGGACGTTATCGTGTCTTTTGAGCTGGATAAGGGAAGAATGGGCTGACCACACATATTCCCCAACTCTAACTGAAACGTTCATTGCACTGTATGTGAATAAAGGCTTTCAATGTACAGTGGGACAAAGATTGAAATGTACAATGGGGGCACCTTCGCTGAGCGGCCATTCACCAACGAGCAGAGAGTTCAAAGAACGTACTGGAAAGAGTGTGCACAATACTGATTCATGCTCAGATCTGTACACACTTTAACTTTAGAGCTCAAACGGAAGTCTTGTTTAGCGGGAGATGTTAATACTTTGGTATACGAGGACAATTTATTAAAGAGTCCCGATTGCATACTAAATCAGATTTCTTTATTTTTGATGGTGGTGTGAAGAATTAACTGCAACTTTTCACCTTTTTAAACTTGTTGTTGTCTGTTGCTGCCATCTAAATGCCATTGCTTTTATTGACACGTAGGTTGTTATCTTTATGTAGCACACTTACTAATGTGGCTATTTTTTTGATGAATAAGTTCATTTATTAGCATTATGTGGAATGAGAAAAGGACACATGGAGTGATAACTCTAGCTGAACTTTAATAAATGATGCAGCAATACCAAACAATGATAAGTGTCTTGTTATTTGAGCTTGAAGGACACCCCTGGGTTATTATGAAGGTCATCTGGCATCACCCTCTGTTCTTGTAACTTCAGAGGCTCTCTAGTTTTTTTTTTTTTTTTTACTTGGCTTGCTTTGAAGTATCATTTGACCACAGAGAGGAATCTTGTATTCCAAATATCGTCTGCCTTAATCAACTAAGAATTACTACGCTACAATGGAGCAGTCATTAGTCCACTCAACTGATATTGGCCTAAAAATAGAGTACATCTTGTTTTCAATAATCAAATGTCTAAACTACGGATAAATACAACTTCTGTGTTACATATGCAAAGTACCAGCATAATACAATGAGGCTATTATTGCTCACCTATGTAACCATGACAGTCACCATCCTCTATGATGGTGTAGTCTCCTATATGTATATGTTCATCATCAGTAGTACAGTTTAATGATGAATTGCAACGTTAAGGACACTTTTCTGATTCAGAAACTGAACTAAATAAACATTATGTTTTGCACCGTGAAAGTAGTAATTCATATTTTCTAATCATGTACTTATTGTATACATAATCAGCAGCTTTAATGTGCAAGTCAATAATAATCTTAATAGACAACATTACCAACAATTTAGTGATCCACAGGGCTCCATTGTCACCTAAATGGGTGAGGCTTTTCATTATCCCATGGGGTTTGCCTAGATAAATACAAAATCATCAAATTCTGCACGAAATAGGCATGTAAGACAAGTAAAACATTTTTAATCTCGGTTTATATTATACAAGTGGTGTATTCTCAGCACAGGATTAGATCGAATGTGTGTTATTTTGGGTCCACTGCGGACAATTCGTGCAGTTTATGGACTCTGTCGTTTTCATTCAACCCTATCCCATGAATGAAAATAAACAGCTACGCACGCAATGTATTTATTCGTCTGTTTTAGCTGAAAACTCAGTGTGGATGAGACGAAAGGTCAAATGGTAATTATGCAAACCATCCGGTTATAGATATTTTTTCCTGTTTCAAAAACGGATGGAATGTTACTGAAACACAATCATATCCCGACCACATGCGACAATCTAATATAACAAATGCCCCTCACAGCGTCAGTGAAAAACCATCCAGAGGGGTGTTTTAGAAATCCAGCAACGCCAGATTACTTCTGCAACTGGATAGAAGCGATTTATAAATTATCTCGCCAATGTGTTTAAAGGTATATTTTATGTCGCCATTCTTTATTCGTTCGTTTGTGTTCTAGGAGTCATATAAAAACGAGTATACGAGTATATTTTTTCAAACACTAGATTTAACACCGCCCGCCAAATGCTGAGGAAAGTGGTTCAGCCCTCGAGGTTACCGGAAGTTGTTTCAGCTGCCATGTTTGGTTGCTTTGTTGTAGGCTTCTACTAGGTTTCCTACAGAATTAGTAAGTGTGGAAATGGAGCCGAGCTGGAGTACGTTTCTTTTTCAAGTAAGTTGACTCTTTGGGAGGGAAACTGGGATAGCTCGTAAAACAACCGTAGGAATGCTTCGTATCGGATATTTTAGCGGTAAATCTAGTTTTTGAACGAGTAACACCAAGAACAAGTAACCAAGCAAAACAATGGTATATGAATCCAGGCTTCCAGCTGTGAGGCTTGGGAATGACGCTAGAACAAAAAAATCAAATCTCTTCAACCTCAGTTTGAAAATGCGGCTTGTTTTCTCTTTTACGAATATATCGCATATTTACGGTGAACAGTTCGACCGCGTTGGGGATTTTTAAGTTTGTGTGCGCAGTCGAAGCCAGCTAAACATGCGGGATCATTTGAAGTAAAGCTGGAGACGCCACTGCACCGTTACAATCGAGACAGACCTGTTTTTTTCTTTGACTGAGGGCTTTGATCAGACGCCGTGGGAGATGTAACGCCGGCGAAGATTTGCAATGTAGCGCGGATAATTCCGCAGATATATATTTTAAAAGTGGATGGTGTTAGAAAACGTCGGTTCAGTGAACACATAGGATTTCAGTCGCTGAGATTTACTAACGGCGATTCCCAAGTCCGCGGTGAACTTTCCGCTTGTTTCAGCCGGTTCGTCAGTAACTAGCCAAGTGGCTAACGATGTTTAGGCTGCATTCATTACACTCGCTTGCTAATTTAGCTTAATGTGGGCGAGGCGGCCGTGGTGAGATTGCAAAACTAACGTAACACGACTCTATAACCAGTGCTGTAAAGCTCACTGTATATTAACTAGCTATTTATTCTTGTGACCGTGGTGGAAAGGAATTCAAACTATGCACACAACACAAGCTAACGCTAGCAGCGAAGGAGCAGATTTGAAATTAGCAACGACATTACGCAATTTATAAACCATTTTCTGCCAGAAAGTGTGTGCTGCTGTTGCGAGTGATCTGCCGCGGTTTAGTGAATTTCACGGTGTGCTAAGATGGAAGGCTATTGTTCAGTAAAATTAATGATTTTTTTTCTCGTGGCCTTGCTTAGGCTAGAAGACTTGAGCCTCACGAGAACATGAAAAAATATAAAGTTTTTTTTTTCGAAGTGTTATGCAACAACTTGTTTTTATATATTACGTTTGTTTTATTCCAACTCTGTAATTTTGTCCTTTTTTAATACCCCCCATAAATGTCCCATGTATCTGTCTCGTGTCTGTTCCCAAGTCTCGAGATTTTCTGTCTTCTCCAAGTTGTGCTCTCATGTATCTTAGTGCATGTGACAAACTCCTCATATGAAGAACTTCCTTCAGTAAACTTCTGCAGTAGTCCAGTCTTTCCAGAAATGCTTTTTTCTTTTTTTTTCTTCTTTCTTTTTTTGAGGGGAGGTGGGCTTAAAAATCTGCACCCTCAAATGTTCCCATTTCTTATATGCTAAATTTAATAATTTAGGGCATCCTCATGAAGCCAGGTGCAGTTTTTGTAGTAGGATATTTATTTCAAATGTTGTGGCCCACTTGGTTATTTTGTATCACGAGTCATCTACTGCACTCCATATCAAGTAAATAAGTTAATAACATGGAGACACTGGAAGTAAGTTAGAACAATGATCCTTAGGAACTGACATTTCTCATTTTAAAATTCATAAACGCTAATATTACTCTAAAGGGAACAAAAGTTGAAAACAATACAAGTCGTGCAGTGCTTTTTTTCTATGAAAACTTAAGTTACATATGGCAGCCTTTCATATGCATCATGGTTTTGTTTTTTGCAGCATGTGTAACATTTTGTTCTGCTGTCAAAGAGTGATCACTTACTCACATCTGTGAGCGCCATTTCTTCGCAGATGGACAGTGTCGTTTGTTGTGCAGTATCTGGCCTGTAGCCAGGAGCCCTGCGTGTATTATGTACCTCACACTGTTACAGTGTCAATCTCATGTTAATCAGTGTGCAGTTATCATTCGGGGCAGTTAATGCAAGAATGTAAAGAACCATACTTCATTTAGATGCCATAAAAACACATGCTTTTCTCTCTCTTTCTCTCCCTCTCTATTTTTTATTTTTATTTTATTTTTTACTTAAGGAGGTGTCATTCAAAATGTGCATTAAATGGAGTTTAAGATGATGTTTGAATAACTTTGTGGAGTTTCTTAATTACACATTGTTTAGAGCAGTTTGGCTGTGGATGTGTAGTGATACGCCAGTAATGCTGACAAGTAACAGGGGAAAAAGTTAGTTGCCCCAAAGTCATAATACAGTCCTTGTGTGCCTGCAACACTATTCTGTGTTTCTGTGGAAACTGCTCAAGCCTTTCTAGGAAAGCACTGTGTAAACCATATTATTAGAACATGCTATATAAAGTGAAAAGGCAGGCAAATTCCTTAGTGTCCTAAAGAAAACAGCATTTGGCCAGTGGACGCACTGAAAATGATCTGTTTCGGAGTCAAAAGATCAACTCATCTTCATATAATGGCCTTAAGCGATACAGCAACACACATATATTTGTGAAAGCTGTTGTTGACTGCTTGCTAGATTTCCCCAACTAGTTATTAGCTTCTGTCTTTCATTTGCTGCCAAACAGATAGCTTACAGTGAATTGATCTTAAACTTCATATTCCTTGAACAGCCTCCTTTTAGATTACACAAACTCAAGTATTTTTGTTCACTTATATTATAAAATAAGTTATACTTTGCCAGAACTTCAGCATAGGCTCCAATCCTCCCATATTATAGACTTCATAAAATACAAAATATATGGAAAAAAATAAGACTCCGCAACCTTTGTGAAATTTAAGCTTAATAGTGCCAATGAGAATAAGTTCAACGTATATTACCTTGCAGCACAAGAAAAAAAAATTGGGGGACTTTGGTGCCCAAACACAGTTTGACTTACCTGACTGTGACGGCTGTTTTCTTGTTGCAGCACAGAGATATTACTCATCAGTAAGGTCATTGTGCTTCAGGCCTTCTTTATTTTGTTCAAATCTATTAGTTTTACGAGATCATGGGGAATTTCCTTTCTTAGGTGAGCAGTTTCATTGTAATCGCAATGCCAAAACAACAGAAATGAAGTTTATGTTGGCTGGCTTACATTTGGTCATACTTGGTTTTTGTCAAACAAAGTACTTTTTATAACATTGATTTTGTGACCACATTGAAGCCTAGCATCTTTTTTCTTTCTCTGTTTTATTCAGTAGTTATTTGTTTTCCAAGGAATTTCATGCCTTGCGGCTTTTAAACCGCAGTATATACATCTAAGGTTTGTGTCTATTCTATGTTCCTTACAGGACGACTTACTATAGGGGCTTTGCATTAAATGCCACTTCTTTCACATGTTGATTTCAGTGTTGTGGGGAGAAAGATGATGTACTAATGTCCTACGTTCTTTTAAATGATGCAGTTCAAACATGGGTAAAATAATGACTATATCAAACCACCCTATAAAACATGTTCTTCTATCTACAAACAAGTCTCTGAACCCTTGCAGTGTTTGTGTTCTTTTACAGGTTATGAAAAAAAAGTAGGAATACCAACATTACAATAGCATGTTTTATAAGATCTTATGTCCCCTCAAACAAGCTGAGTAACAGCCAATGATCTCTGAACTTAAGAGTTAAAGAATAGCCTTGAAAAAAGGCCTTAAACTTGGGCTTACATGCACCAGGAAAAAAAAGTTATTGTTTCTCCTTCTCCTCTGTTTCTTTTCTATGTTATCAGTTACAGTTTTTGTTTTGTTTTTTGTTTAAAAAAAAAAATGGGATTTTGGCAAGCAGCTGTAGAGTGGGACACAAAAGACTGAAGAAAGACAGTGCATAATCTAACTCAGACCATGAGCTCAATTCATGTCTACAGTGGCCCATGGAGCCATCAGGACACTCCCTCCATTTTGATGTTATTTATGAGGGAGCAGCCCCAGTTGTCAGAGCGCATTTGTGTCAAAATGGTCAGAGCTGCATGAAGGCACAGCAGCTTACAGGCCCTGCACCTCTGTATAGAGGCCAGGCTGTCTGCAGTGGCTACGTCTGCTGTTCACAAGCTTCACAAAGAGGGTTCCCGGCTGGTATCCCCCCACCCAAACATAAAGCCCCCCACCCCCCCACCCCTGGTGTGCCAGCGGACGGGTTAGCATTGGCATGATGATGACTAATCCTGGAAGGTGGCAAGTGTAAGCAGGTGCTCAGACAAATAGATGGGTGGGCTTGACGGCATTCTCCACGAGTTCCCAGGTCCCACTGCATATGAGGGAATGATGGCTAGTTTAGCTGAGTAGTGTTTGGATAAACAATGTCCCTGTCTCATGAATAGATGAGCCAAATCAATGAAGATGAGCATACAAAGATCCCCTGCTGAGGCCCGAGTGCATCACTGCTCAGATTTGTGTCTTTCACAATAGGCTAGATGACATAAGGAGGACATTGTGTGGTTCATTTTTCTTTGCTGCCTCCTTTTTTGCAACTCCTTTCTAGGCCGGCCTTCTTCGATGGATGATTGAACCTCAAAGGGAAAGGTCAAGTATTTCACCTAGCCCTTTCTCGCTGGTGGTTGATAACACGGTTGTCTTGACTGCGTCCGTTTACTGAAAGAACAGTGTTAACTGTGACACAGGAGATATTTTAAGTGTTGTTATGTTATGAAAAAAAATATATATTTTAGCAGAGAGGGGGGCTGTTATGTGTAGGAACTTTGACGGAAATGACAAAGTAAAATCAAGCAGTTGTAGAATTTAGTGAATTGCCATTAATACACACTCTGCTGATGTGTTTCAAGATTTGTACTATAACATTTGAATATAACCAATACAATTAATTAATGTAACAATTAATGTTGCATCAATTGCTGAATTTGAAGGCTCTTATGGGAAGGACTAAGAATGCATTGAATAAATGGTCTCTACTTTGTTTACAGCAGCTGTTTATCCCATTGTTACGTTGTGGTGGTTTCAGTTTTGTTTTTCACCCGGCTCACCTAAAATGAAGTTATTAGACAACTGCCTTAGAATTGAAAGGTTGAAATACAACTCACTGGATTGCTCAACAGTTAACCTTTCTTCTGCCTCAGACGTGTCCAAACAAAATACGCTGAATCATTGTCAGTCAAAGATGTCTAGTTATTTTGTTTATGTCATAACTATGATACGAGAAACAAATAGGGACCAGCCTCCTCAGTTAAGCTGCTGGATTGTTTAAATGAATGGACACCAGCTCTGATCATTGCAGCTTTGTGATATTTGCCATTGGTTTGCACATGTAAAAACCCAAGGAAGTGTGTGTGTGTGTGTGTGTGTGTGTGTTAGGCCACATATTCTGAAAGTAAAAGTGCTGCTGTGCTCTGTATTATTTATCTAGGTTGCTTGGTTTATTTGTGTTTTCTTCTATATGTATTTCACTCCTTTACACACACACACACACACACACACACACCATATCTCTTAACTGAGCTAATGGCCTGCTCTTCAAGAGCTTTCTTGGCAGTTAAACTTAACTCTGCTGTGCCTCTCATTTGGTATGCTTGCTTTGCAGTCACATGATGAATCAGCACCGTCATGATGGGATCATTTTTCATCCAGTATATTTGGATTCTTTTGCATTAGTGGCATGCTGCGTCAGCCTCATTAATGATAGACCCAGCGCCCATTTTGTTTTCTGTAACATCTTACTAACCCTCGCTGTTCTTATGGAGTTGTCAGTGTTTATTGCGGTCATTATGCTTTTTAAGTTGTGGGGAGTTATAGCTGCAACTCTGAAGATTATTGTGTCATTAGCCGCTGTAGCACCTTAAAGTTCTTATAAAATGTTTACCGCCGTGTGTCTGGAAGTCATCTGGGCTCAGCCAAAAACATTTGTGTGTGTTTGTTTCATCAGCAGGCCAATGAAGCCCTCCACCACCAGCACCAGGTGGCCCAGAACAGCCTGCTGCCACTTCTTAATGCTGGATCTGAACAAATTGATCAGAAGCCTATCCTGCCAATCCAAATAGACCATAAACCACCTACCAGTGCTGCTGATCTCCTTAAAGACAATGTGGCCAGCGGAGGAGGTCCACGGCCACAAATGCCTGTGATAAAGAAGGAACATAAAGGCAAAACACCTTTCGTCTGTGGCTACTGTAACAAGGCTTTCCGCGACAGTTACCACCTGCGACGTCATGAGTCCAGCCACACTGGTATCAAGATGGTGTCACGTCCGAAGAAGACGGCCCAAACAGCCCCCACCATGGTACCCATGATCGGTACCATGCCACGGGAGAACAACGGCAACTCATCCTACATCTCCACAGTAGCGGGCCTCCTCTCCACGGCAACCACCTCTGTTTCCTCAGGCGCAAGTATCATGACATCATCTATAATGGGCAATATGCCCCAACAGAATGTCCCCAAGAAACCCGCCAAACCGGTCAAGAAAAACCACGGCTGCGAGATGTGTGGCAAAGCCTTCCGTGACGTCTACCACCTGAATCGCCACAAGCTGTCCCATTCTGACGAGAAGCCTTTTGAGTGCCCAATCTGCCAGCAACGCTTTAAAAGGAAGGATCGGATGACCTACCACGTTCGCTCTCATGATGGGGGAGTCCACAAGCCCTATGTGTGTTCTGTTTGTGGGAAAGGCTTTTCGAGGTAAGACTCAGATTTTATTTTGTGGTCTTTCATTCACACGTATATCAAATACATATACAGTGTAAGTATTTTCATGGGATGTACAACAAATGCACACATACAAAATGTGAAAAGCTTTTACACCACAATGTACTTTCATATGCCTTAATAATTCAATAGCTTTCTACTGCTGGCCAAAAGGTTAAATGAACACTGAGCATCTCCAATGTTAAAATGATTTTCTTTATGCTGCCAGACAGATTTGTAAGGATTCAGACTGGCAGATTCCGAAAGGAGACATTTAATGGGTAGTTAACATTACATTACATTTGTCATATAGCTCTTGAGGGAATGGAGTAAGTTATGTTCTCTAATAGGTAACAGTATGACATAAGCACAGTTAGCATCCGTTTCTCATTTCTATCATAACACACTTAATGTAAGGTATTAGATTGGTCCCAGGTGCGTTTTGCAGCACCAGGCAACAACCCCACATATATAGCCAGACTAGTATTAAAAAGAACTGACTATAAGAACAAAGAGTCAACAACGGACACATGTTGAGGTCCATTTGTTGCATCATATCGCCATCCTCACCTGGAAATGACAATTTGGCGTTCCCCACAGGGTTCCTTTGGTTGTTGCTGTACCTGCCACAGGTTTGCATGTCTTGCTGTAGTCTCTACATTTCTGTAGTTAATTCTTCAAACCCAACCAGAACACACATGTAACCTGTGTACTGCTGCTTTCATGTTTCTTCATAGTGTAGCAGTGGTTGATTAATTGGTTTGGAGGTCCATTACTGCCACCTATCAGCGCAGCTAACATTGGCTACATATTATAGCCCACGATTCTAAGAATATAGGTGTAGCTGGCTGCAATAAAGTGCTATTGAGTGTGTTTGCATTAGAGCATGACTGAGCTCTATACTTTGTTGCTGTGGCAAAAAAGGGGCAGGCACTTACTTGAGCATCAGCAGTGGCACAGATGCAGACAGTAGTAACCTACACTTTCCATTGCTTTGCAACTTAAAAAAAACACATGCAAGTTGTAGTAGACAGTGACAACAGTTAGATGTGGGTTTGCACGTCTGTTACAGGTGTAAAACACTTCATTTCTAGTATCATTCTTAGTGTAACACAAGTCTTACACTCAGCAGCAAAAGGAGGTGGCTTGCAAATTGTCTGTATTGTATGTGTACAAAGGAGATGGGATCATTAGAAATGGGGACAATTCAGAGCGACAAAGGCAAATACTAAATGGGCATGAAAATGGTGGCAAATGCAAAAGAAGATTGTTTTTGCAACAGTTCTAGTTTATTCATTTGCTTTCAATCAACAAGTAACAAGGCCAATGTAAACAGGAAGTGAGCGTCTGGGATCAAATTTATTCTTACGGAAAAGGAGACAGAAAGTAATTTCACCCTCTGGTGGTTGCATTCCAGGGACATGGAGAAAAGTCCTGACTTGTCTGCATGGAATTTAAAAATAACATGATGATAAACAAATTCTAGCAAACATATTTTTTTACACTAAGTAGCAGTCCAAAAATAGCATTTGCTTTGCTTGCAGGTGTTCTCCAGAATGGTTTTTGACGGGGAATATAAATGGAAGTTTCAGATGCTTTACTAAAAGTACACTGAACTGCAACCCCACTGCTCGTCTAGCAACCCATAGTAACCACCATCTTGTTTGTGAATTATTCAGCCCATGTTGTTTGCATTGTTTAGTTACTTGAGTTTACACTGAAGGATTGTATTCCCATCTACTGTCCGTGTAGCATCCAAGTGCCTGGGTTTTCATATTTATTGTTGTAGTAAACAGTTTAGATTGTACTTGTAATGACCCCCACGCCATTTCAGCCACACGTTTAAACAGTTGCACATGGGAGAGCACCAGTGGAGTATCGAGGGAGGGGGAGGCGTCACTTGTCACTTTGCAGTTCCCGCCAGCATGTCACAGTCTCTTTCCCCTGGGAATTCAGTGAACCATGCGGTAATCTTTAGGTCAACACATTTAATATGTAGTAAATATCCACCTTTGTCGATGAATGTCTCACAATAGCCTCATATTTAAAACTTTATTCACAGGCCAAATTATTTTTTGAATTTGGGGTGTATTTAAAGCACTACTGATCAAGCAGAGAGCAGAGTGATATTGATAACAGAATATTAGTGTAGTGCTGTAACGTAACTTAAGGAAAAACATCAGCCGTGTGCACTAGCCAAGCTGTAACCTTAGCACTGTGCTGTGTAGGGCAGTTTCAGGCATGCCTCCAACACAGTGACGCGGGGTAGGGATTCATCAGCATACTGGAAAGTGAGAATGGGGACTGAATAACAGGGCACTGAGTCACTGCCACTCAGCCAGATCTGTAGGCAGGCAATGTCTGGAGTCTGCTCTCCTCGTCAGTTGAACAAAAAAAAAACTTGATTCCGGTTCATGGCACCATTGAGAAGATTCTACTTGACTCCTCATTTGTATTTAAAAAAAAAAAAAATCCAACAGCATGAAACTTTCCGGTTTAGGAGCAGCTGCCAGAGCTGTAGCCCTTACTCACTCCATTATGGCACTTCTAACATGATTCAGCTCACAGCTTCAATAGAACTAACACGCTGACAGAGGAGGATCAGTGCCAAGATGAATTTGTGAATGCTGGAGTTTCATTGTAAAGGTCAGGAGGCACATAGCTGTTTTGCAGTGAACTCTGTAAATTACACAGTAGATAAACACAGAGACCCAGTGTTGTCATCCGTGTTTGCTTGTTATGGTTTTTGCTAGTTTTAACCTACAAAAATAAAGTACCTTTATTTTAGAGTTGCACAAGTATTTTGACTAAATAATGTGCACGCAGCAATTGTTGGAGTACGTTTACCAGTTTATTCCCTAGGTTTCTTTACAACCACTTGTTAATTCAGTGTGTTTCAAGTATGTTCGGGAAGAAGGAAATGCATCCAAGAAAAGGGCCACTTTCAAAACAAAGGCTGCATTTTTTTTCTGTAACACTAAAATGTATTTAAGGCTTTTTCACAATTGGTAACTGTTGTCAGGAATAAAACAGTTCAGTATCCCTGTGGATTAAAGTTGTTGGAAGTTAAATTGACATTCTACCTAACATAGTCCCCTCTTAATCCTCAGCGAGAGATTAGGAGGGATTCCTGGAACTCGCGTTAGCAACATCTTCATATTTAAGTGGGAAATAAACAGACTATAATAATAAGCAAACTGTCAGTTAACTCAAGTGTCAAGTGGAAAATTGGTAGAAAAAAAAAACAACTTCTTTGTGGTGCGTGTTTGAAACTAGGTCAAAGTAGTTCACGCACGATTGATCACGGAGAATTAACTGCCAGTGACTGAAATTTTAGGGATTTTTCTGCCCATCCCCTCATTATCAAAGCAAACAGAGCACATCCTTACACTTCGGCACTTGTAATGCATTTCAAGGTTGCACAATAAACTTTTCACTGTGTGCACCAATGGGAGGTTTCTTATCAGTAAATTATTCAAACTTGTTTTTAAACACTGTATATGTTTTGTATTCCGGTCAAATCACAAGCAGTATAATTACCCAAGAAAATCACATCTCACCACGTAACTGGAACATATCATACACATTAGCTGTAGCAGATGACATAGCACTGTCAACTGGACGTTTAGTGCTCCAGTGAGTGTTAGACAGCATGTTATGTGACTCATCTACAACCCTTGGACTTCAGTGCACCTCCATCCAAAGATTAAATGTGCTGTTGTGTTTTGTTGTCGTCTTTATCCAGGCCAGACCACTTGAGCTGCCATGTGAAGCATGTGCATTCCTCCGAAAGACCGTTTAAATGTCAAGTAACGGTAAGAAGCATTGCAGTCAGTTTTCAGATCTGTATAGCTGTTAACGTTGCTGTCGGACTACACTGACCTTTGTCGACCCTTGTCTTGCCCTTCGGTTGCAGGCCTGTACCTCTGCTTTCGCCACCAAAGACAGACTCCGCTCCCACATGATCCGGCACGAGGGCAAGGTCACCTGCAGCATCTGTGGGAAGATGCTCAGCGCAGCCTACATCACCAGTCATTTGAAGACTCACGGACAGACCAACTTTAACTCCTGTAACAAAGGTTTGTTGCGCTTGTTATGAGCTCGTAACATCATAGCTCCAGCGTGTGCTGTAAATATTTGCTTTTCAAAAAGCCTTTACTAACATGCACTGGAAGCCAAATTCCTCAGCTCACATGGAAAATCCCAAAACTATGTCACAAGACGTACTCTCATGTGACAAGTATTACCTGCATGAATCGGTCATGTCTGTAATTTGTTAAGTGCAAATTGGCAACACCATATTTCTTTAAACATAGAGGTCCTATGATAAAACTTATCCAATGCAAATTGATATCTCTAATTTGATAGATGGATGGATGGATGATAGATAGATAGAAGTCATTGTGTTCACTGCAGCAGTGACCATGGATCAGTGGCTTCTTCATGTTTTTTTTATTATAAACTGTTATATTAAACTAGAATCTGGAAAGTAATTAAAGCAGTCAAAGGGTTTGTTGTAAAAGACATAATATTTACTTTTGACTGGTGTGTGTAATGTAAGGGCAGAAAAGTTAGTACAGCCACACGCAACACAGACTTAGAGGGGATCATTTCTATATAACATCTCAAACTAATATTAATCCTGTGTGGATAGTGCCATAATTATATCTTGTTTTTTTGTTTTTACAAAATTCCACCTTCTTGACTGTATAATGGATATATAATTGTGTCTCATTTGGCATCAAATCTTGTTGAATCAGTGTCATAGTTGCCTCACATGTTCAGTCACATCGCTCATCTGTAATCCTGGTTGTTCCGTGAGAAGCTATACTGTGTTAGCACAGTTCAAATCTCACTCTGCATTAACTTGCAGTAGACATAATAACGAGAGTGTCACCATTTGAGTTGTCATCTTCAGGGCTAGGTATCGATTCCAGTTCACAAGGTCAGATTTGATTTGTTTATAGAGATTTCAGTTTCATAACAGGCTTAGTTACCAAAGAGATTTTCACAAAATCTAGCATCAGAGATTTGTAGTATTTCAACAATACTGTTGGCGGGTCTGTCATATGGCTCTTCTGTCGTTGCACTTTTTAAACCCACACATCAGCATTCAAGCCTGACGGTGCTGTCAGAGTCGGAGCTTCTGTCATGATTTGAACCTCCCTGACATGTGCACTAAACTCGCACAATCTCATGAGAACTAGTCATGCAGAAGTCCTTGCACCATTTGGAAGTTTCTACATATGTACTTAAGTTACTCAAAACATCGTTCCTGTCCTGAAAGTGGACAACAAATGAAACGGAAATAATACAATGTGTATTAGGGCCCATATTGCATATCTTGGATCGACAAGTAAAACAGTTGATCCAGGGATTTTATGAACTGATGCTGGATCGATGTGATGCTTAAACCCTGCCCTTGTTATCTTTATTACGATTCCCAGTTAAATACTTTATCTTGTGTTGTTCCAGATGGCAATGATGTCTGCAATTCTGCCTCAGCTACACCTGTGACCATCTCTGCCCCCATCACCTCGGCGATGAACCGGGTCAACTTAAACAACAACCACCCCGTCACCATAGCCGCACAAATGAACATTAGCACCAACACGGTCAACATCACATCTCCAATCAGCCTCCAGCACCCAGTGACCATCACCGGGCCCGTCAACATTGCCTCTGTGAACATCCCTGCCACCGCTCCCATGAATATCGCCCACCCGGTCGCGATCACCACCCAGATGCCAATGAATATAGCCGGCCCGCTCAACATCGCGATGAGGCCAGTGGATAGCATGCCTTTTCTGTCCCAAGTCTTGCCTTCTTCCCCTCCCTGGTAAGAAGAAGGAGAGACTGGGTTGACCTGGCCAGAGAGGAAGGAAAAGTGAAGTGAAACAAGAGACTCCTGTCCTCATCTTTGCACCTGAAGCCCAGCTCTTCCTCCCCTTAGACAATGTTCACTTCATTAAGCCTTGAAGTGAATATTTACATGAGCTGTGCGGCCGGTAGGAGCTCCATAAGTTGCAGCTGTGTCCCAACTAGAGTAAAGCGACTGGCATGCGACACAGAACACTTGAGTAGGATTTGAGTAGGATGTATCATGAAATCAGGACAGCCGTAAGACTTAGTGTAGTCAGTTAGAATGATGAAACTGTGATTTGTATCATGACGAACCAGAGGGGAGGATTCCTCAAGCACCCTTAAGGACTCCAGTAGGAAAAACACACCTGTGCTTTTGTAAAAGGGAGATGTGAAATGAACTGAAGCAATAACCCCAAATTGCTGTTTTCGATGTTTTGCAAGTTCTCTCCCAAAGCCTCTGGGTGTTACTTTGTATGTTGTTTTTTTTTGTTTTTTTGTTTTTTTTTTAAACTATAGCCTGCTAATCACTATTTAATGTCATAGGAAATGAGTCTAGTAAAAGGGACAGCAGCTTCCACTTGCATGGAAGAATATTTTTTCACAATGCTTTAGTGTTTTTATTTCCTTTCTTCTCAGATAGTAGGTATGCTCTTGAGGTACAGTGACTAACTTGTACAGTTGACATAGTAATGTATTTTCACGTCAGCATTTTTCAATTTTGCTTTTGCGTCTCAAGCGGATGCGGCGGCGCTGTCCTCTTGATGATGAAATATTAGTACTTTGTTTTCTGTTTGTATGGAAACGCAAAGGTTTGTCGTTTGTTTTTATTATCGTTAGTGTTGATTTTTCCATGAAGTCAGAATGGAACGAGTCTTGCACTGAAAGCATATCCTACACAAAGGTGAGCAGCAGTATTATCAAAGATCAAATTGGAGTCTTAAGTGTTTCGGTTAGCCAGCCTACACTTGAGGGCCATCTAGTGGCTGGACGCAGGAAGGCAGTGGCCTTGTAGTGAAGCTTGTTCAGGCTGTTGCCGTCATCGTAATGGTGACCAAATGGCTTTGGCTGACTCTTCTGTCAACAATTTTATTTATCATTCTTTTTATGTTATAGCCCCAAGACAATACCCTTCACTCAGGAATCACACAGAAAAGCCCATTACTCATGATTGTGGTTCTTAAACTAATGTGTTGATTTTTGGATTCCTAAAGACATTTGGCATTGTGGTGTTAAAAGACGGGACTTCAAACAGGAGCAAGAAGTCCCAAGACTTAATGAAATAGATACCCGTCCATTTAAAATGAGAAATGTACTGTGTAATGGAATAAATGCTGTACCCTTTTTACATTTTCTTTCAAGACCAGTGCAGTCTCAGTCGGCATAGGTATGTGACTGAGAAGAATTGTGTGAGTTGGACAAAAATGCAAGTTTGTGTCCTTTTAAATAACAAAAAACAAAAAAACTAGAGGGACAAATTGGACGTTGCATGACCCCGAACACTGTAGCTGTTGAACATGAACTATTTTTTAAATGAATGCCATGTTATCTCAGCAGTGTTGCAGCTCTTTGAGTTGGCTCAGTTACTGAAAAAATGCAATATGCATGTTTGTCATTTTTTCCAAGTTTTGTTTTAAACAAACTATTAGCGTAGCTTCTTTTTTTTTTTGTTCTTATGCATTTACGTAGATACACTATTATAGCCTGTTTGCCAAATTTGAAACTGTAATAATGTGATAAACTGAATATTTCATGTGGAATTGAACATCTCTTTATTTTTAAGGAAAACGATTAATTGGATATTCCAGGACCCTTGTGAAAGCAGTTGAATGTATATCTTTGTACAAAATTATTTTAGTTCCAAGGATATGGTAGTTACAATAGATGTGAAAGATAAGATAACCTTTTTTTATAAATCTTTTGTATTAGAACATTAACATTGATAATTTTGTATATATGAGAAGCTAGGCTTTCTGATTAGCAGAAAGGTCAAACATTCCTACATTTTTTTTAAATGTACGTTTGTCAGATTATTACATAAACATGCGCAATGTTATGTGCCTTTTATTTGGGTTGTCTAAATAAAAGAAAACTATCCAATGTGTTTTACGTATTAATTCTTAGCGCTGAGAGCGTATCACTTTCTTACAGGGTTGTTTGAGTTTCATATTATGTTGTAAAAGCAACCGACTGCTGGAGGAAAAGAGGAACTCGTGGTCAGCATTTGTGTCGTATGTTCCGGCTTTGTAATTTAATATTCATTTATATTTCCTTGAATTGGAGCAACCACGTTCTAAACAAATTGCTTTCCATTTTAAGTTCTACAACTGATACAGATATTTTTATAAGTAAAAAATTGCAGTTTAAAGGACTGATCCAAAATGATAGTAGGGTTGACCACATGACCACAAAACAAAAGCCATGAAAATTAGTTTTGCAAATCATGATTTATTGCATAGCATCTGTTAGCGCACTTTGATATTAAATCATGTCGATATCTTTGAATGAACCATCAGTATGTTCTTAAATAAGTCTGACCCAACTGACATCCATATATTTAAGAAATGGGTCTCAACACTAGCTGATGGCTGCAGTACCAACTGTTCATGCTTATGTTAATCGCTTTGAAACTATTATCTGTATATAAATACACCTTTTCACCACTCCCATCTCACAAGCTGTAAGTTTTCACTCAGTTCTGCCACGCTAAGCATAATAGCTATGTTTTGGAATTCTTCTGCCACCTAGTGGCCAAGGATAGATTGACGTAACCGAGCTAGCTAGCCGTAACTACAAATTCAACTATTTAGAAAGGATCATTTTCACCTGAAACATAGCCATACTACAGAAGTAGGTACAATTTCATTCTTTTGCTACATTTCAGGGGGGATTTTGTTTCTTTGAATTTACATTAAACACATGGTTCCCATCCTGTCTGACAGCTGACATGTTTATTATCTTACAGAGCCAAACAGACATGACCCATCAGAATGTCTGCAATGGGTCTATTTGAATAAATGTTGTACATTATTAACATTGCCTGCTTTTATTTATTTATTTATTTTTATATATATTTCTTATCAAGTCACCACTGGAGCATGTGAGTGATTCATTGGGGTGTAATTAGAACCTGATTCCTACTGCTGTTAATGGAGAAAATCAGTTTAAAGACATATCGAGACAACAAAATAAACAAAATAAAAATGGAGAGTCACTTTAGCTCAACAATAAATGTATAAAAAACATGAAATAAATGTCTCTGAGCAAGGCCAGACTGGAATAATAATTTAGATCAAAAACAAAACCAGAGCAGCTGTTGCGCTATGGTCATTCTGGCTGTTAGCTTGAATATGCCCATTTGTTCTTCTGTGATCTCCCCCACTGATGATTTGTTCTAACCCTCTGAACTGCCTCTGACTGGTAATCAGACTGTGCTGAAACGCCACAGTGCATGAAAGTCCCCGAGGGCAGCTGTTTCTGAGATGGCGGGGCTGCTACATCTGGCCCAAACAATCACACCACATTCAGAGTCAGTCAGCTCATACAGCTTGACCACTTAGGGGCAAACCGCTGAAGCTCTTGAGCTGCCAGCATGTTTACCAAGCTGAGAGGCTGGTTGGAGCAGGTGCTGCAAGTGGGCGATTAGTGGGCCGTAACCATGAAAGCCATCAGCTCAACGCGTGTTCTGCATTTAATATCCACCGATGGCTGGTCTGAAACAAGGAGGCTTCATTTAGTTGTTTAGTTTACCATTTCAAATCAGGTTGTTTTAAACTCAAGCGTTACCTCCCTGACTAGTGCTGCATGCAGCAAACTCAAAAATGTCCTGAAGGCAAACGTGTCTTGCGGTTGTCCAGCAGATGGAGTTGTCTGTGCATATTTCACAGTCCGATGCCAGTATACCATGACACCATTGAGCTCATGTTATAAATAAATAACAACACACAGAGATACCCGGTGACATTTAAATGCTTCGACTTCTGAACCAGTTGTGACAAGAGTCGACACATTTGACCAGATCTCTCCTGTGGACGACTAGTGGGGGATTCTAATGAACAGAAAAGGAAAAGGGGTTCTCAAGGAAACAAACTGTTCCACTTGAAATTGCTCTACGCTGATTAATGGTGCCGTGAGTGCTAACATTGCTCAACAATGACTCTTGCTGACATTATGACGTGCAAGACTGTTCCTGGATTGTAACACAGAATTTCTTATAAGACGCACAACAGTTGAGTGTGCCAATAAGATGGTTAGTAAGGCTGCCATGTAGAAAACTTAACCCAAAAACCTGTTATTTACAGCACAGCATATTGTATAACACGTTAGTCGCTCAGTCTTAATTCTAAAAGGGTGGTCCGTTCAGCAGAGTGGACCATCACAAACCCCTCTTCCCCAACCAGCGGGACATTTACACAAAACGTTGCAAATTAAGGGCCAAGAAGATCCTGAAATTAGCCCAGTCACACCAGACACTCTCTTCTCCCTGCTGCCATCAGGCCAGTGTGTTTCAGCTGCCTGAGGACAAAGACTGAGAGGCTGAAGAAGTGTTTTTGTCCCCATGCCGTCCATCTGCTCAACTCTGAGCATTAGCTGGACTTTCAAGTATCACTGCTGTACCTTGCTCTTTACTGACGCAGCTGCAGTGTTGTAAATACATGTATATACAAGAGTCACCCTTCACATTTTAAGTTTGCAGGTTTTATTTTATGTTTTTTTATTTTAAATTTTCTCAGTTGTACATTTATATTTATATTTTTTGTGTGGAATTATTACCGTTTTTTTCTTTTCTATCACTGGCTGCAGGGACTAAAATGCATTTCACTGTGCATGTGTAGAATCTTATCTTAAAATAAGGGCACAGTTCTTCAAATGTTCATGTCTTTTCACTACAAACAGATTAATAGACTACTCTAATAGCATGCAGAGCCTTTATTATAATATTTAATAATAATCTTAAATCATATTGCCAGAAAATGTCCCATTCCAAGCTTGCCTGTTGTTGCCTGCAGTTGTTGACTAATTAAAAACAAAAAAACGTCCGTAAAACAAAAAACAAATTAAAAAAATGATCTTCTACTGACTTATTTAGTGTCCTCTGAAACTCATGTTTGAGTGTCAAAATATCTGAACAACACTGACACTGATAGTGAGTGTTGTCTTATCCCCATGTGTGTAAATTAAAGTATATAGATTAACCATAGAACTATTCTCTATGTATATCTCCATTGCACCTTAAGCAATGCATGTGCAGCCCGGATATATTGCTGTGCATTTACATGCCGGACAATGCGCACATACATTCCACCTGTCATCTGAAATATGCAAAGTCAGGACCTGCATCAGAAATATGTATCCAAATTTTGCAGTGCACACCAGGTCTATCCCTGCAGCAGGTCACATGGGCAGGCCTGTACAGGGCCAAAGGGCGCGAGTCTTAAACGTCGGGCGCTCAGCTTCCCCAGACCTGAAGGCATGCCTGGAAATCCCGGCCTGCAAAGAAGATGGAATCAGATTGTCCACAGTCTAATTTAATCTGAAGCCGTGCAGACAAGCTCCATGCTATGTGTAGTGTCTTGGCTGTCCAATAGTACAACAGTTTAAACGGCTTAAGAGGCCGTCGGGCTGGGAAAGGATCATGCTGTCCTCTGCTGTGTGTGCCGTGCCAACGAGCTGTCAACTCTGCGATCATTGTTTGTGCTGTAGTGTTTTTTTTTTTTTCTTTAATGTGTTGCAAATGTTTTTTGGATTGCTTGCATGGTGCACACCGTTCACAGCTGGGCAAAGATAAATAAGTATAATTTAAGAGGAGCATGAACCCTTGGAAAGAGCTGCAGCACAAAGAGACAAAAAAAGGGGGGAGGAGCAACAAATGGTGAGCAGTTTTTTTTTTTTTTTTTTTTCATCTGACATGCTAGAGACGTTTCATGAGACATGCTGCACATGGGATAAAAAGCCTGGTGTGCCAATTTCTGATACAGAGGCTTCTGTTGTGTATTCAGCCAACTGAATGGTTGAGTAGCCGTTAAGTTATGCAATAGGTAATGAGCCGGACAAATGGTTAAAACAACACGTACTTTAAGAATATTTAAATCGCACATGACTCTTTTGTCATCATGTGTCACAACATTAAATGAAATTACAGTTTTCTAATCTTTTTAGTATTTGTGTACTGTGCATGCTTGCGTATCGGTGAGTATGTTCTGCATAAGGTGAACATACAACACCACTCTCAAATATCTCTTTAAAGCCTTCCTACCTTCCTTTACCCTAATCCCTCTGTTACCACTTAGTAACTAGATCTAGAAGACAAACAGGATCTGATATTGGCATGGTGTTCAGCTGGCATGCCACCATCAAATCTGTGCTGTTAATACAGAAGGACTGAATTCACAAAGTGGTGGACAGTTTGTGACTGAAACTTGTGTCGGTTTCATTGCACTGTTGCGCTGTTGTCAACGGCCCCACTTTATCCGGCGATAAATCATTATCGTCGGGTGTTAATGTTGCTCGAGAGGAGCTCAGATGCTAGTTTCAGGCTTCTGGAGGCTGACCTCGGCGGTGCACCAACGCACGCCGAGCGAGGTTTCTAATTCCTCTGCTTGGTTTTTCACTTCTGCATCGCCAGATTCATATTTGAGGCCGCGGTCTGAACTCGTGCGTTTCCTGGCCGGCGTTGAGGCACAGTGCAGTTTCCCCTGTGATCAGAAGAGGAGAAGAGACGGATAGACAGATGGAGAGGAGGAACACAGGGCTCCATGAGAAATGACTCACGTTCCATTGTATAATCAGGGTATATTAAAGGAAGGAACATCACACCCTCATTGCAGCAATAAGCCATGTGTACTGTTGCTTAGTGGTGACGAGAAGCCTGCGCATCCATCCCACCTCTATGCATATTAAATGCATTACCGTGACATGAGGACAGTCCAGCTACACTAGTCTCAAAGTTAAAACAGCAAATTGTTATTCTTTCACCCTAAGCTGCATGCTTTTGGCTTTTTAGTGGACAGATATCTTTTAGGGTACAAACATCACATAGAAAATGTACAACTGAAGGAGCTTGAATTGAAAGAGGTCTCATACAGTTAAATATCATAATACATGTGTATGTGGAGCAGCTCGCCGTGTTTAAACTACCTGCGGTCTGTTAATCGTTTTGCTCAAATCCGCATCGCTGCAGGCCTCGTGCATCCGTTTTGCTCAGCACAGTGTAATGACAGTGCACGGTGCCGCTGCAAGGGAGGTGAAAGGTGGTGATTATTCCCGGAGAACCAAAGCTACTCGGGAACCGCTGCTAGCCCTTCCTACTCTGTGCTCGTGTACAATTGTGCCGTATCAGTGCAGCGAGCTCTCTGTGGCCCAGAATTTACCCCAGCACGGCCGTAATGCACGAAACAAGCCATAAAATCACCACAGTCATTGGGGCTGAGCAGGAAGGAGCACAGGATGATGGCTCTGTTCCATTTAGGCATCCCAGAAGGTCAAACCAGAGAGCCTGCATGTACAATGTGTCTTTTTCAGACTACCTGGTTAATGTGTGAGCTGTGATATTATACTAAAACCATCATTCTTTTTACTATTTACACCTGTCCCTTCCCTGCTCTCACATGTCAAACCCCTAAATGGAATGCAGCCATTATCTATTCCATAGGGGTGATCCTGTCATTGCCTCGTTGGTGAATTGTTTCCATAATATTTTTAATTGTATAATGTCCCTTAAAAAAAAAAAAAAAAAAAAAAACTAAAGGAGTGATTACGCCTATGATCATGTGGTAGGAGGGAGTGCAGTTTTTGCACATGACTTCATTTCCCACATTGCACCGCGCCCCATGATGTTCCCAACAGCTGACAGACGGTGAAAGCCTCTGCCAGAGCTGTCGGTGGAAGAAGCCCGAGTATCCATTCGTCGGTCGGTAACCTCCACTGGCTGAAAATACAAGCGGACCATTACTGGACTTTGGACCGCTTTACAGCCCGGGAGCACGTCGTTTAGACAGAAGAAGAAAATATTCAGCTTGCACCCTGACTTTTCCAGATTGGAAGCTGGGGACAGTCGCTGTCAGCTAACTTCCACAATAGGTCGCTGCGTCGCTGGACCGCTGCATATGTTTTATTTTAGCTTAACAGTTTGACTCCAGACCCTTCCAGCCGTGCCCAATGCTGAGGAATGGATAGTGTGTCTGCTAAAGGTGGGAAGATGGTCGAAAGCGATGAGCAGCCGGAGAGGGATAGCAGCAGCAGCAGCAGCGGCGGCGGCGGCGGCGG
This sequence comes from Planiliza haematocheilus, assembly GCA_005024645.1. NCBI lineage: Eukaryota > Metazoa > Chordata > Actinopteri > Mugiliformes > Mugilidae > Planiliza > Planiliza haematocheilus. Next base: position 3,363,038 of record SRSE01000276.1, on the reverse strand, counting down.
TGGCGCAGCGATGGCCGCACTACATCAATGCGAACTCATCCAGAATATGATTGATATCTCCATCTCCAGTTTACAGGGGCTACGGACCAAATGCGCCGCGTCCAACGACCTCACGCAGCAAGAAATACGCACTTTGGAGGTACCGATCGTCTCAGATGTGTGTCAAAGCCTCGTCCTGCCTTAGAGAGCAGTCTGTAGTCAAAATGCGGAGTCATGAAGCCCCAGCGCTAAACGGGCTGAATATTGGCTGCGAGCGAGGCGCTCTATCAGAGCACATTTATTTTATTTATCATTATTGTCGCCTACCGATTTAAATCTGGCTCGATGCACTTAGGTGGAGATGACAGAGAAAAGCATCAGTTGCCTTATATCTAGAATATTCCCAAACGGCGGACGGAGACATGAGCGCTCTTGCACGCCTGATCCATCTATTTGTGTGTGACCTCTTTCTCTATTATTTGTGCAGGAGCACCCTCGGATAGTTCACAGAGCCGTGCTGTGCAGCTGAATTCAGCCTGGCCTAATGGCACACATTCAATAATCTGATCCAGCTATTATTATTATGTTTTCTGGGGCTGCATGCTGTTTTCAGCTCTGCACTGGATTTGGTGTGTGTGAGAGAGATAGAGGGAGAGAGAGAGAGAGAGAGAGGAATCGGGCCTGTGTTATAAAACAAAACCCAAATGTACAACGCGTCCCATGTGTGGTTCCCGAGCGTGAGCGGGCAAGGTTGGCGTATACTCGCTGCTCTCCTGCATCTGGATGCAGATCCGGGGCTGTCGTGCTGGGATGACTTGACATTGCTTCTCCGCGCAAGAGCCGTAGCTTTGTAGGGCAGCGTATCCCTCCATAGCAGGCGGTGTGATGGAGAAACCATGCCCGGCGTAGCATGCAGGCATCAGCAAAAGGGTGCACACTGCATTTTCCCCATTTTGCATATTAAACGACTCAGACTGAAAAAAATAAAATAAAATAAAAAGCAGCTTTTTTTCACTTACCAGCCTTTCACGTGAAGTGGGCTTCTATGCATGTTCGGTTTCTATTACAAATCCAGGTTTTTAATTCCTTAAACAGGCCTAAATATGCTGTATGTTGATGTTAAGCTTTATCTCAGGCCTGCCTGTTTCCACTCGTGCATGTTTACAGTCACATATTGTTTAAAGCTGGGAGATGACTGAAGGAATCATGTCATGGAAAGTACTGCTTCATGTGTCTGGTAACAATGCCATGAGGGGACAACAAGCCCTGCTTCTCCTCGGGAGGGTGATGGGAAAGACGGGGGTCGTCGTGGGGTATAAATGGCAGGCACACACCATTTTGATGAGAGGCAGAGATGTTAAAAAAGCAGCGAGGTGTCACAAGTGTAATGACCTACCAATGGAAATGAATGGATCTTGGTGTAGGCTCCAGACGCCCTGACATTCTAGAGACATGATAGTTGGTAAATGGGCTTTCTGGTTCATGGTTTATTCAAGCCTTATACCTTGGCTAAAAGGAATATTCCGTCGTGATTGGCTAGAGGCTATCAATTATCCATGTCTGTTTTATTTCTGTATAACTGAACACCCCATGAACAATTGTGCCGTTGCCCCTAAAAAGCAACGTTCCAGAAAGGGCGCCGCATTCAGTTTCAAGCCACGCAGACACACAATGAACTGGTTTTCAAGCCATCTTCAGAACGTTCATGAATCATGGCCGATCGAGACAGTGGCTGATATTTAATCGCAATCTTCCACTGTATCGATAGCCTTGTGACTGTCCGCTCGACTTAGCGGGACAGGCACCAACACAATATCACATGCTCTGGAGATGTTATGTACTTGCCGTGGTGGTATCTGCAGGAAAAAAAAAATATAAAACAAGGAAGGGATGACAAAGCAGACTTGTATTTGGCGTGAGAATAGGAGAGCCTCCAAAATAATTTGGTAACTGGCTGGCAGAGAGCTTTCACGAGTTGGCAAGCTGCTGCGCGAGAACAATTTTTCAGCGGCTCAAGTAAAGCAGCCCGGTATTAAATGAAAAATTCAAATTATTAACTGAAACCAGACGAGCAGCGCACACGTCTGCGGTTCAGACACATTAAACTGTCGTGCAGCGAGAGCAAATAAAACCTGGCTTCACGTAAAGCAAAAAGCAGACTGGTTCAAACCCCGTCTGCCAAACAGTTCCTACAAAGAAGTGTGAAGTCACGGCCTGACCTACTCTGCGTGCTTCAACTCTTCTTCATCCGTTGTCATGTGTGCCTCGTCTCTGCGACAGGATGTGATCTGGCAGAGTACTTCCTGAGGTGGGCTGTTTTGTAAAATACATCTCGCGCCGCCATTGTTCTGCGTGACAATGGACAGGCCGTGCCGCTCTCACATGTTTCTTGAAGGCTGCGAAATATCCTCTGAGGCCTCTTTCCTGTGGCTGCGAGGCCGCTGTTGGGGGATATGTACCTGAAAATCGTAAAATGCCAACTGCACATGTAGTCGTCTTAGTTGAGATTTAGGTTGTGTGTGGCTAATCGGGAATCAGTGTCCTTCCCTCTTGCGTCCCGTGGATCAGAACAAATAGGAAGTGCAGTGGAGACGATAAGGACCTCCAACTCCTGGCTGTCTTTTAAGTTGCACAGGAACCAGGTACTGTTGAAGCGTTCTGGATTAAGGCACAACTAATTGTATGTCAAACAGTTTCTGGTCCGAGCTGTTTAACTTGCCCCATTGTGATAGAGCGTACAGTATGCACTCAAGCCTTGAGTAAACATGAAGTGTTCCTTAATGACATATGATTAGTAAAGTCTTCGGTAACAGCTCAAGTGGAAAGTGCTGATAACGCACCGTCGGTATCGTTTCAGGTTTTCAGTGTCAGTTGGCTTCTTTTGTGATGCGTCGATTATATCTCTGTTGTGGTATCTCCGCACAGCAGAGCCTCATACACATGTTTTGCCACTGCGCTCTTCTAGGTGTTCATGTATTAGTCATAGACGTAAATTTTGGATCTGTTTGTTGACAACACGAGAAGCAAAAAAATGTTTGAACTGACATTTTAATGTAAAGAAAACAATAGAGAAGGCAGCTTTGGTAACAAGAAAAGATCTGTGTTAATGTTCTGACATTTAGCAACGACACAGCTGCCGTATACAAGTTTCTTCAATCTCCAACTTTTTCCATTTTACAAACTCTCTCTTAGTCCTGTATTTCTGGTTGTGTAAAGAGTGGTTTTCACCCCAGAGAATGGTAGAGTGTAAACTAGTAAAGAACCTGTTTAAATTGGTAATACGACTTTGCATAACCACGTCATCACTGCTAACATGGCCAAGATGTCTTTCAGCAATCCTTCAACTGGAGCCGGCAGGACACGGGCTGCTGTGTTGATCAGCGGCCTTACTTCCTGTGTCTTTACTGGCACTCTGTTTTGAAACCACATTTTGCCACAAGTGTACTTTCACTTCTTGCTTTAGCCCTCCTTGAGATTTCTCCTGCTGCCATCAGCTCTTATAACATTAACACTTACTATCCGGTTATCATGACACTTGTCAGTGGTTCGGATGCAAAGCAGCGAGTGAACATTTGGTCCTCGAGGTTGATGTGTTAGAAGCAGGAGAACTTGGGCGAAGTAGAAGGATTTGAGTGCCTTGGAGAAACATTGTGATGGATAGACGGCTGGGTGGGAGCGTCTCTGAAAGTGCAGCTCTTATGGCGTGTGTCTGTCTGCAGTGGTCAGTACCTATCAAAAGTGGTCCAAGGAAGAAAAAGCAGTGAACCGGCTGCGGGGTAACGGGCGGTCAAGGCTCACTGATGCATGCAGTGAGTGAAGACTAGCCAGTGTGGTCAGACCCAACAGAAGAGTCACTGGAGCTCAAATTCATGAGAAAGTTAATGCTGGTGTTGGAACACAGAGTGCATTGCAGTTTGTTTTGTATGAGGCTAAACAGCCACAGAGCAGTTAGAGTTAGCCCGTGCTGACCACTGTTCACTGCTATAGGCACCTACATTAGGCATGGGAGTATCAGAACTGGAGAGCAATGAAAGGAGGTGAACTGATGAGTCATATGATGCTTTTCTATCATATGGCTTGCTGGGTACAGGTGTGTTGCTTACACATGGCACCAGAATGCACAAAACACCCCTTTGCCATTGCCACTGGCCTGTATCAATGTTCAGGTGGTGTTTCGTATCAAAGTAACAGGTCTGTCATGAATGACCCCACTAGAATTTTAGCCGTGTCACGTCTGACCCACTCAGATGAGCGAAGTGTACGGCGGTCAGAGGACAGAGCCACAGGTGGTCACATGTGTCCCATAGCGCATGCAGGATGTGTCATTACTTCTAAACCTCCGAGCAACTCCGATTCATGTGTCGAAGTTTGCACAATCGGTGTGAGGTCAAAGTTGTTGTCACGCTCGTGGTGCAACAGCTTGCTGTTCCCGTATTTCCCGTAGTGCAATCAAGAGCGGCTTGAACTCACTTTATTCTCTCATTGAGGGAGCTTTATTATTCCACTTGAACTGTGTGTGTGTACGTGTGTTTGTGTATGTATTTTCCTGCCTTGCCAGTGAGAGGATAATGATACTGGCCTCTCAAATGGAGTGCTAACTGGTACTTCACTTTTCACATGTTAATCCCACTCAGCTCAGTCTCTGTCTGCCTCTGACGCTGCCTCTGTGTAACTTTTACTGTAGCCCTTTACCGTCCACATTTTTGAACAGACACTCAGAAAACCGCAACTTAACATGTAGCAGCAACTCGACTGCTTTTTTCTGGTTCCTTATAAATGATGCGTGAAATGCTGTGAGATTCTGATTCCTGCCTGTAAATCTTTACACAAAAGCGAGCCGTCGTCTTATCTCTGTAATCACGGCTCCCTGTAATGATCAGCAAACAGCAAAGCGTCGCTGTGTTTTGTCTCCTCACGGTGTTGGATGAGGGTTTGCTGCGCGCTCGTGGTGCGAGCTGTTGTGGCTGCATCTATATTTAGACATCTTTCTTCCTACGCATTTTCAGGGTTGGTTGTTAAATAAGAAAATCAAATGACGCGCAAAGAGCCTGTGCGAGGAGGGAGAGCAGGGAGGAAAGGAGGAAAGGGGAGGGGAGAATCAAAGCCAATCCGCTGGGCTGCTTCTCATGACATGACAACCACTGTGTGTTTATGTGCGTGCGCGGCGGAGGCCTAGAAGTAGACAGTTAAGAATGTCGCTCACACGAGGGTGAAAAGGAAACACAGCCCTGGTGACTATCAGCGTTGACCCTGACTGTGTTTCCTTTTTTTTTTTTCTTTTTTTTTCTTGCAGCATGGGAGGTTTAGACAATGAGAGCTGGTTGCGTGGTTTGGAAATCAGAACGCTCGAGCAGCGTAGGCAGGCCTGTATCTATTCTTGAACGGACTCAGGATGAGTTGCGTTACATCCTGTAATTTTGTGGTCTGCTGTAATTTTTTTTGGTGGGAAAGGGGAAGGGGCAGATTTGCGTGCCTTAGCTGCAAATCACAAGGAAGTTATCGTGGTGTGTCTTGAGTTTAAACGGTTAAAACTGCCATGTACACACTAAGTAACTTACTTGTTGTAAAGTTTGTTCTTTTGGGAAAAATATCTTGTATGTATCTGCACCTAATCCATCACAGGCTAATATTAAAAGCAATCAGATTAGAAATTGGTACTTATAAATCTATTTTTAGCCACATTGTATTGTAAGTCACAGTGTGCGTTTACTCTAAGCAAGGTCTGTGTAGGCTGGACACTGTACATAGCACAGAAGCAACTCTTATCACCCCCATCCCACCATTAACTCGCACTAGTAGTAACAGTAACAGAGGAGGGGCTGTAGCCTTTTGTCTTGGGCCGTCACAACCGTGTACCCCCCAGCTGACCCACCGTGACCCGGCCTCTGCACAACTGCGTCTGCCATTGTGTGTTTTTATCTCTCGAGACGTCCTGTTTTTTGCGCGCACAGATAAAATGAATCATTAGCCGTAATGTGTCGCCCTGCGGAAGGTTCGCTTGCTTGATAACGCGGAGAAGCCTGCCCTTGAAATGGATGTTAAAATCAAACGTGCGTCTTCTTCCAGCTTGGGTGCCACGGTGCTGCTGTCACATTCCATGCTGCCTGTCTCCCTGACAGAGGAGGCTGCAGGCTGCGACCTAAAAATGATCCCTTTGTTGCCGGTCACGATGACACTGATGTGTTCTCTAACCGACTGATGCGCGCAGATGTCCAAGTTGCTAGCTTCTGCTTTTGGTTTTGGCTCTACCAGAACATTAGAAATCACTCTAATACAACAGTCCTGCACTAAATCCCCCTGTATGGCTGTTCTAATGTTCAGTTCGTGTTGTGCAGGTGATTTGGAGGTTGTAGTTTCTGATTCTGTTAAACTGGAATAAATAGTTTTCTGTTATGTAGCCTAGCCCGCTAGCTAAACAACACCAGGCAGTTCAGTGGTACTACAAACCAGCCTTCAAAATAAAAACAAGGTTGAATCACTTTGTATTTTTAATCAAATCAAGAATACCATAACCTCAATGAGGTCTCGATTTAGATAATGACTTTGTAAATAATGACCTTGCATGTGTGTTTATATCTTTGGAAGAGTCTTGCCTGATCAGTTTCTTTGTGGACATATAGATAATATGACATAGGGACTGTTTTTGTTGCACGTGTCTCCTCTCATGGCACGAAATGGCTTTCTATTTTAGTCCAGGAAAAAAAAAAAACATCCTGTGCAAATATCATTTTCTGGGATTGTTGCTCAGTTCTCAGATAGGCCGTGCTATCCTTGGCAGGTGCACCAAAGTGGCTGTGTCAGCAAGAGCCTTGAGGAAAGCAGTCGAAGCAGTAGGATCCACTCCTGGAGTCTGCTGTGTCAGGCTGGCCGCTGCCGGGTACTCGCCCCCACTCCTCCCGCTCCCCCTGCCCCTCCTCTCCGGTGGCTGACACGCTGGCTGTCACTCATCTTCTCGCCAGCATTAGGGCCGTTGCCATGGTGTTGTTTAGCTCCGCTGACAGGTGGGCTCTGACGCCATCCCTCCTCCCCCTCCTCCCACCTCCAGGCCAACACGTCAAACGCTGCTTTCTCCTCTCTGCACCAAAAATAATCTGCAAGGGGGCCTGTCATTATCTCCGGGTTTGTCGATGCATCTGAGCGCACTCGCAGCACGCACATTAGTGGTGTCAGTGAGGGATTTGGGGACTCGTGTTCTTGTGTAATCCTATCTGCCTTATTTATTTAGGATGATAATAGGAAAAGTGAAAGCTCAGCGTGGGTGGTGATAAAAAAAAAAAAAAAAAATGTTGTGTTTAGCTGCTGTTGTTATTGTCCCGAGGAGACGTGTGGTGACATTTGTATGTTCAGATGTATTGTGTCTGGGCCCTGCGTTTCACATGTATGGGAAAATCCCACAGAAATGTTGCTGACGACTCAGAAGAGGGGTTGCTAGGTAACCTGACGTCACAGGACTGCACTAGTGCATAGGGAGGTAAAGCAGGAGGCTAGCTCATTAGCCACACTGAATAAAGGCCTCTTTCTGTCGGCCTCCAGATGGAGAAATTCAGACACTTGATGAGAGCGTGGTGCATTCAGACTTTTGGTTTGTAATGAGCTGGATTGATTACAGCTTCAGCTTGCATCTCTCCAGCTACACGCCTGTCTGCCTCTGTGTTTGCATGTGTGTTCCTAAGTGCTTCCAAATGAGGACGGCTAAAAACGTTCCCTTCCTCCCATAGAAGGAGCTGCTCTTCCATGCCGGCCTCTTGGGTCAATTTCAGAAGAGTTTTTTAACTCTTTTTTTTTCTTTGCAGGCATTGACCTGCAAAGGCTGAAAGTTCCCATTTTGAATTCTCATCTTCTCATCTTCTCTTCATCTCTTTTATGATCCAGACCTTGTTTAGAAGTTTTAAATGACACTTTCTATTAGTTAACATTCTGATTTATTTCAGAATGCTCTGATAATTAGCGCACGGTTGCCGAGCTGAAAAGCCTCAGTCAGGGTCAACACGTAGAGCATTTGCCTCTTCTCCATCACCTCTCTCTCTCCTCTTTCATATCTGTAGCCTACAGCGGAGAGGCTTTTGTTAGCTGCCGTGAAGCAGATTATTTTTTTACACCCCAAGGCCACACTTTCCGGAGAGTAGCTCGGCTCTACCAGTTTCTAGATGTGTCATGGAAAGCGCTGAATGAGCAGAGAAAGGCACGCGCTCCCTCATTGTTGCCCAGGCACTCGAAAAGGTGCACGGCGGGTCGAGAGCTGGCTGGTGTCGCACGGCTCATCTTGAAGGTGCTGCCTGCTGTAATGGACTCTTACAGATAGGCCGTGAGATAAGGACACACTATACAGTCACGCTGAGCCGCACAATGCGGGCCGCTGCAAACCAATACCGCGGTGTTCATTGTAATACTTGCTCACAGGACCACTGCACTTGACATTGGTTTGGAAAGAGATGGACTCCAGTCTCGCGGCTTTGTGTTTTATTCTTACGGAGAGTTTGAGTGTTTGGCGTCTGTATCTCATTGAGACACACTAAAGATGGTGCTTTTCACACAGAGCATGGTCTGGTGATGTTAACTGACGTGTCCGACGTCATGAGGCACTCCAGAGAAGGTCACACCAAGGCTTGAGTCATTAATTAGCAGATGCAAGCATAAAGAAGAGGACTGGGAGGGGGGGTCTCTCCATGCAGCAGTAAAATACTGAGCAGTGATGTAAAGTAATTAAGAACATTCACACACGTACTGTTTTGATGTACACTTCTGCTTTGCTTGAGTATTTTAATCCTGTGCTTCTTTTCGCTTCAACTTTCCCTATTTCAGAGGGAATGTTTACATTTTTACATTTATCTGACAGCTGCAGCTGCTGTGCTCCATATTAGGGCCGTAGACAGCTATCACGTTCCAATGAATAATGTAAAATACAATTGTTACACAGATAATTAAGCCACTTGACCGCACGTGAAAAGTTATTTATTTCATTATTTAAATGACGCTTTCACGTTAATGCGTCTGTAATAATCTAGTAGTATATGATCAGCAAATTGTAAATTGTAGAGCAGTCTTAAATCGCCATAAAGTTAGTAAAAGTATTATATTTTACAGCTGTGCTCTTAGTGATGTTGAAAAGGCCATGTTTTGTTCTTTCTCCTTCACAGAGCAATATTGAACTGCCACTGTATGACCTATTGTGTTATACTAATGATAAACTAACTATAAATCCAGCCACCAAGCAGTATATACAACCTGTCAGGTCAGTTCTACGTCGGCTACGATATTGAAATGTTTTGTGTCAGTGAATCAGTTATAACAATCCAGTAGTAGAACATATAAAACAGGACAGTCAGACAACATTTTCTTGTGTAATTCATACTTTCTTCTTTCATACTTACACACAAGTACATTTGCTGATAATAAGTAGATACCTTTACTGAAGCAGAAGATTGAGGTGTTGTTTGGGGAAAAGATCTGAGCATTTCTTTTCTACTCTGAGTGACGTTGTAAAGACTATTTCATTTCTTAATTTTGAATCTCATATTTCATATACAAGTTAGAAGCTTTTTTGTTTTTGTTTTTGTTTTGTTTTTTGAATTTCAGGGTATTTTCTTCCTCAACTGATGCAGACTGATTTTGATTCTACTTCAATGGGAACTGCAGTTACTTCACATCAGATTAGGTCTTTAAAAATCTGTCATGATACATTGAGTGATGGAAACTACAAGTGACTGGTGTGGACCACATGAAGCCACCCAACACTGTGTGAAATGAGTCAAATTATCTCTGCCACAGTTGGCAGTAATATTTAAATTCTGCTCGCATGGATACACCAGTGATATAACTATGCAAGGACACTGACAGACCATTTTTGTGTGTAATGAATACTTTAGTACACCAAGTACTTACTATTTACTTCAGTAAAGTTTGGAATGCAGGAAGTTTGCTTGTAAAAAAAGAAGTATTCCTACTTTATGTAAGTAAAATATTTCAGTATTTCTTCCGCCACTACCAATAAATGTTGCTGAAAGCACTATTCAGGCACTTTTTTGTTCTTCTTTTTTGTATTTGTCCGAAAAGACTCATACCAACGTGGACACATTGAAAATGCAACCAGATGAGGAGATACATGTTTGAAAGAAACTGGTGCTTCCTTAGAGCTATGTCTGGCGAGCAACTGCAAGAATATCGGTTCATCCTTTTTTACTTATAAATGGACATATGGCTCATGTCGTCTCAGAGTTAGTGATGGAAATAGAGCATTGCTAGAAAACCGACCGGTCATCTGGAGCTCGTCTTCCGTCACTGAGAACTTTGATGCCACTAAGCGGCTCCCTTGCTCCCTATTTGTTGTGCCAGCAACACCACAGTTGCCCTCAATTGATGACCAGCCCGTTGTTCCTCTGCGTAATAATAGCAGTTTATATCAAATTAGCTGTCTCGTGCACTGGGGACAAATACTGCAGGTACATTGATTTCATGATGGAAAAACTGTCAGTGAGTATGGGCTAATTCACGCGCCTGGCTTTTTATTTTATTGGACGGGCGTGTGTTGATGGAAAATTTTTGTCCGGTCCCACGTAGAGGCAGCAGCGGGGACTGTTTCTGCTACAAAGAGTGGCATCATTGTGATATTATGATCCATATACTGAACTGTTCTGGCTCACTAATCAACTGCCAGTGCAGGTGTGACAGATACCCTTCACAGTGAAGCTGCCTCTGCTGCCCAGTCTGGCCTCTAACCTGGCCCCTCCCCTCTGCTCTGTGTTCTCTATTGCTCCCTGCAGGTGAAGCTGATGAAGTACATCTGTAAACAGCTGCAGTGCAAGCAGAAAGTGCCAGAGACGGAGAGGCCCGAGGCCCTGGACAGCTACCCACACTTACGAGACTGGCTGCGCACCATCAACCTGCGACCGGAGCTCATCCAGGTAAGGTCGCGCTGCTTTGGTGTCGACGCCAGCTCCTCGGCCCGAGTGGCTCTGTCACATTTGTGCGTACTCAGTTGTGTGTGCTCAGTCCCGGTTCACATGTGGATGCGGAATATTTGACCGGTGACCATCAAAATGTGCCTCCAAGTAGTCTTTCAATATTCAAATGTGGGATTTTAGGCTGCGAATAGAAGCAACAAATCTCACTTGAGCTGATTTATTTTGAAAAATCCCTTTTTTAATATACAAAGCGAAAGGAGGGGGAAAAAAAAACATGTTTCACAAGGCTAAAACAGCAAGCAGAGTGAGTGTTGCTAAACTGTAAAATATACTTGTTCTTGTTTAGACAAACTCATCCTGGATGCTTGAAGGTCTGGTTCCCAGGCTACGCTCGTTTATAGCTCCATGCTTTGTTTGGGAGGGCTGGAATGGCCTTCCTGTAAGGGATTTCACAAAATGAAATGTTCTGCACTGGATCCAGTTTGTCTTGAGTGGAGTTCTTTATATTTATACATAAACCTATCAGCCATAGCATTATGGCCAGCTGGACGTAGTCACTGGTCAGTTAATAACACTGATTATCTGCTTATCATGGTACTTGTCAGTGGGTGGGAGGTACTATTAGGAAACAAGGGGACATTTTATCCTCAGAGTTGACATTTTAGAAGCAGGAAAAAGGGACAAGAGGAGAGCAAGAGGATTTAAGGGACTTTGAAAAGGGCCACATTGTTGTGACTACACAACCGGGTCAAAGCATCCCCAAAACTGCAGCTCTTATTCCTGGACTGCAGTGGTTAGCACCTAACAAAAGTGATCCAAGGAATGAAGCACACTGAACCGGGGACAGGGTCAACACTCACTAATGTACGTGGGGAGCAAAGGCCAGCCCCTGATAGCCTGCTATAGCTGGAATTGTTAAAAAAGTGGTTCTGATAGTTGGAAGACACTGCATTTTGCAGAAAGTGCCTAAAGTAAACATGTTTTGCCCCCCTTGCCGCTGCGCTGAGTTGTGCTTATTCTGCAACAGTGTTCAACATAAGGAGATCTTGCCAGTGACAGGTTTACCCCAGTTGATGTTGATGTCAGTCTATGCAAATTATGATCATGGTGGTGGTTTGTCCGTTGGAGGACTGAAACGTGAGTTCAGCAGTAGTATGTTAATACGCATTTGTCCGCACTGTTCAAGTGTCCTACTCACGGACTCTAAATCCAACCCTGCTAATCTGTAGCCGACTGTGACCTCTGACCTTCTCGTGGAGGAGTGGGCTTCTTAACGGAGACATTTCCTGCAGAACAGCTTCCCTATTGATGGGATTTCACTGTTTTCTGCTGAAGAGAGGCAAATTAGGAGGAGGAACTAGGTCTGTTGTGTGCACGTTTATTTTTTTATTTTTTGCAACCATGGTTGTTAGGTTAACTTATTGCATTTCGGTGCAGTTCATATGTTTATGCCTCTGTATAAAACAAAAAAGTGTGAGCAGTAAAGGATGCTGTTCCGTGCCTCAGTCTTCCCAGCTACTGTATGTTGTTCTTGCTCCAGTGCGCTTGTCTTTGACCTAACTGTAATCTGCTTATTTTCTAGTGTTTTCCCTCATTTGTTATTCTTTAATATGTCCCCGGCTTTTTGTTTCGTTGCGTGGCCTCGTTCCATATCTGATCGCTCCTCTTCTGTTTGGTCGTATCTGCCTTGTTTGCTTTTCCCTCCAAACCTCACGTCCCTTCAAAGAATTTGGCTGTGAGTTTTGTTGCTCGTTCGTATGCGCTTGTATACCAGTCGGGATATCTCGAAAGAGCCGTCACGGCACGTTGATGACCCATTTAGATCGGACATTATTAGATTGAGATTTCTACTGTGCATGTGTGCTTCTGCGCTTTAAGGGCTGGATGGTCCTAAAACATTACAATGACTGTAGTTAGCTCTTTTGTTGTGGTTGGTTATTTTAACCAAGTATACAACTTCTGCGCTCCCGTGCTTCGGCTCACTTGGAGCTATTGCATAATGTTACACAGGTGCTTTGATCCCCTGTTGGCAGCCCTGTTAAATGAACACGTGTGTCTCTGAGCTTCAATTTTGTCTGCTTCTCTACTAAGACACCATAGCTAGCTTGACCCATACAGCTAATATAAGTTAGAACCCGCCCCCCATAAAAACAATAGAAAGAGCAACCAACCAGTGTTTCTTTATTGGGCCCCAGTGCAGCACTTATGTACCATTCTATTCATGGTGCCCAAACTGTAAGCCACAGCCACTTCTGAGTATCACTTCAGTCACTCGCGCTTGTGTATGTGTGTGTGTGTGCGCGCGTGCTCATAGTGTGCACATGAGTGTGGGAGGTTGGCCTAGTTTCGTGATCAGTGTTTGCCCTCTCGGACTGAGGGTTTAACCTGACTGATAAGTGATTGCGCACTTCCCATGTCAAAAAACACAACATCCTAAACTCACTGAACTAGGTCCGGTTTCCTTCTGTGGGCCATAAATTGCTGCTTGCGCCTCTGTTGAATAAACATTATATACTTCAGGTGTAAAGGGCATAACCTGCACGGCCTCACTTTCTGTTTAGGCTTGCTTTTAACTCTATCCTCCTTAGTATACCGTCTAATGCATGGAAACGTAAGTAAACCAGAAAAGCCCAACATATAGGAATGAAGCAATTTGGTCAGCCTTACATATACTGAAAAGACATAACATTATGACCACCTTCCTAGTATTGCGTAGGTCTCCCTTGTTCCTCCAAAACAGGTGTGACTCATCAGAGAATGGACATGGGCCTTCTGAGGGTGTCCTGTGGTGTCTGGAAACAGAATGTTGTTAGTGGGGGCCTTTGGGTCCTATGGGTTGAGGGGAGGGGCCTCTGTGGATCGTCTCACTGATACTTGATCAGTTTGGGATCTAGTGAATTTGGAGGCCAGGTCAACACCTTGTGCTGTTTTTCATGTTTTTTTAGTTGTTCTTAAAGTATTTTTGTGTATGTGTCTGTGTCAGGCTGCATCCTGCTGGGGATGGCTGCTGCCATCAGTCATTGTTATGGGGTGGGGGTGTCTGGTCTGGTCTAGGTGGGTGCTACATGTCTAAGTAACATCCACATGAATGCCAGGTCCAGAAGTTTCCCAGCAGAACACTGAATTGTTACAAGATGGTCAATGTTATTCACTTTTCCTGCCTGTGGTTTTAATGTTGTGGCTGATTGGTGTATAAATTGGTTGCAATTGAGATGACACACCACAGGCTGATGTTTATCTGTTGTATAGCATCAGTTTTGTAACTTTTACTTATGCCAGAGAGAGGGGGTGACATAAGGTTAACAGCACAGGCTGGAATCGACCTAGTGCCACTGTGCAGAGGACTGTAGCCTCAGTTTATCAATCACAATCTACTTTGTCAAGTGAAAGAAAAGTTTGATTAGAGGTTGTTTTCCATATGTGTATGATGGAATTTGGGGCCATTCACAGACAGTGAGACGAAGGCCTAAAAGAACCTGAAAGGGTCAGTGAAGAACACTTTTTTCTTGGCACATAATAAACAATCAACAACAGAAAAAAAAATGAAGGAATCATTGCTAACAGCATCGGCTATCAGCCAATAGCATTTTTTTAAACATTGGCTCTTGGCAGCTCTCCTTCCATGTATACAAAATTTGCCTTGGTAAAGATGCACTCATTTACATGCATGCAAGTGTAACGTTAGAAGACTAATTCACCACATATGAAAGCAACAGATAATCTACTTCCTCCAAGTCATCAGGGTTTCTGTTATAAACGAAGATGTCACCTTTTCTGCAGCTTAACTGTTCGCTAGTTCAAAAACCTCACCCATCACCCTGTTGTTGTCTTGGTAACGTTGTATTCATTCTCTTTGTTCATCATTTAATCAGATATTTGTGGCTGTAGATGTTAGTCATTTTAGAAACTTCATGCATTTACACACGCACACAGTTTGGTACTTCAAAGCAAGGTAGTTTTGGGTTTTATTTGGTTACCACTAGACCCTGTCTCTCTATGAGTGAGGATGTCAGAGTCAATGCTACTATGCTACTTTTACATAAACTATGCACTCTTATTTATCAATTTCTAGCTTACTAGAGCTACACAGTCTCTTTTCACTTCCTTTAAGCTTTAGGCAAATTAAGTTTCATTACCATACAATGATTATTTTCTATAAAAATCCTTGTTCAAGCTTGAGCTGAATGGTTTTGGATGTGTTCGCGCTTGAGATGCAGCTGATGCGGTTGAGGAGCAGATTTTGGGAGCTAGTTCTGTCTAGAAATTTTTCATTGTTGTTTTTTTTTTAACAATTCCTGTAGTAATCTAAACAGATAAGTAGATAAAGTGGTATTTGGAATTCCCCAAACAAACTGGATTAACCCTGATTTTGTTAAACGGTAAATTACCTGCTTAGCACTCTAACACTCTCAGTCCTTTTAATGCGTAAAGACTGTTTTAGTGTCAAAAGACTGCACTTACGATATACACAGATCAGACATTACATTATGACCATTGCTATGGGGTGGGGGTGCCTGGTCTGGTCTAGGTTGGTGCTACATGTCTAAGTAACATCCACATGAATGCCAGGTCCAAAAGTTTCCCAGCAGAGAATTGTATTGTCACAAGATGGTTAATGTTCTGTTAGTGGTCACATTGCCTGTTCAGTGTATGTATCTTGGCTTTCTTCTGTCATATAATTGTCTCATTGATTCATAGAGTCTAACTGTATATGCTGCATTTGTTTTTTTTGCTCCTCTTCAGGCAGTGGAGGCCAAGTTGTCCCTGGATGCCTTGCTGCAAATGACAGGTGCTCAGGTGAGAGACACCATGAGAAGACTCGGGTCCAGTTCAGAAGAATGTGCCAGACTCAGTGCTGCCCTCTCCTGTCTGAAGAGTGCCACTGAATCAGGTATTTGCCACCCTCCATGATCAAGTCCATCACAGTGTTTAGTCCATGGGTGTTTTACTAGCATGTTTGGTTCTGTCTTATAGGAGGTGAGCTGAGGGAAGACAGCAGTCCCTGGATGTCTGAGCCCACCAGGAGGGACAGCGGCTCTCTACTGACCGCAGACCAGCTAAGCAACCTGGGGACCCCGCTCCGCCCCCACAGCCCCTCGCCTCTAGCCCGCCCGTCCACCATCCATTCCACCCCATCCACTCCGAGCGCCACCTTCCCTCATCCTCGCTCGGGATCGATGTCGGCGGCACCCACGCCGGACGCGCTGTCGTCACACAACGACAGCCCTCTAACAGATCCTTTCCCCATGTCCTTCGCTCGCGCGGCCCGGCTCCACGGGCACACGTCCACCCCGCCCATAACTCCCCCCTCAAAGAGGCGACACAAACTCAAGCCTCCTTGCACCCCTCCCCCACCGTCCCGCAAGGTGCTGCATCTGCTTCCCAATATCACCCTGACGCGCAGCAAAAGCCACGAGTCCCAGCTGGGCAACCGCATCGAGGACCCTCCCACCAACAAGTAGGTGCCAACTTACTGCTATAGAATTCACCTTGTCCACAGCTTCTCATCAATAGGTCAGATTAGAAATAAATGGAAATCTGAGTGTAAGAAAAGTGTGTGAGAGTTGCTGCAGGATCTCTTACTTAGTTTCTTTGCGTTTCTTTGCAGCAGAATGTTCATTTAGAATCTACTGCTATGTTTCTATTTCTCTACTAAAAGCAAGTGCATACAAATCACTCTTAGAAACATGTGTTACAGTCAGCCAGCAACGCTGCACTTCATTTTGTTATGACCCAGCTCAGCCAGAGTAAAAGGAAGCAACATAAAACAGGATGTTTTTCTTTTAGTTTAAGTTATTTATTGCTAAGTAAATTAACAAGGAAAACAAAGGGAAATAAGGGTTAGAGTGGGTTCAGCTAAATGAATGAAAGAAATAAACCAAACAACAAAGCACGGAATTTTTCTATTTAACAAAATAAACTACATACAATCTACATACACAAAACGGCAGCAGTCAGCACCCGTACTCCTAGCGGAGCTTACAACTGGTAGCCGACAATGTGTGTGAAGTAGAGTTGTGACGTTCACAAACGAACCGAATCTATTGGCCAGCTCTTTAAAACTAACGATTTAGATGTAGCTGGTTCTGTCTATGTTTGAATGATCTAACTTTGACTGATTCAGATCCAGATCTTACTCTATCACAGTGCTTATTTTGAGTATGAAATAACTTCAGGCCAGAATCTTATAAAAAAAGATGAGCCAGTCTGTTGAATGGCTCTTTGAAAGGAATGTATTCACATTATCTGGCTCCCTTCAAAGAGCCAAAAATCCCATTTCTGATGTGAAGGTGAGGGAATCTAACTAAACATTAACTAAACCTGGGCCCGTCTCCATGTAGTTTAACAAGTACCTCAGTGTTAACAGATGAGCAAGGCTTAAAGGAATGAGGAGCTACAGAACACAGGAGGACAACACGTAACCACAAGTGAGCAGGAACAGATTTAATTCAATCACAGCCTCCTTGACCAACAAATTAGAGTCCCTTTTAAAATCAGCAACCAGTTTGACTAGAGTATGGGACTGGGAAGGAGCCCAGAGATTATTGTTATTAATCGATAAATTACTGTGTGTCAGGTTCCAAGTTTTCATCCTATCATCAGTTGACTGAAGACTTTTTGCTGCGATGACTTCCTTCATATCACGCATACAGCCCAATGTCCACATCCTACTTCCACCAGCTCCCCACAGATACACTCCCATTTTCCCTCCCTCTCTCACATGCTTTCACATCCTGCCTGTTGCTCCTTTGCTCCCACTGTATGAGTGGAGCTAATCCCCGCACAGATTCCCAGAGATTATGAGTCATGTCAAAACAGGAAGTATTTCCTAGGTCTAATGCTCAGAGGTGACAAGACGCACACAGTCTCTCTCTCTCTCGCTCGCTCTCTCTCGCTCTCCCTCTCTCACTCTCTGTCAAAGGCGGGGGTGAATCCGGCGGCTGTCATGGATCTAATGCGTCTAACTGAGCCTGCTAGTTTATCCTGGCTTTGTATGTCACAAACGCAATCAGAGGTCACAGGTCTGGCAGAACTAAAGTTAGACAAACAGATTATTTTTTTTTTTTAATATTTCTTTTTACTTCTCACGCGTGTGTGCATGTGTGCATGAACGCCGGGACCTGGCCGTGCAGGGTGCTTTGGTCCTTGTGGTGTTAAGGATGTCGACCTGGCCGTCCTGTGCCAATGCTATTAAGGTGCTCCAACGTGCCTCTATCTCTCTCTCTCTCTGTCTCTGTCTCTCTCTCTCTCTCTCTCTCTCTCTCTCTCTCTCTCTCTCGCATAAGCTGCCCCGTTGAGTACGGTAAACCTGCTCCTGGATCCACGCTAGTCCTTTACCCTTGCGGATGCTTTTTGTTTCTCTCCAAGGTGCACGAAAAAGAATAAGTTGTTCCTGAATATGCAAGTCAACGGGAATGGATGCGAGGACTCGCCTTCTCGCTACCCCGTCATGTCTGCGCGGACACCTGGAGTCACCCCGGCTGCCACCACAGCACCTTACACCCTCCCTGGAACGCCTACCCTGATGGAGGAGCACACAATAATTAAGAGTAAGTCTTTCACATGACTTACCATGTGATAAATGTACGGAATTGCACATTTTATGGAGTAGGTGATAAAAATGACTGGGGTTTCTAGACTATTTCTGGACTTAAAGGTATATTGGGTTCTGGAAAATGATTTTCTCATCTTTATTTGATATGCATTCCTGTGCAAGCTTGTGTTTTTGGGCTTAATTGTGTCTATTGTGACATCTCTACAGTCCTGTGACAGGTTAATGATATGTCTTTCTCATGATAACCAGGCTGTCCCCTTACTTCCCCCCATCCTTCTGTCTCTTTCTAAAGATAATGTAGCAGTGCATCGCAATTCTCCACAAGCAGTGAGGAGGGACATAGGCCTAGCAGTCACACACAGGTACACCTTTTGTTTTGAACTCAATATGTTCTCGGCTAACCCTATGATAATAGTAATAATAATAACTACAACTACAGTCGGTTAATGATGTAGGTCTAACAGAAGCTGTTTGTGTAGGTTTTCAACCAAGTCCTGGTTGTCCCAGACCTGTCAAGTGTGCCAGAAGAACATGATGTTTGGCGTTAAGTGCAAGCACTGTCGGTGAGTTGAGTGCCCTCTACCATCAGGACAAGCAAACGGTGCCACTGATATGGGGGTGAAAGTGATTTGAGAAATGGGGAAACTAACACCTCAGCTAAATCTTGATTTGGGCCTGAGGAGTGTTCTAGTGCCTTATGCTCTATAACTATACCCTCTACAATGGTCTCATTCGCTGCCTGCTCTCTATGCAGATTAAAGTGCCACAACAAATGCACAAAGGAAGCTCCATCCTGCAGAATCTCCTTCCTGCCAAGTAAGTTTGGTTTCGCTCTGTGTGAAGTGTGCAGCTTGCAGGCACAATAGATTTTTTGCATTCATGCATGCATTGCCAATTTTTCCCGTAGTCGCCAAAATTCGGAGGACCGAGTCAGTTCCTTCGGATATAAACAACCCTGTGGACCGGCCGGCAGAAGCACCACAGTTCGGCACACTACCAAAGGCCATCACGAAAAAGGTGAAAAAAACAACTACATATTGCATACTACTTTAAATATATCTATGGAATAGTTAATCAATTGTCTATATGTGTCACACACTGCAACCTATTCACTGGCATTTCTGAAAACTAAGACCGTAGTTGTTAAAATCCTGACTAGCTTCTGTCACACAAATAAGCTTAATTTTCAAGAGATAAGATTTTCTCCGCTGATTTAATGCCTCTCCAGCATCTGTTAGGTTAGCATTGTGCTTTTGATTTTAAGAAATCCCATTCTACTTCAGTGTCCTTACCAGCCAAAGATAACTGTAAAGACAATGCTGTCTTGATTTAATGCCCTCATATGCCGTGTTATCTTTCTGCCATGATGCAGTTGAGAATATTCGACCAGGCTGCCACAGTTTAAAATAAAAGTCAGGTTTAGAGGTTTTAGTTGTAACTGCACTTGAACATGCCTGTTATACATCAAGCCTAACTACCGTTGTTTACGTCCTCAGGATCATCCCCCGGTGCTGAACCAGCTGGACTCCAGCAGCAATCCATCCTCCACCACCTCATCCACGCCTTCCTCCCCGGCACCCTTCCAGCAGAGCAACCCCCCCAGCGCCACCCCCCCGCCCAACCCTTCGCCCAAAGGCCACAGAGACAGCCGCTTTAACTTCCCAGGTGAGCTTGGCTGCAGGGGGACAGGATGGCAGACAGACACGAACTACTGTACATCCTGAAATGTGCATGCTAGCGTTCAACTCTTGAGTTCTCCTCTTTAAACAGATTTACCCTAAATCTCTTTTTCCAGTTGTTTAATAAAAGCTCTCACACACAATTGTCACCCCCTGTCTCTCTCCATATATGATATTAACACTGGACTTTGCTTTTAACAAGTTCTTTTAATCCAAGAGTCTCTCTTCCCGCTGTGCTTATCTCTCTTTCCCTTGACTTTTTTTTTTTTTTTTTTTTTTTACAAAAGCTGCCTGTTACTTTCAGCACAGACAGCAGTTTATCTTCCCTGGTGAGTTGACTGTCCCAAACTAAATTGTCGGTATCTCATCATCTCACTCTTTAAACCTTAGATCCCCTCCAGCTTTCCCTCACCATTGCATGTTTGCTTTTGGGCATCTTCACGTAGCACTGAGTGTTTTGTCACAGTGTGCCAGCACTAGGATCGCACATGGACATTTTAACAGTGTTTTGACGCCATCTGCTGGTGGTAGTGGGGAGTTGCATGAGCAGTCATGTTCTGCATGTGGTCAGCCTTGGTATGAGGGGCACTATCCTTCTCATTCGCCTTTAAACCGTGTCATTTTTTTCTTCACAGACGTTTCCAGTCCTGCAAATTTGCACTCTGATGTCCTCCAAGACACAGTGTAAGGTGTTTTATATGACAATATTTAAGTTGGAAGTTTGAATTTCATGCCTCTGATGGAAAGTTTCTGAATTGCAGCAGTGAGATTGAGCAGTCGGCAGATGACATACACTCTGAGCTGGTGGAGGATGAAGATGAAGAGGTAATGTTATATGTGCAATCTAGAAAATCTAGATTTATGTGTCTGAAAAGTATTTTGTGTGATATTTCGTTCAGTTTTAGGAGACTGAAGCAGGGATTTTGGACATTAAATGAATTTATAGACTGCAATCAATAGCTTTTCCAGCCATTTATTATAACTAGTTTTGTCTGGAATCGTTTCATATTATTAATTCACTTCTGGCTCATGCTTTTTTTCTAATTTCATGCGCAGTAAATTAACTGTCACCGCATTATTGCAGGAGGGGGAGGAGGAGATCGATGACGATGATGAAGACCCCGAAGCGGAGGACGAGAACGAGGAAGACCACGAGGAGAACGAGGACGATGGGGAAGACGAGGACGACGGGGAGGAGATCAGGATGAACGTGGGCTCGGACGGCGAGTGCGACGAGCTGGACGATTTGCCCAGCTCTCGGGGAAACCAGTGGAAGGGCCCCATCTCCCGCAAGCCCAGTCAAACGAGTGTGTACCTGCAAGAATGGGACATACCTTTCGAGCAGCTGGACCTCGGGGAACTCATCGGAAAGGTGAGGAGTCTGGGCAAGACATGACCGGTTCATGTATCAAGATTTGAAGAGCCACCGTCACTGAGTTTGTTTCTGATTTTAATCCAGGGTCGCTGGGGAAAAGTGCACAAGGGTCGGTGGCATGGCGAGGTGGCAATCCGACTTCTTGAGATTGACGGGAACAACCAGGACCACCTGAAGCTCTTTAAAAAGGAGGTGATGAACTACAGGCAGACCAGGCACGAGAACGTGGTCCTCTTCATGGGGGCCTGCATGGCTCCACCCCACCTAGCTATCATAACCAGGTGAGAGCACAAATATCAAACACATCTTAAAATCATTTTAACCTAAATACTTTTCTCCAGTTGAATCTTTTTTTCTCTCTCACCTAAAGTTTTTGCAAAGGGAGGACACTGTATTCTGTAGTTCGGGACACTAAAAACACTTTGGACATCAACAAGACGAGACAAATCGCTCAGGAGATTGTAAAGGTAGTTTTTAAAATCTTTTATTTTAACTATATATAAAGTTGACCCTGTTCAAACCACTGTCGTATATGTGAAGAGCAGTGAGTGCACTTTATTTATGTATCTCTGCGCTGACTATTTTGAGCTGTGCACAAAGTTCAAGTTCAAGCAAATTAAACCCTAGAAAGATCCACATGCACAAAACACCAGTCAGCCACAACATTATGACCAGGAGAAGTAAATAACATTGACCATGTTCTGACAATCAAATTTTCATCTGGGGACCTTTTGGTCCTAGACCAGACCAGGGACCCCCACCCCATAGCAGTGACACTCCCTGATGGGAGCAACCATCCCCAGCAGGATGCAGCCTGACACAGACACACACACAAAAAAACACTTTAGCACAAGGTGTTGACCTGGCCTCAGAATTCACTAGATCCCAAACTGATCAAGTATCTGTGGGATGATCCACAGAGGCCCCTCCTCTCAACCCATAGCAACAACAACATTATGTTGCCAGACACCCTTAGAAAGCCCATTACCATTCACTGATGAGTCACAACTGGGAGACCTACACCATATTAGGAAGATGGTCATAATGTTATGCCTGATCTGTGTAATGTTACTGTAAAGACAAATAAATAAAATAAATAAATTACAGTATATACTGTAACAGAATTCCCCCAGCCTGGTAGCCAGCCTGGTAGCCAGCCTGGTAGCCAGCCTGACTTCCCTCAGCCACAAAATGTTTGCAACAGACAGTTGGTCTGGTTGAGGACTGATCATTCCCTCATAAAGATGTGTCTGGCCCATCAAATAGTTTAGGCTTTATGTGGCGATAGAATAGTAATGATGATGTAGTCATACACGTCAGCTGAGCACCGTGAAGTTGAACTTGTTTACGGCACAATGGCTCTGATTGTTGGTAGGACTATCCAGTTGCATGATGAAATCCTAGTCTGACTAGAACTAGAGTCACAGTTCATCTGCTTTTATTTAGTAATTCCACAGACAGACAACACTTATGGTGATGTAGTTTACTCTTCAGGTGCTATGTGAGAGCCCAGGCTACCTTCTTTTGTGATCAGCTCAAGTACTGTCACACTTCCAAAGCATGATGTGAAATTACGCTGTTAAATGATCCACATTTCATCTCTACAAACTAGTATTTCCAGTCTTGAAGCTTCACACCAGAACAGAAAACATGCAGCCAAAGATAGCAGTTTCTATCTCTGAGTTTTATTTTGCTGTTTGTGCCTTAAGCAGTTAGCATCTTGAGATGATAATACCACCACAGCTCTTTATGAGGATGTGCTAGAGCTGCATGAAACCCCAGTACAAATGGGCAAACCCTTCTGCAAGACACAACCAAAATCCACAGCATGCACTTTAAATGTCGAAAAATGTGAACATGAACAACCGCTTCTCTTCCGACACAGGGAATGGGCTATCTGCACGCCAAAGGCATCGTCCACAAAGACTTGAAGTCAAAGAACGTTTTTCATGATACCAATAAAGTCGTGATCACAGACTTCGGGCTGTTTGGGATCTCTGGAGTCGTTCAGGAGGGGAGGTGAGAAACGACACTCGGGAGGCCTTAAAAACACAACCTCAGCTGAAGTGCTGTTCACACCACACTGCCATTACCAGGGGAGGTCCGGTGATTTGTAATAATTGCTGAGGTCCACAGCGGTAGTCCTGCAGGCATCTATCTCCCCTGTCAGCCTGTATTTTTTGCTCCCCATGTAAAAAGTCTGAGAATTCTCCTTCACACTTCCTTGTTTTTGAAGTGCTCTTCGAACACACAGCTTGCTCATTTTGTACTTCCTTTGTGTATGCCTTTGTGAAGCTGTTTTGGACACAGGAGTTTCAAATGGACTACATTTAGTTAATGCGTTTTCCACTCTAGTTAATACATCTTTCCACTCCATTTGATTTGTTGCTAAAAACTGTGCCCGTATATACATATTTTCTTTTTTTCCAGGCGTGAGAATAAACTCAAACTTCCACATGGCTGGATCTGTTATCTCGCGCCAGAGATCGTGCGTAAGATGAGCCCAGGTAACAACGAGGACCGCCTCCCTTTTTCCACCGCGGCAGATGTGTACGCCTTTGGGTGAGTTCTGCACACACACTTAGTTGGGAGACCTGCTGTTCTGTCACGCCATTAGAGTTCACCACTTGACAGAATAATCCTAATGCTGCTTTGCTCCCTTTTAAGCACAATTTGGTATGAGCTTCAAGCTAGGGACTGGCCAATCACCAACCAGCCTGTGGAAGCTACCATCTGGCAGGTGGGGAGCGGAGAGGGCATAAAGAAGGTCTTGACGGAGATCAGCCTGGGCAAGGAGGTCACTGTAAGTTGAAGCAGAAGTGTGTCAGTATAAGAGTGGCAAAGTGTGTAATAATGCAGAGATGTTGAGGTGCATTCATCCAAAACCGTTCCCTCTCTCAGGAGATCCTCTCCGCCTGCTGGGCGTACGACTTGAGAGAGAGGCCGACCTTCACGCAGCTGGCCGACATGCTGGAGAAGCTGCCCAAGCTCAACCGCAGGCTGTCCCACCCAGGACACTTCTGGAAGTCTGCAGAGTAGGTATCCCAGAACGGGAGGAGGAAAGTGAAGAGCCCGGACACGTGAATCCAAAAACAAGAGCGTATTTGTAGTTGGTGTCTTTTGGTTCCCTGTGGTACAAAGGCCTGTCAGTGATGATCGTGTTAGGCAACAGAGCTCTTCTCATGAGCAGGATTTGTAGTAGGATATCTGTTGGGTATGAAATGCACTTTGCCACTACTCAGAGGAATACCGTTCTCAGACAAAATGTGATGTAAATGCTAATCACACAACACGGAAAATGACCGAAATGATGCAGATTTGACCGGAGTAATTGGGGCAGCCTCATACAATTGTGCTATGAGCAGCAGATTATAGCAGCATTCATCACACTGTGATTGGGTAGCTTGTTGCTATGGGACTTTCCAGTTCCTGGAACAAGGCTAAGGCTGTCATGGATATATATTTTACATCAAATTTGTTTAGTTGCTTTATTTCCTGTCAGCTAGTGTGAATCTGGAGCATTTTGTGATGTATCATCTTTAGCTGAGAGTAGCTATCCAAATTTTAAATCCAGCTGAATGCGTAAAATAATATTTTTTATCATGCGGCACATTTCTACCGAGGAGCTTTTCCACTTTCACGCAGCCGCACACCCATCTTCTGTTTATTTCCTCCGTTGCAGCTTCATTTCCACACCGTGTTCCCCTCTTTTTCCTGCTTTGTATCTGTGATTTGCCTGTTTTTGTGTTGCTTTTTGTTTTTTTTACACACATTTTTATTGCATTTGCCAGTCTGACAGCAAAAACCTTTAAGAAGAAAACAATACACATTACTTAAGAGGTCTGCTTGGCCATAAAATGATCTCATGAATCGTAAAACAATTTCCTCCTTGACTGAACTCATGCATCCAGACCTGTTTTTAATACAATAATCTACGTGCGCTGTGATATCTTGCTTTCTCCGGCGCAAGCCCGATGCACTTTCACTAACCGTCTAACGTTTGTGTTTTCCTTTGCTCTTTTCTCTCTTTTCTTTTTTTTTTTTCTCTTTTTCTAATCTAGGTTGTAGCGGCCGCTCTGAAACATAAGCAATGCAAAACAAAGCCTGGGTCTGCCTTGCATGCTCCTGAATCCTTAACTCTTACAGGATTGATCAAAGCATTGCCTCTGCCTGAAACGGGCACTGCTTCCACTAATCCACAGTCTGATCTTCCGTGTCTAACAGTTTCCATGTTCCGAAGGAGAAGATTGGTGGACTGATGCGTGGCAGGGGGACGGCTGCCGTCGCCCCTCCACGCTTTTCCCCCCATTCGTCTAATATCTCTTTGCCTTCCTTTTGTTCTATATTGTCATTTGGGACTCTGAGGCTTATGAGTAGCTGGCTTGTGGTGTCTGTGCTGAGACTGACTGGTGTGCTGCGGTGTGCGCCCGCCGACGGCTGCCCCGTCCGCGGCCCCCGCTCACCTTCTCTGTGCTGCTGTGATGTGATTGTTCTCGACGGGGGGCCTCCTGACCACGCGGCTCTTTTTCCTCTCTGAAACACACACATACACACACGAACACACTGCTGGACGTTAAACGGACCCTGCCACCAAATGGACCACTTCATTTATCTGTGTTCTCCCTGAGGGTTTGACACGCATTCGACCGGGCTTGAGTGATGTTCTCAAACCAACTGCCTCTCTGCCGCTCCTTTCCTTCAGTTTTTTTTTTGTTTTTTTTAAGGTTTGTGCGACAGCATGTGCTGAGATGTTCGCCAGTCCACATCTAGACGCAATATGCACTTTGTCTACAGGAAAAACTAAAAAAAACCTATACTTTTTCTTTTGTTGTGAGTTAGTTTGGTTTAAATAGTCATATTTGCAGTGGTTTATTCATTATTTTTTCTCTTCAGGAGAGTCTCAGAGGCTTCAACAGTGTGGTATGCTTATTGTATGTTGTCGTTTTGGAGTATAATCTGGTAAATTCACTGTTTGTGGGATGCATTTGAATACAGGGCACTAGTTAAGAGTTCCAGAACTGCAGACTGAGCGAAAAGAAAAAAAAGGGGAAAAGTTACACGTGGATAAAATACTACTGGCTATTTATGGTTAAAGACTTTTTAATAATGACAACGTCCATGCGTTGAAGTGTAAAGTGCACCTTATAAGAATAGGAGTCTCTCATGGGGTTGAAAGGAGTGCGCAAAAAAAGAAAAAAAAAAAGATAAATCAGGAACATGGCGCAAAAGTGTCCTCTATCTTCCTTAAACAGTACCTCTTGTGCGCGCTTGTGTATACTGTTTGTGATTGCTGGCTTCAGTTGGCGTGCTGGTGTTAATGTGTATCCTGTGGGCGCGACTGGGTGTTGGAACATGTAGGGTTGTGTTTTATTTTTTTTTCTCTCTCTCTCGTGAAAGGCCGCAGTAAATGTTGTGTTGCAAATCCAATGGTATGTAATGTACATACATTATTTAATGTACAGCAAATGAACACGATTCTTCTAATATTTGTACAAACATTTTCTATGTAAAAAAACAAAAAAAACAAAAAATGCGTCACGACTTTTTTGAATAGGTACTGCTATGGCTATTACAGATGTGTACATATATATATTTATATTTTTTTCATGTATAAAATACTGTATAAAGGCTGTACATTGTTTTTTTTTTAGAACGGGCCAATACATGTTTTTTATGTTACTGTAAAAATTCATATTTTTGTATTGCATGTGACGACCATTCTGTACACGCAGTTTCTGTTTTCATCCATGGAAGACAATAAAATGAGGCTTGTCATGTAGCAGCAGAGTGGGTACTGTTGTTTAAGTGCACCTGAGGAAACCCATGCAGTGGTGTTTGTCATAATGAGATACCACATTTGAGTTTTTGGTATTGTAGTTCAAGCATGCATTGCTGGTGGACAATAAAAACAAAATATGTAATTAAAGTCCATATAAAAACATATATATGAGCTTAAACTTAACCAGTGTACACTTATACTTCCCAACACAATGTGTGTGTGTATGAGCTCACTGAATGTGCACTGCCTCTATCTAGATATTCAAGTGTTCTTATATTACTTGGTTGTTTTTGAACAGCGGTTTTGCCTAGAAACCATCAGCTGTATCTGTCTGGCTTTTGTGAGTTCTGCTTCAGTGTCCTGGGTTAGTGGGACACTTAAAAAAGAACGATGCAGTCATCTTGGCAAGTTTGAATGTATGTCATGGAAAATGTCTGCCACTTCATTTGAGTTGTGTCAATATTTAAAGAACCGTTTGAAGCAGCCAGTACTCAGTATTAAGAGCAAAAGCGTGACTGTGCACTAGCAGAACGTGACAAGGCAGACAAATTGGAGACAAGAAAGATATAAATGGTTGCATCTGTGTATCTGTGAGATGATCCACAGAGGCCCCTCCACTCATCCCACAGGACCCAAAGCCCCCCACTAACAACATTATGTTGCCAGACACTGCAGGACACCCTCAGAAGGACCATGTCCATTCTCTGATGAGTGAACAATGTGAGTGAAGAATGTGAGCTTGAACGCAGCTTGAAAAATTCTATAAAATGATCTTTTATAATTTCTATCAGTTTTTCTTCAAGCTCCTTGGCTTCAAGGATCAAGCCGTCATAAAGCTAGTATGTAAAAAGTGTCACTTTGTCTGCTCTTTATCTTCTCTGTAAAATGATCTAATGATTACTACATTAAGTAATGAACCTTAAATTTGAGTTGGTTTATGTCAGTATTTAACAAACAATGTGACACATTTAGCAGTTTTTCCCCAAACTGCAGGAGTTCCAAAGTGAAAATATTTTACTGGGCAGGTGTCTGCTGTTCTGAAATTCTGAATTTAGATTTAGATATGGGTGGAGTTGCCTGTATTTTGAGTAAACAATCAGAGGCACAGACTCAACAGACGAAATAGGCAACTGTTTGGTAGACCAAGCCAGTAGGGGGCCCACAAGGGCTGACAAACTTAAAACCTGACCAGTGGTAATCTGCTAACTAACATGTCAAGTACATGATACTTTCAATTAGACCAAAGCCACTGATACAAATAAAAAATTTGTTAAAATAACAATAATAAGGTCAACTAACAGAGAATAAAAACATAATCTCAAATTAGAAGAAGAGAAAAGGAAAGGAAGAAAGACATGGCAAGTGAAGCAGATAATGCTGATTAATAAGAATACTAAACAGCTAACTGAATGCTGCTGGTCTAGCCTAAAATATGGAGACCACACAGTCGCAGATGATAATAATGACAGCATGACTGGAGAGCAAAAGTCTGTTAGGTGGCTAAAAATGGTGGAGGAAAAACTTGCATTAATGCAGAGAAAGTAAAGGATGATATCTGATCAAGAGAAGAAACACATGTGGAAAGGTTGACAGTTCTAATAAATATGAAAGAAAGTGACGCATTTTTCTGGACAAAAGTCAACCTCTAGCAAGGAATAAAAGGAATGTGTGCGAGGCAAAAAGGAGCAGCTCATGACCCAAATCCCCCCCTGCATCTGTCAGACATGGTGGTGCCTCAGTTATGGCTTTTTTCATGGCTAGTTGCTAATGGAATTTATTGATGACTTTACTGCTGACAGAAGCGGCCAGATGAATGCAGAGGGCATACAGGAGCATTCGGTGCGCTCGCGTTCAGCCAAATGCGTCGAGTCTGACCGGGTGATATTTCATCATTCAACAGCACAGTGATCAGAAAGGTACGGCCAAAGCAACCAAGGAGGTTTCCAGGATAAAGAGATGTCACCTAATCTCAATCTGACTGGGCTGCTGTCCGCTTGGAGAAGAGCAGATTAATAGCAGTTTTATTACATTTTCTCTTCCACTTGCCATGCCCATTGTCGGTAATGAACATCCAAGCTCATTTCAGTATAGGATGTTAAAGGTATAAGCTCGTAGCAGCTGTCCGATAATCAAAATCCCATTTTGCCTCTAGGTGGCATAAAGACTCAACCAAACTATTGGTGTGCACCATCTGTCCTTGCACTCTGAATTTGTACTGAGAACAGTGCTGCTTTTTATTACAGCTGTGCACATTTTACACTGAGTCTGGTCAGATCTGGGGTGAACTGATGGCCAAGCAGTTAGACATTATCCTAATACCCCCGTCTGTCTCTACTGCAACAGACTAAAGCTTTTTTATGGCAATAGTGTGATGTTTCTATGAGCTAGAGCTTTTAGTGCTTATTCAGCTTATATGAATGTATACTACAATCCTCTAGCTCTGAAAACCAAATTATGGGCCATGTAAAAAGATACTAGAAACACATTATCTGATTTAAAACCAATCAATCCCCATATAGTAATCTGTTGCTTGGACATTTTATTATTCCACATACTGTAGCAGAACATTATGGATGGCTAGTGCTTTACCAAACCCTGTCTTTTGACCTTTATTTTTATGCAGCCTTTCAGTGATGAATCCTTTGTAAGTTCATGATATGAGGCCTTGGGAGCTGTCACTAAAGTGAGAAATACGGCTCGCATTCAGTCCTTGAGCCCTGTTATCAGTAAGGTTGCATCTGAAGTGTGGCTTTGACTGAAAAGAATGATGGATTGATTTCTGCATACTGGTATCAGTCCAGTGGAAAAGAGAGGTCCTTGTATCCTCCGCCGCATCTAAAAGCTCTTTGACTCCAACTGGTACTGGCTCACGTGACCCGCGCTTGGTGAGGGGGAAACCGTTTCCATTACTGTGGGGCCAGTCACAGAATGACAATTAGCCGTTTGTTCCTTGTCTTATTTCAGACTTGAGGATTCAACCGCGCCACACGCACAGTCGATGCTTCTGATCAAGTCACAGCCACGAAGGTGGCATAAAAAGTCAGGAACTCCATCACACCTGCATCACTGCAGTGATTATGTTGTGTGGGAGAGGGAGAGAGGGAGAGAGAGAGAGAGAGAGAGAGAGAGAGAGAGAGAGAGAGAGAGGGAGAGATTTCTGGAGGCCATTTTGACATTTGCTGAGCCCACTGCTGCAACTGTCAGCCATCAATTGATGGCCTTGGGATTGTCCTTAATGAAGCTGTCCACAAACACAGCCGGCGAGTCAGCTCTTTATAGGGGTGAAGGTAGGGAACAAACTAAAAGAAAAGGGGTGGGGGCAGAGGCGGGGGCGGGGGGCTGTCCGTGCACATGTACCTACAAGCACGCATATATATACTGAGTGAGTTATTACTGGCAAATGGGACTTTCCGTCACTCAGGGGAAGGCGTGGGGCTTTTGAAATGAATTCTTATGCCGTTCTTCTCACTTCCTCACAAACTTAATGATGCCTTTCTTCTTTTTTAACACGTTAAATGGCTCCATTTTGAGTGCATTATACAAATGCTTTACTCTTCACCCTCAGCTGCATTTAAGAGGAATCGCAGCGATTATTACAACAGCAACTTGTTGCATTTAGGGTGCTACTGTAATTTATTACATCAGACATAGCAACTTTTTTTTTAACATGTCACTTTGCTTTCCATTATTCTTGGCCCAGAATTTTGTGGAGAAAAAACCCCAGCACGGACATTTTCACCCCGAGAGCACAGATGTTTATGTCGTGTTTATTACCAGCCTTTCTATCCGTTGCTGTTGTTTTCATGGTCATGATGATGAAATTGTCTACGGCACAGCAGGTCGAGCAGCAGGGAGTCATACACTCCAGACTCCAGGGTCTTTACTCGCGTACCTGCGAAACAGATGCTCTCAGAGCCAGCTCCTCCATCATGTCGCCGCCGCGTCGATCATCTGCAACAACCTGCCAAATCAAGCATCTCCCTCTTGTATGTGTGAAGTGCAGGTGCAGGTGCAAACGGCACAAATGAAGTCGCACAGGAAACATAGCTTACAGTTGCAGAGGAAAGTAAAAGGGGAACTTTATAAAAAAAAATCAATGCAAATTGATTTTGACATTATTTATTTTTATTTTATTCAGTAAACAGATGTTGAACATGACTTCTCATGCACATCAGCACGTGTTGCAGTGCAGCAGTTTCCTCTACCTGTGGTATGAAGGGTCCACGGGCCTTGACATGAAACTATAATCTAGGCTATAATTGCAGCGCTTTATGAGAACTTGTGGCTTGGACACAAATATCTAGCTGATGGCGAAGATGATGTATGTATGCGTGCTAATTATTGCATTACATAAAAATATATGCGGCAGGTCATTGACTATGCAGCAACTGAATCACCAAGCGTCAAGCATCACTGTATCTCTGACATGCAGCAGCGCTTATGACGTTCCCAAAAAATACTAAAATAAAATAAATGAAAAGCTTGCAAAACAGTGCAATTGGAAAGTTGACACACTGCGGTATTTTTTTTTTTTGGAGATTATGTGCTGATTTGAGGACACTGTGGGATTCTGGAGGCCGTTCTCACTTCTGTGCAGATGCAGGTGACTTAACAGTTAGGGCTAGGTTGACGCTAGTCAGTTTCCACTCGCTGTGGTTGCTACTTTTAATAGTGTGCCCCCGCAGATGTCTGCGTGACCAGCAGCAGCAGCAGTGAACAGAACACCCAAACCACTTCCTTTTCTTATTATAGTCCAAATGGAGAAGTAAAAACACGACGAGCAAGATGAATCTGCCATTAATGTGGATTGGTGTCTTTACACGTTGTTCATACCTCCTCACTGGCATCACATTGCGTGTTGTATTTATTTGTACATAAATCCTCGTCTTCCTGGAGCTATATCAAGACCATCAACAATGTAAGTGACATATTGTATCCTGTAACCTCCTTTTTGATATATGTTGTGTATTTGGATATTTAGATGGTGCAATCTCTTAGAGGCTGGCATCAACTTCACAATTTACATCCTTGAAATGTCTTAACTCCTAATGATAAAAACAGGATATTAATGGTTTGATATCTGTTTAACCTTAATATTTCTGTATAATCTGCAATCACATCCTCACACAATGCACAAAAACATAATGTGGGCACTGTAAGTCCAAAGATGAGGATGTAATTTAGTGAACTTGCTTGAGTTCCGTGTAATATTTTTGTCAAAGTTCACTTGGTCCGTTTCTGTTCGCCACAGCCTTTTAAGGGCAAGAAGCAAATAAACAAGCTGACATTAGACTTCTACCAAACCGCATGTGCCTCGTTGCTCGTCCTTTGGCCTTGATTGTCAGAAAACCCGCCGTTCATTATGCATTTAGCGGCTTGCGTCGGACCCTCATCCAGCATGCACGAACCTTTGGGCGTGCCTCCTTACAGATGAATCTGCATTTTCATGAACCACTTAACGCTCACTGTGATGGATTAACGTTGTGAGGTTATTTTTGTTTTCTGCAGACTTTTTTAGATGGAAAAAAAAAAGAAACTATGACAGAAACACATCAGTAATTTAATTAGAAGTGCATGTAATTTGCAGTATAACAGAAGCGGTCAAATCAGAACAAATACCACAAGAGGTGCTGCACTTGCACTTACTTATTTAGGAGTACTATAAAAATCCTGAATTCAATTGTGACTACAATTACAGGTGAATTACAGCTACTTGCCAAACTGTTCTTTGAAATGTTTATTTCAAAGCTCACTATGTCATTCAATGTGTTTCAGATCTCAATATGAATAGCCTCCTTTCCTTGGTGTGCTGCGCAGAATTCCTGGTTGCATTACTGCTGATCCCAGCGTGTAGCCGTGCAGATCTTACTGGCAAAACTACCAATCAGACTACCCCAGACATCAACACATTGACACAGAATGGAACAACTGAATCAAGTCAAAGTACCACTCTAGCTTCCAGTACAAGGGACACCACCACCATTGGCATCAACAAAGCTACCAATGCCCTCACCGCCACCACCACCGCCACCCCCACCACCCCCACCACCCCAAAATAGTCTTCTTGGGTATGGACGTGAAGAAATGTTCCACAGCGTTCATGGTGGCAGGTGGGCTGATCACAGTCTTCATCATTCTCCTGATATCCACGGTGGTGCTGGCGTGCAAGGTGTGCAGTCTGAGCAGACGTCTCAAGGCACTGAGCAGCAACAGCGACATGGTCAGCAACAGAGAGTACTGGATGGGAAATGACAAGGAGGACAAAAACAAGTCAGAAGCCAGAGAGACCACGGTGTTGATGTCGGACATCACTCAAACACAGGAGGAGATGAGCAATGGTGCCGCCAAGGAAGAAGGCGATAAGGCGAAGGAGGACGGACAAACGGCAGGGGAGAAGGAGGAGGGAGGTGGCGGCGTCAGTGAGGAAGCTTCTGCTGCACCTGCAGCCGCTGAGAGTCCATCCTCTCCAAATCCTCAAGAAGAGGCCGCCAACTCAGAGCCCAGCAATGCCACAGCAGCAGCATCCTCCTCTGAGGGCAAAGAGGAACCAAAGGATGGGCAGTAGATTTATAACTGTGAGGCCGTTAAATTCCCTGAGCAACTACCTTCACCCCCCTGCAGCTTTACAACCCTTTAACTCTAAATAAAGGATTTCCTTCAACAGCTTTTGCTTCCCCATAAATAGAACAGTGTGTGTGTTTCTAAACCTGTCAACCTGCGCATTGAGTGTTTCACAATAGCTTGATAATGTATTGCTCTGATATTTGTGATGTAAGAAGAATAAAATCATATTACAATGCACTTTTGTAAACTTAAGTGAATTTGCCATGCTTTTTTTTTCAAATAAAACAACAACTGAATCTGCCATCATGAATTGAATACTTGACCGCCATTCCCTATTTAGCTGCATGTGTGAATGTTTGTGTGTGAGAGAGAAAGAGGGAAAAAGGGGTCTGCTTGATTAGCAAGCAGGGGATGTGTCTCTTGCAGGCACAGAAGTCAGAAAGAAGGCTCTCTTTCACCTCAGCTGGGGCTGACAAAGCCACACACACAGAAAAACCTTTTCAAAAAAGCCAATAAAGGGTCGCTGCCGTTGTCATGGGACCATATTTGCTCATATTCTTTGCCCAAGACGTCATGATGGATGTGAGCTCTTCATTTAACATGTGTTTTTTTTTTTTTCCCCCGGTTCTGAATATTCACCTTTGGCACACAAGGCTTTGAATGCAAAAGAAATGGGATGGAAACTTTTCTTTTTCTTTGTGAAGTCTGGTAGTAAAAAGATTAGCTGCAGTTATGGCGTATTCGAAGTGAATGTGGAGGATTTGGGTGATTTTTCCCTCTGCTATTGGTGACAGAGCTCAAACTGACAGCCCAGCCTGTTGTATAGTGACTGACAGTGGAGGCAAGGGTTTTAACTTTTCGGCTTGTTGGAGGGGGCAGTGACAGGAGACATGGGTTTCAATATCAGTGCATGTAGCGACTGGAAGTATGGCCAGGCAAGAAAAGAAAGTACAGAAGAAAAGGGATGAGGAAGTGACAAGGGCATTGAAAATACTACTACTAAAGTACGCGATCAGAGATTTTTAAAAGATCAGACTTTCAGACGCTGCGGTTGCATGAATCAGAAATAATCTACAGCCGTGATATCACTGAATTTGTCACACAGTAAACGCTGAGAGCCTGACAAACCGTGCCTCGTGAGCCAGTGTAAGTGTGTGGTAGCAGTACAGCAATGCAGTGCGAAATGGAGAGTTGCCTGTATTGCTGATGACAGGTAGGAAGCTGCAGTGGAGGAGAGCCCTCTGCAATAAATCTTGAGGCTCTTTGTGGCAGCCTCTAAATTTGCA
The DNA here is from genome assembly GCA_005024645.1 of Planiliza haematocheilus. Taxonomy (NCBI): domain Eukaryota; kingdom Metazoa; phylum Chordata; class Actinopteri; order Mugiliformes; family Mugilidae; genus Planiliza; species Planiliza haematocheilus. The sequence continues at coordinate 3,327,920 of SRSE01000276.1, read as the reverse complement.
CGGGGAAAATAACAAGCAATTACGGCACACCGTTGCTTTGTAAGGGGATACTTTGGAGGGGGATAACATAGATTTAGGCGATAACTGATAACAGTCAATCTTATTTTGAACACAAACAGGAAGGAAATCAGCCGGTTAATCTAAACACAACAATGGCTGTCACTTTAAATGCAGAGGTAAATCCGGAAAGCTGCCAGCTTTAAAAGGGGCTGAGGAGTTGCCTTTGTAGAATCCTTTTTTATGCAGGGACCCTTCCATTATGCGCTCCACTTCTCCTTACACCCTGCTCCTAATACTTCCCCCTCCATCCACCCACACTCCTCCCCTCCCCACTCACTTCCACTGCACACAGTAAATCCAGAGCCTGCAGTGCCTGATCGAGCCAACCCAAAAGATCCATAAGCGGCAATAGTAAACTCGTGGCTTTTCAAAGGGGATAAAAGGACCGCACCATGAGGCAGTGAGGGCAGCCTAAAAAAAACCTGACCTGGACAAGTGAGCAAGGGTCAAATTGTATGATTGAACTAGGAGAAAAAAAATCTTTAAAAAAAAAAATCCTCTTCAGCAGAGCACCAGCTGGTCCCGGGCTTGAAAGCAGGAGAGGAGAGTGAAGAGGGGCTGGACAGCAACAAAAAAGGAGCAGAGAAAAGTGACTGGAATGATAAGATGAGAAGGTGAGTTATGGACACATTTAAAGACTCTTTTATTTTTGCACACACACGTTCTGCCACACCCTGGCTCACAACATACTGCAGTTTCAACAGTGCAGAGCTGCTGGCTGTGTCTTTGCCTGCCTTTGGACCAGCTGATGCTCTCTGTGGAGTCATTAATAAAAGGCTGCTATTGAGCTAGTTCTCCTCCTCCGAGAGCATGGGACTGACTTCACTGACAACCACTGATGACTGAACACGCAAAGTGATGCCAGGGAGAATGACTGCGGGGATTTCTCATCTCCTCTGCGATGAATGATATTCTTCAACAGACGAGAAATATCCTTTTGCGGTGCAGGTCAAATGTTTATCGGTTATTGAAAAGGACACATTTGAACGCCTGAGTAAAGGTGCATATAAATGATGCTGCAGAAGAACCTCTAAAAACATGACTGCATAATTAGGGGAGTCAGATCGGCATGTAACGTTAATGTGTGTACCTGGAGCCAATGTGGTGTGAACATTAGACTGCCTGGGTGTGCATGAACAGCATGCAATTATAAGAGATGTGTGTGCTTCTGTGTATGTGGGTGAGAGAGTTTTTTTTTTTTTTTTTTTTTTTGCAGAGGCTACAGCTATTGAAATGATGAAACCAGTTTTATTCAGCACAGCCCTCTACAGTTGCAATGCTTCTCCGGCAGACAGCAATTGTTTGTGTTCCCTTCCCAAACACACTGCAGGCATCACTTCCACTTCCACAGCGTGTCTCCTGGCGCTAAAGATGATGCCGTGTACAGCAACCGCTAATATTCTCCCTGTCTTTCTTTCAGCGGGCATGTGCTGCTGAAGCCTTTCCCTAATGAGGCCCTTCTGGAACTCGTGCTTGTGTTGTGCCTGGGTTTGCGCGTCCTGGCTGTTTGTCCCTCCGAGTGCTCCTGCACCCACAGCCACAGGGAGGTAGACTGCTCCTGGAGGGGTCTGAGGCAGCTGCCCGACGGCCTGCAGCACAACCTGCGCTCCCTTAACCTGTCCCACAACCGACTTCATGACCTGGACGGTGAGCTCGGTGTGTACACCCATCTCCGCGTGCTTGATTTGTCCCACAACAGGCTGAGCCAGCTGCCCAAGGACTTGCCTCGCTCCCTCTGGCAGCTCTACGCCGCCTCCAACCACATCCAGCTGCTGGATAAGAACGACACGGCCTACCAGTGGAATCTGCAGGTGCTTGACCTCTCCAACAACAAGCTGGAGAGGGCCATCTTCATCAACAACACGCTGATCAATCTGTGCACACTCAACCTGAGCCACAATCACTTCTGGACTTTGCCCACCAACCTGCCTGCACGCCTGGAGACTATTGACCTCTCCCACAATTTGCTCGTGAAGGTGTTGCCAGGTTCTCTAGACCGGCTCTCGAGGCTGACTCACTTCCACCTTCATGCTAACCGCTTCTCCGCGCTACCCGCTGGAGTGTTGGACAAGGTGACATCCCTTAGAGTCATCACTTTGGGAAACAACCCTTGGGCCTGCCACCTTTATGAAAACATCAGCTACTTAATGTCCTGGACGCAGCAGACCCCTGCGCGCGTCCTGGGATGCCCCTGCCACACCCAGCCAGTCTGCGGAGGGGCCCGGTTCAACAAAACCGGAGGGTGGCACTTTGCCTCCTACAACTTGCCCCCTCTGGCTGCCAGCGGCCAAGATGTGAGCTCCACCCTGCACGCCCCCAGAGAGACCTCCAACACACAGCACCACACCTTCACAGCCAGACCCATCAGTGTTTCCATGCTGACATCCAGAAACACAGGCCCCCACCTAACTATTAATCACCTTTCTGCGACTGCGAGCCCGGCTGACGTGGATCACATGTGGCACCCCGATTCCCATCTCATCTCCTCACCCACCGACTCACTCCACGGCACTGACACGTCCTCTTTTTCCGACACAGGTCTCATTACCGAAACGTCCGACAGGGACGACAGCATGGGGCTAGCCACAGACCAATTCTTTACAACCGAGAATCCCTCGATCCAAACAAAGAAGACCACCACTCTTCGCACCAGGAGCGTGAGGAGGCAAAATCAGTCCCCACCTAGAAGCATCGGCAACAACAGCCCGACTCTGGCTAGCTCTGTACTCCCTTTACTTAATAACATGGGCCTGCTGACTCTCATTCTTCCTCACGTCCTCTGAAAGACAAATGAAAAACTCCAGAATTTATAGCACAAACAAATAAACACACACTCACACACAAGATTACTGACATTCTGTTATGTTTAAGAGCTTTCCTCCACACAAAAGGCCAGATACAGCACAAATTTCAAGGCTGCATGAGCAAATGTCTTTATTTGTGCCACACTGCGTAGGATAGGATAAGATGCTACTTTTTTAATGTAAAAAAAAAAAAAATGAATGCTTTACTTTTCTAATGACACTTTTTACAAAGCTCTCCTCAAATGTCACTGCTTTAAAATGAGAAGGTTGTAATGAATGTAACTAAGCACATGATGGCACTATACATTCAGGTACCAGTTTGTTATGTAACTGAATGCCTGGTGTTCATCTGCAGTGACTATTTCAAGGCTGTCCAAGGTGCTTTTCATTTCACATTATGGCCCACAAATGATTGCGCATATCTTATATATTCTACTTTGACGGGATTTTTTTTATTATTATTATTATTATTCTGGCTTGTTTCAGTCTTTTATTTTATTTTATTTTATTTTATTTTATTTTATTGCCATTCTAAGAGATTGATGTCCTTGATGCCTCATGTAACAAATCAGATCAGCCCATGGGGGAGCAATGTTTTCTGGCTATAGGTATATATAGTGCGGTTAAAATTGGTCATGTCATGTACGTAACAGGAAACAACAGAGACTCTGTGGAGCAGAGGGCAAACTAATGGACAATGTCGACAAACTCGGAGTGCCGATGCTGCTTCTGTATTTCGATCACATCTCAGACTTAAGTGTCCTTCATGACTCAGTGACGCTCGTGAAAATTATTTGCATGGTGATTGGACGCTCCGGGAATGCTAACTTACTGGTATATATTGCTGCAGAGCATTAAAGCGCAGACATTTTCAGCTCACTTATATGAAATGTTAAGATATTCATCAAGCAGAAGCGAGGCGCAGGCTACAGATCCTTTATGTGTTTCGGTATTGTGTTTGCATATGGAGGCAAAAGGTGGCAAAGCAGTGAGAAATGCATCACAGCAGCCTGCATTTTAGGAGAACTAGTTGCAGTATGTTAGTTCATTGCTGGGTAAATCATCAAGGTGATCCTGCATTGTTAAATAAAACCTGAGCTATTTGCACCTTCTGATGTTTGCATGAATTTTACAGCTAATCTTTCTTATTTATTTATTTATTTATTTCTTCACACTTCTTTTAAACGATCTTATTCTACCTGGCACCACTGCTGGCTTTAATTTGAAACTGTCCAATGAGAGGCCCTGGGGAGAGGCCAAGCAAATCAACACAAGAGCTCAGTCCTCCCCCTCTTATGTCTACAAGACTGCGTTCTGGAATAGTTGCATGAAAGAACTGAACAATCTCCCATGAGTCAAAACAATGAGCTGCTCAGATTTTCTTCACACTTTTTTCTTTTCTTTTTTTATAAGGAATGCTCTCTGAGCACTGGAGCCATACTTTGCTTCGCAGTTAATCACGCTGTGAAAATTCCCAGAATAAATATCGTCTTATCTGTCGGTTATTGAGCAATGGACATTTAAAAACTGAGAAATCAAACGTGCAAAAATATATAATGTTGAACAGAGATGTGCGTGTTCTCCAATCTGACCTTTATCGGTGTTTCGAGGAGAAGTGAGGAAATCTCTCGTGTAGGCACATCCGTGACAGAGGAACCAGGCAGCCTGGCAGTGGGTGGCCTGGAAATGTACCAGCGTGGTGAACAGGTGACCCAGTGGTTTGGCTTAGTAGAGCGATATGGCGCTGCAGTCACCACCCACATGCTGGATGACAAACATCAGGCCTTGGGTTGCACCTGTGAACAGCTCACCAAAAAAGAGTGAACTGAAATTGAAATGCGGTCCCTTGTATAATTAGTTTTATTGCGGAGAGAAACTTACGTAGTTTAAGAAAGAAAGAGTGATTCAAATCAAAACTGAAGTTCTGATTTAGCAATAGAGCCTTTATCTTCTCAATAAATTCTTGCATACAAAACCGGAAAGAAAATTGTGGTTATTGTGCTTGTTATTTAGGCATGATTCATAGTTTAAACATAGCCAACTGTTTTGTGGTTCTTTGCCTCTGACCTCAATTGCACCTTTTCATTTAATTGTCACTTAGCTGTCTGTAGTAGACCTAGTTTCTGGAACACACAGTAAAAAAGAGCCTTTGAATGTTCCGTGCAGCGTTTTTCGATATATACAGTATGTGTATTTATCTCTCCGCCTCCCTTTGGCTGCAGCACTTTAAGATATCTCTTCCAAGTACGTTAGGTGCCAGAGAACCGGCCTAGGTAGCCAATTATTTTCTCTGTAGACAACACAATGTAATGTCAGATTTCTCCTCTGGCTTCTCCTAATAACTGACAAGGTGTAGAGGGCCGGCATCATTTACTGCTGCCATGCCTCCCCTCTTCATCTCACCACCCGAGCTTGTTTGGAGCGAGCTTCCTCCTCTCTTTCAGCCACACTCAATAAGACTCAGCCTCGGCGTGCTCCTTTGTACTGCCCTCTTGTGTTCTTGTACATTAAATTTCCCATCAGCTACAAATGTCACCGTGCTCAGACAGTGGCGGAGGAAAAGACTCTAAGAACACATAGTGTAGCAGAATATTAAAGCGGCCAATCATCGCTTAGAGTGTGTAAAAGGAGGTTTTAGTTTTTATCCCATGCACCTTTATTGCTGAAAAAGTCAATTTTCCTCAGTTTTTTTTTTTTTTTTTTAAGAGCACGACTTACAAAGTTTCTTGAACCTGAATTTCATTGTTGAGAGTGCGAACAGGAAAAAAAAAAACAAGCTTTAGCTTTCCCCACTTCACTTTGAAGAAATCATACAGTGCTTGTGAGAGACCACGGTGACGCTGTAGGTGGTAAACCTGTTTTTTTATTTGCTTTTAGGCACCAGCCAATAAAACGATCATGGGAGTCGTCGCTTTGAACAATATGCATGAATACGCATGTGGACAAAGGCACATGCACACAAATGACATCAGTCCTTGTAATGGTTACATGTGCTCTAAGTGCCCTCTTGTGGCAAAGAGGCAGAAATGAATGTTTATCCCACAACACTGGCCATTCTTAGAGGGATTGTGTTCTTCACCGGGACACAGCTTGCCCTTGATGGAGACTTTTCTCAAGGGCCTCTCGAAAAGAGACTGTACAATTAAGAGCCTTTGTTCTGCACAGCCTCCTTACGGAGCGAAATTCTAGTTCTTGTTTGCTGCAAGGACAGGACTCTGGAACTTTCACGACAAATATTATTTTGGATCGACTCAAACGCTGCAGGCAGGCACTTGTGACTGTCTCTTCTTTTAATTATGTTTTTCTCCGAGGGTGTCATCTTCAAATAAGGAAACAGAAAGAGGACAGGTTGAAGGATAAAAGCCCGATCCATTTCAAGGGAAACCTTTTATGAAAATTATGACAATTACTCAAGATAACCAGCAATCTACAGGCTTAATGTACATTTTATGTAACTCCCATTATTGTGGACCTTCATTATAGACCAAACCCAAGGTGAGACACGCAGCGACCCACCTTGAAAGGCCTCTGCCGCCTGCTTATGGCTAAAACAATGGCTGCCAATTTCGATCTCCTTAGAGCCCGGCTCACAATATCAATTGTAGCCCAGCATCAGGCTGGTACCCTACCAAAGGACGCTCAAATGCTGCAGATAAAGTTTATCAGATAAACCTAATCTGTATTGACAGCTTGGGTCTATATGCCAAGGCCCGGCATCTATTTGAGCCAAGAGCAATGTTTCCCAGTCTGGGCACTGATCAGCTGAAAAGCAAAATGTGTAGGAATCTGGAAGAAATAACAAGGCATACTCCAGCAGCAGGAAGACTGATGAGACAGGCAAAATTCAACCCTGCAGCATAGTGGGGGGAAGCTGAGGATATGGTATCTCTCGCTCTCATCTCAATGGCACAGACAAGGCAAGGTCAGTGTTAAGGTCAGTGGTTGCAGAATAGGAAGGGGTTGGCAGCTGAGAGAATATACGGTGGCAGGCAGTTAGGGAAAAAGTGAATGTTAAAAAAAAAAAAAAAAAAGGAAACAAGAAAGACAAGGCTGTTTTAAGACAAAGAATAAGCCAGGAGGTAGAAAGCACCACTTAGCTGGTCGTCCAGAGAGGCTTGCTTACCATTTTTAGCCTCTGGAAGATTATTTTTTTTAAATGTCTCAGGAATACCATATAGTTTATTCTCATATAAACAAAGCTGGAAATTCCGAATGCAAGAGATTCACTGGCTTATTGTGAGGCAGTTAAAAATGAAAAGTGCAGCAAAATATGCTTCACTGTAGTCTGAAGTCAAAACTGCTTTCTTTACTGGACCACTTTCACATTTTTAATGGGCCCGTGTGTACCAGTTCCCTCTGTCTTGTTAAAGCTCTCCAAAAGGCCAGCATGCACATCTTTCTCCCCGCTGCTGACTGTACAGGTGATAGCGTGGCTCTTCGCGCCGCTTTAATGCCATTCGTCATCATCTGTAACACACAGCTCTCTCCGGAGCCGTGCGAACGACAGCCAGAACATTCCGAGGAGCAGCAGGGGCACGAGCTTATCTCCCAGCCCAGTGGAGCAGGTAAATGATGTCGTCATCATCCACTCCTGTCGGAGCCTGATGGGTCTGAAAGAGACCCGCATGCAAACGCGGGCCACTGAGGTCAAAAACACAGATTATGTCTAAAAGTGAAATGATGTTGTTAATTCCGGGAAAGCCCCTCTGTTGGATGTCTGGTAAGTTTTGCAATATTACGAGGAACATCTACGGCTCTTTGGAGTACAGGCTAATTTGTAGTAGCTTCAGGCGCTTTTGGGCTCTTGCTACAAATTTGGAAATTTGCAAGCATGATAAGCATAATATTTCAAAGTCAGTATTACTGCTTCTTTTTCTGAATATCTCAGTGTCCCATCTACCTGGAAGGCTGGTGCGTAGCCTCTGGCACAGCTTAATTAACTCATCTGTGTGGTTACAGAGGACGTAATGGGGGAGAGAAATCACTCATCATCAGAACATCCTTCCTACTGATCTGACTTCAAACTGTTTCTCTGTGTGCTAACAATGATACACCATCCCAGTAATCCACAAAAAAAAAAAAAATCAGCTGAGAAGGTTTAAACACAACTACCCTCGAGGTAACAAATCAATGACAAGAATAGGCATTTTATTTATTAAATTAATCAGCCTTTTGTTAACCCTTGCCGGCTGAAATAGACTTTTCTAAGATGCTAAATCATTCCAGGCGGGATGAAAGAGCAGGTAGTGTTCAGTTTGGTGGGTGGCTAATTCCTGAAATAGGACTGTCAATTATGCATGTTTCAGTCTCTCCCTGCAGCCTGAGAGGTACTTTAGCTCAGGAAAGAAGAAGCAGAAATGAGAGGACACTAGAGGGAGACAATTTGTTCACATCTGCAGCCTTCTCCACGGGCTCCCTTTGGATTTGGAATTTCAGCCGTAATAGGCTCTCCAGAGGAAAGCACAGATCACTCAATCCGCGGTGATCAATATGAAATCATTCACAAAATCCAAAGGATAAAATTTACAACATCTCACGAATGTCTGAATATTACACATAACAAATGCACGGAGGCGACGGCAGGCCTCTTTCAGGGGTGGAGTCTTTCGCATAGGATTGCATGCTGAAAACATGTGGTGAGCCCGAGCATCTGTTACAATTATGCAAATTGTGTTTCAAAAAGGAAAAATCCCCAAAGACGTAAGGTTTCACTTTAAAGTACATATCAGTATCATGTGTCGGCTATCATCACTCGTTTTTATGTCTTCAAACATTTTAAGATTGAAAGGAATATTGTCTCTTCATAGACTGTGCGCAGGAATCTGCAGAGAAAGGAGTTATACGTGATCCAAGAGCAACGTCTCCAAGGTCAAGCGAAGATTCTGAGGGCGTAAAATGATTACTGCAACAGGAAACAGGATGCCTCCTCTCAAAACAGCATCTCACAACCCTGTCAGAGAGTCTGTTGCTTCTCTCACTTTCTTTTTCCCCTCAGCTCTTTCACACACTATCAAGTTTACTTCATTCTCAATCCCCAAATCCTCCAGTTTTTATGCAACGGCTCGGTTAGTTACAAGCTTTTTTACATGCTGTATTTCCTCTCTATTGAGAGGCAGTTGATCTTTCCGAAATGAATTCAGGCCCAAGTTGTGCTAATACAACTGCAGGATTTCAGAGGTCTCTGGAATTTCTTGACTCTTTAAAACAAAATGGTGATGAGGATAAAAATAATGCATCTGTTTCTTGAAATTCTTTGTCTCCTCGATAATCAGAATGTGATGTGACTGGGTTCGTTGTAAAATATAACCCCTCTTTCCTTCTCACTTAGTGCTAAGCGCGCAACCACTCCAAAACACATAGCTGTCAGAGTGAAGTTGCCTAAAGAGGTCTAAACATTTTAGGCACTTTCATCAGGCAGTGGTGGCCGCTCAGATTAAAGGAGAACACTGTTCAATTTAAAAATCTATACATGTTTCTCTTTTAGTCAGTGTTAAAAAAAAAAAGACCCGGAGCCACACACCCTGAACCAGTGCAGCTTATCAGATATAAAAGATTTTAGCTGGAATATGGGTGTCGCACAAATCTTAGATTTAGAACAGAATTGTGCTTCGAGTTTTCTTCGCAACTCTTGATGAGATATTGTAAAACGTCACACCCACAGTACCTTTTCGGTCACGTTTAACTTGGCTCTCTTCATGGTAGAACAACAGCGAGCAGAAAGGCAATAATACCAATGTTCACAAAACAGAATAATTCACAATCACACTGTGAAACCTGTGCCTCCAGTGTTTTTATTTGAGCATGAAACAGAAGTTGCTCTTCATGTGTTAAATCCACTGTGATTTTTTTTTTTCTCTGCACACCTTGTGACGGGCTTTAAAGCCTGTTGTTCCTCAGAGCTCATATTCCACATCAATTTATAGCCTCCCTCACTTCTTTCGCTCTCTGTGCAGCGGCATGAGTGGATGTGATTTTCTTGCATTATAGGCATATGCTGTAGGACGCTGCCACACATTTGACAAGAGTAATCATAAATGTATCACTAAATGGCATGGGACAGAACAACGGTGCAAAGAAGGTATAATAAGTAATAGTCCTTCACACAGGGTGTCATATTTCCATTTTCTTTGACACTCCTGCACTGCGAGGAATTGCCATCATTTGCTTCTGTGGCTTTGTTTCAAAGCTGCAGACAGATGCGATGCGGAGAGTCCCCTAACTAATGACAGACTTTTAGCTGTTCAACTGACAAAAGTGTTGTTATTTGGGTTTTATCTAAGTCATTGTTTCAAAAACATGCTGCCTGGCCAGATAAGGAACTCCCTCTGGTAGAACCCTGAACAGTCAGCACAGGCAGGCCTATTCAAGAAACTTCACCGACTGTGAATAATAAAACGGGATCACGAGTCACGTTTCGCACGGAGCTTGAGATGCTCGAATGAATGAAAACCGCGTTAATACAGGATTTGTTGTTTGACTTCTGTACATGCACACAAGCAAACGTATAACACATTATTTAAATCTCTGTGTATTTATTATTGTGTTCTATTGACATCATATTGTGCTATTAATGCAGAATTACAAGGAAATATCTTCCCCACTGAAAATGTCATACACGTTCATTTAGTCTTAATTTCTTACCCTTCTTCTTCTTCAAGGTCATGAGGGTGCAGGGGAGGCTTATCTCTGCACACATTGTGCAGAGCAGGCCTGGCTGCTCATTACAGGTCATCTACATGAAAAAGATCTGCAATAACACCGGTCTATGTATGGGAACCATACTTTATTGATCCCCATGGGAAAATTCTTTGTTGGCTATTGTAATGAGTGGAGCAGTTAAAGGTGAGACCCTGGGATCAGCCTCAGAGATTCGGTATCTTGCTCAGGGACACGTGAACAATGCTGGCGTGCACATTTTAGGGCTCGAGGGACTTTCTTCAATAATTAGAACCCTCTCATGGCCTAATATTCTCCACCTTTTAAAAATATGGTCCCCTGCACATTCTGAGCTTCAGTTTGTGTTTTGATCCAATATGCACAGTTTGATATTTTTAGTAAATGCAGGCGTGCCTTAAAGTGCTAATGTTTTTTTAAAAATAAAAAAAATAAGCTGCAGTGAGTGTGCATAACTAATTTAATGCAACCAAAAATCACCTTGTATTGTGCATATGACCTGTCATGATTCATTGTTGTTGTTAGCTACCGATAAAGAACAATGCAGCGCTTGTGAGGTTAAAATGTTCAATAATTGTTTGTATTCAGTTGTTTGTGTTCAATTATTACTCAATTACAAACAAGATGGCAGTTTACTGGTGCTGCACAATACCTGTTTTACACTTTGCTTCACGCTGTATGCATCTTTCAGCTGAATTAAGCTCTGATTATTTCTCAATGAGTCATGACAATGAGGATCATTTAAATATTAACATGGAAGCAGGAATTGCCCTACTTTTTTGTTTCTTTTTCGGGGACTATTTTTCATGGCGTAGGAATAACAGGCAATTATAATTTATTAAAAAAAATATATATATCGCGCTGTTTATATTGAAAGGCGTCCAATTGCATGATAAATGGCAAACAGTATTAATTAAAAAGAACATTTCTCATGGTATGTGTCCACTGGTTTAGAAGAGCAGTAAGCCACTTTCACCTCTAGTGGCTTATTGCTTAATTAAATGACAAATCGGAGGATTGGTTTGCAGATTGCCTGAATTGACGTCAATTGGATTGGTTAGGTGACAGAGTTAGGCTCCGCCCCCTGTGGGCCAAGGTAGAGCATGCTGAGAGAGGGAGGAGGGAGCAGGGGGCTGAGCTGATCCCACGTGTGACGCTTTCATTCCCGGCTCAGTAATATTCTCATAGCGGGGCTTTGCATATCTCCTGCCGTATCTGTGTGTGTCTGTCACTGTTACTGTAGTCCCAGCCTATAGTTTGGAATAGATATGGAAGGAGACGGGAGTCAAGCCACATCCGGAAGCCTAAATGATTCACAACATGACCCGGGGTAAGAATATTTCCAAATTTAATCCTTAGGTACGATTTTTTCTCATGTTACAACATCTTGGTGAGGACTTCGACTGCCGCGCTGGATTCGTCCCCACAGTACGCACTTAAACCGTGCACGGGTCTCCTTCCAGATGCAGTTTTAGAGACCACAGCTTCGAAGCAGAGAGTAGCCTCCCCCTCTTATGTAGACAGAGTATAATTACCAAGCGCGAATGTGTTTTCATAGTCTTCCTTTATCCTTTAAGGTCGCTTTTAGAAGTAGTTAGTCGTCAAAATGGCCGAACTGACATCTGGACTCACTTCTGTTGTGTTTTCCCCTTACAGTAAAATGTTTATCGGTGGCCTCAGCTGGCAAACCTCACCAGGTGAGACTGTTATTCTCTTTTACACCGTGTCCAGTATTTCTTGTTGTTTTGTCGCTGTGACTGAGTGCTCGGTGGAGCTGCTGCTGGCGGTGTATGTGCGAATGTGCACCGTGCAGTAGTGTACTGTATGGGATATCTCAGTAGTGTGTGCGCACGATGTTATTTTTGATCTCCGTCCATCTGAAGTCCTCTATTCGACCCCTATGCGCATCGGCGGGGTGTTTCTTTTTTTGAAATACAGTGACAACAGCATGTGTTTCTGACAAATGACCCCGACATATTTCCTTCTGTCCACAGACAGCCTTAGAGACTATTTTAGTAAATTCGGAGAAATAAGAGAATGTATGGTGATGAGAGACCCCACGACAAAACGCTCAAGGTAAACCCACGGCTTTTCTACTTTTCCTTCCCGCTGCACATATCGCTTACTTTGACCGTGTTCAGTGTTAATCCGGCGTGCATGTGTGTTTGTGTGTGTCCGCGCGCCCATGTGTTCGCGTGTGTGTGTCCCCGTGTGCGCGCGCCTGCGTGTGGTTTCACAGCAAGCCAGATAAGCTTAAATGCTCGCTGCTGTAAAGCTGCGGCCGAATGCAATTTGACATTGACTTTGTGACTGCACCACAATGTTGGTGGAGTGTCGCCTCATATTGTAACATTACCAAATCATTGCTCGGCGCCGGCCCCAGTTTCAGTTTCAAATCTTGCCACAGGACGTCCATAATCTGGATTATGAATATATATTTGCTAAAGAAATGTTGCAACAATAATAAGGTCATAGGAATATCGTGGCTAATGTCGTGCACGTCATTCGTGCATGTGACAGTTTTTTATTTTTAATTTTAGAATTTGCATTTGCAATACATAAAATATATATTTTTTGTTTTATGTGTGTGTGCATATTAACATTATGTTTTTTTCTCCTTTTTGTGTCTTTGCAGAGGATTTGGGTTCGTTACGTTTACAGATGCTGCCAGTGTAGATAAAGTCTTAGCTCAACAACACCACGAATTAGACTCAAAGACGGTGAGTTTATTTTATCTACTCTTACGTAAGAGTTTATTCCATGTTTTGTGTTTGCACTGTTCTGCCAACTGTAAATTTTTCACTGCCTAAAGGTCTTGTGGGGAAACACCTCTTAGGGTAGCAGGCGGTGTCGGTCAAGGTCACGCACGAGGGCCTAACGCACGGCGGTCCCGTCAATGCGAGCCTAGCAAGTAAAACACAACTCTGGGGCGAATATTATAACACGTCCACTTTTACTTCCCCGGCTGGACGGGACCCGACACACCCCCTTTCTGTGCTGCAGCCACATGTGCAGTGTGCACATAGCTCATGTGGACACAGAAGGGCGTGCTGTCTCAGGACGGCTGCCTTCCTACTGTTTCACCCAACAGTTATCGTTTAGTATCACGCCCGCTCTGCTGATAGCGTTAAGTGTGGAAGAATAGGATTGAAGCAACACAGCAGAAAGAATAAGTCCATAACATATTTATATTCTTGTGAGTAAACGAAATAAAAGCCAGATTTATTTCGATTTTTTTAAACACTCAGCGCACAGTATATAAAATAAATGTAATCTATCAAATATTTACCATTTTGAATGCGTGTCTGTTTTGGAAAAATAGTCCGATTTACTTAAATAACACAAGTGATCCACAGACATATATACTCATTAAAAAAAAACTTCTGGGAAGCCTGCTTGAGATTTGTCAGTAGATGAATAATTAAAGATGAGAGATGTTTGTAGAGATGGATTAGATAGGCTTCAGCTGAAATTATATTTGTCTGGGACTTCTCCTTGGTAATATCCAGATATGGAGGCATAGCTTCTGTAATGGAATAGTATAATAATTGAAGAGGGGGAAAAAAATACAATGTTACCTTGACTGAAGCTCTATATCGAGGAGTATTTTTAAGGATTTTGAAAGGTAAATAAAATGTTCTTCAGGTAGCAGTGGCTAAGAAGCATGCTGTGACATCTCAGAATCCGCGTAATGTATGGCGAGTGATGCAAATTTAATTTGGTGTTTGTTCCTGAGCTCAAGTGTGATTGGCACAGAGCAGAGAAACTTGTTTGTTGTTGTAATGGCTGTGACTTTTTTTTTTTAAATAGAGAACTATGATCTGGACAGTGTTAAGAACAACACAGCTGTGGAGGCTTGTGGGTTTAGTATTTGAGCTGGTCTAAAACGGAGTCATTTACCTTTATTTATGAAACAAAAAAGACACATATATCATTACAATTATAACTCTTTAGTCAAAATACATTATTGGAAAAATGGTGGTCCAGTACTGTTTGATATGTTTTTAAGTTTCTCTCACTGAGACACCATAGATAGATCCGAATAAGGGTGGTATGGACATATAGTGGATATAAAGACAAGAGGTGAAATGACCAATAAGTGAATCTGATGGCACTGCAGAACATGTCCACAGAGGGGATTCCGCAGAAGCATGTGTAGGCTGCTGCTGGAAGGAGTAATGATCCAAACATAGTTTGATGCAGAATCTAGAGCATTTTGATAACTTCAAGTTTGACATTTTGAATGAACAGCTTTGTGACAGCTTGACGCGTGTATATTTACAGCAAAGGTCGGGGGGAGGAGGGGCACGCGCATGAGGGAGGGCTGCACATAAAAATATATACTTACACCTGAGAGTTGGCCGGCACAGCTCCAGTATTTTACTGAAGCCCAATAAACAGAACAGTCGTTGATTCATTGCCTTGGCCAGAGTCACTTTGAGAACAGTGGCAGCAGGAAACAGTTAAAATTTCTTGTGCATTTTTAATTGTTTTATTCTTTAAATAAATTCAGTGGATTGATGGCCTGCTAATATTACACTTTCAAACCACTGCTACGTCTGTGTTACATGTGACATATTGACTGTTAAATTAGCTTACTCACCCATAAAGGAAAGATTCTTAAAACTCTTGTTTTTGTAGTTACCATACTTTTTCTTGCAGCTCACATTAACACCATTAATATTTCCCCATATAATCAGTAATAAAGCTAAAACACACGTTTCCCTTGCTCCTTTGAAACATATTAAGTATGTAATGTCACTCATGTAGAATTGCCATTTTATATCAATGGTCGGGCTGTTTTATGTCAAACATACATTCAGTTCTTCAGCTACAGATATGCACACAGAGAGTGGTATTAGGCAGGATTTCGATTATATTTGGCAGACATATGTCCCACATTTCAGATTTGACAGCACCTTACCCCGAGAACTGAACAGTGACATTTTAAGGTCAGACATCGAGTCATCTTCGCCTCTGATTTGTGGCTTGAGTGCACAGCCACAGCAAAGTTCTCTAAACTTGTTGCACATCCGTCCTGACCTAACTGGCAAGTTGCTTGAGGCTTGTTGTGAAACATTCCTTTTTCGTGTCATCGTTACATCTACTATTTTACAAATCAATACGTTTTGGAAGCAGGTTTTTATTTAGCAAATTTGGAGGTATTTTTTTATTTGGTACAATAAATGAAGAGGGGGCAGGAGAGGGAGACCTGGACACACACGATCAGGCAGTGGTCAGCAACTTAAACCCTTCCTGGAATAAATTGTTTTTAATGACCACACGATTATCTTTTTGGACAATTACTATGTTTAAAAAAATACAGAGGCAGGTTAGCTTTGCATTCCTGCAGCAGTTTTCCATAGCCATTTAGTTTGCCATTATACCCCTAAATCTGAAATATGACACAGAAAATCCAGTAATAAAAGCCATAATCAATGGCTTTGGTATAACATTAGCTGTGTTTTTTTTTTCTTCTGGACAATTTTGTGTGTGACAGCGTAATTGACCTTTTGACTCAAATACATGCAGATATTTCCGAGCTGCTAATGTGCTGTTGTTTATCCGCCAGCGTGCAGCGGAAGATTGCAAACCCAAGGCAGCTGTCTGTGTCGTCTTCCTCACCATTAGTCACTGGACTCTATCTGCTGTGCTGTTGTATATCTTAACATTCCCACTATCAAGATCGCATTGCATTAGGATCTATCATATCTCTTATGAAGTTGCTCAGCAGCAATGGGGAGAGAAGAAAAAAAAAAAAAATGAACCGGTCCAGCAAATATGGATGTTTCTTGATGTGTTTGCAGATGTTGGTTTGATAGAGATCTTGCAGTGCTTGAACGAATCCTTACCGGCTTCACCAGCGTCCCCTGTAACCTTGACAGGAGTGAGTGGCTGAGGTGCTACGACTTGCGGCAACTTGAGTCGCATTAGTCGTTCAGGGAAGAACAAATCAAATTAAAAGAAAATATTTTTATAGTGTTAAATCAGTGTACCATTCTAACAAACCCTTATGCGTATATTCTATAAAAACAGATTTTCATTTTATCACAGCTTTTCCATGTTTTAGATTCCTCTATTAGAATACCAGCATAGATGGAAGATAAGCGCACCGCAGCCTCCTCCTTCATTTGCTTTATTTATTTATTTCTTTTTTTGTGCTGTGTGCTTTTTGTCCGGTTATGAAAACACTCAGACTAAGATGAATGCGGATGAGACATATGGGGAAGCACAGCCTGAGGGCTTCAAAACGCACATGCTGGTAATTCAGAACATATTTACCATTTTTCATGATGCTTTGTTCAGTTTAGAAATATGCAACTCATAGCATCTGTTCCTGAAGATGTTTCAAGGCAGGCTGGTGTGAGCAGGGGAGATCATAGTATATGATGTCGCATTTTAGAAGTAACAGTTGAGAAAATTTACAGGGCAGTAGGCTGATTCCAGGTTGGATTTGTGCGAAGCAGCTTTAATATTGTTTTGGATAAAATATTATATTAATGCAGAATATTGAACTAATGTGTGACACCATCCATCATACAGCATGGATGTGTCTCCAATTTAATGTCATACCGAAAAGCATCAATGTTTTCTTGTAGGATAAACACATTTTTCTGTGGTCCTTAGTAATTCCAGCCTTTATTGAATGACCCCTGGGTCAAGCTATGCTCGCAGTTTTGATGTTTTAGGTGAGACAGGAAACAGCCCGAGAGGAAAGCAGGAGAAAGGGCATGGATGAGCAGCTGCTCCGGACAAATCCGAACCTTATTCATCAGGATGTGGAAGTAAAGTCAAATCAGTGAGCCGGGCTGACTCGCTCTTGTTTAAGTATAGCAGGTGCTCCGTCTTCCGCAGTTAATTACGACTGAAGGCGTTATTAGCTCGTTCTGTATCTGTCTCTTGTCAGAACGTACAGATCATAAGGTGTTTGTCAAGGCAGTAATGTAATATCTTGAGGAACACCGGTGAATCTGGATCATTTTCATAAAGCTGTTGTATTTTGAAGTAAGAAAAAAAAAAAGAAAATCCAAATATATAACCAATTTGTTTGTCGAGCATGACATTGGTAAAATTCTCATTACCTGTTTGAGGATCATAACAAACTGCCTTTTCGAGGTGTTATTCCAGAGCCAAAATCAGTAAAGATTGACAGCGCAGATATGAAACATTTATGTTGTAATTTCTTGTCTGCTCTGTTGTTATCACGCGCGCACACCTGTGGACCTGCTCACACACTTATATTGGGCGAAGCTGCCGGCTTTGATAAGGCTTTTCCTTTTAGCTTAAACACCACATCATCATGCTAGTGTAGATATGTCTTAAGAGAGAGGAGGAGAGTTTACCCAGGAGCTGAATTAATATATGAAATCCTTTTGTAAGATGTGAACTTAAGATATATGCTGCTTCTGTGCCCTGATCTTCCTCTTGCACAGTTGTATGCAGAAGCGGCCCTCTGAGACTCTTTAGTAAAAAGCTGTGGAAGATAAAAAGATGGTTGGGCATGGGTGTGGTGGTGGTGGCTCATTTAGCACATTGACATATCAGGTGATGCCTTGAGGAAAATTCTTTTTTGTACTTGTTGCATCAAAAATTCAAAAAGTCTTTTTAGGGTGATAAAAAAATGGTTGAACAAATAGTTTAGTGTTTCCGTGGAGAGGGCATTTTTCTTTAACCTACAGCCATGTGAGACACTGGTAGTGCTTCGTGAGCAGGTCACTAGTTCCGCTCTTGTGCTCCTGGTGAACCACACCGTGTAGGCCGTTTAGAATGCTGAGATTTATCTCAGATACTTACGGTGCATTGCGAACATTGCACTGCATTGCATTGTGCATTGTGCACACATATTGTAATTCTAGGGTCCTTTGAAAACACATTAGTGGTTGCCAGTCAATTACATAACAGGTACTGTGCTACAGTAATTGAACCAATGGGAAAAAGGACCTCATATATACATCCTACATATATGTGCAGACACTGGGAATAATTATGCTCACTCAATTTAAGTGGAGCAAAGAACATTTTCTTTTCTTGCAATAAGTAGTGGATGTATATGAGGTCTGAATTGTTTTGGATCACACAGAAAATGTTTTTATGGTGTGTTTTGTATTATGGAACGCTTTTGTATAACAGCTACAGACATGCTGTTATTTTTGGCCCTACCAGCATTTTCAGGTGTGGTCAGAGCACATTGTACATTGTTTAGTACATTGAACTCACAGTCAGTTTTTTAAATTTCTACGCGCCATTCACTTCTCTAGGTTTGTATTCTTCGTTTTAGTTTAGTTGTATGTAGTTGTATGCACTTTATTTTAATGCGATTTTTCTTTGTTGCACAAATTCTGTGAATTGACCTTGTCTTTTACTGTATCAGCTTTTTGTATATTCGGAAAATCCATTTCAGCAAGCCACAGAAAACGTCTAAACTTGTGGCATTCATCTGATTTAGGTGGTAAAATCAAAACGAAAACGGTAGCACACTAAGAGAGTGTTTCCCCTGGCGCATTAAGAAAAGCACCGACTTGAACAATAACACAAACCACAGTAGTCAAGGTAAATCTGTCTAATATACGAGGTAAATCACTACGATCATTTATTGAATTTGGTTTAAAACGGTAAAATGCATTCATAGATGAAAACAGACTTGAGTGAAATAGCATTTGCTAGCACTGCATGGGAAATTGCCGAAACAAGTGCACTGCCCGGGTCCAGCTGACTGATCCCAAACCTGATGGTATGCGTGTTACATAACAGAAATGTTTCAGGAAGGAAGTATCAGGTGAAACTGAGACAACATAATCTTTGGTTCAGTGGTACGGTTATCCAGTGCAAAGGGTAATGCACGGTTTCATTTGAGGCCATAAGCACAAGGGTACTTTCTGCAAGAAAAGAAAAAAAAATGCTTAACATGTAAAGCAAAGGGAAACAATTGCTACATCTCCTTTGCTCATAATTTCAAATTCCTCTCAAAGGAGTTATTCATCATAAGTTGTGACCTAAAAAGGTGCTGCAGCAGCATTTCTCAGAAGGATTGGTTAGTAAGCCCTTGTTGCCTCATTTGGCTGCCTTGCATTGAGTGCGACTTAAACAATCTGCAGTAGCATTAAAACTCCATTCTGTGCCTGTAACAGTTTTGTTATTCTAATTGTAATATTTTAAACTGACGGAACACTCTGACGTTTTTGCTGCTGTGTTAAAGTGCTCTCTTGTGCACGCGGGGAAACAGAAATAGAAATTCTCAGCAGGAGAGAAAAACAATTAGTTTAGAGCAGTGTGATGAAATGAGGTTTGATATGTTTTGTGTAGGCTTAAAAACTAAGATACATTACTGAGTATAGGACGTTGGTATTCAGAGCGTAATGTGTTGTCTTTGCTCAAATAGGGTGCACAAAATAATTGAGTTTGAATTGGTTATGCCTTGGGCTAAGTGCTAAAACAAATCTTTAAATGAAATTCATTACAAGCAGGGTTACCGTGGCCAGGTGTTATTGAATTCATTTCTCATTTTGACCTGATTTAGAAAGATAACGGCAATAAGTGAGACTGACAGAAAAGATGACAATGACATTGCACATCATGCTTTCCCTTCAAACAGATTAAAATGTAGTCAGTCTCAATGGCTTAATTGATCCGTGCAGATGGCGTCTTTCTTTCCACTGTTTTCCTCAGCATGATAAGATATCATTTTCTTAAATAAATCCATCTGTGCTGAGGGAGTAACTTTTACAGATGCATACCATTGGCATTGTAATTATAAATATTTCAGCATGGCACACGGCAGAATATGAAACGGCCTGAAAAACGTTTTGTGTTAAACACTTTTTTTTTTTTTTGGAAATGGTCTTTCTCAAATTCAGTGGTATCCACTCAAGGACAATTTAGAATGACATTGCTGTTTCTCTTCACTGTAAGTGCAAGGTTGATGAGACCCCCCGCTACATACCTTCATACCAGTGAAATTAATGAGGAAAATGAAGCTAATGAGATAACAAGCGCAAGATGGAGAAACGGGCTGATCTGACGCATCCTCCTGGTTATTTGGCAATATCTGGAGGCGTCACCGGCCTCAGACTCTCATTTTCTCCCTGTCATATTCAATCAGCGATTCCTGCCTAAAATAAAAGCGAGTCTCTGCTGCAGCCATGACCAGCAGAACATTGGTGTGGCTGTCGTCCACACTAACTACTACTACTTTTTTTTTTTTTAACAGTCGTCCTTCTTTTTCATATATATATATATAAACTCACTTGCCAAAACATTAGGTACCCTAGTGACAACATATCTATTCTAATATAACAGTCCCTCACTAAATCCCACTTCCCCATTCAGGCGTATCAGAAATCGTGGAGGCTGTAGTTTATGGTGCTCTTAAACTGCGTTGAATTAAACAAAGAAGTGTTTCTATTATTTAGCCCAGCCCGCTCTCTGAAAGGGTGTTGTCAAAATAAATGAAATATGTCTCCAAAATGAAAGCGCAATGGAATCGGCAGCTCCCTCAGTTATTTTAAACAAATGCCGAAGAGCATAACCTCCATGAAGCTAGGATTTAGTGCATATATTCGAATGCATTCTTTTTCACTAGTGTGCCTAATGAACTGGATAGTGATTGCATATCAGGTTGCGGCACCAGCAGATCATTTGGTAACACTAATATTTTGTTTGTCTGAAGACACACAGAGTTATTTGCAGTAATTAATGTGTGGTTTTCCTATAGCACATTGCCCAATGCGATGAATGTTGTGCCTAGAATGTGCCACTGGGCTCCATCACTTGTAGATAATTTGTAACAGGAACTAACAAGGTCACTGATACTGGCCACCTCTCTTTAAATATGTTGGTCTGCCCAGTGACTTGAAACCAGCTACTGAGCAAATATGTGCACCTTTATAATTTATAAGCAAGCAGGTTATGTAATAGGGCAACAGTAAATTTAAATGATAAGCTGTTTTACAGTAGGGATTTAATGTACTGAGTAATATGGTTCTTTTACAGCGGAGTGCTTTAAATGTCAGTTTAAAAACTGGTCACTCTGAGTGAGAAAAGGATTAATTACTGGATAAATTATAGACGACAACATTTAAGTACTGTTTGCACGTGCAGCATGTAGCAGTACCTCTTTGTTGGCTCATTCATGTGTGCTTAATCTGTAATTGCAATGACTTTGACGGCTCTTGAATGCATCTCGAGGTTTGGAAAATCCTTCTCAAACTCCAGAGCAGGCTTTTGTATCCACGCAAGCTAAAGTGAAGTTCAGTATATTTAATCACAAATATATATTTAAATATTCCTCACCACAGAGAATTTGGTGTATGAGCCTTTGTCCTTTGTAGACACCTGTTCAATGCTAGTCACCCTCATAATATAACCGCTTTTGGTTTAACAACAAATCTTCTATTCTTTTCTCATTTTCAGATTGATCCTAAGGTTGCCTTTCCCCGTCGCGCCCAGCCTAAGGTAAGAATAAATTGGTCACTAACCCTGCTCAAAGAAAATGATTATGTCTCATGTCACTAGCTTACCTAATTTTGTGCTCGCACAGCAGATAACAGAGAGATACAAACACCTAGCCTGAATCCAGTGTTTCCATCTCATCTGTGCTGTTTCCCCAAAGCAATTAAAGTTGAAAATATTAGACTTAAAGGGAATTTTCAGCATGGTTATTTTCTCACTCTTCTGTATGTGCATCTTTTTGTCATGTGTCTCTTTTCACTGGCAAATGGATTGAAATTATGTGCGTCTTTAAATCAAATCAAGCTTTATTGTGTGTTTAATGCAGCAGAGTAGACGTGGTGAAAGGATGCAGAGGTTAGAGCTGCCAGGCAGGAGGTCTAGAGAAAGACCAAAGAGGGGGTTTGTGGATGTAGTGAAGGAGGACATGAAGGTAGCTGGTGTAAGAGAGGAGGATACAGAGGATAGGGTGAGATGGAAGCCGGTGATTTGCTGTGGCGACCCCTGAAGGGAACAGCCGAAAGGAAAAGAAGTAGTACAAGTGGTGAAACCATCATGCATTGGAAACTTTGGAAACCCATTGTCTTGACAGGGTTGTGAGTGACAGGAGACAGGCGCTTATGTATCAGCAGAGAGCGTTAGCTGCTGGTTGAAAGTTTTATTCTGTGGTGGAGACAGGAACTCTGAGTGGAATCAAAACCCTCCTGCCTCGTGTCGGCTGTAGTAGAGTTTTTGAAAGTGCACATTAATGCAAAGCGATGAGGTTTATTTTTAAGTGAATAGGCTGATATTAGCCTGACTGCAAGAAATGATTGGTGACTTCTTACTGACAGCGATGAATTACATTTACTGGCTGAATCGTAAGTCTGCTGAGTTGTTTTCTGTATCAGCTGGAGTTGAATGGGGTTGAATGACACAAATGATTTAGAAATATCTTCATTGTGTTGCGTGCATGTAGAAATCGTCACAATTAGCACGGAAACAATGGGTGATTTAAAAAAGAAGCCAAACTCCAATCACACAGGAACTGTCGCAGAAGCTCTTCATGATGCGTATTATCTTTTCTTTTCTTGATTACTGGTCTTGAGCAGTTCTATTGACAATTAAATATTCAGCATGTGCAGATGGTGCCGTGGCGTAGTTGAGGGCTTTGTTGACATGCCCTCTCACACCATCCCCCAGCATTTACTGTGCAGGCTATAGCACAGTACACCGCAGCGCTATTCAGCATCGCTATCAGGGCTTTTTCCACCTAAACCAGGTGGAAATCGATAATAGATTTTCTCCTTTCCACTGGATCAGAGTGAGGCATTGTTAAAAAGAGTTGTTAAGGTTTCAAATGAGGAATTGGCAGCGCTGGCTTTCAAAGCCAGAGCACATGGTGACTTAAGGATATTGGCATATAGTTGAGAAACTACCAGTGTTTCTCCACATTTTCTTAGACGCCAAGTATATCACTTTAAACTTGTGCTGTTCTGAGCCTTGCTCATAAAGGCAGAAGGTGCAATAAAACAGCTCAGATGTTTGATGAGCCTTCTAGTTTTTAAGTGAACAAGAAACTGCTCTTGTGTCGTGGTTATTGCTTATCTTTTTTTAAACAGCATTGTGCTCGTTTTTTTTGCAATGACTCAGAAGGAAATGCAATATTTTGAGCTGTTCTACAGGTCTTAAACATATTTTTCACTCTGCCATGTGTGATTCATAATAATGACACCATAACAGAATTTGTGGCAGTGCACAAGCCTTGTACCAGTGATTTATAAAATGGCTATAGGGCTAGCTTGTTAGGAAAGAAAAATGGTTGTATTGAATGTGGATTAGAAGGGATCTTAAAGCAATGGGATTAAGCCAGATAGATTAACGTTGCATGGGTTTGTACTTTACGTTCAATTGATTTAAGACCTTTAAAAGAAGTCCCATTCTGAGGTTCCCATTTAGAAAGTCCTCACTGTTTTGCATGTGCTTTCTTTTGTCCCTCTCTTCCCTCCACTGTCTGCCTGCTTGGCTGCTTATGCAGCTGTTGAATAGGCTTCGTTTTTGTTTAAAGAAGCTCGACTTGGCAGGTGCCTCGGTGGCACGAGCTTCGAGGAGGAAATCGTGATGAGACCAATCGGAATTAATTTTCTCACGACTAACAATGACCTCACTGGTAACCCTGCCAATGACCTCTCTTTGCAGAAATGCTGCAATATGGTAAAACTACACAGTATGTACGTCACGTAGAGTAATGCCGAAAACAGACTGGAGGTGAAGGTGAACACGGAGGACATTTCACTGTAAACAACTGAAGGTGTTTGCGCTGGGATGACAGGATCACAGGAAAAACAACTTGTATCAGCAGATATGCCTGACACTGCTCTAGAACATGGACAGTTGCACTGTAAACAGAGAGAAAGGCAACAAACAATCATTAGACTATATTAAACTGGACTGACCCTCCTGAGTTAGTTAAAATCGTATGCAACCTGTGTGACAATCAATTTGGGAACATTTGTGATTTTCAGGTCCGTTTTGTCTGCTGCAGTCATGAGACATACCGTATATTTTTTGTTAATGTGAACAAAGAATTCCCAAAGAACCGTTTGCCTGTGATTTCCAAGCTGCGTATCAGAATCATGTATATGTATGATTTGAGTAATCTTATGTTTTTTATGACCATCTGTACTAGACTATTGGTAAAGGGCACAAAGGGGAGATAACCACAGGCCCCTGTCAATCAAAGAAAACCGGCTAAAGAAATGCAACCTGGCACACACATTACAAATGAATAATGTCGTCCAACTAAAGCTTATCATAAGACCTAAAAAGAACATTTTGTATTATAAATAGAAACTGTGCTTACAAGTCATGTCAAAGGTATCAATATAGACTGCTCCACAAATATTCAGGGATTAGGTTGCATCTGAGGATGATTGACAGATGAGAATGAAAGGATTAAACAATGATGATGTGATGCAAAGTGCTTTATGCACATTCATTTATGCCTCGTGTGCTGCTGGCCTGGCTGGGGATGGCCACGGCTTTGTGAGATAGGCAGCTAAAAGTAGCTCTAGGATGCCGGGATTTCTCTGTAAAGGCTTCACCGTCTCAATATGAAGATTCACAACAAGCCATGTTTGATCCAGCTTCTCTCTCGCGCAAGTGCTTTTATTTAATGCCACTCTTTTAACACTTTGTATTGATTTATTTGAGCTTATTTATGGTTGCAGATAAGATGAGCAAGATTTATTCATCAGCATGTAATATTTTGTCCGTTTGTAGTGTTGTGGAGTATTTGTCCTGAGTTTCCACCTCGGAAATTGGTTGCCAGATGTGATGAGTGTCTGCCAAGTTTAAAAACACTCTGGGATCTGCCGTGAAGTGAATATACGGCGTGATAGATCAATCAACTTTTCAGCTGAATCAGACAGAACACATATCCCCGTATTATCACCGTCAATGATGGTTTAAACAACATTAAATATTAGAGGTTTTTCTGTTTCTTTGAAGTTTAACAAGCCTAATATTATATTTAACAGGAAAAAACACAAAATGTCTATTGATGTTAGCAGAGGCTCTCCTTTTTTATGTGATCTGGAGTGCATCCATAATAAAATGATGTGGAAAAGTGTGCTGTCAGAAGAGTTTTCAGGAGACAAAATGAGCTCACGTTGTTTATAGTTGAGTAATGTCTGTTTACTGTAGAAGTATTTTTAAAATCTTTACTTTCAACTTCATCTCAAGCCTGTTGAGGTACTGACGATTCTTTAAAAAAACAGCAACCCACCCACCTTTTTATTATTGCCGCTGTGTATAGAAAGTGGTGAAGAACACAGAGATGAGATGATGCCTTTTCTTGGTGTCTCCTTGTTTGATATTTTCCAGTAAGGCTCAAACTGAAACATGTAAACGAGGCCCGCTCTCGGTTTCCTGGAGAAATCAAAGAGACGGTTTCTGCCGACATTGCTCGAGATTTACCACTCAACTGTTGCCGTCATTACCGCTGCTGCTGCCGCTTTTGTTTCCCACAGTGAAGTCACACACAACCATGGCATGTCCCAGCATGATTTTAATTGCCAGTGGGACTGTGGCCACTTCAGTGGGAGATGAGTTCTGATGGCTTGTTATGGAAATGAAAGAAAGGAGCAGCATCCGTTTACAGAGCAATGGGCGTAACCCTTTCCTCGCACCTCATAAAGGGATTTGCCTTGTAAGCCATCTAGAACAGGTCGTCACCGTGTCTCTGGCAGCCTCTGGGATGCGGAAAAGAAGACGGCTCTATCTGTTCACGAATAGATGTGCACTGCGCGGAAGCAGCTGTGACAACACTTCCAGAAATTCAGTTTATTTTGTTTGCCCTGACAGTTTTCTTTTCTGAAACTTCTCATATTAAAGTGCTTGTGTTAATGTCAGTGAGCGTGAAGGATGGCTGTAATGGTGTATTTGTTGAGGTAATTCTGGGTCAGAAATCAGTCAGAAATACCATCAAAGCTCTGTCCCAAATTTTACTTGAACATGTGACAGCTGTGA
Organism: Planiliza haematocheilus; assembly: GCA_005024645.1. Taxonomy (NCBI): domain Eukaryota; kingdom Metazoa; phylum Chordata; class Actinopteri; order Mugiliformes; family Mugilidae; genus Planiliza; species Planiliza haematocheilus. The sequence continues at coordinate 3,301,428 of SRSE01000276.1, read as the reverse complement.
CTGTTGCTTCCCTGTTCATGGCCCACTGTTAGTGTTGGTCTGTCTCAGGCAGCTCGTGCTCTCTCCTTCTCTTCGCCTCTCTCTTTGTCTCACTCTCTGTCCTTGCGCGTCACATTCTCTTTTCCCCTTTTGCCTCTTACTTTTTCTCTTCTTCTCTTTCTGTGAATGGCAAATTGACCAGTACCCCTCACCTCCTCCACACATCTCTCTCAGGGACTACGTGTGCTTTATGTTCTTGCTGGCGGAAATAAAAAAAAAAAAACTCCCAGGTGCATTGAGGTTCTAGAGATTTCAAGTCTCAAGTTTTAATGAAATCTGGTAACAATGCTGCATACACATTCTCAACCCCTGTGTTCCACACACATATGAGACCACATGTATACATGCTGTATTTGATGCACAAGAAATGTATGTGCAATTATTAAACTAAATTGTACAAAATAGCTGCCTCCTTTCATTGTTTATTTGACTTAATTTGTCCCTCCTTTTCCCTTTAATGTCTCATTTCTTTCCCCCTCTGCGCTGTTTACTTTCCTATTTTTTCTACGTCTTTTTGGATTACAAGGCCATGTAAATCCAGCCGTACACCTTGCTCAGTTATTTGATCTAGATTTAGCATTACGATATTCCCCTTCTCAAAATGATCCTTATTTTAAATGACACAGCTCACTGCTGGGAAAATGAAACCTCCGTAGCTGCCAGCCCCTTTGAATGTCCCTGTGAGTTTATTAAAAGCACCAGCTTCCCCGTTCCAACTCAGATCTGCACAGCTGCACGAGTCCGAAGGAATATTCAAGGACAAAAGTCGATAATCTAATGCATGCAGCAGAATGCTGTATCATTATCTTTCTCCGGCGTCACAGTTTATGACGGCGAGCCCTCCCAAATATTTCCAGTGTGAAAGGAGATTATTTCTTGTTAGAATTCTCCTTTTTCAAGTCGTTTTCGCTGTGCAGATAGCACACACACACAGTGGAAGAAAGAGAAGGAATGCTATGTTGTGCAGGCTATTATCCAAACCTGACATCGCATTTCAAGGCATGTGGCACAGGTCTTATCCCGGTGAGTGACCAATATGTTCAACTGAAGAGATATTTTCTGTATTGCTCAAAATAAACGCGCTTTTAAAATTGGGTTTCACAATTGACACTAAATGCACTGACGTTTCACTGAGACCAAGAGACAGTCTGATAGTGAGCAAAGAAAACTTTGACCAAGACGACGGAAAACTGACAAGCAAGTTGATGGGAATTCTTCGCTGTCACTCTCCTCTCGCCCCTGAAAAAAAATAAAAAATAAATAAACAGATGTGCAGCCAACATAAATAAACCCTCCCTTAGATGGAGGATGACACAAGGAGTTGTTTTTCCCCCGGTGGTAATGGCTGCTGTGCCGAAGCTGGAGATGGGTTTAAATCCCTGACCCGTCAGCTCCTTTGCTTTCAGTGGCCTCAGTGGAACTGCTCCAGATGAAAATGGGGCCAGAGCAGAGACATATGAATGACTGTTTGTTTGGTGGTCAGACACAATCACCAACTGAGTGACCCAGTTAACGGGTAGTCAAAGCAATGCTCAGTTTGATTCATGCATGTTCTTTTTTTCTTTCCCCCCCAAATGTGTCTTGTGTTCTTTTTTTTTTCATGCTTTCCGCCAATATTTATGCTTCAATGGAAAGATAAATGATTTGTAAATGTGAATGCTAGTGTAATTATTTTTTTTTTCCTGCAGATATAATATGAACTCACATTTCTTTTGTTTGAATAATTGCCAGAGCGCTTATAAATGGAGGGTACGTGTGTGCGATTCTTCTTTCCTCTGCCTCCGTCTTTTCTGCCTCGGTCTCCTTGGTTGCGGGTGGAGAGTAATTAGGTTTTCTAGGGGATTGAGGGGCTCTTACAATGCTTACCAATGGCAGCAGTCAGGCAGGCTAGTGCTGGCAGGGCAGAGAGGACAGAGGGCTGTGCAGGAGCCTGGCACTGCTAAACCTGATGCTGACTGACAGTAATGAGGACAGCCTGCTAGCCAGGATAGAGAGGAGAGGAGAGCAGGGGAGAGCAGAGGAGAAGAGGGCATGGTCCTCCTCTATACCTCTCAAGACTTCTTATCAAAGCCCAGCACACACATGTACACACAGAAATACAAACAAAACAAGCGCACACAAGTTTAATGTGCGCTACGTAAACCAGAGCAAATGCATCTGCAGGGCAGTGTTACACCGCTCTTGTGTGGCTTACTCATGTACCTTATAAAAAGAATCAAAAATAAATCTGCTCTGATTCATGCAAAAACAATAGCAACATAAAGGCAGTACAGCAGGTGTGTGACTTTTTGTTCAGTCACTGGGGGGAAAAAACAAAAAAAACGACCTTTAGGTGTTTAGCATATAGCATTTTTACATTTCACCTCAATTGCATCTATAATAAGTCCAGCTGGTGTTTAAATGTTTGTTTGTTAGCGTCACAGCAGGAGAAAAAAAAAGACTGACTGCAGTTATTCATTAGTATTTGGTTTTCTAGTGGTCTCTCATCACAACAATGTCACTAACAATCTAAGTGGCTTTGTCAGCACAAACCAGCAGTGACATGACCTTGAGCCCTCTTCAGCTGTAGCACTCTCCTATATTAGCGGGCGGCAAATAATGTGACAGGTGGATTCGCCGGCCCTGTTAATTTTTTCATGATAACAACATCTTTTTTCAATCTCGTCAAGTCCCCACCCATCCGATGTGGAAAAATGAAGATTGTGAATGAAGCGGAGGAGCACTTAACTTTGAAAGTCATCACTTCAGGGAGTGGCTTCGGCTGCTGGAGAGGCCGACGAGGAATCCATTTCTAATTTTTTAACAGTGACCTTTTTGAGATTGCGTCGGAATGAAATAATTAAAAACGGATGGCCAGCTTAATCAGGATGATGAGTTCCATTGTGTTGTCAGACGCATCACCTTGCTGGCCAGCTTTGAAATTCTCATTGCTTCTCAATACCTTCACTCCTGTGTGTCTGCTTTCTCACCTAATATCTGGGATTGGTACAACAAAGAGTAAGATATGTCAACTGCAGCTTGAGGTGCTCAGGTGTGTCAAGCTGTGTAAAATTATTACTAACAGACGAGGAGTTTTATTTACAATACAGAAAAATCCCAGGAAAAAAAAAATCTTTGAAGGATCATTCAGTAGGTTTATTTACTGTGTCTGTCAGGATTACAGTTGCTTTTATGCAGATTACATATGGCATTATAGCTACACCATATAATTTTGCGCCATGAGGTGCTCACATACAACACATCAGATGGAAGGTATAAGACATTTATTTACAATAAAAGTGTGATATTGCATGAAATTGACCGTAATTATACAAAATAAAACAAGCTCAGTTAGAAATAATAAAGGCTTATTTTTTTGAAGGTTACTTATACCCACCTCTAGAGTACATCAAATAAATACAGTACAGCGCATGCAGTTTATTTTTAATTAAAAGAGGAATGCTTTAGCGGGATCATTCTGTGCTGGATGTGTCTGTCTGATTGGAAGATTGCCTGACCGACTCAGTGAAGTGCTTCGCCATGATTGGATCCAGTTGTCATTGTAGAGTTAGATATTGGAATCCCGCCTGCCAGATTGCTCTTTCTCACTTTGACGCTGTGTGACAGTTTTTACGCGCTGTCCCAATTCCTTTTTTTTGTTTTTGTTTTTTATTCCAGGCGCACCAGCCTTTCAGTTTAAGAGCAATATTCTTTCAAATGGACGAGCCTGCCACGTTATTAGTTGTGCCATTGTGGGTTGTTTGATTAATAGCGATGGTCAGTTGCCTTATTGCCCTTTTCTGCTTGAACTGCTTAGTTGCTGCATGTTGTGTAACATACTATATATGTTTTTTATATGTGTGCACGCTCAGGCAATGAGATCCTTAAAGACAAAAGATGTCACTACTTTGTCATACTTGTTTATGGTAGTGTCAGTGTTAGCCTTTCTTAAAGCCTTGGATCGTGGTTGGCCAATCCCACAACCAGTGCAACTGTGGCACAGCTCTCACAGTCAATAGAGTAACATTCTAATAATAACCAAGCATGAACTGAACAGACGAGAAATAACAAGCAACAAACGGAAATATACTGTATTCTCTGCTGTAATTACATATTTCAGAACTTGCACCATTATTGTGCTTGTCACTCTCGTCGACTGTGATGTGTTTTCTTTGTGCAACACCCCAAAATATCTTTACTAGAAGAGGATTGTGGTGTATCTGTTGTTATCCTGATGTGCAAATATTATGTAATTAGCTGAACGCATTTAAAACGTTGATTCTTTGTTGTTTAATTAAAATCTGTCAAAATTACCAGTTAATTATTGTTGCACTTCAGCAGATGAGTCTTGATAAAAGATAAAGAGGTTGACAAGATGCGATGGTTTCTTAATATTGGTGTGCTTCCGTCATTGTGTTTGGGTCGTCTGTCAGTCTGTCCATGCACCGCCCTGTCCCATAATTTTACATACAATTTGTCACAAACATTCACTTCAGCTCAGAGATTTCTTTAATAGAATGTGGTGGTCAAAGGTCACTTGTCTTTGTGCAAAGAATTTCTACGGTAATTAGAAAAAATTACACACAAATATCATAGGATAAAAAGATATATCCAATAGGTCAAAAGTTAACTTTACACAGTCATAGCGACATAAGGGTGTCGATACAACACAGTACAGTTCAATAGTACCACAAACTACAGTCTCCAAAATGAAAACAGCTCTGTTAGTTAAAACTACTGCTGATTACCACCTTCATGAAGCTAAGCTTTAGTGCAGGTCCAATGCATTTGTTTTCACCTAATAAACTAAGTATGAGTGTGACCCTTCACAGGACAAGTGGTTACAGCAGATGAATGAATGAGTATGAGTGGACTGACACAGATGTAAACTGCAACTGAACTGGTAGGTGGACACATGCATACAATGCAGTCATTTTAGTTAACATAACGTAATACAATGCAGCAGATGAACAGAGGTCTATATTAGTTCTAATGCAGGAGGCCAGATTGCTTATGATAGAAATCACACCCAGCATTCAGCTGGTTCCCGTCCTCGTGCTGCATTTCTGCAATTTCCACCTGATGTGGGAGCTGCTGAAAGGCTACTTGTACTTTGCCAAGGCGCTGCTTAATAGCTCCCAAATGGCCCCAGTGGCAGAAAAATCTGCATGGTATTGTTGGTAGTTGGAAGAAGTAGATGGATTCTGAGAGTTGAGATATAACAAAGCGTGGCAGGAAGGGTGTGCGGGAGCAGAGGCTGTCAGACATGCTGCTGCACATTTACGGTGAGAATCTCACCTGCTTTTTCTCCGCAATCACATCCAGGGTGGTCTGCTATTTACGAACATAATAAACCGTTTTTCAATCTAAATGGAGAAAATCTGTGACTTTTATCTGCATTGAGCTTAAGTCGCGTGTTTATTTTTATATATTGACATGACATCTGTTGCAATTTGTCACATTGTGCTGCTAAAAAATACACGGTACGCATGTGTTAGACACCAAGTCTTCAATACCGAATTACTGCATCTAAGTCAGGGCGCTAAAGAGCTTAGCTGTTCCTCTACATAATGCCTCGGTCCTCAGCTGTGACCTTTCTCTTCCGCACATCATTCACGATTATACTGCTGACATGTTGGCTCATGCCAATAATTTTTCATTGGAGGCAGTGTCAGCCACATCATATTTTATCATCTGGATGAATTTGTGTTGTGTTTTCATGTGGGCTGTCTATAATTTGTATTTGTCTGTTTATGTGCCTGTCCTAGAGATTAGATTTTGCATTTAATTCAGCTCAGAGAAGAATTCAGATGCAAACACTATCTGGCATCAATAGGGGAAAAATACTAGCACATAGCTGCCAACTGAGCTGTATGTAAAAAGAATAAAAACAATGTATGTGTGAATGCATTGTATGTGCATGTGTCTAAAACTAGTTATTAAACAGTAAACTTGCACAATTGTGATGCATCCATTGTACACCTTGCGTGCACAGACTAAGCTTCAGGCTCACACAACAAATGCAAAATGAAAGCGAAAAGGGCCCCGTAATGAAAAACAGTCATTTTATGTATGATTATGTGAACCATTTTCAATTATAGGCATTATTGTATATGAATGAACAATGTTCAAACACTGATTTTTACTATAAGACTTCAAATTAATGCTTTGAATGCTTAATGAAACAGTCTCCAGAGAGATGTTGTTCCCAAGTGCACCTTATGCGCTTCTGACTATATTATGTTTTGAGTGCTTCATCTGCAAATAACAAAATAGACCTTGTAACAGAAGTTTTTTTTTTTTTATGTTAAAAACTAAACAGCCTAGCGCTGCTTTGTGCCGTGGTTGCAAAATCAACAGGAGCAACTGCACAACAGGCTCATAACTGATGCTTAATTCTTGTAATATCAGTGGTTATTATAGACACACAACAGGGTTTTATAGACTTTTACTAACAATAGATGTAGACCTTGAGCTAGATATTGTTTGCATGTGTGGCGCTGCTAATTACTGCCGCATAGTACCAAACAATAAGGTAGTAATCCGTCACCTGCTCACGTAATTCCATCGTTGACATAGTCTTTTTGAATCAGTGACCTTACCATACAACTTCACTGATCAGAAATTTGAACCACTGTTGTTTAACAAAAGGAAATGTTAACTACTGTTTTAGGTAGGACTATAATGTTCTCTGTTTAATTGAAGCCATCGCCGAACTGAAGTAATTACTGCACATTATCCATTCTCAGAAAATATTCAGAGGTAATGTCAGAGTCACGCTTGGCTGTTCACAGATTTGATTTATTGTGCCAATTGTGAGATTTCAGTATTTGCAGTAAAATTAATTCAACTTTGAATTAATATCATGTGTCTTGGCAGCACTTTTTCAATTTCTAATATTTGCCGCTCACGATTCTGCACCTCGTAGACATCAACTGTGTTGCTCTGTTGGGAAGGTTTTATAGGGCAGCCGGTTTGGACTTCCATTTATAGTCAAACTGCCTTTGCCACGGTGGGGAGCTTGTTGCTTTCATAGGGAATAAGAGGACCTAATTTAATTGACTGTGATTGACACCGGCTCCTACCACATCAACTGGTAATTTATTCCTTCTAATCCAACCTCTTCTGCAACGGCACTGCAGGTGTGCCACTGCTGCGCCAGCATCTTTGGTCGCAAAAATTACCAAAAATGCGTTCTCGCACCTACATGCTCTACATGTGGTACAGCGGCACCACGATTTTGGACCACTGCCTGTGCTTTCACCTTGATTCATTAAAAGAAGACCCCTTGTGACACGCTGTTGGAAAATGCAAAAACATCCCCACAAATGGAAAAGAAAAAGCCTCTTTTTTTCTCTCTCTCTCTCTGCTGCTAGTCGAGGAAATAATCAGAGGCAATGCACACACAGGTCAAGTCTGGCTTGTAACAGTTATTTTGTGACTTAATTTTCTCCCGTGTTATCACACAATAATGAAAAGTGTTGACAGATTCATTTCCTTGCTGCTACCGCCTAAGACCATTTTGTGATTTCTAATTGATAGCTACATGCAGCGATTTTATAGCACTAGCCAATTTTATAGCATTTTTAATTAGGCCAACTTTGACCTTCTGCTCGCTTTGCATTTATATTGCTCCAAATTATTTTCACCTCCTTTCCTCATTAACTTTTGTCAAATGAATACAGTCATTTAGAACATATTAATCTATACATGCACCACATGAAATAAGGCGAAACTCAAATAAGGTGATAATAGTCTGTAACATTAAATGTTTGAATGATTGCACTCAATTAGATAATCGGTAGCTGCCACACTCACAGTATAAGGAAAGAACATGCAACATGTAAAAATAGAAAATAAAAATTCCTCTGTGGAATAATTCTGTAACAACTGCTTAGTTGACTAATTGACTAAGAGGGGAAGTCCTTAAATACGTCATTAGGGAATACAGGTGTATGATGACTCTCCACTCGGATAAATCCTTCGCATGGAACTAGTTAATCTCCCATGTAATACTGAGCAGATGTGGAAATGAATAAACACCAGCATCACATGAATCTCATTTGACGAGGTGTTTAGTATTCACTTGGACTTCATCCACTAGATAAATTTTGGATCTGTGTGAACAGACGTGCCAACACTCATCACACGTGCAGTGATCAGCCCCCTCCCCCCCAAAAATTCTAACTTTTGAAACATAAAGCTATAACCCTTACGTTGACAGTGAGTGACATTTCAGCTGGAAAAGTGCAGAAGAGCTTTCACTAGGCCAACGCTGCAGAAAGGCCCCGTCTTCAATGTACAGCTGCAGAATGCTTTGCGCTCTCATGGATTTGCATCCCATGTAAATCTTGCGTCTTAACAAGGACGATTTCAGCAGGATCGTTTGAGGATAGCAGAGATTTGCTCCGTCTAGTAAAGCGGTGTGGTGAATGACAGCATTTCATTCATTGCAAATGGAAGACGGCAATGAAGAGCAGGCACGGGGGACTAACTAGTGCAGTAAAACACTTTGTATCTGAAGCAGTTCTCTCCTACTAAAAGTTGACCTGTACTTAGCGTCTAAATGGTAGCAGGTAGTCAGTAAACCGAACAGATTTTCAAATTAAAACACAACACCTCATCGAGAAACTTTCTCTCATTTGACCTCAGCAGTCCGCCCAAAAACAATATAAATCTGATGACAATCCAAGCATAAAATAGGCAATGCAGCAGCTGAATTCAGAATCATTTTTAATCTGAGCTGCTTTAAAGTTCTTCCTTAAGAGTGCAGAGATTTAAAAAGTGGCAAGTCACGTCGTCTGAAGCACTTAATTAGCATAAAGCAGACAGGACCTCCACAGGTGATTAAAAAACAGCAAACAGTAGCATCTATGAATGCATTAAAAGTGAATAGCGGCAAAGAATTCATTAGCATTATTGGTAATTATATGTGGCGCCACTTAATGAGCCCCCCTTTTTGCTCCAGAGAGGACAGTTAGTAGATATAAAGTGGACATTTTCTAAAATAAAAAGTAGAGGAGGTTTACAATTAAACTCTTTTGACCTTCATTCTGTTCTCCGACTGGCTTCGTGTTGGGGGAGGCACACTCGTGTTTGCCTTTCTGTCCGTCTGTCTGTCTGTCTGTCTGTCTGTCTGTCTCATCTGTGCACCTTTTGTTTTTGCAGTCTTTATCTGCTTGGTTGACTTTATAACTGTAACACTAGTTTAATTTCCTTACCTGCGTAATTGAAATTCACATCTCTTTCTCCTCATGTGTCTTGCTGAGGTGTGTGTATATATATATATCTATATATATGTATATATCTATATATATGTGTGTGTGTTGTGTGTGTGTGTGTATGGGGAGGAAGGTGCGGATATTAGTGAAGATGTATTTTCATTCTGGAAGTGGCAAGTGATGGACAGGATCTCACAGACAATGCCCCCCCTCCACCCCCACCCCCACCCTCAATCTTTTTGTCTGCTGCACCTGTCTTTTAGATACCTTTCAACCTTGTCTCTTTCTTTTGCTCTCTCTATTCCCAAGTCCTTCTTTTCCCTGGATTGCCTCAGCTTGATAAATCTGATGCTAAAATTAGAACCATATTTCTCAAAGTCACCAGGACTAGAAAGGGAGAGGACCACAGACAAAATGGCCCCTCTAATCCGTGTTTATCATCTTTTATTTATCTCTTTGACAAACGTGAAGTCGTCACTGAACCCCCCCCTCCCTTTGTCTCTCCCTGGCCGCCATAACTTTTGCCGTCCTGCAATTAAATGTCACCGTGCGCATTTTTGTCTCAGAAGGCCACATTTAAACTGACAGCCTGTTCAGATGACATCATTCAGCTCAGTGGTGCTTTGCTTTATGAAATTACGGCTCGTTGAAATTGTAATAGAATATCTTGGCCATTGAAATTACAGCTGCAAATGTGCTGTCAGTGAGCACAGCCCCCATTACTCTTCCCCTATTCCCTCGAATTCTCTGGTAGACGTAACATTGTTTGATCACAATGTGGCAACCGCAAGACATAAATGATGTGCGTTCATCCTGGAGTGGTTTCAGCTGCACCTTACAAGCTCGGCTCGTCTCCTTTTTTTTGTGAGGAGACTTATTAGCCACGGGCTAACACATTAACAAATAAAAGCAACAAAGCGTGGCCATTGACACACAAAGAAGGCTGTAATCTGAAGCACCATTACACCATAATACGCATTTATTTATTTAGCCACAGCTTAAAATGACACTTTGAGTACTGCAGATGGCATACAATATGTAACTGAACTGAACAAAAAAACAAAAAAATGGATGTGTTGTGAATAGATCATACAGAAGAGGATAGGAGCATGCAATTCCACCAGTGTGTGAAATATCCTGTGACAATTGGGGGATCTTGCTACTTCCAGACGGAGAAAGCATACATCAAGAAAGACCAGGCGTTGTTGCCTTGTGTATTGGACTATTGGACAGTCCTGCACTAAAACCCCCTTCATGACTTATAATCTTCAATTTATGTTGAAACAGCGTCAGAAGTGGGGACAATTCTGTATGATGACATTTGACGATGTAAATTGTGGTGCTGTTAAACTGTATTGAATTACACACTAAAATGTCTCTATTCTTTAGCCTAGTCCATTGACTAAAATAGAGTTTCCAGAATAATGGAAACATGCGTCAGTTCAACCCAATGCAATTCAATAGTACTACAAACCACAGCCTCCAACATGACAGTTGATTCAACCGTTCTTTTTTAAATAAATGCTCAATACCTTAACCTTCATGAGGCGATGATTTAGAGCGGGACTGAGCTGAAATTTGAGTTGTATTTTATTGTTTGATAAGACAACTAGGCACATCTGTTGTAAATGATAACATAAATCTGTCACATTTTGATATTTCTGCACAGGTATTCTCAAGCTTGTTTTTCTCTGTTCTGTAACTTGCATCATAACTCTAATTCTGTCTGAGCCATAAATACTAAGAACCTTTGTAAAGAAACTGTTGACCAGAGAGGCCTTTGTGAGTATTTTCTGTCCTGTTTCTGTGGCGAGGACTCAACCAATCAGAAATGTTTGTACAAGACCCACCCCCAAACTTCCCGCACCAAGAAAGCGTAAATGCATCGAGCACTGAGGCTCCCACTCCCTGGGGAAAGTATTGCGGTGAAAACGGTGATTTAATTTTTTTAAGGTTGCCTGCACATTCACAAATTCGTCAGACATCAGGTTCCTGAGTGAAACTGATTCAGAACATTGTTACAGCATGGGTGTTTTTGATTTTTGATGTTTGTCTTTGTGTTAGCGCTGCTTGTGAAATCCAGGTGTTGAGCCACGTCTGAAACTGCATATTTAGCAGGGATCTAAGTATTAATCAGCAGAACTGAACTATCTGAGTGAAACAGAACGTGCTGGCCTGTATTGTGCGTTAAACTCACAGATTTCCGTAAGCTTCCTGAATAGTTTTTGTTAACATTTCTTGTTGGATGAAGACTGTAAATAGCAAGGATCTTGCAAATAGTAGCTCATCAACATGTATCAGTGACTGAATATGCCCTCCTCCCTCTATATACTGTATATTAGTATATTTTTTGTGCAGATCCAGCACAGTAGTTTGTAATTAGAATGCAGTTTCTTTGTGTTGTTCTATACAGTGTACAGATGGATTGCTTCAGTGAACAATACCCACATTTTTCACCCTAGTGTCTTAAGAAACAAGGTAATGGCTTGGACAGAAGACCAGCTCCTCTGTCTCTTTCTCTCTCCTTCTCTTTTTTTCCTCTTCTGTATTTTTTTCAGTGCTTTTATAACTCTCTTATCTGCCTGTTGCCAGGAATACTTCTCCTTTATCCACTCCTCTGTAGCCTGTCTTTGTCTCTTGTTTACATTGAATATGAAGGGTGGAATACTTCCCCCCTGTGTTGTAAAAGTGGCATCCTGCAGTGGCCCTCCAGTCGGCTGTACTGTACATTTTTCAGAACAGGAGAGAGTAATTAGTTTGCCATTTGGATTCACGGTGCCATTATCTGCTACATTATGGAACGTTTCGGGTGCATGTAGGTAAACAGTGTCTGCCCCTGAGAAAGTATAGGCCTGTGTCGATATTTTACAGGAAAGCAGATACTAAAATGCACCTCTGCTCATTGCTGTGCTGTTCTGCTTATTATCACCAGTCTTCAGCGTCTGTGCTTGAATCATAAACCCCACATCCAAATCTCTGTCATCAGGATATAGAAAAATCTTTTCAGCACACAATTTTCACAGTCACAGAATCTGGCTGGCTTTCTGATCCTGGTATTACATCATGTGCATACATTCTGCCGGTACTGTATTCTGCAGGTGATTGCTGCTCAGAGAGTGAGCCACCCTAAATGATTGTGAAATCATAAAAGTCTGTTTGCGCTACACATTTTACAGGGATGTATCATCTATTTAGAGTGTGTTTGACAGAAATCAATATATTCATTCCATAGCCTAGCAGTAAGCTCTGCTAAAGTTGACAACATACAGGAAAATAAATTGTCAGTGTTCCATAAAATAGGAACGGTTTAACAAAGAGGAAAACTTTGAGAAATCACTGGTACACAGGACATATCTAATATTAAGCCATTACACAATTAACTGTCGGATTCAATTCTTTCTTTGTTGTGGCTGATGCCTGTTTGAGTGCCTGGAAGCTACCTAATACTATTCCCCCTCCCACTTAATTTTAGTGGGGCAATTTCAGTCAGGAGCTGCCCTGTCCAGAAATCATTCTGCCCTACAAAGACCTGCCTGGCCAATCCAATCATTTGGGTTAACATATTAACCTGCTTGGAATTAAAAAAGCAAATAAAAATTGCAGAAAGTAATAACAAATAAACAATAGTATTGTGATTTTCCTAAAAGTTTAAGTTCAAAGCTAATGGTAAGGAGTTTAAAATGTACTGTATATGAAATGTGTGGTGCTTGTGTAACCAACACTTTATTATTATTGATTGTTTTGAGTGTGCTTGTTCTCGAGCTGTTTTTTTAATTGTACAGGACAACAAAGAAGACATTCTCATTCACAGATACTGCCTGTGAGGTATAGCTTTAGCAGCTGTGAGGGCTGCATAAAAACACTGCCTTGTACTTGCCGCCTGACATTTCCCGGTCTTTGATCGATGAGCTTGCCACTAGCTCCTTCACTCTGGGCAAGTCCTTCTCTCTCTGTCACTGGGAACTCAACAAGATGGTGAGGTTAGCACCTCCTTAAGCGAGATTATAAGCACAACATCCCCTCTTTTCAGGAGATACTGTTTTTCTTTGGGCAGTATGGACTCCCAGTAGGAAAATTACAAAGCACGAGAAGTTTAAAGTCAAACAAAATGTACATTGAGTTACTCTATATCACATGGCTGCTTTTACTGCAACAGGTGCGTTAACACTTGCAGACGTTGATGCATCATCATTGATTGCATTGAATATGCAAATTTGGACTGGATGTATGATTGTAGTGCAGCAAACCCCAAGTTTCTCTTTAATTGCATCAAGATGTTGTGTTTGATTTGCATTCTTGCCATCCTGTGTTGCACTAATTAAACATAGATAATCATGCAGCCCAGTCTTGTGTTTCCGTACTTAATAAACATGCAGTTCATTGATATTGATGCGTCGTATTTCAAAGTCCACTCACACCCACACAATGCGAAAGATGCAGTGTGAAAGTCCTGTATTTTTCAAGTCTTAATTTAAAACTGTTGTTTGGTTTCCTGAAAGTAAATCATCGTGATTATCTTTCATTTTGTGGTCGTTTGGTTTTAAATCTCTGGGTTAAATTGCGATTTGCTATGTGGGAAGAGAGGCTGATTTAGCCAAGTAATTGCAAGGGTTTGCACCATTATGTAGCAGCAGTCCTTGTGTCGAATGCAGCTTCATATAGTAATATAAGAACCTAATGAGCTTTGCAGAATCATTATAATTCACGCACTTAGTCCATTTATTTCATTATTTGGAAAATGTCCTTAGTGACACAGTTGCATAATCCACAGTCTCGGTCTGAACTTTGATAGATTGATAAATTGAACTCATCTGGACCTTGTCTATGTGCAAGTGGTCAACACGTCTTCCACTCGTATTAAGATTTGCATGTAATGTTTAGTTGTGGTCAAACATCCCAAGCCTTACAGTACTAAGAAGAAAATGAACTTAGTAATTAATTAAAATTAGTTGACAGTATTTATCCTCCAAATAATTAGGACCTGTTTCAACAGAAAGTATTTCTGTGAATGTTTTTCTACAAATGTCTCTACACTACCTGCAGCTCCCAGTTACCGTTAAAATTATTCTCAGTGAATTATAATAATACTAGTAATAATAACAAAATTGGTCACTAATATATACAGTGGTTTATTTTTTAAGCCTCTATGTTCCTTGTAACAACTGGGCGTTGCAGTTTTTGGCAAAAGTTAGGAGTAAAAGTGAATTTCAGACTATTTCCAGCCTAATTTGGCCTATTTTCAGACAGCCTTTTCTAGTGAGTATTACTGCAGCAGGACGGTTTGTGTGGGGTTGACTCAAAATTTGCTACAGTGCCCACATTCATCACAATAAAGTGAAATGTAGCCTGGTGAAAAGTAGGGCTCACTGATGTGTTTTTGGACAAAAATGGAGGTCTCAGAGCTCGGAGACTAATCAGGCTTTGGCTACTAATACATCTGCATAATGCATACACATTAACATGTGTTTGTGGAAGTATTTACATTTTAAAAATGTTCTAAATATAGATTACGATTTAGGTAAGAGTTAAAACGAGACTTCCTCCTTGGTGCTAACTTGAGAAATACTGCTCTGAGGAGGTGAAGATATACGGCACAGTGCACACAGGTGCAAAGGCGTGCTGATCCAATTTGGTTTCCTGAAAATGTGATAAAATCCTAATCACAATATTGAACAAAGTATTTGGGATTATCCACTTGTGTAAACATAACTTCTGACATCTTTAGTTAGAATGTGACCCATTTAAAACCTGGGAGGAAATCTTGCCCACACACTGTGAAGCAACAAGCAGCTGGTCGAAGACCGGCTCTGACAGCGTGTTCTGCTGTGACTGTTTGTGAAAATAAGGTCTTTTGGAAAGTCACACAGACTGAAACATCCCTCATGACCTAAATCTAAACTACGTACGTGCCGAGACATAGTATATTTTCACTTCCCCGTCTTTTGAAAAACACACGGCAACATTTCATTTCCCCGTGAAGAGCAAAACTGATGCAGATAAAGACGCAGAGTTTGACTTTTTTCTACATCAAAACGAGTCCATGTGTGTCGAAACAGGAATCGCACAGTGGAGTGCAAAAAACAGCACCTTTGGCCTGCACGACACACAAAAGGACAGGAAGTTCTCTTGTTCTTGTTTGCGGAATATTGTTTTCTGAACTCGGGAAGAGGGAGGCAGCTGAGAAAGCAAGGACAGTGGATTTCTTTTAGGCTCCTGGGTGGAGCTTGGGGCCTCTAGGATGAAACAGGGGGGACGGATGGGGGAAGTAAATGCCAGCACCCTGCTGAGTAACAGGCATGAAGGCCTTTTGACTCGGTTGCCATGTTACTGACCCTTTGGTCGCAGGTATCCTCTCCCTCAGGCTCACAGATGGAGGGGGGACTCTTGTGATATGAGGAGGAAAAACGCCAGTGGAGAGGAAGAGAGGCAAAGTTCTGTCCTCATAGCTTTGAGGGTGAGGTGAAGGTGTCTATGGGCGGCAGGTGCTGGTCAGTGGGGGTCGTCCACCTGTATTATTTCCATCTCATGCCTGAAATGACACCAAGGAGCAATTGAAAGTACATAGAACTCCCTCCCTTGAGTGCGTTTTCCTGCTTGAAGGCGCGTAGTGATATAACCCATCAGTGTCATATTTATATGAACTGGATTTAGTTATGTAGATGAGTTTGTGCCGCTCAAACAGGCCTAGCTTCAGAGTGTTCTTTCTTTCTTTTTCTTTTTTTCACCAACTTAATGTAACCTTTGATAATGGAGCCTAGTGTCTGAGAGGACTGACTCACATCTGGAAATCATAGGAGAGCAGCACATATGAGTAGAATGATGGAGAGGAGTAGCTGGAAGCAGCGTGAGAAGGCACCCGGGAGTTGTTCTTGACTGGTTTATGGAGGCATATGTGCAAACGATGACAAGGATAGTAGAGGGCAGGTCAGGGTGCGTGTGCTGGGAGATTTAGTCTGCTTTCAATGCAAAGGCTTCACCAGAGCTAGTTAAAAATTGATTCCACTGTTTTAGTATCAAAGTTACTCCTCCCTCCCTCAGCACTGGGATCTTACAAAGCGCTGTTTTAATGTTTGGACGTGCCTAGCCACTAAATGTCAGGCGGCATGGGAACAGTTGCATGTTTAAAATGTTTAAGCTGCAGATGTTATTTACACTCGTGTTGACTACCGGTACAAGAGCAAATGTTGTAGCTGAATATTAATGTGAGCAAATATGTTTGCCACCCGCAGCCACGTCCTTAAAAATGGGCACATAACGATTTCAGCACTCGCTGAAAACAAATCTGAGTTTGTGGGCTTTGGTCTGAGCGCAGACTGGAATTTTACTGGTATAAAGTGTAGGTCACTCCAGCACTAAAGTGGCAAAAGAGGCCGCCTTGGTTTTCACTGTGAAGTGGAGGCAAATAACAAAATATTTGGAGGAAATTTCACCCAGGCAATGAAGAAATAGAGGCCCCCAGGGGTACACAGCTTACTTCAATTCCACTCTTGTCAGGTAGACACAAAGCTGAGGGGCACACGCTGCAACAGAAAGAAAGTCTGAAAAAATATAATAAAAATGAGAGAAAAGAGGAGAAAATAACCGAGAAGAAAAAAGAGAGACAGTTTGTAGTTTCCATTTATTTTCATTTCATCCTGTTTTAAACAAATAGAAGGAAATACATAATGGATGGCATTAAAACATTTTACAGAACAGTGGCTTAAACACATACTCTAATTAACCATATTAACAGCATGGCTATAAAACATTCTTTAATATTTACACAATATTATTCAACGTGTTTCTCAGCCTGCAGACCTTAAAGCAGGGAACACAGTTGCCTGCCGCTGCTTTTGCTTTAAGGTTTGTCAATAATAAGATGGCTTGTTCCGCATGTTTAAGAGCCAAAACAAGCAGGTAGATTAACCTCCTTAACCCTGCACCTCCAGAGCCTTTGCACTTTGTATGTTCATGTGTGCTGTGACCGTCCTGTGGGAGACACTCATAATTCTGCTT
Organism: Planiliza haematocheilus; assembly: GCA_005024645.1. NCBI lineage: Eukaryota > Metazoa > Chordata > Actinopteri > Mugiliformes > Mugilidae > Planiliza > Planiliza haematocheilus. Next base: position 3,284,194 of record SRSE01000276.1, on the reverse strand, counting down.
ATGTGTTGTGGTGGGAAAACAAATAAAAAAAAAAAACCGACATGTGCAGCAGGGGTTACGGAGCGATTCTTCTCAGGTCCGTTTGAGAGAATAATGTCGACTGCTGATAGCAGGGCTTTGATCTGTAACCTATTGTGAGTGTAAAATCTAAAGAGCTTGGCGTTTTCTTTGATAATGCTGCGATAAATAAATTCCACATCTCAGTTGCTTATCATATTGTTGAGTGTAGGTATGGATCTAAAGGTGCTGGCTGAGACCGCAGTGCAGGTGATTGTAAATGGCTCCAGGTAAAGATTTTTTTTCACAGAGGATTATTGCTATTCTGCGAATCCAGATTTGTTGGATTTTAGCCTGTAATTTATTTATGAAGGTGAAAATACATTGACTAGAAGGGACTTGCTTGATTTCTTTTACTGGTCAGCTATTACGTACGACGGCTTGCTGGTTTGTTGGGCTGGTAAGTTGAAGTAAAACAAGCCAGAGTGTTTTTACCTCATATTATCCATGGGACTAAGCTGGAAGTGCTCTGGGAGTGTTTAGTGCTGTGCTGTGCTTGTAGGAATTATTACCGAGGCTCAATGTTCTGTATTTCCCCTGTTAGAGAGTGAGAGAGTAGAGAGAGAGAGAAGGACGGAGCGGACGAGTGAGAATGAAGAAAAGGGTGAGAGGTAGAGGGAGTCCTGTGTTGTTGGCAACCGTGGGCTATATCCGGGCAGTCTACAGAGACAGGCACGCTTTGTCTCCAGCGTCATTTGCAGCTTAAACAAACAGGTGTGATGCAAGAGCCGCTCAAACAAACACACCGCCGCTCTTCAAAGTGGAGACAGGAAGAGACAAAGAGCAAGGGAGAGTGAAGAAATAATGGGGGAGGCATGGGCAGTCAAGGGGAGAAAAGCGAAAACGTGGATGGGAGTTGAGTAAAAATGAAAGCGTTCCTTTTATGCCTGATTTATGTTTTAAAACAGTGGACTTGTTCTCAAACTTTTGCTCAGATTTGGAGCTGTTAGTTCCATATTTTCTTTTTTTAGCTTTCACAGTTTGGAAAATAAATTGGTTTTGTTATTTTTTTTATCACCTCCACTAAAAATGTCTGTTTTCGCTCTCTTTCACTGTAGTGATGACAGTCTCTTACCTTTTTCTACTGCTTCATCACACTTCTCTCTCTCTCTCTCTCTCCCTCTCTCTCTCTTTGTGGCATTGTCACTTGAATCAGAAGTTGAGTGCGGGCTAAGTGAAGGGGTACACAGTGTGTCTGCTCTAGACAGGCCTGAGTATGCTGCACTGCTTTGCTGCCTTGGTCCCACAGAGCCTTGATTCAACTCCTGCTGATAGGACACCCAGGCACTGCCCAGCCTCCCTGCTTACCCCATGATCACTACCCATAACTCTTACAGATGTTAGCCCTTGAAGCTTCTATTTTCTTATCGTTTTCTTCATCCGGTGCTTTGTAATTGCTTTCTAGTTCCTCAGTTTTAATAATTAACCCTTAACATCTCATCATCAGCTATTCATGTCTGGCACAATATGGGAAAACATCAATAACTGCAGAAATGCATGTATTTAATTGTCGACTTGATCGAAAGCACTTGTTGACTTGTTAATAATAGTAACATTTTGAAATCAAGTGCTTCATAAAAACATTAAAAAACAAATACACCATACAGTTAAGAAAAGTTAAGAACATAAAGCTCACTTAAAAGTCAGACCAAGCAAGGCTCTCCGATAAAAGTACGTTTTAAGTCGCGATTTAAGAGAGTTGACAGAGTCAGCTGACCTGATTTCCTCAGGCAGATCATTCCACAGCTGTGCAGCCCTGGCTGCGAACATCCTGTCACCTTTTGTTTCCACCCGGGCCCCTGGAACAGACAGTAGACCTCTGCCCGAGGATCTCAAGGTACGCGCTGGCCTGTATGGTGCTAAAAGGTCAGCGATGTAGTCCGGGGCACAGCCACGGAGAGCTTTAAAAGTCATCAATAAGACCTTAAAATCGATTCCAAAACATACTGGGAGCCAGCGGAGACCTGCTAAGACTGGAGTGATGTGGGCCCTTTTCCTGGTTCTGGTTAAAAGCCTCACTGCTGAGTTTTGGACTGTCTGGAGTCGTGACATTGCTTTAGTGCTCAGACAGTTAAAAAGGCTGTTGCAGTAATCTAGACGCGATGAAGTAAAAACATGAAAAATATTCTTTAAAAGATCAAATGAGCTGGATCTTAGAAATGTTCCTCAGATGGTAAAAACAAGTCTGAACTGTCTGGGTAATATGGGACTGACCATAGTCAATCCAGACACAGAGGGAAACCGAGGAAATCGACCCCTGAGGAACACCATATTTCATATTACACACAGATGATTTAAAATGTACAGTAACATAAAACCATCTGTCTAATAAATATGAGTAGAACCAGGCAAGGGCTGCCCCTGATATCCCCGCCCAGTACCTCAGCCTGTTGAAAAGAATGCAATTTTGGAGTTCAGCTCGCTAGATGAGGTCTGGTGTTAAATATATATGTAAGGAGAAGGGACATAAGTGGATCATTTGGGCGTGGAGTTGAAATTCAGCCCTTGACTGCCTCATAATTTAAATGGCAAAGACAATCTGGAGCTTGATACAGGGCCCAGTGTCAGCTCAGCACTTTAATTATCCTTATTATTACAGTATCTCGTCATTTTGCAGAAACTCTCACCTGCAGTGATATATTCCACTGGCACAAGACTAGACTTGTCATGAAGAGATGGTGTGTTGTACAACACCAAACATTACTCTTCCCAACAGTAAGACAGAGACAAAATAGTAGGCAGTAAAACACCAAGCATAGATCACAGGCCTAATTGACGCTCTAATGCAAAGCATCATCTGAGCAGGCAGACAGAGAGAAAGTATGAGTTCTCCTTTTCACACATCCTAAGCTCTTAGGCTCAGTAGAGGTTATTTTAGTGGAGGTATATGAGATATAATGATACGTCAGAGAGATCTGCTGGGACAAGAGGAGCAGGTAGTGCAGTAGAGCAGAGGGCTGATTTATGGGCAGGATAAATGATGCGGTGGGTGTCTGCCTCTGTAATAGCACTGTGCTCTGCACACCGCACTTTCACTCCGCTGTAGTTTATAGTGTGATCTGTGATGGGGATAAATGTCAGCTAGGCTTATCTAAGAAGATCTGATATGACTTTAAACTGGCGTCCCTCAAACACTTTGACATGTGAAAACTGTTAATAACACGTGGACAAAATGGAAGCATAGATTTAGAAAATTGTGCCATATTGTTCATATCGCGGACATTGCGGCTCCAAGGGGCTCCATCATTGGCTGCTTTTAACTCGCCATTAGGGGTTTCTCTCATCTCTCAACAGGCAAAGAAAACAATTTGAGTTATTTTGTGATACCAAACGAATTCTCAGAAGCAGGGTTTTGTGCTTTGATATTCATAAGATTAAACATTTGAGTTGGTCTGAAAAATGAAACCAGTCACTACCAGAGGCTGCCACTCTGCATTGTTCAATAGTTAAAGCAATTATTGTATGAAAGTTGCTGTATGCTCTTTGTACTCAGTTTGGCTATTATAAAATCTCCATGCCATGTTGGAAGCAGAGCCAAAGAAGCTTATTTGCTGCTGTATCTATGGGGCAGTATTGAAACAGTGAGGGTTGAGAAGTGGAATCCCGTAGCTTGCTCTGAGCTTGATCTCAGATGAGTGCATATTATTCCCATATTCCTTGCGCAGTGCTTAGGAGTTAATCTCAGGCAGGTATAGTCTTGCTTTATAAATGACAGTGCTACGCTGGGATGCTTGGCATGATACTACCACAGCATCAAGGGAAAATAGACAGTGTTGGTGTGCTAGATGACGTTCTTAAAGATTGGTTGGGCTGGTATGTATGAACATGTGTTAGCAATGCACTGAAACTGGTAAAATGTGAAAAAGAGCTATGAATTTGTTAACAGTTCAAAGGCATTGTGATAGCTGGAGGTTATAGCTTTCTTAACACAGGAGAGCTGGGGAATAACTGTATGTGTGTCAGAGTGGTTTGAATAGTGTATTGACAATATCTAGGTAAAGGTTTGTGGGTTTCCCCTCGGGGTGTGTGAGGATAAGCAGGTGTGACAATGAGGATTGCCGTTTTTCTTTCTCAAGGCCTTGCCCCTCGTAGCGTGTGTAGCCCTGCCTCTAACAATTGGCAAACAATAGACTATGGATTTATCTATCAGTACTCACACTTTACCTAGAACAGAATAAAGAATTGTTTTCAAAGGTAATCTGGCCTGACACTAAAGCACACACCCCTATCTGTGGCTAGTAGGGAAGATGCAGTGTGATTTTGCCGTATAATCCACTCCTCTCTCCGTGTTTGTACGGTAATATTGAAATTAAAATCAGTGGGTGCCAAACACTGCAGATGACCTGGTTGGTTTGCTTTCCTTGCAGTTTTGCTCGCTAATTTCTATGCCTTGGCCTCCCTCACGCATCCTGGTAATGAGAAAATGCGCTGTTGTCTTTGTTTACTGAGCCAGTCTGTCTGGCTGCAGCTCTTCACATTGTTTGAATATAAACAGGGACGAAATTATTAGCTCACTTGGAGTGTTTCTTCTAAGTTACATGAGCACACAGCGCGTAAGGCAACCCAGAGTTCTGTGCACAAATACTTGGAGTTAGTACACACTGTGTGTTAACGACAAGTACAAAAAAATTGAAATACTGTTTGCTGTGCTCAGGCAAGCTATGATTCGTTTAGTTTAATGTCTATTATCAGAAATTGCTAATAAAACCTGTTTGTAATATGTGGAAGGGAGTTTGAGGTTTGAGAAAAACTTAGCACTGTTTTCTTGTCCTTATTGATTTTTTTTTTACACACACACGAAACCGCAAATTCAGAATCATCACTCAGCAGGTGGACTACATTGTCAAGATGAACTGTTGGGCCAGCCATTGCAAAGAAACGGCTGGCTTAAGCTTAAAATACTTCCTAATATTGCAGCTTGTTTTTGCATGGAGATGCCTCACTTTAAATGCGGTTGACTTATTAGAGAGGAAATTTGCCTGTCAAGATTATATCAGCTTTCTTTTAATATATATCCACAGCTGTTTCTCCAGGAAATTGCCATTTTATTTATTTATTATTTATTTATTGGGTTATTAGATTTAATAGACTTAGAAAATGAAAAGCCGTTCATACCAAATGACAGACCTTCGTAGATTTCCTTTCTCTCCATTGTGTACACATTCGAGATGAGCTACAGATAATCAAAAATTGCATTTCCAGACTTGAAGGCTTTGATTGGTCGGCAGCGCAACTGTGAGGCAAACGAGTACGAGATAAGAAATGCCAACTTTTGGCGCTGACCCTCGCATTTGCTGAGCCAGCAAATCCCAAATCTGAGCTTAAAATTTAATCAGCATGGCACAACAATCCTGGCTTAAAGTTTTGTTTGTAAGAAAGTTGAAGTGCTTTTATAGTTTTCTTCCAGTGCATATACAGCAGAAAAATAATAACGAGGCCTTTGAAGCAGCTTCCTAGGTAGGTTTTGTCAATACTGGGACACACTGAGATGTGGAAATACACATTTTAGTTTATGAATTTGGCATTAATTCAATATAATATTTTGTTGTTGCTTGCCAGTTTTTTTTTTTCCCCCACACAATCTGCTATTTTCACAGTTTTCTTTTTAGCTGCAAGCTTCGTCTCACCCTTCCAATCATCAATCTGATAAGCACCACAAGGAGGAGTCATGAGGTAGTGATGCTCTAAGCCAAAATAGTAGAAGGCTCGATGTGAGAAAATCCATTTACAGCACTCTTAGTTTGATAAAAGTATTGATACTTGGTGCAAGCGCATCAATAACATTAGAGACGAGGAAATATTGTAATATAACACCATATTGATTCATGCCCCAACGCTGTTTAACACCATAATTTGGAAGATAAATGAGGAAGTAAATGAATGTCTCAACAGTACTTAAAATTCCATTTACTGATTTTTAATCTGAATCCTATCATTCACATCTGACACACAATCAACCTGGTGGTATGTCCACAGCCCGACCCACTGCCCCTGTTTTGACTCACCCCATCATCTGTATTTGTTGTAGCTTGCATTTGGCAAACAATAAAAAAATGCAATAGAGATAATCACCTGTTCTCTCTGAGTAAGTTTACAGGTGTAATTGTGTTACAACTCCTCGGTTTCATGTCCATTTGAGTGTTGACATTTAATATTATTAAGATTAATGTAATATGTCAAGACTTTCTGAAAATTTTAAATACATTTCACCCCCTAACGTAGGAAACACAACCGTGTGTGCATATCTGTCTGCATGCATGTCAAAATATGTGCTCAGGGCATGCAGTGATGAGTGTTTGGGTGACATTTGAGTATGAATGAGTGTGAATGTAAATTGCTTTTTTATTGTATTATCTTCAGTGTCCTGTTTTTATCACACATGGTGGGCAGAATTTCCCTGAAGGGATAATAAAATTGCCTTGTACTTGCTTAGAAGTTGTAATTTCCTCTCTTTTTATTTGCAGTGATAAATGTTAACAGTTTGATTTCTTTGTCTCTAGCCATATAATCCGATGTTTGTGCAATTCCATTTTTAAAGTTTCCAAAAAAATAGCCATTTTAGTGCCATTAGCGATGAAGCAATTATTCCAAAATAGCCTCTTCCTCACGTCTGAACCACCAGTAAAATTATCAAGACTATAATTATTACGTTTGATTTGTTGAGTTCCTATTGTTGAACATGTGTTTTCTCTACATAGTCCGCCCAAATAAAATCTAAACATCTAAGTTTTGTCAGATGATAATATTATATTCAGTAATACCACAATGGGAACAGATTTTATGGCTCAGTTTCTGTCTCAGCTGCACGAGACGTATGTTTGTTGACACAGACAAGCCTAGCAATAATAATTTTGTGTGATCAATCTTTATGGATATGTTGTTTGATATTTCAAACCAGCCCCTGCCTTTAAACTCATCTCTTATATAAAAAAAGGTCACAACCTGCCTTCTCAATCTGGTCTTTTCTGTACTACAGTCTCTTTCCATTTCATTAGTTGATTCATTTACATGACAGATGTCCTCATGCATGCTGTAGAGAGCCTAGGGGTGCACTGCAGCTGAACACCACCTGCAGTGTGAGTTTGTTATTTGAACCCATGGTCTAGAGTTCCCTTTCTGGCCTTCTCATGAGCACTCACTGCTGACCCCGGCTGGAAGAGTCCGTGCGCTGGGGTTAATGGTACAGTTCAATTTGAAAATCCACTCAGAATTCTCACACATGGCTCCTTCTTGAAGTGTGCGCACATATGTGATTGTACATTTGCACATGTTATCTGAGTCAGTGGCTACTTTAAGTAAGTTGGTGAGTGAATCAGAATCCCAGGGTTATTTTCAGATGTTAAACATAGTCCAAAAAGCCTGCAAAGTTACAACAGTTAGCAAACACTTCGCTGCTGATTGGGGTTAAGAAAAGGCAGCAATCTTTTTCATGGTTCTCTTCCTTGATGGTAGGTGTGGTATAAATAAGATTGATGCTGGCTTTATGTTCTGCAAACATATAATCTGTCTGCATGATCATTTTGCAAGGTTTTTGACTGTAGTGAACTCAGAAATTGCCATTGCTTAGCAAAAACACTTACAGATTACTCAGAAAACGACATCTTTTTTTTGCTTCATTTCTTGACCCTTAAAATGTCTTCGCACTTCTGGTGTCTTGAGTAGTTTGGATAGTAATTATTATTAGTGGTCAGTGGTCATTTGCATTATGCAATGCAGACACAAGTTGATATGCCACTTGCTGCGCCTAAGTTCTTAAAATAACCAATCCAGCAGAACTATAAAAAGCATCAAAGGCACTAAAGGACAGTATGTTTGCTATGATGGTTATTTATTGTAATCCCAGTTCCGTGACCACAGGCAGACTTTGCTAATACGGTTCTATTGACTCTAAACAAAATCTGTATATTGTATTTATCTTCTCAAGCCTTTCAGCTGGTTTGGGGCCTTCTAACCTCTTCAAATAGGAAGTAGCAGGCTCACTGCTTATCCAGTAAATGTATATGTAGTGCAGCACAGTGAAGCATTTTAAAGATTGATGGTTACAAGGTGCAGCTCCTTTTCTTCTTCCAACATAATGTAGTTATCAAACTGTACCCTGTGCATGCTTATAAGGTTAAAGCTCTAACTGCAGTACATACAGCATTGTGAAACAGTTTGACCTCACCCTAGGGAAGGAAAGATTAGCCGTTTGCATGTTTCTGGAGAGCAGTGTTTGGCTGTGTTTAGCCCCCATCACAACAGAAAATTAATTGAGTGCTGTAACCACTACAAAATATTCTTCTTACTTTTACACAGATGTCTAAATGTGAATGGCTTTATTAACCCCTCTGCATGAATAAAATATCTATATATCTATCTACATACATAGGATATATGCTAATATATGTACAGTTATGTATTTGGGATCAGGCCAGTCCCATGGTAATATTTGATCCCACCATTACTTGATAACTTTGCCATGGTCTACTATTAGGTAGTCCATGCAAGTATATCAGGATTTTTCATAAAATATTTCATGCATAGTTGTCTCTAAACTGGTGGTGCATGTAAACCAGATGTTTTCCCCTTGAGGTGTTGGAGGCTGATGTACAGAGATACATCTATTACAAATCCTCATTTGATAATCAGATCATGCAGTGGTCTCAGTTTTTCTCAGCGTTCTTTTGAGCATCCATGTAAGTGAACCATTAATGAACAGTTTGAGATTCAAGTGTCTGTCCTTTGAAGTACGCTTAATTACACCCTCACACTTTTTTTTTAAAGTTATTACAGTTACTTCATTTTATCTGATATTATAATCCAGCGAGGAATATATCCTGTGATTTTACAGTGACAAATGGCCAATGAATGGAGGGTATTGACTTGGGACAAGGATGAACTTGCACTGCAACAAAGACACTGGCCTGTCCCTGTGCCCGCTAGGTGAGCTGTGTTAACGTAATGGCTGCATCCCTCCAGGGGGTTGATGAAGTCATGCCCTACATGTATTTCCAGAAGAGTGAGTACCAGAGCCGGTGCGCAGTATGTGCTACATTGCTGTCGTAACACACAACCTCCCAGGTTTGCTCCATCAGCTACCTCTCGGTAATCTCAAAGCCTTATTGTCCTTCCTCAAATAAATTCAAAGTCACTTATTTTCATGAGTCATCCCACCCTGCCTCTTGATAGAATTCCTGCTGTATGTTATCTTTTTCCTCTTCCTCTGCTTTTCACTGTTTATTTACACACAACTAGGGCTGCTGTTTTCTGAAGTGTTCCCAATGATAATGACTGCTGCAAGATAAGAGTTATATTTAGGACATTGTGTTTGCATTTTACAGAGTAACAGGGGCTGGGGGCAACATTTTTGTAGAAGATTCATTACACTGAATGCGTTGCCATTCCAGTTTGACACAGTGTTTAATGATATATAGAACAGGCAACACTTTATTAGTCTTTTAGATGGTTTTTTGATGGCCATAAATATTGACTTAAAGCTTTCAAATTACTCAGCATCAAGTGGAGGCAACTGCAGAAGTAATCTGCTCCTTCTTCCTCTGTTTCAAATACATATTTGCTCAAGAGCTGCTCTCTTATCTCTAAGCTTCAGTCTTTCTGTTCTGTTTAGTTTCATGTGGAAAACAGATGTATTTAGACTGTCTTGTCCTGGAACAAAAAGGCAGCCAGTAATTACATCTCGTTTAGACCTCTGAAAGACACACATTTGATAGGTGATCCCTGAAGCTTTTCTTTTAAGCTACCGACACACCGAGTGGGTGCAATGGGAATAGCACCACCATGATGCAGTCGTCACCAACACTGCTTAATCGTGCCAATTCGACCGGGCTATTCTAGGACACAATAGAGGGGAAAGTGCAAAAATGGCTCGTGTTAATTGAGTGTGTGGGCTGTATGATTTTTTTTTTTTCTTAAATGGCCCTGTTAATTATTCTTTAAGGAATGGGTCCCCAAGTTGTGCACTCGGATATGGCTTGTTGTGCTTCCCAGGGCATGGTTGGCAGTGGTTATTAAGAGGGCAATGAGCGCAGCTTTCATGTAAATGTCATCAACAAGGTTCCCTATTTATTAATGATCTGAGATTAATCAGTCAGCCCTACCAAAGAGGATGCATACTGACAAATAGATTTTATTTCATGAAAGCTTTGCTAACATACAACATACAAACACACAGCTGAGATTTTTTTTTGAGTGGCTAAGATTTCTGATGTGCCACAACTTAAGGGTGTAATATAATCATAAATAATTGCAGAAGCGGAAAAAATAGGCGCTCATCCCCCTCTCTCGCGCAGACACTTATGCCGATGCCCCTACTACTTACAGACTCCATGATATGTTTTCCAGATAATTAAAAAAATAGATTCCAATGGGATGCTCATGTTGCTCACTGTTGTTATTGCCAGAGATTTAAGTGGGCAGTTGTTTGCTATTTAGCCTTATGAACTTGAGTGTCTGTAATTTCCAGGGCTGTGTGTGGCTGTAATTTTGTTTTGGAGTCTTTTTGCCTCCTGCTAGGCAAATATCACTCCGTGTAGCTTTAATTGAGTAAAAAGGTCATTTGCTAGTTGTCCTGAATGTGGAACACTTTGGTAGATGTTCTTTCCCCTTTGACTTCTATTTGTGGGTCTACATGAGGCTGTGGGTGAACACACGGGAGCTGGTGAGCCCTTTATATGTCCTTATAACAAATTCCACTGACTCTGGTCTTATGTGGACACTAAAGTGTATAAAGTGTTGATAACGATATTATTTTTATGAAAGAAGGTGTTGACTGTAATGTTTCTTTAGGTCTAGCTAACAATGTTATTGTAGACATCTCCCCAGGCAAGTGCCCTTGTGAACTCTGCTCCACAAACGGCCCAGCCATGGAAAAAGAGTTATATATAGAAAGTGTGGGTGATGCTGGTAGCTCTGGTGCCAGCAAGAGTTGCATTTGTGTCTTAAAGCCACCCGCGACCGATGAATGATTAACTCCCACAGACCCAGTGCTGCAACTAAGGAAAATACAGAGACATGCTTGTAAACATTGATAAAACAGCCTTATTGCTCTATTTATTTGAAAGCTAACCACTGCTAGCACATCAGGGAAGGTTCTCTTTTTTTCTTCTTCTTCTTCTTTGCAATAAAAGACTTAAACACAACTCTGGTGAGGTTCTCTGTGTCAGGAGGCCTAATTACACCTACCAAGACTCATCATCTTAGATTAATGAGTCTTTCCGGCCACTGCAGCCAGCCTATACTCCGTATGTTGCCAGGGAGTTCGCCGTTTTCTCTGACCCTTTCTCTGTAGTTACAGGCTAATGGAGCTATAAGCTATCATTGCTAAAGTACGCTGGGTACCACATCATTCATCACGGACCAATGGACAGAATCCTTAACAGACTATAACTCTAGTGGACCCTGCGGGATTCATTGTACTTTAAAAACCCCGTTGTCGAACACTTAATATAGTCCCATTGTCTACTTTGCAACATTAAGAGGTCTTATGAACAAGTGGGCTTAGTCATTAGGTCTCTCTGTTTTGTTGTAGTTTTAAGTTGACTGCCTCTTTGGGTTTACATGACCAATTATCATCCTTCTTTGGTCAATGGTTATCTGTAGTGGAACCTCTTCGTCTATAAATAACTTGGGTATAGTCAAGAGGGCTTAACCAGTGTCTTTCACGGTGAGGGAAATAGCTCTATATAAGGGTAGAATAAGGAAGGAGAGAGCCTGGAGGAAGGAGGCAGAATGCTTGTGCAGGTAAAGATAGACTTGTCTTTGCCATTTCAGCCACATGTCATTATTTAAACTTTGTATAGTCCTCTGATGTCATTGGGTCTCATCTGCCCTAAGTGCTGATTGATTTTGTTTCCTTCCTAAAGGCTGTTGCCATTACATCTCGAGACAACCTATTCCTAGAGTGGCACCCTAACCTTTGACTTATTTCCACTAAAAGACACAGGAAGCTAATAGGGACGAATCATGTTTTTTGTTCAATCCCACCCCCTCCGGCATGGTTGTGTGTGTTTGGTCGCACGAAAAAAAAAAGAAGAGAGACAGAGAAAAAAGAGAGGTAGACAGAGGTGGTCAGATAAAAGAGATAGGCTCTGTAGGCTCTGTGTGAGATGGTCAGATAAAACATGACACTGCTCTTTGAGGTGGAGTGTGAAAATGGAAAGTAAAAAAGCAGGAAACATGAATGCCAGGTCAAAGCTTTGTTAAAACAATGATAACACTTGAAATGTGCTACTGTGCCTGGTGAGTGTTTCATCATCAAAAAGACAGAGAGGGGGAAATACTGTAGGAGGAATGGGGAAAAGACAAAAATAAGCAATATTGCACTTATCCTTAGTGCCTTCAGAGTATAATTCCAGTTACTTTTATCAACTACTAGTAATTATGTTCAAATCACTTCACTAAAGAGCTTCGTGTATTGCTTCCAGTTTATTTAGAGTGCTGTTAAAAAAAAGTGGGCTAAAAGGGCCAATCCAAGCTGCACCACCTGAGGCCTTTGGATACACTTAAAACACACACGGTGGCCTCATTTAGTGAAGCAGAAGATTAATATTGGACAGAAAATTACCAACAGAAAATGTGGAGTCAGTTGTCAGCTGTAGTGGTGGAATACAGGTGAAGTCAGAGGTTTACATTCATCTCAGCCAAATACATTTAAATTTTCCATTTCTTGGCATTTAATCCTAGTAACTGTTCCATCTTATGTCAGTCAAGATCACTGCTTTATTTTAAGAATGCGTAATGTCAGAGTAATAGTAGTGAGAAAGATGTATTTCATCTTTGATTTCTTTCATCACATTCCCAGAGGGTCAGGAGTTTACATGCATTCAGTTAGTATTTGGTAGCATTGCGTTTGAATTGTTTAACTTGGCTGAAATGTTTCTGACCATCTTTGGAAGTATCCTTAGTTTCATTGTCCATTTGGAAGATCAGTTTGCAAAAAAATGTTCCTGGCTTCAGTGTATCCACAAAATATTCCGTCCTTCATTCCCTATCTGTTTTCTGAGGAACACCAGTCTCTCCTGTAGCAAAGCACAACAACATGATGCTGCCACTTCCATGCTTCATTGACGTGGTGTTCTTTATAAGCTTTTCTCTTTTTATTCCAAATGTTACAATGGTCATTTATTTATTTATTTATTTATTCATTCATTTCGGCAAGTCAATTCAATCATCATCACACATCAAAATCAATATCAGTATGAGTGACCTGGCCGAAAGGGAAAGCGGGAGAAGCCAAAGCTTATCTAGTCCCGCCCCCATTACCCACATATTGTCATATTGACAAAACAGTTAGTTATGTGTCGTAAGACTTGAAATCAACTGCAAAATGTACTATTAGAATCACGCAGAACCGTGACATAGTTTTTAAAGGCGCAGTCAACTGAATGACATGTGACCCAGTATTTGCCAAAGCTGTACACTGATGAGCCACAACATTAAAACCACCAACACTGGAGCAATAAATACCATTGACCATCTTGTGACAATACAGTGTTCTGCTGGGAAACTTTTTGGACCTGGCATTCATGTAGATGTTACTTAGACATGTAGCACGCATCTGGACCAGACCAGGCCCCCCCACCCCATAGCAATGACACTCCTTGATGGCAGCAGCCATCACCCGGAAGGATGCAGCCTGACACAGACACACACACAAAAACACTTTAGGAACAACTGAAAAACCATGAAAAAGTTCACTAGACTCCAAACTGATCAAGTATCTGTAAGATGGTCTACAGAGGACCTCCACCCATGGGACCTAAAGGCCCCCACTAACAACATTCTGTTCCCAGATACCACAGGACACCCTCAGAAGACCAATGTCAGTTCACTGATGAGTCACAACGTTTTGGAGGCGCAATGGAAACCTATGAAGGTTGTCATAATGTTATGCCTGATCAGTGTAGTTTATAACATGAAACCTGTGAAAGATGGAAAGGATGGAATGTTTGAATGACTTCCACCTAAGTAAATGTAAACTTCCGGCCTTATTTGTATAATTTTAAATGTTTCCCAGCCCATGTGAAGTGTCCTAAATCAGCCGTTTAATCATCAGATTTACTTCTTACAGAGTGAGAGCCACTGTTGGTAAAAATAAGAAACTGAATGCCATTTAAAATAAACAAGCTTTAATACGGAGAAAAGATAAATATGTAGATATAATCAAGTACAGCCTGTATTTGTATGTATGGTTATTTAGGAGAACACTATATTCATTTGAACTGAGACATCCTGACTGAGATAGTCCTGTTTACATTGTTTTCATGTTCTTTTAGCCATCCACTGATTATCTGTGCCTTGCAGATGAGGGGTGTTGCTATCCTAAAATAGACCTCTCCAACCAGACTGATAACACCTCAGCACAGCACAAACATGGTCAGCCAGAATGGCTTTAAAATCACTACAGCGACACCATCCCCTCCAAAGAGACGGCTATACCTAAACCATCCCAGGAAATTGCATCTTGCATCCTTGAAGAATTACCAGAACCCTGGTTTAAAAAATATTTTGTGTCCCTTAATGCTAAGCGGGTCAACAATGCAAAACAAAAACGGATGAAAGTGCAGCGTGAGGAAAAAATAGGTTGGAGCTGCAGGGGAGGCCATGCAGCTGAAAGCTCTCTGACATGATGATGCTATTTATTAAGAGTTATTTATGCAAGACTGAAGAGGTGATGGATAACAAGAGCATCGCCAAGGCTTTCCTTTGTTTTCAGGGTTAGTAAGTGTTCCATTGAAGCTGTATTGGACGGTCACCCTCACATACTTGAAAAGGAAAAAAAACAAAACACGAGTGTGCATCTAAATAAACACACATGCAAACCGTGACCAGACATATGTGCTATTGACTTCATGTTCATGGAATTCTGTGCTCTCCTTTGAGGCTACAGTTTTTGCAAGGCAATGTGTGCCCTTTGGCTCGCGTATTTGTTTGCTTGTTTGCACTAAAGAAGACCGGAGACTGACAGAGTCTCTAGGGAAGGCCTGAAATCTTTGACCTGGATACATATTTTCACGTATTAGTGATAAGTGAGGGAGCCCCATCTGAAACGTGACGAGGCCTGTTTTCATGCTTGTTTACAGGTAATAAATACTCTCCACCATGGAGTTAGAAACCAGGCCAGGGGATCATATAATGCGGTCTAGGTGGAAATGGAGGAATACTCATTGGCATTCAGGATAATGAACTTTGCGGCTTGTATGTGTACTCCTTTAGTGCCATGTTATGTGGGAGCAGCTTTATTTCACAAAACCCCTTATAGCAACATTGAAGACTTGTATGTATTTATTATAGTATGAGGTAAGTGTTGTTTATCTTGATACTTTTTTTATAAGCGACACCATATGTGTAAATCTGCCTCCCTCGTAGATGTTAATGAGGTGGACAAAATATTATTTCCATATAATGCAGTGCAGAAAAATCACCGCCTTCCACAACCTAAATGATTAACATGACCTTTCTGAAAACACCCAGGTTTACATGGATACTAATGATATGTTAATAATCATAACCCAGTGAGAATAAAACTTGCTCATATAACCACCTCTCTATGAACAGATTTGTCCGACCCCTGGATGGAATGAATACATACATTCTGTTGATGTTTTTCCCCACATGGGGTGAACATGGAGCGATGGGAAGAGCGTCCAGGAGGGACAGAAACATTGTGTTAGAAACACGGAGGTAGCAAAACAATGTGTTGTTCAAACAGGCATTTGAAAGAGTGAGCACAGCCGGAATGAATGTTGACAGGGAACGTGGGTCGGTCTCGGTCCATCTCGGTCATCTTTTTACAGTGAATGCATTAAATAGGGGGGAAAAAAACAAACTGTTGGGGTATATTTCCAGCAGATTTGAAAGTCCACTGTGGACAGAAGCGTCTAGTGCATGTTAAGGAATATTCTAACATTTAAATACCTTTTTAGATCATTGCATCACAGATCACAGTTGCCGTTTTACCAACATAATGATATACAAAATTAGATTAAGAAAGAAATAAGAAACAGAAATAATACAGAATAATAGCATTTCTAATTTTCAGTGATACGGTTTCAACTCTTGTTTTCTCTTAAAAAAGAACAGCTCTCAGTATCTGATGTATTGTGCAATATTAAAACCAGTATAATAAAAAAAATAATCTGTTGTCTTTTGTAATGTTTGCTAAATGGAAATGTCAGTTTACAAAGACCATGTAACCAACCAGCTCCACACGGCTTTGCGCCGTGTGTCGCTGTAGATAATATTTTTTGGATTTGGGCCATGCGAAGTCTTATCAGAAGATCAGAAGGAACAAAATTACAGCCGGAGTCTCTGTCCCCCTTACATCTATCTCTCTCTTTGTCTGCCGAAAGAGGTATTGTCTTTTTTTTCCCCTTGCTGTTAGAGCTGCAGGTGTGTTCAGTTGTGATCGTCAGGAATTGGATATGAAGGGGACTGCCAACTCCAAGTATGACCTCATTAATTACATCTGTCAGTGATTCCCTGCAGATCTGTCTCCTGCTCTTCACATGCTGCCACTCAGCCAGCCAACCAGTCAACCAGTCAACCAGTCAGTCAGGAAATTTTCTGCTGTGGGTTAGACAACCTGCCGGGCTTCTGCTCATAACAGTGGCAGGTGGGATTGGGGCGAGGGGAGCGGGGAGCGGGGAGGGAAAGAGGAGGAAACATTAAGGATGGAGAAGGAAGGGGGGGCAGTGAGTGAAACAGATGAACACATTCATGCAGACTCACTTCCGTTTGATTGCATAAAAATGCAGACACACACACACATACACACATACACGAGCAGACGCCTCTTCCCAGTGCGGCCGGAAGAATTTGATCTTTATTTAAATCCTTAAATTATAGCTGATTAAAAATTCATGGAGAGCCGTTTATATGAAAGCTGGGTGCTGTGCAGGCTGCCCTGTGATGTCTAATTGGTCTGAAGGTTGCCAACCCTTTGAACAAGTCAGGACGGAGAGTTGTGGCTGCCTGTGTGCTTAGAATGAGGATGTGAGTGTTTACCACCCACCCACCCTTCATCTCTCGCTCTTTTTTTTTTTTTTTTTTACACTATCCTGCTTTTGTGTACTGTACAAGAACTGCTGAAGCTCCGAAAGTTTGCAGCGCAGACTCCAGCAGAAAGTTTGCATGGAAGAAACAAATGGTGCACCTTTGATGTGTTGTGATATTTCAGAAAGAACACCATTGAGAATGAGGCCTAGTTTTGTTTGTTGTTTAGGATGCTCATTGTGCAGAGTTTCCGGTGACAGCAGTTGCAGTGAATTTTCATTTGGTGCAGCTCTCAGCCTCGGAGCTGTTGTAGATGTGTTATGGCAAAATCTCACTGGAGTTTTTAGGACGAGTTTTGGTGCTGCTCCACTGCTGGAGGTCCACTAGAGCCTAGCTCACACTGAGTACGTGAGAAGGCCCATCTCCGTATTCCCTCCTCTCCCTTCATTCCTGTTGCACATGCGAACACACACATACAAACACGCGCAGACATACTGCTCAATGGCAGGGCCCTCCTGCTGCCCCAAAGCATGGAATACCACATTTGTTTGTTTACGCCTCGTTTTCTTTCCCTGAACTCTATTAACATTTATATTGCAGCTGAAGGTGTTGGTAGTCCCTCCTGCAGTGGGGGGAAACTCTGCTTAGATGAGAATGAGCTTCAGTCGAGCCTTCCTAGGCACAGACTTGTGTGTTTATACCTACATTATCCAGCTATTCCCCAACTGCCTCTTTCCCTTCTTGGTGGTTTTTCCCTCTTTTTTTCAGTTCATATCACCATTTGCTCCAGCTCGCCTCTTATGTGACTCTTTAAGCTTTTATCTCTCTCCAAGGTAAATTGATTGCTTGAAAAAAAAAAAAAAAAAATGTGGCTGGAAATGCTTCCGGATTGGGCAGCCTGATTGAGCATTAGCATATGAATAGAGGAGAGACAGCTCACGATGTCAGAGGAGGAGGAAGTGTTATGAGAAACATCCGCTAGACATCTGTGTTTCAGATGTTTCTTGCCAATTTTAACACATTTCATCGCTGATCTGTGGGGGTATTCCAAGCGGACATTTCTTATTCACACTATTGGGACTTTTGCTAGCACAATCTGTACTGTCATTTTGAGAGGCTCCGCCTTCCGCACGGCTCCACGAGCAGGGATGGGGGGAAAAGAAAAAAACACAAACAAAACTCCTTACAATTTCATACGCTGTTAAACAAAGAAATGACAAAAAGAGTAGAAATGAGCTGTGCATGACGCGCGTTTGTTGACATCGCTTTCCGTGTAGCTTCTCCTAGCCTGAAGACCCAGACAAACCGATAAAGCTTGTCACACATGGCTGATGCCTGTCATGTCGATCTTCCCTGCATGCTAGACCTGCATCAATTAGGCCCCAATACTGCAGGTTATAGATCTGTATCTTTCTATATCTGTCCTCATGACCCAGAGGCTGTGCCCACAGCAGGGACACATTGCTCTGTTTGATAGCTTAGCGCAGGGGGACAGAGGCATCAATCCTATTATTGTGCAATGCTTTATTTATTTATTTGTGGTTGTATGTCTTCTGGCTACTGCGTAAAGGATCTTTACCTTATGTGTACGTCTGAGCTGTCCGTTTATAGCTCTCTGGATGTACAAGGTACCGACATGGGAGATTTTGCGTGTTTGAAAGAGAAGGACATTGGTTATAATTTTGCACGTCATGTGACTTTTGCATCATGATGTACATTTTGCACGCACAAAATAAATTCTTCATCTTATATGTGAAGACTTAGACACGTTCATGTGTTCCAGATGCAGTATTGTATTGTCTAAAGAAAGCCTCTTTTCCACAGAAACTGTATTTTAGTGGTTTAAATAGAAAAATGACATAGATTATGATGGATTATGACATTAAGAATGCAAATTTTTTTTTCTGCGTATCTCCGTCAGGGAACCACTGAAAGTCATTTCTATTCACAAGCTATTTTTAGTAGTCTTATGCGCTAAGATGGAAGCTGAATAACAAGCTAATGTCACTGGTCTTGTGTGCTTTATAATACCATTAACAATAGAGTGCCTGGAGGAATGAAGGACTGGGATTGCATCTATTAATGCAAAATGTAACTTACATATATTGCTGCCTGGCCTGTGCACTTAAGGCATCTATGCTTGGAAAAATCAGAGTCACTGAAATATGCCTGCAGCCTAACTGCACTGTGTGCTACATTATATTATTATATGAAAGATTCATCCACACATGGTATCAGGAATCATGTTCAGTATGATGGTGAATTTGAAATTCTGCATAGAGGCAACATTTGTTTGCGTCTTATTAGCCTTTGACATACATACAAGGCATAGATACGTATATAAATCATTGCACGGCGTGTTTCGTGTCAGAATGTTTGACGCAGGCTTTTCCCAGAATTGCGAGTCACAGCATCCTTTTCCCTGCTTTCCATTTCTGTCTCCTTTTCGCTCTCCTCTACCAGCTGTCCCCGCATCCTCAAAGTTCACTTTGGGTAGGGTCTTTTTGCTGTCAGGCAACTTCTGGTTTGTTCTGCTCTTTAATTCCCTGGGCTGAGACAAACACAGACAAGCTCACACTGGGAAGTACACACATGTGCCCTTGCACACACACTCACTTGGAAAAAAAAAAAGCATAGTGAGAGCCCTTTTGTGCTTTCCTTGACTACACTGTGCACTGCCGCAGCATTTTACTGATGACTTCCTACAGCCGACAGCAAAGTGTCACTTTCCTTCGATTTGCTAATTTGCATTGGTTCCCTTTCCCAGCGTGATTCTGTATATCAGTGCCCACAAGCTGAATGTCACTGTCTCTTCTCAGCATACAAATATTCCCCTGATATAGTATGTCATGTATACTCCTGGACATCTCTAACATTTGATAATACCCTTGATATTTTCACATCAGAATTTCATGTCGCCTTTTCCCTAACCAAATACCATTATGTGTGAACAAATGTGTCCTTCTGATTTAAAAGTAATAACCTCCACACTATGGGTTTTTACATTAAGAATGGTGTTTAGTGTACTGCACCTTGGATGAAAAAAGCTGATTAAATTCTTATAAATGCAACGAAAATGACGACTCCCAAAATGTTCTGTTCTCGTGGATTTGGAAGCAGGACTAGACGGAGCAGTATAGGTGATCTGCCATGGCCTCATCTAATCTGATTTGCATGCCAGAGAGAATTATGTAATTGGCATTTATGCAGAACAAAGAAGGATCAGCTCATGGAAAAGAAGGGTTTTCATGTAGAACTGTGTGTCTAAGCCTGTTTTCTGCAGCTCTGTGCTGCCTACGGTTGGCTACTGCGCAGACAGACAAGAAACGACTGTTGTGTGGGAATGTTTGTGTTTTGTACAATACGCATGCATGATGTGTTGTATTAGTGCATGATGAGCTGGCACATGGCTTGCGACATGGGGGGATATATTGGAAGCTTACCAGATCTTTTACATATGCTACCTCAAATTTGTAAAGCTTTTAACTCTCCTGTAATTATTACGTACCAGTCTCAAGCCTCGGCGCAGTGAGTAGACATGGCACAGACTCAAAGTCAGTCACATTTAAAATAGGTTTGAACAGGATGTTATGGTTCTGTATTACTTTTGGGATCTTCAGCCATTTTTACATTAGGCATACTAAAGCCTTTGGCAAAACTTCATGCAAGCCTAAGAATAAAAAACAGGGTTATTTGGACCTCCACTCACATAGATAAAAATGAAGCCCGGGGCTCACTTTAACTCATTATCAGTCAGAAGTGATGAGAATTATTGTTAGCTCCAGGTCTACAATATCATTCAACCACTAATTTACTGTACTGAAAATTTCATATTAAGACTACTGGTTTTACATTAGCATGAGACTTTAGCTACAGTTTTATTCATAAAGTCAGTTTTCCATGAAGTATTGCTGGTCACAGTGAGCTAATTAATGCTTTTTCAAATAGTGGTTTTCTTAATGGACACTTTTTTTTTTTTTTTTTACATATTTTTACTATTTCTCGATAAAACAGTTCCTCCTCAGTTTCGCTCATGTACCAGCGTTGTTGTGGTACAATAAATGCGCAGTAATAAGTAACAACAAATTTCATTTCAAAAGTGAACGGGTTAACAATAGCATACATCTTCTACCGCTGTCACTTGACAGTAATGTTATAATCTGTAATGAATTTTTTATCACATTCCGTATGCACAAGGAAATTAAATTCATTAAACAGACCCCCTTTGGAAATGAAATGCTGTAAAAGAGCCACTTTGAGTTTAGAAATAGACATGAGTTTCTTTTCAAGATACTATCCAGTGTTCCTTTTCCTTTCCTCAGAAGCAGTACGTGGAAGCTCAGGTTGATGTTTTTTGATGCAAACAACAGATATATAATTGCAAAACATCAAATCACTGTATTAATTTTAGTAAGAGAAGTAAGCCTGTCATACAGCTAACGTATTAATATTTACAGTTTCCATTTTTAGCCTGTGTTCGGGGTTTGTTTCCGCTGGGTAGTCGTTAGCTGTGGTTGTGCTAGAGTTTGTTTTGCTTGCTGTGGGGCAAGAAAGAGCAGAAGCCTGACTCATGAAGCAGGATTGATAAGCTGGATAACTGTGCTGAGTAACACCTGGAACTCCCCCAAATCTGGAACATGGCCCGAGGCCAAATCTCCCGCAGTGAGCGTGAGACTCATGCAATGGACTCTAATCTGACACACTCTTCCTGCGCCTCCTATTTCCTATGCTTTGAATTGTTGACATTGGCGTTGCTGTTTTGTGGGTACAAGCCGAGTCAGGCACTACACTACATCCAGCAGTTTCACCTGATCCAGAGCGAGCTGTCAGATTCGGGCTGGGCTGTTATTAGTCTGCCTGGGTCCTCCGGTTGCTGTGTTGAGTGCAGTCACGTGCGTTCATGTAAATGACGTCGCACTGCACAGCTGAGAGAGCACAGACAAGGGGAGAAAGAGGTGACAAAGAAACAGAACAAAAATATGAATAACTGAATCGCTGGAAGTATTGCAGCCGCACTGGCTCCCTTTTTATAAAGGTCAAAATATTTGCAGGACAAAAAGGGTAATTTTTCTCACTGAGCTGGAGAAGTAAAAGTAAGATGAGTGAGAGATCTGAGGGATGATGTGCTAATGCTTTATTAAGCTTTTATGACCCTGTAAAATTGGGGCTTCGTTCTCATTTGTTTAAATATTACTGGATCTCAGCTCTGTTGGAGAAAATGCAGTGTAACTGCTATCATTTTAATCACTGACACACCCAGAGGAGAGAATCTGACTTGTTGGTGCGTGAACCAAAATGATCACTGTGTTCTTTTTAGTAATATTTTTAGCATTAGCGTGCTTGTATTCTAAAATAAAACAATGTGACTAAAGAAAGTTTGTTCCCCTCCCTCTAGTACCTATTATTGTTTTGTATATCACATTAAATTATGCCATTTGAATACGATAAGCCACTGTTCATGTAATGTTTTTGTTTAGAACTAATGCATAGAAATACTTTTTCTCATGAATAAAACACACTTTCTTCTTGACATTTTAGTTGTTGATAATACCCTTATCCTTAATTATTTATCACAAAGTCAGACGTATTCCAATTAGTCAGTGCCATGGTTTACAGTATGAATATTTATATGAAAAGGTGCTTATAACTGTCCCTCTTGACACTATACCTGTTTTATACACCATTTTATTCTTGCAAAATCAATACAGTGCCAGCTCCTGTTAAACCATGGCCAAATGTCAAGTGTGACAAGGCTGTATAGTTTATAAAGAATAGCTCGATGTGGAGAGCTACAAAATCGCTTCAAAAAAGCTACAGCGCGTAACTTTTGTCTCCCCCGTCTGACAGTGATGGTAACATTCTGTGGTCCCTCAGTTCTTATCTTTTTTAACACCTGTTTGAAGTGTCTGTTTGCTATTTGCATTTCTTTGTCCTAAAACGTTTCCTTCACTTTCATTCTTTGTGAGAGCCAGAAATGGGGAATTCAGAGAACCTTGGTTACGTCTGTAACTATCCCCATACTCCTGTCGCTGTGCTTGCCCTCCTCTTTAGCCCTGGCAAACCAGGGCCCCACAGACAATAGATTATAAAACAGTGAAATAAAGATTGACCTGACGCTCATTAGCTGAATCAGCATTATGTGAACTCTGCAGTGGATATTACAGACAATGAGTATCAGATTTAAATTCAACAGGGACGACGAGTTTCCCAGTTTCATTGTTTCTTACAAGTTCTTCAAAGTCTTCTTTCAAAATCACTGGATGCTCATTTCTGGTCACAATAGTTGCGTCCTTATTAGATGTTCCAGCTGTTCCGTCACATCAGTTAAGTTTAAAAATTAACCCCACTCCTCCTCTCAGTGCAGTCTTGTGCTCTAGTGCATTGGTCAGGCCAGAGGCAAGGTGGCCCGGCTGTGCAACTGTGAACCTGTGTTGATCCGTTACTGCTCTTTAAAACGCTGAGCTGCCAGCAGGAGTCGGGTGAGGCAGTTTGTTCTGCTCACCACTCGATGGACGTGTTTCATTGGCACCTTGCTGGAGGTCAGCAGTAACTGACGGCCAGAGCTGTGGGGGTCAGGCCCACTACCCGGCTTTAGCTGGAGAGTGAATTACACTGTAGGTGGGGCAGGTGGGCCGAGCCAAGGCTTGGGGCTGAGATTGTGGCCCAGCAGCATTTCAAGGGTGTGTGTGGCCTGTGTGCAGAAATCCATTTGACCATAGTGTCACACAGCTCCATTTATACGCCTGATGTGTAAGAGCTGCTTGGTAAATGGTAAATGGTCTTGTTTTTATATAGCGCTTTTCTACCTATTGGTACTCAAAGTGCTTTACAGTCACAGACGCATCTACTCATTCGCTCACACAAGCACACACACGTTCCCACACCAGTGCCACGCGCTGGGAGCAACTGGGGCCACAGCGGCCACAGCAAACCCAGCACTTCCTTTCTCCACTCATTCTTCAACCTATAACTATTCTGTAGGGTACCTCACTTGAGTGATAGTGTTGGAAGATGTATCATTGGAAGATTAGGACTAGAGCTCATCAAAGAAAATAGCCTGGTCAGAGTGACGTGCCACTTTAAAGTGGCTGAATATTTTAAGAGAGCCCTCTTCCTCAGAGGAAATGAAATACAGACAAAGAGTGGAGAGCAGGAGGTTTTTGTTTGCTTCTGCCACTGCTCAGGGGCAGAGATGGAAGATTTGGAGATGTGGAGTAGATTGTTGGGGAGTGAGGCAGTCGGGGCCTATTTTCACCACAGCTGAGGCCTCCACTAGCCACAAGCAGTTTATATAATTCCAGAGATGAGAGAACAAAATATCTTCTACCACAGAAAGTAAGATTTTACTCCCTTCTCCTACTGCTGGGATGTATTTTTTTAATTTATATATATATATATATATCTTCTCCTCTTCTGCTTTACTCCAGTCACCTCCAGACAGCACTACCTAAGTGAATCAAGGACAGTACAAGGGTTTGCAGCATTGCCACACAGAGACAGGCACAGTGCGACAGAGTGTAAAAAGTCCCCCTTTACATGACATCTAGTCAGGATCATTGTGCTTGCTCTGCCATGCATCACCTGCTACTAAATGATTGTGTATTGTGGGCTGAGTGGATGTGTGTCCACGTAGCTTGATGCTGGCTGGTCAGGATTGCCTGGGAGCTATCCACGCCATGGAGAATGACTTGGTTGAGCCGTGTTGCTGAGCTCTTCTGAGCATGCTTAAGAGCTGAGAATTATTCCACTCATTTCTAGGTTCCCGTGAAGCATGACAAAAAACTCAAGTGCTTCATGCTCGCCCAATTCCCTCCCTGAGAGGTGCCGAGAGGCTAGGGGTTTAGAAGTCGTTCAGCAAACACTCACCATGATGAACATTAATTACATCAATTAAGTGGACCACAACCATTGTCTGGGGTGACTAAAACACTGTGTCAAAAATGCTCTGACAGCGCGCAACACTTGAGATACAGTGCTGCAAGGGCTGCTGTAAGACTACATGATTGTAAATAAAGCAAGTGCAGTTGGAATGGACGACCTCCTATGTTAAAAGCTCAATTCGTATAAAGGTTCAACCAGAACTAAAATGTTATCATGCACATTTTGCATTTAACATTGATCTGGCCACAAATGTATCTATATTTAAGTGCATATTTAAGTGTATTATCTGTCTGATAATTAGAGATTCATTAAAATGTGAGATATATATCACCTTTGCAAGTCTGCAAAAACATAGATTTATGTTCATTTGTTATCGCACCGTTTATCTATGAAATAGTTTCCTATTAAGTACATACATGGTTTCACGTACTGTCTGCACTATTGTATGATGCCATCTTATCTGTACTAACTGCATTTGTATGACATTATGAGCAGACTTCTACAGTGAAATTCAAATTTTAAGTTTAGCACACTGTACCAGTTAAGGTGCTGTTACTACATTTATGCCTACATGGCGCTTGATGTCAGAGATCATTTAAACGTGAACTATGTAAATATTTCGAAATGCAACTCAGTATCAGTTTACATAGGTGGATCAACACAAATAGTCCAAATACCCAGTAAAAACTGATATAATAAGCGGAAACTACCAACTGTGAATGCCACAAAATGTGACAGATTAAAGTCACCTCGGCAACAGCAGCTCACTGCATTTCGTGTGACATAAAGAGCAGACCACACCATGGTGCGCTGACATTTTATTAGGGAAGAGAGTCCTTACTGGCTTCCTCCCGTGGGAAAACTGACATTCTTGTCCTGGAGGTGCACAGTGAAAGGCTTAAATGTATAACATCCAAGGTAGCACTAAAGCAAGTTGAATCCACATATCTGCAGATAGCGGATGCCTTGGTAGCCATGCCAAATGACGCACACGTCACAAACTCAATGAATTGTGTTTCCATGTTCTTGACAGTTACCTGGAGTTTGCTTTACTTGTAAATGATTAACAAAGTTGTGTTTAGTTTGTCATTTGTGGCTGCATTTATATTTCTACGATGCTGCTGCTGCCAGTGTGAGTGAGAGGTTGCTTAAACCATTTACATGGTTATATAATTAAGGCTGCAACTAACAATTATTTTCATTATTGATTAATCTGCCAATTATTTTCCTTATTAATTCATTCATTGTTTTGTCTGTAAAATGATAGACAATCCTCCCTCACAGTCTCCCAGAGGCAAAGGTGACTGATTGCTTGTTTTGTCTTCCTTTCTTTGCTGGTGCCAGAAAAGAAAAGGAGCCAAAAATGACTCAATTAATCAATCATCAAAATAGTCACTGATTAATTTTCACCCATATGAATACTAGATTAATCATCTTATCCTTTCAGTTTTAATATAAATTAAAAAAATTCCCAAATAGTTCTATATGCAGCTAGTTTGTTAAGGCTGGTTCTTCTACACTAATTTACCTTTGGATTTGAGCTCATACTTCTGATGATTTATTCTGTACAACCAGTGATGTGGCATTGCACGGCCTTCAATTCTCTAGAACCGTTGAGAATATTCATTTTGTTTCTGTAGTCACAACCTTTGAATGTGCAGTTTGCACCTAATAGAGTAAAGTTATGATGTGGAATGTAGGAAGAAGCTGAGAAATTTAGACGTCAACTGTGAAAAAAAAAAGTTTATTCTTGAATCAAACCAAATTATTTATTTTTTTGTTATTTTTTCTTGTTTTTTCATTGACTTGATGCTGGGCTCCTCCTCCTTTTCTTTGTGTCACATATCTTTGAATGTTTCCACTGGTGAGCAGTATGAAGTTCATATTCACACCAACTATTCCTTCCCCTCAATTTGAGATGTTAGCATCAAAATTCATGCTCCTAGCATAAAGTACATGCGTTTTTGAAACACAGAGCTAACCTGTGCCCTCTGCTGTTGACCTTAGTCTTCAGTTTTTGGGTGTACTGGCGGTTGGTAAGCTAGCCTGGAAGTGCATTATAGCCAACTGTCTGTTCAGTTAACATTGGTTACTTACTGTAACCCTGGATTCTATGAATATAGGGGTAGCACTTTGTAGTGAAGTGGTACTGCTTGTGGTTGTATTGTTCCTGATATAAATACCTGGTGATACTGATAGTGAGACTTCCCTAATGTTGTGGCTAATTTATGAGCCTTATCATGTTTTATTTGTCTAAAAATACACTTAACATGACATATTATGGCATGGCATATTAATTAACACCGATCAGGTATAACATTATGACCTAACATTGTGTAGGTCTCCCATGTGCCTCCAAAACAGCTCAGTCAGAGAATGGACATGGGCCTTCTGAGGGAGTCCTGTGGTGTCTGGTAACAGAATGTTGTTAGTGGGGGCCTTTGGGTCCTATGGATTGAGGGGAGGGGTCTCTGTGGATCATCCCACAGATACTTGATCAGTTTGATATCTAGTGAATTTGGAGGCCAGGTCAACACCTTGTGCTGCTTTTCTTGTTTTTTGAGTTGTTCCTAAACCATTTCCATCCTACTGGGGATGGCTGCTGCCATCAAGGAGTCTCATTGGTATAGGGTGTGGGTGCCTGGTCTGATCTAGATTGGTGCTACATGTCTAAGTAAAATCCACATGAATGTCAGCTCCAGACATTTCCGTTCCGTTTCCCAGCAGAACATTGGATTGTTACAAGATGGTCAATGTTATTTACTTCAGCTGTCGGTGGTCATGATGTTGTGGCTGATTGGTGAACATATGAGAACTTACAGTTTTGTAACAGGAAAAAAAACCAAAACAAAGATATGTGTGTTTATGTGACCGTACCTTCTCTTGTTTATCTCCTCCTCCTTCTGTTATCATGTCACTCACATGACCACATTTCCAGAGATGAAGGTTCCACAATGATTAGCTACATTGTTTTCCCCACAATGTGCGTGTGTGTGTTTGTGTGAATGTATGAGAGAGATAGAGAGAGGCAGGGGCTGGGTGGGATGGGGGAGTAAGGTGCGTGGAGGGCCTGTCACAAAAAGCCATTATTGTAATTGGAAGTTAAAATCCCATTTGTTTTCCCCTCTAGTGCTTACTGTCAGTAGAAAGACAGGGGTCTTGTTTCAAAAATTAACATTTGGTATCAATGTCAAGGGTCACGCAAGAGAACATCAACTTATTGAAAACGCTGCCACTCATAGCAGCTGAAGCAGGAGAAATTATTTACAATAGAGAAAATGTTCTATATTCTGTTTCGGTTGCACAACAACAGTCACTTGCTGTTATGTCGGCTGTGTTTTCTAGTATCCTCTGAGGTTCAGAGTCAAGCGGCTGTTTAAGAACATAATAGGTCATTTTGCTGGTTTTATCATTTTGTATTCCTAAATGTAAAAATAAGCAAACACATCTATCTATCTTTAAAAAAACATACCAAAAAAAACATCTTCATCCTCTATCTTGGGGAATATAGGAAAGGAAGAAAAACCAACATTAACAGTATGGATAATCAGAATGAAAAACATATAGACTATAAATATATACAATACGAAGAATATGTACCTGGACGACATCCAGACAGAAGGCGCCATAGCAACGTGACCCCCTCAT
Organism: Planiliza haematocheilus; assembly: GCA_005024645.1. NCBI lineage: Eukaryota > Metazoa > Chordata > Actinopteri > Mugiliformes > Mugilidae > Planiliza > Planiliza haematocheilus. The sequence goes on along the minus strand of SRSE01000276.1, from coordinate 3,255,616 downwards.
CACCTCGCAGACCTGGAAAGAGGAAAAGCCTCAAAATGACACCAGATGAAACATAAGCACACCATTCACACCTTCAGTGGAAAGAAACAAACACAGAACAGAGTGAGAGGAAGTTACATGAGGAAGAGAGAGGCGAAAGGAGAAGCTAAATCTTCTGGGGGATGACGTTTCCAGATCCAAAGCATCTAGAGTAAGGCACCAACATCCAAGAGAGTGAAAGAGAGAGAGAGAAAGAGAGAGAGAAAGCTGTGAGGATGATGAATGGTCCAGTAGTTCCCCCTTCTGAGGGTTCTGTAAAATTTTACATTATGTGAGAGAGTTTCTGTTATTGTCTTCTTGGAAACTTTGGGCTAGGTCAGGCATGTAAAATCCATTGACAGTGTATTTGAAACTGGGCTATACAAATTAAACAAGCTGAACTTGGCTCGTTATAGGAACACAGTGGAGGGGGAAGCTGCAAAGCTCGAGGTCCCTCAACGTGGTGCATGTTCAGAGACAGGGAGGGGGCAGCAGAGACCCAAAGTAGATTTGGAAGCACTGTAGTGTAAATAACAGAGTCCAATCACAACTGTAGCTGTTAAAAGCAACTGCGGGGTCCTGACTCTGTCTCCTCTTTGTACCCCGCTGGACTGAATGGAGGCTCAAACTATGTTAGTGTGTTAACCATTGCTTCAGAACTGCTTAGCCCTGAGCAGAGGGTTTAAAAGATCAGCAGGATTAGTTCATAGAGGTTCACATTGTTTTCTAATGTCCAGTGTGTATAATCACACATTTGAAATGATATATCATCTTGTTTTATTCATAAATGTGATTTTTCTTCTATGTATTTTCCACCCTGTATTGTTGCCGTACAGGATTACTAGATAGCAGACTTTTTCTTCACCTGTGGCTTTGCAGGCTACTCTTCATTGAACCTTATTGACACTAAATGCCGCTCAGTGGAATAGCATGAAACTGGCTGCACACAAAGTAAATACACAGAAGTAAACACACTGCAAGGTGCCTTTAAGTTAAACTTGTGAATACTGCTTTGTTTATCAAACCATGACACCGCATTTTGTGACATTAATCCATTTTTTTTTTTTAAACAGAATTTAGTTTTCTCTTCTAACTGCCATGTGCACCCTATGATTTTGTTCTTTTGTTGGACACGAGAAGAGCTACATTTTTTTTTTGTATTATTATGGAATACTATTACGGATTTTCAGTATTTTTGTTTTGTATTTCAAAGCACGACTGGCGCATGTTAAAGCGAGATTAATTTCAGCGTTCTGCATGCCAAATAGGCCTCGGCTGCTACGGAAAGGCATGCTGCGCCTCATAACCCTGGAGTGAGTTTTGGATATCCAGTCATGTTCACAATATATTGTCCAGGAAATTTGTTAAATGTTCATAACGTGCTTGCTCAAATGTCCCAGATTTGGCCACAAGCAAGCATCTAATTAGCATAATATTCATATTTCCGAAAAGCTCTTAAGAGCACTTCTGGCATTGTCCATTTCTCTTATTTGCCTCTTATTGCTATAACGTTTGCTTAATGCCTGGCCTGTGCCTGGTGATCGCATGCTGGGCTCATTGTGGATGCAGTGTGAATGTGCTGTTTGGGTATGGGCCCATGCATCTCCAGGGCCCTATAATCAGCTCTAAGCTGCTTCTATCAATCTTCATAACTGTAGTGGGTTGAGGAGGGAAGTGCAGCTAATCAGCTCTAACCGGCCCCCATGTTCAGCTTGACTGTCACTGTTATAGCAAGGCCATATGCAAACACTGTCCCTTACACGCGTGTCCCTTACTCACATCTTGGCCGCCTCACAGGGCCATTCCACAGATGGCCGGCTCTCGCAGAAGTCGCGTTTTGAAAGGGCCTGTGACTTTCACTGAATAGCTGTTAGTGTAGGTTAATATAGGAGTGGTGGCCCTGCAGCGGTGGCAATCACAGCTCTGATCAGAGCTGGGCTTCAAAGACGTCTGTGCAAGTTGAAGCCAGAGTTGTCATTAGCTTCTGCCCTGTGCTTGACAGCCCTTCCCCACCCCCAGCACCTTCTTCTTCCTCTCTCTCTCTCTCTCTCTCTCTCTCTCTCTCTCTCTCTCTCTCTCTCTCTCTCTCTCTCTCTCTCGTTCTTCTTTGTCTCTCCCTCATCGCTCTCATTTTCTGCCCATGTGCAAATGGCTACTGTAATCCTAGGTCTGGGTGCTTGGGCCTGTCACTCCACATTTGCACTAAGCATCTTTCCTTCTCTCATCTCCTTTGCCCTAATTGTATTGTAATAAGCAATTACAGATCTATTTATGCACACTAGAGCTGAGATTGCACCACTTTTTAAAAGGGGCGTGTAGGTGAGTGGAACTGGACCAGGCAGTGCCCCTCATCCTTAACTTATAGTCGGACAAAGACGCCGCTGCTGCTAATCGCTCAGCCTTCTCTCTTTCTCCCACTGATGATCTAATCCCGCTTTACTATCTTGTGCTCTCCTTCTGTTTCCTATCTTGTGCTGAACGCCCTCTAAAGCAAAAGCGATTGTGCTGTTGTTTGTTGTTTATTGGCTGTGTTTTCTCTTTGTGAGTCAGCTCTAGTGATGCAAATGAGCAGAGGCAGTGTTTACCTGGACTGGCCACGTTTTCCCTGTATGTGTGTGTGAGTCTGTTGCTGAGCATGTGTGTGTCTGCGTGTGTGTGCACCTTGTGCCTGCACAACATCTAGGCCTTTGATCATACTACATTGCATTGACAGATGCTCTCTGGTGCTTTCTGGTTGCTTATGAACGAGGCCACAGTCGGGATCTGAATGCCAGTAATTATATCCCCTTGCTAGAACGATAACAATTGTGGCTTATACAACAAAGTGCGATGGCTTTTTTCTATCTGTCCCATTATTTTTAGGTATGAGAAATGACATCGAAATCCCCTGTCTGCCTCCTCCCCGTCTGGGGCTCGGTGTTTACAGCTGTTTGTGAGCCCGTACGTGTGAGAGGTGAGGGCCATGATAAAGGCTTACACCTTGTAATCATAGCTGGATGTGTGATCTCGGCGACCTGCCGGAGAACTGGCTCGGAGAATGGTGTGCATGCGTTGCTGGGTTGTGTGTGTTGGAGATTGGTGGGTGGCGACTGAAAGATCCACTAACAACAAATTTGTGTCAGTTAATCAGGAGCATGACAGGATGGAAAGGTCTGAAAGCAGCGGTGAGGATTTAGACAAAGAGCTGAGCGAAGGTTATTGTTTGGGTTGGATTTTAATGACAGCTTCAAGATTTATTAAATCTGAATTTACATTTTTAATGATGTTCTATGTTGGTTACTTTGCACTTATTGTCACTTAAATAGCTAGCTTAGAGACATTACATGTTGTATCTGCAAAGTACGGCTTTTATGCTTGAATCATTTGCTTATCACTTATATTTTGGACACTTTGTTGTCATCATCGTTATGGACACCAAGACAAATTTCCTGCATGCATGAACGGCCTGCACAAAGGTATAGAAGAGTCTTGATCTAGTCCAGCTGTATCGATTGCAGCAGGTTTTTGCTTTAGCACAGGTAATATGGGATAAAAACCATTGTTTTTGGTCTCGTGTAATACGTGTTTTGAGGGATTCCTGCTCGGAGGATTAACATATGAGAGAGAACAGAATGGAAATTTATGCAAATAGCTGCTCCCCTGATTCACTGCCACAGACTGACCACGGCTGCAGGAGGAAATTGCGTCAGAATTTTTACATCTGGGGAAAAGCGAGTGCAAAATCCGCACCACTGTTCCATCGCACACAAGGAGGGGAGAGACTATTAGGTAGAAACGGTGAGCGAGAGACGCGAACAGAGACGTGCACATTCAAAGATGCATTTTGAAGTTACTTCAGTGAAGCTCTCTGCGCAGCGACAAGAAGGGCAGCGAAGCAACAAGCTGTTATTTTTCATGATTTTTTTTCTTCCATCCCTCTGTGGACTCCCATGTGTATATGTGTCTTACTCGACTTAAGTGGCTCATGGCGGCTGTAGTCTAGTGTGATGTAACCGATGTCGGCCGTAAAAGCTACTTATTAAGTAGGCTGTTACATTAGTTTTAAAAAGCTTTTAAGAGTTTTCAGCTTTTTTCAAGTTATACCACAAATCCCCCACATTGCTTTTCATAACTTATTCTGTCATTGATCTCCTTGTTGACATGAGGCACTACTTAGCAAGTCCAAAGTGTCATGTCTTGAGTCAATAGTAAACAATATTTAAATGTTTTGCAGCAGGAATCTAAATTTTCACTAAATTTCCCAACATGTCACTCTCACAACGGTGCAAAATCCCACCATTCTTTGTTGAACACAGTGCAAATCAGAGAAACTGCAGTCGTTCTCATAAAAAGATGTATTCATAGTGAATATTAAATATTAAATATGTATCAAATACATCAAAAAGTTGCAGGGAAAAAACAGAATTTTATTAAAATGAAAAAATATTAAACATCTAATTGAATAATGAAACAGAACGAAATCATTGTAAGCAATAATTTGTCATTTAGATGCAAGCAGCATGACAATTATAAAGTGTGCAAACAGCCTCTTAGAGTCACACTAACACAGTTAAAACATAGTTTGCACACAGTGAAGAGATGAAAGATCGACTAGTCCCATGTTAGAAAAAAGAGGAATAGAACAAGGTAAAAATATTGATCTGTAATCTAAGAATAAACTTCTCCTCCTGTCCTCTCACTGTAAATACTATCAGCTTACAACTTTTCCAGTAAAACTATAACCTGTCTCTGTCATTATCTGCCGTTGCCGTGCCTCTCTGAATAGAATTTAAAAGGCAACATACTTACAGTAGAACATCAGAGCTGGAGTGTCAAGATTTGCATAAATGCGTTAAACATTTTTTTTTACTTTCTGCCCGCTTCTCCTTCTATTTTTATTGTTTCGCACCATATGAATTTTCTCTCCTGTTCTTCTGGAGTTAATAACGTTCTTGCTTTGCCTTTACATTTTTGGACTGCATGCAAAAACACTAGTAGCTCTTTTGTAGGTGCTACACAGAGGCTCTTTTAATTTTGCTGCTGCCACAGGTAGAACTTATACGTTTTACTCAAATAGTTATATTGCATGTTGCAATAATAGCTCCAGGCTTATCTTTTTCAACTTCCTCAACACTCACAGCCTCGCCTTCATATAACGCGTACTTTAACCAGGAGCCCAATATTGTTTACACTCACTGAGGAAAGTCATTATAAATGACAATGGAGTGAAACAGCTTTGTCTAGAGGGACTTGTTGTGGCATGGCTTAAAAAGCTACTTCCCAGGTTTGTGACTCAAGTCAGTGTAGTGTGTTAAAGTAACCTCTGTGTGTTTGGTGTAGATGTTGTACATTTGTGTGTCTCTGTTGCAGCTGGCATTCAGTATTACTTTAAAAGTTTTATGATTTGATAAAAGTTGATATTGCCTGTCCTGGTTATCAACAAAGCCCTTACTTGCCTACTACCAACACTTTTCACCAGTCTGTCTGACTGATTTCTGTCTGGCTCCCCTTTGCTCCCGTGCAGATGATCCCATAAAGATTAAGCAGATTGCTGCACTCCAAATTCATCATCAAAATCCTGAGTATTCAACATGACCACTAGACTTTAGTCTCATTTTATGTAATTGGTAGGGGGCAAGATGTCAGGTACTGTTTCCTGCCCGTAAGAACAGATTGAATAAATCTTTCTTTTGTCCAGCTGATACAACAATTAAGTGATATTTACACTGATACAACATTAAAACCACTGCCAGGAGAAGTGAATAACATTGACCATCTTGTGACAATCAATGTTCTGCTGGGAAACTTTTGGACCTGGCCTTCATGTGGATGTTACTTAGACATGTAGCACCCACCTAGACCAGACCAGGCACCCCCACCCCATAGCAATGACACTGCTTGATGGTCGCAGCCATCCCCGGGAGGATGCAGCCTGACACACAAACAAAAACACTTTGGGAACAACTAAAAAAACAACAACATGAAAAATAGCACAAGTATATGTAAGATGATCCACAGAGGCCCCCGTAACCCATAGCACCCAAAGGTCCCCACTAACTAACCCCACCAACAACATTATATTGCCAGAACCACAGGACACTCTCAGAAGGCCCATGTCTATTCCTTTATGAGTCACAACTGGGGAGAATTACACAGTATTGGGAAGGTGGTCATAATGTTATGCCTGATTGGTGCATACTTATCATGTGGTTAGTAGCTTAGGGTGTTTTGGTGTACTGTGATTTTAGGATGATGGTTGTGCATTTTGGATATGATGCAGAGTAGGAAGACTATGTATACTATGTGTATATTTACATACATATATATCTTCAGTGCCTGCTCCATTTGAAATTGTGTCTATATATGACTGTTTTCAATGACTTATTGTTAAAGAGTTAAAATACTATGACTGCTCAATTTTCTAACCAACAGAATGAGATATACTGTGGTATATTATCAGTTAAAGTTGCACTTTTATTAACATCAGGATGTTTCACGTGCCTTTTTGAATACCAGATGCATTTATGGCCTTTTTGAGGAGTCACAAAATTAAACCGGTCTTTCCCTAACGTCTGAAAATTTAGAGCTTAGACCTCATTACTAAAGGCACCGTGAGATAGCTTCTGCAGCTTTCTGTCGATGACCTCATAGAAAAGGTCATGCTATTCTTAGAGGTATATGGTTAGTCATTTTTGTTCTGTCTGTCATTGTTGAAAACTGCTAACAGGTGTTGATAAGAGAGCACCAGAAGCTTTTTACCTTTTTGTCTCCCTCTCTGCATGTCCCTGCCTCCTATTACCGTGATAAATGCACCGGGGCAGTAATTGTTGCAGCCTTTCGCATGCACGTACCCGCGCACTCGAATATTAGAAACCCATTTGTATGTAGGCACGCACGAACATTCACATGCACACGGATAACTCTCCTTACTGTCTCTTAGGGGTGTGCAAAAATAACTGAATGTTTGAGAAACTGGGTTAAAGGAATAACTGGGTTGAAGAGTGGTCCATTTTTAAAACTGTCAGCTTGAATTGAAATGTTGCTGAAAAGGACTTAAAATACTGCTGCAAGACTCAGAAACATCAGAAGTAATGTAGCTGTAAATGCAGTGCAGGGAGTTTTCCGTTCCCTAGTGGTTGTTATTGAATAGTGTATGTGATTTGGTTAAAAAGAAAAATGCATTTGTTGAAATGAAAAATGATCCATGTACATTACATCATTTCATCCAAAATAGCTGGTGTGTCTTTGTTGTTCTGTATTTACGTCACCGAAACACCAGGTGGTGACTGCTCAGCCTTGACTTTCACTCTGTGAATGGCGAGTGGAACTGAGCGGCTCATGTTGGATCCGAAGATAATAAATGTGGATCAACAATTACTTTCATGGAAATCACTGCAGCACGGAACATAGAGAAGACGTTTGAGTAGATGCTTTATAGGAGCCTAAGCAGCTACCTGAAGTTATATTTCTGAGGACGTCAGGTTACGTCGTAGGGTCTGGAGCTACGCCGTACCCGCGCCGTCAAAGTGAGGCGGGACTATAAATTATGCTTAATATAAAAATGGTCAAAGAGTTGGAGTTTGACTGGAGTTGAGACAGGCATGTGACACCTGGGCAGACAGGTGGCAAACCGCGGGAGCCCTTGCCTTATATATGCACAACTTTAATGGGTGATTTAATTCACTTCACTTACAGTTATAATGAATGAGAAAATTAGATAAAGAGACCAAAACCATTTTTGTTCCAGGCTGTAAACATTTATTTTGAGCGTCTAAAATGAAGGCCTATAGGGATTGACTGGCTTTGGCAGCCAGCCTCTAGTGGTCATTTGAGGAACTGCAGCTTCATCACGTTCATTTTTCAGCCCCAGACATAGCTTGTTAGGTATTATTCACCAGTCACAAGTATAGATAGACATGTCACAGCTGAGCTCAGACAACACAAAAATAAGGTTAAAAACCTCAAGTGTCAACATGACCAACATTTTTTTTTTTTTTGACAACAGTAACCTCAAGCATCTCCATTAGATTTAAATTTTGAACCATTCCTCCTTATAGAACTGCTTCAGCTCAGCCATATAGCAGGACTGGTGTGAATGTGAAGTCATTCTACAGTCTTTCTATGTGGGTCTAATCTGTGACTGGGCTAAAGTCCATATGTTTTATGTTTTCAGAAAATGTGCTTTCAAATTAAGAGTCATTGTCCCGCTTCATATAATGGTAGTGACACAGTCATGGATGAGCGTTGTATAAATGTTTTAAATTCAAACCCTGGGCAAACAAATAGGCTCAAAGCTGTTTAAGCCCATCAGCGGCAGGTTAATCTCTGTACTTTGCCATATATTTTAGCTCTAATCCTGGTGTCCATGGCCACGTTCCCATGCTGGTGCAACCAATGATGGATTTGCCAGAGCAGCCGTCCTGACTCTAGCTGAGAAGGCTACATTAACTTAAACTGTGGAAAAACCAATGTAACAAAGCTTTCTGAAATTCTGGATGGCCGTCTCTGATGATTAAGAAGATCCTGCAGATCCCGTGTCACTGCCAGAGGGGGGATACAAAAATTCCCTATTTTAGTTTCAAGCTGCAGACATCTTGTTAGATATAGAATTCGTCTTCACCTCAGTAATTGAAAAGTATTCAGGCCTAAAGGCAGCCCCAAATATCCACCAGTTGTTTTGTTTTTTTATGAAAAGCATCCTCAGAATTTTGCGGTAAGTCAAACTTGCTCCAGCCCACACCTACCATCTTGTTACATTGATTCGGCTCCAGAGAGATGCTTTCTGGAGCAACAGAAAAAACAACGCAAGCACAAATGTGCAAAAATAGTTCCAATTAAATGAGACCATGGCAGAGTAAATTAGAGCCTGGCTGGCCGCCGTAGGATTATTATTGTATGGGAAACCCTGATGTCTGAATGAGCAAGGCTGCCTTTCCCACTGCTCCATGCATGCTCACAAATAGATGGGTTAAATGTAGAGACCAAAGTCCATGTATGTTTCTGTGTAATCTTGACCAGTAAAGCTGATTTACATTTACATTTATCTTTTATACGTGGCAAAATAGACAGAAAAAAGCCTGATCTGTGATTTAAAGACCATTTTATATATATATGCTGACAATTCCAAAGGCTTCACTAAGTTTTTTCTAGCTTCTATGAAGGTATGAGGAAAAATAAAGCCAGTAATTGTGTTGTACCAGGGCTGAAGCAGTCCCATCAGCTATTGGGGACACACATGTCAGAGTATAAAAGCAAAGGCTGAAATCTTGACTGGTTGTAACCTGATGGAACAAGGCTGAAATATGACCGGGGAATGGGTGGCCCAGAAGGGGAGCAGGACAAAGAGCTGATGTGGAGAGGCAAACAGAGATGAACATTGACTTGTTTATTTATTTATTTATTTTCCACCTAGATTGGCAATGATAAAAGTGAGTGATGTTGATAAATACTCGCACAGCCAGTTTATCAGCAGCTGTCTGGCTTGGGGTTGCCGGCGGCAGCATCCAAGGCTGATAACCCCTGAGGCCTGAGGCATGATGTCGAGAGGAGGAGTGGGGGGCGGAGGATGATGCAGCTGCTGGGTCGTGGCCAGTGTATAACCCTAATTTAGCCAGATGAAATTTTTCATGTCCGCCAGTTGTAGTCAAACGTGGCGATGCGGGGGGAAAGGAAGCATTAATGCTTCACCGCGAGTCTATAATACTTTTTCTACAGGAGCACAGCAAATAAAAGTGTTGGATGAATGCAGAACTGGATTCAGCCTTTTTATTCTGAGATCCTTATCCCTCCAAGGGGAAGAAAAAAAGAGAGACTGAAGAAGAAAGACCAGAGTTTAGTTTTCTACACACTGATCTGATGGCATCTTAGACTCAGTTTGTCAGGCTGAGCTTTGTATTGTCACACATTCTTCAGTCTGAGCTGCTCTCTCAGCCTCAGGTGTTTCTTCAAGTGACACTGTATGATGGCTTGTATAATTCAGCTAACATTTAGAATATAGCTGGTATTACCCTGTTTGCCTTTAGACACTGTAACAGCGTATTAATGTGAGGCACAATGACGATAATATGGCAGTAATTTTGACTTACTGACGGTGCTAGAGTTAAGCGATGATAAGAGTCATTTGGTTATGTTCATGTTTTGCTGTAGAAGTGAATTTACATGTGAATAGGCAGTCTGAGATGGTTAAGCCTCTCTTGTATTTAGTTTTTGTGTGTATGTTGTGTAAATATTTTAGGATTTGACCAATTGCATTTGCTCATGAGGTTGATGTAGTGCTTGGTCCCACATTGTTCAAAAAAAACCAGAAATGACGTAAGATGTAAGTAACAAAAGGTTCAAAGTCAAAGGCCATACAGATAGCTTTTCTCCTTTTACACCTTTATCTAATTCAAACATTTAATGACACAATTAATTTTCATTTCAGCAAGATCTAGAACACGATCAACTGTAGAGCGACTTAGAACCCTGCTCTGTGATGGTTTGTAGCTCCTCCTTAGCCTGGAAGCTAGACAAGCAAACAAACTTTCTGGTGGTGAAAGTTGGTCTGGAATCACTTCAGTGGGAAGTAATCATGCTCCGGCATAGATCAGCTGGGCCAGTCAAGTTGTTTATGCGCTGATGGACAGAGTAGTAACAGCACTGAAGTAATACACATCATCTGAGCGCTGTGGAGTTGAATTTGTGTACAACAAAACGGCTCTGATAGGTTGTAGGACTGTCCACAGTGTGCATGCAGCGCTATTTTTTTTTTTTATTTGTATTTTTTTTTATTTGTTGTATTGGCTGAAACACGCCCCATGATAAAATTCACGTGGATGAGTCTTTGTAAGGCTAGCTCTTCCTAGCTTCTCAGCTAATATTAGCTCTTCTGATTTCCCCTTATGCATAGGGAATATCTAGACTACTGCTGCTGGTGTGAAGCGTTATACCCCCATGAGAGTGTCCTAGCTGGCTCATAGCCGCAGCCACTACGGCGTGTTCAAGTGCAAGTTTTTGGCCCGTGACGACACACAATGTATAAGTGTGCAGTGTCAAATGCACAATCTTGTGCTTGCCTGCGTGGCTATATGTTCATATCGCAGCTGCCAGCCCCTTGAGCCCTCTAAGATGCTACATGCTGCGTGCACCTTTAAATAGGCGCTCTAAGGGAGTCTAAATTCAGACCTCTGAGAAATACTGTATGATAGTTAATATTCCTTAATAAAAGGACCTTTGAATAAATTCGGTTCTATCTTTTTTTAACAAAAGATGGATCAAACTGGTACAACATAAAAAAAATCATGTAAGCAACAAAATTTATAAAGAAAATAAAGTGTAGGAGAGGGCACATGTGTGGGAGGCTGTGTGCATATGTGCAGGCTGTGTGCCTATGAGACTGAGTGCACCTGGAAAGCACTTGACAGATGGTTACTTCAGCTCTAGCTGAACGATGCTTCTTTTTTTCTCAGTGTTAAGCCTCTTTCATAGAACGAAAGTGTTTCGGTCAGCATTTTGATCAAGGTAGACTCTTTCAGCCTTCTTGATTGTTTGCTGGGCATCTCTGGAGTATGTTTATCCTGCCCCCATCATTTATTTTTTGTTTGATTTCGGGCGAGCCGGGGGAGATCAGAGCCGCGACTTTCTCTTTGTTTTGTTTGTGTGTCAGTAGGATTATAGAGCGGAGCATCAGGAATCATTATATGCCACATCATATCAGTAAATTCCCAATATGTCGTGTAAATTTAGTTCTTTACAGGAGACGGTAAAGATTGTATTTGTGAAAATGTTAGCTAATCACTTTATTATTATCGTGCCCTATCATTAGCACAGTAGGTAGAGCAGAGAGTAGTGGATCAGACGATAACTGTTGATCGGAAGCTGGGAAACGTTCTCTCTACATCAAACATGCATAATCGCTTGCAGTGTGATCACCTTTGTATGTCTATTACCAGAGGTCAGTTGAAACAGGCGGAGGTGAAAGTCCTTCTCCCCACAGTGTTTGAGCAGCCTCTCAATGCAGAGTCAGATCAGGCCAAAGCAATAACCATAATAGATAACGCTATAACGCGGTGGACGCCACAGAGAATTGAAGTGCACCCTCAGCATTATACTCTAAATATTAGCTTCTCATTTGAATTTGTCTCGAACCAAAGGCTGTGGTTTTAGAGGTTTGAGTTCCGTACAGCGGTGCTCCTGCTGTAAAAGGTTGCTGCATAAAAACCATTTCCTTAGTTCACTGGTTAATTTTTAATTGGTGCACCCTTAAGTGCAGGGAGGGAAAAAAAGAAAAGAAATGGTCCCTCACAGATTTGACACTCACAGTGGTGTTGAATTGTGACTGTATTTCCCTGAGAAATTATCCTCCTAAATTTAGCGTGTACTCTGCAGCAGATGTTTGTGCCCTTTTTGATGCTGTGGGTAATAATCCTTAATATTCTTGCTGTTTGAAACTAAATGAGGCTTTAATGCACTCTGATTCCATCTTCTAGCACTCATTAATTGTTTTTTGAAAGTCCATAAATTATTTCAGTTGTTTTTTTTGTTTCACGTTTTGCACTGATAAACAGAAACTTTTAAGGATGAAATGGAGGTCTTTAATTCTGTGACAGCCTGTTCTGATTAGAGCCCCTTTTTGAAATGCCATTGTGAGGGAATTCACAAAACTCCTTTTCTTTTTTTTATCCCTGTCAATACCTACAGCATTTGTGACCTTGCTTGCTACTAGCACTATAAAACAAAGTTTTTTTTTTTGTTTGTTTGTTTTAATTTATTGTGCAAATCCTTGCACTCCTTTTCGGCAATGCTGTGCCTCCGCTGCTTTATACACTCTGTCACAGGTGCTGCTCACTCCGTGTGTTTGGAGTCTCATTAAAGGTGTTGTGCAATGAATTTGAAGTCCTGTTGCTAATCTTCTCCTCTCACCCTTTTCCTTCCAGATGGTCACAAGAACAAAGAAAATATTTGTGGGTGGCTTGTCAGCCAATACAGTAGTGGAAGATGTGAAGCAGTATTTTGAACAGTTTGGGAAGGTAAGACTGCTTTTACTGTTACCCTCTATAGTGTTGTCACAATAAGCACATTCCAAGATAACGCTGAAGCTAATTTGATAATTAGAAATATGTCAAAGCCTCAGTACACTGCGCCTCCAGTCAATCCAACAGTCTCGTTGGGATTTACACCACATGGCCAACATCTCAGTCTTTACAGCAAGCTTAAATCTGAGCCTTAAAACAAGGCAGCAGCACCAGTTTGGCTCCATTCCTGACAGTAAGACAAATAAATATCTATTGTGACAAGCAAACAGCTGAAGATATGGCAGAAGCTTCACACAGCCCACCATGCCCGGTCAACAACATGCCTTTTGCTTACAGAGCAAACAAGCAGTGACAACCGGCTGCAGCAATGACTACCCCCCACCCCTCTCCCACCCCACCCTCCAGGAAAACAAAAACTGAAGAATGTTTTTGTGCCTTGAAGGCGTCATGTCTTCCACTGTCTGTCCGTCACTTTTGTGTGAATGTATATCTCAGGATCTCAGTTCTCCAGGTGAATTTCTTTACATTTGGTATAATCATTTGGACTCGAGGCAGAACTGATCATATTTAGGGTTTGAGAGGTCAAGGTCACTCCGACCTCAAAAGACCACAACTTAACTGGTGAACGCAGGAGCTCAGGATCACCTCCAGGGAATTTCTTCACATTTGGCCCAAATGTTCACCTGGATCCAAGAATAAACTGCACATCATTTTGTGTGCAAGGGTCAGAGGTCAAGGTCAGCATGACCTTGTGTCAGTCTCATTCTTGTGATGTGAAATCTTAGGAACACCTTGACGTAATTACGTTAGATGTGGCACACAGGTTCAACTCAAGGATTAACTGATTAGAGTTTGGAGGTCTGAGGCTTTAGCTATAACTCAAGACTTCACCTGCTAATTATGTCAAAACCTTGACATAAAATCCACTGTTATATCACAGTGTTCTGCAAAAACACTATTAAATTCTTATTTGTAGTCTCCACTACATATATTGTATCAACAGACACGTATACCGCAACTTGACTGGTTGGACGGCGGTAATTCTAGTCATTGTTATCTTTGATTATCCAAGTTCTGCCTCTGATATTGTGACAGCATTATTTCATTGTGTTCAGAAAGAACAACACAGCCAGTTCATTTAACCGAGGCTCATAATTAGCTGTTTGTTCCTGTGTGCTGCTGCAGCGTCTGCACGCTGCTCTCATGACCGATACTCCCAGCTGAGCGAGGCATATATGCACACCGTCTCACACAAGAACACGCACGGAGCGCGCACACACTCACACACTCACACCCGCGCATGTGCGCCCACACCGCCGGTGTTTGATACAGTGGCAGCATTTCACAGATAATTTCACCACGCTGAGCGTAGATCCATTTCCCTCATGTCATATTCCACATCAGTCAAGGTCACCTTCAGCTGATGCAGTCCCAGTAACATCAGCACTTGACCTTGAGTTTAAACAATTTTAGTGAGGATGGATTTTGCACGGGCACATAATGCGCCATGTCCTGAAGGAGACAAAAGAGCTGTTATAAATTAATAGAAACTCTGTTCAGAGAAAATATGCAACCCTCTCCCCTATAAAGCCCAGTGCTACATTCTTGACTGAAAGCGAGAGCAAGGTGAAGCACTTTGTTTTGCTCTGTTTCTGTGGAAGTGGCCTTGAAGACCTCACTGTGGCCTGGTCCGCCGTTCCAAATAAAGATGGCTTATTTGCACAATAGAAAGCAGCAGGCAAATATACAGCACGACTTTGCAATCAATGGATGTGAGAAAGGGCTCGAAATGATTTTCAACTTGATTGAATGACATAATTGACTTGATTATACAAAGTTTTTTCTCTCCTTGAGGAATCCTCAAATGCTTAGGAGGAAACAAACAAATCAGTCTGATTGAGCAAGATCTTGTGCATGTTTCTGTGTGTGCTTTTATAGCCTACTTGTGCATGCTTGGATGTGTTTGCAGCACTGCTCTTGCCATGCGTGAGTGTGTCAGCGATTAAGTGTATTTATGTGGGTGCATGATTAGGGGTGTGTGTGTGTGTGTGTGCGTGTGCGAGCATATCTGAGTGTCTTCAGCAAAAAAGCAAATCAGAGGAGATATTGTGGGCTATGGCAGACAAGATCCAGAGCAAAAAAAAAAAAAAAAAAACGAGGTTCCCTATGTTTTGTGTGTGTCCTTTCTTTCTGCCTTACACATCCCAGGATTTATTAAATAACCTGCCTGTCAGTGCAACCTACCATTATCGCCACATACACACCACTCTGAAGACTTATCCACAGAAGGAAAAACCAATTAATTCAGTCTCCCCTTCATAGAATCTTGGTGGCAGTATGTGTGTCAGTCTGTCAGTTAGTCATCAGTCTGTCTTTCTGTCTGTCTGTCAGCCTATGTGCATGTCAAGGGGGACATTAGCCTGCATGGTGGCAGGGCAGCTAGTCATTTATATTTCTGGGAAGTCTGTTTTGAAGCACTTATCAATCATCACACAACAACCGCTTAAGGCACTAGCAAATGTTCTTCCTTACCAGAAACAAGCCTGATATTATTTTGCAAGTTCTCTATATAGATATTTGTGTGTGTGTGTGTGTGTGTGTGTGTGTGCTAGGCAGCATAGGCCAATTAGCAGGATGTGGTCTACAGAGATGGCGGCGGTTGGGAGGCAGTGAAGGGGAAACAGCTGCTGTGGCCACAATTGGGTCACAGGTTCTGCCTGTAACCTCCACACCTCCTCTCCCTCCCACCTCGCTCCCTCCCTTCTGTCTCCATTCTGTCAGGAGGAGATGTGGCATTTGTTATGGGGAGAGGCTGACAGCTCTCATGCACATCAGTCTCACTGCCACTCTCCCAGCCGTCACCATTAGGAAAGAGCACATGCCCGAGCCTGGCACAACTTCAGAGGAGCCGCTCCACAGCCACTTTTTATTTATTTATTTATTTTTATTTTGTCACCTACAGTACATGCTGAAGGTGTGCATTTGAAGTGATTGTGACAGTCATTTGAACGGAACTGAAGTGTGGTTGTGTTTGACTGATTCTAATGCATCTCAGATGGATCCCATTACCTGCCTAATAGTAGCCACATCCTGCCTTTCATTTTTTTTTTCTTCCCAGCCAGCACACTGCACTTAAGCCCTGCAAGCCAGATGAGACAATCTTATCAGTACTGGCTGGCCTCCCTCTATATTCAAGGACTCTTAACTGGACGCTGCAGCTATTTCTGTCTTGCAATAAAGTCAAATTAATCAGTGTGCTGTTTGTGCCATTATGTGCTTTTGTGCACTTATAAATCCTAAAAAGGACAATTTTAGTCTTTAGATATTACATTTTTTTATATGTAGTTCTTTCATTTTGTTACCATTTTTCTGATAACGTTGTTAAATTTGTAAGCATTTTAAAGAACAAGCACCTCCAGTAGTTTTTTTTTTTTTTTTTTTTGTGGTACCCTGCATAGTGCAAAACTTTGGCACGCTAACATCCAACAAGACACGGCGTCTTGCTGGGTGTTAGATGGAATCTTACCCTCGTTATTTAACATGAAAGTTAATTTGATAATTGGAGATTTTTTAAAGCCCCAGTCCACAGTCAGTGTACAGCACCGCCTCTCAGTCTCAACAGCCTTGGTCTGATTTAGACCACATGGCCAGCATCACAGTCTTTATTGCTGTCTCAGAGCTGAGCCCTAAAAGAAGCCAGTTTGACTCATCTTCTGCCAGTAAGAAAAATAAATATCTGTTGTTACGGGAAAACTGCATCAGAAATGACAGTGGGTCGCTCCGCACAGCCTACTGTGCCTGGTCAATGACATGCATTGTTTTTACAGAGAAAAGAAGCAGTGATAAGCAACTCACAGCTGTGATGGTTCTGACAACAGATTAAAGTGGAACTTAGTATTGCAATCACACTTATGGTTCTATGGCTTGCATAACAAGCAGCACTGGAAATGTTTTATATTATTAGGCATAACGACTTATATAATTGGAGTCATTTAGAGACTGTGCTGGCCCCTGGGTCAAAAGGTCACAGGCAGCTAAAGAACAGCAGATGTGCTTTCAGGAATTCAGTGTCTTGCAAGTGTTACTTTAGTACAAGTCTAAAGTACAAAGCAGTTCAGTATAAAGACTTAAATGGAGCAGTTTTCATATAAAGTAAAGGCTTGCATGTATTATTAATATTTCTTATTCTGCATTTCTTATTTTCACTTGTCAAAAACAAATGGTCCACTGAATCATGCACAGTATCAAAGATGGGAGTTGGTGTGTTGGCACTATATAAATTTGGGTGTGACGTAACAGCAGAGCCGTGCCCAGGCATGACGAGCGCTCTCCCTGCAGGTAAAGGCATAATTAGTGGTGGCTAATGCTTCCTCATTGGTTTATTGTAATCGGCTTTGACTGCATCTCATACTGCCCTTATTTGGCTCAGCAGAAACAACTACAGCTCACTGACTCAGGACTCTTGTCCATTGGTTGGGCTTTGCAGTGCAGGCCCCGAGCTGACTTTTAGTTTCATCAGAGCTACTTGCTTCCATGTCACTGGGCTGCCACAATCGTCCCTTTATGTCCAGGCAGTTCTGGTTCTCATGCTCCACTGGTCTAGAGCCAGATCCTGGAGGTGGAGCTCAATGGGAGGAGGAGGACGAGCTTAACCAGTTCACTGCCACTGGGCTCAGGAGGATTAAAGGTAGACGCAGAGGTCATTACTGAGTAATAAAATGAGACAGTGGTCTTATAGCAAAGAAAAAACAGTTAGTGGAGGGAAGTGGCTGTAAGATTGATGACATCTGTTGGAGGACGCTGGAAGGATGAGAGAGCTGATCGAATACGAACACAGAGTGTGTCCTCTCTTCAGCTGTGTGCTGATTCTTCACCTTTGGCTATGGAACTAGCTGCATACTTCTCTCATACTTGAGAGGAAGCAGATGAGAGAAGGAATTGAAATTACAAAAGCATCAGGAAAAGATTCCTTGGTTAGTGCATGAAATTTGTTCTGGGGCTCTGGTAATCTAATACCACGGCTGACATTTTGCGTGCCCTTAGATTTTGTAAATGGCAGAAAAATAACTCTGTGTGACCGTCTGTAAAGACCGTTTGAATTAATTTTGCATACCTGCCCTAGGCCTTTAACGTCACAAAGGTTTTGAAGGTATTCCAAGGGTGTGTGTGTGTGTGTTGGTGTGGGGGTTGGGAGGGTAATAACAATTAACTGTAATGTATTGGAGTTTTTGTTACAGAGTACATTTAAAATCACCAACCATTGATCTCATCATCCTTGGCTATTTGTTCGATTCCAGAACTCGACCTTATGTGGCAATTGAGCAACCACAGGGCTTAAAATAGAATCTGTGGGTGCGCATTAATCGCACTTCGGACTTGTGCACATGTCAAACATGTTCATTGGCTGAAATAGCAAACATGGATGATTAATGCAAAAAAACAAAAAAAAAAACACTTTATATGAGGGAAAAGAACCTAATCAAAAGGCCGCAGTCCTTCATTCCACTTCCTCGGCTGGTGCAGGTGCACATTTGCATGCCATTTACATGGTAGCTCGCAGTGACCACCACTACTCCAACGTCTCGGTGTCCATCATCTGCTGACATTCTGTGATTGTTTCCTCTCTGCTGCGACTCCCCCAATCAGTTGAGGATATAGTCTGGTTCCAGTGATTATAAGGAGTGATCAGAGCAGCAATGATGGAGCATGTGCCTTGCAGTGGAGATTTAGCCAGAGGCTTCAATCTCATTGCAGTCACTTGTAGTTAGTGACTGAGACTAGCAGTGAGAAGGGCACTGCAATATAAATGAATTGGCTATGAATGTGGATATGGCTGTGGCGCTGCAGGGACACACAGGGGAAAGGGCCAGTTAGACAAACTATTTCATATCCCCCTTGACCTTTATTTGCCCAGTGGCCCAGCAACATTTCCAATAGAGTAGCTTTTAAATGGTCGCTAAAGAATTGAGATTTATTTTGTAGCGGAGACCATTTTTTTCCCTGTGTGCGTCTTTGTGTGAAAGAGCGAACATGAGCATGTGTTATTGCGAGTGTCTTTACTGCAGATGACTGAATTTTAACTTAAAGGATCCGACCTTTAGCAGAAGATTAAATTGATTTTTGACTATTACTGATACCACAATGTCAGGCGGTCTTCTTCAACAACAAGATGCAGCGCCGTATAGGCGGCTCAAAAAGAGAGCTGTGGATCAGGGGAGATTGACACCTTTCTGTTGGTCTGTAGTCTCATCTCCCAGCTGTCCCCCATGAAATGGCTCCCTCGGGATAAGCTGGGATTGGCTTGATTGTGTTATCGGCGACTGATCGGGTCATTGAATGATGGAATTTTGAGCCCCTGTTCTGCTTAAAGAATGAAATGTTTAAAGAAGATTGACCGTGATTGGATCAGATCCAGCACCTGCTCAAAGGGGTCGATCAGGTGAAGGCAGGAGGCAGCAATCTTTGCTGTGCTATTGTGACACGGATAGAGGGAGGGAGGGATTAATGTGAGTGTTGATGGTGGTGGTGGATAGAAGGTAGCGGTGGGGGGGCTAGAGATCCCATTCAACAGGGAAGCAGTTTTAAAAATGTCATCAGAGGAAGTGTCATGAGTAATTTGCAGCAGTCTCACCATCAGACTGGTGTGGAGGTGGACACCTCAGCTTTGCAAACTGCAGTCAAGTCTTTAGGGAATCTTATGTGGGAGAGCACTTCTGAGATTCCAAGAAGAGTTTATTTCCCAGATGGATATGAAATATGTTTTGATTATGCTGCATGTGTGTTCTAGATAGATAGATAGAAGAATATTTGAGCAGAAGCTGAAGTGGCTCTCACACAGACAGACCTTATGCCTCCGCATGTCACAGCCAAATGAGAGACAAAATCACGGTGTCTAATTTCACCGCTCATCTGAAAGGCTTTTAAAGAGGATGCAAACCTGCTTTTCAATCCCCGAAACCGCCTTTTTCTCCTCCTCTGACATTTTTCTTAGTAGAGGGTTGTCAGTGACCCAAATACTCCCACTGAAGGAAACCAGTGAGCGTGAACCATGACTCAGCACCACCTGGAGAACAGGCAGTTGATACGGTACACCTTGAATGATGACGATGCACAAGGCTCACCGAACATCCGAGCTGGAACACACAGAGCTTTGTAGATAGGGAGACATTCGATAAAAGCATTTGTGGTGCCCGCTGGGAATTGATTAGCTGCTGTTAATATTTTAAATGAAAACGATGTTATGGCCCTGGTTGTTCCACCGGGTGGGGCAAATAAGAAAATGCGTGTGTCTGGCTTAGGGTTAAGGTCTGAGGCTCATTCAAATGTTAAAACGTGATTTTAAAAAAGCTGGTACGCTAACTTTCAAGAGCAGCAGCACTCTGATTGCGCTCTTCCACCAATCTTAAAACTAAAGTGTACCAGTTCTACAGTGCTTCCTGCTTTGAGTACACGCGGCGGTATTAAACACTGACAGAATTCCTGGACTGATAAAGTTGGTGCGACAGTGTTTGTGGACATCTGTTCCAGCTGAGCAGCTGTTTCAGCAGCTGGACTAACTACAGTGAACAAGTCAATCCATCATGTAGATCAGGCATGAGGATTATTTTATATAAAACCAGTAGGAGTCAGGTCCGCTATGAAGAGATTAATAACGTTATATAGTAGGGAAGGCTGCAGCTCTTTGCTGGGTTTGATAAAAAGAACAATTGGTCTTTGTTGTTTAATTAATGCTTTATCCTAATTCACGGAAAGTATTTCTATTAAGGAGGTGTTTACTTTAACTCAATGTAACCAAGCCAGTTTTGTGGGAGGTTACAAATGGCTTCATCAGCATACTCTATTGTATTAGTGTCAATGACTAATGTATGATTAATATTCTGTTATTAGTTAAGGACATTGTTTAAAAATCTAAATTCCATTATTGACATTTACTATAAGAAAATAGCTTACATTCTTTTTAACAGGGCACTGTCCACAGAACAAATGTTCAACAAAGATACAGTGCTGAATTTTCCCAGACTAATACTACCTAGAACCTCTTAAAATAACAAACCTTTTGTTACTTTACCAGCCACATTAAAGGAAAACGATGAAAGCATAATTTGCAGTGAGCATTTGCGATGACTGACATCCCACAACGCCGACAGTATATATGTATTTTTTTTTCTTATACAGCACTATGTGAATTCACTAAGTGTTGACTCCAAGTGGCCCTTTGCCTGTGCTTCTTCAGCCACCTACTATAGTGTGGCCACGTCCACAGGCAGCTCCAGCTCATGCTATGAGTGCCTCCTACGCAATGCCTTCTTGAAATCACCGGGTAAATGTTCTTACACGGAAATGTACACAGTGTGCTGAGAGTTTGACGTGAGGGGCTAATGAAGTCTTGAAGGTTTCACTTGCTAAAACACTTGCTTCTCTTTCCTGTGTGTCTTTTCATGTCTCAGGTTTGTTTAAAATGTTCGATTATCCAGATTGTAAGGCCTGAAGTTGTCCACTGTCTTAAATACAGTTGTTAGAAATTGCTTGTTTGGTTTCATTTTGATACAGCTGCAAAATCCGACATTGGTAGTGACAGACTCATTACATCCAGTAATATTTAGCTGGAGCGGAGTAAGTAGGCCAAACAAAATAGGGTAATTGCAATGAAAAATGTAGTTTCAGCAAAAGATGGAATGCAGTGTTTCTAGATTTGTTTCTCTAACCTGCTCTAGTGTCTTATATTTTTTATTTGTTTTTACATATATATTTTTCAGAAACACTCCCTATCGTTGATCTTTCCATTTTGTAGGAAATTAAATGAGACTGTACTCAGGAACTGTGATACTTTAAAGTCAGTGCAAATATTTTAACAGTGATAATGTTAACTTGTTGTGACAGATGTCATCTTAAAGGCCCAGTATACTGTGGTTGGATTCAGATTTTTTAAAGTCGATTATTATGTGATGAAAGTCAATACAGACTATTCGCTGATGACATCACTAATAAAGACACAGACGTGGCCTGAATACACATGCTGGGAACAGCTAGCTCACACACTGTGTGCTGCAGATAAGTATAGTCTGTATAAAAACAGGCTGCAACTCAGCACCATCAGTACTATTTAATAGTACTCCACAGCATGTTGTAAGATGGGATAGTGTAGCTGGGTTGCAAGGAATGTGGTATTTGCCTGGCGCCTTTACTGTGTACATCAGCTAAAGGTCTAGTAACTTTGACAGTGAAATTCACCAGCAAATTCTTAATTTGCAGCCTCCTCCTCCCCATTAATGCAGGGCGTTTGGGGAAAGTGTTAATTGACTGCTGTTGAGAGGAGAGAGTCTACACAACCGCTAGTGTACTGTATATGATTTATTGGGATCTAGCTACAGAAATATAGAATCCATAATTGCTATTTAATGTACCGTCACCTGTAACTATCATTGGGCTTTTTCCTAGCTTAGAACGAGCCCTTCATCAACCCAGGGAGCCGGTCCTCATCCCCGAAGCCTGCTGTGTAGTGCAGCCGAGCTAAATCTGATCCGCACAAAATCCTGCTCCAATCCATCTTTGCTTATGTACAATTTCATTGAACTAATTTTTGTTCCTTAGTTGTCAAGCTATGAAACCCAGAACTGTCAATCTTCCAGCGGTGCTAGAGGAAAGTCATTGGGTCATTAAAGATTCATCTACTAGAAAAAAATTTAAATGTCCTAGAACTGTAGGTCCGGCGTGGTCGCTTAAAACGTAGCATTCTAAAGCCTCTGTACATTAAAGTGCATGTGTTGCATTATTATAACTGCCCACCTGGGTCTGTGTTGGGGCTGAGGTCAGTGCATAAGGGCATACACAAAGTGGGTTGATTAATCTCTTCATTTATAGTGGCGACCCGCATACTGCAGAATGACTCAGTCCTCATCTACTGTATGTTACAGAAAGGAAACTACATGCACACTGTTTGCATACCTTTGGAGAGAACGTTTACCTACATGCAAATTGACCACTGATTACGTGCCTGACATTACTGATTAGAGTTTAAAACGAGTCCACTTACCCTCCTATTTGCATGTGTTTAGTCAACAGAGCTAATCAAAGTACTCATTTGACAGTGGAGACAAACAAAGACATGCAAAGCTTTATACAATTCACTTTAAAAGTTGTAATTCAAACTTCTGTTTTTGGTTTGTAACTTCTTTTTTTATTTTGAATTGTTGAGGCCTAGACACTTTTTACCAACAGGAGAGGTCAACCAAAGTGGCTATGTGGATTTTCTTTTGTGCAGCTCCTCTCTGTTGTCATACTTTTTAAATCCAAATCCAAATTTTGATGAAGCAGAAGTACAGGTTTGATGGGGACAAGGAATTCTACCTTGGGTTACTTATCCTTAGAGCCCTAGGTTGTTGCTAGGCCTTGAAGTTGTGCATCTGAATTTTTTGAGTAAGAAATTTTGGAGCAACATGCACAATAACAAGATTTTATTTTTTCTTTGTGCACTGTACAGGAAACACACTGGCCAAATTTTTGTTCATTTTGATCAACTGTTTAAACAATTACCAGTCTGTCTTAAATGTGTAAAGTAGTGCTAAAGTAATAGCTCTCTTGCTGTTTATTTCTAAAGCCTTTTTGTGGTGACTGAAGGGAGCAAGTGTCCCCCTCTGATATTAACAAAAGCTCATTCTTACTGGAGGCAACTGTGACAGACAGCCGCTCACACGATCGCTTTCAAGCATCTACCTGGTGCAGAGAAAATGAACAAAGATTTGACAGTCACTTGTCAGATGCATTTTAGCTATAAATAAAGTCTAATTGAAGGAATTGTTAAGCAGTGTGGGAAACATGCTCATTTGCTTTCTAGCGGAGGGTTAGATAGATTGATGTCTATCCCTTCAATATACGGCTACAGCCAACAGATTAGATCAGATTAGCACAAAGACTATAAACAGGAGTAAACAGCCTTACTGGCTCTGTCCAGCAGTGTCACAAATCTCCCGGCATCAGTCTTCATCATAATGTGGGCAAGAGTTCACTTCCAACATATCAACTACTGCTGTCGTTGGGCACTAGTTTTTGTGTTGGAACCAAGCATCTCACTTGCATCACAATGGGGTGAACCGCACTGGTAGAAACTGTCCAGCAATCAAAATCACCGTGAAATGATGATAGTCTTTTGTTTTTCAATCTCCCAAGTCCTGACAAGGGCTGTGTTGATGAAAATAAGAAATCATCAGACTAGTAGATTTTTTTATTTCTGTCACACCTTGTTTCGGCAGATCGGTTTCAATCAGTGGTAGATGGTGTTGCCGTTAAACCATCTCCGTGTAAATAACCCCCCGCGAGTGTTTCTGTTCGAAGCGCTGGGAGACGAGGGGAAAAGAAAAATAATGATGGAGATAAAGACGATCAGGGTATAAATGTTCAATTAATTAAATATACCTTCCTTGTTTTGCATGTTCCGTGTAATGAATGTGCAGCGGTGCCTGCATAATGTACATTTATCTTCCTGAAAATGCAAACTGCTAGGGTATAAAGTCCCGCAGAAGGATAAGTGCAAAGGTAAATTTAATATAATGTCAGCAGCTCTTGTTGGCGGCGTATTGAGGTGATCGGTAATTATTTGAGACATTTCCCTGGGTGGTAAAAAGCACTTACTTTGGGTTATGGGGTGAGGTTAAGGTTGGGATAATGGCGAAGCATCTTGTAGTTGTTGTTTTTTTATTTGGGCTAATTTATAAGTCAGAGCATTTTCATAAACGCTGTTGCCACTGCACAAATGTGTGTCATCCATTTTCCTTGGCTCTACTGACCCCCATGTTTAATCCACTGTGGTTTCTATACCTTTTTATGTTTGCGTGTTTTCTAAACAGTGTACCTTCTCCTTGAAGGAAATGAATAAAGCCGAGAGTGAGACGACGTGCGTATGATAGCCAGAGAGTGAGATCCCTATCTTGGCTGCCATGCTATGAATAATCTTAAGCCTATTTTCTGAAGTGGTATCTCAAGGTTCTGGTCGAATTGTCTAAAAGCTAAATAAGTCTGCTTGATTGAACTAATGGCATAGAGCCAAGATCTGGCACCAAGTCTTGTCTTTCAGCTTAATCTTTTGGTCACGGACACATTGACCAGACTCTAACATGTAGACACAAACACATGCACCAAAGCTCCCTTCCAAGCCACTTCCTGATCAGGAAACTTTGAACCCAACATGTGGCCCATAAGTCCTATCCACAGGTAATTAGGTTTGATGGTTAGTTGAGCAGAAGCATAGATTTTATCCCTCTCTCCGTCTCGCCTCCTGGAGGGTTGCCTCAACTTGTTTTTGATAAGCTCACTGCCAGCCCAGCATCAGTCTCTTCCAGCTGAACACACACTGTAAAAGCCACCAAGGAGCAGTCATCCCTTTTTAAAGATGAGTTACCAGCTAAAGTAAAATTACGAAGGCAGAAGAAGGTGTCAAATTCTGCCAGAATAATCTGTATATTTATTACATACATGACACACAAGGCGTATTTTCTCCCTTTCAGGGTTTAAGGTGAAGCCAGCTGCATTGGATGTGCTCATGGCGCACAGGAATATGTTAATGCTCCCTCTCACTGACACTCAGACCAACTGGTATGAATGTTGTCCCCGGAGAAATTGTATTTCATTAAATTCACTGAATTGGTTTGACCAAATTAGTGTCACTTAACATTTTTGTAAGCTCGTCAGTAGACATTTCAGTCCCCCTTTTTTAAATCTTTTGCTGCACAGAGGAAAATCAGATGCCCTTTAAAAATGTGCGTAATTTGTTTAGCTCAGAAGCAAACATTTAAACCCAGCAAGTAAACTATATCTTAGCATGAGTGGGTAGGTGATAGTTGCTGGCACAGTGCTAGAAGGGGGAAAAAGCCAGAATCACATTTGAAACAGCTTTGAATTTGATTTGATTAGAATTTCATGTGAATGTGATACGAGGTGAACACAAAATGGACAGGCGGTATCATGCTCAAGTGACGAGTTGATTGCATTAAATCATCTGCCAGCAAGTCCTCCAGCTGCCAACTCACTGTGTTGAATAAGAGGGCATGAGTGTGTGGAGGAGAAAAAAAATAAAAAAGTTACTTTCAATGATGAATGTGAAACTGGAGCCGCTCATTTGCTCTGTCATTATAGCTATTTCTAAATTAAATGTCCCCTTTGTCACCATATAGTAAAACTTAATATTTCTGTAATCATACAAGGAAGTAAAATTTAGACAGATTTTTGACATTCAGAGCGGAGCAGACAGACAAATGGAAGGTGTGGTCCTTTAAGCTGGCACAGTGATTAGAGTATTTTCAATCCAGCATGTTAATTCTCGACAAAGCAGACTCAGGAAGTAATCGACATTTTACCATCTGCTTGTGCCGTGTCTACTTTGGCTCAAACCTGGTTTAATGTGGGCCTGATGTGTGAATAGAACTGACACACTGGAACCATTGTTCGTCTTAATAGGCACGTGGAAGTGTGTCTGCTTCAACTGGAAAGCACAAAACAGACCCTGAACCGGCTCGTTCCAAAAGACGTGCAACGTTTTTGTTCATTTATTTCTGGAAATAAAAGTTAGCCACCTGCTGCACGGAGTGAATGCTCTGGAAATTTGCAGTGGTTGTGTTTTAGTATGGTGATGCACTGGACTGGATAAGCTTTTATTCAATTTCTTTATAGCCAAAGACTGCCCATTCGAAACTGTGTGTTTTTTCAAGGTGAATAGTTGGCCCCAGTGTGTAGTCTGCATGTGGCAGTGCGCCATGCTTGTCTTAGTCCAGCTAACCAAGGTGCAACTGGGTGCTGGTTCAGGTTTCAGGTGGATCAGTCTTTGCAAACAGCTAAAAATGTTTTTATTTTCTTTGCATTTTGACCAACATTATGCAGCGTGGTACTTCCAACCAGACACTATCAGTTGGGATTTAGAGCACTTAACTGATGCAGTTTGTGCTTGTAGGTATTGGCACATTATATAGACAGTTTATGTGAGTGTATTTCTGTTTAAGTCCGTCTGACTTGTTATCTTTGAGACTCTAAACTCCAGCTTTTATCTCAGGCAATTTTCTTTGGTCGTTTCGCCAATAAATTCTATAAACGAAATGCATGATGAGTTTGTGTGTTTTAAAAAGTGAGGGGCATCTTATGGTGCAACAAATTAGGAATTAGCAAAGTGGCACATAGATCACACATACATCTGTGTGTTGGTTTAATGTGGAAAAAGGATATTTGTTTTATTGCAGATTTTCCATCAATTGTGTTGCTTTTTTAATTAGGAATCATTTAACTTAATTGCCCCATTGCCATCTGGTTTGAAGATAAAACACTTTAAAAAAAGATGCGATTATCCATTTGCATAAAGGAGATAAATGGAGTTTTAGAAATGTAACACACGTCAATGATGTGGATCAAAAAGCAGCAGTAGCCTATTGTCAAAAGACAAAAACAGACAAAACCTCTTATCCAAACTTGTTTGCTCTGGATCTGATCTCCAACAATCTGTTCCTTCATAGTAATTTCTGTTATTCATAAATATCCTATGTGTTGTTAATGTGATTCTAGCAGAAGAAAAAAAAATCTGAATGTTGTGATATGTCGGCATTCGTTGCTACATGCAGCCTCACTGACACGCTTCTGTACTTTCCCGCTCTGCCTGGCTGGCTGCCCAGGCATTGGCAGCTTGCACATGTGGCCAAACTGTAAATCAGATTCAGACTTTCCATTCAAGTGCCCTACTCCGGGGACTGGACTGGCCTTTCTTCTGACCTTGTGGACCTTTTTATAGGCTTAGAAAAGAGCAGCAGAAAGGGGATAGCTCCGTAGTTCGCACAGAAATGAAGAACTGAGTGTCTCTTACCTTTGATTAAAATCTGACCTTGTGGCATTTTAGAAATTTTGCTCATTTGAAGGGCAATAGCTTTTTTTTTTTTTTTGTATCTGTTCAGCATTCACTGTAAATGATCCACATTTGAAATATCCTCATAGAAATATGTGAGTGGTGTGTTCAATCCCTGTGTGATTAGGGTTTGTTGTAATTGATACTCTCCTTTCAGAGCAGAGCTCTCTTCATGTAGGGGTGGCTGCATGTTTTGGTCTTTGTCTCCCCACAGCTGATGCTCTGAAGAGACTTTGACAGGGCTCAAGCTGTTCAGCCCCCCTCTCCCTCGCTCCCCCTCTATCTCTTCCCTCCATCACACCTGATTGCATTTGACAAATGCCCCTATTGGCTCCATATCATCAGGTGCAGCCGAGGCAGCGTAAGACTATATTACTCTGTCCATATACCACATCTGTTCTCCATTTTGCATGGCTGACACATTTGCTTCTGCGAGGTTCGAACGGGGCCAAGGCACTGTCACTGGAAAAGCGTCCAAGGTTCCCAGGCAAATTCTTAGTGAGTGGGCCGGACACGGCTTCCATCATCGCTGCTTATCTTTTACATGGGTACAGTGTAGCTACCTTATCTGGTGCTGGAAGAATGTACCTCACAACGCACACCAGTAGCTGAGTTTGAAAATAATTTAACTTCTGATGTATGTGTAATACAAGCAGAAGAACTACATGAGAAAAGAAAGACGAACGACAGTATTCTATCATTTATACTTTGGATGTTTGTTTGTTTGTTTTGTTTTTCATTGCAGATATACACTTACTTGTCAGTTCATTAGGTACTGGTGAAAAGATCGGAAAGATGCTTATTCTACTGGATGATCATTTTGGGGGATGTAGTTTGTGGTGCTGCTGGATTGAATTAAAAACTAAAGTTTCTAATAAAAGTCTAGCCCACTGATTATAATAATAATAAAAACTTGAGCATGCAACACTATTATTAACTATATTATTATTAACTTATATTAATGACTAAAACCATTCTGAAAAAACATTATTTGATGTGTTTTAATTTGCCCCAAGTGCCATCCACTAATATGAAGGGGGTGGAGCTCATGAGCTATACTTCAGCCAGTCACCAGGGGGAGCTCTACTTGCTTTGGCTTCAGTTTTGAGGAGCGGTTCTGCCCTCCATATTTTTGTACAGTCTATGGGTGATACCAGCGTAAATGCCATGCTGCAGCAAGCTTAGGTATGCAGATTAGACATGCTACATCAATTATGTTTGATGGGGAGATAAATTAGTTATAGGAGATGCGTGTTTTCATTGGCTGAGAGACCCAAAACCAAAGCATTGTATTCACCTTTAAAAGAAAAAAACTGACCAGGATGTTTTGTAAGTCTTGGCAAAGAAACGATGGTGCTAAATGAACCATCTCTTCGAAATTAATCAAACATCCTCAAGATTACCATCCATCTTTACAAGCTCTAGTCAATGAAGTACAGTGAGAAATAACTAGGTTTAATGATCATGACTTTGCTCCATTTATAATTCAACATCCTGTTGAATTCTGCCATCTGTAGTGAGTATGTGTGGAGGTAAATATATATAGTATAAAAGACTCAGCATTAGGATCTTGTAGATTCCTAGTATCATTTAAAGAGGTCTCATTAACAAAATTTCAGTCATTAATCACACCTGCAAAAGAGACGTTCTCAATTTCTTTTTTTAGTAAAACTGAAATACTAATAGACATATTTTTCTCATGCCACATGCAAAATGAGATTAATTATTAAAATTAATAATTAAACATGAATAACAAATTAGGCATGGATGACAGTTGATGATAATAACTTTAGTTTATTACCTGCATTATTAATATTGTCCCGAAGGCTATCGAAAAAGTTAATCTTCTATTTATAATTTCTTATATTGTATTATATGTGGAGATATTTCAGCTGGTTGTGTATTTGTAAGTATTGTTTTGTGCTGTATTATTTGGTTACTGTGTTATTTTGTAAAGGTGCAACTTTTAAAAAACAAAAGCCGGCGAAGAAATATAGAAAGAAATACAATAAAAACCCCTTCTTGAAAATGCTCATGAAACTTTATTGATCTGCAGCGTTATGCAATAAATGAGTGCATAATAATGGTGAAACTGTGACTTTGTTTCCTCAGGCTGATAATCGTACCATCATAATCATTCATCTTTGCATCCTGTATGCCAGTGTGTTTTAAGGCAGAAACTGAGTAATCAGCCACTGATCGCTGTTTTACTGCTGTAGCCAGCTTGACCTGTGACACATCTCCTTACTGGCTGATTAATAAATACAGACTTTGAAAGTGACTTTGGGGAGATTTAAGTGGGGAAAACAAAAGAGCACTGGAGTGCCTCCTACTAGGGAGAGACGCTGATGGACTGTCATGGCCGGCGTCTCATCAGCAGGAATGCAAGTAGGGTTGGCACGGTAGTCGCCATGTGGTGGCAAGGTTAGGTCACATCAGCTGCCTCTGACTCCCATACAAAGAGGATGCTGAGTTGAAAGGCAGTACTGTAAAAACCTCTCCTTTACCTCGATTTCTCTTGGTCGATATCTTTGGAATTACTTTCAATTTGGAAGAAAAAAAAACAGACGGGGGAAAAAAGAGGTGATGGAAAAATCTTACATTAAAAGTCACAAAAGCAGAGAGAAGATGCTAGACATTGGCAGAAAGATGGATAGATCTATGATGTTCCTCCTGTGTGTCATGTGTTCTCATGAGTCAAGCAGACACTGCACTGCTGGGTGGTAATTGGAGGGCTTCCTGGGAGAGGTGGCCACAGTTCTGCTTTGCCTCTGGGCCACCTTCAACAGTCTCAGTCTGCTATAATTGGCACATTGCGTAGCTCATACTATGCTCTCACTTAGGCTACATCCACACTTGTACCGTATATTTTAAACGTATAACTTCTGCAACGCTTAAACCTTAATGGCCACACTACTCCAGCATTTTCTACCACTGAAATGGACATTTTTGAGAAGCTCCTGATCCCGTTTTAATTAACTACACTGGAACCCACGCTTGCTTCCTGATTGGGTCTCATCAATCTCAAGGTGACCCTCTTTGATTTGTCAAGCACCTATAACATGACCCTGTGGAGGAAGAAAAATAAGCACATCAGTGTTGACTACTGCTCCTCTTGTTGTCCATTCTAGGAGCTGTTCTGCTTTTAGGGCCGACTTTGCATTATGATCTGATCTGGGCCATCCGATCACAAGTGACCAGCTTTACGAGTGCTCAGACCTAACATTAACATGACTGCATCAGTAATTGACACAGAATCAATTACACTAATAATCTGAATACTAGCCAGTCCAAATAAAAGTGCTCCATGTAACCAGCTCAGTCAGAACGGTCTGGCCTGATCCAGCAGAATCTGAAGGAGTTGGACTGCTTCTTTAAAAATCCGTTAAAATTATAAAATATTGGAGCCTAAAGACCATGTAAACACATAGCTTCTTTTTGGATTGGAATCTATTTGATTAGAATAATGTTGAGTTCAAATCTCTAATCAGATCGATTTCAGAAGACGTGTAAACGCAGCCAACGATTCACTGCTAATATAGCCAGTGACTGATTAAGAAAACTGCTGAAGGTTTGCCTCTCCACTACAGCCACTTGGTTGACTGTGTCGTCTCTCCCTGCCCACCCATTAGTTTAAGGAAGGAGGATGGGTGGGGTGGGGGGGGTGCAGTGGCACCATATGGTAGGTCCTTGACTGTGACAGCCTGACACATTAGTCATTGATGGCTCACAGCCTCTCAGATGATAGGCAGTGCTTAAAAAGCTGACCTACAAAACACACACGCACACACACTTACATGCACACACACGTGCACACCGACTCGTACGCACACACTTAATTGATCCTGAACCACTCTGCCATGCTCACAGTAAATATCGAGGCATGTCTAGCGAGGTCGTGTGTGCTCACTCAGTTTGACAGTAATGTGTTTGTAAAAACAGTGAAATGAGAGACACAATAGTTTGAAGAGAATAATCATAGCCACACTAGTTATGACCCCGTGATAACAGGCCTATGGATTGGTCTCCGTCCATTTGCTCAGTTAATTTCACGCAACATAGGGACATTGTGCATCTTGCCACAGTGTTTTCAAAAATTCAATGATTGGCCTGATAGTGCACTATAATTGGCACTGAAAACAGAAGACATATTTATTCCTGATTGGCTCAGGAGGGGGTCTGCCTTCTTCTTTAGAGGCAGCATATTTCTGTCATCTTGGTTTTAATACGTTTATGCCACTCTGCCTTAAATAAATGCAATAAACTCCTCTCACTATTAATGTGTTTAGTATTGGACAAGCAATAACTATATTTAGTCTCTCTAATGTTCATATTCTGTTACGGAGTGGAAGAGCTTATTACAGCTTGGCCTGGAACAATATGTTGGGTTACAGTAGAGACGACCTGTGTAGCTGTATGGATGAGATTAGCATCAGCCTCAGGGAGCTGTAAGCCTTTCTCCCTTCTCTCGTCTTTTAACTCTCCTCAAAAGCACCAAGGTGCTTGCACGTCCTGTTTGAAATGTGTCATCAGCTGTCCTGGCAGGTACGTTGCCACATAAACCTCTGAAGTGACGGCACTTCTTGCCTGGAAAGGTCATTGTGGGAGTGGGTTAAATGTCCCCCGGAGGAGAGAGCGGCAAGCCAGACAGTCTGTGATTTGTGTGAGTTTTACGCTGCTGGAGCTGCTTCGCCTTCCTGAATGACCTTGACCAATTCTCCCTCAGTTTTAACTTAAAAGTCACTCTCTAGAAAAGTGTCTGGCTACCGTGTGTCAGATGTGCCAGTAGTCATTAGTCTTAGTCTGATTGGGGATCTGAAGAAATTAGAAACAGGGACTGCCATTAGAGGTCAAGCCATCACAACAGCAGCACACAAAACACATCCTCTGTTTTGGTTTAATCCAATTAGACATCCACTGAAGCTTCAGTTGTTTTCAGGCAAGCCTGATTAACTTTGTTGTGAATCGCTGTGCTTGTTCCTGTTATTTTTCTCCCTTCTTGCGTTTGCTCAAGGATTATCAGCGTTGCCTATCTACTCTTTAGCATGCTTTGAGTTTTAGCTGTGCGATTATCGTTAAAATAAACATTGTTTGCATAATCAGCATCAACTCTAATCAGCTAGAACATTTTAAGTTGAGAATTTCGCACTGTACTTTAAATACTTGAAATGTAACTTGCTTCTTTATAATCGCAAAGGCCTGTCTTTCAAACCAAATAGGTGGAACCAAAATTGGTGCAACCATAGAAACATTTTTTCTCATTTATCCGGTGTTGTCTAGCCATGTAGATAGTTTTGGTGATATATATATGCTCAGGATTTCTTCTCCCGCCACAGTACAATGGAGGCAGATGGAATTTTGTTTGCGGTGCTCACAGCCCTGAAAAATGACATTTAAAAAATTCAGCAGCAATATCACTTACCTGAAAGAGTGTCCCAGCTGCTCACAGACCTCACTGTGAACCATGTTTCCAGGTTTACCACCTAGAAAATAAATAATGGAAACCGCTCACATCACATTTGAAATAACCACGCAGCCCCTGCAATCACCAAAATGAAAATTATTTATGCTTCCATCGGGTAATTACATGGCCCTGAGAGCTCAATAAGCCACAACTTCAGAAGGCATGTGCAAATAGACCAAACACGAGCAAAGTAAGAAAGCGTCTTCACCAATTTGAAGCAGCATTTGGAAAATAAGAAAGAAAGAAAGGAAAGTCAGATGTAGACAACTGTACCAAATGCAAAAATGAGCTGCAAATACAGAAACAAGTTGCAGATATAGAAAATAAACAAATTGAGTTACTAAAGTCCACTATCCATCAGTAGCATTATAGGCGTCTGCTTTTTAAACATTCACTTCATTTGCACAAATTTTGCTGCACTTTTGGCAGTTTTATTTTTTGTTTTGTGTTTGCATGTGGGAATGCACAGATTGAGGATTCATGGGTTGATGCCATAGACTGTATAAGTAAGGCAAAAGATAATGAAAGTTAAACATCTAGACTGCTCCACTGAGTCCTGATGGACAGATAAACCTTGATAACCTTGTAGTGATCAAGAGGTCACATCCTGTTTCTATAGCATCAAATAACTAATTAAAACAAAACTGATCAGAAAATGTAACACTTGAACATGCATCAACATTATATTAACTACCTAAAATAACAGAAACCATCCCCCAAGTCCCATTCACTAGCATGGAGGGCGGAGTGGTTTTATGACCTATGCTGCAGCCAGCCTCCAGGGGGAGCTCTGCTCGCTTTGGCTTCACATAGCTGTTCCACTATCCATTTTTTTACAGTCTATGGTTGATACTGACTGTTAAAAATAACAAGTTGACTTGTCACCTTCATCACAATATTAAATAAACAGCCTGTTCATCCCACCATACATCTGCCATGGATATTAAATTGTTTCTATGCAATACAAATGAAATATGATTAAGTGAGTGTTTGTACGCTTAATAATATTTTATTCGCCTTGCATAAAAATAAGCCACTACTTATAAATATTTAATACGTAATAAATACACCACGTATATATATTTTTACTATTTTATATTATAATATTTGTAATTAAGTTGTTAATTTGTTTAACAACACTTATCAATAGAGTTGCACTATATATAATAATAAGATATATGATATGCAATCTAATATTCAGACCAAAATAGTACAGTATGAAATGTGCAGCCCTTGGACGAATTTTTATTCTGCGGGGATTCAGAAACAACCTGCCCTGTTCATTGTCACTTCAGTCTTCTGTCATTCTGTTCCCCACTGGGACCAACATGTGGAACGGTCATCTCCCACCACATTCCTTTGTGCCTGAATAGAGCGGATGATATAATAGCTGTGATTTACACTTCTCAGTCATATTCACAGGGCTAAAATAGAAGTGCTACCATCAATACGGCAGCTCAGTGCTGACGCTGCTGTGTAATCGCAAATGGTCAAAAGCACCATGTATCCTGGATCAAATGAGGTCAGGTGCTGTTTTGTGCTCCTCGAGGATGAATTCGTTATAGGTATTTTTGTTTGCGATAATGATAATCATGCGACTCATTTAGGCAAGAGAGTTAAGAAATTGAGCAATCTTGTGTGCCGTGGTCCTTTGAGAAATGTGATTTAGATGACAATGACAATGAGCGCCCGAGCCATAATTATTGAGAACAATTTCTTATTCGACTGTTGGCGAGCGAGATCTTTGAAAAATATCTTCCAGGTCCTCTTCAGTAACAGGACTCGGTGCTGTGGTCTCCCCTTGTTTTTAAAGATGCCATTTGGAATTCATGACCAGGACTCCATATGCAGATTTGGAAGGGCTTTGATTAAAGCTCTAACAAGCACTTGATGGTTAGGGATATCACATTTCCTTTTGTTTTAATGCACTCTGTTAGACTCACTCACAGTTAATAAGTCACAATCAATCTACCTGCTGTACGCACTGAGGCTTTGTAAGAGCTTAACAGGACCCCCGAGAGATGGAATAATTTCACTTCTGAAACCAACTGACAGAGCGAGTGCATGCATTGATGTTTGCGTCTGTGTGGGATTGCAACCATTTACATTGTATATTTATACGCTTGTGTACGAGGGTGTAAGAGAAAAAGGAGACAGCTAAAGGAAGGCTGTCAGATATTGCCTGAGTGGAAGACAGGCGCAGTATGTTGTCTCCTCTCCATCTTCGCTTGAAAGACTCGATGCAGTTGCCTTGAGCTAGTGTATCATATTTGATGACCTCAGAAACCGCTCTCCCGGAATACCTGACTTGTGCTTTTTAGTGGCCAAGTCATTCCATCCTGTGGATGAAAATATCAGATTTCCTCCATGGTTATTAGAGCAGTTCTCTCAAATGTGCACAGAACGCTACAGTAATGCATCAAAGGTCACACTGCATACTGGCATCTTCAGTGTGTCAAAGCAATAACGCTGCAGACTGTGTATGAACCTGGTGATGGCTTCAAGTCAAAGGTCCCTTTTATGCTCCCTGTGCGTTAAATGTCTTTACTCAGGCATGAAGCACAGCGAACACTTGCTGAGTTGAGACTCAGAATGCGACATTGCTATTTTCTGACATATTAAGCTGGCATTTTAGCGGTTTTAAGGTTGATTGAATAGTTAATTAAATTTGGATTTGTTCCTTTTGATTTATTACAGTAATATATTCCTCAGTTTTACATACAGAAAATATAGAAAACCACGTTTAATGGCATAGATATACATGTCACTGTAAGTCTTGTATAAAGTATAAATTAGGCCTTGGACTAACTATTTTTTTTTTCAATAGATGAATGTATGAATTCTTTTCTGAATAGTCAGTTAATACTTTGATTACCTTACCACTAAATAATAGCGGTAACTCCCATTAAACCACCTAATTCAACCATTCTCACTAGAAGTGGAAGGCAATGCTGGCACACTAGCTGTATCCTCTGTTCTAGGGAGTCTTTGTTGAGTTCTTGTCTCAGACACAACAGACGGACACAACAGTGATTCTCTGTAAGAGCTGAAATACTTAAACTGCTGTCCAGTTGTTTTGAGGTTGGAAAGCTGGCTGATCCGTTCATACTGTAGCTGTTGTGTAGCTGTGAGTGTTTCACTTTCAAGCTTCCAAATGATTGGGTCTTTCTTCAAAGAATTCGCATGCTTTGCCCATGTTCCCACCTCATTGTACCCCCAGAATAAATCAGGTTATCAGACTGGTTTTATGTTGGTGTTGGTCGGCCCACGTGTTTGTGCTACCCTCAGGTGAACTGCAGTCACTTAGGTGATGATCTGACTTTTCATCTAGCACTAATGTGAAAATGTTAACATGGTGCTACAACTCCCTAAGATGCTGAACTATAGACTTGCTTAGCATCAGCATGTTGCAGCTACAAAATAATTTTGGACATGTTAGCACCTACATAGTCTAAAAGTTTGCATTCACAACAGAGGCAATATTTTAAAAAACAATTAGAACAAGAGTATATCAACCACAGCTGCTAGATGCAGTTTCTCCCCAAGTAGCTGGATAGGTATGAGCCTTTTAGAGCACTTTCAGAGTACTCTGCACTCTTCAGGACATTTCAAAGCTCCTGCTTTGTTATCCTCATCCAAAACACAGAGATGCCAGGAGTGCAGCAGCTCTTTGCATCTTGTTCTTTCCAGTGTTTTTCCCAGAGTAGTACCCGAGGCAGTTAATTTTGTTACACACTGCATTTTTAATTGGAATAGACAAAGGCTTGCGGCTGCAACAAACACTATACAGTATAATGTGGTAGTGTTATAGGGCAGAGTCAAGGTTGTTACTGTTATGATTCGATAGCAACAGGACGACGGAAAAGTTAGTTTGCCAAGAAAAAAAAAATCAATTTCTATAATCCTCTTTAGGTAATTGAATAAATACCTCCACATTGTAAGCAAAGATTGTTATGCTGAGGTGCTGGTTTGTGCAATTATGCAAACGGATTTACAAGACAGCAGTTTTAGCAGGAAACACATTATAGTCCAGATGTAGACAAATTTGCACCTGTGTAGATTATTGTCTCACAAATATGGGCTCTCAGTATTATACATGTAAGCTTTCAGTATTCATGTTCTCAATGACTGATGACAGCCTCGAACCACATTTTATCCTTAATCCTGACCAATTTCCAGTCCCTCCACGGACGTGTTTTGCGCCTCTGGTCACCAAAATATTGATCGTGGTCTGTCCACAGCTTGTACGTCATCTGCCTTACACGGCTGACTGCACTTTGCACCAGTGATTCGCAAAAAATGGAATCTCACACATTTGCTTCACACCTGTAAATAACTTCCCACTTTCAGAGTCAACATCTGTGTATTACCATTGCGGCACTCCAGTCCATTGACGCCATCTCCAGCGATTCACTAAATTAAGGCTACGCGACCTTTCAGGCACAAATCTGTTTCCAGATAAAGTTTAAGCTTGTTGATGTGTTTTTTTTTTCTTCTTACAAATGCTCTTCACTTCAAAAGGCAGCATATTTTTACTGTCAGAAGTTCTAGTCTGATCCTTCACTCAAAACACAAAGCAGCCAAATGCAACATTGAGCAGGCTTTTCCCAGCCCTATCTGAAAAAGATTAGAGGAACATGCTTTTCCTTCTTTGAGCTCACATTTCAAACTGTGCCTTCTCATCATTACTTAACCACTGGTGTTGTTGTGAAAATGAGACGAGCGGAGCTACTTGCAGTACAAGTAGTCCCAGGCATCTTGGACGTCTTGGTCTGGGCTCATGTTGGACATTAGATGATCACAACTAAATAGCTCAGTAATGGGATCATTGGGATCATCTGTTGCAGTCATCTTCTTGTCATCCTCCTCTTTCAGGCTGTCTCTCTCGGCTTTCTGCGTCTCCAATTTTTCCCACAGCATTAGCTATGAGTGTGTGACGTCCTTTAGAGAGGAGACGTATGAGAGGCTGAAGGTAGTTCACTTTGTACGCCGGCACGTCTTTGGAGAGTCCCCAAATAGCAGCCATTTTTTTCTTTCTTTCAAGATGAGATGCGCATGTAAGCCTGTGTTACTGAGAGAGCGAGAGAGACAAAGAGAAATAGTTGATGTCGCAGCAAGTGAGTGGAAGACTTGATTTTCAGGAAGGTTTGATGACAATTTGACAGGGGCTGAGAGGACATGGAAACAAATCCTCTGATGCCGACTGTCAACAAAGAGCTTCTGCCACATACAAATAGCTGCCTCTCATCTCCTCTACTCTCCTCTCCTCTCCTCTCCATTCCTCTCCTCCTTTAATGCTCATCGAAAAAAAATTTTCCCCCTGATGGGTTCTTCACCTTCTGCAGTCTTCCTTCCGTTATGGAAGCAACAATAAAATAGCACGGCATGCAAACAGTGTCTAACAGCTCTTGAGGAATGCCACAGTGAATGATGAAATGGTGCTAGCAAATGGGTTAAGGTAAAGAGGTGAGTCCAAAATTAACAGTGATTGCAACACGTGGCAATATCTACTTGCAGCACAAAGCAGGCCGTGTTCTCGGTTGTTTCATGTTGGCCAAATAAAAAGGGAGTGGAAATTCCTGCAGATAAGATCGTATTGTCTCAGCAACTCATGAGCTTTTTGTTAGAAAAAACGTGAGAATTTAGATTTTCCTCATACTCGAGGCCCCATCTTAAAGCCGGTTTCTAAAAACAAGGCAAGGCGGCACAATGTATCTTGAAGATTAATTAAAAGTGGTTGATGGGGGTTTAGACAGCGTGTATATGTGCACAGAGAGTTGGGAGGCATGATACCCTGTTGGTGTGGTTTGGCAGAATGCCAGTGCATGCAAAGTTATTTTGTTGTTGTTGTTATTGATAGCACAAAGACAACAAATACATGTAATTGCTTATTCTTTGGTTGACTAATTAAAAACAGGAATTGACTCTCATATCTTTCCATTCTTTGTATTCACTGCTTAAACTCATGGCAAACACTGTTCCTGTATGTATTACTGGAATTTAACTTCTTGGGTATACACGCTAGACGGGCTTTGACATGTATGTTTATTTATGTGCTTTTGTGTTTGGATCCAGAATGGAAATTTACATGTGTGGTCATGACAATGTCACAGCAGAAGCTGCAGTTATCTGGCTGTGTTGCTTAAGCCCTGTTTCGCCATCAGAGCTTCGCTTGTGTTCTTAGGATTAGTGTTATAATGCCCAGCGGTCCTCCTGGATAAATCGTTGCCTGTTTTAAATTTAGCCACGTTTTGTTGCTTGGTATCTAGAGTGTGTTACTCTTGTGTAATTGAATTTATTTCTCCACAGGTAGGCCTATTTCCAGAAACAACAATAATGAGAATATATTTAGGTGAACACACCGTGGTCCCATAGAAACTCATTTGCTAACACTGGAATAATGGAAATCACAAACACGATATATTTAAAGAGTTAAATTAGATAAGATCTAGGTTACAGTAGTTTCGTCAAGCGTGTCTGTTCAAACGCAGCCAATAGTTTTCTTTGGTGTTGGTAGAATTGATGTTAGGTGTATGTGAATTAAATGATTGTCCAAAAACAAAGCCAGAACAGTCAACTGGTTACATCACTCATCCAAGCAGCTTCATCAGTTGGGGAGTATATACATACACCAATCAGCCACAACATTAAGGCCACTGACAGAAGAAGTAAATAACATTGACCATATTGTGACAATTCATTGTTTTGCTGGGAAACTTTTGGTCCTGGCATTCATGTGGATGTTACTTAGACATGTAGCACGCACCTAGACCAGACCAGACACCCCCACCCAATAGCAATGACACTCCTTGATGGCCGCAGCCATCCCCAGCACACACACAAAAACGCATTAGGAACAACTAAAAAACATGAAGAACAGAACAAGGTGTTGACCTGGTCTCCAAATTCACTAGGCCCCCACTAACAACACTGTGTTGCCAGACACCACAGGACACCCTCAGAAGGCCCATGTCCATTCTCTGATGAGACACAAGGGAGAATATATATATATATATATATATATATATAAGTGGCTCTATTCACCAGTTTAAAAAAACACCTCAAAGGTGATATTTCCATCAGTGTTTCTACATCGGTTCTTTTAGATTTGACTATTCAGTGTCAAATCTTAAAGAACTGCGATTTGACATTTCCAAAACAGACTCTTTTATGATGTGAAATCAAGTTGCATCACGCACTTAGAAATATTCTTATTCTTGTGTGTAATCTCAAACTTGCACACACTGCGTCATTTGAAAATATTGCTCCAACACACACTACAGGATGTTATTTAGGTTATTGTCCAAAGGATTATTAAATGAACCACCTCAAGGAATCTTTTTGGATTGCAACAACTTGCTAAACTTACTGATGCACTTCCTAGTTCGGTAGATGGCGGTGATGCACATGCTAGGTGGTTTGCCAACCGCCAATCAAACCAAGATAAAAGAATATAACCTTGCTGTAACTTGGCAGTGAGACAAATGCGGCTAAACATGTGTTAATGAGAGAATGTGTGGGAAGACATAGTCAACACAAGGTGTCTTATTCTTCTGTGAGACCTGGAGGTGAGATTTTAACTGTCAGTTTCAATAACTGTTGTATGCTAGCTAACATGTGCCTCGAGGTCTTGAATGTTTACCATTGCTTGACAACACCATCCGTGGCTCTGCATCCTTGTCAACTCGTTTCTTTATTTGACTATGGTGAAAGTACTGATGTGTAATAATCCAGATGGGGGCATGGGATCGGCTCTGTAAATCCTCACATTATCAATGCGAACTTTACGGAACGGATTTTTTCAGCTTTATAATGAGGGGTGAATTGGGGGATAACTTAGGCCAAGACTCCTTTTGGCTGAGACCTGCAATATTACAACCTTTTATCTCAAAACCTTTAACTTCTGACACTGTATTGATTTATAGCCAAAGAGATATAGCTGTTTAATAACCTTGAAAACAAGCTTTTAAATAAATATGGTAATTTTGTTTGTATGACAACTCTCAGCTAAAATTGGCGTTGATATTGTTGGTATGTTAGAAATCACTGCTGATCCTGTTGCATTGGCAGGACTTAGATAACATTAAATTGCATGGATTACTCAAAGAAATAATTAGAATGATTTAATTTGTGAAAAAGGACACATCTAATTTAAGAACAACACACAAGCCTGAAGAAACCAAAATAAATCAAAACTCCAAATATTCCTCATGCTTATCATGAAGGCCATATGGTTTGTGACAGAGGACAGAGTGGGTAATACTTCCAGATTATATCACTTACTTTCAGTGAGCTGAACAATTAGGAGAAGTGATGGGATTTGTGTGAGTATCAAGCCATACTTGAAGATATTCTGTCTTTTTAAGAATTCTCTCAACTCCCCAAATGCCCTGTCGGATTGCAGTGTGATCACATTGGGCCGTGCAGAAATGGCTGAATTGGAATCTTATCTTCTTCCATCTTTCCCATTACGGGCAGATTGAAAGCCCTGCAGCGGTGCGCTGGCCTGGTCCCCAGTCAAGACCGCTTTTTAGACTGCAATTTGACAGCTTCTAAAAATGTCACATTTTGTTGTTAAGATGCACTGCCAAACACTTGAGCCATACATGCTGTGGCATCAGCACCAGTTCAGTTGTGAAGCTTTGCTGACCTTCCCTTCACTCCTGGGCATCACCCCTGGCACTGCCTGTCTCCTGGTGTCAGTATGACATTATGAACTTGAAGAGCTTGATGTGTAGCAGTAGGCACAAAGCCACTTTCCTGGCTTTTCATCCCACCCGACAGACTCTGTGCTCAATAGACAGCCCTGCGAGCTCATTACTTATAGAAAGGAAACAAAATGGCAGACTCATGAATTGTGTGCTCTATAGTCCCTTAAAAGATGCTAATTTGTGTCATAGTTCTTTGTTATATTTGCCGAAATTTAATTAATTAATGAATGTATTTCCTAAAAAATGAACACGAATTTGAAACAATTCAGCTTTCATTTCCCTGGTGGTTTAATCTCATGCTTTTCTTTGTTTTACTAAATAAATGAAACTGAATTTTATAACCCATGACTGGGTGCAAACATCTTTGTAGAATGAGACTGTATGACTATCTAAGTAGATACCAAAGTACACCTAAGAACAGACTTGTAGATGATGTAGTAGCCCAGTCAAAATCAAACCCTAAGTTAAAACTTTTAATTGACTTCTAAATCAACCCATGGTCACATGTGAGCTCACTAATCTAGGAGATTTGCTTCCAAAACACACTCTTGTCATAGGCCAAGGTTAAACTGTGGTGACAACAGCATAGGCAACTCTGGAAGGAGGAGGGCTGGCTTGTAAAGAAGGGCAAAACAGAGAACCCTCATGGGATCACACTTGTTTTTAATAGCTTCATAGCCTCAAACCAGTCAAAGATGTTAAATGGATGCATGTCCTCTAGATTCATGTGAAACTAACTGTTCTTTTAGGACTATAAATCGATTGTGGGAGCTCTTAAGATGGCATCTGTCTTGGGTCTTTATGTGACTGTCCACCTCTGTAGTCTCGGGCTGTACAGATGCCCATCGCTCCGCTCTAGTCAGTTTTTCATCTGTGCATATGGACTAAAGCTGCATCTCAGGCACACTCAGGAGGGCATCACTTCACTGACACAGGAAGTGTGTGCGGGGGGGACCCCTGCTGTCCACCATCTGGGCAAATGGCAAGTCTTTATGCCAGCATGGTAGCCACTGAAGAAAGAGGGCACAGGGACGTACCAGGAAGCTCCGAAGACAGACAGAGGGGGCATTTGCCGACACAGGTCATTCCTTCTCAGTAAAAGAGCCACTTGGTAACACCTGTGTTCCCACTCCCCTCTGCCCCACTTCAGACGTTCTGTCAGAAAGCCCATGCTCAGCAGAACTACAGGCTCCAAACAAAAGACTTTGCAGGCTCGGCAGAGTGCGTGCAGGTGAATAACAATAACCACTTGTTCAGTTATTCATATATTCATATGTGTGTTCATATTTAGCCTTCACTGTGAGGGTGATGAATAACGTTGGCTGAGGCTGTGCCACGCTGACGGAGGGAAGCGCTGGCTCAGTTTCAGTCTTCTAGTGTGGAAGTAGTTACTGGGCAAGAAAGTGACAGGGCGACTGGTCAGGGTGTCCTTTGTGGGTCTAGTGTTGAACTTGCTGGCTAGGCACGTTAAAAGAACAGCATTCCTAATGAGGAGAAATCAGACATGTCTCAGCTGGGGCAATAAAGGGAGAGGGAGAGAGACTAGAAGTCCGTAAGTGCTGTGTGGCAGGCCCCTTATGTTCAACTGATGGATTAGTTATTGAGGGCTTGTACAGCCTCTCAGATGGCGGGCAGCAGTTACCAAAAAGCTAATAGATACTCACATATTATTTGCTGCCTTGCTCCTCCCTAGAGAGGTTCCATACCCATCTTCAGTAAAGCATTACGTGAACATGTGCAGCCCCGCGCTAAAATCTCTCCCCCACGGCTATGGTCTCAGCGCACCCAATCCTTTCATCCTCATATCTCTCAATCCAGGTAAGGCTTGGCTGGAGACCAGTGCTCTGTAGAAAAGGAGAGGCCTTTGGCTGTGCAATCGATTTCTGTAAAGCAGAACATACAGTATGAGTGACCGTGTCGAGTGAAAATGTAAATGGGCCGAGCTCTGAAACGATCAGGTAGCCTTAGTGTGCATGGATCAGGGAGTATGTAAGCACGAGATAGC
The DNA here is from genome assembly GCA_005024645.1 of Planiliza haematocheilus. Lineage (NCBI taxonomy): Eukaryota > Metazoa > Chordata > Actinopteri > Mugiliformes > Mugilidae > Planiliza > Planiliza haematocheilus. Next base: position 3,211,551 of record SRSE01000276.1, on the reverse strand, counting down.
ATTTACCCCTGGTTTTAACTAAAGCACTCAGACATTCTCCTCTCTGCAGCCCTGTAATTCCCTCTGAGTGCTCAGTGTGAAAGTGAAGCACTGTTATCAGCCTCTACCAAATGCATTAGACCTCCTCTGACCGCTGAAACAGACCACCTTGTTGTAGATCATTCCCTCTACACAGAATAGAGATGATGAAGAAGCTGTAAATTAGGATAGTATAGTTTCATGCTCCTTAATGATTACTGCACCCCTGGGCTGCACAATCACTCTCTCTCTCTGCAGTTTTGAATTAACTACAATATATGCCTGTCAGTGAATAAAGAATAAATTGACGGTATTACCTGATGTCACCCGTGGTAATAATGTATGGTGATGACACAGCAGACTTCACAGCACTTTGCACTTTTTCTGCATGGCATGTGAGCCACGAGCAAGGTTGCACCTTTTCAGAGTGCAGAGCTGGATGAGCTGGAGGTAGTTAGTTTGATGGGACCGGCTCAGAGGACTGTTTAACTGTTTGAGGAAGCCCTTGTTGAGATTATTTTTGGGTGTGAAGATTTGCTTTTGGGTGCTTAGGGGGAGTTGGTGGCAGATGCAACAAGTAATCCTTGAAACACTGTGGTGTCTGGTGTTTGGTGTGTTACAGATAAGGGGAGCCGTATCCATTTTTATACAGGTTTAAACATCTGGTATTAATGATAAAGGTTGTGAGGTTGCCTTACAATGCAGGCAATGCTCCAGGGGGATTAAAGCAGTAGATGTATTTTGTTGAAGGGAGTATCATGTTAAATATCCACATTTTAATTCATAATTATGGCTTTCCTATAAATTGTATTTTTATTGTCTCTGGGATTTTGAGCAAAAGACTGCGACACACGATGAATAATAGATGAATAAGTCTATTTGACCTGTCCTATGGACACACTGGGCCTATCAGATGAGGCCCCAGCTAGCCATCAGCCAAACTCAGATTATTTGAGATGACTCTGTTGGCGAGGATAGCTAGCGTAATGGCTGAGGAAGGGGAAAGGAGCGAGTGAGATGTGGTCCCACTCCAATATTTGTTTAGTTATTGCACGTCATCACAGTGCTGAACAATGTAGTCACATAAATATTAATAAACCAAGAAGTGTCTTGACAGTAAACCTGACAGATGTGGTTTAAATCCATTTTATAGTATTAAAATGTCCTTTTTTTAGTCCGTGAATGTAATCTTACATTAACTACAATCTTACATTATTTTTTTTATCACAGTGACTGGAAGTTATAGATGAAACAGTTAGTACTCGAATGATTGAATAGTTGACTGGATAATTAGAAGACTTGATTAATAGTAAACAAGAATATCAATGGGCTGTGTCGAAATAATATTATAATGATAATCACTAGCCTGGAAGCCAGCCCAGAGTTCCCCAGCCTACCAAATTTTAGTGGGGCGTTTTGGCCAGTAATCATTTGGGCTGGGTTAAGTGATGAGCAACAGAAGAGTAACTGCAATACATAAATGTGACCAGAGCGTCATGGAGCACTGAACAAAATGGCTGGTATCAGAGAAGCGGGATGTTTAGATTCCCTTGTTGCAAATGATACGGACAACGAAACAACTTTAAAGGATTGACAATTGACAGCGATTGACAGATACATTGAGAAGCAGGTTTCGTAACTTGTTGCTTGATTGGTAACTACATTGAGCGGTATTTTTTTTCTTGACACGCCCCATAATGAAATCCCAGTGGCACGTTACCATACTCAAAATCTGATTAGAATTGAGTTGTTGCTGTGCCAGACGGGGCAATTGTGATTTTACTGACAAAAATATCCATTGATTCATCAATAAAATAGTCAGCAGATTAATAAATATGGAAAGTGATCCTGAGTTGCAGCTCTGTCTGAAATCTTGTGATTCCAGCAGCACAATGCAGTTCCTCTGTAAGATGATAAAGGGGAATATTTGTATCAACGTTAATTTTGCTCATCATTATTGCCGGTATTTCCTTGTCATTGCCCTTCTTAGCATAGTTCTGTAGCCATTAGAGGCTCCTGATAAACGTGGACATTCATGCCGTAGCATTCTTTAGCACAGAGTATACGATTGCATACTCTGTCATTGTTTCTGTTCATTTGTGGCATATCTTATACATCCAAACATTGTTGACTCCAAAGTTCTTGTGTAATGTGTTTGGGATCTGTTCTATTAGGACGTTACATTCTTCCATTAAATTGTACAATTTATGAGAGGCTGTGGGCCCGTGGAGATAAGGTGACAAGGGGCGGATTCTCTCCTACCTATTCAAAACATGTCTTCAAAGGCAAATAAACTCCCTCCGCAGCTGTTTGGATTGGTTGAACTGTATTGACAATCTGTTAAAGTGCAGAAAAGAGCTTATTTTCCCCTTTTGTGGAATTTGACAGTGATAAAACTGGATTGCAGCAATAATGGCTGTCATGGATCAACACCTAGAAACATTTTACTCTGCTGATGTGGACATGAATGGGATCCAAAGTCATGTCTCCCTCTGGCTGACTGCCAGGACCTTCACAGGAGCTTTAATAAATGGTTTGTACCAGCAGACGGTCCTTGGCCTGAGCGCATGTGTGTATGTGCGCGTGTCATTGTGTGTGTGTTTATATGCCACAGGGATTTTAATAAGGACTAAGTGCGTAAGAACCCTCCAGAGGGGGAGAAAGACCAATAACCTACAGTAGTGCATGGTGCTACTAAAAGGGTTGAAGGAACACTGAAGGGGAGGAAGCAACGGTGTACCAGCTATTTATTCGCAGCACCGGGGTGCACATGAATTATTCAATGTGACATTCATTCATTATTAAGTTTTTTAAATGGATAAATAAATAGACAAAAGTGTAGCAAGGGGAATAGGGTTTTACATGACACATATATGTTGCTCCAAGACATATTTTAATGACAATGACAAAATATGCATTTAATGAGGGGCGAAAGCACAGCCGGTACAAAAGTAATGCATATAAAAGACCAGTGTGAGTGGAATGAGAGGGGATGGGTGGTGATGCTGCTCAGTGGGGAGAAGATGGAGAAGTGAGTTCAGTAGGTGGGCTGCCTCAGGCATGGAGGTTGGTGGCTGGGTACCTCGCACAAGTGTAGACGCCAGCTCGTGGTTTGCAGCTCTGACACCTTGAACAGAAGGATAGAGTGGACTTTTGTTAGGATCAGCTGGGCTTAGAGAGATGACATGGGCCACAGTGGGTGCCTGAGTGTGGAGTGTATAGTCAGTATTCTGCCTGAGTTTGCTTTTAAACACTGTGGTGAGCACTGAGCCCTATTATTGCAAAGTTTTTCAGTGAATACATTTCATAATACAGACGTGTCTCATAGAACCTGTGTGCACGGTTTCATCGGTAGAATGATATCTTTTTATCTCCTCATGCCTGACAGCAGATGCTATTCTTTATTTTCATCACTGTCATCTTGAGTCATAGAGCAGATCTCTGAACGTGTCATTGTTTTTCATTATATCCAGGAGGAAACAATTCTCAGGCATCACTTATTCATCTCAGAGTTTATTCACTATAGCATAAGGCAGGCTAACTTGGGTGTCACCAGAAATTAGTGTGATGCACAAAGCTTTTCAGTCCATTTCCAAAGTGAACAACCTGTCACAGCACGCGATGAATTGATTCTCGGTTAAAAGGGTTTGAATATAATTAAAGGTACTGTTTGCTACTCAGCAATCCAAGTGGATCTTGCCATCACACTGTGAGTTGCATCTCAAATCTGTCTCCCTGAACACTATTAACACTATTTAACTTGGGGGCATTCATTTAATTTGCTATAATTGCTTTAGAGCCCCTCTCTTTATGCTCAACCAGTTGTCTGTAGGTCGGGGGGGGTGTCGGCATGTCTGCGTGCGTATCGCAGTTTTTCTCGCCTGTTGTGCTTAAATCTGAATTTCATGGCAACTGCTCTGTTAATATTAAGGCTGGCGTTAAGATAAACAAATACATTAACTTGGCACTGAGCGTAAATTATGTCGGACCGTTGAAGGAATTCATCGTTTTATTTCAGTGCTAGTTACATACCTTAACCGCAATGTAAATATCCAATCAATAAGGAGCAGAGCAGCATTTATGTTGCGGGAAAACAGTTAGCATGTAGGGATGTGAGGCTGGCGGGGGGTTCTGGGCAGGTGTTGGGACTCCTTAGGGAGCTGGAGGTCACATTAACATACAAAAGCCACTCTGCTGGGTAACCTTTCCAGGCGCTGCTCCCTAGCCAGGGGGCCTGCGGTCACACACTGGCACTGCCACAAGTGCCTCCCCACAAAACCCACGCGTGCACACGCGTGCACACGCCAGCACACGTGCGCGCAAATCTCTCGCATCAGCCCCAGAATACCCCCTACGTTCTCCATGACAGAAACATTGCTTGTATAGTGACATGAAATATTTGCACTCGGGGAACATAAATCACAGAGGACAGCTCTAAAGCAAAACAAATACTATGATATGGTCCATTGCCGTCATAATGCACACTAAAGGGAAAGGCATTCATGTGGAATTTAGATCCAAAGCCTAACATTTTATCTTCGCCAGCAGTCTTTTGCACAAATCAGCTCCTTTTTTTTTTTTCCTCCCTAAATCCCTACAAAAGCAAGGTTGTTGTCATTTAAGCTCCACTCTATTTACAACTCGGATATGCCTTAGATGTGAGCAAGGCACAACAGTGAGGAATGGGAGCAGTGTGCTGGATAAGGGGTAGTGCGAGTGAGACAAGAGATAGACATTGACTTTGCCTGGGAGCATGCGGAGCTTCTCCTGGTAGAGAGGAAGAGTAACTGGGGCGAGAAAGAAAGATTGCGAACGGAGGGAGGCGCTTGGTGGGCAGCCGCGGAGTTAATGTCGATCAAATGGCGGGGGTTGGGCCGAGAGAATGGGTGGTCATATTGATGGACAGCAGCATCAACGGGGATTTAGCCGGCTATTAGAGATGACGCAGGTTTAAAGTTAGAGCCTGCTTTTTTTTTTTTTTTTTTCGTTCTTTTATTTAGGAGGAGAAAGAGAAGGGAATTTTGCTCGGACGGTGGAGACGGGGAGGCATGGAATAGCCGGGAATCTTTTCCATCTGGGTCTGATTTTGAGTGACAGGTCGTGGGGATGGAAAAATGTGTGCGGCGTGTGAGAGGGTGTGTGTATGTGTTACCCCACAGGTAACACATGCGCACCATGTAATTATACTCATTACACGGCAGGCTGTGGATCTGCATGAAATGCTAGTAGACACTAGAAAAATATCTGGATTGTTGACAGCATAGTGGCTCGGTAGCTGTGACAGTCAACTACATTGTTTATGCTGCAATTACCAAGACTGAATTCAATCAGTCAGGCCAATACACTTTTTTATTGCAATTATGCAAAAGACCTTACAGCTCGCTGTGTGGTGAGACGTGATGTGCAGTAGCTTATATTGATTACTTTATTTGTAAAATTAAGTCTTTAAGAAGTCCCTGTCACTCAGCCTTCACTGCATCCTGTATCACATGCAAGCATTACACCCTCATGAAAATAATAACTCTTAATATAATTGATGTAATATGCCACACGCAACAATAAGGTATAACATCTAATCACATTAAGTAGTCATTGCCAATCTGTAATTAAACTGTTTGAGACAAGTGATTACCAACCCAGATAGAGAATGTGAATATATAATAGTGTTATGAAAACACTAATACCCCATAGCTCTAATTGCGAGACACGTTTTGCTCGTATGGATTGCCTTGTATGCGTTATCACCGCATTGACCACAATGTAGCGAGAAACCGCACAAATAAGGCAGGCTGAAACCCTCCTTCGCTTTGCTATGCTCCGCTACACATTGTAATGTTAACAGCGGGGCCCTGCAGTCTGACTGGGCTAATGGTGTGCCATCCTGTCAGGTCACGCGCCCAACCAGAACATGCGGCGAGATTGTTCACATCAAGCCTGTTGGCAAATTCGCCAACGCGCATTAAGCTGTGACATTATGCTAAAGTTGTTTAAATGCTGCTATATGCTTAGTGACTAATGAATGCTCCGCCCCTCCTTCCCTCCCTCCTGCAGCCTATTGGGATGAGTGTCTGTCCTCTTAAACTGGAGTGATAGAATTAGCTGTCACAGCCTCTGGTGCAACACAAGTTTAAGTGAAGGAGGCTTAAGGGGAGACATGGCAAGAGTGCGGCCATGAGCAGAGACCTTTCCTCCCTTTTTCCTAAGAATGCATCAGCTTCTTGTGCTTTATGTTGTTCTTTCAGAAAGCTTTTATTTAGGTGAGAAAATTAGAAATATATGGCTGTCAGATTTAAAATATTAATATTTTATGGGGAGGCAGCTGGAACATTTAATGGCAATCAATAGATCACAGCAGGGGAAGGTATTTTTCACAACGTGATCTGTGATCTGACAGACATTTTCCTTTCACTCTCTTAATTAATTTCGTCAGACACCCACCGAGACTTGCCGGGCTGTCGGTCTGCACGCCAGCCAGAGCTCGCTCCTTTTCTTTTGTCTGGCGCCCCAGCTTTTCCCAGAGACACACCTCAGTACACCTGTAGGTTTTCATTTCCTCCCGCCCTAATGAAGGTGTTTGTGCAGCTGATGGACACTCAGCCTCCGCTTCTCACCACTGCCGCATGCCCCTCTCCTTAGGGCTACAGCGGTCCTGATGAGGACTGGTGTTTGTTCATTTCCCAAACTTCTTCCCTGCGCCTTCTTGCTCGCCGTGGTGTGGAAGATCTGACACAGTGCTTAGGTTAGCAGCAGCAGAAACTCTAGCTGCCTTTCATGCTTCTGCGATAGAGAAATGGAGTAAACCTCTTTAGCGAGTAAACATTCCAACTCAAAGCTTAGCATAATGTTGGATGTAATTTTCCTTAGTAGTAAATGCACATCATTATGGAGCAAAGAAAGGAAAGTGTTATTGTATTTATGTAATCTTACGTTAACTTATTGCAGTATATTAGAGAAAATACGTTGTCGGGCCAGAACAAAGACCTCGCAGACGAGGACGCCGCGCCTGTGGTTTGAATCTGGCTCTATCCACTACATCCTGGGTGACTATTTTATCACATAAATGCGAAAACATCAAAAAAAATAAGAAAGAACATCATCTTTCACAAGTGATATTAGGGAAGAAAATGAAACATCTGAACAGGAGCTCAGATTCTTTCAGCGTTCTAAGAAGAAGGCAACTGCCTGGGGATCCCCTTACAGGTGCACAGGCATCACCGGGCCCCGTGTCGAGAACAAGTGCCAGGCATTCCCAGTTGGGTGCTGATTCTTCAACTCAAAAAACTATTGATGTGACTCAGGATTTTACACATTGTCAAGTGTAGTTGTACCTAGCAAGGAGAAGTTCTTTTCCAGGATCCAAAGGATTAAGTCACCTCAGGTTTTTGTGACAAAAATAATTAAATTACTAATTTTTGGTGCGCAGAGTCGGACAAGAAAAGATGCAGCTTTAAAATATAAAATATCCAGTGGACAAATGATAAAATACGTTTCCATTTCTCTCACTTGTGTTAGTTCCTTCAGCTGTATCCTCTCACTTAAATAGGCTTTGAATCTACAGATAGTATGCTATGCCATGTGGTCGCGAGGAGCGGGGTTCCAGTTGTGGTCTGTGCTCTCACCAATGGGCCAGATCTAAGTGTGGGCAGCTAGACTGATTGCTGAGACGGCCAGCAGAGCGGAGGAGGATCAGACATCGAGAGAGGTTCTACTAGATTACACAAGGCTTGTCTGAGCGCTGGATTTCCTCGCCTTTTGTTGTAGAACCTGGCTCGCGGAATAGCAGATCAAAGCTTCACTCGCAGCGTCTCACGTAGCATCATTTACACATCTGTGGAATCCACATTCATGGAGAAGACTATAAAACCTCTCCTGCATTTATTAATGTAGAACTTTGACCAGAGACAAAGGTTAGGTGGAGGACAGAAATGGTCTCGCTTTCAGAGCAGCATTCACAGCCCAGTGTTTGAGCATTCACAACCGCTCATTAATTCTATTTCTACTTTGAGTATTGGTTATTTGCTTTCTTCTTTTCACTCGGGCAAGCTCTCAATTCATTAGCCGATCCACTATGAATGTATTATTCAATGCTAGATTGGCATTGGCGAGAGCAGAGTGTTTACCATAGCTCATGAAATATGTATCTGTTGAATGGGTGTGCGTGTAAGCAGCTGCCTGATGTAGTCATGATGAGGGAGAGGGTTCTGTGGCAGTCGCAGCCAGTCACTCAAGGACAATCCCTTATAGCTGTTTTGCCCGTGTTGATTGTTGTGTTGATTGTCTTACATTAAAGCTGCGGTGTGCAGTGTAGATAACAAATTTACCTCAGGGTGTCTTTCTGTATCAGGGATAACTTTTTTTCCCCCATTTCCACTAAGATAAGCATTTTACTTTTTTTTTTCTTTTTTTTTTTTGATAGAGAAACCATTAATTGATCGCCTGAAATGGAAAACTCTAATAATTTACTACACACACACACAAAATAGACACTAGCAGCAAACTTATCAGATTTGTGAAAGTAATAGGGAGGCCAGGACATCCATAAAGAGCTGTTTGTTAGATGTCAACTGCAGTAATTATAACAGAGCCGGCACGGCTGAAATTATATCGTGTTGTCTAATGGTGCCTATGGAAAAAGAGCAGTGTAGGGGGCTTTTTGTTTTTCCTTTTTTCTTTTTTGCTCAGATGAAGTGGCTCACTACAAAGATGAATGATTGCTTTCTCTGCGAACTCCTGGGCTCATGGCTTGATTTAATTGAGTTGAATTAAACCTAAGCCAGGTAGAAATGGAGACAGAGAGAAAATCTATGCCGTCGATCCATAAAAGCCTTTAGGGCTTCGATCTGGATTACGTAGATTATTTTCCTGTCTGGTCACAGTCACACTTCATTCCTGTCCATGCAGTCCTGTACTCCTTACTTACATGTTGTCTTGGTGGAGGGTTGCCGACAGGTGCCCGCAGCTGGCGCGCGTTCAAAACTTCCTCCTTGCAAGAATGTAATGGCAAGAAAGCATCCGCGCGTTCTCATAATTACAGGGAGCGCGTTTGAATAGTCATGGAATCAATAAAATGGCTGCTCCACTAAAAAAATAAATAAATAAATAAAACATAAAGACAGAGAGAGAGAAAAAAAAGAACTGGCAGTGAAAATACATGTTGTATTGTTTTGGCACACTGTTGGAGACACTCCTGTGGAGCTGCTTCTGCCATACAGTGCATCTACTATAAATATAGTCTGCTGACTGTAAAGTAATTTCATTGACGTAGTTACCTAATGTGGTAAATGCATCATTTCCTGTATGTGCTGATACAAAGCCAGGAGAGCAAGCTAACAAAGTCATGAAAATATGGCTTTAATGAGAAAAGGAGTGTAATGTGTTTGCGGTGGCTTTATGTTCCTGTCTGTAAAGCTCGCTGCCTGCCTGTAAAACCAGCCAGCTGCATGTCAGTGATGAATGCAAAGTTGTTTGCTCCCGTGTGTTACGAGTGCCTCGGTAGGTGTTAAATGGAAGTAAAAAAGGCATGAGGTAGTTCAGCGATCAGCAGACAATCGGGGGCATACGCCGCCGCCTGCCAACAGACACGAGGCCACGCTGCCAAATCACCCTTAAAAGGAAGCCTGAGCAAAGGGGCTTATCTCAATGTGTTGGTCTTTCTCTGCTCCAGCACGTTTCGCCATATGTACACAGAAGCAGGGGCACGATCTCATACGTCTTTCTTGGTCTGTATTTGTCTTGCTGTCTTTATCCTGCTCTCTGCTCTCTCTCTCCCCCCCCCTCCCTGTTTCATCACTGCTTCAGCCCTTTGCTCCCCTGTTACCCTACTTTCCCATTGTGTGGGTTGTCATCTCCTTAAGAAAATACCTCTTGTTCATGACAATTCTGAGATGACACGTTGACTCTTAAAATGCTATGATTAGCCCACATTGTTTGAGCTTCACTTTGAGTAAAGCTGCTTAGGGGCAGCAGATAAGGCCGTGGCGTATATTTATCTGCTACATTTCAATCCGTCTTTGTACTTTGACAGCAGAGATGATACGAGGAGAAGGGGGCAAGGTGATCCTATCCTGCTATATTAATTTTGAAGTTGAGCCTGTAGTATTGTTTGTCAGATGGGAACGGAAAGCTGCACGGTGAACCGGGCAGAAGCACTACCTGGCCAGCCCCTTGATCAAACACAACATAATACACCTGACGTTGAATTATTCTGTGTGCCGGGGTTATTTTTGCTTTCGTGTCCTTGTGTTTCCTGTTAAATAATAAAAAGCACGCTGCTGTGTTCAGTAGAGGTGTTGCATGGATCTGGTTTGTGGTCGTGCTTGCATCAGCTTGTAGCTTCGTAGCAATAACTCAACCGGGGGATTGTTTGAAATGAAACCAAACTCTTGAGAGACCTCAGGCCTAAAAGAATCCTTTAAAAGTCAGTGTGAGCTTGTTCTTCTTAGACGTGACTCGTTCTTCATAGCTACTGGGTGTTATTGCTCACGTGTTTATTTAAAACACGTGTCGTTTTTGTCCTTTCCAGAGGCATTAGTGGAATATTGGACTTGTTTTTTTTTTCTTTTTCTTTTGCTCTCATATAAAGAGCCTTTATTCCACTGTTGTAAAATTAAAACAGCAACTCTCTGTTTGTCAGAAATAATGTCCAAATTGAGCTTTTGTGTGGCCAGCTGACAACTCGTTGTCAGTTCCGTAACCGGCAGCGACCCTCCTTGTATTAAATCTTTGAGTCATCGAATGTCACTGTACACATGTGTAATAATACATATACCACATCATCTCTGGACATGCTGTCCTACTAATGCAGCACCTGTCACCAAGATGGAAAGGGCACACGTTACCTGGAGTAACACTGGAGGAATACTGACTGGCTCTGCACATGTGCTTCAGAAACAGCAACCCTTAGTCATCAGAGCACTCTGCGTTGGTAAATACTAGATGCTTAAGCCTCTGACAGACTCAGCACATTTTCTTTTTTAGCTTTTTAGGTTTTTTTTGGCAACGCTCGTGTGTCCTTTTATACTGTCTCTTCCTCTGATGATTCCTCAAAAATTCAAGTGACTTGTGTGTGAAATGAAGTTGTGCACAAGTGGGGGAATGAGATGAACGAGGAGCCGGTTTATGCTGTGATCAGAGAGGGGTACTCAAAGCGTCCAAGCAGAGACATTTTCCAGCGCTTAGTTTATTGTAAATAGACACAATTCATTGGCTTGTGTTTGTTTCTGTGTGGCTCATTTGACCTTTTAGCTTGCATTTCTGTTAGATGACATTAAGGGACATTTAGACTGGAGGCTTTTCTGTGAGTTGTAGCATTAAGGTAGAGAACATCCTTTGACTACTACAGCACGAACCCACGTCTTTGTTTGTGTCTCCGCAGCCGAAAGTTTTGAAAGTAGCTTGAATCACAGGGAGATCGCTCCGCTAGCGGGAACTGGACAGATTCATGAGTGCTGCTAATGAGCCACTTGGCTTTTAGCTTTTAGTCAAAGTACACTCTGACACAAGTAGATCAGAGCATAATGAAAAGACCGTGCAGTAATGAAAGGTGGATAGACCGAGGGGGGACATTTCTGTTTTGAAACTTTTGCTCCCTGACACAGATTTTTTTATTCATTTTATTATTTTTTTAAATAATATTTTTCACATAGATATGCAAAAGTGGTACTGCTGGATACCACTGAGCTGGATATTTGTTAGAAAATAGCACTTATTTGTTCTTAAAAGCAAAGTTTGGACCATTATCATTACCCATTATTTATGAGTCAACGTACAGTAAGTGCATACACCATGGTGGAGTGCTCAACGGTGGGCAAATGACAAATTTACTTAACACAGACATTTGCAGATTTGTGGATGAGGACGTTATAAATTAGGCTTGAACTTCATTAGATTTTTAAGTAAATGGCAAGCTAAACACATTAAATGAAGGCCAAGTCGATATACATGGTGTAAAAATGCAAACGTCTGTAAATCAACTAAGGTAGTGTATCCTTATAGATCCTGGACATTTTTCTTTAGGATTATGCTGGAGAGAGCTTCATCAAAAATCGCTGCATTCGGACCTGAGCCGTCTCTATGACAACAATATTGTGACAACAGCTCACCAGCAACATTCAGTTACCGGCTGATCTGCTCTCACAAATGGCCTTTGCCGTCTTTGTTGTGGTAATTTTTGGTTTGACATATACAGTTTGGGATAGACATGACCAGAACAGTCTTTTTCTCGGTTTTCTCGGTTACCAGGACGACGAGTCCCCATGTCCGCTATTGGATGCCTGAGATTGACGGCCAGAGTTGCAGAATTGAGTGGCCGTACAAAGAAGGCGGAGCAAAAGCACAATGGATGCTTGGATTCATCTCTATGGAATACTTTGGCATCAATAGCAGTAACAGCTGAAGAGATGGACTTTCATCCTAATTTTGCTCGTTTCACCTGATGTGTAAAAAAAATACTATACAGTGTGTTAGGTTTTGTCTTCACCATGAAGAGACCCACTACAGCCACTGTTCATGGCAGCCTAATTTTGCAGCAAATAAATGAATTGGAGTCAGACTCGATAAGAACTGGAACTCATGAAATGAAGCCAAATTTCACACAGAGCTTACATGGATGAGTATTCCTGAAGTCTTGATAAATGCCTGCATAAATATACTCATCACCGTTTTGACTGTATTTGACAGAGTTTTGAAGTGTCTTTAGTTTGCATGCATGTGCACACACTTGTGTATCTGTTTGTGTGTTTTCCCATTTTACGTGTGTGCATGCTCCCAGAGGGGAAACAGGCTGTGTGGGGTGTTATCTGCTTCTGCAGAGGGTGACAGCTAATCACCAACCCTGACAAACACTGGGGGGAGAGGGGAGGGAAGAGGGAGAGAGAGATGACAAACGTAAGGGAGAGAGAGGAGATGGCGCTGGGCAAGGGGATTGGCATTTGAATTCCACTGAGTAACCACGGAGTGCTTCGGATCCTGTCATCACAACCTCTGTATGAGTTTGAACCTGAGCTGGACGACCGCGCAGCCTCCCACCTATCCCACTGATAACTAATAAACCCCCATCAGAATAGGTACATACCAAGATAAGAGGCCGCTGAGGAAACATTGCGACAATTCTTGATGAGTTGAATAAATCTTTGTGTTTGCAGAGCCTGTCAGCTGCAGCTTTGATCTCCTACCTGCTGCTCGTAAATTCTCAGTGTAGAATATCCCAGAAAGGTTCACGAGCTGTCTATATTGCTGGGAAAGTGGTACCTTGTCAGGTGTAGAGACATCAGCACTTACAGTATTCGCTAACTGTGCCATTAATCGTACCCGGAGTCTATGCTAAATGCATTTGTAGCTGGTTTGCCTTGCAGATGGGCTGATGCATGCTGAGTTAGTGTGAGCTGCTTGTGACGCCTGTTGACACAGAGATCAGAGGGCTGTGAGAGATGGAGAGATGCTGTCGTGAGATGGCGGCAGGCAGGCTGCACTGGGAGAGAGGAGGAGAGACAAGACAGGGCTGCACTCTGGTTTTCAAGGAAGAGTTTTAGGTTGATGCATTTCCCCTAGCTGGTGTCACTGTAGGCACAGACACCTATTAAACACAGAGCAACAAGCAGCAAATCTGATGTGATAGCTGGTATGGTGTGCCCTCTGTATAATCGTTATGTATTGGGTTTTCACATAGTAATGGACATTAATGATGGCACGGTTTGATTACCAATAGTGAGACTGATTTATTTCTGCCTGGTGGTCCGGTTTCCGGGCTCCCCGCTGGAGCCAGTGTGGTCGGCATTATTCGGACTAACTGGCGGCTGTCTGGGTAGCTGTGATGGGTGTCGTGCTGGGGGCCTCCATACGGGGAGACCCTCATCTGCTCGCGGTGTCACACCTCTCACCGCTTTGCTCTCTCTATCTGACCCTGTCACCAAGCCGCAGAGTGACAGATCCAGGCGGAGAGAAAACCACACAAGAGACAGAGAGTGGGTGGCACACGCTTTTAGATACAGGCATAGCTGAAATCCCTGCTAAATAAAATCAAAGATAGCTGTCAGATGCTTTTACCGAGCACACTGCATGAGAGCACGCAAATGGCACTATCAGTGAAGAAGTCAAAGGTCCACAGCTACTCGAGAATTGAGGTTGTCATTCAGCGTCTTTAAGAATGCAGTGCTGTCTGTTTAACAGGCACTTCTTATTATCAGCTGTTATATTAGATAGATCAGATCACCATTTCGTTGACTGTGTGATAAGTTCAATATAGTTTTTCCATGTAATTGCACACAGGTTTTTTGATTTATTTAGTAGAGTAGAGAAGTAGAGAATAACAACAGAGGACATTATGTGTCTCATCCACAGCTGGATTGTGTTGGTCTGGTGCAGATGTCCATCTAGCATCTGTGTGTGCACATTTACATCTGTGTACTTGTGTTGTGTTGGATGCTAATGACAGCTGGCATTTGGCCACTATCAGTGGATCGTTAATTAGTATTGAGAGGTTTGGGGGAGAAGCACAGATTCTCCTCTATCTTTCCAACAGATGTGTGTTTGATCTGCTAACCCAGCTTAAACACACACGCACACTCACGTACGCACACTGTCCAGCCATAGCTCTCTGACATATGGAAATGTCTATAAGCAAGCGCCTCTCAGCACACTGGTACTGACAGCAATAGATCTAACTACAGGAAAACGTCAGCAAAAAACATGGATCACAGTGAAGTCTGCCAAAAAATGATCCTGTAATGAAAATAACAAATAGACAACAAAAAGGTAAACGGAGAAGAACTGTTGTTACAGTGACGGTGTAATGACAGCTCAGAGTTCAGTCCAATATACAGAGACGCTGTGGGAATTATTTAGGGTTTAACTGAAAGCAGATTATGGATTTCCAGCGTGCTCGTCTAGCAACAACCTGTATTTTCCTGTGGGGCTGCAACTAATCATAATTTTCATTAGGAAGTAATGTGCCATTTATTTTCTCAATTACTTTCTTCATCACTTGGTCTATAAAGCTAATAAAAGATGTACATTTACACTTTACAGGCTCCTACAGCCCGAAGTGAAGTCATCAAATCTCTGGATTTGAATACTAAGCAATGTTAAGACTGTAACCGTCAAACATTTGTCTGTTTCTCTGCTTTTATATGCAATTTTATCCAGGAAGTAGTGGATACAATATTGCTACGGTGTTGCATTCAACCTTGGTTTGGTTTGTGTTTAAAGGGCAATCGACAAAAGTCTGACACGCCTCCAACACTATGCGCTTTCAAACTGTTTTGCAATTGGTCATACTTCTGCAGAAGAAGGGATTTCAGGAAAACAGGAAATAATTACGTTGAATGTTGAGCAGCAGCAGCGAGAGGATGCTGTTCTCTTTTTCATAAACCAGTGTTCTGTACATGATGTTCAGTTTGATCAGGCACATATATGCTGAGACGTTGCAACGACGTATTCCACATCAGGGCAAAGTGCTTGATCATATAATTATTAGCTTATGAACAGTTAGTAGCTGCATTGGTCCGTGGGTAAATGTGTGTTCTCACTGCAAACTAATCGCCAAATAATCGTTTCCAAGCAGGCTGAGACCACCCTCTCTAACAAGTCTGAGCTCAGTTGACTTGTTCCAGAACGGGGTGCGATTGCTGTGTTCACGGCACAGCAAACAGACTGAGCTGCTGAGGAAACCCTGCTTTCAGAACTACAAACTAGGTGTGAAAACCCAGTTCAGTAACCGATAAATTAATTTGTATGCGAAACATTAATCTTATGCTTCATTTCTACATGTTTTATCCCTGTAGTGCTCATGCGGCAGAATCGTCTCCATTGACATATGATCTATAAATAGAGAGTAAATTCCTCTTAATGGTTGGACCAGTAATCCCTGAACACCTGACATCAGAGCACAAAAAAAATAACAACTCACAGAATTCCCTGGTGGCAGAAGAGCAAGAATCAAACAAATCTCTGTTTATTTTTTAAAGCCAACCTTTAACAAATCTCTACAAACTCACAGACACTGGAGTAAAACATTATTATAGCTCTCACTAATGTCAACGCCTTTGTCTATTCCGTTAATTGTAGCATAGTTCTCCTGATGGAATTGCTCCGTGACCTTTAGTATTTTTATTTCTTCAGCCCTTATATTTGCTAAGTGATGGTATTCTGGCTGATTAGCGCACCCTCGTCCCCCTAGACACTACACACACACACACACACACTTTCAAAACACAATGTATTCACTCCCAGAACCCCACTTCCATTGTTCTGCTTTATAACACTGGGAAAGGAGCATCAGTCAAGTATATTAGCTGGATCCTATTACTGTCACCAGATTGCCTCTCTGAGCCATCTTAAAGAGCCCCCAGACAAAACTTCCTGTCATGTTAATCCAAGCTTTAATAAATAGAGGGATGTGTAACCATATTCAAATAGGGGCTCCCGTATTTATGCTGACAAAGAGAGACGGGCTATCACGAAATGACAGATGAAAGTGTTTTGCATGAAAAGGGGAAAAAAAGTTTTTATCGGTTCTCGTTCTCTCCCATTCTGGGGAGGAATGTCAAATTATTGAAATGGCCTTTAAAAAAAAGCTTAAGCCTAATCTAAGTAAAACACTGCAGGTATTAGGGACACTAGCCATTGTGAGTAAAATGAATACTATTCAATTCAAGCTAGCGCCTCATTTTATCCCCCTTGTTCACCTATTGATATTGAAAGTACATAATACACACCTTGTCTCCTAAGAGAGATTTAGGGATCGGACCTGAGAACATTAGGGCATACCGTCACCTTTCTCTGAAGCATGAATCCTTTGATTACATTTTATTTTCTGGATGGTTATTAACACGGTTAGTATTACTGCCGGTGTCCTTTAGTTCAGCTGAGGTAGCTGCCAAGTTGCAGTGGGAGCCCATTGCATTCCTGAGTATACTCATCACCAACAAAGAGAACTGAAATCAGCCTCTCCAATTCAAGGCCATCTCTTAGATTCACATGTGAAAAAGAGCAAAGGCACTATCACCGAGAATGGCACGCTCTCTTTCAGGCGAGGTTAATGCCTCTCTAGTCATTCCTCGAGTCTGAAGAAAAGAACCCAGTTGAGCCCGTATTCCGCTATGTTATTTCACTATGTAGCATAGATACCTCTTATTTCATTAATAAGCTCATTGAATCGGAACGTGTTTGTTCTTCTGCTGTGTGAATGAAACTTTCCATGTTTGCTGAGACGGCATTGGGGTTTCGTCATTGCCTGGGTACATACAGCATTATGAGAAGGGATCCTCTTTGAATCACTAGGCGGGATAGAGCTATCAGTTTCGAAAGCCATCACACCAAAATATGTTTGCATTGCATAATACAAGTGTATGGCCCCATTTTGCAATGTAGAATAATAGTGGTTGAGTTCATAGAGTTCATAGACTGTATAGACAAAGCTGGGTGGAGTGTTAATGCCTTGAGTCTGGCATTTGTTTTTTTTAAAGTAATATGAGGTAGAGCAAGGGGTGGATCAAACTCTGAACCTAAAAGACCTGTCACGTTAATCAAGCCAGGCACCTCCAGACATACCTCTCTTTAAGGCCTAATATGGAGTTATTTTCTAAAGGAGCACACTAGATCAGTGATCAGCAGAAGTGGAATTAGGCCATCAAATGACTGGCGGAAAAAATGATTGACTTAGGATACGATGAGAGAAGATGACAGTTTCTGAGTGGGAGTCAGCTGGAGACGGAGATATTATATTTCATTTTACTTTTGGAGTCTCTGGCTATACCCGCCATTTGTATACAGTCGGTATGACACTGGCCAGTATAAAGTTATTAACAATATTAGGCCTAATAAGCATTCATATTGGTCATTATTATAATGAAACCATAGTAAATTGAATGCCTCCCTGTGAGTTTTGTTATGTAGCACTAATATCACTGATATTTTTATTCGACGCACACAGTTAAAGACAAAATGACGGATGGATGAGCTAGCCAGCAACCAAGCTCTAAACCCTCTAACGCGGGATTTCTGTGATTCACTGGGGCATAACACTGACTCAGCCGTTATTTTCATGTTGATTCTGACAAGCGTTAAAATTTGGAAAGCTCCTAAATACTGGGTGAGCCATACAGTGAGCAAGCAAGTAGCAATAATTAAACGTTTGAGCCTATGTACATTTATAATAGATTTTAATTAGGCTGCTTTAAGCTTCAGAGTAACTAGGCTATATCTGAGGAGGTGCTTGGAGAGGGTTTAAACGCTGGTAGCCATTTTTAGACACTTGTACGTGTTTACTGCTCGAGCCTAGAATACAGAGATGGCGTAACTGCAGTCTACAAGGCGGACAGTGACGGAGATGCTGATTGAATATTTTATTGGCAAAGAAGCGCATTAAAGATTCACATGAAGTAACAGCTACTAGATTAAAAATTAATATTAATTAATTAATGGATAATTATCTTATTCTATTTCTAAATCTGTAATAGAAGTTGATTCCACAGTAATCCTTCTCATCCTCTGTGATCCCCTCACACGGTCAAGCTATTAAACAAACCTCTTCCTCTCATCTTTTGCATCTGCACACAGTTTCCCCAAACATTTAAAATGTATCCTCTGACCGTTCTCTGCCCTCCAGCCTGCGCTGCTTGCAGCTATATTTGCATGAAGTAGGAGGAGGTGGGGAAAAGGGAGTGTAAGATGTAAAACGCGCTTCATGTATATGTGCGTGTGCATCCGTGCATGTGTGCCGCTACTAAAAGACAAATCTGATTGGCTTTCCAGGAGGAAGGACATCATTTTAAATAAGTCCTCAATGTTAAACTGTTTGCTCTAGGGCTTAGGGATTGCTCACCTCTCCAAATACTATTTTAGCTTGAAAGCACAATATTTTCCAGTCTGAGCTTTCACATGGGAGAATGAGGGAGGGCCCTGGTGCAGCAGTTTCATGGAGGTGGCTTGCAGGCATACTCTATTCTGACAGAATGAGGAGGCACTCTGCAAGAGTGTGGCGGAGAGGAAAGGGGCCCTATTAATAAAATGACTCTATAATGGGTAGTTCCCTGCAGCTTGGCAAAGGAAGACAGGCAGATTGATGGACGAGGCCAAGTCCTACTTCCTCAAGCATACTGAGCTCAACTGTGTGGACATGCCTCTGTGAGGCCAAACACAGGGCCAGACCCCGCAACATACTGAAGTCCCATTCACGTAGGAAGGAAGAACCTCATAAATGATTTTCTGTTTTGTTGTAAAGGGGTCAAAGTGGCAATTTTAAATGTGCAATACATCACCTTGTCGCAAAGCTGGCTTTTATGATATATGAAAGATTCAGCGATCTTTTTTCCAGCTTATACAATATGCTCTCTAACACAGTTGGTTGTTTTTTGAGGATGGAACCTTACAGAAGCGGCTTTAATTGTAATCTTACCTCAAAGTGTGAAAATAGTAGGTAAACAAGACTCCCTGGGTGACAGTATTATATCTGTATAGTGCATAATTGGGATTTCTTAAGAGTAACACACCCATAAAACTGCATTTGCCAGAAATATGGTGTTTTTACAGGAAAAAAAGGGTCTAAATATGACTCATTTTTAACTTGGTTTTGCTTTGAGGAAGCAGAGTTGTGCAGAGCTGTGCTAATAAAATATTTTTGCGGCACGACAGCGTTACACTCTGCCCTAACAATAAGGCAGCCTCCTGAAGGCATCACTCCATCATCCTTTTATTACATTTCTTTGTAACAGTACATTGATTAGAGTGGCCACAGCACGACTGTCTTTTTAATTGTGTATTTGCCGATCTGGAAGCTACACAGAGCCCCGTGGCAGGATCTGTACTAACCATTTCAGTAATGCTCCAAGGCATTCTTTGACACACAAAGTTCATTGTTAGAATATACATCAGTTTGTATCACCATAGCGACCTCCTTGGATGCTGAGCAGGGGACCTCATAAATATGTAATCCTGACAGATTTGAGGAATTGTCTTCCTCAACCGTTTCTCTCAAGCCATTTTGTTAATGTCAACATGAAGGGAAGTAACTGCAATAAGTGTTGACATTCCGCCAACGGTGTATATCATTAATAATTACATGCACATGCATTTCTGTGGAGTAACTGCTGGAAACCACTTGAATCCCTTTTGTCTGTCGATTTTATTTTCCAGCAGTTCAAATAAAAAATAAAAGATGAATCGTGTACTACTAAGCTCATTTCCTCTGCGTTGCTCCTCAGTGGGCTTCACCAAAGTATAATAATAAACAATATACGTCCTGACAAGTGAAGGCCATCATCAATTATGTGATTATCCATTATTAATTTTTCATCACCGTGTTGCACTCCCATTGAGTCCTTGTCATTTTTAGTCCAAAAATATTACTGTGTTTGGTAAGATATGCAAATTTAAGATTAGAGGAAAAATAATAGAAAAAAAAAATCCAGTTGAAGTTTTGAAATAGACACAAAATAAAGAAATCCATTAGACAGAGCAGACATCAGAGAAGCACCTCTTCACCCTACATCACTGTGCTATTTCCAACTGTATGTGTGTGGGTTAGGTTTGCTCACTGGCCATGCATTTTTATCACTTCTGCTGTGAGTTGCTACTCATCCGTTATAATAAGGAATATTCCTTTTGGAAAAGGAACAAAAAAAGGCTATGTTCCAGATTAAACGAAGCGGGCCCGGTCTCTGGAAAAGAAAGGAAAAAAAAAATCTTGCCAATCTAGCTCACCCATCGCTTAAGAACAGTGTGCCTTTTGCCACCTTGTGTAATTGCAGGAGCTTATAGGGAGCTAAAATTTTGCCCTCTGCTCCTCGTTAGAGCACCACTTGTAAAAGCGCTCAAGCGTGGATGCAGCACAGTGCAGCTCAACGTTCCCAGACAATGATATAGATTTCCTCTACAAAAGAACAATTGAAAGGGTTGTCACAAATTTGTCCATTGTCAGTGGGTCGCTATCATTTCTCTGTTAATTGCCATCATTGTAATAGAATATTAGATGCCGTACAGCGAGGGGAGTGTTGATGAAGGGGCAGTGCCAGCTGAGTTTTCTCCTTGACCGTGACCCTTGTCTGTCATAATGCTAATGATAATATTAATGTGATATTTCATTGATCCCTGTTGGACTTTTTAACCCACTCTGACGTGAGCCAGTGGTGCAGACTCTACATCAGTGCCTCAGGCTGCTACCTCCGGAGATTCAGCTCCTTGCTCAGAGACACTTAAGAAGAATGGATGCTTACCAACAAGGGGGCTTAGACCCTGGTCCTCAAAATCCTACAGTTATTTTCAGTGTCATCCTCTACATCCATGCACATAAAGCGGAATCTGCTTAGGTTGTGCAAACCAGTGTCATCTTTGACACAAAAATTGCCTGATAAATACAGAACACGAACACAGCACCATTCTGTCCAATTGCATAAAGATGAAGTTCACCGCAAGTGTTTTTTTAAAGACGAGGAAAGAAAAAAAAAAACAGATACCACCTGCGCTAGGCCACACTAGGAGCAAACACAAAAACCCAGCCTCACCAAAAAGGACAGGCACAACTACTCTCAGGTCACTATCAGTGGCTCAGGCCATCGCTCCTTTGGTATCAGATATGATCTACATCAGTGTCACCCCCAAATTGCGGGAAAGCTCCTTTGCTAGCCTTCTGCCGTGAGCTGAATGTAAATTTGCATTTGACACCTATCTAAATCGCTGTCATAATTCATTTCCAGAGCTCTTAAATCTCTCCCTGTCACCTGGCACCTCTGCTGTTTTCCTGTCCAAAAACAGAGCGCATTAGCCTTTATTGATGCATTTGTCCTTTGATGCATAATTCATCATTCACCAACAGTGTTTTTTTTTCTTTTTTTGAATTATCATGCGTTTTTGTGATGTTCTTCAAACATATGGATTGACACAAAATGTAAAGGTTGCACCACGTGTGGGATTAAATCTCATGCTGTATGACAGAAATAGGATAACTCATTTTTTTCCCAGGATGTTGGGAGCAGAGTGATATGGAACCTCACCGTTTTTAGTTAACTAATCACACCGTTTTTTTGTTTTTTTTAAAGAAAATGAATTCTTCAGTGAATGAGAGCGTTGATCTTAAGTGATCTGACATGCCACTCACTTCCATTAATATCAAATGTACTCATATTACAACAGAAATAGCCTTGAACATAGCTATGCTCTTTCATTAGGGTGAAACAGTGCATCCATTATGAACTGATTTAAATTATTTAAAGCATGTTCTGGAAATCATTTGGTACCAGGCTGTGAGGAAACAATATGATTTGGTAAGAAAAAAAAACCTCTGAATAATAAGGATCTAGCTTTTTAGACTCTACGAGGACATTCGTCAGTCAGTGCTGTGCCTTTCCTCACCACAAGGGGGAGCTCATTGGTCAGGGTTTTTGAGCTATTAAAGAAATTTCTATAAATATAGTAATATAATACAATATGTGGAGTTGTGGTAGCAAAACAGTTTTTTTGTGTGTGACATCTTCAGCATGAACTCAGTTTGTCTTTTCAGGGGAGAACTGTTTTCAAGTTTTTTAGTGAACAGGAGCATATTTGATAGTTCCCAGCATTGCATTTAGAGAGAATGACACTGGACTGTCCTTAGCCCAGATTGTGCGCAGTCACCTGGCTTCGAAACTGACAGAATTTGACCGGCACTTCAAAGTGCAGATAACCCAAGGAGTGCGAAGGAATGGATCTGTGACCCTTTTGTGAATGTCCTTGGCAAACCTTCCTTTTTTCCGTGCGGGAAGAAGATCAACTCCTCAAGCTTGACAGCTTGGTGACGAGTGTGTTTCATCCAGAATGTCTGCAGAGATATTATGTCAGAGTCGTGGCTGATTATCTTGAAACGACTACGAAATCACTGAAAAGTTGGGTTTACTGCAATGAATGCCAATGAAAACTAAATCCCAGATACACTTCCAGTTTCACCGTCCTGTCTCCCCTCAATGGGTGTGTGTTATTGCAGGAAAACAAACCAGGGTTTCCCACCAATTTACCTAACATTTCTTACTTTCAAGGAGTTAGTGACATTTAGTGGTGAGGTTGCAGGTAGCGGGCCTAGCCCAAGAGAACCCAAGAATCCGATAGAGATGTGGGCTCATTCTAAGCTAATGAAAACACATCAGTTTGTTGTTAGAGATGATTTGTCTCTAAGCAATGCACGTACTATATACAATTCCTGCTGATAAATACCCATAAACCCTTCACACTGGACCTTTATGTGTAACTTGTTGTGGTGTTTTTCCACCACGTTTGATCTTTTTTTTCCCTCATTGTGCTGAATTTTTGATATAGCGTAGTCTTCAAATGCAGCTCAATAACTCCATTACCTCCAGTGGTCACAGTAATGAAAAGTACATTTCACAGACAGACATGGCAGGCAAATTGGGAACCAGCACTGAAACCAAAAATATTAAGCTTATAAGGGGAAGAAAAAAATAATAATGTCTTGAAAAACTTTGCTTTCCCTAAAACTTTCAAAGCTGCATTAGGTACTGCCTGAATACTGCTAATCTATCAAACCGTCCAGCCTGTAAAAGACATTTCCTCCGGGACAGCGGCAGCAGCATCCGGATGCTGCACATACTCTGAAAATGTCTTCTAACGTTCGCAGTGGCACTAAAGGAATAAAAACCACACGACACACAGCGCCTAATGTAAGATTTATTAGCATGAGTTAAGCCAAGGTGAAATTCCTGGATACCAAGAAATTCTAAAGACAGTGTGAAGTGGCAGTATATTAATATTTGCTGAATCATATCTCCATTTAGAGGGCTGGATTTATGACAAAAACAAGGCTGTAGTATGAAATCACTTCCTTCTGGATCGTGAATAAATGTTATGTTGCTAATAAGCCAACGCCAGGACCTAATACACTCCCGCTGGCTCTCTTTTTCAAAGGAGGTTATTTGGTTCAGATGTGTTTGCTGCTGGTTTAGTTAAAGAGCTGCCCGGCCTTTCGCCCCCTGACTGTCTTCCAGCAGCCTTCTCCTTTTAAGTGGTCATGGACTGTTCCAGTGCATATACCACAGTGAAATAGACTTTTTGCTCTTTTCTTCATTGTCACAAAAGGCCAGGCACTTCGCTGGAGTTCCCATTCCCCTTTTACATAGTGATAAGACAGCCATTATCCTTTGAACCTTTCTTTTCACCGTGCCAGAGAAAAGGAAGAGTGAAAGAGAAGGAGGAGGAGGACAGAGAAAGATTTCTTCCCTGAGGTGAGCCTGGCCTCACCTCTATGTGGCGGGCTTTTTTGTGAACAGTGAAGAGGTCCTTAACCTTCTATCAGATGGAGGCACACAGTTGTGTTCTGCTTGAATAACTACATTGAAAAGCCCTGAAGCACAGGAGATGGTTCTATAGACTCTGCAAGTGGCATGGAGAGAGAGAGAGAGAGAGAGAGTCAGAAAGAGAGCGGGAGAGAGGGAAGGAGAGAGGGAGGGGAGACTGTATTGTATGACCTGCTGGAGTGTGACCCTCACATCATGTGCACATTCTTTGTTAAAGTGCCCATCAGTGCTTCACAGTGAATCTGTGTTCTTTGTTGGACGGGTCTCGCTGACAGGATGGTCCTTCTCCAATAATGTCACAACAACACGGCTCACACATTCATATAATACACTTCCTTTAATAGACCTCCCTTCATTTTACAAAGTAACGGCCTTCCTGCTCTCGGGCTCTAAATGGCTTTGCCGTGGCAATACTATCAATATTAGAGTGCAGATATTTGAATGTCATCTTGCTTGAAGGGCTCCCGATGGCTGATGGCGTTGTGGGCCCGCTTTCATAACTCACACCAGTCAGATCTCGCGGAGAGCCATTTGTAAACGGTGATGCAACTCGACAGCGAGCATCAAATTAAGTGATATTAGCTCGACACTTCCACATCCGTTGTTTTCAGAGTTGCTTGTGGTGCTGTTTTAGCCTCATCAGCCTTTTACAAACTTGTTCCTAATCAATATCTATCTGGTGTATGAGAGAAGCCCCACCATTTCTTTGAGCCTTAAAGAAAACCCAGCACGCTCTGCTAGCCATTTTGTCTGCGCTCCTACTGATGCGTGGAGTAGCGACATCGCTGGCTGCTTCAGTATTACTGATATTAGATGACAGAAGTCAAATGCTATAAATTCCCGTCTCCCATGTAAATGATCACAGGCTGTCAGCCACGCTTGTCAAATTAAACGTTTACCATCGCTGGTAAACATGCCATTCCATCTTAGCTCCGCACTGCGGCTTCCATGCTGTCAAATGCCGAGACGTTCGGCCGTTTCTGCTTTTATGAGCTGAATTCTAGCCACCAGGGCAGAATTTCCTCGTCTCGTCAAATTTTCCTCACCTTTTAATTTTCGGAGCGGTGTAATTAACAGCTACGGTACAGAGTGTAACAATGGGGGTTTTTGTACTGGAGATAAACAGCCCAGAAGTTTCTCTGTGTTCTTCAAACTCAGCCAATGAAATCCCAACACTCGGCCCCACAAATTCCAGTTATCCCACTTCCACTCACTTTAATGTGATTTTCATTAGATTGCCTGGCGTGAGACAGAGGTTCGCTTGCGTGACATTATAAATGTCTGTTTATAAAGCTTTTGCTGCAGGTGATATTGCTTGGCAGCTGTTTATTTGAACTCCACTTTAATGTCTTCCCACCACACAGTCATCAGATTGCACATTTTTCAGAGACACTGCAAACTTCATTATTTTTACCACTTTTTTTTTTTTTAATGTTTCTCTGCTGTGTCAACAAAGGGAAACCGTTCAGGGAGAACAATAACTTCATTAGAGATTGTACAAAAGTGCCTACAACAGTTCTGCACTTGGAGCTCTGCAGAATTCCTACCCACACTGAAAAAGTTCTATTTTGACATCAGATTTTTAGTGGTAATATTTCCCATCGTCTGCTAGGCTTATGTTTGTTATCCTAGCCAGCTTATTGGTTTAATGTTGGAATTCCTGCCATTAGTTAAAGCAGACAGCATGGTTTGCACTCACGACTGATACTGCCTTCAGATGGAGCTCTTGAGCTCTTGCTTACGACATGGACAGTTCACAATGTGTTTGGTGTTCAAGTGGTAAACCTAATGATTCCATGACCGGAAATGCCAAGGCATAATAAAAAGATGAGACCACAGGAAATATCAGCAATTTCCTCAGACACATCATAAATCTGTTAACATACCATCCACCTCCATTCCTGAAAACGTCAACTAACACATCACAACTTGCGTATTTGTCACCTTACAAAACATTTTCACTCCTGCAAGATTGTGAACACCACAAGAGGAGGCCTTTCATGTGGATGCTGAACCCAGCCCCATCTGAAGGAAACAACTAATCCAGCTTGATATAAGTGGATCCGGTTAACTTAATCCTGCTTACATTCATCGTTTTGCTCAACTACAGCTGTGAAACAGCTGCAACTGAGTGTAGGGCTCTATAAGCTGCTGCTGCACTCCCTTGTAGGCTCTAAATCCCTGCCCATTTCATTTTTGCGTGGTTAATTTCTGCATTCTCATCATAATATGGCACCTAAATTTGGGTATATAGGTTACTTATGTTGCCCACTATATTTGGCAGTGCGGAAATATTTCGAGGGAGTTGCAAATAAAGTGCCTGTGAGCCGCATGTGGCCTCTGAGCCGTGCAGTGAGTAACCGGGCCCTACAAGCTGTGCCAGCGTCTTGTGTGCCAAATGTGTGGCAAGAGGGTGGCACGAACACTGTGCCAGCGCTAGTCTGCCTGGCTGCCAGGCACTTCTCTTTATCCAATCAGACAGTTCGGCTTGAGCGAGACCCCTATTCTTGTCTCTTCCCATCTCCTCCCGAAGCTTTGTAACCCTACCATGAAAAACACAGATGAACGCTCGTGTGCGCTTTTCCCCCTGCGCGGCATCAAGCCTCCTCGGTGCGCCGTTACACTTACCTAGAGACCATAACCAGGGAGTGAATGGTGCAGAGTGTTCCCGCTTTGTTTCTGTCTGCTGCTGCTCCTGCTGGTGCTGCCGCCGCTGCTGCTCTACTCCTCTGTCCTTCCTCTATTTTATTGTTTCTCTAAGACAAAATCACAGACTAAATGAGCATGCCTCAGTCAGTTTTTTAAGCATTTCATCAGAGTTATAAAAAGAAGAGTGTGTCTAGAAATCAGTTTTTCAGGCGTGTGTGAAGAAAAAAAAAAGCCTTCTGTCTGTGTGTGGCTTTATTGGACATGATGAAGGATGATATTATGGTGGATGCTGCTGCTGCTGCGGCTGTGAGATGAGGAAGGATCCCATTTGTCTCACGCCCGCTTAGTGTAATGTGTCTATCTGTCACTCTCTCCCAAGACCGGACGTTGGTGTTCATCAAAATAAACATATTGTCCGCGCACTTCTTCATTTTTTTCCAGCGCCGGTCATTATTGTTAATTTTCTCCCCCTATCACCGTCTCTGCCGCGTCTAATCCAGACCATGAGTAACATTGCATAAATTCCCATCAGAAAATTACAACCTAGAGACGGAAAGGGAAATGTAACCTGACAATAATCCTGTGATCGCACAGTGATTATGTGGGGGAGAGCTGCTTAGGCAGAAATAAGTGTAAAGCAGTGAGAATATATATTCTAAGAGTAATTACTGTGAGTAGATGAGATGTGATTCAGCGGGGAGAAAGTGATGCGAGGTACTTGCTGAGAAGACTGCGCTAATGTCAGTACTCCTCTTATGTCTTCCAGGTTGATGATGCCATGCTTATGTTTGATAAGACTACTAACAGACATAGAGGTAAGTGCACAGCTTCTCCTCTCTCTTCCTTGATTTTTTTTTCCATTCTGAAAGGTGAGAAAATAGTCATTTTATGTCCTTTCCCCATGAGATAACACAGAACAGTTCCATTTCACATGATATTAGGTGTACCATCTGTTCAACAATGGGAGCGTGTCAAAGTAATCAATAAGCTGGTACGGTGTTTAGAATGTTTGAGCACTGGATGGTGTGTGTGTGTGTGTGTGTGTGTGTGTGTGTGTGTGTGTGTGTGTCTGCGATGATGCTGGTGTGAGTGTTTCAGAGAGGTGCTTAAAGGGTGTAAAGATTGTGAGCTGGTGGGTGCTGTGCAGTCAGATAACAGCATCAGATAAGGCCCAGGAGAAGCACTGACTTTATCGGCCTATCTCATCAGCCCCTTATCTGAGATGAGGGGACATTTCTCTCTCAAGCAGAGGACTTTCCAAAGACAGGTTTCCACCCACCACAATGCGCCGTCGGTTTATTTAAAGCCGAAGCGGCTCGCTTTTAGGCCCGACTTAACCACCGGCGAACGCGAGCGGAGCTGTCACACATCCAGATCTGCGTGCCGTGGCTGGTACTGGCTATGACTGGGTCCCGTAGATACGTTAAAGGAACCTTTAGGAGACAGACTGTCCCCGGCTGTTTGTGCGTGTGCGTATCATTGTGGAGCAGTCGACAGGCACTGACAGGTATTTCCACGAGAAAAATAAAGGAGCAGACACTTCTCTGTTTGTCACGCCAGTCAGCTCACTTGTAGGCAGAGCTGGCATCGCACCATCTCGCTGAACTGGGCTGTTTTGCCATATAGATGTAAATATTTGTTTGCAGCCGGCGACTCATCCTCTCAAACTGTATAAATGTTTAAGTGCAGCCGGCTTGGATCGAAAGCTGTACCGTTCTAGCTCCGTCTCTTTCTCCTGCTACTGTATCCCTGTGTGTTTAAGTGTGTGCGCCGCGCGCGTGTATACGCTGCGCAGACAAACTCTTTGAGTCTGGTAAACAGTTTCTAAGTGTGATACATGTGAACTATAGTGGAAGTGATCTATGGCTTTGAGGGGATTTTGATCTGCAGTGACAGAACCCAGTGTGAGGTCTGCTTTGAGATGAAGGCTTTTCTCTCACTCTCTCTTATTTCCTCGCTCTTCTCTCTCCTGTCTGCCGCACTGCCAGCCCTCTGTGAAAGGGGCTGGGCGCCACGCTCGGGGAGTGTGTTAGGCGTTTGCCTTTGGGCAGCAAAATGCCCTTCAAATGAAGACAATGATGGAGAAACGGCCTCCTTGGCAATTTTTCTGATGACAGCGGACATATTTATATCGAGTGTGACACTGAGGCAGGAGGCAGGTGCAGTTCTTCCTGCAGTTGCTGTTTTACCTAAGTAGCGTTCTGATATTATTTTTTTTGTTCCACTGGGAATTTGAAACACTTGATATTTGCTGCTTTCATCTTAAAAACACAACAGGTCTCGCAGATGAAATGCATAGGATATTACAGATATAAGTAAATCTGAATAATTCATCGGAGCCATTGGTGTCACTGTGTAATATTAATGGCTTAGCCGCCCTGTGACCACACAGGAAAGGACATTGAATATATTATCAGTGAAACTGGTGCCTGGTCCTGCTTTACCACTGCCTTCAGATCCAGCGATGGGCATCTGGCAGCCCGCAGCCCAAATCAAATCCCCACCTGTGTTCATTTTCATCTTACAGATTGATTCATGAAAAAATAATTTCCCGGTTTTCGGCTGCACTGCGATAGATAAAAAGAAACACATTGTTTATTTAACAGTTCAAATGTTACGCTGTGTGCTTCTTATAATATCATGGATGGCGCCTATTCCATAATTACAAGAGCTTCTAATGCTTTGAAATGAATATGAAGAGCACATTTATAGCTACTGCATTTTGTTGTTTTTTCTCCTTGTACACCTGGAATGCTGTCATACCTGCAACGCACACGCTGCACTTTAATAGCGTGACGTACGGCTCACGTATGCAGTCCCAATAACAACAGCGGGCTAAAAACAGCCGGTGGGCTCATTGGTAGTTATTTTTTGCTGAGGCAAAATAAGGAAAGAGAAAGTAGACGTCCCCACAGTCACTAAGCCTCTCTTTATTTCCTTCAACATTTGTGAAGTCATTAAAACTAATACTTTGGCTTTTACAAGTATAAACACAATAAAATCGCACATTTCAGAGCTGAGGCACACCATGACTCTTCAGCACCTCATTTGAATATTATCTCTGTGCTTTTTTTGAAATTTAAAGTCTGTTTTGTATATTACTATAAGGCATTGTGTTTTGTTTGGAAGAGTTTATTGTGTATGAGATGCATGATCGACACTTGATTGTGAGTGCGTTTTCTTTGGGGCTGTGGTGAATTGGATAGAGGACAAACGTCACACTCCACTAGTAGCAGCATTGTCCTTCAGACGGTCCCCGCGAGCCTGGCGAAACGACAACCAGAGGAGACGTTCTCTACCCTTCTCGTTTTCTCTGTACTCTTTTCTTTTTTTCTCTCACTCTCTATCTCTCCCAGTCATTCAGTCTTATTCGTTCTTCCTTTTCTTCTTACACCGTCGCACTATTTCTGTCCACACGCCATCTCCCCGCCCGGCCTGTCTTTGCCATCTCTTGTCTTTCTCTCTCTGTCTCTCCTGCTAGAGGACACTCGCTGTAAGCAAAGCTCCTCACAAAGGCGCACGCTGCACACCATCTCCTTGGCATTTAAAGGAGTAGAATACAGCCAATTGTGTTGGAAATTGAACTCTCTAAAGCCTCCCTTCCCACTGCAGCGGTTCATTGTGGGTGAGTTCAGTGTCTTTGGTGAGCGGCTTGGGCTGTCCAGAGGTTGATGCCAGAGGGCGCCTATTGTTCCATGTTCTGCTGCAGTGTCCCCACCACACCGCCTCCTTTCAACCTTCCCTTCTTCTCCTGACATTCACTTTGTGACAGAAAATCAAGAACCTGTGTACGTTTCATACTACTTCGGCAGATATTTTCAACTTTTCTTATGTCTGGTTGATCCACTGGTGCAGGAAGTCCAGATTACAGTACTGAAAAATGCATGCTGGGACAAGGCCACGGGCACTGTTGTAACACACACCAGTCATCACTCCCAGCACCCTCAACATGACTTCACATCCTACCTTTTTGGATGACAGGACGAGCTGCACGGGTGGGAAATAAAAGCCTTTCGAATAGCCCTGAGTCAAAATCATTCTGTCATCCTTTACTTACTCCTGTCCTGCAGGCTGACATATGATCTATGATCTAAAATGTGATTTTACTGTCAAACACAATTGGTAGTGCCAAGGAGAGCGTTGCCGGGGTGAGAAAAAAATGGCCTCTCTTAGAGGAGGGGATTGGAACTGTGAGTGGCAGCTATCATTGTCCAGCAAAGCGCTGGGGTTTAATTTGGAAGTAAAAGGTAGAACGGATGATATATGAATTTGTTGTCTCGCTCTTCATACGCATCCTGTATTAAGTGCTTCTCCGCAACACTATAATTAGCCCTCCTTCTCCACCACATTACCACTCTCTTCATCAACAGAACTCTCTGCAGTGCACATATAATCCACATGGGACCTTTTCAAGGGGAAATGTATAGTATAGATATGCAATGCCTCCGAATTGATTATTCACAAGCAGCTTCCCAGCATCACACCTAACGCACACAAAACAGATAAGTATGTGGGAAGCAAATTAGTAACCCTGATGCTAAAACTGCACTTGTTACACATTATAAGTCGTTGATTAATTGGGTCAAAGGCGCGTGTCATAGCGTGTTGGATTCTTGCTCTGCAAAATCTGCGCTGCTGGAAAAATTAAACAGTGTCAGTGTTCAGTTTTCAACAACTTAATGACTGTGAGTTAAAATATTGCAGGTGGCTCTTCTGACTATTTTGGGTGATACCCACGTTCTCTCTCACCTTTTTAATTGCGCCATTAAGAAAGATGATGAAATCCCAGTGTAACTTTCTTTCATATTACTTTACATTTGTTTGTAACCAGAGAGCACCCATTAGTGTGGCTTTCTAACGACTGTGTGACTGATTGGAAGCCAAATTCCTTTTTTATTTGAATGATGCAAGTAATAGTAATGCGCAACAGTCTTGGGGACCAGGATAAAGAAATGGAGGCTGGATTGTTTTAGTCACAAGGCTGCTTTGTATGAGGGAGCCAGTGTGCGAGGCACATATTAGAAGCCATGTTCCTGGAGAAGAAGGAGATTCGTGGTTTTTGTGCGAGGAAAGGACGAAGGCTTGTGTGAATTTGTGTATAGGCCTTTTTTCTATGGGCTTAAAGGGCTGGTTTTCTTCTTGGCAGACGAACAGAAGACGGCATTGTGTGTGTCTGTAATCTCTTTACCTGGATTGGCAGCAAAGCTATAGCAAGTGCAGCTCCCAGTGTGGAATTGGCACTGAGGAGTCAATGTCACACTGAGCGAGCTGCCTTCCAAACAACCAAAAACTGGTTGTGTTTCTGCGAGATGGTGCGCGCGCGCGTGTGTGGATGACAGCATTTGCGTTTCTTTGTACCTTTTATAGGTGAATTTTACAGCTCCTGCATAAACAGCGTGGACAATATGCCCAAGCCCATGAATATGCGAGACAGCGAAACTTTCTAACTAAATCGTATTATTACTTAGTGATGGTGGCGCTTTTTTTTTGTTGTTTTTTTTTTGTGTGCGCGTGTGTTTGTCACAATTTCAAAACCGTGCTTTATAGAGCAAAAGTCTTTGCCCCAGGATACAGGAGCTCATAAAGTAACAAAGGCTTGAGTGGTATTAGGTGTCATTATACACCAACAATTTGACATAAATTCTCCTCTCCCGCCTCACTTGGTGGGAAGAAAAAAAAAATAATTGGCCTCATTATCTTTCATCTCTTTGGCATATTACATTAATTATTTTATACAAAGACTGCCAGTTTGAGTCCTGTAACCTGGGAAGCAGAGCTGCGCCTCCACAGGTTAACTGTAGCTCGCTGAAAAGCCCCGGCGCTTGACGTCACCACAATGCCTCATCAGCCACCGGTGCTAGGGATTGAACATGGCCGACTGAGCAGAGGATGTCTGTCTGCAAAGTGATTGCTGGCTCATTGACTGAGTGGGAGAGGAGGGGAATAAGGGGAGTGGGGAAAGGGAACGAGTACAGTTAGAGAAGAAATGGGAAGGAAAAGAAGAGGATGGAAAGAAGGAGGACTGAGCACAAGAAAAAGCAGGGAAAAGTAGAATGTAGGCATGGTGAGGGCGAGAAAAAAAAGAGAAGTAAATAAAGAAAAAGGAGAGTGGCTCAGTGGGAAGCCTCCCCCTGCTGGCTCCTCTGGCTGGAAGCTGCTGCCGATGGCTTCAAAAGAGCGCCAGGCAGTCTAGGCCTCTGCTTCTAGCAATTAGAGATCACTCCAGCGGATACCTCCTGGCCAGCCTGCAAATCCCTCAAAAATACCCTCTGATTACTACTGTAGGACACAGGCTGTTTACCAAATGGATCTAGCACTGCTGAGAGTGAGGTTTGATAATGCCTCCTTTTGTTCAGGCGGGAGAGGGAGCCGGGTCATTTGAGTTTTAAAGACGGTGCTACTGAGAAGAATTCAGTGATGAATTTCCACCAAGAAAAGAACATTTTATGTTATTTAATTTCTCATCTAAATACGTCTGTAAATAAATTCCCAACGCCATTTTAACGGGAGAATAAAATCCTTTTGGACGTGACGAAAACACCGCGTCTTCTCTGCAGTGCTTTTGCAGGGCCCAGGTTTTTATTTTTTTTATTTTTTATTCATCGTTGATATCCTCCACTGCGTCTCCCTCTTTAAACAACCGGGTCCCAGTTGGCTTCTGTAGAAGTTGTAGTGTTTACAGATCACAGCTCCTCTGTGCTACTGTATAGCCGCGCCGATGCAGAGCAGAACAATCAACTGTGCCCGACTTAACTGACTGACGCGCCGCTCGCATCAAGCGGAAACAGATATCCCTGCGCCTTTTCCTGTTTTTTCTTTTTTTGCGTTGCTCAGCCTCCCAACACGGCCTGACAGATTCCTTGTTGCATTCTCTCACCTTGACAGACCTGATATTAGCGATTAGTGTGAATGTCATTTAAATGGCAGAGCTAATCATACACTCTGGGCCTGGCTCCACCGGAGGGCCCCTCGCCTTCTCCTAATCACAGTGACAAAGGAAATGATGTGTTTAGCCACTCTTAATAACTGCTCCAGCTCATCAGCTCCTGGGCAAACAGGTTTTATGGCCAACCCGTGCCTCTCAAGGGAAACATACATCGACCTGGCAGGCTTGGCCTCTGGTCCCGATTCCTCTTCTTCAGGTTCTTTGTTGTGATCCACATTCTGACACCATCTGACCCAGTAACCTCAAAATCAACAGCAGGTGTTACAGTACATTCCTGCTACATTTTGCAATGAGCCTGATGAGACATAGTTGACAGGTTGGTGATTATGGGGTAGAGAATTCTCCCCTTGCCACCTGTCTGTTTTCTCTTTGCTCATTGCTGACACCTGCCCCTCTATCCATCTTCCGTAGTCGTATCCGTGTGCTTCTTAGACTCCAGTATGCTTCATAGACCGGATGGGTTTAGTTTTGAGTTAGAGTCCGCTGTGCCGGCCCTGCATGGCCACTGTAAGTGGAAGGAGGATGAAGGCAGGAGATTGTGGAAGAAAGCCTGGGGTTTTAATCTCTTCCCCGTGTTTATCTCGCCACCAGGAGACAAACCATGTGCCATTAAAAACATCAGCTACTCCCACTGCTTGGCTGCGTGGTCGCACCTCTGAAGACATTTGAAGGACAAAATGAAAGGGACCAAAAAAAAAAAAAAAATCTGCAGAAAGGCACATTTATTTATGAGAGCCACGGTCTGATTTTATGCATGTGCATGTATTGGAGTGCCATATTGATTGGAATTTTGCTCAGATATTGAGCACATGCGAATCTAAGGGAAAAGGCCGTTGTGCACACAATGAGTCCACACTGCATATTTGCTGTATAAACTCTCTGTCTTTAAAAGCAGAGAACTTATTTGAACAAAAATAAGCAAACAGCTTTGGCCTCAGCTGCTGCGGGGGAATCGGTCTCCTCAGGAAATGAAAATGCCAGCTTGGAATTGTCATCATATTGAGAGTTAGCCAACCTTTGACCTTGTAATACCCCCGCAGCTTCTCTATTTGTGACCTGCTGGATGCTCTTAGAAAGTGAAACCATCAGGGAGGATCTACTGCTCACATCATCATTCTCAGAACACCTAATAGTGGATTTACCAAGGTTAAACCTCCTGTGAGATTGCAGCCACCGTGACCTGGAATACTGAGTTTACATCCACTCACTGAAATACACACGCTTGCTTACACAAACTATAAGACATTAACAGACACTGTTTGTGTGCGACACACACGCACGCACACAGATAGAGGTTTGTTTGAAATTGCAGGCTCCACGGACAAAGTCGCCTCAACCAGGGTAATATTAAGTATCAGTACAAGTGGAGGCATTTAAAAAGTACCTTCATATAAAAGCAGAACTGTTGTTAATGTGCATGAGACTGTCAAACAGACAGACAAGGGAAGTGATACCCTCCCTCTGCTTTGTCCCCTGTATTTACAGCCTAATTGGTGCCTAGCCAGGCATCTTAGAGCTGAGCACAGCACATGAGGGAATTAACTAAGTGTCTGCTGTGCAGTGTTAGTAAAATATGTTGCTTTTAGTCTTTGTAAGATTTTGGAAAACAAGCATTTTATTTATTTTTTTTGATAGCCATGGTACCCAAACATGCACTGCAGAAACACTAGGACTCCCCACATTTGTCGCTTTAGTTTTTTTGATGCAGAAATTACGGATCAGACTGACCACAGAGAAATGTCGCCTTTTGTATTGGTAAAAAGTAAATGACTTAATTTTATTCCCCCTAAAATAAGAGTTAGCTCACAATTTAAAAACATTAAAAAAAAATTTTAAACTAAAAAAATAAAGGTATGATCCATCAAGTTCCAATACAAGAGGAGAAAAGAAAACTTGCTATCAAGACTCAGCTCAACTTCTTTGAAGTCTGTATATATATATATATATATATTATTTTTTTTTTTAGTGTCCCTCTTAAGTGTAATGGTGGTCAGAATACACCAACCCACACAGAAAATCACAATCAGCTGCTGAGCCACAGCAATCACTTCTCACAGAGAGATTGCAAGCTGAATTAGATTACATCACCTCCAGTCCAGGCATCTAATCTTAGATTAAAGAGAAGGGGACCAATCTCTGGTTTCTTTCTTACGTTCTCTTTTTGTTCTCGCTCTCTGTGCTTTAGGGGTCGAACCGTGTGTCTTATGCCATTTTAAGTGTTTAACCAACATGCCAGACATCCCCCCATCTCAAAGAGGTTCTCCCGCCTTTGCTCTGTGCTTGCATGCTGTTGTGACGTCTGATGTTTATTTGACCAGCTTTTCCCATGTTGCCCCTACATGCTGCTGATTGGCCTCCTACAGTCCTGCTGGTTTACCCCTTAAACATTTGTAGGAGTATTTTCTTTTTAAGTCAAAGGGTTATTATTATTTTATATATATATATATACATGCACACACACAGAAGCAGCCATGACAATCATAGCACCGCAGGGTACATCCTGGCACTGACTGGTATTTTGCCA
Source organism: Planiliza haematocheilus (assembly GCA_005024645.1). Taxonomy (NCBI): domain Eukaryota; kingdom Metazoa; phylum Chordata; class Actinopteri; order Mugiliformes; family Mugilidae; genus Planiliza; species Planiliza haematocheilus. The sequence continues at coordinate 3,175,139 of SRSE01000276.1, read as the reverse complement.
GACAAGATAGACTTGCTGATGTGCTTTTTTATTTCTGAAGTGCGAAGCAGCAAAATGCAGCAAAAAAAGAGCAATTTTGTCTGCCGTCATGAACAATGAAGCATCTGTAATAACCAACAACTCAGAAGGCGCACGAGGCGTCTGTCCCCATATTCACCAGCAGCCTTCATGCTGCTTCGCGTATTTGTTAGAACTAGGAACTTGACATGTCTGAAAATGACACACAAACACACTTAAACCATTATATGACCATTACTCCTGACAGACAATAAAGACGCGGTGGAATATGGCGAGCTCCTTTACATAACTGGCGAAGAGATGTTTTTATGCTCCTCCATCGCACAGCTGCTGTGATGACCTGTGGTACTGTGTGTGTGTGTGTGTGTGTGCGCGCGCGCGTGAGTGCGTGTGTGTCTCCACCCTGTAATAAGGGTTGCCTAGCCAAGCGTAAGTGTCAGGGTGGAGATGCCTGGCTCATTAGGTACCATGGCAGGATAATGTATGAACAGCGCTCGCGAATGTTCACACAGGTAGAGAGAGTGAGCGAGAGGGAAAGAAAGAGGGAGGCAGCCATTGTTCTTTCTCTTCTATCATTCCTGGCTCTCCCAACTGCCTCCTCCTCCTCCTCTTCTTTCTCCACTGCCAGTTTCTTCTTTGTGCGTGCGCGCGCCTGGGGATATTTAGGCTCCCCGGTCACATTACGCCCTGCTTTTTGATGCAGAGCTGCCACTCCACGGGCTTAAACCATTTATTCATAAATTCATTTATTTATTGGTTTATTAAATTTAATTCATTGAGTCTTGCATGATGCTTGTTTTGCGGCTCTGTTGCTCGATTGACAGGTTGCCAGTCATGGTACGATTCCATATCCCATCGGCGTCATGCAGCAGCACGTTGCTAATTGAGTTGAATGCGTAGCTCGTCTCTCCTCAGTGAATCCATCTGTCGCCGTCTTGTCATCAGTTTGTTCGCACTTGACAGGTTCCAAGTCTGTCTTTGTGTGTTTAACTGTGCGCTCCTGTGTAGGTGTGCTGTACTTTTTTTTTTTTATTTATACAAGTGGGTGTGTGTTTGTGTGTGTGTGTGTGTGTGTGTGTGGTACAATGCCGTATAAAATGGGTGGCTGCCTGGCGGCCCATTCTCTGTATTATGTGCCTTGCACCCGCTGTAGAGTCCCACAGAGAACAAGCCCTCACCCAGCACAGCCACACATTTTATAGGATACTGTCCACCACACACATAATTATACACAAACACATCCTCTCAGTGGATAGAGCACAATATATAATCATTTGCAACAAATAGAAATTTGTGACATTATAGGGGTCATCTGTGGGTGACATTATTGCATCAGTGCAGCTTTACCTTGCAAGAATATAACCCCTAAGTAGTTTGTGAGGTTACAAAGGAACACTTGTGGAAGGATGATATGATCCTTCAGGCTTTAGCTCAGTTGCTTTTGTTTGGGTTTTTCTCCTGCGAGTAATCTGAGCGAGATAGAGAGAAAAAGGGTTACGGTTTGTTTGTTTATGTGTACGCTCGCGTATGAATCACATGGTCGTGTAAATGTGCGCTTGATCTATATTGGGCTCGCGGTGAAAGAGACTGAACTTAAAAGAGAGCGTGCCCGTGTGATGTGTTCTCTCTATCAGCGGATAGATGACGTCTGCACTGTGTTTTTACCGCCTCACCTTCATCACCGCCTTTCATCGCCACTGCCAGCCGCTCTGTGCGCGCCGCTCTGTTCTCTCCAAAGTTGTGCGTGCGGGTAAAGACGGAAAGAGAGACGGAAAGAGAGACATAAAGAGAGCGCGCGCTTGAGGAAGGGGAAGGTGTGCGACGCCGTGTGCGTTGATGGCTCTTCACACGGATGCGTGTGTCCTGGCTTTGATACGGTACAAGCATGCTGTAAGACTAGGGCGAATAAAGACTGTGTGGCTGTTTGAAAGAGGAGGTTCACTGTGTTCCTCTGTCAGCACACTTTGGGAGGGATTCTGTCTCGAGGAGAGCCTTGAATATTTTGCAGGCCCTCGACACCTCCAGAGGCAGCTTTTTAGTCTGCCTGCGTGTGAGTGTGAGCGTTTGTGTTTGTGTGCTTGGAGCATGTGGGAACCAGCTCCTTGCGCACTACAAATGAGCAGCTGCCTTATCATCAATCCCCCCTTTCACGCTTATGTGAACTTTATTATAACAGATACTGGCGTACCCTCGTGCATATGCACACATAAGTACAACCACACGTGCACCCCTTCTTCCAAACTGCTACAGTTGAAGAGCAGTTGCATCAAAGGCAGCTGTCTCTCATCTCACTTTATCTCCATCATCTTTTCCTCGCTTACTCTTTCTCGCCTCTGTCGCTTCACACTTTTTTTTCTTTTTTTCCCCTTGTGCTTCCCCTTCTTTGTTTCCCACCCCATTCTCTTTCTCACCTTTGCCTCTCTCTGCTCTATCTACCTGCCAGAGAGAGATTCTCCTCCAAAGAGAAGTGATGTTTTTTATTTTATATTCATCTCCTATTTCTGGAGAGTTCACTTTTTACTTTTTTTTTTTTTTTTTTGAAATGCCGCCTGAAAGGATCCATATCGCGGGTTCTTCTGTGTCCAACAACCTGCAAAACCCAGTACCACCCCCAACCTCCACCCCCACCCAATCCATCAGACAGCAGCAGCCAGCCTCACCGACTCCTGCCTCATTTCTCATAAATTAGTCCTACCTCTCACACACTTTCCCTTTTGTTTCTTGCTCTTACTCATTCCATTCTCCCCATGCCCTCTCCCGCCTTCCATCTCTCTCTGGTCCTCACATTTCATTTTTCTTCCTACAAATGCCACACAGCAGTCCCTTAAGAAATGTCATTTCTGTCTTCTCCTTTTGTTCTGTAATTTCTCCGTGTCCCCCCTTTTCTCTTGGGAATTCATTTATCGTTTGCTGTTCTATGTCCCCAGCTCTCTGATCTCTCTGTCTCAGTCTCCTTCTCTACGTATGTCTCTCTGTCTTTGTCTCTGACACTCCTTCGCTCTCTTTCTCATTTTTGTCTCTTTCCCTCCTTCTTTTCCTTCCTCTGTTCCATCACGATTCGAAAATGCAACATTATTATGCACGTTAGGTGATGTTTTATTATGTATTTCATGCCGGCTTAATGATGACACAAAAGAGGACAAATGAGTCCAACAAGGGCTCTATTTTAGTGAACCCAGCGGCACGGCGCAGATCACAGTCAAGGGCCCCCTGTAAAGAACGCCAGGGGCGGGCCAGGCACACTTTGGTATTTCCGTGGCCAGGTGTGACTGGCACACCTGGAGCGCACTTGGACCCGGGGTGGGTTCAGAAAGAATACATTATCATACATTATAAGTGGGCGTTCTAGAGATGCTGCCAATCACGTTGACTACTTTCATTCAAGATGCGAACCCAGCAGCTCGAGTAGTTCAAAGAACAGTTGATGCTTTTTGAAAGTACAATTAGAAACGAGAAAGTTTATTTAATGCTGTATTTATCAAATGAACATCTGGTTAAGGTTCTGGTAAAGGAACAGTTGGCTGTCTAACATTTTGCTTTTATTGTGACATAAACTTCATATTAGAAAATCAGCACCATCCTGGTAATGATCCACACATCCCTTTTTTTTTTAAAGTAAAGCTCTTGTTCCTGGGAGCATCACTATAAAATCCAACCCAAGGGATCTCATGTCACATCATGTTGGTGCTCACACTGACACCTGATTTGTAATTAAAAGTGCTCTAGGTGTTATTTCGATGATCCTGAGGGAGTTTTAATTGATTTGTTGTTGTTTTTTGGGGCCTGTGGTACCGTTAGCTGTATTTAGTATATCCAAAATGCTTGTTGATTTGCAGTCAAAATTACAGACATGCACGTAATGCCTAAAAATAGGGCAGTTGTTAAGGAAGAAGGTCCAGTATCTGCTATTGGAAGGGGTTTGTTGACCAACACAATGAGAGAGTACCAATACCTTTGCTGTGGTTTTTTCTCATTCAAACAGAGAAAAGTTACTAAAGAGTTTAAACTGTATTTGAATAGAAGAATGGGACTTGCTGGCGAGGCAGAGAAGTCCTGATCGATGGCTGCAACTGGTAGAATTGCTAACATTCTACAAAGCTGTATAGTCAGCCATTGTCTCCATTGTTATGGAGTTTAAATATCACTGGTCAAGATACCAAATTAGCATCTATGCTCGCTTCGCATCACCAGCAAGCGGAGAAAAAAAAAAAAGTAGAGCTTTTTAACCCACAGTAATTGTCAGCTATGTTTCCCTCTGTTATTTGTGAGATAATCCTTGTCACAGACAGACACTCAGATCCAGCTCGGATGGTTCAGAGAAAATTGGCAAGATGTATCACAGAAATTCAATGCTTTAAATTTGATTGTGATTCTTCTGTGCGGGGTAAACCGTCACACACATGCTCCCAAGTGGTTGGAGAACCAATTTGTTAGGCCACTGACAACAGACGAGATGGCTATGTGAGAACACACAGGTCTTATCTCTCATGATAAAATACATTTGTCAGTTTTGTGTGGACCAAATGTATTTACGTTCATCTGACCAGTTTTGTTTGGGTTTATTTTTATTGTTATGAAAGACTGAATAATAAAGATATATATATATTATATTTTTTTTTTGGTTTTTGTTAAATGTTATTATTAGTTAAGATGAACACTGGTTCTGTGCTGCAATTTTGGATCCAAAATTGAACGTATGTGGTCAGTTTAACTTGTCCTAAATTCTGCTTGGCTGAACTGCCGGTGGACTTTTCCTATTTTTTGCATCCTAACAGAACAGGCTTTACAGAATAGAGCCTTTATATAATTCCTCCTCTCCACGTCACTGAGCACATTTTTGTCAAACCAGAAGTGACTCTTCCCTCGTGGATCTCCGTGCAAAGATTCCACTTGAGAACAGTTCTCTGGCGTGCAGGCGTGCAGGCACTTGTGTTCCATCAAAATGCTAATAATATCATCTGCAATATCCAGAGCAATATTATTGTAGTGCTAATTGGTGAAAAAAATTGTTGATGGGAGCACCTGCCCACCCCACTACTCAATTATTTTTAATTACAATGGCTGTAATAAAAGGGAACAAATTGTGTAATGATCAATGTTTCTTCAGTGAGGTGACAGTTTTGCTCTTATTGGCTTTAGCACAGCCATGTGTGGCTCATTTAGATGGCAGGGAGATACTTGTTTGAGTCGAGCAGCGCTAAGTGAATGTGGGCTCTCAAGAGAGGAACTTCTCTTCCCTTGGTTTTATGCGCCATGATTTATTCATCACACCACAGGTCTGTTGAAGTGGTCTTTGGGCAGTTCACATGGCTTGTGCTGTGTTGTGCGTTGCGATTTAACACTTGTGAGCATATCTGTGTCATACATGTAGAGTGAGAGTGAGAGAGGAAGATGGAGTGAAAGGAAAAAAAAATTAGAAAAAAGAAAAGAATAAAACTGAAAAGTATGTATGCGTAGAGCAGCTCAAAATGTAATAATGGCAGAACATCCGTCGAACCAAGTGGGTGGGGGGAATCAGTTATTTTGAAACAATCCCTGTCTACTAAATTGTCAAATTAGCTTTTTCTAGCAGTGGCTAGTGAGAGGGGGTAATTAATAGCTTCTTTTTGTGAGTTCTTTCCCAGTATGTGTCAGTTTCTCTAGCTGCCTTCAAAGTGATAATGCTCGCCGGCTGTTGCCCCCAGGGACTGCTCCATCTTATTAACTTGTCTTGGGAGACAGGGCTGCTTTGCTGCCTGCAGGGAAGGAGAAGGACCGCTAAGTCCTGAGCTTTCTTCTTTTGCCCCAAACATTCACCGCTCGCTGTATTTCTTTGTATTCAGACGTGGATGGGAGTGTGTGAACTCTCATATCAAGCAAAACAAGAAGGGAATAGTTAAGCAGCCAAGAGACGATGATTAAATATAATCACTTAGTCTTTGTCATGTCTGTAGTCAGGCGCTGCTTTTGACTGCACAAAGCTGTAAATGTAGACGGAAGGATGGTAGATTTAGTTAAGGAATGCAACATTTACTCCCCGATACAGAATCTGGAGCAACAACTTTATTGTTTGCTAATACCAAATATAGATCTGAACTCGGAAACCTCACTCTCTAGCTTCAGCATTTGAATCTGTTCACATCACTTCCTGCCTTTCCAAATAAGGTCAGGACTGCTGTGGCAGTCTGTCGCAGACAGTACCCAGGCTGCATAATAAGGTCAGTATCAGCATCTACAGTATACTCTAGTAATCCCTACTTCTGAGCACAATCTAACAATCACTGAACCCACACAACACAAAATGTTGAGAGTCCTGAGGTTAGCCATAGCTGCCTTCAGTCTGCTGTCACGGAGTTTTTGTTGCTGATTGAAGTGGACACATGAACATGTTGCAGGTAGGCCTGCAGACAAGTTAAGACAGGGATGTTTGTTACTAAGCAAACCCAAGACTTTGTACTTGAATGTTTCCATTTCTGCAGTCAGCGTGCAACTGTCTTTAGTGCCTCTGGAGTTTATCTGACCAGTTGATATTACGCGTTGCTGGTTCTCAATCACTCACTTCTTTTGCAGAATGTTTTCATGCTGCACTTGTGCTTTCTGTAAGCCACTGTCATGGCTTTGGTGGTTGAATGTAAAGGGAATGGAATTGGCACAGACAAGCAACATGACATGTGAAAAGAAAACCATCCGAGACACCTGAACAACAGCACGTGCTCGACTCGCATGTGGAAGGACAGGCACAATAGATGTGTGTTTGTGTGCACTCATTCTGCAGTAAACGGACAAAATTGGCTGTTGGCGTTCCTCCTTTTCACTAGACCCAGTTAGTTTTAGTATGCGGCAGTTTTTTTTCATCGTTTATTTATTTTTATTTTTTTATGCGGCAATATTTCATTGTGCCACTTCTAATAAAGCACAAAATCATCTGGTTAAAGTGGCGTTCTCACGAGCATGAGGAAGACGAATGGCAGGTGTCTGCAGCACAGCCTGTTAAGTCTCCCACATACAGAATGACTGAAATGGCCAACCACATGAACGAGAACCCTCGACTCGATGAGACATGAGGCAAAAAGCAAACTTCCTCGCTGCTGTTTACTTAATATTGAGCTTAGTTTGCATCTGCCGAGAAAATCAATCTTAAAAAGATTTGCCCAATGTAGACAAATTAGCTAGCATAAATTAGCCAGAGCATATTCATTACGCCTTTCTCTCGGTGGAATACAGCGCGCACTGCTGTGTCTTTATCTTTTAACTGCTCTATCATAAATGTAATCATGTATTTTAACTTGAAGTCTCTAATGGCAATAAACACTGCCTCTCAGTTATTACACAGCCACAGTACTTAGAAATGATGCCATATAGAATTTGAGCAGAAATACTCCATTTATTTCAGTTAGCTTAACCTCCGTTTCAGTTCCTTTCAGCTCATTTTTCAAACCACTTCTCACCCCGCTCATGTTTCTCTGTTATTGTCCTGTCTTTCATGCATCAATAGATGGATTATTATACATCCCTATTTGTAATTGGAGGGCAGGTTAGACAAGAGGATAATTAAAATAGTGTGTGTTGCTACTCCATCTATTTTCTGTTGCCGTCTTGACGCGTGCCTCAGTGTGTTGCTGTGCCCTCCTTTGTCCTCCAAGTTAATATTGTTGATGTGGCACTTACAGAGGACACACAGTCTTGCTGACAAACATGGACTACCACATACACAGTTATAGAGGAGCTTATCTGTAATAGCATAGCAGTGTTGCACTCTTAATATGCTCTAAATTATTATTCAGGTTTAAATTTATCTGTGATAGTTAACGTGATTGACAGAATATTTATTTGTCTTTTCTTGAGCAAAAAGGTCAAACATGCTACTTATCTGGGCTTACTTGGTTTTCCAATATCACAATAACTTGTAATAAGTATTTTTATTTTGGGGGGATTTAAGACATTTCCTAAAATAGTCAGCTGATAAAATACCAAACATAACCATTAACCGTTGCCTAAATGCTACCCTCAGACATTATTTCGGGCTTGGTGGTAATTTCTGTTTCCTCAGACATCATGTATAACCGTTTTAATGAAAGCTACACACAACCACAAAAGGATTATTCTTTCCTCAGGAAAGCTTGCGGTAGCAGTGGAGATAATGTTAGAGCTCAGACAAAGCGCAATATTGCATGGGCTGACAGGTTGGGTTCCCAGCTGGCAAAGGCTGACCATACTAGGATAGTAGTATTGCCTCCAGCAACAGGAAAATTGGAATGACTGTGGCAAAGTCATGGATACAACAACCAAGGCGTGAGCGGGGAGCCATGTGTTTGTTTCCATGAGTCTGGAGGCCAGTCCTCATTATAGTCGCTGGTAAAATATTACAGTTCAGCTGACACCGTCTAAGTGAATTGTCCAGAGCAGGTTTGACAGCTAGTGGAAGGCAGGCCTAGATTATGATGGATGATGACAACAGGGGTGGTGCAGAAGGAGCATTGATGTGTTTTGTTGCTCATGCAAGAGCTAATACATATACCTAATGTGGGACGGTTTTGCCGGTGGTGTGCATACACACTCACAAATAGAGATGTCTGATGGTTATGTTAAAATGTTGTTGAAAATGATGCTGTAATTTTTCATACCTACAGAATTCATTCAGGTCCTTGTCTTTGCGAGTCTCCCAGCTCCCAAAGTTCGTGTAACTCTGAAAGAGCATTTTTCACATGCGGAAAGAAAAAAAAAAATCATTATTGTTGCTAACCATTCCATCTGCGTTTGTGAAACCGCTCTTGTGTTATTCTTGCTCGTTGGTGGAATTCATGGCTTTCTTGTTTTCCTATCAATACAGTTTTATTTCATGAACATGAATAGTTCCGCTTGCAAGTGGAAAATTAATCGTTTTATTGATGGAGAGTTGATTTGCAGTCTTTCACTGCTTCAGTCTCCCCTTTTCCATAGAAAAAAAAATTCAATGTAGCATTTTCAAAGGCAGTATCAAAGCACTAAAAAAAATCTTGTTTTTCTTGGTGAACACTGAACAGCTGCACAAGACTGCTAAGCACATGAAGTACAAGACATTACTCTATGAAAAGCACACAAATGGAGTGAAGAAGCATGAAAGCATTAAACAAATGTTAATGTTTAGTTCATTCAAAAATGAAACAGTTAATGGTTGCATGTGCAAACCTTTAGGTTCTCCTCTAAGTTGTTAGACCTCTAGTTGTGCATTAGAAATTGCAAGCTGATGACACTTCCAGAGTTTTATAGATTCTCTTATTATTCAAGTCTTGTAGTTACACCCGTGAACCACGTGCTCCTTTAAGCAAATGACTTAGAAGCTAAAAATGAAGCTGATTAATGACTACAAAGGAGGAGAGGGCCATAAAGAGTTATCAAAGCGCTTCCAGCTTGCAATTTCAACTGGCTGAAATGTCATTAAGAAATGGCAGTTAAGGAGACCTGTGGAAGTCGAGGCAAGATCTGCAAGCCCAAGATAAGTTTCAGATAAAACTGCCAGGCAGAAAAGGAAAGAAAAACACCCGTGTTACCACAAAGGAGCAGCGGGAAGGTTTAGCTGACACAGGGCTGGTGGTGCATTGTTCCACTGTGCAGAGCTGATGCACAATCAGAGTCACCAGAAGGAAAGCTCACCTGCGACCTCATCACAAAAGTCAATGTCTGAACTCTGCAAAGCAACATCTGGATAAGCCAGAGCACGGACGAAGTCAAACTTAGGCTTTGGCTGCAGGAAACCGTAAGGCGTGTTTGGTTGCTGTGATGAAAAGCAAACCTTGCCAATTGTTAAACATGGCGGTGTAGTCTGGCAAGTGGAGCATCAGTCGGTTTATTTTGCAATGCATATCAGCAGAGTCTGGATGCAGATGCCAGGCAGTCAATCAAGAAACTGAAAAGAAAAGATGCTGGCTTTTACAAGAAGATGATGGTACTCAGCACACCTCAAAATCCACTGTGTTCCAAGAGGAAGAAAAGGAGGACACTTAGCTGGATACAAAAGCCCTTTTCCCCACTTTTTAAGCTGAAATGAAAAGTAACAAAATAATAGGATAATCCACCTTTATTTTAATGCCTCACTGCTGGCGACAGCTGTGGCCAGAGGCATTATGTTTGCCTGGTTTCCGTGCTGTTATTATGAACACAGTGTCTCAGAGTTGCCTTGAGAGAATTTCTGTTCACTTGGACAGAGATAAATGTTACGGTCAGGGTGGAAGTGACTCCACGAAACACATTTTGATTACTTCCTACAGTAATTATGCCACAATTGGCACATACAAACCTGTGGTGGCAATTCAAGTTCATGAGTTTTCTTGCTTTATCTTAACCGGTTTTTCTCCTTTTCATCTATATCAGACACTTCCACACAATCATTGTTCTCAAAATTTGAGGACTTTAATAAGTATGCCCAAAAAACATTGAATTTTCTTTCCCCTGTCCTCCTTTGGAGCAGATGGGAGAAGAAGAACACTTCATCCCCAGGTTCACTGGTCCTTTGGCTTCTTCTGGCGTAGCGAATCCATCTCCCAGTAGTCACTCTAGCTTCTGGGCTCCTGCCCATTCTCCTTCCCTCTTGTCCTCCCTCCAAGCACTGACTCATTCACTCATTCTCTCTCTTTCTCTCTCTCTCATCCACTCTACTCTCCCCAATTTGGCCACCAGGGAGGTGTGTGGCACTGGAGCAAGCATTATTGATAGAGCATCTGTTTAGACATGGTGCAGGATCTGCGGCATGTGGGCGAGCAGCTGGGGGTTCGAGCAGGGGAGACATTATGTCATATTACATATCTTGAGATGTCTCGTTCACTTGTATCTATGCCCATTTCGCAGACACACGCTCCCACAGACGCTCACAAACACAAACACATGCCACCACCATCCCCGCCATGGTTATTGTAGTTTAAATCCTACTTGAAAATGTAAAAACCCAGGCTCGTTACAAGAATGATTTAAATAATTTATAGACAGAAGTTGTCTAATGTCACTGCTGTGCCGCAGCAGTTACAGAAGTCAGTTTTAGAGGCCATTTCAGACAGGGGAGCCAGAGGCAAATATCCTGGCATCATGGGTTTATTGGGGCAGCCAGACAGACAGACTACCCTATCCAAATAATCACCACACATCTCCTCTTGATGGCCAAACTTGTCAAAGCTCACGCAGCACACTGCCAGTAGAGTTTCATCTTTGGCAGTGGATAAAACAGAGGATTTTATGCTGCTTTACAATATACAAACTGTGTCTTTTTATGATGTCATATGCTGGGGCTTTGTGGCAATGCACTGGCAATATTTTCATCAGTTTGTGTACCTTCTTTTTTCCTGCATCAGTAATGGAGGTGTTCTCCTACTATATGCACTCAGTCCTAGGTTCCATATCCTGGCATTAGTTCCAAGAAAAGAAAACACACAAAACAGTAGTAACATAGTAACATTATGTGATAATGGCTGCATTCCATTTTAGTGTTTCACACCCAGGATCCTGGTACACATGTGCTACACTTACAAGGACCGCAGTATTCCACCAGTAATCAGAATAACGGCCTAATCAGAATAGACATGCATCATGGAACCACCTCAACCAAAACAAGCACTTCTAAGGGCCGTGTAGGTATATAGTGGTTGACATCTCATTGAAGATTTTGTTAGTATTAATGCAGCAGGGGTTTACTAATTCTCAATGCAGTTCCACTCAGCTTCAACCTCATCAGTGGTCTAATCCGACAATATGACCAGCATCACCTGTGAAAGTGTGCAAGACCTTTAATGTCCCTAATCACCAACTTACACAGCTGTTTGCAGTTTTTTCTGCTCATTAGATCCCCTCTCATTTTCACCATATACAGTACACACACTAGACAGTTTATTAGGTATAGTAGTGAACACGAATGCATTCTGTACATAAATAATTCTATTCTATACATAATAAATAATACCTTGGCTGTATTATTGTTCAGTTTACGTTGAAACAGCATCATGAACGTGGTAGTTCAACTGGATGGTGATTGTGGAGGATGCAGTTTGTGATGCTGTTAAACTGAATTGAATTAAGTGCAAGGGTGCGTTTGCTATTTAGCCTAGCCCACTGACTCAAGTGAGGTTGCCAGAATAATAGACACAAAATTAAAACACGGTTGATTCAGTGGCTCTCTCAGTTAATACCATAATCTTTGTTAAGGTAAGACTTACTGTAGGGCTGTCATATTATAATGCATTCATTTTCAGCTGGTACCTTAAAACCACTACAATAACTGTTACTCTCTGTCCTACATCTTTTAACCCTCATGCAGTGTCGTTCATTCTTTGCGAGATCTAGCTAAAAAATGTTCATGTTCATGTTCATTGCTAACAATTAGATTGTTTTTATGGTTCCAGAAATAAACTTTTTTTTTTCTTTTTGTTCCTCTTCCTCCCCATTGATCCACGACTCCTCATAATATACAGAGTAAAGACTTACAGACAGAGATTACTTTTAAAAGCCAAGGGGCTGTGGGTACAATGTCATCACCCTTTGTTGTTGCTTATGACAATCATTCACTCTCAGATACTTTCTAAGCCTGGTGGAACGGTAGTTTAGTTCATTTATACCTGTCAGTAGCTGCAAACAGATATGCTGACTTCACCGTTCACCAAAAGCATGAGTGCGTTCAATCAATGTACAGTAAATCTACATTTCCTCATAAAAGACAAAAGACAAAATCTCTCCGGAAATAATTATATGCTTCTGCTAACATGTTATATCAGCCAATACAACACTATTAGAGTTTTGTAGCTTCTTTAAACCACATTGAATCTCCATTTGGTGTAGCTTGTTTTCTTTTTTGTTGTTTTTTCAAGTGAACAACTTTCATTTCTTAAGTATGTAAATTATTCAGTGCACACCTGATCTCTGCTTTGAGTGGCAGAGATCAGGTGTGCACAATCATTCCATCAAATTGAAAAGCTGTCATTTTAAGCAAACAGACTTCTCTGAAAGGGTGCAGGTGCAAGTCCAGGTGAAGAGTAAAGTAAATTGCCTCTTCCCCTGCAGCTTAGCTTGCTTTCTTTATGAGACTTTAGAGACCTCTTTCAAGTATTTTATTAGTGCCTGATGCGCGTAGTTACATTCAGTTAAACGTTAAAATGTAGACTAATATTCATGTAATACCCAGTGACTCATCCTCTCCATATTCTGTTACGTATGTCTTTATGTCTATCCTAGTCATTACTGTGGGTATTTGTTCTTCCTTGTCTCTCAATTTTTGAATTTTGCACAAAAATTCCAAATTGAAATACCTTAATTATTTTCTAAAGGCATACTTTACTTGAAAGTATTTGTCCCCTTGCTATATTGATTAAGAGAATATGCGCTGCAGGCTGATTGAATCAGACGAGTTTTGTTTTTTCTTTTGTTGTTGTTTAATGGGGGACGGGAGGTGCATGAATAATGACATTACAAGATTTGCATCTGTCACTTCTCATTTGAATTCCACTCAACTTCCTCTCCGAAGGAAAGTGTCTCAAACCCTGCTCAGCTGTGTTTGTGGACACGCGAGAAAAATGAATACATTTCACACAATATTTCATTTTAGGGTTGAACCCGTGATAAGAAGCCTTGATGCACCACAGCCACACAACTGTGTCTCGCCCTGCCTTAATTATGTATCATAAATGTTAAAATGTTGGCGGATTTAGCTCGACTGCAGCGGGGACAGGCTATTATTAGAGGAGACAAGCCTTTTATTTGTAATTTCCCCTGCTTTATAGGGGGGTGTTTCACTTTTTTTTTTTTTTTTAAAGTAGCTTCCTGGTGTCTGATCTGCTCTCTTTGGAGTTTTAGAAGGATGTCAGGGTGCATAATCCCTTACATGACCTCGCCTAGAAAGCTTTCACTGTGAAGCAGCTGCAGGAAATGCTGAATATCTTAACACTGACTAAGAAGTAATTTGTGAAATTGATCAGAATGTGTGTGAAGCAATGTTGCTATCTTGTGCTGCTTTAGAAATGCATACAGTGCTACTGTGATAGTCATTATTCTCTACCACGAGGGGTTTGGTTTTATGTTTGTATTTGTTTCTTACTTTTGACCACAGGATGCATTTGTTTAGTCACTCTGCACCCCAAGCCGTAATAAGAGACATTATTTTAATGCCAGCTTTTATATGACTGTTACGGTGATCTTGTTGCATCCTTTGGAGATTATTTGTTAATGAAATCGTGCTGATTTTTATTTTCAGTTGTCAACATTTGTACATTTCCCTGAAGTGCATTCAACTTTTGTCCACTCAACTCGGACAGTGACAGCCCACTTTGCCTGCTGTCCTGAGTGCAGACACAGTTAGTGGTCAGTTATGGTTTTATGGTCTGGGACAGAACTGTCTTCCATGCCATTTGTTGTGTCTGACCTTTAAGATGATGAAGCGCAGGGAGAGTGACCCCTGGCAGGATTTGTTCAAAGAGCAGCCTCTTGGTAATGGGGGGTCCAGTGCTTGGCAGCCTGCTGGGGGATTGATCAGCCCCTTACTCAAAGGCCAAATACAGAAAGCCTAGCCAGAGGAGAAGGCCATGCAGGACGTGGAGCCATCCTCTGCTTTGAAGCCCTCTCCAATAGTTCAGCTGCTTCACTGCATGAATAAACATGTCTATTTATTAAGCTGCTCTTCTGTCCCTTCCTTCTTCTGTCCTCTTCCCTCCTGGATGAGCTAACATCGACGCTACTGCAGATGGAAAGATATGAACAGGGGGTCACAAAAATCCTTTCTCTCTTTTATTTTGTCGCCTTTTCACTCGTTTTCGTCTCCCCCTCTTTTCTTCTTCAGCTTGCTCCTTCTCTCTCAGCTTCTCGTGTGAATACTTCCTGCGCTCTAGCCTTGTTGCACGGGATTAAATCCACTCATTTAGACCTTGCATTGCCTCCACAGATGTCAGCTTTGAGATTGAAATGAGCTCCCCTTCTGCAAAGAGGCAGAGTTAAAAGGAAAATTTAGAGAGGGGAAGAGAGCGACTAAACAGAGATGCAAGTCTTTTCAGTTCCAGTTGTAGCCAGAGTAAGGCTTACAGTAACATGTATGGACTTGACCAAGGCCTTACATGACTGCAGGAGTGTGGAAATACTTCTGATATTATTTTTATTTTATTTATTGTAACAGCTTTGATTAAACAAAATTGACACGTAAAGACCAATTAAGTACAAGTATTTGGTTTTCATTTTTTTGTGGACTGCATCATCTTGAGTCACTGTCAGTGTCACACTTTGCCTCATCTAGACAAGTTCATGTGTGTATAAAGATGCACTTCTAGTAATATAAATACAGATAAAAGTCTGCATAAGATAGTGTGAGTGGGGATGTTGGATTAAGTCATGCACAGGACCATCGCTTAGGAGTCAGGTGTTGGATTTCTATATGTCACTATTATTTTTTATAGAGTTAGTTAACAAAAGTTGTGGTCTTCAAGACTTTTTGTAGGTTAACCTGCAAAAGACAATGAGCTGTCTGTAAGGTCATTAACCTGTCATTGAACGCAGCCACAGCTCTAACTATGCATAATTTAAATGGGTGTTTAATAGAGAAATGCATCCACCATACAGTCTTCATGAATTAACAACAGAGACTGGGCTGTAAACGTGTTTATTTCTGCTGTAAGGTTGGGAGTTTTAACATGGAGGTCTATGGGGATTTTCTTGATTTTGGAGGCAGCCTGGAACTGCAGTGTTTGCCACATTAGAGGCTTCACTTTTCAACTCCGGTAGTTGCTGCTTGGGCAAAAGCTGACACTCGCAGACAGACATGCTCAAGTGGACCAGCATGTCACTTACATTCTTTGGAGATACTGGTTTACAGATGCATGCCTGCATCCTCTTGCATATAAAAAAAAAAAAAAGGAAGCACCTCACTTATTGAAAACAGCACCACGGCACTGCTAAACCTCCACTAGGACTTTTAAGTATCTGTACATCCATACATTATGAAAAAGCATCTAGGGACTTAAAAGCACTTTATTATAATACCGAAAAGGCAGAACTAATGTATGTTGAAGCAACACACACAGGATGTTTAGAGTCATGCAGTGTGTTTTCTGCTCACGTAAAATTGGAGCGACCAAAATTACACCATTTCCAAATGAATGTTCATTATTATTTCCATTTATCCACTTAGATTTTCTCAGTCCAATTTCTATATGTGGCGTAAATATTTTATAGCAGGAAGCGTACCGCTTGTACACTAACTTAGACACAACACCAGTGATGAAATCCAGCTAGCAGTGGTATAGCATCAGTCAAGACAGAAGTGAAGCCACGGCTGTCCTCTGCTGTGTGCAGCGGCAGACAGTTTGGAAAGCCTGCCTCGTAATCCTCATCTGAGCCCTGAGCAGACCAGTCCAACAGCAGCCAGAATCTCACATCATCTCCACATCATCCCAGAGCTTTGCGAGTCAGTATATTTGTTACGACTCCTTGTGGTCAGCCCTTTGCATCTGTGCTAATTCGAGATCATGACCTTTATCTACCCTTCCTCAGGTGTTTCTTTGGAAGAGCCAACATAAAAGACCAACACAAATCAATGAGATGAATGTCAACAAAGACATAAATAAGCAGCGGTTACGGCCGTCCGCGGAGCTTTCTCATCTATGCTAATCACTGCCCCAAGGCACTGATGAAAGGATATTCTGAAGTTATAAAGACGCTGCGCTGTGTTCAGTTTATCGTTTGATTATATACCCAATTATAGTGCAAGTAAGCAATTAAATGAAGCCCGGACGCTGTGAACAATCTCCGTATGCGGTTGAACTGTTCTGCTATACTCTGAGCACCACACAGCTCAATTTTTATTTTTTTATTTTTTTTGCCGGAGCGCGCACCAGCGTGTGAGAGAAAGATGTCTGATGACAGAGGGCTGTTCATGAAGCAGCGAAGCCCGTCTTGATTACAAGGGTCAGTAGTATCAGGATGACATCAGCGCGCATTGCTTGATCGTACCATGATGTCACGATGGGCTGCATGTGTGTCTGCGAGTGTGCGCGCATGTGGAGAATGGCTTTCCGAGAGAACAGTACTCTTCTTCACCATAACAGCATCTGTAAAGTAAACACAAGTGGCAGTTCCGCCTCTAAGCATTTGGCTCACTCAGTGGAAGCAATCTCTACTAAATGGTAATGGGCCTCCGCAAAGTGGAATCATCAGTGTTCTTCATTTCAGATGAACTGCTACTGTGTCACGCCTTTAAATATACCCCATGCTTAAATATTAATAACAATCTGGCCATACAGGCAATGAGAGCCCTAATTCACTTACATCAATTTTACTTTGCAGCCTCCTTGCGCGTACTTCAGTGATTCAGAGCCTTTTTGTTTGCAGAGGATTATTTTGATTAAATGGTTTTAGTCCCCAAATGAATCCTCCTGTTAAGTCTCCACTGAGAAGTGTTCAACAACTTCCTGCCAGGTTTCCTGCTCTGACCAAAAACTCCATCTCAAACTTCTGAGTGATGGTCTTTTCCATCCAGTCTGCATTCACCCGCTAGTTATTATTCCCCTTTCTGATTTTCCACTTTCGTCAGGAATGAGAAATGCTAATTAGGTTTAATGAAACTGATATCTATATCAATAGGTCAGAAAACACAAAAGGTGCATATCTGTTTCATTCATTCCAAATCCCACGTTGCTTCGCACCTCAAAAGAAATTCATCACACAGCCTCAGAGCCTTTTGGAAAAGGCTCCTGCCCCCACCTCCCACCACCTCCTCCATGCATTGGTTGTTACTGTATGTGATAGAAATTGAGACATCTATTAAGCTCGGCCTATTGCTTGGCACAAAAGAGTCTGACATTCTTGAATGAAGAATCCCCTTGTGGTTCAAACCTTTGTATCTCATTACACCCGTACCCCATTTGTACTAAAGAAATTCTATCAGTGCGAGCAATTATGTTCAGGTCGGTTTTGCACAGTTTTAGAGCTCATATTCTGACCATTCGTGTCGCCGGCCTGCTGTCTTAGCCTCGGCAGTGTTTACCTAACCTTGCTTGTATTTGTCTGTGGCCTCTTTGTCTGTAGCAGCTTAAATTGTGTGTATTCAGAATATGAGCTTTGCTGCTGCCTTAGCCCGCACAAGTGCAATATGTCTTCAGGCAAGAACAGTGGCATCACGCAGAGATGGAGGGATAACAGTAGCTGATACAGAAGAGCTCTGTCACCCTTTCAGCGCTTATATCTGTTTCCTTCTCTTGCTCACGGTGCCTGCTTTTTTTCTGTTTGTGTGGATGTGGGTATTTACACTATGGGTATTAGCCAACGGAATTGGATTACTCCTGAAGAGAGAACGTTCATTTTTGCATCGCTTAATCGCAGATAGAGGTCACCTCATCGATTAGGTTAGGTTCACGTTTTTTAACAGCACTGTCAGACTGAATTTCAGTGTGGCCGGGCTGAGAAATTAAACAAAGATGACACAAGGATATTTGTAATTTGGTCAGCAAGCATGATCTGACCATACATCTGTACCACCATCTACTGAGGCTAGATCCAAGATGTGAGTCAGTGCAAAGAAACTACCCGTGTGCTGTTCTGTTTCCGTTCTGTGTTGCTGTCTCGTCTTGTCGGCTACTTTTTATGTGGATTTGGTCTGGGTTGGTGTGTTATAGTCGTTCAGAGTTTTGCGTTTGTGAAAATGCATGAAAATACAGCTGAAAAAACAGTTCTAATAAAGTCTTTTTCAACAGATTTTAATGTAAGTAGTGTGTCCAAATAGTGGTGTCCATTCTGCAGTTATACTGGATCAACAGCATCTGCGCTCTTTCACTGATGGTTGCAGCTAACCCAGTCTTCATCCACACACCCGGTGTCAAGAGGGGGCTTGTTGAGAGACATTATAAATGTAGAGAAAAGCAGAGTGCGATGCAGAGAGGACTGTTTGCTTTCCTAAATGGACTGAGCTTTTGGGAACCAGCCCCAGTATCTCATGACCTAATTGTGACAGCAAAAATAGTTACTGTATTTGTTAGGCACTGCATTCCCAACATGTGCTTCTACAGTCTAACCTACCTATCACAGTCTAAATCTCAGGTACCATTACTTGACATTTCTGGGCTACATGGAATTCATGAACATGTTTTCACAAGTGTAAAAACCACACGGAGCTCTACTTTCACAGCACAATCACAGCTGCAGAGTGCTAGGACATGTGTGCAAGGACAATGAGGGTGCATTCAGAGTGCATTTTGTCCATAAAGAGGCACTACACTTTGTTCGAAATGGTTGCGGGAAGTGGAATATGAATTTGAATATATTGTGATTAATCATTAACCTCCGAGCCAGCCGCGGTACTCATCTTACAAAATTAAACTGTGCCACTGACAGTAGTGCTCGACGATAATGACTCGCCGAATGGCCGGGAATGTCTGATTGGCAGGAAAATAGTTTTGTCGTCCAAATGGTGCAGATTGGTAAGATTTTCAGGTATGCGTGCCACGGTTCAAGCAGGAATATTTTACTCCATATACTGCTGCCATTTTTCCTGTTGTGAGAGACTCTAAATGTCTTAGAAACATAATGCTAAGGCTACCATGCTGCCATTCAGCTGATAAGTCTCAAAACAAGACAGCTTCTTGTTATTCCACCTATTGGTCGGCAGACTCAACCCCACTAGAGAGCTAGTGGATAGCTTGTGACAATATTAAGTACTTTCAACACAGAAAAATAGATTCAGAAGTCACATTTCTTTTCAAAATACAAACACACACACAGGAGATTATATCGTGAAGATCATTTAAATTTGACCTGTAGAGACTGTTGTCTCATCTGTTTGCTCCACACAGACACACAGACTCTAGCAACAATGTTGCTCAGTCATCTGCTTAATTTCTGACCTCCTACTGTGTTGCAACGGAACAGTCATGTTTAACCTGCAGGATGGTTTAGCCCCATTAGACAGAAAAACTCAACAACCCTTCCCTTTGGGGGAAAGAGGTAAATATAGAAAGGTACACTATATTACCAAAAGTATTCGCTCACCCATTCAAATGATCAGAATCAGGTGTTCTAATCACTTGGCCTGGCCCCAGGTGTATAAATTCAAGCACTCAGGCATGCAGACTGTGAAACAAGACATTTGTGAAAGAATGGGCCGCTCTCAGGAGCTCAGTGAATTCCAGCGTGGAACTGTCATAGGATGCCACTTGTGCAACAAATCCAGTCGTGAAATTTCCTCGCTCCTAAATATTCCACAGTCAACTGTCAGCTCTATTATAACAAAATGGAAGCGTTTGGGAACAACAGCAACTCAGCCACGAAGTGGTAGGCCACGTAAAGTGACGGAGAGGGGTCAGCGGATGCTGAAGCGCATAGTGCAAAGAGGTCGCCGACTTTCTGCACAGTCAATTGCTACAGAGCTACAAACTTCATGTGACCTTCAGATTAGCCCAAGTACAGTACGCAGAGAGCTTCATGGAATGGGTTTCCATGGCCGAGCAGCTGCAGCCAAGCCACACATCACCAAGTGCAATGCAAGGCGTCGGATGCAATGGTGTAAAGCACGCCGCCACTGGCCTCTAGAGCAGTGGAGACGCGTTCTCTGGAGTGATGAATCAGGCTTTTCCATCTGGCAATCTGATGGACGAGTCTGGGTTTGGAGGTTGCCAGGAGAACGGTACATTTCAGATTGCATTGTGCCAACTGTGAAATTTGGTGGAGGAGGAATTATGGTATGGGGTTGTTTTTCAGGAGCTGGGCTTGGCCCCTTAGTTCCAGTGAAAGGAACATTGAATGCTTCAGGATACCAAAACATTTTGGACAATTCCATGCTCCCAACCTTGTGGGAACAGTTTGGAGCGGGCCCCTTCCTCTTCCAACATGACTGTGCACCAGTGCACAAAGCAAGGTCCATAAAGACGTGGATGACAGAGTCTGGTGTGGATGAACTTGACTGGCCTGCACAGAGTCCTGACCTGAACCCGATAGAACACCTTTGGGATGAATTAGAGCGGAGACTGAGAGCCAGGCCTTCTCGACCAACATCAGTGTGTGACCTCACCAATGCGCTTTTGGAAGAATGGTCAAAAATTCCTATAAACACTCTCCTCAACCTTGTGGACAGTCTTCCCAGAAGAGTTGAAGCTGTAATAGCTGCAAAAGGTGGACCGACATCATATTGAATTCTATGAGTTAGGAATGGGATGGCACTTCAGTTCATAGAATGAGTAAAGGCAGGTGAGCGAATACTTTTGGTAATATAGTGTAAATACCCCTATCACGTTTCAGTTTCTTCACATGGTTTTCCTACTGTAGACAAATACGAAGCTTCACAG
The DNA here is from genome assembly GCA_005024645.1 of Planiliza haematocheilus. Lineage (NCBI taxonomy): Eukaryota > Metazoa > Chordata > Actinopteri > Mugiliformes > Mugilidae > Planiliza > Planiliza haematocheilus. Next base: position 3,153,873 of record SRSE01000276.1, on the reverse strand, counting down.
CGCTGCTTTCTATTTCATGGAAGCCCTTTTGCGTACACCTCTGTGTGCAGCTTTAAATGGTCCGTTTTTAATATGTATCAGACGACAGTTCTCCTTTTGGTTGTAGGCTTCCTTGACACTTCTTTCCTTTGCTCCTCCTAGTTCTTTATGGCGTGCTGCTTTTAGTCTGCTGTCTGGGCTCTAGTGAGCAGAGAGTTAGTTAGTCACCTTCCTCCATGGATAATTGCTTCCATTCAGTTGTTGCCTGAGCAGTCTTGTGATCATATAGAACGAGAGAAATTCACACTTATGGGTATATTGTTGGGAACTAATGAGGAACCTTTTCTGAGTTAGATAGTGTTTGAACATGTCTTGAAGAGGCAGAGAGCGCTTCATTCGTTTCACAAGCACTCATTCTGTGATGCTGTTGAGATGCCTCTTACTGCTGACCACACTAACTGGACATCAACTAACCATCCAACACTGCGTTCGGTGTAGTTAGTTTTAAACGCATGTCTAGGATTGAAGCATTAATAAAATCAGTGACGTGTTACGGGTGGAGGTTACAGTCCTCATATGTAATCTAAATGTTACAAATGTGGGTGTTCTTGTTTGTGTGTGTCTGTGTGGAGACGGGGTGTCTCTTTAAGTAGGACAGTAGAAATTGATGGCCAACTCTGAAAGCTGACCTACATAGAGGCACAGACAAACTAGTTCCCTCAGCATGCACGCTGAGCCCAGTTGATCTGCAGAAAATGCAGAAGGAGCAGACATATTGTTACTGTACACATTTATAAAAGCATACAGTACATCCGTCCATCCATTTACGACTCCCATCTCCTTGTTGGTGTAAATATTGCCACCTAAAGGCAGATGGCTGCTCTGGTATAGCATCATTTTGTTCGTTTGAGGAAGGCCGCTATTATTTCTGTTTCACTGATGTTAGACTCCCCATTTTCTATTAGCAGTTTTTAGAAATCAAGATAAATGGAAAATATAATTGATCTGACCAGAATATTCAAAAAGATTTCCCAACAAGTGGCGTCTGGGCAAACTCGTCTGGGCACCATAAAATGATAAAGGCCAAGCGTGAAGAAAAGTGCAATCACACTGAAATCTAATTACATCAATTTACAGTCACACTGCTTCTGTCTAATTGTTCTCTGGCCTGTTGCTTTAGTTCACTCAGTTATTAAAAGCTCCTTTATGACATTTCTCAGTAATCAGTAATGAGATGTCCTTTTAAATGTTGTCTAAACTAATATGTTCCAGCATTTAAAAGCCTGACAACTGTTGCTAACACTCTAAAAAAATGCCATGTGGAATAATTGTGGCTCAGTTTTGGGCCCGTTTTTCCACCACCTGACGCTTGCTCATACAGCCACCTACACACACAGTACAGTAATCATCACCTTTATGTTTTGCTCAAATTGAGGGTTGACATGCTGCACACTGTGCAGACAAAGTCCAAAGGCAGATTAGCATTGGCGAAGTCCCACGGGGGCTATTGCATTTGCACTCCCACACAGACGATCTTATTGTGTTTGACATATTTTCGTTAGTTTTCCTTCTTTTTTTCCATCATCATCTTCCTAACAGAATAAAACTGCTCAGTATGTGAAACTTATATACTTCACATTGAAGACCTTCCTTGCAGCAACAGCACTGAATGCTCTGGCTGCAGTGCTACATCATAGCATAGAGACACACTTGGTTAAAGTAGAGGCTAAGCAGCTAAGTCAGGCTCTTATTATTAGTAACAGGAAGTGATCTTTACCTTTGCTTTGTAGCACTACTTACCTGAAGAATGATGCCATTCATACTGTTGTTTTACGTTTGTAGTATCTGGTCTCATGCAGCTGTACACATATGATTGTTACATTCCTAAGTGCTGTGGAGATAAATACCATGATGTGTTTATGTTGTGATCTTACAGTTAAACTAACAACCATTTTATCAGTCTTATCTTCTACGTGTTATCTTAGCTCACGGTACAGGGACCCTTCTGGGATTCATTTTACATCGTCCATCGTCGCTTTCCCCCACGGACTCTGATGCATCAAAGCAGTCACATAAATTTGTTTTGGATTTTCATTAGCTGGTGTCTTGACTTGTGATCAGGGACTCTGGGTATCCCTTTGGGGGCTATTTTATCTCTATGTGTCTGTCTTTCTACCTCTCAGTGTGTGTGTTTGTCTCCATGCTAACCAATAACCACAGCCTATATCCGTATTTAGTTTGCTGTGGATAATTGTAACACCTTGTTATGTAAGGAGAGGCATATATAATAGGTGTAAAAGACAGATTGATCTTTGAGTATGCCCTGGTGGACACGCTACATTTTTCTGCAGAAATACTGAGTATAATGCTAGTGTGATAATGGCAGATGCTATTTCTTTCTAGTTACAATATTCTCCCAGATGTGTTCTTTTTCCTCTCTTCTCAGCTATACGTGCCCTGTGCTGTTAGAGAGTTCAGGGCGTTAACCGTATTAAACAGGGGATTATTGCCTGGGGCTCTGGATCTCTAGTAATAGCAGACGGAAATACTGATCAAAGGACTCTAACTGTGCCGTGGGTGTTCGGACTGCCTCTTTCTGCTCCTCCGCATTACAAGAAGATGTGTCTTGGAGGATAGGGCACACAGGCAGACAGACGGTGCTGGAGTTTCTTTGTAGGGTTAGTCCTGACAGCACAGGTGAAGTTTGGATTATGCATCTAGGGCAGGGTAACCATTTCAGTAGGGGAAGTATAGGTGGTGCATCTGTACCTCCAGGTGGTTTGCACCTATGACCTATACCAGGCAAGCATGCATGCACTGCATCAGTGTGAGTTTGTAGTTGTGCTCGTGTGTATTTTTGCAAATCGTGTCGGGGTGACTCCATTCCCTACATGCTGTGTCCCAGGAGACATGACTGACACTTCCTCCAGGTTGCTCCACTTCTTCACTCCTTGTTGACAGGACCAGCAGTCAGAGGTGCTCAGCAGCAGGCTCCTCTCATTAGATGCAGTTCTAATCAGTAGCAGTATACAGCCGCCACTGTCAAAGCATTAGATGTACATGTTTACGTGCTCTGTATGCAACCAAAATAATATCCAAAAGCAGCTGCTACCATATTGTAGTTTGTCATTATTGAATATACATAACATATAATATACAGAAGCCCAGCAGTGTCTCCCTGTCAGCAAATGAACACTCCTTTCCTTCCTCTTTGTTTTAATTCAGTCCATGCTTAACACTGACCTAGAAAGGCGTATAATGAGCTCTAGGTGTATTCCTTGTATGTCACCGATAATGCATATGTGCTTTGCATCGGCTCTCATGTACTTATTGCAGTATATTTAGCTGCAGTCATCAGGGAACTGGGGGATGCCTGCTACACGTAGCAGCTGTAAATTTATGTCACCCGTATCTCTGCCCCTTGTGTGTTCATGTTCTCACAAGTATCCAATAATAATAAGCATGCAAAATGGTACACACACCTTAAGCTCCCACATTTTTGACATTTTACACATGAAGATCATAATTTACTGTGATTTTTGAGTTCATTTTAAATCTGCAGGAAGATAATGTATTCATACAAAATATACTGTATGTAGAAGCCAAGGAGAAACATTTAATCTTTAAGTGCAAACACTATAGAAAATTGTGCACTAGTCTATTTTCAGATTTTGGCCTATTTTCTTCCTTTATGTATCCTTGCTCAAACTAGTGTGAAGAAAATATGCAAAGTACACATTTAGGTATTATTTGACTGCGCTTTAAATGAAGTTAATACCTCATTATTGTGAATGTAAATGAATGTAAGTTATCAGCCGCTAATATCATGGTGACATCTTTCAGTTAAAATGTTTAACTATAAATAATGCTTTCCACTATGATTATATGGCATTTTACCATATATATATACACACACAGTATAAAGGCTGTTTCCTTACAGCGTATCTTGGGGGCAGACATCTCCATTTCATCACCACCGACGCCCTACACTTTACAGTTTCATTCCAATCTATATTCTGAAGGTTTTTACAGAGGGGATTTGCTCATATATCATTCATCATCTGATTTATTTTATTCCCCAAAATGTGACAAAAATGGATTTTGTCTGGCTATTGAGAGTGATAAGAAGAGATTAAAAAAGATCCCCTCTGTAAAAACATTCGACTCCCATATGTCAGGAAATTTGAACATGGCTCTATCCAATGTTCATTTTGTTATATTCTGGAAATGTATACAAATTAGCACATATTCAACCACATAATACCTCATTTCCATGTTAATAACATTTGTGAAATACTAGAATATTGTCTCAACGTAAGTAATTAACTGGGGGACTTTCATACGCTGTAGTCTCCCCTCCAAAAGGTTCTTAATTTTAAAGCTGTCATGCCACTTTTCAAGTCAACATAGCTGCATCAATTTGCAAGCTCCCCCATAATCTGCTTCTGGCAGAATCAGCCTTATTTCCAGGATGGGTGGGTGAAAGTGGGTGAGAAGCATTGGACCAACAGAAGCAGAGAAACCTGCTCCGAGTGTGAAATAAAGACAGAGTATGATGAAGCTGGTAAAAGGCCGTGAAAGCGGGCTCCCTGCCTATTCTGTGGAGCGATGAGATGAGGCCAAGCCCAGTACTGGCTAATAAGTGTGAGCAAGTGCAGCCAAGAGGTCTCAGCCAGTAGCCACATAACACCTATTATCAGCCTTCCAATAAGACATCCATGTGTTTCCATTTACAGGTTATTGTTTAAGCTGTGGGTAGGTTCTTTAGTGTGAGCATGTTGACAGCTCCCTCCTTGTGTCTGTCTGTGCTGACAGTCTTTAATAGTTTCGTGGAGGTCAGCCGTCTGCCATGTGTGGATAGTTGCAGGAGAATGGCCAGAACGCATGGAGACAATCTCTCTCTGCTGACACCCCGCAGAACGAGGATGGGAGAGAGGAATGCTTCTGTTGGTGCTATTTTGTGGCCTGTAATTGTCTGTAGGGTCTGTAAAATAGGATAGTGGAGCAAAGAACTGCACTGCAATGGCGGGGACAGAAGTTCAGATAGTCCACGGGGGACTGATCATGGAGGTGTGCTGAGCCAAGGAGCGAGAGAAATAGGGATGTTTGTTGTGTAGTTTTTTTGTGTATGTACACATTCCAGCAGTAGTTTACACTACAGAAGAAAAGAAAAAAATGTCTTTTTGTTCATTTAAACAGATCCAGTCATGGGTGGAAGGGCCCTGCTGGTGGTATCTGTGGTGGTGTGGCTCAGCCCTGACCCCGCTGGATATAATGGTGCAGCGGAAAATGTCCTGTCAGTTGATGGAGGAGCTGCCTGTAGCAGCAGGAAGGAGTGTGGCGACAGGGGCCATGTGTGTTAACCTCTTTCCTTGTCACTTTTTCTGTCTTTCTCCCCACCCCCCCTTCTCCTTTCATCTCCACCTTTTTCTCTTTCCTTTCCCCGTTCCCCCAGACTCCACTCCCTCTACCTACACTCCTCCGTGACAAATTACTCCTGGCGGTTGATTTGTTGGTTGTCAAAAGTGCTCCTTGCGCTACCATGAAGGTGGGGTGAGCAGGAGAAGAGGGTGCTTCTCCCCCTCTGTTCCAGCCCGCCGTCATCACCTGTCCCTTGTCTCCCCCGTCCTCTCGCATGTGCCACGTGCTCCCGCTGGAACTCACTGTTGAGATATCTCAGTGGAAATTGATAGTCTGTCTCGCATTCAGGGCCTCATTAGATTAGATGTTTCTCATTTTTAATCAGCCCAGGCATTAGGTTTCCAGCCCTGCTTTTGACAAGACTGTTTCGATACGTTCCGGCTCGTGTCAGGAGAAGGGCTTGAGGAGATTCTTTTGTTATTCATGGAGGAGGAACTGAAGGAGGAGCAGAAAGAGGAAAACGCTAGTGAGAGATAAAGACTTTATGACAGAAGTATAAATGTCAGTGCTTGTGATAGGATGCCTACTGTAGTAAGCAGCACAATGAGATCCTGACAAAGAAATCTGTATATTTCTATGATCTGGTGAATTAATATAATAAGCTGCTTAGGGAACTAATATACTATACTACACTTTGCTTTACTATTTATGCATAGAGCAAAAATCAAGAGGTTTAAGCTGTTAGATATTCAAACAATACACTCAGTGCGAGTGTTTGATATGGATATGGTATATATGCCATTATATGGTGAAATGAGTATAAATATAGCTATGTGATCAGTATGCCTCATTGTTTGTGTATAGACTAACCAAATGGGAATTGGTTGTATTAAATACCTCACAGGTAAAGGTGCTTAATTACATCGATTCAAAAATCCTGTAAATCCAATACTGCCATAACGCAGCCCTGCTTATTGATTTGCAGCATAGCCAGCAATGGCCTAATACAGCCGCAGATATTAAAGGGATAAACTGTCTCAGTACAATAAATACGGCAGAATCTCAGGTGGTTCTCTTTCGCTTGTATACCCTGTCGTATCGAACTGCACTGTGCGTGCCGTAAGTGAATTTCTGCACACACGCAGGATGCCGGGCTCTGAAAGGCTTCCCCTTGAGTCTTCGACCTTGAGATTTATCCCGCGAGCTGATGCCTGAACACATGGATTTGTCTTCCCAGTTCATTCAAGTAACAACCGTTCACATTAGTACCTTTTCACGTGGAGTCTGTATCATCTGATGCTCCGTGATAGCACATTGACGGCGCCGTCTGTGGCAGCGCGCGTGTCACTCAGATGGCGTGATGTTCATAGTGGCGGCTGTTTAAGCGCAATCTGAGGCGATTTTATTTCCTTTGGCCGTTCGCAGCTTTGAAAGGAGACTCGTGTCCTTTCACTCCCACTTGCTGCTTTATTCACTAACAGTTTCTCTTTTGCAAAAGTAATAGAATATCTGCTTTCCTTTCAACCCCAGCTACACAGAAGCTAGATTGCTTTGTGTATCACCATCAAAACACAGAGGAGAGCATAGCAATCCACTCGTGTTCAAAAGTCTAAAACCATCTTGTTTCTCTGTCTTTGTGTTAAAAGAGGGGTTAAGCTTTTATCCTATAAATATGGCATGAAAATCCCACTGTCAACGACACATTCATTCTGAGGCCTGTATTAACATAAAAATGAGGGCTTGTTATACAGTGAGATTTCAATAAAAAGAACACAAAATGCATTTAATGAAATTCAGATGCTGGGCCCCAGCTCCCTGAATCTCATTAAATGAGCTTTGTGCTGTTTTTCCATCTTCTCTTTGTAGAAGAGGTCCTTGAGTGCCCTTAATAATGTGGCAGATTTCATCATATTCCTGATTTAAAGAGGACAATGTCTGTCTTGTTCACTTGTTCTTTTCCATGCCCGAGCCAATCTCCACTGATGTACTCGCATAGTTTCTGGATGTGGCTGGTGATAATATTCCATCTTAACGTGCGTTTTCTTTTGGTTGCTGGAGGTCTGTTATGGTGCTCCACTAACTCTCCACCTTTCTCTCCCCTCTCCCCTCTGTTTCCCTCTGCATAGGATTTGGTTTCATAACTTTTGAGAGTGAAGACATCGTAGAGAAAGTCTGTGAAATTCATTTTCATGAAATCAATAACAAAATGGTAAGTCCACACACCTTTTTTTCCCTTTCTTTTTTCAATTCCAGGTGGACGTTGAAGGATTAATATTTAATTTCTTCTTTTCCCAAGTATTAATAGCAGAGCTGGTGTGAGTGTATGTGTGTTCATGTTCATATGCACAGGCTAACACACCCACACATACACACACTGTGGGTCCCTGGTTCTCAGGGATGGGAAAGCAGTGGTGTGTACTGCCCACAAACCGTGAAATTGTGTGGCTGAGTTCTGCCTGTCAGGCTGAGGGACGGGAGAGTGGAGCCTGTCCCTCCCTTTCTGAATCCCCAACCTCTCACACACACACACGCACGCACGCACACACAGGTGGAGATGTCCAGGGATGCAACAGGAAAGCTACTGGCAGAGGCAGAGTTCATTAGTCAGGGATTAACACCTTCCACAGAGTGCCAGTGATGCTTGTTTTATTTACACCAGTAATATGGTCATCTCAGAGCTCTACAGAGTTCAGTAGCAGTTTTCTAAGTCATCATGTGCCTTGTGATAATTGACAGGAACCGACCTCAGTGTAGCGAGTGTGACATTAGGTCCTCCTTCACCCAGTTCCACCCCACAGGCCTCTTGAGAAATCCTGCATCATTTGAACGGTTTTGCGGATCGTGACTGACTGGAGGGAATACTTGTGGCGCTCCTTCTGTGTGCGTGTGTGTTTGTGTGTCTCCACTCCCTCTCTCTCTCTCCGTCTCCCAGCGCTTTCCTGAAACCGACTGACTGACTGACTGGCTATCTGACTGACAGGATCAGTGTAGTAGAACCATGTTCACCAGGGATCGGTCCTGGTCACATATGACCCCAGTATACATCCCCACGTGTCTCAGCACCGCATCTCAGTCAGAGCTGGAGACTGAAACAAAGAAAGCCAGAGTGTGACAGAAATAACTGTGTGTGCATGGAAGACATTCTGTCACAATCAAATGTTGCAGTTCCTTCGACATGGAGGCATGAACACACAAATACCAGACGTCAGTCGACTGTCAGTTCTTGATTTTAATACTATATTCAAGAACTTATTCCTTCACAATTTAAGTTACAAAAATTGTTAACATTTGTTTACTGCCAGTTCTGCTACAAAATCTCTGGAGAACATTTCTGCATATTTTTTTTTGTTTGTTTGTTTTTGGTCCCTCTCTAACTCGTAGAAAAATGAGCCTCATTTAGTTCCAACTCCACCTATTTCTATAAAAGTTCTAATGAGATAATAATTGGATCGTAAACAGTAGTTCTAATTAGGAATGTCCAAGATTATGGTAATCATTATTAATTCATAAATTACATTGTTCCCTATAAATGCATTATTAAATTTGCAGCACAGCATTAATTAAGTAAGGTGTTTCAATCAAGAATATAAAGAACACGAGTTAATTGTGTCTTTCAGTATAGTCAACAAATGGTTCGACAAAACTCAAAGCATTGGACATTGCTGATTTGTTGCAGGCCTCGCAGGAGAACATAAATTAGAGGAGAGTGACTACTGGATAAGTCTAGCACTTAATGTTTATTGTAGCCAAAAGCGAATGCCTGCTATTAAATGGTAGTGTTAGACATGTAAAATCTCCTGATACGCTTCTGTCTAACAGGTTTTATGGGAGAAAATGAGCACATGGTATATACATGGTCAGCGGTGAGGTGTGTACACAGTCGGCCCACTGTAACTAGTCCAGCTGCTAGAAACATCTGCTCAAGTGGATTCAAACTCACAAATTGTGTTACCGTCGTGCCAACTTTGATAGCCCAGGGAATCTTTGGCATTTCCACTCCACCAGTAAACACACATTATACTCAGAGAAGGGATATCACATAGGAAGCATTATTTCAGAACTATTTGGAAGCACGTGTAAAATACTGTTTATAACATGTGGCATTATGATGAATACATTTTATGAATACATACATAAACAGCACATGTGCTCTCCCTGAAGATGCATGCTTCTTCTTTTTATCCTGTTGTTTGCAGAGACACAGTAAGATCAAATTCACATTACAGGTGAATAATATTTTAACTAGCAGATGTCCCTATGAAAATTCTCCAGCCACCAAAAGGTCACACACTCTAATATTTCATTGGCCCGCCTTTAGCTTTTACAGCACACATTCACTGTGGCATTGTTTCCATAAGCTTCTGCATTGTCACCAGATTTATTTCTATCCAGTGTTACATTCATTTTTCACCAAGATCTTGTATTGATGATGGAGAGTCTGACCACTGCTCAAAGCCTTCTCCAGCACATCCCAAAGATTCTCAATGGGGTTAAGGTCTGGACTCTGTGGTGGCCAATCCATGTGTTTAAATGATATCTCATGCTCCCTGAACCACTCTTTCACAATTTTAGCCACATGAATCCTGGCCTTGTCATCTTGGAATATGCTTGTGAACATCAGGGAAGAAAAAATCCATTGCTAGAATAACCTGGTCATTCAGTATATTCAGGTCATCAGCTGACCTCATTCTTTGGACACATAATGTTGCTGAACCTAGACGTGAGCAACTGCAGCAACCCCAGATCATAGCACTGCCCCCACAGGCTTGTACAGTAGACACAAGGCACGTTTTAATGATATGATAGACAGTTCTTGCCCCAATTTTAGTAGTTTCTACAATCTCCTTAGATACTTTCTCTGCTTGATGCATGCCAATCCCTAATCCTAACCCTTCTCAAACAGAAAAACATCTTTTCCACGACCACTCATTGCATCAGTTGGGGTTAAATAATTTGTTACCAGTTGAAAGTTAATCACTTATGCAGTAATTACCTAATAGGAGGCTCGTACCTACTTGCTTAGTTAAATCCAGGTGGCGACATTTTAGTTTTTGGCCAGACGGTTTTGTTGAACTGTGCATGGAAACAATGTATTATCTGGTTAAACACACACTAATATCCTACATCTCAACAATCTGAACATAAAACCTAGCTGACATGTAAGGCTTAAACATGTGTGACGTTATTATTTAATAAAATACATGGACTGGAAGGCCATGGAACAATATATATTTCAGGCTATAATTTATCTATGGCCAAACCCCTTTGTAGAAACCTTAGGAGGATATAGGAATACAAGTGGGAATGGTTGTCTATGTATGTTCTACAGAAGTGGACAATTGTGGTTTAGAGTTTGAGAATAACCTAAATATAGTAAAATGCATAATTTAAAATTTCATACATTTTGAATGGAAACCTATCTTGAAAGTCAGCCCAAACTTTCCCCAACGCCTTAAAATGTTCGGGGGCAAGAGTTGGTTTGGAGTTGCTTCGTTGGGCAAAGATCCACCTGGCCTATCAAATCATTTAGACAGGCTTAATGCAGTGATGGACAGAATACTAACAAAGATGTAATTCTACACGTCATCTAAGCACAGTGGAGAATTTGTTGACAACAAAATGACTGACTGGTTGTAGGATTATCCAATTGCGTGCATAGGTATTTTTCTGTCAGTATTGGTTGAAACACACTTCATAATGATCTCCAAATTGTGTGATGCCAGACACATATTCTAGTGACTAGAATATGTGTTTCCATTAGACTAGAATCTAGTCTAATGGAAACCACTATATTTGGCTTATGGATTTAATTTCCAATAGAGGGGTTGTAGTCAAATTAACACCTAAATACGGGATGTTTGGAAGGTTCCTTTTAAGCAATCTGAAAAAAGACAGAACAAAATAACCCCCAATCTTAAAAGTGACAAGTGCGTAGAAACACATTTTTGCCTGTCTCCCCTTAGCGGCCACTTTGTTGGGGTTTACCACCTTAAGACATTGTACTCTAAATAAGAGACCTAGCCCTCTATTTCCTCGGTGCACATAAGTTGCATTGTATGTCAAAAATTGCAACCAAAATTATTATTATTATCAGAGGAAGAAAATGTGCAGAAAGTGTAGGAGAGAGAAATTATAGGTTACTTTTGTTTTTTTCATCTTCCCAGTAACACCAAATGCCTGTGAAGCAGCAGTCGTGGTCTACATCTGACTTGCTGATGTGTCACAGTTAATGACAGTTACTATCATGGTTATAAATATTTAGTAAACCTTTGCCACTGAAGGGCAACGTGACGGGTAAGCTGAGAAGGTGTTACTGTATGGCCTGGAGAGTTCAAGCACTTTTGACCACATGCAGCTGTGACGCGGTACACTGTGTGACACGCAGTGCTAAAAGGCCGTGGCCAGAAGATGCCTCAACTGCACGTGACTGTAAAAGCACTAGTTGTTGCCTTTGTTGCTAGTTACGGCTGCGCAAACAAAACCTTGTGACCCATCTGGGGGTCCCAGAAACCTTAATAGAAAAGATGAGAATTATTGAGAGGGTTCGGTGTGGAAGGACAACACAAGGGCCTGTTTTCTGAGGCTTTTGTCACCTTTGTAAGGGTCCCTATCGGCAACACCAGCTGTACATAAAATTTCTTTGGATACAGGAAATAAATGTGACCCTCAGATCTACAAAGTGCTGACATCTGGGAATGTCGGCAAAGCGGAGAGAATTTGGAGTGTGTTGAGAGCATTTTTCAGAGACAAAAAATAGCTTTTTACCTTAGTTGCTCATAGAGAGCTGGTTATCCAGTGTCTGAAGCACCAGCGCACCAAATAAAAAATGCCTCCTGTCTTCATCCTTATGAAGTACTATACAGAAATAGACCTCATCCATCCTGCCTATGAGTGTTATCCAAGATGGTTCTTGAATAATTGATGTGGACAGAAATTCCACCCCACTTGGGAGGGTTGTGAATGTACAGGGCACCCCACCTTCTCCTTGCCCGTCCTCTCAAGAGCTCTGCCAGTGTAATGGGTCAGTGTCCGCTCAGATGTGAGTGACTGGACCTTTAAGTGACTTAGTCAATCACCCTGTGTTCGTGTGCCACGGAGGCCTCGCTCTCCAAAGCACTTCCTCTCTATGAATTCTGCTTCATGTATTATTAATACTGGGGTGCTGCTTAGCAAGAGTGTCATAGCCTGCCCCACCAGCTGCACTGACTTAAACATTGCCCTGCTCTAGCACATGTAGGATGTGATGAAAGTATTGATTATCTCCTCCAGGCCTCCATGTGAATGTTGAGACATCCTTTAGGTACGGCTGCACCTCCCCTTGTGTTCATTCATTCATTCATCTTCTGTAACAGCTTGTCCTTTGAAGAGTCGTGGGGGGCTGGAGCCTATCCCAGCTGTCACCGTGCGAGAGGTACGGGGTACACCCTGGACAGGTCGGCAGTCTATCGCTGGGCTAACACAGAGAGACAGACAACCATTCCCTTGTATTAAAAGCAGTAAATATTCAGAGTGAGAATCAATACAGAAGATGGCGTGACAGCTTTCAAATACTTTTTTAACACTTTATCACACCCTCCTCATGCATGAATGTCTATATCCCACTGTACTAAGGCAGCACCTTATTACAGCTAAGGAGAGGCTGTGAATTCCATTTCCTCAGACAGGAGTCCTTCCATCACTCCCCACCCTGCTGTTATGCATGCGCAGCTAATTCATAATAATACCTATCAAGTATTGGCTCTGATGAGCGAGCAGTGTGCCATTAAAATGGACTCACATTGGTTTTAGTCAAGTGCTTCATGGTAATGTTCTTTAATGTGTTATTTTTAATATTCAACAGTAGCGAATGATCACACCGGGAGGGAGGAATTTTCTGTTAGTCGTCAATTTCTCACTGTGTCTTCGTGATATGACCAACCAATTACCGCACTCAGGAAGAGAATAAGCTGTGACTCTCCAAGTGGCTGAGGAAAAGGCTAATAAAGGAAGGCATTTATACTACCTATAATAACCTTAAACTGTGTGTTTACAACAGTACAATATTCAGAATAGTATTCATTGAAAGGCAATGTGAGAGCTGTATTGTTAATGTTTCTCTACAGTGATCAAGTAAAAAAATAATTTTAATAATTCATTTATTAATAGGAAAAACAGCTATTGGGACACAACTTGCTTAGGTATATCTCTCAGTTTCACTTTAAGGGCAGACAGCATGATATTAACAGGTTAAAGCAGGCAGTACTCTGTGAAATATTCAGCCACTTTCGATGCTTTTTTTTGTCATCAATCAAGCAGTAGCAAGCATCAGGGAGGTTTGTCCCGAAATTTATTGTGCAGATTGACAATGACTCCCAACCACAGTGCCAGACTAACAAGAATCAAGATTCAGAGAGTTTATTGTCATGTGCACCGTGCAGAAACATATTTTCCTGTACAGTGAAATTATTCTTTTGCCGTCCGCCCAAATGCCGTCCAGCCAATCTGTATATATAAAAAACGTAGAAATAGAATATAAAAGGTACATATAATACAAAAATATAAGATAACTACTTTAAATATCGACGTGCAAATGGGAACATAGATATTTACAGATAATAAAAAACCATCTCAAGCAACAAGAAGAACAAGGCTTCGTGCAACAGATGGTTTGGCCTTGATCTCGACATCATAGAGTCAGTCTGGGACTGCATGAAGAGACAAAAGCAGATGAGACAGCCTAAACCCACAGAAGAACTGTGACAACTTTTTCAAGATGATTGGAACAAACTACCTGCCAAGCACTGAAAATGAAAACTGTGTGCATGTGTAGCCCAGAGTATTTGTGCTGTTTTAAAGGCAGTATTAAAACCAAATGTTGACTTTATTTAGGTTATTTCTACTGTCTGCAGTATGGAGTTAATTGCTTCACCTTTGGTGCCTAATTTTTATTTTATTTTATTTATTTATTTTTGCACAGTACACTGCTTTTCTTTGCTTGTTTGTTTTCCTAGTTTTCGTGATCTAATTTGCCTTGGAGAGAACTTTTAAACGCACTTTATGATGTGTTTCACATAATTGTTGTGACACAGACAGGAAAAAGCCAAAAGTTCTCATAAGTAGCTCGATTAAAAAAAAACTTAAGAGATCTGCTTTGAGGGCAGTTAAGTGTTGCAGTTGGCAGATTTCCAGAACAGTATTTCCTGTCTTCCTGAGAGAATGCACTAGAGAGCTTACACAAGGACAACCAAATATTGCCCCAAAGATAACTTCGGCCCTGTTCAGACCTAATTTTAACAGGAGTCCTGAGTGGCCTGAACACAACTGGCCAGGTTAAAGAACTGCTCATTACGTCCCACAGTTTACATCATGTCACTATGTCAGCGCATGCAAACAACAGTGCAGATAATGATTGTAAAACAGTGGTAGATAGCCATCCATTGTTTTGATGCATCAGCTGTTTCTACAGTATTCTACTGCACTCCAAATTATGCCTTATTTCTTTGCAAACAGATCGCAAGACTGTGATAAGATCCCAAGTAATGGCTTGAGACAGATTTAACACCAGGTCTGAACAGAGCCTTACAAACTGTTGTAGTTGGAATTGGCAACTAAGAAAAATAGAAACACTAGCGCTCTATATATATATATATATATATCTGTATAAATGTGCGAATAACCAGCCACAGACTCGTCACCCAATTTACACATGGCAGCGTTGGGATTCAGATAATATTTTTGTAGATGTGGATGTTTGCTAATAGTCCATGCAACCAGCCCTGCCTTTTTATCTTATACATTGCTATTGCAGCAGCAGTTAACACTTGTATCTCAGCTCTGTTTGCGCAAGTAAGACAAGTAGGTCATCTGTGGGGACATAATACAGGACATGGAGCAAGACATTACCACCTGTATCTACAGTCCTGTTGTCATATTGTTGATGGAAGTTGAATAGAATTCACACCTTAAGGGAATTTTTTTTTTTATAAGGTTGCTTTTAAGAAATCAAGTAAATATGCAATATAAATCTGATTTCCTCAAATAGTTACTGGATCCTTTATTTACCTCACTTGCAAAAGGACTTTTTTGAAGAAGAAGAAAAAGAAGCCTTCTATTAAAGACAAGCCTCTGATTCCCTGTGTAACTGTCCAAATATAGCCTTGTCTGAGGCCTTGTTAACATTACTGTTAACACCAATGCTCAACTGCTTCAGATTAAAAGCCATATAGTGTATCAGCACACAGAAACCATGCATTTTTTAGAGGGCTTTTACTGTGAAACATTTGCAGGCATAGCAGATGCAATGGCAGCTGGGTGGGATTAAAGGACAACCCACACACCCACACTCACTGACATAGGACAACACCCTAGATAAGTAATTCACAACAATAAAGTGTTGAAAATAGCATAATTATATCATTGAATTAAACAGGTTGTAACATTAAACATACTGTGATTTTATGAGTTGGTAAGAACAAGACTATAACACTGATCATGTGTGGTCATGTGTACATGTGGCCACCAGCATGAATGAATGTACTACTGCCATGCTGTATCACTGCTTTACAAGGAGTGGTTAACCCATGATAAATAGATCAAACAGAATACTGTAAAAGGAGCCAGTTTAATGTTGCTTAGGGATTTTCTCTAAGATGATGTTTCAGTTTAGATGAGGTAGGACCCATCATAAGATTTCATTTTCAAGAAATAATGCTCTTAGTTCAACATAACTTCAGCAATCTGCCGATATCATACGTTTAACTGGGATAAAGGTTTATGATATCAGTAGTTTATAACCTTTAACTGTGTCTATAGCCACTGGGTGGCCTGTGATGTGTTACACAAATTTTCAGCTGGATCTCCAGCTACCGTGATGGCAGATGATGTGGTTGTACTGCCACTGAACATGAAAGTATGTCGGTTTCTCAATCCAGGTCTGAATCAAAAAGCAACGGTTGTAGTTTTTGGGGGTCACACTCAGAGTGCTCTTCAGTTCTGAGGGACTGGTGGGAAGTCTGAGGTTTAAATAGGAACTCTTCCTGAGAAACATTGCTTGTTATGCTAATAACCCGAAACTGGTGCAGCTATTCCCACTAACGACCGGGTACTTACCTTTTGTGAGGGGGGGACTGTTTTGGTCCTGTTTTGGTCTTACCTATGAATGGTTCTCCAACGACTCTTGTCCGTCTGGGGCTCCAGTGTCAAGGTGTGAAGGAGACTGAAACTTCTTGGGGACAGAAGTTAGCACTGTATTGTAAATAGATGGCAAATTGAATCTCAGTCCACCTCCTCTGTTTAGTGAAGGTTTTTCCAGTCTGACATAGATGGCTTCCTTAACTCCTCAAAGGGGAGGAGGAGTTAAGGAAGCCATCTATGTCAGACTGGAAAAACCTTCACTCAGTCCACCTCCTCTGTTTAGTGAAGGTTTTTCCAGTCTGACATAGATGGCTTCCTTAACTCCTCAAAGGGGAGGAGGAGTTAAGGAAGCCATCTATGTCAGACTGGAAAAACCTTCACTAAACAGAGGAGGTGGACTGAGATTCAATTTGCCATCTATTTACAATACAGTGCTAACTTCTGTCCCCAAGAAGTTTCAGTCTCCTTCACACCTTGACACTGGAGCCCCAGACGGACAAGAGTCGTTGGAGAACCATTCATAGGTAAGACCAAAACAGGACCAAAACAGTCCCCCCCTCACAAAAGGTAAGTACCCGGTCGTTAGTGGGAATAGCTGCACCAGTTTCGGGTTATTAGCATAACAAGCAATGTTTCTCAGGAAGAGTTCCTATTTAAACCTCAGACTTCCCACCAGTCCCTCAGAACTGAAGAAGCTACTCGGATGAGTGGTGAAACGTCTTCTCCAAAAATCTACAAGTCCAGTTGCCTTTTTTGGATTCACACTAGAAGCCATCAAGTCAAGTGTGTGCATGGTGTTCGCCTAGCTCTTATTGTACAAATCAGCCCTGGACACACTTGGTTATACCCAGGGACTAAACTTGTTATCACTATTTTAAAGCAGATTTCTACAGAGAAAGACTTAAGTCTCTGGGTTGTTGAAAATGTCTTTGTTGAAAAAATATTTTTTTAAAAGAGTGGAAATCTTAAACAGTCTTTGAACATCAAGTGCCTAATAAGGGAGTAGGACCACCCTTCAGAGCAGTTTCAGTCCCACATGGAGTGCTGCCTCACAAGTTCTGGACTGTAAGTAATTGGATGTTTACCCTTCAATGAAGAAGGAAAGCTTTGAGGGATGAAGGAGGAGGAAATCCACTCCACACTCTGCTCTCTAGGATGTCCCATAAAAGCTCAGTGATGTTCAGATCTGCTGATTGAGGAAGTGATGGAAGCCATTTTACGTCAACCTGATGATCATGGTCTCACATCTGAATGTGTGCCTCGGTGTGTATGGAGACAATGTCATCTTGCAATATAGAAGCATGACAAAAGAACAGCGTAGACACCACGGGGTGCACCTGTCCTTAAGCTGACCTCATATCCCTTAGCTTTTATATAACCATGCAGAGATAGCATCAGACATAATGACTCATGTGAGATTGCTGCCCATTGAAGGCACCATTTTGCTTTATACAGAACTGCTTACTATTATCATACATCTGCTATTACTCGGTTGTCTTGATTTTCTTATTGACCGTGGTTGGATGCAGAATGGAAAACCTGTAAATACCCACTTTATGTAATGCATGACACACATGTTCTGTGTGCCATGCAGGTCTTAAACCTGCACAGATCTTTTGAAATGTTTTTATTTAAGTCTAGATGGATCCCAAAAGGCTCTGATAATCTTGGGTTCTCACATATTACAAGAATAGTGACAAATCTGACAGGAATGTATCACACCTGTCTGGATAAATGCATCAAAATAAATCAAAATCACATTTTCTTCTGGCTATTAATAGATTAAGCAGACCTGTTATGCTCTTATATAGGTAAATCTATGTAAATGTCCCCATAAGTCTGACTCTTTGACTTCAGACAATCATTTTTTGAAGTCTAAAAAATACAGAGACATCACCATCTACTAGATTCTCTTGTATCAGACCTTTAGATGTATGGCATATAGGTAGATGTATGATAATTGGTCAGACATATTGGTTTGACTCCATTTGCAGTCCTTCTGTTCTTGTAAATAACCAACTTGTTAAATGCTTTTGAGAAACCTTTTTCTTAAGTGAGTAATCTTACGCCTCCACAGCTGACATTGGGCAGTCAGAGCTGTGACATTTCCTAACTATTCAGTCTATGTGTTTTGACTGTTCAGCTGGGAGTGGGAGCTGGAGTAAATGAATCACACCGTTTTCTTTCTTCAGTCTGCCAGTCTACTGATGGAATCCATTCACTAGTGAAGTTAATAGCAGCCGCACACCTCCCCCTCTACACACACGCGCGCCATACCCACAACACTCGTCCCTGAAGGACAGTCATTGCCAGTCCATCCCGCCCACACCTTCCAGTTATACCTACAAGGTTAATATGTATGGGAGATGTATTGAAAAGGTCATAACGGGAGTGCTCCTCCGCTCTGTATCATAGGGTTTGTCCATTAAAAACAAGGCAGCTGTTTGTTTTATTCCTCCTCTTCCGCTGTATTACTAAACTGATCATGTAGTGCTTGTGAGATCCACATTGGAGTATGTGGAACTCTGGTAATTTCTGACATGATTATCATAAGTGTCGAGCTGGGTTGTTTTTAGATAAAGACTAATAACCTGTCCACAGAGACACATGCCTTACTTTTATAACCAGAACAAGACAGGAACAGAACAAACTGAAATATTTGTGGAATGACACTAAAATATTCATGTTTTTGTAATGGATGTGGTAGTGACTTTATCACATGTTTATTTATCTGTTAAAGATTTGCAAGGAAAGAGGTTCAGCCCTATTTACACTGTATATTTTGTTTTACTTTTTTCTCATGTATGACTAACCAGGTTTTTCCTGTGAAAAAGTAACAAAAAACAACACCACTTTCTTTCTGGTGCCATTCTCACCAACAATGACTGTAAACAAAAAAAATATAGCTTGGAATGTCAGATCTTTTTTTTTTATTTCATCATGCTTCTCTATTGGTGCTATCTGTCCCCTTATAGCAAACAGGGATTTGGGGTGCCTGTCTGATGCTAGGTTGTTTTAATTTATTTACGACCAACAGGTCTACAGGTTGCCTGGACAGGATCCAAAGCCACTTTTTTGATTAGCTGTTTTTAGCACACTGGATGACCATGGAGGTTTAATGGAATTATAAAGAGAAAGTGGAAGAAAAAAAAACTTAAGGAACCCCAAAGTTGGCTGAAACTAGGTTTAACCAATTTCAACTTTAAGGTAGCGCATAGACAAGTGCCGTACATGACTTTGGTTGCTACCACCCAGTTCACTAAGCGTAGGCTAGTGCTGGGCTTGGAGCAAAGATATTGTTGGTGCTATTTTCTTTTTAAATAGATGGTTACTGCTATACATACACACGTACCAGGAACTACTGGATGTTCAGTGTCTTGCTTAGGCACAGTTTGGCACTGTGGCATGTTCTGAGGCTCAACCACTAACCCTCTGGTTTGTGGGCACCCATCTCTAAATACAACTGCACAGCAACCCAAGAGCTGTGCTGGCAAGAAAGTGACGGGCAATGAGCTTTATATGTGGACATGGCATAACAGACACAGCTGCTCTAATAAACCTCCCGCTTGGTGAGCGATTTATACATACAGTTAATCACAGTGTTTCCTATTAGCCAATACAAAGATTTACACTTTAACTGTGTAGAGGCTCCACTGTTTGATGTAAAGTATTCCAGCCTCCCTGACTTGATCTTCCAGACTGACACAAATCTCAAAGATAAGCTATCAGCTGCAGTACATCAGTGCAGCAGAGGAGGAAACATCTCGATATATGTTGAAGGCACGCTGGTTGAGTTAACCACAGCTTCTCTGTGATTCCACAGAATCCACTTGCTGTCTTTCATACTATAAAGGTGTGTGTTTGAGTCTTTTAGACCTCCTAGTTGGTTTTACTCCAGAAATCTCTATAAATTTGCTGGCAATAAAGGTGAGGCAGGTTAACAGGGTGTACCTTTTCTCCAGTGGGTACAATGGTGCTTAAAACACCTCCATTCATGATGTTTAAATCGTGGATCATGATTCTTTTCACAACATACACTATATTACCAAAAGTATTCGCTCACCCATTCAAATGATCAGAATCAGGTGTTCTAATCACTTGGCCTGGCCCCAGGTGTATAAATTCAAGCACTCAGGCATGCAGACTGTGAAACAAGACATTTGTGAAAGAATGGGCCGCTCTCAGGAGCTCAGTGAATTCCAGCGTGGAACTGTCATAGGATGCCACTTGTGCAACAAATCCAGTCGTGAAATTTCCTCGCTCCTAAATATTCCACAGTCAACTGTCAGCTCTATTATAACAAAATGGAAGCGTTTGGGAACAACAGCAACTCAGCCACGAAGTGGTAGGCCACGTAAAGTGACGGAGAGGGGTCAGCGGATGCTGAAGCGCATAGTGCAAAGAGGTCGCCGACTTTCTGCACAGTCAATTGCTACAGAGCTACAAACTTCATGTGACCTTCAGATTAGCCCAAGTACAGTACGCAGAGAGCTTCATGGAATGGGTTTCCATGGCCGAGCAGCTGCAGCCAAGCCACACATCACCAAGTGCAATGCAAGGCGTCGGATGCAATGGTGTAAAGCACGCCGCCACTGGCCTCTAGAGCAGTGGAGACGCGTTCTCTGGAGTGATGAATCACGCTTTCCATCTGGCAATCTGATGGACAAGTCTGGGTTTGGAGGTTGCCAGGAGAACGGTACATTTCAGATTGCATTGTGCCAACTGTGAAATTTGGTGGAGGAGGAATTATGGTATGGGGTTGTTTTTCAGGAGCTGGGCTTGGCCCCTTAGTTCCAGTGAAAGGAACATTGAATGCTTCAGGATACCAAAACATTTTGGACAATTCCATGCTCCCAACCTTGTGGGAACAGTTTGGAGCGGGCCCCTTCCTCTTCCAACATGACTGTGCACCAGTGCACAAAGCAAGGTCCATAAAGACGTGGATGACAGAGTCTGGTGTGGATGAACTTGACTGGCCTGCACAGAGTCCTGACCTGAACCCGATAGAACACCTTTGGGATGAATTAGAGCGGAGACTGAGAGCCAGGCCTTCTCGACCAACATCAGTGTGTGACCTCACCAATGCGCTTTTGGAAGAATGGTCAAAAATTCCTATAAACACTCTCCTCAACCTTGTGGACAGTCTTCCCAGAAGAGTTGAAGCTGTAATAGCTGCAAAAGGTGGACCGACATCATATTGAATTCTATGAGTTAGGAATGGGTTGGCACTTCAGTTCATAGAATGAGTAAAGGCAGGTGAGCGAATACTTTTGGTAATATAGTGTATATATGTGTTCTGAAGGCAGATATTGTGCAGCCTTCAGAGATGTAAGAGTCCTTGACAGGTCCCACAAGCTATAATTCTGGAAAATGCTTCCTGTTACAATGAAAACGTATAAATTTAGTATTATTTCTCTCTTCATGTAGCAAAAGGTTAGTGGGTTAAACTTTCCACATGGCAAAATTTGAGTCCCTGAGCTTTGTAGTTCTTCATCGTCAGACACAGAATTGCCTCTCTGTCCTCTCTTTTCCTCATTCTTTAACTTAGTTCATTCTCAAAAGCTCCTGCAGGTGAACACCCACACACTCACCATCACATCACACCATCACAGATCCCGGCTCCTGACTGGTTTTAAATCCACGACAAGGAGCCCTTGCTCTGAATATCAAAGACTCGCACCTGAGAGCATGTCGACATGACTCACACCCAGCTCTGTCTTACTCCCAGCAGGCTACCTGAACGTCCAACTCGCTCAGTGTAGCAGGGGTTACCGGAGGACGTTGATCAGACGCTGCCACATCTGCGTCGTAGGTAGAGCTTGACTGTCACCCAGCCGTGTGAACATATGAAAGTCCCAGCACTGTGCCGAGATTTCTAACACACCCATTTGTCCCACCCGGTTCCAACTTCCATGCCGGGGGTCATTCTCTGACGATAAGAGAGCCTGTGCTCTCTTCAGCACAATGTCAAACCACACCAGGCGAGCAAGGAGGGCAGAGTAGCTGTGACAGCTACAAAGTGGCTGAGGGAACTGTGTACTTTAGTTGGTCTGCTTCAAATAAAAGGGCTGCTAACAGCAACAAATCACAGCTCTTCAACACAGCAACTTTCTCTCTGTGATAGAAGCCTTTTTCATTAATGTTAGCTTTTTACATCTCTTTCTCTCTACTGGATATAGTGTGTAGAGCTTGTTACACCTGCTATTTAGCACAGTGAGTTCTTAAAAGCATGACATTTTACGTCAATTTCGCCTTGGGAAGTAGCATGTTGTGTCGAACACTGTGCATGTATGTTTGTAGGTGAATAGTAATGTGTGCCACTGGACTGTCAGGCCTATTTGTATGGATGCCAGGCTATACCTTGGTTGAGGTCTAGACTGCACTGGCGCAGTAGCCTGTCTTGTGCAGCAGGCCAGGCTGACATGTGAATCGCAGCAGCCGAGAAAGCCCTGCTTAAGTGGAGGCAGTAGGGAGAAGCAAGCAAGAGCCAGGAGGCAAACAGACAAACAGATGGACAGGCTGATGCCAAGCAGGCAGTGGAGCAAATAGATTGTGCGGCATGGTGAACAGACTCAGCCTACCAAAGAACAACCAACAGACACAAGACCATGCCACCCTTGTCAGCCGCCCGTGCTTCTCTATAATTCATAGAGATGGGATAGATACGTGGTAAATAGGACTCTCATCTTCCTCCTTCTTCTCATCTGCCCCTGTCACATCCCTCATTTGATATGTGTTATGTAGGAGGAGGAGATGTCAGTCTTGCAAGATGGGAAATGAACAAACCTGTATGTGTGAGAACTGGAGTGAGAGAAATAAATGCAGGAAGAAGATGAGTGCTGCAGGTGGGATTGGACTGTGGGACACTGGGGACTTCAGCCCAGCAACAACACACAAGTATACAAAATAAAAACAGCCATATTTAGTTTTGAAGCACATCTTTTTTGACTGGCTTTAGATGATAAAATACCTTGACAAAGCTTTAGTTAGACCAAACAGATAGAAATGTAGGGGTTTGTCAAAGAGATTGCTTCTTTAGAAATGATTCTGGGCTTAGATAAAAAGACAAAAAGCTTCCACAAAGAGACTGGACATATTGTCACAGTGTGGGGCTGTTGTAATAGCACTGGAGAACAGAGCTTCTCCTACCTTGATGTCTCGCAAACTCTTGGAAAGTATTTAGCTTGTATTTCCCCGAGGCGCTGGGCACATGCTCACTGGAGCAATAACCTTTGCTTTAATGCAGGAGGAGCATGATTGTAAGTTTTCCTTGGAGACTTTCCTCTAAAATGTGAGGTGCTCAGATTGACTCAGCCTTGTTTTTTTCCTCTATGGAAAACATCTAGCACTATGCAAGTCAAATAGAAAACCGCCTTAAAGCGGCGAGACAGCCCTGTCAGATCTGTCTGGTTGTGTACCTACACAGTCTAATGGTTTGTCTTCGTGTGTGTTTGTGATTTTTTGTGTGTGTGTGTGTGTGTGTGTGTGTACGTGTGCATATCTGTGTGTGTGTGTTTGTCTGTCTACATAGGTAGAATGTAAGAAGGCCCAGCCCAAGGAGGTGATGTTCCCACCAGGTACACGAGGGCGAGCCAGGGGTCTGCCCTACACCATGGATGCCTTCATGCTGGGGATGGGCATGCTGAGTGAGTCACAGACACATGTGCACACACATCCAACAAGTAATCCTTCATAGAATATGCATATATTAAGCTTGAACTGATTCAGAGTTGTGCCTATCAAGTAACAGCTGATACATAACAGTTATTTTTAAAGTGTCACATTTTTCAACAGGTTGCAAATGTGCAGATGAAGTGTGAGACATGTTCACCATTTGGTTAAAAAATAAAAAAAAAATCTACTTCCACAAACTATTGTTGAGATAGCCCCATTAGGTGGGCGCTGCCCCTAATTAGGCTGCTTCAAGGTGTGCCACCAGTGGCTACTGTGGTCTATTTCTGGTTGAGTCTGGTACCGACAGCCCCTGGGCATATAGGAGCAGACCAGCACATTAGCAGGCTAAATGAAGAGGAAAATTGGTGTAATGTCATATTAAGGATTCATCACTGTGCCCCCCTTAATGGGTAATGAAGGGGACACACATGTCAGGGAGAGATCTCATCTACAGGGACCTCAGCTGCTGGCCCACCCCTCTTCATTACCATCCAGCCCATGCCTGTGGCCCTTTTTATTTAACACTACTGCACTCGTTCCTTCCTTCCATTCGTCCATCCTTCCATCTATCTATCTATCTGTCTATATATCTATCCACCTATCCATCCATCCATCTATCATTTTATATGCATATAATTTGATTGTGCTGCTCAACCAAATGGATTTGCCGTCATATAAATGATTTATTTTTTCCTTCTAAAGGAAAACACACATGATTGTAAGAGACTCGTTTTGCCTTGCAAGTAGCTCCTCCCTTCCCCCTTGTAGCAGGTGCAGGCAGAGCCACAGTCATGCATTTTTATCTGCAAGCTGATTCACATTTATCTGTTGCCTTTTTTGCATTTTCTTGAGCTGATACTATTTTCACGGAGAAAAATTAAGGCTAGTATGCAAATTATCTCCACTTTATGTCAGCCTGCCTGTCCATATTATCTATCTGTCCATTTATCTATATACAGTTGCTTTAAGCTGTCAGGGTTATTTCAGTCTTGACCTTTCCGTATTTGTGGTAAGAGTGTTGATAAGTCAGGCCAAGCGCTTCTGTCAGCCCCATCGAAGTCGTTCCCGGTTCCATCTCATCTGTTAAAAGTATTTAACAAGCACAGTGAACTTTTCGGAACTTATTACAGACTAATGTGTCTGCGGAGAGGAGAGCACTCTTCCCCTCCATTGGGAGACGGCAGGCAGAAAGGCAGTGATGTGCTCATGTGAGAATATTAACAGCCAACTTGTTTGGAGACACTCTTATCTAAATGAAATTGGAACAAGGACAGCGAAACATTCCTTTATATAATTTGCATTTGGAAAAAGGGACCCTAGGCTCATTATTTAAGAAAGTGTAAGCTCCTTTTGTGCCAAATCTCATTAAAGCCATCCCTAGCTCCTTTGTTTACTGCCTCTAATCGAGGCATTTATCTTTATTGTGTTGTGCCGATGTATGTTTGCTGAAATTAATACACATTTGAGCCCGGGCGAGGTATGGGTGTACCAGATGGATAATTGATTTTAAAGTGAATCAGAACTGTTGAGCCATAAAATAGGTACATTAGCATGCATATTAATAAGGCAAATAAGAGCACTAAGAGGCCGCCACAAGGCCAGGCACAATGGCAGGCTTCATTTAGTGAAATGGTAGGAGAGACACAGAGTTATCTCCTGCTTTCTGTAGCTTTCGTCTTTCCTCCCACTGTCTTGTTTCAGAACCTTTGACGGTTTTCACATACTGAGGATTTCGCGAGATCGTAGATTAACTCAACTGTTGTCACATCACTTTGTTGTTTTCTCCTGTGACACTTCGTGCACACATCAGACTGCAATTTCTTCATTTAGCAGTGTGGAACCTGCTGTAAAGCTGTATATCAGAGAATGAAAAGGTTTTTTGCCATTTCAGAAAATGTAGAAGAAAAAACAAAAGACGTATGAAGAGATGTGGTATCTAAGCCAACAATTTCGGTTTGGCATTTATTCAGTTTGACAGTAAGACAGTATCAAACACATAATATCCAATACTTTACAGTCTGTGATAGCTTTTCATTGTCTCATATCACAGATCTTTTCAGAGCAAACAAACAATGAAGGGTTTTGTGAAAGCTATCCATCTATAGCTTCCCGGTGATGACTTCTCATCTGCAGCTGATGAGGATTGTTATTTTTTTTTCTAGCGTAGCCTCTGTCCTACTTCATCCATGCCAGGTTAAGGTTCCCCTCACCGCCTCTCCGAGTTGAATTTCTTTTTTGTCTGCGAGAGACGGGGAGAGGGTCTGGGAGAAGCATTTTCCCATTGGGTCAGGAATAAATTGAACTTTTTCATGGACAGCAAACACTGATTAGATATTTATGACCAAGGTCAACCTTTCTGATTCCAGCTGGCACAGGCTCTGAGGCATACAGAACAGAGCATCTACACACGTTGTCGCAATCATGCACACACACCCGGCCTGCATACACTCACATGTACAAGAATACGCAAGCATGCAAAGTGTGTTTTGACTCCTTCATGCTGTAGACCCATGCATGCAACTGCATATATGTCATTTCTGCTTTACTGGCTCTACAATTTCTCCAGAACAGCAGTATGAGTATGTACAGAAGCTTAGGAATTTGCCACCCCAATTTATCCAGGCATTTAATTGTAATGTGACTTCACCCACTTTATCAGGAAATGACACAGCTAACGAGAACTGACGACACGTAAGCCTGAAAGAGGTCAGTTTCTGAGGGGTAGCTTGCACAAAATAAAGAAAGAGTTATCAAGGCTGGCTCGTGTGATTCATTCCTAGCCTAAAGGACTTCATCCTGCTAGGTAATTTAGTCCAGGCTTATGGTTAAAGGTGATAATAGCTTGAGGAAAACAGATAAAGACTAAGACATATACCATAATTAGAGGGTTAATTATGTTTGTATTACCTTTGATGGTGCTCAAATTCTCACTGACTCACACGCAGGCCCACTCGCTCCGCCACCCACTCTTCTCATATTTCTTGTTTTGTCTGTATCCCGCTTCCTAGCTGCCTGCTCCCTCACACCCGGTTTCTCAATATGTTGCCCACAGCTGCTTCTGTCTGAAAACTGTCCAGCTAATTAACTGGTGGGTCTGTGGTAGTAATAAGAATCATGACAGCAGATGAACAATACATCTGCTACTCTTAAATTTTTCTAATGACACTGGGTCCTCTTTGGGGCCTCCTTGCAATACTCCATGCACTCAGGGACTGAACAACTTCAGACCTGCACGAAAAGTTTGACTTTGGATTTCAGATCTGGAAGTTACATTTGCCATCATCAGCATGTTTTATAATTCAGTAGCTTGGTCAAATATTTCCAATTGTAGGCAAATCATGGCTAACCTAATCACCAAAATACTGGTATAACAGGGGATCCACTTACAAGTACAATATTATTGTGTGGTAAAGTACTATATAATAGAATCTGGCCAGACCTTTGCACTCACAACCCAGGGCCTATAATCAATACATGAATAAAGAATATTAAATAAAATACTTATTGAAAGTAGCATTTAATAGTTTAAGTCCTTGCCAAAAAAGTGAAATACACCTAAATTAAAATCAAACATCCCTGCCATGACACCCTAAGACATGTGCCCTTCCCGTTTTGGGGTCATCCTGGTTAACCTGGTGTGCATTTTCCCTTTTGTGGAAGCTCCTCTAAATGTTGCCTTTTTAATGAACTGATTAAATGATTTCCAGATTCCCTCTACATAACCTTTATTTATGTGACGCTTTGTAAGCAAACTCATACCGCCACCAAAATAGATTATTTTGTGAATGCATTTGGATTCAGTTAATCTACCTGCATCAGTAATGTGAAAGGGACTACTTAAAGAGTATATAATGTTTCTGTTGTCAGATAGAGTGAGGTAGCAATCTAACACTTGCTAATGTCTGTACATAAGATATGCCTTAACGTTTGAGACATTTCATATCTCCAGATATTCAAGAACATTTTAACAGTTGTTTAAACCTAGTCCAAAACGATAGATAAATAATTCTCATGCCGCAGGTACAAATCCGCGGCTATCGCTTACATGTAGACATATTAAAACAGGAACCTTTCTGCCACAGTGAAGACCCCAGAACATAAACAGACACCGTCTTTTAAAGGAGCCTGCTATAAAGTGTTATGACACGGAGCTATAAAAATGCCTGGGAACCTATGGTTAAATAAAGAGAGAAAATGAATTAGACAGTTATGAACCAAGAGCGGCTTATCAGTGCTTTGGTTTCCAGCTATTTACCAAATTTGGCACCAGCTCTTAATACCCTGCCCCAGTGACGACCTGAACTAAAAAAAAATGAAGTGTATGAAAATGAAGTCTGTGAAAGAAAATAAAAACTCTGTTAATTAACTGCTCTAAGGCTTCTGTTGCAGCGCCTTAAACGTGTAAATGTGAAACAAGATATTGATCCATGTAGAGTAACTTGTTTAATTTAAAGAGGGGTATTAGCAGCTATGTAATACATGCATTTTAAATCGCCAGGTCTGCTTCCCTTTAAAGTGAATATTTGTACAGTCTGGGCTCTGGATTTATGGCTGTGGCGGTTAATTCTTGCATGTTATAAAAACACTTTACTCATTGAGCTAATCACTGAGATCTCATGGTCTGAGCAGTCGTAAAACAAAGTCGCACAGGGCTGGTGTGGAGAGCAGTGTGATCAAGATTAGAGTTTAATGTAATTGCGACAGTTGACCATTGATTGAGGGTGGTGCTTGTTGTCAGACTGTGCACACAGCCAATGTTTTTCAGCTGACAATGTACCATTAACGTTATGAGCTATAAATACACGCCACCTCTTTATTTGGCTCCAGGCGTAAAAATAAATTACTTCTTGCCTGTTACCGTTTTCCGCACAAGGCAACTCAGAAACGTGTTAATTCCAAAAGTGGGATCCTTTCTCCTAATTATTTCAGGCTCATGTTTATGTTATTCTAGTTTTATTTTTGAAGGGTATTACGTTACATGAGAGCTTGTTTGACAAAATGAGAACACTTCAGTAAGATTCTGAAGGCCATCCTTTTAAGATTAGTTTCCCTCTTTAAGTAGATATACACTCGCTTTCCATTTCATTAGGTACACTAGTAAAAACAAATGCTTTCTAGTATAACTGCACTGCACCAAATGTTCACAAAGGTTACAGTATTCAGCATTCGTTTAAACTAGAGCGCCGTGTTTTCATTTTGGAGGCTGTGGTTTGTAGTATTGTTGAATTATATTGTGTTGTCCCGATGCGTTTCGGTTATTCTGATTTTGATTTAACAAAACACACTTTAGTGTTTAATTCAATCAGGTTCAACAGCACCACATACTACATCCTCTGAAATGATCATCCAATTGAATTACCACCTTTCTGAAGCTGTTCCATCATAAACTGAGCATTAGAACAGTCAGGATTATTATATTAAAATGCATTTATTTTCACTAGTGTACCTAATGAACTGGCAAGCGAGTGTTACATCTGCACACCAACATGTGTGTGTTTGTTTTTATACCGGTGTCATGTTGGTAATTCATACGTCTGTCTTGTCCCTTCTTTCTCTTAGGTTACCCTAACATTGTGGCAACGTATGGCCGCGGATACACTGGATTTGCACCCAGCTACAGCTACCAGTTCCCTGGTGAGTTAAAGGCTTTCTTAAAATATCAGTGCTGCGGCTGATTTCTGTTTTGCACTCTCAAGCAGCACAATCAGACACACAGACACGCGCTCGCATCCACATGCGCACATGATCATCAATATACACGTCAGTCACCAAATAATCTGCAGGGCTATAAGTGTCCTACGTGCCTGGATTTCTAAACGATGTCTTGAAAGCTGACATATAGTGAAGTAAATTGCTTACTCCTTTTTATCCCATACTTGAGCACTACCATGACCAAATGTCTAAAATGGGAGAAGTTCTTCGCCTTCACTGGTCCAATGTATGCAAATTCTTCTGTGGAGAAGCGGAAAAATAAGCATCTCTTTGTGTTGGCAGATTTTTAAGAATGTGGTTCTTATAATGGAAAATGAATGAAGTCATTTTCTGCATTAAAAGTGTTGACTCGCAGCGCCGGGCACTTTAATGGGAGTCCAAATAGGAGGCGTGCAGTCTGGAGGTGAGCAGCTGTACCTGTCTGCTGCAAGAGCGGCCTGTGGCTCTGCGGCGCCTTACTTAGACAGGCATCCTGTCAATTTCATGCTTTATTTAGGGACTTTACACATACTTTGTTTGCCATGCCAGACATCATTCCTTCCGCTGATAAGACGGAATGGGAAATATCTGACAGCCGCTCAGATCTCCTGTAATATCTTTGTGAAATAGATTCAGGAATGGTAAAACAGGAGGTCCAGCTGTGACCACCTGCAGATCAGACATATGCTAGTTTTATATTTGACCACAATATTTTCTGATGGAAAAAAGGGAATAGCACCCACTCGTTAATGTGGATGAGCATGAGAAGCATGCAGATGTGGTTAGTCTGTTCATTTATTAAAAATAACATAATTCAGGAGTATAATAACCATTTATTTTAACTGATATGAATCCTCAGTCACACCAACAATCAGAAAAATGGTTTTATGATGCAGCACACAGCTAAGATGTGATTTAGAATCTGTCTAAATAAGTAATTATCAATTTATAAAGGGGTTATTTAATCGACAAAACCAGTGAGGAGGGATCGAAAGATAAAGGAGCGATGAGCGGTACACTTTAGTATAAGTAACTCTAGTTAAACATGGATTTTTTTAAATGTTTACTATTTACAACAAATTAAAGGATATCACCTTCCCCAAGGCAGAATGTATGATGCTGTCCATGTTAAACTCAATTTAAAGAGTTTGATAAAGCTGTATGATTAAAACAACCTCCTCTGGGCTCGCTCAACTCTTGACAGGTAATTGGAAATTTTAATGTATGAATCAAACACCTTGTCCAAATTAAATAACCTCAGGCCAAATATTGACTAGTGTCCTTCCTTACTAAGATGTGGGAAGCATCTCCAATTTAAGATCAAAGTCTTTCTCCCACTGTACACCGCCTCGCTGAAGCACACTAAATAAATGGAGCTAGATGGCTAGATCCAGGAGGCATAAATTGTGGGCAGCATTTCAAGGCTTTTTTTTCTTTTTTTTTAACACCCTGTAAACCTCAGGGGTCCACTGTTAACAGAAAAAAAAAAGCATTCAGGCAATTGTTCAATTGTCAAGATAAAGCGGTGATAAAACATTGATCAGTGATGAAACACTGAATTAGCTACAAAAACGCAATAGGACGTACACAGAAGAAGAGAAATCAAAGCTGACATCACTGCAGCTGAAAGAGAGTTCAAGTGTACAAAAGAAAAACTAAACCAGAGGTGAAGTATACACAACCTCAGTAATAGATGGGCAAAAAGCAGCCTTCTGTACAGCCAGTCAGACTGGAGGCACACACCAGCTCACTGTCTGTTAAACACTATGCCACTCCCAATTAATTCCAACATTGATCACATAGTGCATTTGATATCGATCACATGCAATATGTTTGTGTCTGTATTTGTCGGCCGTGAGCTGCTTGCAAACTACTTTATCATAGCATAGACATCATGACTTATTAATGCACTTAGATTGCTTTGCATAATACCGATACTGTACTGTATATATTACTGATGCAAATCAGATCATCCTACATTTGTCAAAAACTATTTGTCCGTGCAAGTGAGCAGCAGTGGGAGCATTACGCCAAAGGGCAAACAGTTTTATTTAGTGGTACTTAAAATGTTATTGTGAAATTATTTGTGGCGTGCGTTGTCGGAAAAGCACTCTGAGCACTTTCAACAGATGTTTCCCATGTGTTATGTTTACTATTTGAGTAATGCTAAAAAGGTAATTTTATACATATTGCATACAATGAGGAAGATTAAGAAGAAATTAATCGTAATTTAAAACATAGCCTTTGAACTTTTAAGCACATTTGATGTTGTAGTTGAAGTAGCCTGTCCTTGTTTCATTAACCCCTTTCCACCAGCTGGACTCAAAGGTGTGACCCAACAATGGAGGATAAATGACACATCCACCGACCACAATGAGCATTAATAGGGTTACTGACAGAATAACCTGACAGTAAAAGAACAAAGCCATAAATTTGGCTTCATCTAAAAATGCATTTGCAGGCATTTGCAAATGTTTTGTGACGCAGAAAGTACATGTAGTCTGCACACAATTCAGTCTGATTGGAAACACTGAATGGAATCAAAATGTTGATAACTAAGTAACATCTAACGGCTACAGTGGCGTCACCTTCTCAGATTGTAGTCGTCTGAGCTGCATTTTGTATGCACAGCTGTATTTACACACTGTTTACACTGTTGCAGGATAATTTCAGAATCATGCTTCACCTCCACATTGAATTCTTGACTTCATTTCCGAAACAAAGGGCTGTGCTGCATGTGTTGTAGCAGCGATGTTTACCTTAACGTCAGGATTACAAATGATAAGGAGGTGCAACAAATAAGCACCATCCCAAGAACAACAAGCCTCCTTGTGTGTTTCTATTCATCAGAATTTATTTATTGTAGTGGATATAATTAGTGAATTGTATGTTTTGTCTAAGTAATGGATTTTCCACTGCTTCAGGCAGATTTGTTAGTTGGAATGGTTGTAACAGTCCTCTCTGTCTGATCTGGGCGCCATAAAAAATATCACACGTTCTCAGATTGTGCTGATGCACGTACAGAACTTTGATGGCAAGCAGTGGAATTGTCGGTGTCAAATGCAAGCTCAGGGAATTGCAGTGTATGCATGTGAATGTGACACAGTGATTTGTGAGTGTTGTCATGTTGTTGTTTTCTCCTCCGTGTGGATGTAAACATCCGCACTGTTTAAGATGAAGAGCCCTGCACTTGTGCTGAGGTTGTTCCTAGCTTTATCTTAAATTAGGACACTTCCCTCGGAGTCATTTTACTGGTGTTATCGCATGGCTCCGCATAGAGACATATAACACAATATTTATAGATGTATTTTTTCCTCTTAATTTATAACTAAATCTCCAGATTAATGTTCGGTCCCTGAAGTAGCTGCACTTGGCATTGAGTGCTGCCTTTGCTTCTTTGCTCACACCCACAACATGCTTCCAGAAGAAATGCCATAAGGTTGTTCTGTTTTGGTCTCAGATGACACCATTTTCTGAAAGTAGTGTTAACTAGTCTGGTTAAAATATTTACATCATTGAAATTAACTTGCTGAAAAAGCGAACACATTAGTTAAAGCCAGCAGATGCTAGCAGGCTAGTTAATGAACAGACTTCTGTGTACTTTGGATTAACTACATAGTGTTGCTGTGTGGGTTTTAATCACTTCACTTACTAAAGAAGTTTCATCCACCTCCAGTGCATTAGATCTCTCAGACTAAATACCACCAGCATTAAGTGAGAGAATGTATTTGTTTGCCATTTGGCTTAACATACTCTTTAACAGCTGCTGCTGCACTGTTACTACCCTCAACTGAATGCAATAATAGATATGTGTTAAACTGAGATGACAGCATTGGCAGGTGCCTCTATAACCCTCAAAGATAGCTTTAGAGTAATGTCAGGCTGGTGAATACCTGTAATGCAGGTATCAGTATCACTTAGCACAAGTCTAGGTAAGTAGCTGACATGTCAGTCATTTAGCTTCAGTTCATTTTCAGCTTTTCAACCCACACTTCAATCCCTGTGCACCTAAAGCTGTAGGATTATTGTGCAAATGTATGGCATCAAACTAATTTAAACTGACAGAAATGTATTCTTCAATCAAACATTGCCTCAGTGCTACTTTTCTTGCCATAAATATAACAAAAAACAACATTTTTTCTGAGTGATACTCCTTTTAGAAAAGTAGACAGTGAGTTACTCTGCGTTGCAACCGTTTTTGAGGAATGTCCACATTAGCCCCAAGAAAACCAGGAAGTAACTTTCTCTGAAAACAGAGTTGCTGCTCTTCCCAGATGGCAGCAGCGGAAAGAATCAAAGTATAAAAATCAAGCACGCAGAGCTTTATTTAAATTATGTGACTCCAGAGCCAACATTTATCAGACTCCAAAAAGCAAACTAAAATTGAAAGTATCTTTGAATTAAAATGAGGCACAAAATGACCTCACTTTGAGTCTGTCAGATATTAGAGTGCACCATCCCCAGGATAGTACAGTTAAAAATGGTTGGACTGCACTGAGTTGGCTTTAGAAGAAGGAAACTCTGAAGGTCGGTTGAAATTAAAATCTTTGCCTTATGCCTCATATTTGAATCTTGCTCTTAATATATCTCCAAATATTTGCACAAGCTTGTCTTTTTTTAATTTTGCCTGAGTTGAGGTTGTAAAATACGCTTTCACTACCTGAGGATCTCCATCCTACCGTAAGATAATTATTACATTTTGCGTTTCTTATAATATATTTTCTCTAATTCAACACCCAAACACAGCTGTGAGTACTACTAGAAAGAGAGAAAGCAGGAGCTGACAAGACATAAGGGACATTGCTGTACATTATTCTCGTTTTTATGCAACAGTCTAATTAGCATTAACTAGTTGATAAATGTGCTATTGTATTATTCAACTTCCAGCGCCCTCGGGAACAATCCCAAGATGTGCCGCATTTTAACCAGGTGTCTTTTGGAGGACTTCATGTGATTAAGGGTTTGAAGTCACATTCAGAAGAAATATCCTGTTTGATCACAGCCTTCCAGTGCATTGAACCGTTGTTTACTAGTCTCAGATTACCCTAGACTAAGACAGGATATAGTGAATGATCCTTGTGTTCGCTGTGCATAATAAAAATGCAAATGCTGGAAAGAAAGCAATAAGTGCAATAAGCTTGTGCTCTGTAGTTTATGTACAGTATCATTTCTGTCAGCAGTAGTAGCAGATATAGAAGAAGAAATATGAAGAGGTTGGAGAGTGGTAGTACTCTCTATTGTGCATGTGGTGTATGCATGAATAAGAAGCTTGTCTGAGGAAAAAATGTAATTAAAAAAAGAAAATGTAGTCTGTATGTGCATTATGCCTGTGAATAAGCTGTAGAAGTGAACACCAAAAACAGGGATACACCCCTCATACATTCATATTGTACTTTCTATTGTTAACCAGTCTTGTATCAGTTCCTTTCATTACACGCACATGAATGCACAGTTGAACGTACGCACACACAAATGCCAGATTCATACAAAGACTGAGATTCAACAGCGGTGCACGAAGGGAAAAGGCGGAGGTGGAGGGACTTAACCAGGAGCCTCTCTTCACTCTCCCGTCTTCCTGTGCGACTTGCTGCCTCCGCAGCCGTGCCCTCAGAGCCTCCCCTGGCATAAGTGACCATTATGGCTCCATTAGGCTTGCTACTAGGAGGTCATTATGCTACACTGAAAAACCAGGGATGAAGATGTTAGTGGGGTCCCATCAGGGGAGAGACGCAGACTGAGTGAGTGAAAGACATAACACTCAGTCATCCAGCTATTTCAGATGTCATGACAGACAAACAGAAATTCAGGTCCAGTGAGTCAGCCTCTTGAGTATTAAAAGAACAGAGGAAAAGGATAATTAAGGAAGGCATAGGGCAGGAGTAAGGCAGGAAGAGTACAATGAGGGCAGAGGGTTGAGTAATTTTGGGTTACCTTAACACTAAAGACCCTCCAGACTATTAATAAGAAAGTACTGCATTCTGTCTCTCTTTCTCACAACACATATAATAGCCAGTGTTTGTGTGTGTATGCTGTGTTTGGATTAGGTTGTTGTTGGTGGGGGATTGGTTTTCCATCTGTTTTTCTTGTGTTGTTGCCATGTCCTTTACTTTTCACACGCTTCGTCTTTGTCAGACCTCATTCCCACAGCAGACATGGCGTGTGGGATAGCACCGCGGTAGCCTCCGTCCCTCCGTATCTCCATCTCCACCAGCCGACCATGCCTGAGACAGAACAGCACACTCCATCATACCTAACTGACAGAAAATGACATTTCAAAAGCCTTAAATCAGCGTGCAGTAGATTTCTATTTCTGCTTGGAAGTAAACAGGACTTCCCTCAGCAGGTGGTCCTGGATTCCACAACTTCTCTTACTGCCGAATATGAGAATCGTGCAGGGCGGCCTGTTTGACTACGAGACTGTCCCGTACAAAGAGGAAGTCAGATCTGTCCTTGCTGGGCTGTTTCATCCTGCTTTTGCTTAAGGCACAGTACATGGATTTATATTAATGATTGACCGGATCCACTAAACAAGTTGCACAATCCAGCAAGAAGTTTAGATAAATACTTGGGGAAAAAAAGTTTAAATGTCTGACCACAGATACACTAAACTGAGATTTATTATTGTGTGGGTGCCATTCTGCATTGCAATGATTTGAGTAAAAGTAATGTTTTTTAGCATTTTTATTTATTTCTTTTTTGTTTGGCTCCAACTTGTGCACAAAAAACCTCATCACTTAGGGTAAGATGTAGATTCTGCATAGATCCATTGCAGACTTGAAGACCAAGCTTTTTGTTGCTGTAAATGACTGTGCATAACTGCACAAAGAAGACTGATGACCTTTTGAACTTCCTTTTCCTCCATGAGAAGAATACAAATGTACAAGGAGCAGCTGCCTTCCCAGCAGGTGGCACATAGGGGAAAACGAACTGCTCACTTGTGCAACTGGTAGGATGGCGGCTGCTCTTGAGGGATGAATGCCTGTATGAACTGGGTCAGAGCCAACCAGGCATATGATAAATGCACCTGAGGTCACACTGGGGCATTGCCCTGCTGGCCTCCCAGGGTTTAGCAGCCGTCTGCTGCTGGGAGATGGAAATGTGTTGATGTGGTCGACATAGCGCTGTGAACCTTTGATGTACAGTTGGTGGCCCAGGACATAGGTTTGTCTGTTTGGTGACGTAGTTGTAGACTACGTATGCCCCATTATTTTGTAAGTGAAATATGAACTGATTGCATTGCCCTTTGGCCTGTGATTTTGTTTTATATGATACTGAGTATCTTTTGAAATGATGTGCAAGATCATGTTAATGGAGAATGTCAAGTGCGGAGTAGTTTATTTTCATACAAGCTTTTGAGCAGAATAGTGGAATTTAAAGCTCCATGCAGGTGATTGGGAAGCTGATAATAGATGTAAACACACTGAAAATGTAATATCCCCTTGTGGGTAAAGACCCTGCTGTGGCAATGCTGAAACTAGTTTCTCCAGTAATTAAAGTGTGGAGGATGCTTTTCAAACTTTCTGTAAATGAAACTCTCTTCTTGTTGGCTATAGTTAATTACTCTCTGTGTGGATGATAATGTAGTTTGGGACACCATGCTCAGACATCTTATATTTCCCATTTCAGTACAAGTCTTGGCTGCAATACTGGAGCAGGTGGAAAGAATCACTGGCCTGAGGCTGATGTGGAGCTAACTTGTGTCATGGGTACATGCAACATTGTCCTCCATAAGATAGATCCCACAGTTTGTGTTTTTACGGCACTCTTGAGACAAGGACACACACAGCCGAACCACATCAGTAGAACAGGTTTCTGTTGAGCTAGAGTTACACAGCAGATTGTTCCTTAGATCTTGTGACCATTTCTCTACAAGCTGGGTGAGCTGTGACCCCAGCAAGTGGTCCCACAGGCCAGAGTGAGTGCTACAGGGCTGGAAGCAGATGGCCCTCCTGATGCCACACTGACTCACAGATTGGCTTTAATTGCCAAGGCTGATCATTAGCCCAATGGGTCTGCGGAGGCCGGGGCACTCCATGAGTCGCAGGCCTTAAAATAGGGCCTGATGATGAGCGTTGTGATCTCATACACTTGAACAGTCATGCACAATGCATCTTGTACACACTCACACTCCAGACGCACACAGACATAAAACTGACACAAAGGCTCTTCAATGCTGCACATGAAGGCGAAGGAGGTGGACCGACTACCAGGGGCCTCTGCTTTCCTGTCTGCCTCTCTGACTCATTGTCTCCACAGCAATGCTGACTGCACATGCATACACACCATCACACATGCAGACTCTCCGAGCTCCCCGGGCCATGACTCCATTCCCAGAGACAGCAGTGTGTGTGCGCTGCTGTGACGTCAGTGGACAGCACTGTATGTCACACCCTGTCTACTTCTGTGAGTGCAGTCATAAAGCCAGACTGCTCCCAGATCAGCTTTGTTCTCCATTAGCCACTCTGTTTTAGTGCTTTCCTGTCAGAGGAAGTCACTACCGGATTGATACAACAGGTGTAGCAACCCGTCGCCAACATGTCCCTCTGCACTTTACAGGCGGACCAGTGTATTTTTGTTTGTCTCTTAGTTTTGTTTATCGTTTTCTTGTGTGGTTTAACTTGTCTGTGCAGACAGATCACATTGCATGCTCACATGCACACAGGCCACATGCACTTGCACGTGTATCTCTACGGGTGTGTGAGCACCTGTCTCTGCAACACCAGCCGCTGCACTCTTACACAGGCAGTTCTGAAAGGCTTGCTATTTCCTGAAAGTGGAAGAGAACGCTCACCTCATTTGCCCAGGCCTTAACACACCCTTGGACAGCAGGCACATCCTCACACACAGAAGCAGGCAAACAGTCTGCCATGGAGACCCACAGTCTAGGTTCCTGTGGTGGGGAAGATGAGCTGCTGTAAGAGGCAGAGTGGCAACGCTAAAGCTCATTATGTCTCGGCTGTTGAGCTGCTGGTCTAGAAATGAAACTTGAGCTGTCCTGCCTCGTACATGGCTGCCACCTTTGGACACTGCTGGAGACCAGCAACAGAACTGGAAAGGCGCAGAGACATGGAAGTAAGCAGATGAGCACAATATGTATGTCTCCGAGACCATGCTCTCTGTCTACTGCATGTTGTTTTGATCCCACCCACTGTTTGAGAGCTCCAAGCCCAGTGAGTTAGGTACTGCTAGGACTCCACACAGCTGCCCCCTCCGTTCCCTCTATCTTTCCATTTTTCCCTCCTGCTGACTGTGCTAATAGCTCTCCGGTTGCTCAGCTCTACTCTTTTCCTCGTGGATGGACATATACATGCATACTCATAATTGTAGGATACAGCCCTCTGCATACCTTCACTAACTGTGGAAACACTGTTTGCAGCTCCAGTGATCAAGTGGAAGCAGTGCTATTTTTGGGTCATGCCACATTTTACCCTACTTGCCCCTGGTATCTGGAGCAGCACTTGATTGTGTAACTAGAGTGCATGGAACTGGCTAAAATATAATGAAATCTGTTTAGTGCTTGGTTTAAAATCATTCTCACGAAATGGCATTTATAAAGCTGCTTTTTTCTGGTAACTGTTAGTGGTATTATTAATATTAATACATTTGTTAATACAGTTTTCTTTGAAAAAGAACCATCCCTGCAAATCAGTCTAATTTGAATCGCAGGGATGAAAATCCAGCAACACATATTTAACTTGAATGGTAAAATGACACTTAATGCACTCTGTTTCATTTGAGAAAACCTGAAATTACCCCCCTTCATCATTCATCTGTCTGGTCCACTACCACCCTCAGAACTGGGAGATGGGCATTAAAATGCATAAAAAATTAAGGCTGTTTACTTGGACACTAATGAGAGGAGGCTTAAGTAGTCTAGTTTAATTAGTATGATTGGCTCTATGGGGACCACACGGGCAGGACCATAACAACTGATTCAGTCTAAGCTCGCAGGACCTTTTCATACTCTCCGAGTCTCAGAACTGATGTCAGAGGAGATTGGACTGCAGAGACATGTTGCCTTTACTGATCCCAGGTTGGAAAGGAGCACTGCAGTTAAATGCACTGAAGCAGACCATTACATAAGCACCACTGCAAGGTCAGACATCTGTGTCCTCCCTGTCTGTCTCTCTCTATTTAAGTCACCATCATAAACTGCCTCAGTATTAAGGTTGTGAACCAAGACTCTTGTCCTATTCTCAAAGCACTGTCACAATTTCCACAACCAAATGGATTTAAATGTTTCAGCCTTATCTACTCTGGCAGATTTCCCTTCTCTTTTTGAAAATGCCTTTTTTCTGCTCCTTATTGTTTCACTCTCCCTTCCTCTATCTCCCACCACTGCATGTGTGTGAGGGGCCGAGTAATACTGAGGCATGTGTGGAAGTGGAAAGTGTTTATATCAGTTCTGTAGCATAGGAGCAGTTTCCTTTATACTGAAGTGCATGGGAAGGAGTACAAAGAAGAGGTCGAAAGTGCGGCTACACTTCAATAAAGAGCCTAGTTTGTCCTCTTTGATGCTATGCTGCCACGCACTTCAGCTACAAAGAAACAGCTCTCTTGTCACTGAGAACTAAAGTAAAAGACACTGCGCTTTTCCTGAGCTCACAGCGTCACAGTCACTCACACCCAGTGTACAGCTGCGTGAAAGGTATTTTTTGTTACTTCTAATTTATGAGTGATGCTTTGGTGCTAAAGACGTGTAAAGCATACATACATGTGCAATAAGGCAATCTGCAATTCATTATGCTGGTTTGGACAGACAACTTGGTGAGCATGGAGACTGCTCTTCAGTTGAAGGGGCTTTAGGTTGAGCCCTCTTGTAGGCAAGAATCCACCCTACTGAAGTGTGCTTAAGTAAATCCTTTAGTCCCTACTTGCTCCAGCCCCTTGCACCTTTGACCTTCTTGTGAAGAGGGGTTGAATGTCTCCACAAGACACACATTACATGTTTACCGCCTGGAAGCTTCAGATCACACGTTGCTCTCCTGAGCATCCAGACGCTGTCTTTTCATGGACTATGAAATCCAATCACATTGTCTGAATTTTGTACATATTTCTGAAATGTAAAGGGATAAAGCAGTTCTGCTGCACTCAGAATGCTTTTTTCTGTGTACTTGTGAAAAGGTGAACTTTGACCATATAGTGTATCTCCTTCCAGGTCTCATTATTTGTTGAAAGGTATAAGATACGTGTGCAATTACCACCGTAAAGCCGGGCTTTGCTGAGCTCTGGACTCGCTCCACTTCTGTGATTGACTTTTTCTCTCTCCAATCAGGAGCCACAAGGTCTTAATGGCAAAGGATCAGCACCAAATAGTTTCATTACATACAGAAAGCATCAGCTTTGGTTTAAAGGGGAAAAAAAAGACCCATACAGATCCAACACATACCGACCCACTCATATGTACATAGTTCAAAAATGCCACTTGTGACCTTACTATAAAGAAACAGAAAATAGTTTTCTCTTTGTATACTATACAGAGACTGGGGTTCTTGTTCTTGTTCATGTGTCACTAACACTACCAGTATTAGTGCATCAGAACCTTATGTACAAGGCAAAAGCTCTAAACTTAGTTTGTCCATGATATGATGACGTGCATGTGGTCAGCATTTATGGAAAATTATGAATGTAGTTGAGAAGTTGGCATTATGCTCACCAACGTCAATTCATCTCACTGATATGTCATATTGTTCTGTACTTTATCTGTGGTGGCTGCAAAATTGTACACGGCATGTTTTCCCCTAGATTTCAAGAGGGCTTAAGAGCTGTCTGTATTCTTCTGATGGTGGATGAGGAATTTGAAATTCTGTGGCTTTTAAGGTATTTGAAGTGTTTTCACATTATTTTGGACCATTATCCTTTATATAAACATAGCTGGTAAAATTGATCGTGCTTATTGTACCCGACTACAGAAGTCTATTTGTTTCACACAAAAATAGAATGTTTTGTTGCTTAGAAATGCAGTCTGAATTAGAGCACAGTGACATGATATATGACATGATTGAGCTTATCACCAGACTCCGTTCCCATAAACTGTTGACTGGATGGATGCCAAGAATTTCGGGTTGGTGTTTGTGCTTATCTCATTCATTAGAATCGCTGCCAGTTACCTAACACTAGCTGTAGCTCTCATGGAACAACAGTGAAGAAAACTATTCGACCTGAGAAACGATTTCATTCAGGTCAAAAAAAGATGACACTAGCAAACATCACTTTTTAGCCAACAAGTGTTCTTAAATACTTACTCATCTAGCTTTCATCATCTAGCTTCACTGGCTTAATTTAGTAGATGTATGTCTGTAGCTAGGTTAGCATATTAAATTCTCAATCTGCTACCACTTTTGTTGATATCTATGAGTTGCTTTATATCAACAATTTTTGTACTTTTGCTGACCTTATGGATGGCTTGCAACATACTTATCCGAGCCTATGTCTGCGACTGCCACCCAGAGTTGAAAGTACAGAGAAATATCTGTTAGACTGGTAGTGAGCACCAGGCAGCGTTCCTCCAAACGCTAATAGTTAATTGGCACATTCCTGTTCCTAGCTTACCATTTGAGATCAAGCCACTGCTCCAGTGTTTGTTGTTGTCTTATTTTTACAGTTCTTTTTACATTTACCCTCATGTCTTATAATACTGTGTACATTCAATTGACTTAATGACATCTGCAGAGCCGCTTAGGCACTGCTTGGTACTTCCCACAGTAGGGAAAATCCTGCCCCCCTCAGCCTCAAACCAGTTGCATTTTGATTGCTCATAACTCCAGTGATAACATGAGCACTTTAGTCCATTTTGATTACAGAAGGACATGGCAAAACAACAAAGGAATGAATTATTAGTATGGATGAATTTGTGGCGCGTCCTCATGTAAGTGCTCAATTACCTGTTTAATTGTTTCACTATTTCTGTCATCTCTGCTCTAGCCATTTGGTTTCAAACAAATCTCTTGGCATCCTGTTCTCTGTGCGACCTTTGTGGCGCCACGCACTGAATCCAAACACTGAGAGAAACCAGACGTACGCACAGTGAGATTAATTTGA
Organism: Planiliza haematocheilus; assembly: GCA_005024645.1. Taxonomy (NCBI): domain Eukaryota; kingdom Metazoa; phylum Chordata; class Actinopteri; order Mugiliformes; family Mugilidae; genus Planiliza; species Planiliza haematocheilus. Next base: position 3,111,015 of record SRSE01000276.1, on the reverse strand, counting down.
ATGATTGACAAGCAACCCAGCTCTGTTAATCAAGTTATGCTTACTCTGATTAAGACCTTAATGTGAGTAAGATAACCTGGTTAAGGTGTTTACATGAGAGTTGCAATAATGTGCGTATTGCATTAGTCTGGTTATAATTGAATTATTGGCGTGCATGTAAATGCTCTTTCTCTCTCTGGCTCATTTCCAGACACCAGCCTCTGTATTTTATGTGAGAGCAAATCTCTGTGTGTACTGTAGGTCTCCGCTGATCAGAGGAGAGGTGAGACATGAGCATGTGTGCAGCAGTTCATATGAAAGCCACCTGGCTCTCTCTAGCTCTGTGATTTATGCCTTTGATAACAACAACCCAGAGATGCTTTCAACAACAACAAAGTAGCGCTGAAGGATGACAACAATAGGACACTTGTCAGTCTGGAGATGAAAAGATGTCTTGCTAGGTGGCTGTCTCTTTTGTAACTTTGATAAATATTTTCTTTCTTTTGTTTTGTTTATTTGTCTCTATGTGTTTCTCCGTATCTTATCAAAGGTTATTGATGAAGCAAAATGTGAAGTGGAGTCAGTTTTCCATCTCTGACAGAATGCCTCCCTCATCCTGTGAGAAGGCAGTGTGCTTCACTGAGTCTGCTACGACTTCTCAACAGACTTATTTCCGCTGCCTTGTCCTACTTAATGTCAAACTGAGTCAGGGAGAGATCCTATATTTCACTTACATTTTACACATAGAATTCACTCAGAGTACTGAGTGCGGTAAAACTATATGTAGGCAGTTATTGTAGGATGTGTTAAAATCTTTAAGTATATTTAAGAAATACTCAAATGATGCAAATGCAAAATAGAAAAATATTGGAAATGGATCCAATCCTCCATAGTTTTCTGCTTTTCATAAATTTCCAATGAAAATAGGCTCAATTTAAAGGGGAGGTAGAATTACACCTTTAAATAATCAAGACAATTAATAGTCCAAGAAGTTAAATATAATATATGATGCTTTTAAAAGTAGTACACTTTAATTTGCCTGGCTACTAAAAGAACAAAAAAAATACAACTTTGAGATAGATCACTTCTCAAAATTATTTGACAACAATTTGAGCCATAAACCTATTTCTTCACAACATGTAATACTGTCACCTAAATATATATATATATATATTTTGTTTTTTGTGTGTGTGTGTTTTTTTCTCCTGCAAGGGATTTCTTTTTTGACACCGCTGAATCGAACACCGTTCCCTGGTCTCATGTCTCCTTCTATTTCTCATTATCTGTTTTTCCTCTTTGTCTTCCTCGTCTACTCATGTGTCTGCTGTTATTCTCTGTTCATCTGTCTCACTCCTTCCATCCTTTCCATTTGCCCCCAAAATCGACTCTAGCTGCCGGCTGAAAAGATTGTCTCTTTCCTAAACCGAGCCACTGTGTTAAGCAGCTTATCATAAAATCTTCGCTAGCCAGCAAGCTAACCTTGGTTAACTAATAAAGCCCCATATATCCCGTTATTGTTTTTGCTAGCTGTCTGGCCAAAAAAATAAATAAATAAATGCCACCTGGATTTAGCTAAGCAAATAGGTATGAGTCTCCTGTTGGATAATTACTGCATGGGTGATTATCTTTCAGCTGGTAACAAGTTATTTAACCCCAACTGATGAAATGAGTAGCTTCTCATTTTCTTAAATAACATGTTGATGTGTTGTCGTTGAAAACATGTTAGTCTGTTTGAGAAGGGTCAAATCATTGGCATGCATCAAGCAGAGATATCATCTAAGGAGACTGGAGAGACTGCTAAAACTGGGTTAAGAACTAGCAGGATATTGTGGAAGCATCATCTTCGAGGAAGAAATGTTGTCGTAAGAAAATCCTGATTGATCGTGATCAATGATCACTTAAACGTTTGGGGAAATCAAATCGAAGAAAAACAACAGTAGAACTCAGGGCTATGTTTAATAGTGAAGGTTAAGAGAATTTCCACACGTACAATGAGAGGGGAACTCAAGGGATTGGGACTGAACAGCTGTGTAGCCTTAAGAAAACCACTAATCAGTGAGACTAACCAGAAAAAAAGGCTTCAGTTTGCTAGGGAGCATAAAGATTGGACTCTGGAGCAATGGAAGAAGGTCATGTGGTCTGATGAGTCCAGGTTTACCCTGTTCCAGAGTGATGGGGGCATCAGGGTAAGAAGAGAGGCAGATGAAGTGATGCACCCATCATGTCTAGTGTCTGCTGTGGGGGCAGTGCTATGATCTGGGGTTGCTGCAGTTGCTCAGGTCTAGGTTCAGCTACATTATGTGTCCAAAGAATGAGGTCAGCTGACGACCTGAATATACTGAATGAGCAGGTTATTCTATCATTTTTTTTTCTTCACTGATGGCACGAGCATATTCCAAGATGACAATGCCAGGATTCATGGGGCTAAAATTGTGAAAGAGCGGTTCAGGGAGCATGAGACATCATTTTTTTTGGATTGGTCACCACAGCCCACTGAGAATTTTTGGGATGTGCTGGAGAAGGCTTTGTGCAGTGGTCAGACTCTCCCATGTTCAATACAAGATCTTAGTGAAAAACTTTTTTTTTGGCCAGGCAGTGTATCTAAAAGTCTAGTTAAACATTGTGTATAGTAATTCCTCATAAAATGTACACCTCTTGAGATTTTCACTGGAAATGAGCTTTTAGTTTAGTTCAAGGCCCTATTAGTTTTCAGCTTCACAGATATTAAAATTTGACAAGATTTGATCCATATGGCCTCTGTATCCACTGTCCCTGGGCTCTTCCTGTGCATTAGACAGTTGACAGTCTTCTTATAGCAGAAATGAGGGGAGTGCTCTGTGACTGATGGAGCTCCTTTGTCAATGACAGGGGAGCTGCTGCTGGCAGTTTTGGGCCAAAGAACAGTACAGATTACATTAACATCAGTCAAGTTGTCGTCAGACTAGTAGGACATAAATAGGACCTTATTGATGCATAATGCAACAACTTTTCATTGTGACGTTGTCTGAGTAATAGGATGAGAAAGTGAGTCTGTGGCTAGAAAGGCTGCATGCCAAAAAAGATCTGCAGGGATGTATCAGAAATAGTGCACTGGAACAAAGGTTAGAGTTAGAGGCTTTATTTGCACAAGTTACGATAAAGATAGATTATAAAATATACAGTGAGAGTCTTGGTAATTTTGCATGCATTGCAATCACAGATCACCTTGAAATCATGTGGACTAAAATACGTTTGACCAACCACACTGCCTTGTTTTCTCTAGTTTCCTGAATATCATATTGCTTTTAAAGCTGCTTTGACAGTTTTGTAATAGAGAAAACTAAGCTTTTGACCCAGTATGGCACAAGCAAAAATCCCCGGGAAACCTTGACAAAAAAATTGCTCTGTGCTGTTTGATCACTACTGACACTGCCCCTACTGTGTCTCTCCTCCTACTTCAGTACAGTCAAGTTCACAGAGACTCATAAAATACAGGTGCAGGTAGGGAAAGAGCCAGTATGCGCCTAAGAAAAATGCTGCTTTATAGACATAAAATCCCAGTATGTGTTGTGTACTGAAAATATAACCTTATGGTCTCTGGATGTACATGTTGCCCATTTAGCATGGAACATGAATCTGACTTGCAGTTCAGTTTACCAAGTTGCTTTAGCTGAAAGTTTATAGTTTATTTTAGGTAGTATATATATGATTAGGAACAGTTCAAGCATACATTATGAATCTTGGTAAATGATTATTCAGTGGAAAACAGTGAAGTTGGATGAAGAAATTAAAGTTAATGTTGGAAAAATAGAAAACAAAATAACTTTAAATTAAGCAGTTGCTACGTATAATAGTCTATAGAAATTTAAAAAAACATTGTTCAGCGAAATGTTTGCGGTAAGAAAATGTAATTATTTTCTTGGAGAGACGGCCCTCGACGTTCTCTCGGTCTAATCTTTCTTCCTTTCTGAGGAAGGCTGAATTTCTACGCTACAGGCTCGAGGAGAGAAAGCTGAGGACAGTTCCCCGGAGTCCGGACACCAAGGCCCCCGGGCCTCCACAGCTCATAAACAGATGTGTCCTTGTCCCCAGCCAAGCGCAGCCACTCAAGTGGCAAAGCAGGGGCCCAATAATTGTGAAGAATTGAAAGCTAAATATTGGCTTTATCTCCTCAGTAATAAAAGGGCCATGAAATTGATTTAATGCTGCAGCGCTTCTCTTGGGTGGCTTCTTACAGCGTGAGCACAAAACAATGAGCAGCAGCCATCTATTAATTAACCCACCTAATCCTGCAAAGTTAATCTCTCACCACAACTTTGCCCGCAACTAACTTCCAAGCCACTGGGTCTATTGGGGGTGTCATGACAATGGCAGTGAGGGGAAGATAGATTCAGCACTTAGGAAAAAGAGAGAGAGAGAGGGAGGGAGGGAGTAAAAGGTGGAGTGTGCTGCATGGAACACTGTTCTGCACAGCAACCATGGGGACACTGTAAGTGGAAATGCAGGGGTGCATGGCCATCATTAGCATATCAGAGTATCGGAGTTGATTTGTGTTGTGAAAAGAGGCGGAGAATATAATTTGAGCTGCTAGAATCGCTTCCTGGTGTGATGCTGCCGCAGTCGCATACGTGGTTGATTTCGGTTGCCTTTTTATCGCGTTCTTTTTCTCCTGTCCCCATGCTACACCAGTCTCTTATTCTCTCCTGAGCTGTTAGATAGTTGGTGGAAAAGTGGCATTTCTTTCTCTTCTTCACCTGCCTGCCAGTCGCAGCATGATGGCACCTCACACCCAACACTCGCATTCATGGTCATATTGTGTCGACAGAGTTGTGAATTACCTCCTTCTCAGCCTGCTGATGAAAAGCTATGTGTTTTTCTCTTTGGCTGCGGCTCATCTGACCCTGCCCTCTCACCTCCTCCCCCCTTCCCCCGTCTCATCAGTCTTTTGTGCGAGCCCCTCTTCGAGGAATAGCAGTACAAGGCTGGCTCGGAAAATAGGTCACCCGCTGGTGCTCCTCTCACCTCCACAGCATTCAAAAAATAATCCTCTAAGGTGTCCTGTGTCATTTTGTAATGTCTAAACCACAGTGCACACATTCACACACATTCTGCTGAAAAAGGCAAGAAAAACTCCAAATGGGGGAATTTGGAGATCATTTTTTTGCGAGTGAGGAAAGCATTTCCTGTGGAGATAATTTTAGGTGGCTGATTAGGCATAGACGGTGTTGAGCCGAGAGTGAGGAATCTCATCACCACTACTAATGACATGCCATTCCTGTGCTGAGAGAAGAGCCCAAGCCCTGGGCATGGACTCGCCTCTGTCAGCCACCTCTAGCTACTGTGTTCATTAAGGCCAACAATGTAATTACAATTCACAGATACTGCGTTGGCTTAATTACAGTCTGATTATTAGGCTGATATTTGTTGGAATAATCAGACCCTTAAAAAGTGAATTTATATTTGCATGGAATTAAGGCCTGTGTTTTATTAGTGTATCATAAACCGACAATTTAGACAGATTTATTAATGTGTATGTTCATACACATAATATATCTACAGAGTTCAAGTACTATAAATATTTGTATTTATATAGACGGAAACACAAGAGACTCGTTCAGTCTTCACGTAAGCTTGCAGACGGAGGTCTCTCCTGACTGGCTAATCATCCAACAGATGAGGCCGTATGATTGTGGGAAATGTTTTTTTTTTTTTTTTTTGTAATTCTTATATATATCTTCCACTTCAATAACCCAACAAAAAATGTGGAATTTATTACACTGGATTATTCTGATTCCATAGAAACTGAAAGTAATTGGGAGCACTCCTGAACAAAATGCAGGGATAGTCCCCAGAGGTAGGGCTATTATGCCCATGTCTATGCAGCTCAGAAGTGGCTATAATCTTTCATCCAAAGCATGTGACATAAACACCCCCAGAGCCAAATTCATTCCCTAATATAATCAGGGACTTAGTGAATTGCGAACCCACCCAAAGTCAGTTTACTTACAGTTTAATACTGTACATGAATGCAAATTTGCACCTTTTCTTTCAGAGACTTACTGAAATCTATTGTGAAAATCTTTAGTGGAAGACTTAGTTCATAATCATATATTTCTAGGTTTTTGATATAATTTATATGGTGTTCTCTATATCTATTTGTCTGCATAATCCTTTTGTTTGCGTTGCGCAACAAAGGATATTTTAACATATACTCCGGGATCTATTTTTCAAAGGAGAAGTGCGCGTGATATCAGCCCGTTTTAAACATCTGTACTTTTTCTTCTTAATGTTCGGGGTTGCTCATGGCTATCGTTCAGTTTCTCTCCTTGGATCAGTGGGTCTGCGGGGTTTTGAATATCACAGTGGGTTCTGGAGGAGTCTGCTGATAGATGTCGCCCTGACATGAGCCCCTGTCTCTGACAGCTATAGTTTTATCCCGTAGCTCAGCGCTGATATCAACATTCTCCTGTAGCTTTGGGACGTACTCATCCATGTGCATGAAGTGATGCGCGTGTGTATGTGTGTGTATGTGCCTGCAGGCTTCCCAGCGACAGCATATGGACCGGTGGCGGCAGCGGCAGTAGCAGCAGCGCGTGGCTCAGGTAGGGGGGCCCGTGGAAGAGGCGGCTACTTGGCGTACCCACAGAGCACAGGGCCAGGTAAACGCTCTGTCCATGTTCTGTGTGGCTGCTGCTCTCTTCAACTTTTCCTGCTCTGCTTCTCTCCATAGACATAGTCTCCCGAGCCCCCGACACACTGGGCCACATTTTTAGCTTAGATTGACATATAGTTCAGACACTATTTGTAGATCATTCTTATGCATTTTTAATGTTCTTAAAGGCATACTCTGCAGTTAAAGACCCATTCCCCGAGGCATCAGCAACCCAAAAAATCTTGTGCTCCGAAATAATAAAAAGGGAACTTAAAAATGGCAGACGGGATGAAGGCAAATTCAGACACGTTATAATTTGCGAAACAAAAATGTTTCCCTCTTTACTTTGCAGTCTATGGAGACCGCAAAATCTTCGTACACGAAAGAGGAACACAACCTTAGTAAAATCTGTGCTCTGAAACATCTGTACTTTAAGCTTGTCAGGGTCGTTGACATTAAAAAGATATGGTTGCACGTACTGTACTAGTACTAAAGATCGTAAATCAGATGCAAGAATCTAAAAGTAGCTGACAGTGAGCCAAATCGAGTAGCCTCTCCTTGACATCTCCTTGCATCAAACATTAGGCACAAATTCAAACAAAATGTTAATAGTATATATTTGGAAGTTCTGCTATCAAATAATACGTTGTAAAAACATTTAACTTCAAAAATTAATGTTTTCTTTGACAGATGGAGGTTCATTATATTTAGTATAGAGTATATAATGGTAGATTGTCTCTTCAAATAGTAGGAAGTGAGTAGAAAGCGATGAAGTACAAGCCGATCCACATTGAAGTCAGTCATGTTTTCATCTTTTTCTATATCTCTTCTTTACTCTCATACAGCCCAGGCGCCATTCTAATCACTGTCATACCGTTGCCACACAAATACAACCTTATTCTGTTGTTGCTCTATTTGTAAATACAGATGTTCACAAAATTCTAATGGAAATGTTAGTCAGTATGCAGTATGCCAGTTGCGATCATCTTAAAATACAGACACTTCTCTAAAGCACAGACACAGTAAAACGCCCTATTCACACACAGATAAAAACCTACCAAAAGATTTGTACCAAAAGCAGGATGCAAGTTTCTTTCTGTCTTAAATAGCATTGATCAGCTTGTCGGCTTCGTTTAGACATCCTGCTTTTCTCCCCCTTACAACTGTAGATCATTCAATAGTTGTCAATAATAGCTTCCTTGACTGAGCACACAGTCACCCAGCTTTAGGAAAGAGTCTTTCCTCATCAGACATACTATTAAATGCTTGTTGGAGAAAATGTGTTTTAATTCTAGCTTAGATGCTGTCTGGCTCGTGCAGTGGCTCACAGATATAAAGTCGGGAGATAAATAATGTTAAATGTTGTGCGCTGAGATATGCACTTGCACATGAATACACAGACAGCTATAGCACAGTATGCACTACCTGCGTGCACACACACTTGCAGGCAAACACATTCACCATCTTGTCCTCGTCTGAACTTAATTCAAATCAACAGAGGGAACACTGGAAGCCAATCAGATGTTCTTTCTGTCTCATCAGGCTATTCGATTTTGCATTTTCAAAACAAACAATATGCCCAACAATTGCAATGAACAGCACTAAGAAGCAGGAATGTTGATTTGGGGTTAGCAGCAGCCAGGAAGCAAGAGACGTGATGGCAGCCATTATGCACAGCTTAATTCTGACAGCTGCAAATGGAAGGGAGACAAGTAAATGATTATGAACAGGGGCTGAGGGGAGGGGTGTTAGAAAGGAAAACGGTGACATCATGGGCCTGTTTTTTAGAGTACTTAAACACCCATGAGGCAGTTTAAAGAGACTATCACTCAGTAAAATCACCTTGCTTTGTCCCTATATGCTCGAATCTCCCTGGAAAGCAAAAATATTATTACAATAACAGCGGAAAAATCTGGAATATGATTGTAATTTGACCAAACTCATAAAATGTTTGAACACTCTCACTTAAATCAACTATATTAATTTTTATTACTACCATTTATGAGCTGTTGTGTCGATAGAAAAGCTTCACTAGTGCATCTTGATGATGTAGCAAGTGCAGTCTTGTTCCTGTGCAGTATGAATTTTGGAAAAGAGTCACAAATGAATGATTTACTAAGCGTATGAGACGATGCTAGTAATGTGCTGCATGGACTGATACATTGAGTGGTCTCCTCTCTGCACAGACACAGACCACACAGAGGACACAGATGGTTTAGGCTTGACCTTCCTCTCTGTGTGTATCGTCTGGGGATGTTGCTGCATCTCCATCCTATCTTACGGTTAAATTTGCAGCACACTCAGCCCAATGTCAGCTCACGAATAGCAATTCTGCTGGGTTCATTTTTTGCTAAATTCTCTAATTTTAGTGCAGACAAGGGGGTAAAAAAAAAAAAAAGACTTGTCTATGACGTAAGTGTGGATTCTTTGTGCTTTGACTCCACCTACAGTTCCCATAGAGCACCACATATTGTATGTGTGTTGGTCTACTTTGACCCAGTAGGAGAGAAACTGGAGTGGTGAGGTGTCACCAAAATCACAGAACCTAAATAATAAAAAGGCACGTTCTTAAATATTGTTCGATACGTGCCTAATATTAATATTGCATTGACATATACAGTGAGGCTTGTTTGAAGATTGACAGCGATACACATACACCGAGTGTCGTGAGAATGTGGGAGACATTTTCCATCACTGACAGAGGGCACTTTCAGCCTACTCCCAATGCTCAGCAGACAAAATGACAGCATGCTGACTTCTCTCTCTGTGACACACCACTGCTGATGACAAGGTGTATTTTGGACTTTTTACTGTGGCCTCCTTCTTGCAGGAAACTATAGAAAAAATAGTTGCGTGTATATCAAGAAAAGTTACTGAATATGTAGCACCATTATTCTTGGAACTGCTATGTTAGATTTTAGTTCTCTACATTTAAATAGTATCAGTGTGTCAGCCCTACTTCTCTTGTCTTTTAAAATTCCTCCAGTCCAAATATATTAGTTAATGGTTAATACTAGGACATGCTGGGCAACATGTTTTATTTAGTAGAGGTGAATCTAAGGTGGTGTGTTTCAAAAACTTCGGTCTTCGCTCTCTTTAAAGAGGCATTTTGCTGTTCTGATTTGCACCTAGTAGCATGTTGCACCTTCACAGCGCAAACAAGGTCTAGACTGGAGGGATGTTTGTGGGGACATCGGAGAGACTGTGCTGTAGCTTCAGACTGGAACTGGATCAGAGGAGTCAGGCTGCTGCACAAAGTTGACCATTGCCTGGAGGTAGAGGTGTACCAGCCCGTACTCTGCTTTGTAGGCTGGTAGGGCAGTTATAAACCTGGTCTGAGCCATGACACAATGTCAGTGGAGGTCACACAGTAGAGTCATCTGCATAGTAAGGAAAACAAAGGGGAAATTTCTACTGTGGAGATGACTAATGCATGTACCAGCGCCTGGGCTGCATTTTGGACGTCTACACTCTACCTCAGTTGTTGATATGAAACGTAAACCTGCACAAATAAGCCACAGTTGGTGCTGTTTTTGAGATTGACAGGTAGTTCATTCAGGAACTGAATAATAATGTGAAATATTTATCAGTGAATAGTTGTCAGCAACAACGTATGTATGCTGAAACATCATTCTGAGGACTTTATATTAATGTCCAGCCAATAAAAACCGATTGAGAAGCTCATTATTTTACTCGGCCTATAAAAGATGCTCAGTTATCATCCCGTTTTCTGCATTTTAAAGTAGACTCTTTTGAATTCTCTTGTGCACCAACATTGTCAGATTGAAACTGAGAAAATGCAAGTGATGCAGATGGTTCTGACAGTCCAGGGAACTTCACAGGTCCCAGTCTACTCTGGTTGAGTGTTTTCCTGAGTCCCTCTGAGCTTTCAGAGAAGCTCAAATGTCAGTCTCCGATCTCTGCTTTACCTGCGGTGTACACAAAGCACATCCAACTGCATTTACAGGTCTGGGTACTTACTATGTACAGTACAGTATGTCTGACTTGACTCAGGTGCTCAAAACCGAAATGGAGTTGGCTGGGTCAGTGCTCTGCATAAATTGGACTGCAATATAAATTGCAGAGGTGCTCCTGCCAGTTTTATTGGGTCTCAGGATGAGCTTCACATCATTTAAAACCCATTCCTCCCCTGTCTTATACTCATCCCACTTCTTACACTTCTTTTTTTCTACACGGATAAAAAGGGGAATACTCATTTGACAGACATTTCCAAATTAAGATTATTATCAATTTCCTCCCAACAAGCTCTGTGATCTTCAGCAGTGCCCGAGAGGAGACTGGGACTGGCTATGTGCACAGGGCTTAATCAGTCTGGCTCTGAGTGTGCACAGGTCCATTTGTCCCAGATGCTAATCTGCAGAGCTCAGCTCTGAGGCCAGAAGCACTTTACATGTATTTGGTGCAAAATAACATGAGCAGGCATGCCAAGCCCATCCTGCTTGCGTTTTTGTCTAAGGCCCAGGGAAAGATTTGACACATCAGGGAGGGTAAAGTGTCCCTTTGCACCTCCGCCACAAAGCGGTGGCTCTCACAGCTGTGGGGAGCAGATGCTCCGAGGTTACAGGCACAGGCCTTCAGGGACATCGCCACTCTGCCCTCCAGGGGCTGCATACATAACACCCTCTCCAAAGAAAACTTAGTAAAGGCTTAATGTGAGTATTCTGTCCAGTAAATTTAGTTAGAAATACAATATGTGTTGAATTTTCTGTTCCGTTTAAATTCTACATTTATTTTCAAATATCAAAGACTACTTTTTTTAAATGCACGCAGATAATGGAGTTCATTGCATAGTTTTATGCAACCTTATTGAAACATACAGTATGATTTAAGTGGCTACAAGTTAAATTGTGACAAGATTTATGAATCTATTAACATACAATGTCTGGGTAAGCATTACTGTAAGACATAATTCCCCTTTCAGTTAATTCATATATTCCACCGTCTGTGTCTAAATGACCATTAGACCTGTACCCAGTATGGCTCTCAGATTTCACTCATAGTGAGTCTTGGATTTCTTCAGACCACTTAAGCCTGACCAGACGTGTTTGAAAAAATGTGTTCAGGCAAAAGGCCAGTGCTGTCAGCTCTGAGCCCGCTCACGATAGGATAATCTGCGCTGACTGTCGATAACTGAGTGCCCTTTCTCAGTCCCAACTAGACCAGATCCCTCACAGGTTAAAATCTGCATTAAAATCATTTAGTGTGGTCTGTGTGGGCTTCCCTGCAGCAAATTAGTGTGAACTGATTTACTACTCTGTTGCACATTGTTTTACTCATGATTCAGTATCCACATCTGCTTTTGCCACTGTGATTTCCACAAATCATTCCCCAACCAAGGTTCAAGGTAAATATAAATCAGTAGCTCTGTTGAGTTTGTCTGTTGCTGGAAAGAATGCTAGGAAAAGGGAAAAGCAGTCATAAAATGGAAAGTAAAGAAAACAGAGGCTTGAGTGTGGGTGAGTAAATGCAAGAAGAAATCATCTGTTAAAATTCATTAGCCAAGCTTCTCTGAACACAAAATGACAAGACATTAAATATGTATTATTTATGAAATGTCTGTGCTCTCTGAAAAGGGTGTCTAGTGCTGTTAATTACTCAGCCATTCATTCAGAAAAGATTATTTCAAATGGAAAGTGAAAGCAAGGCTAGACAGCAAAAGAGCTGTTAGTTTCTTTCACGCTATTTTTAAATGACACTGGTGAAAATGGAAAAGCTAATTATGGTAGCTCTAAAATTCAAAGCTAATTTGAGAAGCAGCATGTCAGGTTTATTGACATCTTCTGTAGAGTGATGTGGTTTGATGGCCACCAAGGAATCTCACTGGGGCCGCAAGGGAAAGGGGAGCAATGACTGCATGAAAAATTCCTATTTGCAGAAATGAAAATAACTTTTGGGGATAGATTTTTGTATTCCCCAGTCCCCAGTATGTGTTGTGCTGTATAAACAACAGGTATGTTCATGTATATTCTGAGCTTCTGAGGAGAACAAGTCAATATTTGGGTGATGATCAGAATTCAGAATAAGGGCTTTTTAACTGATTTTAGCAAACCCTCAGTAATGTCACCTGATTTCATTGTATTAACAGACTTGTTTGGGAATATTCGGAGGCTCTGACTTAAATGTCGTCTTACTGTGGAATTTAGAATAATCACAAACTTGGTAAAGAATGCTGGCGAACTTCCTGAAGTCCAAGAGGCAATATGTTATCATCAGCATGATTAGTTCTAGTTTCCAACAAGTGAGAAGAAGAGAAGTAGTACTTTCAAGGTTTGTGGTTCCTCCTTAAAGGCAGTCACCTGGCAAAGTGTGGAACGAGAACAGGGCATTTATCCACTTAAAGAGAGCCACCCCGATGATGTCAGTAACAGATGACTGCAAGACACTCCCCTCTCCATCGCCTCACAGCCAGCTTTGGTCACTGAGGGCAGAAGGGAGAGAGGGTGGGGGCAGGGGAGATAATTATCAGTATAAATGAAGCCCTGCGAACGATTCGCACTGCTGGGTCCCCTGATCTAGTCTCCAAGGCAACCTCAACACGCTCATTTGTTTTGTAGATGAGTAATTACATCCAATTAGTGGCCAGTGGAAAAAAGGAGTCCAAGAAAGGCCTATTGTTCTGGATAGATTGTGTGAATATTAATAGTGGGACGGTCTGAGGCACAGTGATATGATTGGTGATACTAATGCAGCTGTGGGCACACTCTGCCCAGTCTCATCCTGCATAACTGATCAGATAGCCACTGATGAAAATATATGGCTTTGAGAATGTGTGTCTGCATGTTTGTGTCTGAGTTGGACTCTCTCGTCCAGCTGCTTGCATGGGGAAAAATAAGGCCCGTTTCTTACCTGGGTCTCGCCGTCGCACCTGCAGACAGTGCAGCTGCATGCAGGCGAAATATTGTCAGTTTGTATTAGTTAGCTAAATGTCATCTAAAAATGCGTGTAGGAAAAATACTGATTTTACAGTGTATGCAGTATATTTTTTACCGTATCACCCATTATTATGTAGTTGATGGACTTACAAGGTAAATTATATACAGCAAGCACATGTCACATGCCAGTTCCTCTTCTGATAAGATCCTGTGTGATGTCGTGAGCTTCTTTTGATATTACTAGTGGTATTTTACAGGTTGTGGGTTATAGCACTGATCTTCTTATATAGGAAATTCAACTGAAAATTCTGTCTGTATCTTCCTTCTCTCTGTAGCTCCATGTTTTTCACCTGAGCAAATTTTTCTGAATATTGCTGAGAAAGATTTTCTCGTTTGAATAAACATAGCAGGAATTTGTCAGGGGGCAAAACCAGTCTTGTTTACATTCAGTTTGAGCTCCATGTGGTATTTGGCCAATTGATCCATACACTGCAAGCATAAAAATTTCCAGACTGAGCAGAGAGGTACAAGGTGTCCGGGTTAATATAATTCAATTATTTACTATTATAGCCTTATCTCAAATGAAAAAATATCTGTTTTCAGCAGTGTTGTGCATGAACGCGTTCAGTGAACGGCGTTTATTGAACGCATTCATGTATTTGTGAACTGTGAACTGAACGCATCACTTTTCCAACTGTGAGCGTAGACGTGAGGTTCGCTCCGTCTGGAGGGAAATAACAACGTTCATGCACATTCAGGAAAAAAAACTAAACAAAAAAAAAAGTTTTACGACAGCTGTCAGTCGACGTGCGATTTACGGCAAACAGCATGGCTGGTGCAGCTGAAAGAGAAGCAACTGCCACCACAGAATCAACTGATCCACACAAACATCTGAAGGAGTTGAAAAAGGCAGTAGAGATTCTGGCGAGAAAAAATACCATGGTTTTCTGCAAATTGTGCCCGCCGGGTCTGAAAAAATAAGTCCGGACATCCACCACATTACTGTTGAATTTGAAGCAACACATGGAGTTAAGAAAAAAAAATAAATGAAAGCAAACTGCTCATTCTTAAGTCCATGAACGTAGTGCATAATTAAAATATGTGTACTATGAACATGAACTAGTTTACTTTAATCTGTGCGAACTGAACTTTGAGCTAGTTATTATTTAGTGTGGACTTGGACAAACACTGGCCTTAAGTTTTAAAGCCACATTACTTGAGTTCTTTGGTTGTACTACCTGCAGTTTAATGTAGAGTATGTGTCATAACATTAGTCACAGTCACCAATCTGCATCCTTCTAAACCCTCATACATTACTGCAGCTTCTCTTTCCCTAAGATGACGGTGATTACAACACGGTTCATTTTCCTAAAAAAGGAATTTTAGCAATGTGAATTGTTGAGTGTTACAGTAAAAGAAATCCAGCCACTTCACTGTTCTGAACTAGCGATATATTTAGAATGTCTTTCTTATAAATCCCAACAGGTTTTGTGCTATTGTCAAATGTTTTTTTTCCCCATTATAATTATTCCATTGATCCAGTTTTCCTCATTAGCAAGGCCAATCAATTTTCAGTGACATTTGTCTAAGTGAAGTAAATGGAATGATTGCTTCTTGAGCTTTGTTCAATGTGTCAGGCATTATGTGACGTACGTGGGAAGCCTGCCCTATTTGGAGCCTATAATTTGATGAGTGGGCAGACAGCCCACAAGTGGTGAGATCAGAGTGCTAAAAAGCATTGGCGGAGAGAAACATGGCTGGTGCTTACATTCCATTTGGCAGAAGTGGACTGTCTCACTCTGAATGGGTAGAGGTGAAGTGGCTTTGAATGGCTATTCGCTCCAGGACCCAAATAAAAAACAAACACACAGCAGGGGAAACCCAGCATGGAAAAGCCGGTGTCACCAATCTCAGTCCCTCCTGAGTAGATTAACTCTCTTATCAAAGAGGTGTGAGAAGGAGCAGTTTCTTTTAATTGCACTCTTTATATGAGCAGCTTGTCTCAGATTAAGAGAACAAGCCATAAATGTCAGCACGACTTACTGCTGAATGACATTTTCTAAACTGTTGATAATCCGCCATCTGTGTCAAAGAAAGAATCTTTCAAAGAGGCCAATCTGAGACGTGCTTAGAGTGCTCAGCACACTTGAGAATGCTTATCATCAATAAACATGACTGTCTCTGTATCTCATTCACATAAAAACCCTTATCAGATTTTAACGGGCAAAGCAAAAAACAACAAAAAAAAAAAAAAGAGGCTTTAAATTAATTATTGATTGGTGCTCTTTGTTTCCTTTCCTTTAAATGACAAAAGCTTCCTTCAGGTACGTCAATCAAGAATTGTCGGTTTGAAATGAGAAATGTATTGACCTGTTTTTTTTTAATGATTCTTCAATTTTATCTCACTCCTTAATGATTGCAAGCAAACACGGAGACAGGTCAATTATACAAAAATAGAAGCTTAATGTTGATTTTGTATTAAATGTCATTGGTCCAGTTGAGGAGGTTTAACCTGTATCATTATTGTAGAGCTAGTGTATATGACACAGCTGAACGATTCAAACACAGACCAGATGCCAGGGGGGCCTGGACACATGGCAGGAGCTGCTGGGGAGGGAGGGCAGGGAGGGCCAGCTAAAGCATACAAAACTCAAGGATGTAAACTAAAAAAAAAAAAACTAGTACAGTTGGAACACACCAACAAGCTATGCTCAACAATCTGGACATTGACTATGACAGTGAAAAAGTTGATTTCCACAATGATGGAGTCCCCTCCCCTCCCCCTCCCCACCCTATACTGTATCTCCCAGGCCTCCCCGATTATGGGTTTTACTCTGCGCCCAGTGACCAGAGGGGGGGGCCCTGCTCCTTTGCTGACTATGGCTCCCTGGGGCCCCAAGCGGCTCAGATGCTGCACAGTGAGCATGCCACCTCCGCCTGCAACTCCCCCCTACAGCACCTACACAGCCCGGATCAATTTAAGAACCCAGGTTTGTATATGAGCATCTATCTCATCCACGTTTTGGACTTTTCAGTTTGATTCATGACATTATTCCATGCAGATGATCTAATCTTTTTTTATATATATTTTCTCTTGCTTTTGTTAATGAAAGAATAAAATATCCCCCCCTAGGAGATAGAAAAAAAAACGTCTTGCCAACAAAATAGCATTGCATGTTCCCCTTCCTTTTTCAATTTTTAATGTAGATTTTTTTGTTTCTTTGTGAAGTTATGTTATAGCCCCTGCTTGCACATAAGGGGCCGACACATACAGAATGTAATCCTTCATTTGCATGTGAACAAAATAAGTACTGATGATGATGTCGGAGAGTACACTGGCCTCTCTAACAGAGTTTAAGTGAATTTAGAAAAGGACAGAGTAAGTGTGGGAGTGAGTGCCATTTTTTAGTGGAGGCCTTTAAGCATTCTAAGTGTAAGAGTGATTGCTCGTATCATTAGTGTGTGAAATTGGTAGAAATGCTGCACAATGTTGAACACTTAATAGACAACATTTTTGCATAATGCTGCCATTACTCTGCAAATACAAGCACATTTTCTTCTTCTGTGCTTTCTCCAGTGTTCTCTGTCTTGTGTAATCATAGTTTTGAAAAGCTAGGGATGAGATTCAACTGACAAGTAGAATTTACTTCATGTTGTGATTTCATAACTGCTAGGAAATGATTATAGATTTGTTCTGTTTCTTTGAGAGCACATCGATTTTGCAACTTTTTTGGTAATACCACGGTCACTACAGATTTTTTGCTTAATTCTTTCAAGAACGTGTTTGCACTGACATGGCGCAGCACCAGTGTTTGTTTCACCTACAGCAGCTCTACAGAAAATACAGTTTAGTGGAACGCCATAGTGTGGTTTGGGAGATGTGCCTCAGTGTAGGTGACAGCATTGACCTAAACACAACAGTTAGGTTCCCTGCCTCTGGAGACTCCCCAGCCTCCACAATAACAGTAGCAAAAAAATAACAACAAAGGCAGTTGTCTTGTCACCCATAAGAATGAAGCCAGCTCTCCCCCTAATGGGTAAAATGTTGGCCAGCTGCCCTAGGCAGATGTTGGCATTTCCTACAAGCTGTCTGTACAAACTTTAACACAGCTAACAGCAAAAAATACTCAGCTAAGTCAGATGTAACTTCATTGGAGTTCTATCTTGTAGGGCAGTGCACAGTTTACCATACTCCCTTTATCTCCAGTGGATCTGTTATGCAGTGTGAAGTGTATTATTCAGCTGTATGGCAGAGGGGAAATGATTTATGTCTTTACATCAATGCAAATACACATGAATGCCACTGAATCTATGGCCTGTGCTGATATATAGTATATGATGTAAGAGTAGGGGATTTTGAACAGCAGCTACTGTTGGAGGATGCATACACTGCTCCTGAAATATTCTCAGGGTATTGCTTGTTTGTTAAAGCACAGGCTTGTCTCACCTGAGAGGACACGTAAAAATCCCGAGTGAGTTGACATAGCTTGATTGCATTGTAACATGATTTAGGTGCTTGTTGTTTGTGAATCAGACTACATATCTGCAGCCAACCTTGACCCTAATTACAGGACATTCTGAGACAATGATACAGTTTATTTGGATCTGGGAGTATAACGGAATTGTTTTTTAGGAGCAGATATTAGGTGCCTGAAGTGAGGGTCAGCTCAGTTCACACAGGAAAATTGTCTTGCAACAGTTTCCTGACAGGAAGTAGGATCATGTTTTGTGCATAAATCCTACAACTGCTAGTTCAGTGTTATGGTTTAGTAAATTAAATTGACTCAAATTAAACTTGAATGACATAGGCAGGCGATATACACAGTGTTCTGTGTAGACATCAGACATGAAATAGTCATAGTCAGTAGTTCAGGTGTATTTATTGGAGTTATATAATTTTATCTCCACTCTTCTTTTTGTTTTTCAGCTAAACGTATCTGCACCACAAGTACTAAAAACATGAATCTGTGTTACAGCGGACCCTACCGTGAACAGCAGTCTGACCCACATTGCACCTGGTATCATTTTGGCTCCCAAAGCTAAATGCACAACCAGTGCACCCCTTACATTAAAATTTAACAACAAAAAGAAGCATTTTCACAGGGAGATGACTGTGGCACACACCAGCAAATGAGGATTGCCATTTCAACTGAAAAAATCCTTAATTATATAATAAGCCAGCCTACTGGGGGCTGTGCAGGCGAGATAAGAGCACTAGCTGCTCACTGTTTAAAGTCCTTACAGTTAAACAGCAGTGTCAACTCCACTAGATGTGTGTTTAGTGAGATGGCTTCATTTTTTCTAGAGTGCTATACGTGAAAATCTAAAGCAAGGTTTGAGGTATTTCTAGTGGACCTAACCTGTCTAATATAGTTTCGACAGATGTAGCCGTGACATCTTCAAGGGATATTTCTGTTTCTTTGAAGTGGGGTTGTGTGAGGTATTTATCCATAGTCAGTGGTCAGCACCTGTTTGCAGACAAGCAGACAGGAGCATCAACACAGAAGCCAAGCAATGAACTGCCGTGGACAGGGTCAGCAGCGAAACATGTTTTGGACACCTAAAACAAGACCCACCTAAGAAAAATCAATATCAGTTGCAGTATATGCTGCATTTAGACTATAATCACAGATGTATCAACCTTTCCTGACAGGGAACTGAAGTCACAGCAGTTCATTGCTTGTCTCCAGTGCCAGTGCTCCTCCAAGCTGCTGACGTGCCGACCACCCTCTACTGTAGTAATACAGTGACTATGAATAAATACCTGATACAGCCCCACTTCAGAGAAACCAAACTATCCCTTTAAACAAGCTGACAATGATAGTTTACTCTGTGTGCGTCTGCGTCAACACATTGGCAGTATGGCAGTCACACTGTGTGTGTTTTTGTGCCTGTTCTACAAAGACCTCCTCTCAGGCATCACAGGGTTCATGAGCTCATACACAAGATCGAGCATTTTCTGTGCTCGGAAGATTTTTCTTTTTAATGCAGCCATACAGTTTTTTTTGCAGTCTGTCTGTGAATAAAGGTGAGACAGAGGGTTATGTGAAGCTGACAGCAAAGGAGATTGCTGTTAAGAGATCACTGCATTTTTCTTTCTCCTCGACTGATTTTTTTTTCCTTGTATTGCCAGTGTTATTGGCCTTTAGTAGGCATATGGATTTTCAAAAGGCATTTTATAAGGCTGACTTGCTCTTACTCACAGGCCAAAGGTGGTAAGTCATGTACAGTATTTCTTTTTTATCCCACCCGAGTTTGGACCCGCAGATGAACTCGGGTCAAGCTTTTATATTTCCCCGTTATGCCTCCTTCCTTTTGCCTGACGTACCTCTTTTCGCTTTATGCTGGAAGTTACTCTGGCAGACTAAAAAGCTGAAACAAAGTTAAAAGGTTCTGGCTGGTATCTGCTAATCAGATCATGTAGGAAAGCCAAAGTATTTCACATGTTTGGGTTAGAATGCTCAAGAGTAATCAAATATCTTTTATATCTGTTACACTCTGTTACTCTTCTTATCCAGCAGCCAATGCTGTTGTACAAGTACTCCTTCACATTATGCATGGCAACATTTACACTGCAACCTTACTAGTCTATTAGCATGGTGGAAGTATTTTTAGCAATGTGCCTGTTTTGTGTTGTGCATGATTATACAAAGTGAATGTTACTCCTGTGCATATTACACACAGCATGTAGATTATATTTAGAATCTCATACTGGATTCACCCTTAATTTTGTTTGTTTAAAGCCATAATAAACCTGAAGACTAGACAATTTTGTCAGTCAATTTCAGATGAAATTCAATTTGTAGTCTCAAAGCAGAAACCTATAAGCTATAAACAAGTCCTTAGAGACAAACGCATGAATCCAGTAATGTGTTCTTTTGATTTAAATGTGTCCCATTTGAGTCGTAGCAAGTGAGAACCGTACTGATCGCTGTCGGGTGTTTCTGAGCTGCTCTGCTCTTTGTTGTGTTTGTATGCAGGCACCAACCCGTCAAGGCCCGGAGGTTTTCCCGGTGCTAACAGTCCAGGGCCTGTGGCTGACCTGTATGGACCTAGCAGCCAGGATTCAGCTGTGGGCAACTACATCAGTGCTGCTAGCCCTCAGCCTGGCTCTGGGTTTGGCCCCAGCATCACAGTGAGTACTCACATTCAGACTTTCTGTCATGTCTGACTGCACCTTGAACTTAGTTGCTTCTTTGTGCCAGAACACCACTGTTAAAACTAAATGCTAACAAAAAGCACACAGCCTGTGTAAAATTCGGAGCTCTGTGGATCTTTATATAAAGAGTACCCTAAAACTAACCCACTGAATTGATCATAACCACCTCCCACCTCTTGGCAAGTATCCTAAATTCCAATGAGCACATTAACCTCTCAGTGCAGGCTGACAGTTAAATGGATTTCTCTGCAGGGAGGTTTCTCTTTCCAAGTTCAAAGGTCCCAAAACATGTAATACATAAAGGTAAACCCCCAGCTATTGAAAATTATCTGTGTCAAATGCAAATCTTTATTCCCCTCAGCATTTGCACAAATCACCTCTCTCTTCAGATCCCTGTGTCACCTCCCAAGAACTAATTTGTTTTATTTTTAGAAACCCATCTGTCCCAGAGCCTGAGTTTGCTCCATCATTAGGACAGTGTTTCTGAGCAGGTTTCATGTCTCCCAGTGTCCTTGCCTAGGTGTAGTTGTTCAGGACACGTGATACTGGGTTTTAGCTGATGTTGCCATCTCTGCTCATAAGTGGAAGAGTAGAAAGGTCAGCGGAGGTGATAGTCTGACAGTGTCTGACTCAAGTTCATTTGTGGATCACCTCAGATGTCTGTCTAGTGAAATGCAGCAATGAGTTAACCTGCTAATCTTCAAACACCATGTTCCTAGCACAGACAAGTGATGTTCAAGTGGACTCAGTAGCTCTGAGCAGATGAGTTAACCAATTAGAGTATGATGCTACAAAAAAAAACGATGTTGCTGTTCAGTCCTTTATCTTTCCCAGCAATTAGAGACTCTTCTTCGTCACAGAGTGTT
Organism: Planiliza haematocheilus; assembly: GCA_005024645.1. Lineage (NCBI taxonomy): Eukaryota > Metazoa > Chordata > Actinopteri > Mugiliformes > Mugilidae > Planiliza > Planiliza haematocheilus. The sequence continues at coordinate 3,089,487 of SRSE01000276.1, read as the reverse complement.
TTAGTTTTTCAGAATTACATGCAGAAACTAGCATTTTTATTAACTCTCTAAGGGCTAGTTAACCCAAAACATAAAACACATAGATTCAAAAGTGCATCATAATCTATTCACTGTTCTAAAATCTTGAAGTACTACAAAGCCAGGTAAGGTTTTGACAGGCTTACAGAATCAGAGATTCTTCATGTTCAGGACCCCGATCTCAGTGTAGTGACAAGCCTCCACCTCCACAAAGACTCAGTCAGCTGTTTTGTTTACCTTGCTTGTGTGTTAGTCTACCTTGGACCTCACTGAATATTTAATCAGAAATGTAACCATGTGAATTTTATGGCCCCAAGCAAAGTGCAGCAGGGCTTAGTTCTCGGAGTCACGCAGGAGCATGTTTGCTCTGCTTTACATGACTGAACTGAGTGACACAGTACAAACTATAAAAATAACACCTGCTTTCTGAAAGAAGCTAATTAATGCATGGCTTAACCGAGATGGAATAACGACAAGCCCATTAGTAGCGCAAGCGAGCACTGCTGGATTACAGGGTGAAGACACTCTTTCCAAACTTTATAGTCCACATCATTAACTTGAAATTCCTACCACACAAGGTTATTTTTTCTTTTCTTTTTTTGTCCATCTTGTGTTTTAAATTTGTAGTTATTTATTTTTTATGTGTAGCTTCATGGTATTTTGTGGTTGTGCTACTTAGGCATGCAAATTGTAATTTACATTGTCTTTTGGTTTTTAAGATTCCACTTTTCTTTCTGCATCTCCTTTCTGAGAAGATTTATCAATATATTACTGACCAGTCAGTAGCAGCTTAGTGAGGATGAAGTGAGCTTCATGTAGCTGTAATAATGCATTGTCACTGGGAGCAAATGTACAAATATCTCAAGAGATGATAAACCAGATTATTTTAACTTTTGCAAGCATGTGTATTAGATCCATGACAGACACACAAAACCAGAGCCACCATTTTTATTGTGTTTTTGCTTCCTAAGCAAAGCCTCTCCTATTAATAGTTTTAGGTCCACTGGCTATCAGCCATAATCTGCTGGTTTCAGTGAAGGAAGCAAAATATTTGTTCTGAAAGGCCCGGCTGGCTCATTTTCAAGGAAGATTTAACAGCAGATAGTTTACAGATGGAAATAAGGGCCATTTGTTTCCATTAGTTTCCATTTTTGCAGTTTGTAACCACAGTTTCTTGCAGTGCAAAGAAGTAAATTTTGGATAGGGCTTTTTGGTCTCTCGTCATATTAATGCCAAACCAGTTGAATAAAGCTCATTTATGTAACAGATCGGGAAGAATGTAGCGTATTTTACCAGCATAACTCAAACCAGATTTTGTCATTTCCTAACAGAAAGTCAGTTTGTGTCTGTGACTACATACTAAATCACCACTTGAGAATTACACAGTGAATCAAACAGAGCGCAATAAAGCAGAGAGGTGATGCAGCAGCCCTCTGACTTCCTGCTCTCAGCAAGATGATCTCTCTATTCAGAACATTAAAATAGGAAATGACTCAGAACTAAAATGCGCTTTATAATTCATGTCTTTACAGAGGATGCTGTCGAACTGAATATGCATAAGATCATCATATCTCACAACCTCATGGATGACTTAAGATTCACTGATTTGTCCCTCTGCTTTACGCTCCGCTGATTTTATTAATCCCTTTAGCCAGTATGAAAACAGCCACTGTGAAGAAGCACTAATGAACTTAAGCGTTTTTTTAATGCAAGATAATTAGAGTGCAATTAGTTGATTGAGGTGATAAAGACAAATAATTGCTGCCGAAAGTGCTTCTCTTTTCACTGTTGTGTTTAGATCCAAGGATTTCTGCAGACCTGTCAGCAGGAAGGCTCACAGTGTCCTGATAACTGAGCGGCATAATGAAAACCATTCAATACTCGACAACACACTGATCTTACTGAAGGGTGTTTATGATCCTGCTCTCTGCATGCCTCCAGATTAAATCAGGTGTTTATGTTAGCATGAATGGGGATTGTTTGTATTACTACTATTATCTCTTCCACATATTTATTTTTGTAGTCATTCTAACATGAGTAATATATTGTTATAGAAAATGTATCTCGATGATTAAATACAGTATGAATCGCTGACTCCATAGAGCGCATCTAACTCCCCTTAACATCTTTTCCCTTTAAATGAGTTTTTCTTCTTGCCGTCGTTTTGCAGTCTGTAACCACTGTTTCTCCATTATAAGACTATGAAAAGACCTGGTGTGATACGGCGATAGTCTCCTGCTCTGCTACTCAGAAATATCCAGCCGAATCAAAGCGTTCACATTCATGCTAGCTGAAGAAAGTTGATATGATACTCACTTTTCTCTCTCTGAAATGCATACTGACAAAAGCACTAACTGTACACTTTTAGGGCCCGTTGATTGCGACAGCTTTTACAAATGGATACCATTGAACAGGTGGCGGGTTGCCATCTCATCAGAGGTATTGCATTTTATTTACTGTGCATTTCTATCCGCCTAATATGTGTTCATTGCATTATTCTTTGTTTATTCACCTCCCTCCAAATGACTGAGCTGGTAGTAGAATGTGAGTGTGGGCTTGGCCTGATGACTGGGAAATTAGAAAGGATTATGAACCGTTGCAAGACTTTAACTTCACACTTAAGTCGCACGCACATATACAACCAGCTGATCAGTGTGTCTTTCTCATTAACATTTTCAGATGTCCTAGAGTAGTCCCATATTCTAGTAGTTTAAATCATATGTCTTATATATTATCCTTGCCAACCAAAGTTCAGGATGTCCAAGGACAGAACTCTCATCATGTTTCTTCACCACTGTGACTAAAACAAATGTTAAATCCAAGATTTTTCACTAACAAGCAGCATTGATTGATGGAATATTTCCTAAGCTGTAAATGCAGAAGTGGGAATATTTCAGTTGTTTATCTTGTCGCTGCATCATGTCCTTATTTCCCACATGCACTGGTCAGCCACGTCATTGAAATCACCTCCTAATGTTGTGTAGGTTCCTCTCGTACTCCCTAGAACAGCTCTGACGTGTCGGGACATTGACAAAAGACCTCTGAGAGTGTCCTGTGAAGTTTGGTGCTGTGACATTGGCCCGTGGATCCTCTGGGTCCTGTGGGTTCTGGTGTGGGGCCTCTGTGGATGTGGCACGCTCCGGCGCATCGCACGGACGCTCGATCTGTGCGGGATCTGGGGAAATTGGAGGATGGGTCAGCCACTCGGGCTGTTTCTGGACAGTTTTTGCCGTCACACCTGTCACTGGGGAGTTCTGCTTTGAAAAACAAAATTAAATGCTCAGGCGTGTCACAGTAACATCCACATGAACACCAGGTGTTCCAGCAGCTCCTAGCTCTTTGACTAAATGATCAATGCTATTTCCCTCATCTTGGTTTCAATGTTGTGGCTGATTAGTGTATGTACAACTGAACTGTTACAGATAAACCCACTCCAAAATGGCTTTTTGTCTGCTTCCAGCTATTTATAAGCATGACGTGTGTGTGGAACTCATTTGATTTGAAATTATTGCAAACTGGGTTATTCTCCACTAAGCATATGGCCCAGCTACTTTTAACTCTTATTACAGGACTACAAGTAGTCTAAATATGTTCAGTAGTGTGTAAATCTATATGTGGGCATTTGTGCACAGAATGCTTGTTTTTAGATAGTTATGTTTCTTACATTATGCACGCTGCAAGTTCTGACTTGCTGCAGTTTATGACATCTGGCTTCACAACTGTATCATGCTAGCATCCTAAAGATTACATTTCATCATTATTGTCTCAGGATTTATTCACACGGCATGTCCCCTTTCTAATGCTCTTGTTTTCTGTTCCTTTCCTCTTCCTTTATCACCCAGCAGAGTATATCTGGTGGCCCAGGAAAGACAGGACGAAGTTTCTAATTGGCTTTGTGTGCAGGTGATGCTAATCCAACTTCAAGCACTACAGCGTCACCCAGGCAAAATGAACGAAAGTCGGAACCATATGAAGAAGAAAAGAAAATGTTAGTCATCTCAGAAAATAACAACTGCTGTACTATAATCCAAACCTCCTATAACTTTACAACCTGGTTTGGTATGATGTTTCACGTCGAGTTCTTTCACCTATTTCTTTCCTCTGTTAGCTTTTGATTAGTTCTTAGAGAGTCATTTTAGTTGAACCTAAATTTGGTGTCATTTTATTTTATCTTCTAGTGTTGCTGTGTAAATGGATTTTTATTTTATTTTTTTCAAAGTACGGGGGGTCATAGCCAAGAATATCCGCAAGTCACGTCTTCATCTTTGTATCGGTTGGTGTAAAGGAAAAAAAAAAGGGTTGGGATGTTGCATTCAGTCTTTCTGCTAAATAAAAAAAGAAAAAAAAGTCAAAAGAAAAGACGCTCGGTTTGGGAAGACTTGGAGAAAAAAAAATACATTTTAAGGAAAATTTAAAGAAGGTATCTAAGTAATAAATCTTAGTAGCTGTTTTATTTCTTGTGATGTCTCATTGTTAACCATAATTACCTATTTTTGGGCAATACAAAGAGGACTCCAATATTTTTATGGTCCTTTTTTATAAGTGTTGTTTTTGTTGTTTAGAAATATATATATATGCTATAACAAATTTCATATAACTACATTGTGAATTCAAACTTGAGAAAAAGAAATGTAGCTGTACATATTATTCCAGTCACTGCATATAACCAACTCAGTGAGAGAATAGCATATTTTTGTGATGGTGTGTCAAAAGAACATGTTATAGCGTGTGAATAGAAGAAAAAGCTGTAAACAGTTATTATTCTACTTTTTCTGCTGGAAGACGGTGTTAACAAGCCCACAGACGAACAGAACACACACTTGCTCTGTAAATACTGAAGCTGAATAATTTTACAAGTGTCATACCAGCAAATTTACAACCGGTGAGATAAGTCAACACAGTTTTGAGAAATAAGAATGATATATAAAAAAAAAAAAAAAAGAGCCTGATTGGTATCTTTTGTCTAACTGTTAAGAGATCATTTAAAGAAAAAAAAAAGATGATTTAATCCAAAGCACACTGTACTTAGATGTGAAGATTAGAACTTGAAGCAGGCATTTTACAGTGCTCTGTGGATCCTGACACTTTTATACTCTTGAGAAGAACTTGTTAGCTGTACGTTCTGATGTTTGTTTCATCCTCCTGCTTGTTCCGGATTCTTTTTATTTTATTTTTATTTTTTGGAACACGATATACCTGGGCTCCGAGCTAGAGCCCCTTTATGTAACGCTCAATCGGTTCTTTTTGAATGAATTAGGAAAGTAAACATTTTGATACCATACCTCAGCCTTTGTGAGTTCTGTTGTGGAATCATTGGCAGGTTGTTAATTTATTCTAGTGGCAAAATAAATGAAAACACTGAAAGGTAATTAAGCAAGTAATCATTGCACTGTGAGTAGTAAGTACAGGCCATTTTCCAATTTGCACATGTATATGTTGGCTTTTTAAAAAGCGGCCCTGTGCTTTGGGATAGTATGAAGGATTTCGGGGGTTAACGTATTATCAACTAGACAAGCTCTTCAATGCTTTGTGAGGTGAGTTAACAGCTTGGGAACTAGTGACCGATATGTTGCAGTGTACACTTGGATTTCTTTATATATCAGACCCATGTCTCATTAGAGGATATTTATACAGGGTCAAGAGATGACACTGAATTATTCACTATCTGTGGCTGCACCAGGTCTTTACGCAGCACGTGCGGCTGATGGTTTTATTCATGTTAATAGCGATATGCTCCGGAGTCTGGTTTTTAAATTCATCGCCGCCGCAGATGTATTTGTTGTTTTTTGTTTTTTTTTGGTTTTTTCGTTTTCATTTTTGAAACCCACGACCTTGTTGTCTCATTTCTTTTCTTTCAAAACAACCAGGTAAAGAAATATGCTGGATACTTCTGAGGTAAACGATTATGGAGGTGTGATCAAGTAATAATTTAAAGAGAAAAAAAAAACAACCCTTGTAATGTTCAAATGTAAAAGAAAATAAGAAATACAAAACTATAAAAAAAAGAAAGATGCTTCTTTGCTGATTTCAAGTTTAATCAGAGTTTTATTGATACTTTGTGGTTTATATATTAATAATTGTAATATACTATTAAAATGTACTGTGCATCCATTACTTTCTCTCTTTCCATTCCCCATCCTCAGAGATCCTACTATCTTTTGTTGATCATTCATGTATTACATTAGTGTGTAAAGAAATCACAGTTAACTTGTAAACAGAGTGCTGTCTTTGATACCAGTGTAGTGCTCTTTGTTGTTCTCCCTTGCTCTACCTCTCCTTTCTCTCATATTTATCCCTCTCCCTCTCGCGCTCTTTTTCTATCTCCTGTAATTACAAAGTAGATGTTATATAGGACTCATTAATATAATACTTGTAGTGAATAGTGGATTTAGGACCAGTCAAGATAGACCTTTCTCTCAATGATCATGTTATTCTGGTATTTGCAGACAATTATTTTGTTAGAGGTTCATTGTAATTAATTCCCTGTATGTTTTTTTTTTTTGTTTTTTTTTTGGTTGTTGTTTTTGTTTCTGTTTTGTTTGGTTTGGTTTTGCCACTCTCACATGGTTTCAGCTAACCAAAGCTCTCATGGATGAACAATAGAGAAATAGTTGCTGTAAGATGGAATTGTACACAAGGCATTATTTGGATCCCCACCCTTGAATGTTTTTAAAGGGGTGTGCCATACTACCTTAAATGCTAACGCTAGATATGCAAAACTTTTATTTTGGATTATTTTCTAAGAGGGACACGAGCTAAAAAAACAAAATCAAAAAAAATACAAAAAAAAAATGTCACAGACAAAGATTTTGTGTAAAATAACGTTTCATATTTTTTTAAGTCACTACCACACTAGTCATGACGTTAGTAACGGAGCTGTTTAAAGGATCTCTTCTGTCTTCTAACATGTGCACGTTTGCCTCTGGCGCTAACGCTGTTTGTGATCTCTCAGCTCTCTCAGAGCTGTCGGCCGTCACAAACGGATAATTCCAGTCATCTGGATCTTTGATTCTGGGGAGCAGTTTTTTGTCCTGATCCGTTATCAGTGTTCTTCACACTACAGAGGCGTTACTGTAAAAAAATGAAAAACGGAAAACCATTAGCAGGTGTTAAAGGATGCAGAGTGCGTCAAGGCTGATTAATAGATGGTTCAGTCTCTGTCCTGAGTTGGACCAGCACCCTGAAGCTGTGATTCATTGCTAGGCTAGAAGAGATTATATTACGACGTTAATTTAAATGCCTCTAGACGCCACGCTGAAGAATGCCCACCGTTCAGATGGTAGATTCAGACACGCAGCTGTGTTTCAAGCAAAAACAACTCTAGTAAGACACAATCTGTGATTTATTCTAGTTACTCTAATTAATATCACATTGTTGGCTCTTGAATAATGTTGAGTTGCTCTTAATAAAGTATAAATTCCATAATTCACTCTCAACCCATACAGTCTGTTACATTACATAGAGTCAAGTAATACTGAATTGAAGCACACAGGATGCTGTGTTATTTAAAAATAGGTAAATTAATGTCCACATTAATATTTACATTTCACAGCAGGTGATTGATCAGATTGGACAATACGAGAGTGATATTCTTTACCAAAAAAGTGGAGCTAAAAATGATTCTTTCTTAAAAAGAATCGTCCAAACATTAATTTCAAAACATTTGAATGGTAGAAAAACATCAGTATAACAGGAATAAATGATTTAAGATTATTCAAGTGTACAAATGTATGTGGGCTTTTATTCTGACAGGCTTCAAGAAAGTGTTCCTTCCGTTTATTTGCGGCATTTCTCCACAACTAGTTTATTTTTATTCTTCATTAACACAGGCCACCTACAAACTGATACAAGACGCTCATTAGGACATCGAGTCAGTTCCAACAGTACTGCCGTTTCATCTGAAAAACTTGTAACAGCACAACAAGTATGAAGTATATTGTCTTGTTTTTCACTGTTGGTGTGTGGCAGATCTTAGACTATAATTAATCCGTTTTGACTGGAATAAAAAGGCTTGAAATAGCTCATTTTTCCCTCACACAACACAAAAGAAAATTGACTCCGCTTATGTTTTGTGATCCTGTAGCTTGGACTTTAAGGTAGCATGGCTCTGTTGCTGTAATTTCATTTTATCTCAAACTGACAGCAGTTTACAGCTGATGAATGTTACACATCTTAGTAGACTAGCTTATCCATTCGGGGAGAGGGGAGGGGTCTTGGTTTAAGAAAAAAAAAGAATCAAAAAAGAAAAAAAGTCAACCTGGAAGGTGTTGACATTTGTAGTGTACTACCGTATCCATTTAAACTTGAATCTCGAGGCAAGTGCTAGGCAATGGCCAAACGATATTTATCCCATCCGCTGTGGGAAAACGCCCACCCTGAAACGTCACGCGCTTGTGAGATTTCTGTCATCCTGGAGTCACGAGTGTTTCCTGATCGGGAACAACTTGCCTCCCAAGAGTGGGAACGTCAGGCGAGGCCTTTTTCAGACTCTGCTCTATTTTAATTAGACTGACTTTGAAGGCTCTTTGAATGTTCTCGAGCATTTCTATCCAAAAGAGGCTTATTCACAGTGGTGCTAATGGTTTTCAAACCGGACAATGTGCCCTTATCTCTGAGAGATACTGGATACAGTCACAGTGACCACAAAGTTAGTCTCCCAGTCCACAAAGTGACTCTCTACTAACGTTACTATTTATAGTTTGGGCTCTCTCGTTTCAGGATACAACAAAGATCCGTTCAGGTTCACAGATCTACACTGAACTCTTCAAGGTGACAGAAATAGCATAAGGTTCACTGTACTGTTGTGTTTTAGGGTGAATTTTCCCCCTCAGTCCAAACCATTGCCATCTCACCCATGCTCACTACTAAGTGTATACACACAGTTGCAACATATATATACACATATATATATACATATAAATGAATATATATTTGCAATGTTCACTCATTGGTACATATAATATTAGACTGGAGACCTCAGCTGTATACAGAATATTCCTCACACAGCTCCACCCAGGTTCATATACAGTCCACTCGTCATTGTTAGCTTCCCAACACGAGAGTTCACCCCTGGCGTGAGTTTGGAGCAGACCGCGTGGCCAAGAGGGGAGCCTGGAAGCTCTTCAGACTGCATGGACGGCAGTGTGAGGCTCTGCTGTGCTTCCATGTTTCTGCAGGCTGAGCACAGAGCTCTCTTCACTGCTGTCTGCCCATTCCTAACACTTGCCCCTTTTTTTTTATGTTAACCGACTTTTTATGGCGAGAGACAGACAGACTTGACTGACATCTGAAAGCATCTTTCAGGTTATCATATGGCTTGCTTAAGCCCTGTTGTAAAATATACTAAAAATAATAATGATAATAATAATGGATGGGGGTCTCTCACATATCAAATGTGGAAAGTCTAATTTTATATTTGTATTTTCAAATAATAATATTGACAAAAAATGTCTGTGAAAGGTTTCCATCCTCTACTGTGGTCCAGAAATTGATGTGTCTGTCTGGAAAATAAATAAAATAAACTGAATTGTTATATTACCTGTTTCCACTGTGGCGTTGTATTTTCCTAATGCAAAATATATATATATATGTATTTGACATTTAAGTGTTAATTATGTAGTGAACCATCTCCTCAAACAGACGCTCGCTTTCCATACAGTGTGGCATTCACTGACATCCCATAGCTAGACTGAACATCACTGTTCCGTGTACTATCCGTTTAGTAACCGAGATTTTCATTCTAGGTTTTCACCCGACCACACGCTCAGCATGTCGGCACCGGGGATCCTTTCGAGGTCACCCGTAAGTCAGCAGGATTAATAGAGTCTGAGTACCAGAGGTGCATTTGGGGGAAAAACGGTGAACAAACAAGCGGTGTAATTCTGCTGCCCCTCAGTGGTCTCTCCCTGCGCCTGAGACGATGCGGGGCTTTCAGGAAGGAGCGTCCGATGCTGCTTTATTTTTCATCAGCGGCATCACATGGAGAGCATCAATATTAGCTGAGGCTCAGTGAATAAACGGCCGGGGATGTGATTGAGTAGATGAGCAAACAGGCTGCTGCCATGACAGGCCATTTAGGGCCTCGCAATAGCAGAGACACATGCATTAAATAGTGGGCTTCACTCAGGGTGTGTTTGTCACAGGGTCTTTGGTTCTGCTTCGTCTGATGCCAAAAACTAAAAGCTAATTTAAGGTGAACCTGGAAAAAAACAACAAACACTTAAAATGTAAAACGTGTCTGTGCTTTGATTAAATAACAATGAGGTAATGAACTTTCTCCAGCAGGTTTAAAGTACACTTTTCTAAATGTTTAGATGTTTAAACGCGATGCCGCTGATATCCAGATAGCTGGATTTTTAATGTGTGTGCTTGTCAGGTGAGACCAACACTCGGACAGCTTCATCACTCATCTGGACAGGGTGATCTATAACTTCTGACTGAGATCAATACTGTTCTCGGCGCTGTTTTTTCACAGCTGAAGCGCCAGAAGTTTAGATTGCACTTCAGTCAGTTTTAGATTTTGTGATTTTGTAATGAGCTCAACAAGAGTATTAATCCAAAACGCTGCTTTTGATTTTCCAAGCGGCTCCTTCCCATGAAAAATATGACTAAATGGTAAAATCCTGATCAGAACAAACAGCAAAACGAGAAATGCGACTTAAAAGGATTGCATATGTTTCCCTCCCCGACAGATCTGAGCCGAGTTTGTCCAGATTCCGCTCGCTGCAATTAGCAGACACATTCATTAAACAGCTGATCCTCACGCTGACTGTGTTTTTAACTCGCAGGCCTAACTGCTTGACCTTTCCAGTCCACCTGCCTTTTAATTAAGTGCTAATTAAAAGTGCCATTATGATCAGAGAGCCCGACACTTATTGGCCCTTAAATACAAGGATTCAGGTCTTTGGTGGAACTGTGCGAGACAATCAGGTGTCGTTATGGGAGCTAAATGTCAGCTCACAGTGGAGGAAAGGAGCCCGTATTAATTTGCAGAATCAAGGTTTTGTTTTAAAGTAGAAATATTATAAGTCATATTTGAACTAGAGACACAAAGCTGAATAAGAATGTATCGTCTGTATATTCTACTGAATCTCTTTTAAAGTCACTGATGAACACGCTCCTAAATGTTCACTTAATCCCTTCTTAGTGTGCGTCTCCATCCACATGTTTGACGTTCAACCAGAATTCCCCAAAACTTTTTGAGTGGCAGCGCGCAAACACACATGTAAACTTTACCAAATATGTTTGCACATGGCAGCATGTCACAGGCTCGTTTGATGGCCTCACCTCATACCAGCGGCTTCTGTGTAAATTTCCCATGGGCCAGTGCTAACAGGCTGAATGTGACAGCTCCTGGCAAACACAAACAAGCCACAGTGTGCAGAGATGCCACGGCGAGGATGCAGCATGGCAACGGCAGCAGCAGCAGCAGCAGCAGCGAGTCTCCGGCCCGCTCTGCAGTTATAATGAAGAAGTGGCGGTTCAAGAGGCGGTCTGTTACCACCTCCACGTGCGTGAAGCCTGAAAAGCAGAGGAGCGAGCCGAGGAATACCTGTCCACCATGCATATTCATGCTGCTGCAGATCCACACCCCCCTCCCACAGCCCGCGAGGACACCTCAGGGCCCCTCACAGTAATTAAGAGCTAGCATGAGATGCGGGCATGCTTAATTGCCAATTACAGGTAGGTTAGATATAGATGAAAATGACAGCTATTTATGTAGTACATCAGCCTAAATAATCAAGCTGTGTTTATACCTTGAAAATGGGAATGGAATGAAAGGTTGGGAAGCGTCCAGGATCCTCACACAGGCTCTGCATTGTAGGAATTCAAGTGCAATAATGAGCAATGTTCAATGGATATGCACTTAATTTTCTGTGCATCACTAAATTATCTCCCTGCACAGCCATGTAATGGTTGCTCCTCTTTTGAAGCGGAAAATTTTTTTGACAGAGCTGTGTAATAGAGTCAATAGTTGATGAGAAGACTGCTGTGGATGGGGAGATGAGGCACTCAGGTGGCTGTTTCCTCCCAGACTCCAGGCCTAATGTAGCCTTTGGCATGGAAATTGACGTGACATTGATGGGCACTCTCCCGCCAGCAGAGAGTCGTGCGCCTGCACAGCCTTCCAATTCACTAATAATTGCTGATTAAAAACTAGTTAAGAGTCCATGAAAACTCAAATGTGCATTAACCAAATGACCTTCTGGGAACGGCAAACAGTCCGCAGCCAAGAATGCGGACGCTGTGTGGAGCTGCTGCCCGGATTGTTTAAGAAACAAACAAGATGCTTTATGGCACCGCTGCCTCTGAAATAACCACATTTAGTTTTTAGAACGAATTGTTTAGTGTGACTGAAAGACTGAAACGTTGTCAGATATTTCTCAACGTAGCCGAGTGACTTGTATTAAATCTAAAACATAATTACGTTTAACATAATTTGAAAACACTAGCCTTAACCTAAGCTGCCACACAGATGACATGAATAATTAAACGGACAAAACACATTTGTTGAATGGATTACCTACTAAAATGTATTTTGTGCCGTTCATTATTTGTTGTTTCATTATTCCTTCTCACAATAATTCTGCTAAAAGTATTATTAATATATAAAGTTAAGTCTCTCTCATATAACAGCGAGCTTATTTCACATTATCACAGACAAATTTGGAAATCAATAACTCGATTCATTATCTGCAGCTCCTCAGAGTTCTCGTAGCAGCAGAGTTATCCGTGATCCGTACGCGGTCAGCGGCATGGAAAGCAGAGGAGGCCGTGAGCTAACTGACTCAGAAAATCCACACATTGTGTCCCCTCTCGCTCTCTCGCATTATCCACCAGATGAAACATTACACGCTCACAAAGGCCATCGGCTTTTGGCCCAGATCGCCGAGGATGCAGCTGTCTGTTCATTGTTCATCATCTTTGTCTTCATGGATCTGATGATGCCCCAGAATCAATAGACGTCTTGGAGCAAACTAGTGAGGGGGCAGACTCTAGGAGCAGGTAAGAGACACAATTATCACTGGAGGACAGATACAAGGTAAATGGCAAGGTGTGTGTGTGTGTGTGTGTGTGTTGGGGGGGGGGGGCTTGAACACTATTGAGGTGTTGATGGGATCATTACTAATGGATTAATGATTACTGGCACCAACTTGTTTGGCTTCTAAAGCTCACTTGAAAAACTCTAGCTCCCCTGCCAGAGAGATTTCAGCCTGCTTCCTGTGCAGAGGCAACATTTATCTCTATTAACAACAATTACATTAATTACAGATGAATGTATTGATGTGCATGTGGAAAAACTGAAGAGGCCTCATAAATCTAATAATGTTCCAGTGGAACAGTCGGAGTCCCTGCTGCTAACTCTTTCAACATTTCACGCGACACCGTGCGACATGTTCATGCCCATTATTTCACTTGGATGTTTATGGCACAGATCTCCAGCGTAAATAAAGTCCAGCAGTTACAATGTTTGATGAAGGCGATTTTCCCGGGCGCTGAAGCAAGAAACAGTCTGGTGAGGAGTTGTGCGATGCATTTTCATTTTCACCGTCTTGCAAAAATTAAGACTTCAACGGCGCTTCTGCTGTCGGATTTAAAATTGGAGAAAACGACCTCAAAGGGGCTCCTTGGATGTCGGCGCGCACAGCCAGGTCACAGTTCATCATCAAAAAACACGCACCTGCTGTTCTGATCCAACAATTTTGTCCGTGCAGTGAAAAAAAATAAATAAAAGCTCCGAACCAGTTGTGCAGCAAACGCTAATGAGAGCTGTAACCCGCCGCGCATGAGGAGGAGCAAAAGCCTTTTGATTGCAGCCATGAAAAGGTTTGTAATCAGATAGATGTGATTTCTGTGAAATCTCAAGCGATTTGTCACCATATGTGCAGGTGAGAGATTTCACACGCAAGGTCAAGCTCAAGGTCATCTCCATATCTCATCAGGAAAATGTGTCATTAGCACGGTGATGCAATAATACATCAAATGTGTGATGCAAAGGTGTGAATGAAGCAAATACCGCCGATGTGCACCATCCTCAGACGAGGCTTTACAGCTGAAATACAACCAAACGGGTTGAATTTACTTACAGAGCTATGAAGTAATGGTGATACATTATATAGTAAAGCCAAGTCACAGCGGCGGTCTTTTGCTTTTCTTGTGTTTTTGTTCCCTCGCATGCGTCCGTCTGTGTGTTTAGACAACACATACTCTTATCAATCTCTGCACAATAACAGAAAAACAATTTGCTAATGTTTTGAAAATAGCTTTCCCATCCCCTGCTCCGGCACTGAAAGATGTATGCACAATTTCATAAACACAATCAGTGCGCTGAATGGCGGCACTGATATTCTGAAAAAATAAAAAAATAAAAAAATCTCATTATTGTTCCTGAGCTATGGAAAAGCAGTCAATGGCCCATATCACACAAAATGCCCCCTCCTCCTCCTCCTCCTCCTCCTCCTCCTCCTCTTCCTCCACAGCAGCCCACTAGCACAAAAAGCTTAATTCCACCTAGCAGCAAACAATGTGCAGCAGTTTGCTGAGAGAATATTAGAGATGGCCAAAAAGAAATCATCGGCAGGACTGTTGCACTTGCCACAGTCTTGAGGCAACGTTGGCGCCCTGCCTTTCAGAGCATGTGGATGCACCTCTACATCCTGAGCTGCAGTATCATCGTTGCAGCTGAGGCTGATTTCAGTAATCTAAATCTGAATCTCTTTAGCGCCGAGCCAAACAGACACCTGGGCCACAGTGTCTGTCTGCAGATATGGATTTCCAGCTCCTTGTAACTAAGCCCATCTTCCCCTCACTCCTATACGAGTGTCAAGAAGAGCGGACACCGAGGAATGGCAGTAAACAGGAAATGAATGATCAGTCTTGAGGGATTATAGAGCTAACTGATGACCGGACTAGAACTGGGGACAGACACTATGTTTCTGAGATCAGTGAGATGGAACATATGGACAGATATAGTGATGGATGATGACAGTCCACTGCATAATAAGAGGATTTCAATGAGGCATAATGAGGGGATGCATGTGTCAAATCTCCTCAACACCGCTTTGTATAATACATCAAGAGCCTTAGAGAGCTCACTTACATTACAGGCAGTGTGGTGCATTCAATGTCTGCGTCATCTGTGCAAGACAGAAATCATTTTTTGTCATTTTTTACATTTTTCTTTATGTTTACACACCAACGCAACTAATTTCACGTATGCCAGGCGTCTTTTAGTCGTGCTGTCTTCCACTCTCAATGAATGGCTAGCTGATCCACACTGGACCAGTAAAATACTCTGACAGCCACTGATGGACTGCCACACAATGTACTACAGACTCTTAAGGCAATTATGATCAATTCAAACTCTGACCTTTAATCATCATCAATTCAAATTAAGATGTGCCTAATAATCTTGATTTATCTCCAAACACATGCAAACCAGGGACACTCCAATGAGCCTCAGCTGCACTGTTGCGCTTTGTGCTAATTAGTAAATGTTAGCATGTTCACAAACTATGCGGGCATGTTAGCACGCTGACGTTAGCGCCACTGTGCAGCCTGACAAAGCTGCTAGCATAGCCGCAGGCTCTGAGTGGTATCAAAAACTGGTTCAGAAAGTCAGTCAAGGAGCTAATCTGCTACCTGGAGAAAGTGTTTATGCTCTAGAGATGTTTCTATGTCACAGCCCAGTTGGTAGCGTCCTCTGAAATCAGCACCACAGCAGCACGTCTTTGTTGCATATGAAGCGGCGTGATCCTTTATTTATGTTTCAAAATTGTAATGTGCTTACAGTGTCTATGTGGAATCCCCCCAAAAATTTGGGCCATTAATTATCAACATCAGCTGAGTAGCATCAGTTATTTGATGAATCTCAGCAAAGTGTCAAAAACAATGAAACTGTCTCAGGATGCTTTATATCACCCTAAGCCCAAGATCCTTTGGTGCTTGATCTGGAGACAACGAAACTAAACTAAAAACTAGTTTTTAACAGGAAGAAACCTTGAACAGAGCCCGACTTATGTGGAGGGACCCCTCTGCCTCACGCCGGCTGGGTACAGAGACACAAAGGAAACAGACCAGTATGCAGGAAGATAAAGCTAAAAGCAAGCAGAAACACTGAGCACGCGTACAGCATAATGCAAACAGGATAATGACATGGTACTTGAGGTGATGATGAACAATATAGATGACCAGCAATCAACTGTAGAATGGGCTAGATACACAGCTTAGTCAAACTCATCATCATCAGAATGGGGAAGTGGACAAAAGCAACAGAGGACTCAGAGCATTATGGGATGACCACCAGCAGCATAATCATACAAAGTTTTTAAAACAAAGACGGTCTGTATTCTGTATGAGCCATGCATTATACTTTACCCTCCTCCTGGGACAATGTGATTTCACAACCTGCCCTGTCCCGCTGCTCTCCAACCATCTGAATACTTGCACCTTCCTGCTCTCACACATTCTCAGCCAGCGCTCTAGTGCTGTTAATTAAACTCTGCGAGGGTTCAGTGTTTAAACCTCAGGGTGAGTGCCGGGACTGGGCCTGCAGTAGTTGTTCTTTGAACCATGATGTACACTGGATCGGGTGCAAACTTTGGCAAGTAGTGCTTCACGGTGACATTTGATGATTTAAGGTTTATGCTGATCACCGCAGATCACTAAATGTCAGGGACCGTCTGGTCAGAGCTGATATATTCATCCCAGAAAGCAGGAGATGCACTCGGATGATACACTGCTTCTGCTTTCTGTCCCTGTCAGGAATGAACAGCACATAAGGACTCATCAAAATGTGTGAGGGCTTTCAATAGAAAAATGGCTCCATAAAACAGTTCTTGACCTGCACAGCTGGGAAATGTCATATATCACGTTTCTGCCGCGGTGGCTCACCAAACTCAACCAAAAGCAACAGAGGAATAAGACAGAGGATTATAGAACAATCTGTCACAAAAATGAGGCCTGATAATAAATGTTCAATTACACAGAGACACTGTCCCATTTAACATTCTCTGCTATAGAGCACATCAATTTGAAAATGGCCCATTCAGGCAGAAATGTGTTTTCTATATGAAATCCTTCACGCTGCAGGCCAAAAGAAAGTTGTTACTGATAGAATTTCTTTGATGGTAACATTTCATTCTGCTGTTGTCCAGCATTTAGATTTGGTACAAGTTTTTAGCTCAAATGAAATTGGTATTTTTTTTTTTTTTTATATATATATATATATTATTATGGATATTTTTAAATGTAGTAGCACATCTGCTGCAAGCTGGAATGTGTACTTAGAGACAGCTCAGAGAGATTTCGGTATTTCTTTTTTTTTGAAACATGTTGTCTTTGCTTGTCACCTTTTTTTTTTTCTTCTGATGACAAAAGACTCGCCCTCTTCCTTTTTGCAGCGGTCCTGAGGTGAAGAAAGGAAGTGTGGCATCTTGTTCAGAAACACCTCGGCGCAGATGAATTGTTGACACAAAGATCAAACCTTTTAGTGACCTTCCAGGACACTGGACAATCTCTCTGAGCACCGGGGCACTAACCATCCGGCCCCATGTGGCCTCCATGAAGTACACAGTAATCAAGGTGAAATTGAGGGGGTGGCGGTAAACACCGGTTCAATTCCATGGTCAGAGCGTGTTTGTGGTGAAAACACACCACCTGCAGCTCCAGCGTCTTCCAGGGTCATCACAGTGCTCAAATAACTTGTAAATTTAACTCCCTGCAAAGACATTTCAAAGTGCTATGCAGAGGCTTGGAGACTTCTACATCCCTCAGTAGCATCAGTGTTGTTGTGTTGTGTAAACATCTTTATATAATGTGTGCTATGAAAGGAGATCAAGATGAGTGTTGTGCATCTTAGTGAGCCTCTGGTTTGGCTCAACATCAGCTGCTGGAATGCATTTAAAACTTTAGGAAGGGGACGGTTAAGTAGCACAAAAAGAGTAAAAATCAAACAAACAATAAATAAATCATGGCATTTTGGAGATCAAGTGTGGGTTGAGCAGTGCAGCGTCCTGCTAGTGTAATCTAAACATTAAGTTAAAATCAGTACCTCTGCTGCTGTAGTGACTCAGAGGGTGTAGGTCAACCCTTCATCCACCAGGAGGCGCCTCTGAACAACAATCAGCAGCTCTCTGGACGCTGAGGATGATGCAGCGGCTCCCAGAGACCTTTTCATCAAGCTGAGCTCATAACGAGCACATGGCTTCCACTAATGCTGTCCTTGCTCAACAGAGAGCGACTGTGAACACAGTGAGCGGGGAACCTTCCTGACATATGCTGTGAAATCAGAGGAACAGATGTCTGTGGGAAAACCTTGAATTATTATAATTTTTTTGGACTGATTTTTCTTTTGTTGACAGTTAAAAGGTCACTATACATTTTTTTTTCCTCTAAGAGATTTAACAAATAACCTAATGTTTCATGTTTGATCATTTAAATCCTGAAATCACATGGAAGATTAAAACAGAAAGCAATTCGTAACATGAGCTCTTCCATGTCTCGTATATCTCTGGTAGTTTGTGTGTCAGCTTTTTGTATTACTTTAGTTGTAACTAGATTTTGAAATATGAACCAGTTGAAATACATTGCAATAACTGCCATTTAGTAAAACTACTTAACTACTTAAAAAATACAGTTAAATACAGTTCATTTTCAGTAAACGCTGCATGAAGTAGCTAACAGTTCTTACAGACCTATTTGTCATAGTCTGACACTTATATTACTAGATGACTAGAAAATACTAATGTGTCAGTATTTCATTTTGCTAATATGAATTATGATATGTGCTGATTTTGTTCACTCAGAAACAGAAAAGCACTGGTCGTACAGTAAAAATCAAAGCCAGACTCACTGTCAGTGCAGTGCTCAGCTGCTTTGTGAAGAACTGACGTCAATAGAAGCCTGCGGAGCATGAGTGGAGCTGAGGCAGACAGTTATAGTGACCTGTGACGGCACCCAGCTGTCATGCAAATACTCAAAGCACCGCACTGATTAGAACTTTAAGCCTTGCTTTAATTTAAATAGATGAGCTACATACATTTTTACCCCCAAGCCGTGTGTTTTGGACCAGGCTGCGGCACAGGTGGGTTTCTGAACATGGCCTGACTCACTCTTGGAGCAGCCTCCTGTGGTCATTGGAGGAACTGCAGCTCATTTCACTTTTCCATGGCCAGCGGCTGCAGCTTTATTAAAAGGAGTCTCCACACTTTGGTGAAGCATTCCAGTTATGTGGGACGTTGCATGTCTTCACCAGTGTCCCAGAAAACCTCGGAGTGATCTCAGTGCGTCCTCAATGACTCTCAGGTGTCACACCTTTTCAGAACTTTCAGAAGCTACTCAGATGAGTGGTGAAACATCTCAAAAACTTTACGAGTCCAGTCGCCTTTTTTACCTTTTTTGAATAAACCATGACCTGGATGACTGAGAACCTTCACAGACACATTTTCATAAACGCGTTTTTCTGTGGAGGTACTCCTATTCCAGCAGCAGTAAAAGGCATCATCAGTTGGCATGCTATAGGACTCAGATGGGTCCTGCTTTAGCACTTGTTCTTTGGGTCTTTAACACAGCCCTGGGTCTCAATCAGTTTTAAAAAAGACCTTTAGTTACTTTTTCTACTTAGATCTGGCGCTCAGAGTGCAGGGGAAACCGCAGCCTCGCAGCAGACGTCAGTGTTAAATGGGTACCTGGAAGCAATTTAAGAATTAGACGTACTACACAAGGTTTAGATAATTAACGGTAAACAAACCAATGTAGTGTCACTTCACACCAACAACAAAACACACAACGCTGCAGTCTTCATGAAAATTTGACATTTTAATGGAAACTAAAATTGTGAACACTGGAGTTTTTTTATTGACTTTATTACATTGTTTGGAACTGGAGGGTTATTATCATGCTTTAAAAAAAAGAACATTGTAATGTGACACTTTTGTTAAATTTAAAACAAAAAAACTAAATTAAATAGTCAGACTGCTCACTTAAAAACTTAAATGCCAACCTGTAAGACATTTGAGAAAGAAATGCTATTGCCTCATGTTTTAGGGGGAGCAGGAGGTGGAAAAGTGACAGGAGGAGGAGGAGGAGGAGGAGGAGGAGGAGGAGGAGGAGGAGGAGGAGGAGGAGGGGGGGACCACAAAGAAAGAAAAATAAAGCAAAATGCATCAACAAGCACAACAGCCATTTGAGATGACACGGAAACAACAGAAAAAGATGACTCGGCACAACATCCCTGCTCATGACTGAATCCTGTAAAGACACATGTCGCCCTTGTTTTCTTCACTCTCCATGCATGTGTGGAATCAGAAACGCTGTACCTCTCAGGGCAAGAAAAACGAACACGGAAACAACAACAACAAAAAAAAAGCCCCCTGAATTAGAACATTTCCACGAGAGGCAACGACAGTTTAAAGGAGGGTCAGTTTTTAAGTGGAGCACAAACACCAAGTCCAGCATTTCCCATTACAGATGACCGATTACTGGATGAAGAAGCAGCACTTTCGGTATATAAGATTTCTCCTCTCTCACACCGTGTAGCATCGCACTCAAAGTGACATTCATCTGCTACGAGTAGTGACCTCTCTTCACTAAAAAAAATTAAAAATAAAACTCCTCCGAACCCAGTGGGATGTCAAGAAGCTGGTTATGACATCACCAGCAGCGGCCTTTCCCTCCGTCTGTGCGTGCTGCCATTCAGTAGCTGAATATCTGAGTAGTGTACCTTTGGCGAAATTCAGTTGTTGAACTACACGTTAACACCTCACTCCTCCTCACAGCATGATCAACAACACCACAAATAAAAAATATATTAAGGAGGAACGCCGAATGCAGTGTGGTTCCATGCTCGTCACAACTATCTGAAGAAATCCTTTCACTTGTATAAAATCTGATGGAAAAGAGTAACTTCAAATATATTAACATTGGTACTATTGGGGGGAGGGGACAGACCTACATCAGCCTTAATCAATAACTAAAACATCTAAAGCGCAACAAAAATGACAAATCTTGATTTTTCTGCATCATTTATCCTTTTAGTCTCATCCTACGTGTGCATCTATGGATAAATTAGGTTATAACTCAAAAATAAACGTGTTAAAAGATTAATCTGTTAAATCAGTTCAAACGAATTATGTGCTACTTCAGACATTAACATGACAAAGGACTGGCATGAGTAATACACCAGCAAGCAGTTGTTCGTCATCCGCATCCATTCAAACCCATTTGCCTTTACGTCACGCAAATACCAAACACAAACCATGAAAATAAAAAATAATAATAATAAAAAAAAAAAACACGTTAAAAATGCTCATCACTTTCAGCCGCGTCCATGTGTCGCTTAAAGGAAGAAAATTAGGGTTATCCGTAAGAATACTTAAACAGCATTGCAAACATTACAGAAAAAAATGGCACGGATATATGCTGGAAGCAGATTTGAAACAATCAGAATTGCTGTTAAAGTAAAAAAAAAAAAAGAATAATTCCCACACAGGCACCAGAACATGAAACAACATGAGGGGGGGACCGAGGGTCTGAAATATACGAGGAACTTGCATATAATAGGAAGAACTTGCTATGCACACACCCAACAAACAAGTTGCAACCTGGAAGCGAACATCAGCATCCTTGAGGTGATTGCACATCCTGAGGAGGTGGAAAATATAAACTCCACTCGGTCAGGCTTTTCCATCGAAGCACACCGACAGTCAGTAACCCCCAGCGCCCCCCCAAAAATATCACTGATTAACCATCTACTCGGCTTCAAGAACCTGTTTTTGGTTTGCAGGCTACAATGCTAAATGATAGCTAATAGCTCTATCACTAAATGCATACTCAGCATAGCCTTGTTGCTGTATTAAGTGCTTAAAAAGGAGGAGCCTCAGGGTGGGCAGGCAGAAGATTCTGATTTCCCTGTACCAGGACTATCCACTCAAACACAAGACAAAAAAAAATATATTATAAAATTGTAAGACTACAATAATATCACAGACATTTTGATCACCCTGTTTTACATTTAGAACCCTTTAGATGCATTGCTGTTCACTGATTCAGCCTCAATAATTTGGCGTTAACCATATGGTTTTATATCACTTTGTATATGAATTATGGGCAATCAGAAAAGTGAAATTGCATTTTTTTTGTGTGTGTTTGTAACTTTACGTCAAATCAAATATCAATTTCCACAAGCATACAACAACATAAGTATAAACACTAACGGGTAATGTCTCCTGTACTGACCGGAACCGACAAAATTCAGAGGGCAGCATCCAACGGTACACTCATCCGTCACATGGAAGCCAAAACAAAGAGTTTTAAAATAGCAGAGAGGTGACTGCGATTAGACGCGGAAGTTAAATGTCAAGACGGCTTGTTAGAAGAATGCGGCTGCAGCTACGACTTTCCCCTCTCAGCACACACACTGCAGCGCTTTCTAATCAGGACACAGTGGAAAGAAGTGTTCTTGAAAGCTTATGACTACCCCAGAGAAGCACCACCGATGTTCAGCATTAATCAATCAAGAGGTGCTTCACTATAACACATGGGGAAATGATTACTGTCTAATGTATAGAAAACACATGGAGCCATGTGCTTCTTTTAAAATAAAATAAAAAAGGGAAATAAACCCAAATATTTTAAAGCCCAAAATGATCAATGACAGCACTTTGCACACTCTGACACGTCTCTCTGTTACTTGATGTGCTGTCATTACATACTGGACTCTCTCTTATTTGTGTGTGTGTGTGTGATATACATATATATACACACACACATACACACACACACACACACACACACACACACACACACACAACTCCATTTCTAATGCGAGAACATTACATGACAGGGGCAGTTTGGCAAAAACAATATTGAACACAGTCATGGCTTTATCAACACTACCTGAGTTACATTTAATAATTCTGTATTTTTCTGAAAAGTAACAGCCCAGAGCCATTCTTTCAAGGAGTATTTCTCATCAGTACATATAGATTTTTTTTTTCTAGCAATTATAAGATAAAAGTAATTAGTTTACATAAAGTGCTATTAATCCACACATTAACCAAATCTAGAGAAAAGAACCTGGACAGTTCCATTAGTTATTTGAATAAACCAATCCTGATTTGGAGATGGTGAGAAAAAGGGATGTCAGAGCTGACCAGTTAGCAAATGTGGGCTGCCTAGACTTCCAACGCGAGCTCTTTTTTAGAAGAATCTGTGCAACAAACTGAACACACACCTAGAGACATTTTGAACAAACGGAACTGAACTGCGAGCCACGCGGACATCCCGGGCGATGATTCCGTAGCTCCGCATCTCGTGTTATTGCACACTGGTTTGCAAACGTAATAATGTTATCCACAGTAAAACATAAAAATACAACTCATCTTCACATTTTAACACAGTTTGACAAAGTGGCTAGTTGGGGGAACCTAGATTAGTATTGCAATTGTTGTGTTACTGTTATCTTCGTGTGGCCATGAATGGTGACCTCTGACTCATTCATTTCCACCAGTAAACATGCAGGAAATACAATGCCATAAGGCAGAAAAGTAAAGACCAAATGCTGAGTCTAAACAAAAATCAATTTTGTAAAATCCCATGTGACAAGGGAAACTGAACAGAAATGTAGGCAAAATAATCTGTAGACATCCTGAGTCTTGCTGCTGAACAAGGAGCACAAAACACAGAAGACCTTACTGGAAGAAACATCTTGACAGTTTGTCAAACAGCATCCAATTCCTAAACTCACAACTCATATACAAGCCTGGTATATGAATGTGAATTGAGGAACAGTCTGTTGTGTCCTCATAACCATCTGATTGAAATGCATGGAGAGCTTCAAGATTAAAACGTTTAGAACATAACGGAGACCTGATTTTAAAACCGACAGTGAAATGAAGGGGCGTCTCTTTCCTTCGAAGTGGGCACTTCTGTACCTGTGCTCTGGGGTCATACTGCAGTTCAGACAACACTCGTGTCAAGATGAAACCGCGTAAAAAGAAAAAGCGAGCATTTCAATTCTGGGCTCTGATTTTTCCCTAAAGGATTTAAGACAAGGTTCTCCCGTCCTGGATGGGGCCTCACCTATGAGCTTCCACTTAACTTACAGTTTAACAGGACTCCAAACACTTTTGATCCACAACTTCAAGGCATTCTTTGCAAAGTGTCTTCTCCTTTCATTCACAATGAATTCAAGCTTGCACACGGATGTGTATGTATAACGTCTAAACATATCTTTACAACGAACTCATTTGAATGCGTGAAGAAAGAAAATGACAGAGGCATCCCATAGTCAGACTGACGGCTGCCGCAGTTTAACAGGATAAAGGCTTAGGGAGGTGCAGTCCAAGACACCTTCCTTTGTTGAACTCCATGACAATATCCCTAAAGAGTCATTAGACAAACGGCTAGCACAGCTCAAAGTTGCGAGTGTCCATTCATCGAGTTGGAGAGGAACCGATCAACTCCTTTACCGTCTGTCCACACTGTGTTTGTGTGCACGTTTGTCTGATGTCCCCGAAACAAATGTCTTGTTCCACCCGAGGCTTTCCAAGGAAAATCTGTCATGCTAAACTATCAATGTTTTCACAGTTGTCACTTTATCTATCCGACAGGATGTGTGATTTCCAAGGTAGATAACTGCAGCACCCAGAGGAGAAGAAGGTAAGTACTGTAGACCATCTACCTCACTGATCAGGTCCATCCTTGGTCTCATCATAAACCACTACTCTTTTTGGATCTACAGCAGAGGAGACAGAGAGGAGGAAAAGTGTTACTCAATGTGATTGCATAAAATACATGAAGCAAGTGGCCAGTGTCTCATTCATTTCAACACTGACATCAGCACCAGTGATAATGGCATGGTTCCCTTTAGCTTATGGTTGGATATTTAACTAGCCTCAAACATCACAGAACCCATGTCTGTGTTGATATCAACAGACGGTTTGGAATCACTGCTGCCTTTCAGTTGCCAGCTGGCCCGACTGCAGAACCAGAGGACTATCCACCAGCAGTATGTCACACTTGATCATTTTAACATTGGCTCTCTGCTGGTGATTATTTTTAGTTGTTTATGGTTCTTCTGTTTAGGAATAAAACAAATGTGCCTTTTAGTAATGTAAGCATTGTTGTTCATTGTTCATTGTTACGTGGTGTTGGACAAAAAGCATTAATGCAGTCCTGGTGAAAAGGCTGCCATACGGCCTCCAACTAGAACTCTCTTTTCACGCACGTCCTTTTAGGGATATGTTTGTTTTTTATGTTTGCCGTTCTGCAGGCTTTATGGGGTTCTTATCCGTTGAGCTTTTTTCTCCTGCTGTGTGAATTTGATGTTTATATGCACGCAAGTTGCACACATAAGACAAACAAACCAACCGATGGCGGCAGCCGCAGACCAACAGCCCCTGTGTTCTGTGAGGTAGAATGACGATTTTAGGATGTTTTTGTCAATGGAGTCCGGTGGATTTGAAGAGAGTACAGACCGATACAAGAGCTTCAGTTTCCCGAAGGAAAAGGCTGTCTGACATCAAGGTAAAGCTGTGATAATATCCTAACTATAGTGGAATCCCACATTCAATTGATCTTTTTGTTGGGCCTTGTTTCAGGTGGCCAAAATGCATTTTTCTGCTGACCCACTGCAGTTTATTGCTCGTCTTTCTTTCATGTCTGCTTCTCCTAAGTGTAGGGACTACTCTGACTAAGTACACAGTGCAACCTTGCTTGACATATACCAAACTAGTTCTTTATGACGGTAGATGTTATACCGATTATGTCAAATCATCAGTCTACTGAAAATACTACAGTAAGTTATTCCGTGTCCTCCACTGGAATCCTGGAATCCTTCTATAAGCTGTATAGAAGACGAGCAAGCATGAATAATTACATTCAAGAGGCAGCAGGTTGTATGTTTAAAGGGGAATATACATATCTGACACTATTCTAAACAGATGTTAGTCTTTAGATTCAGTTTGTACACAGCTTAGTTTGGATTCTCAGTGTTTTGATGCTGACCCTGTACTGTAAGGTCACAGCCAACTGCTTTTTTCTACCATTACATTTCAATAGGTCAGGGTTAGAATACTAATGCACTCAGTTCTGAACATTTATAGATATATTAAAATTAACTTCACACTTGTTGGAAAGTAGATATGTATGTTTTTTTCCTTTTCCACTTCTTACTCTTGCTGACAAAACGGAACTGTCAAAACATTTCTAAAAACGGGCGTCAGATAAAAAAGTTCAGCTCACCTTGTTTTTGCAAGTTGAAAACGTATTCCATTTCTGTTGAAAGAAAAGAAAATCCATATTAATCCTGCATTAATTGATCATGAGGATTTTTTTTTAGAAAATGCAACTCTTAATGTAGCCAAGAATATTAGAAAAAAAAACACTTCTCCATTTGTAGACAACATCAAATCTCATGATCGTACTAGTTATACGCTTGTTTTTGATACTATTCAAAACATCCACTACTTGTCTCTGAATTCAAATTGCCATATTGTGAAGCAGTCACAGAACGTGCATGCATGTGCTACTGAGGTTAGTGCCAATGCATGACTATAAAATTGAAAATGTCCTTTCAACCATTTTTGACCATGATACTGAGCTGCACACAATCAGCCTCTCAGAAAGGCAACCCACTCTCACAGCAGAGCTTGGCTGTCATGAGGGAAAATACTTGTGACTGCACAGAATTAAATCAAATTTGGTAGCAATTATTATCATTGATGGCCTGTGTTTTATAGCACTGTGAACTGATAAACAAGTTGCACTTCTGTTACGTACACTTACTGAGTGTAGTATTAACCCACAAAATGGGAGCTGCCAAAACCACACAGTATAAAATGAAGATTAGAACTTTAAACTTTAACACACCGCACTAACATTAATAGAAAAGATAGTAAAAGTTACCTTTAGTGTGATAAGTGACAGCAGCTTTAACATCAAAGGATCCCCAGCTACACCTCCTGCCAATGTCTTTAGAGTGGACCTGCTCTTTAGGCGAGCCAAAAAACAAAGTGGGTATCTGGCCCTGTGCAGGCTTAGCACCGTTGTCTTTACTGGGGGCCGACACAGCAGAACCTGTACCCTTAGCCTTTTCCTGGCCACATGGCTGCAGCTTGTTCTCCTCCTCACCCATCACACAAGCAGGAGAATAAGCATTAGACACACTGCAAGGGGCACAAGTCCTTTTCTCTGGGTCTTGAGCAAAAGTGCCCGGCTCTAAGAATGACGGGCTAATGTCAAAGCAGGGCTGGACAGCCTTCGCTGCAACAGCCTGACACTTGCTTTGAGATGTGACCACAGTAGTCTTGTCCTCTGCAGGCACCTGCCCGTTTCCTCCTTCCGGCACTAGGCTGGGCTCATTGATGAAGGAAAGCCCCCACTGATTCTGGAAGATGTCTCCCAGGGCTTTCTGATTTGTCTGAGCAGCCGGTGGGTCTAGGTGACGGGCGCTAGGGAGCACAGGTTGCATATTTAAAGGGTAAATTAATAGAGTACACTTTCTATGCTCATATGCTTCTCCATCCACAGGACTGGTTGAAGAGCTACAGTTACTTTCCAGAGGAGATGCTACATTCTCGCCACTTGGGATAGATGGGGCTGGTGGAATACTACTAGCAGCAGGAGCAAAGAAGGTACCCACTGACGGGCAGCCGTTTCCATTTCCAGAAACAGGACCATTAGTAAAGCTAGCTGAGGTGATAGTTTTCATAGCAGACATAGGGACCTGTGACAGTCTGACAGGAGGAGGCAGTGCCTCTCCTCCACCTTGAGCTACTTTGTTGAGGTTCTCTTTTACTTTACTTGCATAACTGATCTTGGGAACAATTTTAGCACTGCTATTGTCCACAGGAAAGGCAGGAGGGGGCTTGAACAAAGTCCATGAGTCCTCTTTTGAAGGTGAGGAAAGTTTGCCTTTGTGCCTTTCCTCAGATTTTTTACCAAAGGTGCCAACTGTTTTGCCATCAGCGTTTTTCCTCTGGGATTCACCCAAAGAAGCTTCTGACACAGCAGCCCGTCTAGCTGCTGACTGAGCTTCTGCTTTGGCTCTAAAGCCATCGAGTCTGGAGCTCATTCCTTTTTCAGTTGCTTCAAGATTAAAACCCCCCAGCTCTTGTGTAGTGTTGCCCTGCTGCATGTCCTTTTCTCTTATTACAATTTCAGTGTTCTTGGCATTGTTACATCTGGTCTTGCGTTTCTTCGGAGTTGTATATCCACCTTCAGAGCCGCTGCCATCATTGTCCTTACTAGAATAGCCATTTGTAATTAAGCCACAGTTTACAACACCATTCTGAAGCAACACAGAGTCTTTCTTATCCAAAGCTTGTCCCTCGTGATGACTCAAATCCAGGGTCTTTTCTTTGTCATTTTTAAGGTCCATATTCTTCTTATGGTCCAACCCTTTGCTGCTCACTTTTGGAACAGTCGTGTACAGCTTTTGTGTTGTCTTCTGCTTCACATTGGTATTACTTATGTGTCTGTTACCATTGCTGTTGGGGGGATGAGACATACCAACAGTATCAGACAGATGTTGATTCTTCTCCCCCTCCACGTCACTGATGATTACTTTTTTATTGCCTGAAAAGGGAAACAAAATCAGTTCATACTGAAATGACAGAACATGTCAACCACAAAATACTGACACAGAAAACTAGAATTTTTTACAAAAAGCCAGATTCAGTATCTGAAGTTTCCCCAGTCCATTTCTGTCCAACTATCTGTGTGCAATACAGGATATTTAAGGGCACAAAACACAATACCTGACTTGTAAGATCATATAACCAAATGTAACACGTACACAAAAGAAGATCCACATTTTATTCTGAGTGTAAAGCTTGCATCTGCTTTATCACGCTCATGCTTGAATAATGTGTTTAGTAATAATCCAATTACTATGTCCATTATCATGCGTAAATGTCTGCTAACGTACTACAAGATGAACTGGGTCTTCCCTATATATATATATATATATATATATATATGCGACATGGGACATGTGATACACTTCACAACTGTCAACTACATACGGTACAGTTAGCTGGCTAGCATTCTTCGTTATATCTGATCTGACATCTAAGAGCAGTTGTTTCAAGGTGTATAAAGCTCACAGTAGTATTTGTGATACACATACGGGCTGCCAGTGAACCATAAATAGGCCTGTGTGTTGCACAGAGGTATGGGAACTGCTGTGTCAACGTGGGATTTCCCATTCAATGGTGCCGATCCCCCTATGGCTGTGGACAGCACACGCGAGATTCTGAATGCAGCCTCGCCTATCTTCTCTTACACGGAGACTGTTTTATAGCTCACTGTCAAGCATACGTGGTCTCAACGTTAGGTGGACGCTCCCTGTAACCCCTTCGCCTGCAGAAAACAAGCTCTTAATGAAGTGTACAATCGAGTTGCTGCGTGGCTTCGCGTTGACTGGACAATATGCAACAGGCCTGTCACAGATGGCTAACGCTAGCCAGCTAATGTCAACTAACCAGCTCCTCGTTTGTCATTAGCACGGGTGCTTGTAGCACAGACACCGAACAGCAACAACCCATGTAGCCCAAAAGGACAAAAATGACACGCCAGAAATGTAACGCATCGAAGCTGAACAACAATTCCTGACTAGGCATATAACTTCAGCATTTACTCGCAGTGATATTCTAACATGGCCGACAGGAAATGGCAGCTCAGAACATTCCAGTGGAGCCGGCTCGGTTTCCTAAACTGGACACAGGCATGCTAAAATGAAAACGCTTTGACTACAGTTGAAGACGATTCGTCACACACTTATATAAATGAATATGTTCATAACACGTGTTGACACTACGGTATTTGATGAAATTATAAAGATGCATTTGCAGAAATATGGGTGGTGAAACCGGCGCACAAGGTCAATCCCCGATATGTCAAACCACCACCACCAGCGACAACTGTCACGCAACGTCAGCTAGCCGACTAGCTAACACGATGGCTGGTTTCTTGTCCAGCAGTGGTTAACTATCTGTTCAACCAGAGAGCAGGTCCCGAGGCGTGGTGTTTCTTAAAATATCCCGAGCAACAGCATGCAGTTTGAACTAACAGCTAGCTAGCATGCTAAACCTTCAATCACGATATAGTTCACATTACTTAGCAAATGCTAACTCGGCTCGTTGACATTAGCTGACCAAGGCTAGCAAGCATTAGCTAACTTTTCCGGATGGCCCAACCTGTTTTCTTCGTCGGCGTTTCCTGAAGCTGGCACTGGAAGTGGCTCTGATCATTTTTTAGACAAGTTGTATGTTGATTAGAGTTTCTGTCCTCTCCGTGGTGGTAGTATTGCCTGTCTTGTGCCCGATCTTTGGGCTGTTCCTCCATTGAAGTGAAGAATGTCGGACTTGTTCAACCAGTATGTTAGCTCACTCTAGTACGGGACAGTCCAATCACTACCAGTGTAAAACGGAAGCTATTTGAAGCCTCTGTAAACGTCAGCAGTAAACGTCTAAAAATGGCACTGTTTTGGGTGGTCACCGCCACCAAAAACCAGAGTCTAGCATTTGTGCTGAGTTATGGTAGGGGTATTCTGAAAGATTTATTCTGCATATGCAGATGTTTAAACTGACATTTTAAACTGACATAACTAACAAGCGCCTATAACAAAAATCTTTTCAGGGTGGGCAATAACGGGGTGGGGTTCGTGTAAAAACCAAAAAAAAAAAAAAAATCATATGACCCGTGGCGCTGCCACGTCTCCAGCCAGTGGACACACTTTGATAGAGGGTCACTGCGAGAACCGTCCCACTCCCAAACTGGAAAAAAAACAGCTTAATACATATTCAATAATAACTTATATGAAAGCATTCCACTAAAAATGTTCATGTTTTGCATTTTTTGCTAAAATGAGCAAAAAGAATATGATAATCAACATGCATGCATCATGCACACGAATAACTAATATGCGTCCTGTATTTTCCACCACATACTTTTGCATACTTTAACCAGAATATAAAAATCGAAGTAACTGTATAGCAATAGGTTTGGTGGTATTAGAACGACAAACTCAAAATGAGTGCTAGCCAGTAGCAATTTTAAGACTAAGACTATAATAATAATAATAACAATAGTAATGATGATAGTATTAATAATAATGGTGATGATAATAATGACATAATTATGAACATTTATGAATATTCTTATAATTAAGTGTGCATACAAATCTTACACAATAACTGCAGAACATATAACTATCAAATAAGTTCAATTCCGCTCAGTTATTTTAAATCTGGTCTCACACTGAGTAAAAAGGAAAGTTTCCTTTTAACGTTGATCACTCCAGACATATTCGAGCCAATAGCGCCCCCCTCTGGTCGCATATACAAAGGCTTTGATTTTTTTATACACAGTATGCAGTGCAGTTAAAACAAATACAATAAATAATGCAACCAGATTTCGTCTAATTCTGTCCCCATCTCTAATTTGGTCTAAGCTCACTGATGAAAATTCACATGTGAGGGCAAGTTTAACATAGCAAATCCAGTTATTTAAGGGGTTCTATACTAATATTGTCTAATGTGTCCACAAAATCTTTATCATGTGTTCTGTCATCATTCTATTACTGCTTTCTAGAAAAAGAGGTCACCCTTGTTTCCCTCTTAGTACTATCCTCCTCGTCCTCCTCGTCCTCCTCCTCGTACTGTATATACATGTGACAGACACTTTTTAAAATGAAATATTCATATGTCAGCTTCATTTTATGGTAAGATTTATTTTTAAAATCAGAGGTTTCTAGCGCTTGATCAGTCTCCAGATATATGCACACAGAAACACTCGCTATAAAACAAACAAACATACAATGTGAGGTACTGAGCAAATCAATGGAAGCGCTCAAGTGGCATTTTTAGGACTCCATATGGAATATATCACTGTGTGGCTACTATGCAGATTTATATCTGGGAATAGAAATTGTTGACAATAATAATAATCATAATAATATATTTGGCTATACAGTGACTTACATTAACATATTTCAGAAACAAATAAGTTCACACTTAATCACAAAAATGCTTCCTGTTGGGGGGCACAAAATGTAACCTAATTCCTAAATATCATGTAAAATTGACAAAAAAAAACCAAAAAAAATTTCTAATCCTAGAGATGTTCAACCTGCAGTGCATTGAAATATTTGGATTAACGTGTTGTAAATTAACAAACAAAAGTGTAATTTATGGTTGGTCTCTGTAATACTGTGTATCATGGTACCTGTAACATTAGTACGCGCATGGTAAGGACGTACCGCAGTATAAATCCTGGTGAAGCTCTACAGTAACTGCATGAACAGCACTGCATGTTTCTATAAAAGTGTGATATAATTGAGATCCCTGCTGCACACAAACACACACACACTGTACTCCAATGTGTGATGTGCATTGGTGCTAATAAAAAGTGCATTTCTATGGAAGTATTAAAAATTTAAAGAAACCGATGAACTCTTCCATGTCATGGAATTTCCCAATGGCACTGGACATGCAGTCATAACGCATCTTGCATGGCTTGGCTGAGGGCTCTCTCAGCCTGTAAATGTTTTAGTGAAGACAGCAGAATTAAAAGTATCCAATATGTTCATGGTCCTGAGTCTGTAAATTGTCACAGTTTGGCTTGGAGATCTTCATGTCGTAGAACTTTGTAGGTGAGCCAGTAGAGGACATTAAACATGAGGAAACTCATAGGGAAAAGAGCTCGGGAGATGGTGTCAATCCTCTTTGCCCGATCCACAAAGCGCCTACGTATGTCGTAGAAACCTAAACCAGGAGGTAAATCTGCAAACACTGGCGTGGCATCCATTTCTGGTGCACTTCCTGTTGACAATGCAAGTCCATAACTCTGGAAGAGGAAACCCTGCTGTGCCAGCTCCTCCTCCTGCAAAATCAAAGACACGATACAGCATAACTACACTCCCCGAGAGTCACACAGCTTAACTGCTTATGTTTTCTTCTTTTTGAGCCAGTGACTGACTGGTAAACAAGGAAACAAAACATACCCTGGCACAGGCACTGCACTGTTGGGCTGCGTTCCCGTGTGGAGCATTGTTGCCTGACATGTTGTTTCCTTTCACCTTGCTGTCACCGCTTCCCTGCTGATGAGGAAAAATGCAGCATGCCAATTAAACTGCAGTGATGGTGCTGTTTTACAAATGTGACACAACTCAACTGTGCTATATAGATGTTTCAAGTCAGAGCAAATTTTAATTGCACTCCATAAATCCAACAATGAATAAGTACACAAGATTGAAGCAGATATTTTATGCAGAAGTACATATTAAAAAGTATGACTGAATCCTGCAGTTGCTGTCACACTGCTACATTTAGGAAATATTTTATATCTCAAGGTGGTTCGGCCCATTTTGTCTCCTCTCTGTTCTTCTCACAGTATCTAACATGAGGCAGCAAGATGTAGAGAACATTCAGCAAACAGTGGGGTGAGGTGGTGACTTGAATTAATTACAGGTCAGCGCTGTCTGCATTTCATGGCTGGAGTGCAGTATGCAGCTGAATTGCAGCTCGTGCATAGCTGGGCATAGGGAATAGCAGGTGACAATCGCCCGAAGGGCTGAGTGGGTGGGTTGCACTCACTGTTCTCTGCCGCTGTTGCTCTTTCAGCTTCCTCCTCAGTCTGAAGAACTCCTTGTGCTGGCGGGAAACGAAATTAACTGCAGCATACTCCAGTAGTGCAGCAAACACGAAAAGAAGGCACACTGCCATCCAGATGTCTATGGCCTTGACATAGGAAACCTGTGAAACAAATCAAATCAGTCAGTTCACATCAGAAGTCATGACATATTAAGCAGTGAAATATGGAATAAAGTTACAAACATATCTAGAACTACATGTGTTTTGTGTATTCAGCATTCGCTGACATTATGCAGTGGTGAGAGAACTGTTACAGTATTATTTAAGCATACTACACTATAACTAAGTACAAAAATTATATAAAGAACAAATTAAAAACATTTGAAACAATGATTTTTCTTGTTGTTTGGTTTCCATTTATTTGTAAAGCATTTGGCCATTATTATTTGCGCATTGTACTATTAACTTTCTTTTGTAATTGGTATAGAATTGTATACGGATATTAAGCTAAACCGTGGACTTCTATTTTTCTCTGAAGTAGAGTACAAAGAAAAACAGAAAATTAATAAGGGGATGTAGTTCTTCTTTTTACTCCTTCTTCTATTTTGTTTACCCTTTACCCTCTCCGTATTAAAAGGCCTTTAAGAACTTGATGCCAATAATGATTCTAACAGATACACATACTTAAACACTTCTGGTTATACACCTCTGTAGCTCAGTTTAAAGCTGCTGATGTCTCCTCTGTCGTGAATCTCCAATATGAATTTCTTACATCTTAAAGGCTTAACAGGGACTTTCTTGAAATTATTACAGTTTGCGCTCACTAACAATAAATACATCACAATTATACAACACTGCTAATAGATCCATGTTGGCTTTTTATACAGTATATGTTTCTGTTTATGGGTACATGGGTGGTCAAGAAAAGCAAAGTTCCTATGGCAAACATTCAATCCAATGACCATTTACTTTTATAAATCATCACTGAATTCATAATGAACAATGACTAATCATATTTTCCTCTCCTCCATGTAAAAGGTCACAAAGCAAACAGTGTGACCTTTGGCAGAGAGGCCCTGGAGCCAGAGCTCTGCGTCGTCATGGTGAGCACTGTAGTGATTCCCAGTCCCACTCTGGCAGGAGCAGCATCCATGTTGATCCAGAACGACACCCAGGACAAGATGACGGTGAGCAGGCTGGGTATGTACATCTGGATCAGGTAGTAGCCCATTTGACGCTCCAGGTAGAATTTGACCTCGATGCAGGTGAATTTACCTAACAAGCAGAGCAGACAGAGACACAAACTCAGCCTTAGTAGAAACCGACTGGCAGTATGTATTGAGGATGTAGAGCGACAGGTCGCCACGTGTACCTGTGTTGTAGTGTTTGGTGCAGTAGCCGAGGCCTTTCTCCTCTTTCAGCACAAACTGAGGGAGCATCAGATCGTCAGCCACCTGCACCGCTCCTACATCCAACCACTCAAAAATAAGGTCATTCATGGTGTAGCCAACTAGAAGAGAGAGAGAGAAAGTGCACAGTATGCACTGAGCTTATGAGGAAACCTACTGCAAATGTGATGTTTTTAAAAAGAAAGAAGAACTCACAGCTTTCTAGTTGCATCGTGCACATCTGGCTATCCATGGGGAAGTTTTTCAAATCCATCGGACAGGAAAGAGTAAGTGTCAGCCTGGAAAACAGAGGCAGCAACACCAGACGCGGTGTATAAAATGAAAAGGTGCTACACTCACACTCTGACCCATGACTGGACAAAAACAATGTCAGTGTGTACCCCACCAACTGGCGCCTCTAAACCCCACAGCTCCAACTCTTTTCTGTTCAGGTGTCACTCAAACCCTTTTTGCACACTCACCCTACATTAAAGGTCACATCAAGCAGCTCTAACCTCTTTGGCACCTGTCCTCCTTTCCATCTTTCTGTTCCACTGCGCCCCATACAAGCGGCTGAAAGGACTGACAGGTGCTGACAGACAACATGTCAGCCGTCATGGTGGGCTTGATGTAAAATGGGCTGAGAACACAGCAGCGCCATCACAATAAGAGCGTGCCGACCCCCTCGCAGGACGCAGAGATCAAGATTAAGTAAAAAGAACGTCCCATTATTTAGCACAGGTGTTGGTAAGGGCTTCACTGATAATACACTGAGTTTCTTTAGCTGTCACTGCTCTCTTTGTTGAGCCCTGATGTCTTTCGCTGCTCATTTTAAATGCCCTTCTTCTCTGTATTCCAGCAAGGACAAAGTGAAGCCTCTCACTCAAATGAGCAATCCTGGTGAGAGGATGAATACCGTGTCATCTACATGTTACCCATATGTCAGTAAAGGTATTTATTTACATTTTTAACACATTCTGCATGGCCCAGTTATTCTATTGGCTGGTTGTTGCTGATTCATTTTAGGTTCAGACAAACTGATGATTTGGGTCACGTTTTGAGGATGTGTTAATAGAGCTTTACACATTGCTTCCTATTCTTTATGTTCTAATTATAACTCCTTACCATTACGCTACAGTTCACAACTGCTCTACTGCCTCATTTCTGACCCGATTCCCCTGTAGCCTGCAGTTGTTGTTCAACATGAACTGGTTCACACTGTGTGCGGACACTCTACCATTACAACTGAACGAAATAGAGTGAAAGAAACACGTAGTGGGCCAAATGCTCAGTTTAGGCTACAACTCACAGAGGGAGAGGCTCATATTTACTCAACAAATAACCAACCATTGGTATGAATTTGTTGTCTCTGACAGAGGTACATCCTGGCACATTATTCATCCAAATCCACCTATGAAGAACAGATCACCTGATGCTGTAGAGGACATTTCCATTCTGGAATATCCGAAGCAGTTTGTTGTCCGTTGTGACCTCGTGAAAGTTGGCTCCCTTTTCATTCGCGAAGAACAGGTCAGGCTTCCAGATGGAGTCCAACATTGAAGGATCCAAGTCCAGAGAGTCATCTGGGTACTCCTTATATGCCAGTCGGGGGTCATTCCACTGCTGCCGTAGAAATACATTGAGCCGGTAGTCCTGTGGTTTGATAAGAAGAGATAAGAGATTTCACTAGTTCTTGTAAATCACTGAAACTATTGATTGTCTTGTGACAATGCAGTGTTGTGTTGGGGATCATTTGGCATTCATGTGGATTTTACTGATCAGACCAGGCAACCACACCCTATAGCAATGACACAACAGGATACAGCCAGACACAAGCACACACACAAAAACACTTTAGGAACAACTGAAAAAACATGAAGAACAGCACAAGGTGTTGACCTGGCCTCCAAATTCACTAGATCCCAGACTGATCTAGTATCTGTAGGATGATCCACAG
Source organism: Planiliza haematocheilus (assembly GCA_005024645.1). NCBI lineage: Eukaryota > Metazoa > Chordata > Actinopteri > Mugiliformes > Mugilidae > Planiliza > Planiliza haematocheilus. Next base: position 3,052,528 of record SRSE01000276.1, on the reverse strand, counting down.
AGGCCCCTCCCCTCAACCCATAGGACCCAAAGGCCCCCACTAACAACATTCTGTTGCCAGACACCACAGGACACCCTCAGAAGGACCATGTCTATTTTCTGATGAATCACAAGAGGGACCTACACAAAATTAGGAAAGTGGTCATAATGTTATGACTGATTGGCATACAATACAGTGTACATACATTCAGTAATATTTCACTATTTGGCAAAAGTCTATGTATCTGATTATGGATAGAGGCCTGTAGCATTTGAAAAAAGAAGAAGTATAAAGAAGTACAAATGCTGACAAACAGACCTCAGTGTCCTTAACCTCAACAACACCAAATTCCACTCACCTCAGTTTTTTAACAATTAAAATGATGTCTCTCTTTTAGAGGTATTTAGAAAGTCTTTCAAACTCTAGACTCTAGAATAAACCAGCAAACAGACACTGTCCACGGGCCTCATAAATAAAGCATACTTCCTTAGTTGACCCAGACAAAGGCATAAGAAAGGCTGACATTGTACATTGAACTCGCAAGATTAGAGCCACTGTATGTTTAGGCATCAAAAACCCAGTCTCTACAAAGAAGGGGAGCTGGATCCACATGATAAAATAAGTATTAACATGCTTTTTTGTCTGATTTGCAACCTTGACACTTTTACTTCAGATCTGTAAATTTGACAGTTAATGATGGTTGCGGGCGGCACAGTGGTGTGGTGGTTAGCACTGATGTCTCACAGCAAGAAGATTCAGGGTTCAAATTCATTGGCTGACTGGGCCTTTCTGTGTAGAGTTTGCATGTTCTCCCTGTGTCTGTGTGGGTTCTCTCTGGGTACTCTGGCTTCCTTCCACCTTCCGGAGACATGCTGGTTAGGTTAATTGGTGATTCTAAATTGGCCGTAGGTGTGCATATGAGTGTGAATGTTTGTCTGTCTCTCTGTGTTAGCCCTGTGATAAACTGGTGACCTGTCCAGGGTGTACCCCTCCTCTTGCCCAATGACAGCTGGGATAAGCAGGATGATAAGCAGTGAATGCAACTGCACCACTATTACAGTCACACTAGTACCAGATGGACTCTTCAGTATGCCATAATCAGCAACATTTCACAAATTAAATGGGAGATGTGTCCACTGTGTATATTTGCAGACACATACAAATATTTTGTTCTCTGCATTTAACCCATCCAAGTGAGCACACTCAGAGCAGGGGCAGATATGCAAGGTGCTCAGGCAGTTTTAGGTGCTTATTCAAAGCACCTCAGTCATGGACTTATAAGAAATAGAATCTCTAACCACTAGTCTTGAAGCATGTTTTATTTTATTTTTTTATTCTATTTTACTTATACCCTCTTTAGGTATGTATGCGTGTATATGTGAGCCTATCCCAGCTGTTATTGGGCAAGCAGCGGGGTACACCCTGGACAGGTCACCAGTCTATCAGGGCTTATGTTACTATTAGGTTATATAAAATAACAATGCCTTGCACACATTATTAGTTCTATTTGTTATGGTGAGAGGATTAGATTAGTCAGTAGATCAAAAATAGTCCCGTCACAGACTGGACCATTCAAATGTTTTAAAATACTGTAATGTAAACTACATTTACTTCATACATTTATACATTAAAAAGGGAAAAATCACACTTTTATTAACTGAAACAGGCTATTTTATGGTAATGCTACTTCTGGTGCTGTGCGTGTATTTTAAAGCTGATATATTTCTACCAAGTATAACACTGAAGTCAGTATCTTTACACTGCGGTGTTGCTTCTTTGAATACATCATCTAGCAGAGAAGAGCAGAAACATTACTCCTGTTCTTATGCTTTGTGACAAGACTCAGTGGTGCAGCGACATGATTAGGAGGATTATTCTCACAGGCAAATGTTGAGTATAACAACCTGCAACTAAGAGGCAACAATATGACCACGCAACCGTCTCAGACTACTACAGACATAAGCCTACAAAAGCCCAACTGACACTTATTAGCGCCACTGTTGTTATGATGATAAAGTCCTAAGTACTAAATATTAAAAAACTACTTTCAATGAATGTTACCAAGTGAAAGATAATCAGTTCTACTTCATCTGGTGGAATCACAGGGATACAAATGCACTAGAGAGTAAATGTTACTTAACTAATACCCATACAAACAAATACCACAGCTAAATTTGATTAATTTAAGTTAATTATCATTGAAATGGCATTTGATTTAAAAGGCTGTAAAGCTGAATGTCCTCACCATCGTAGTTTCAGTGATGGATCCAAAGCTGTTGATGAAGATGTTACAGGTGACATTGACGGGAGGACCTGAGGAAAGAAGAGAGGCAACGCATCACAGGATAGTAAGGCTGTTTTATTTGTAATACCATTGATGATGAAGGAGACCACATTAAGTCTGAAACCAGTGAGGAGCACAGCGTTTCTGTAAAATCACACATGCTCGTTTCCCGTCTAGTGTGCCACACCGCCTCCTGATAAACAGCCACATCCAAGATAACCAGTGAGAAATTGTGTTGTCATTTCCACTATGCTCCCATTAGCATAGTCCAAATGTCGACCCCTTAAACTTAAATATTTTAGTGACTCATTTCCTAAGAGGCAATAATTTATTGATTCTGCTTAAGTTACATTAGTGTATTTATAGATAATCAGCTGGGATTTACCCAGCGTGCTCTGACAAGGATGTGGAGCAAGTATGAAATATATATGAAATGCGACCCCAGAGGCTGAGGGGGAAGTATGTCAGGGAGAATCTGCTGGCTTCACTCTCGAGGCGGGTCAAGACTGGACTGAAATAGGCCTTTGGGGTAACATGCAAGGGTGACTGCACATTTCTGTCACAAAGAAATCTGAAAGTCTGTGTAAAAATACAATAACCTCAGGCTGTGGGTCAACATAAAAACAGTAACAGCACATGACAAAAGGAAACAAGACTTCTGTGTGAAGTCATCATAGCCTGCAGCATTTCTCACTTCTGACCCATCTGTGAATGATTTGCTGCTTCGCTGCTCTGATGCAAATTGAGCGGTGCACATCATCACACCTGTCCCGGTGGAAGAGGTCCTACAACTTCACGCTACATTACCTTTGAAATTTGGCCTGATGCGAGCATCGTAGCCAGATGTGCGTCCCATCAGTTTGTCCAGAAAGTCAGAAGGAGAGTGGGGCTTGGCTGCTTTGCTGGGGAACTTCACCTCTTTACAGAGCACAGACCTGCCAAGTGATGGGACAACCAACTCTGAGTGCACTGGCATTTGCTGTTGAATTTTTACTTTTAGCTTAATGTAAACCACTTGCATTTTTCCATCTGCAAACAGTGTGAAATCTGAAATGAGTTGACGTGATTAGATTTTTGCACCAATGTGCATTTGGTGATTAAATGCATCCTGCTTACTCAACATCACTTATTTTAATTCTGTATATTATTCTAAAGGATTCGATTCAACTGTAGAATTATCACTTTTTTGTTTCTTTAATATGACAAATCTTGCAAAATTCTCCACTGTGGGATAATAAGGATTGCCTTTTCTTATATTATTAAATTATATATAACAAAATATTTCATGCAAGTTTTTCACTTTAAAAAGAATATCAAATCAGCACACAGCTCATCTCCTGCTGTTTTATTACATACAAAAAATAGTGTAAAATGTCATAAAATAGTGCCAAATAAACATGCAGCACAAATATGATTTACTCATGGAAATGCCCCGTCTTACCTGCCTTGTAGAAACATTAGAAACGAAACCCACAGCAAATACGTAACGCACAGCAGCCGCATTCTTAGTTGTGAGACCCAACAGATGATGACAGACAAAGAGCTGAATTTGCACAGGAGAGAAAAGCGGAGAAACGAGCGGTGAACTTCTTGTTGCTCCTCTACTCGGGCTCCGTCTTCTGGACCCAGATGAGCCTCCCTCCCTCTCTCTCTGCAGGTGTAAACACAGGAAGCTGCTGCTGTATAATTCAGAATCCTAAGGAAGTTTTTTTTTTTTTTTTCCTGCCTCTGTTTGTGTGGATGACTTCAAGCTTTATCTCTTTTTCATGGCCATATGCATGCTGAAGGAATTACTGCAAGAATATTTAAAGTGACAGCACCATTTTCATAGCGGAGTGGCCCCCACGTTGCTCTTCTGCATGGGGAAATACAGAGAATTCAAATCAGATGCCTTACATTTACACTTACTACGCTTACTGCTAAAAATACGAAACAAAAACCCCCGAAAGTTGTTATTTAAAGAATTTTTAGATAAAGTCTTTCTGTTTCAAATATCTTTATAACTGTACAATAGAACACTGCAAGAGATCAACCCACATCCACAAATTTGAATGAATACATTTGAACATTTTTTCTTTAAGAACTCCAACGCCTGAATAAAAGCAATATAATCACAGTAAAGTGATCCTAGTAGTATTAAAGTCTCTACAGATTTTTTATATGACTTGAAATGGCACATAATTTGTAGGAATGCATAATTAAAGCCAAGTTGTCCAGGCAGTTGCTGCATATAAAAGGGAAGCAAGATAAAAGCCTTAAGATCCAATGGATTCAAACGTAATACATCTTTAAGTGTCACCACACATCAAGAGGATCTTTATCAGTGGCAGCTCTGTCGAAAGTTTCTGGTCTAATTATTTCATCTTCAAACTGCCAGACAAATTCAAATATATATGTGGAAGCTCATGTTTATTCCTCCATACAGAGGGGGAGGCAGTTCAGCCATTTACTCATGTAAAATTAATGTCAAAGAAAGCGATGGGACGTTATGGCTGCACGTGTTTGCTTCACACTTGAGAGGGCGTTCCACATTTTGCTCCGCAGCCCACTGTGTCAAACAGGATAAGAACGTGTGAGCAAAAAAAACATGAAGGCAATTCTAATAACAAGAAGCCTTCAGTCAAAAATAAATAAATAACAAATATGCATGCCTGTGCATTTTTACCTCCGGTCAGAGTAAGTAGGGCAAGTTTTATATGAATGTTATTTTGGTGGAGTGCAGAGTGGATTTATTTAATTAGATCACATTTTCACACACTGCAAAATATATTTATCAGGTGCCTTTTTACAGTCTTTTAACTGAGGTTAAACCTTTAACATTGGCTCACTCAGTTTTAAGGTCAAGTCACTCCAGTTCACATGTGTGGCCACAGGAATTCTGCCAAGCTGATTGCACATTGATTAAAATGCCTCAGGACAGATGAGCTCAACCACGCTGACTTTAACAACCATCGGAACAATCACAGCTCTGAATGGAGGTCAACCTATCTGTTGTCAGAGCGATTATTTAGAAGCAAAACTAAAAACAATGGGTTGACTCCAATTTAAAAATAGCTTTTATTGCAGCTTCTCTGAGAACAAGCCGCTCTGATCACACAGAGGGACACAATAATCCATGCGCAACATTTTCAGCCTGGTTGGGGGGCGAGCGGTTTGACAATCACACAAGTGTTGGGGCAGATGTGAAGAGAGGAAGAAAAAACAACAAAGAAAGGGAAGCACATACAAATTCCAAATATGAAAATATTTCAGCGACATGATATAATTTACATTGATCCTCTGTTGGGTATTCAAGACCAGTTAAAGAATATGGCAGTCACTGCCAGAGTTCAACTTTCATCTGATGCCTAACTTCCTCCAAAGGATGTCAGCCTCTGCCATCTTAATCCTCGTGGATGTTAAACAGCTTGGCCACTTCATTCAGATCTGCGTGCTCCTCTCCATCCTTGATAATCTACAAGTGATACAAAGAGACGTTTTAGAAAAGACAACTTTGTACTTTAATCCTTCTGACGACATAAAGCTAAATAATGTGCATACCTTCCGCGCAATAGGCATTCTGTTGAATACGTTCCACAGGATGATGCCCACCACCACTTTGTCCCTCAGGTAGAAGATGACTCCTTTGCCATAGTCGTCTTTCTGCTGCACAGCAGGGGCAGGTGTTGCAGAGGCCACTGCGCTGGTGGCTGTGTCCTCCGTTTCACTTTCTGACCGGATCCCAGTCCCTGGAACACAATCAAACACAGACTTAATCTCATCCTTTGACTTAAAGGACTTAACAGAATGAAATCCTTTTAACTAGACAGTGAATGCCCCTACCTGACTGCTCTGTAGCAGCTTTAGGTGTATCCTTGGCAGTGGCTTTGGCAAACACGCCTACTGTTGGTAGGCTGCTGTCAACGATCCCGATGGCCTCGTAGCCTACATCAGGACCCAGGTCACTCCTGACAGGAAATACACAAGACATCAGAGAAAGACAAATTGGATCTCCTTTAGATTTCTGTGTTCCTACAAGACCTTTAAATGCTGCATGGGGGTGAAGAATAACTCAAGCATACTTTATTTTAAGCTTCTGGAGTTGAGACAATGTCTGCTGAAACTAGACATAGAGTCTTCTACTGCCAAGAAGTGTCACCTCCATTTTTTTAAGCGAAAAACTAAATTTTCCTCACACTTTTGTTGGAAACAGTTTTGCTGATGTTAGTCTTCCATTGTAAAGTACAGTAACTGTCAGCTTTAAAAACTTTACTGTTAAAACTCCAGTTTTAGCTTCTCTTCACTGGCTCCCCTTAAAGTCTAGAATAGATTTAAAATCCTCCTCCTTACATACAAGGCCCTCAAAGGCCTAGCTCCATCATATCTTAAAGACCTCATTGTACCATATCATCCCAACAGATCACTTCGGTCTGAAAGTGCAGGCCTACTTGTGGTTCCTAGAATTTCAAAAAGTAGAATGGGAGGCAGAGCTTTCAGCTATCAGGCTCCTCTCCTGTGGAACCAGCTCCCAATTTGGGTTCAGGAAGCAGATACTCTCTCTCTTTTTAAGGTCAGGCTTAAGACTTTCCTTTTTGATCAAGCTTATAGTTAGGGCTGGACTAAACCATCCCTTAGTTATGCTGCTATAGGCCTAGGCTGCTGGGGGACAATGCAACAAACACATGTTCTCCTTCTTTCTTCTCTCTCCTCTCTCGTGTCCTACACTTTCTTTTTCTCTGGCACAGAGCTCTTGCCCTCTAAATTCCTATCTGCTACTAGTCATGCACTTCTGTGCTATTACTGTGTAGAATGTTTACTGCTGCTCTCCCTTCTTCCGAGTATCTCTGGCCTGGAGTTGAGTGTTTCCTGTTAAAAGGGAGTTTTTCCTTGCCACCGTCACCTTCAGGTTTGCTCTGGGGGTTTCAGGCTGGGTCTTGTAAAGCGCCTTGAGACAATTTGTATTGTTATTGACGCTATATAAATAAAACTGAATTGAATTGAACTGAATTGAAAACAGCTTCCCGAACGCAGTTGGTATTTTTGTGTGTATTTCACATAGCTTCCATTCTATCTGACACGTTTTCACAAAATAAACTGAGGGCTGTAAGCTCCAGTAACAACCCCGCAGTGGACACTTGATGAGTTTCAAGATAGCTGATGACCTGAAGCAATGTCACGGCCAGCCGCCCTTGACAAATTCCATGCTGCCCAGAGAGCCTCAGCATTAACTGCACTAATTCAGAGGCATCCAGACTCACGGTTCATTAAGAGTTTGAGGGAATCTGGTGACACATTTTCAGTGATACTGTCCTAATATTCCTGTCAAACTCTATTTGTTTATAAAACAGTTTGGCATAATTACAAAAAGATGAATTGACTGTAAAACTTCTTTTGTAAAAACATAAAGGCTGAACTGTAAAGATTTCTTTGATTTTAAACTGAAAAGCTTACCATGAAGGGGAAATGTATACAGAACATGCTTTATAGTAACGCAATGTGAAATGTACTAAAAGCCTCCAGCAGCTGAGTAAGTGTTGTATGTCCTAGATTACGAATTATTCCTCAAGGATTATTTCACAGATTGTGATTCATAGAAACAGTAAAATATTGTTTCCCTACATCTGCAGCCACAGTAGTATGGCTAATGTCCCCGTGTATTTTTTTGGACTGCAATGAACCCATGTTGTTAGCACTGTGTCATATTTCACCAGCTGTTAGCAACATGTAATCCCAGCATTCAACTGGTTAGTGAGAGCTGCATTCCACACTGTAGTAATGTAAATGTGAAGTAATGACATTTTTCAAGCCGGTACTAAATTTACCATCCGAGTAATACAGCCATGTGCCGCCAGCTCCAAACGTAATGTCCTCTAAAGGCATTTTAAATATTTTAGACTTGATGGTATTCGAGACTTCACCAGTGTTCATCTGATACCTACACGGATTACATCCAGGTCAAGTGCAGAATGCTTCCCCATTGGTCCATTACTTTTCTATTCAGACTCTCACACTCTCACAAATATTTTCCTTCATTTCCACGGCTTTGTGGGCACAGATTTAATTTGTGAAAGGGATTTGAATTTGTGAGCCAAAACAGTTAGCATTACAAGCAGAAAATACCCACCAGAACATAGACTGATGCCAGTAGGGTTTACTGGCTCCTGTCATGTTCTCTCCTGCTAGTCTCCCGCTCACAACGGCGTGATCGTGGTGCTCCACTCGCCTGCGGCCCAGTCGGATGTCGTAGAAACACGCAGCATCTCCTGCCTAGGACAAGACAGAGGAGATTCAGATAAGTAGTATGGACTGAATTATTATTTCACACTAAAAGCTGAAGAGAAGTTTTTTACTTAATTGTAACATTAACTTCATTAACTTATTATACTTCTACAGTGCGTTATCTCAGGATCATGACTTGTTCTGGCCTGAAGGAGGCGCCATACGAAAGACAGAACATTACACATTATCTTAACAGCCCATACACATCAATATAACCTCTTTAATTAACCTCATGTCTCTGCAGATATTTGTTCTTTGGCCAATATTTGTTAACCATAAAAATAGCAATTAAATAGTGTGTGTTGTTTGGTCAGCTGGTGAAACAAAGCAGAGCTGTATCACTGAATGACCATGACAGTTAGCTCCTCATGGGTGTGAGCTTTTAGAAGCAGATATGATTCGGATAAACTTGTCCAATGGGGCTGAACTCAGACACTTAAAGTGCTGCAATCACTGGTCGGTTTCACTAAATTAAATATGAATGCTCTAAAATTTCCAAAGCCCAGGAAAGTCTATGTGTAAAGTAGCACAGGCCAGAACTGTCACAATATTTTGAGAAGGAGAGCCTTTAAACTGAAAGATTTCTTGCAGCTCTTAGGGTCTTCTTCACTGTTATTTATATGGCATTGTCTGAACATTAACTTACCACCCAAATATTGGACCTAGCTTGCAGCTCTGCATTGACCCGATAGCCTCCAAAGTCAGAGTCCACCTCCAGACCTGCTGACTTAGCAAGCTCAACGTTAGGCTCCAGGCCAACAGCTGCAACAATGTGGTCGGTTTTCACCTACAACACAGAGCACAAGATAATCAGTGACTAATAAGTGACCTCCATTTACTCACTTCAGCCACATTTGTGCAAAAAAGCTGAACTTTTTTTTTCACTCGACTGGACAGACTGGTGAGGAGGGCTGGCTCAGTGGTGGGCACAGAGCTGGACTCTCTGGTGACAGTGGCAGAGAGAAGGACCCTGGACAAACTGCTGTCCATACTGGACAACGCCCACCACCCTCTGCACAACACCTTCATCAGGCAGAGGAGTGTGTTCAGTGGCAGGCTGCTGTCTCAGTCCTGCTCAACCAACAGACTTAAAAACTCTTTCGTCCCCTGGCCATCAGACTGTACAACAGCTCTCAGTGATGGCAGGAGGCACAATAGACTGGTCACTTTATAATTCCTAACGGGTCACTTTATATTTTTAACTTTATAAGTTTCAACAGGTCACTTTATATCTTTAACTTTATAATTTTTAACAGGTCACTGTATATTTTTAACATAACTGTACAAAACATTTTATTATAGCTGTATAAAACATTTTATTTCTAGTCACTTTTTCTATTTTTATATAGTTTTTGTATTGTATGTTTCAATGTAAGTCACTGCTACACCAATCGCCCATCCTTCAACTTGATTTCTAACTTGTCATCTTTGCAGGTCACAGATTTAACCAGTGCTTCTGTGATGACTTTTACACCCTCTGAAACAAATCAGATGCAGGATATCATTATTTATTTAAAAAAAAAAAAAAAACAGATAATACATGTATATAAAAATCTGTCTTTCCTATTTCAGTCCAACTAGTTGTATGAAATAAAGTCAAACCTTTCTTGACTTTTTCTGTTGTCCAGTTGCTTAGATACTCGGGCAGCACTTTTCCCATGTTGCCCCTCTCAGGGAACATCTGAATCACCTCCAGGTCAGACTCAGTGGCTAAACAGTGAATAACAAAGATTAATTTTGTCACACGTCTGTATTTTCATCTTTTATCTTGACCGCTTGTCAGGTAGTCTTACATCTCCTGCCCAGAGCACAGGCCAGCTCGCTGCCCAAGAACCCGCCTCCAATAATTGTGATAGACTGTACATTCCTGGAGACCTTGTCCAGTGCTTTGAAGTCTTCAATCTGTGGAGAAAACACATTTTAGATCAAATCTATATGTTTATATGATAGTGGCACACAGATAACACATGTTCAAAAACTCAAATTACATTCAGTGGACATTAAAGTTAAAAACAGTTAACATTTCCATCATGACATAAATTATTACTTGAATAACCTATACACTCACCGGCCACTTTATTAGGTACACCTGTCCAACTGCTCGTTAACACTTAATTTCTAATCAGCCAATCACATGGCGGCAACTCAGTTCATTTAGGCATGTAGACATGGTCAGGACAATCTCCTGCAGTTCAAACCGAGCATCAGTATGGGAAAGAAAGGTGATTTGAGTGACTTTGAACGTGGCATGGTTGTTGGTGCCAGAAGGGCTGGTCTGAGTATTTCAGAAACTGCTGATCTACTGGGATTTTCACGCACAACCATCTCTAGGGTTTACAGAGAATGGTCCGAAAAAGAAAAAATATCCAGTGAGCGGCAGTTTTGTGGGCGGAAATGCCTTGTTGATGCCAGAGGTCAGAGGAGAATGGCCAGACTGGTTCGAGCTGATAGAAAGGCAACAGTGACTCAAATAACCACCCGTTACAACCAAGGTAGGCAGAAGAGCATCTCTGAACGCACAGTACGTCGAACTTTGAGGCAGATGGGCTACAGCAGCAGAAGACCACGCCGGGTGCCACTCCTTTCAGCTAAGAACAGGAAACTGAGGCTACAATTTGCACAAGCTCATCGAAATTGGACAATAGAAGATTGGGAAAACGTTGCCTGGTCTGATGAGTCTCGATTTCTGCTGCGACATTCGGATGGTAGGGTCAGAATTTGGCGTCAACAACATGAAAGCATGGATCCATCCTGCCTTGTATCAACGGTTCAGGCTGGTGGTGGTGGTGTAATGGTGTGGGGAATATTTTCTTGGCACTCTTTGGCCCCTTGGTACCAATTGAGCATCGTTGCAACGTCACAGCCTACCTGAGTATCGTTGCTGACCATGTCCATCCCTTTATGACCACAATGTACCCAACTTAAGATGGCTACTTTCAGCAGGATAATGCGCCATGTCATAAAGCTGGAATCATCTCAGACTGGTTTCTTGAACATGACAATGAGTTCACTGTACTCAAATGGCCCCCACACATGTACAAGTAGTTGTATTTGGGCACAGATATGGGCACTTAAAATAAAGTTTCAGTTTCAGATTAGATATTCTGGTTGCTCAGTTATCACCTCTGCAGAAGTGTCAATTGATTTACATTTAAGAATCTGAAATAACAGAATGAATGCCAGTGTGTGGTCTTCAAATCACAGCAGGTGATTATTCACCATAAGCATTCACTGTAGCATAGAAAGCATGAAATGTCCATCTATTCTACATTTCACTTCTCTCCAAAATATTAGGCGAGTTGTATCAGAGCTCAGTACTGCACCGATTCCTGATGCAGGTTACTGGTTTTATATTAAAACATTTTAAAGCAGCTTACCTGTAGCAATCAAACACTTGTCGTATGAAATCTCAGTATTATCATCCAGTTTTACTTTGTTTCCTCTCACATCCATCTGTACCACCTAAATGAATTAAAAACAAGGGACTCAAGTTAGTTTATTATTTTTACTCATCTTCACGATTTCAAGCTCAGAATTCTCTATATTGACATGTATGTTCACACATAGGAGGAATCTGGGGTTCACTTGCAGATGGACATAAACTGTTCTTGTGGTGTGAGGTTTTGGTTCTCAAAGATCTCAACCTCCTGCCAGAGGGGAGAGGCTCAAAACGTTGTGTCCAGGATGAGATATACATGCAATATAATAGTTTGTGTCCCATGGTCATTCTGCATGTTCTACAATGTGTTAAAGAAGTAACTTGCCAATAATTTGCTGATAACACGACTATAAACCAACCTTTTTGCCAGTGAGAACAGCCACTCCCCCATTCTCTGCACTACCCAGTTCTTCTGGATTGATGTAGAATGACGGCGGCTGGAAGTATATACTGGAAAATAAATACAAAAATATTTAAATGATTGAATATTTTTCTGACAACCTTCTAACAATGTTGCTTGCTGAAATGTCACCCTTTCTACTTGATATTATGACAATACTATGGTGTAAAATCACTTTGTACGTCATGCCCTTAGCGAAACAAACACTTGCAGCACAGAGAGTGGTGCAAGTTTTGTTTTACATCAATCAGTTTGTGACAATTACTGAAACAAAGGAATCTCCTGTAGAAAAATATATGAGATCTCAAAGGAAATGATCATCAAACTGATTCCAGAAGGAACAGACAGATTTTAACACAAAAGGAAGAAGTCCAAGCAATAAAGTTGAATAAGCTAAAAACATGCAAGAGGAGTTCAAATACACCTCCTTTCTTTTCCGTTCCATTGTTTGAAATGCAGTGTTTCCGTCACAATGGGGTCATCAGAGAACCACAGCTCTTTAGAGAGAGGTGGTCTCATGTACGGGAGATCTGGCTCATCAGTCACAATCAGCACCTAGGAGCAAAAATTTAACAAAAGGACATAAGTAATGTCACCTAATAGATGCAGTATATACAACATACGATAATTAAGAAAGTCAGGCCTGGATGGATGGGTAAAAAAATGCAGTCAGAGTGAGTATAAAGGCTTGACTCACCTTGGCACCAGGGTCTCTGGCTCGAATAGATCGGGCAGCAGCAAAAGAGGCAGTGCCTCCGCCAATAAGGAGGTAGGGGGTATGTGAGGGCAACTTGAGAGAGGCAGGTGTGGAGTCCAGTGCTGCATGAGAGGGCAACAGCAAGCAGAGGCAAAGGAAAGAGAGAGCAAGAGAGAGACGGCAATAAGCAAAGCAAGGAAGAGACTCAGTCAGTGCATGATCTCATTAGTACCGCTGAGTTACACAAATACACCTGGAAGGAGTGAATGTACCTGGTAAATAAAAGAAATTAAAAGTTTTATAAGTGAGATTAACCTTTATCGTTACAACGATGTGAAATAAACATGAACAGGCGGGGAGAAAAGCTGCAATGGAAAAAAAATGTCAACTGTGTAAATAGGAGAAAAGGAGAAGGAAATTATCAAAATGGGAAAATGTATCGTGTAGGGTGTCTGCCCATTTCCCCCACTTGGAGTTGGACTATATTCTTACCACTCTCTGCCACAACGTCAGGCTGAGGCTCAGGTGGCTCTGCTGCGGGGCTTTCAGCTGCAGGTTCTGTTAGTATAACCGGATGATTAACCAGTCAAAAGGAGAGAAAATCAGCCCTCAGAAGTGGCAACGTTACATCACTGCTTCCATGCACAGGTCCGACTGAGTGCTTACCACTCTCCACAACTGCTGCTGGGGGTGGCTCTGTAAGCTCGGCGGGAGACGGCTCAGAGGGGGGTGATGGTTCTAGTAGTATAGTGGCAAAGTAGCATAATGACCCCTAATGTCAAGTCCTACTAGGTAATGAATGAAATCCATCTTTCATCATGCCTGTATCTACTTCATAGGGTCAGCTCTGATATAAAATGAGGGGTATAAAGCCAATATTTTAAAAAGAGCGAATGCAACCTTGCTGCACAAGTCTTACCCTGCTCAACTACAGGTGCAGCAAGTGGTGTTGCTGCCTCCTCTGGTGATGCTTCCCCACAGGCTCATCTGCTGTTGAGGCAATCCATAGTGTGGGTTTAAAGTGTAAGCTAAATGCTTTGGATATTATGAAAGGGGGTTCATCAGGATCCATGCATCTCTTGATTATTCTGCAGATCATTCATACAAACACCAGAATATCTGGAAGATGCCCAGATTGTAGTTAAATCTGACAGAGGGATGCAATACTACACACAAAAAAATGACCACATTTGGCAACTAGCTGAGTGTGCCAATGCTTAAAGGTGATACTTTCACATTGAAGGGCAGCTCCTGGTTTTAACACATAAAGAACATGTAAGTACTATCCCCGCACCGTGATGCACAACGAATGTCAGTCACAGAACATGTCAGACGGGACGGTCTCCATTTTACCTCCCAAATATGACAGCAAACATAAGCCAACATACTTGTATCAAACACTAACGAATGCAAACAATATGTCCCACAAAAAACACAGAAATACAAACAGTTCAGAATGGAGGTGTGTAGGAGAGTTTCCACAGGCTACAGAGGAAGTGCAAAGGGTTAATTTACAAGGTTAAACAACACAGATTTAATAAACTCCAGAAGAAGGCAGTGTGAACACATGCAACACTAAAAGATGAGCGAAGAGTCAACACCTGCAACACAGAGGCAAAGTCCCAGTTCATGCAGTCAACTTCTCAGCCTCTGGATACAGATGATGCACAAATTCAGAATATCCTGAGCATCAGTGTAAAACATGTCAGTGCCTGGAAGTTCTGTATTTGTCTGCAGTGACATGACTTTACCAGCTGGTGTCATCATTTCTTATATCTACAGTTTCTTCAAAGTATATTAGTGCCTACTAGGTCCATGCGTACCATGCATGTGTGGATATGGAGAAGTATGCAGACAAACCTGGAGGTGTTTCTGTTGTTTCACTGGGGGCCGGAGGGCTCGGCTCCTGTGTTGATGTTGCTGCTACGGAGACAGAGAAGCAGCACATTTTAACTTATCAGGAATAAATGAAAGCTAAAGACAGAAAAGAAATCATTTTTTTGGTAGTATTTGTTGACGGATTAAGACCAGTCCACCAGTAACTCAAGTATAGTTCTGCTGTAACTGGTTTTGTTGCTGGTCTTGAAATCTGCTGTTTACATTAAAATAAAGAGAAAGCTTAACTGTGCGGTGTAGACTAAGCTGATTAAAAGCCTTCACTTACACCACACAACTTTCAACTACAGCTGAAAACTCAGATATTCCACTTAAAGAAGGGACGCTCCAAATATATAGTTGTACAAATCTATTGCGGTTGTAGTTTACTACTTATTACAGGTTATTAAAATGGGTGTTTAATCTAATACTGTTAAAAACCAAGTGGCTTCCACAGCTATAAGGCAAACACAAAATCTTTAAGACATATTCTAATACGTGTAAGAGGAATGAGTTGAGAGTAAAGGTGAATGCTTCGTTATCACTAAAATCAGCTGAAACAAACGGCTTACCAGGAGGCTCTGACTGGATGGGTGTGGTGTGTTCTTTCGAAGCTGCCCTCTGTGATCTGGACGCCAACTCCGCCATACGTTCCTGGTATCTTTGTTGGTCTCCCTTTACAGTGTGGTATGCCTGTGAAAACAAAAACGCACAACATTTAGTCCCGACCAGTTCCCCTCTTACATTGTGAAGCAGCTCAAATCTGCCAATCGCTTCCAGCGTTGACAGGATAGGAGATTCTGGGTGAAACCTCACATACAAACACCAGATGAACTAGCAACCAGAATCACAGGTTACATCCAAATGAACACTAGTCCATCAAGCTGCACCATCATGAAAGTGTTCCTTCAGCACTAAATTCCTTCTTTAGCATCAGAAAATGTTCTCAAACAGACACCCAGAGGCTTAAAGAACATGCAGTATTCTTCACTTGCAGGCCAAGGAGGGCTGCAACAAATGGCACAGCCCCCTTAGAGACCTGTGCTTGTTTCAAGGAGTCAGTGGCAATGCATTTACATGGACTGTACAATTTCCATTAACATGCCCAAAAGAAAAGCATCAATCAGAATAGAACTTTGTGGAAATGTGGACAAATCTGCAAGAAATATAGCTGAACAATAAGTCCTTTCTCACAAATTCACTGATAAGATAAATTTGTTCAATAGTAGAAAATTACAAAAATGAATCCAAATTGATTCAGACTTTGCTGAGGTTTTTAAACAATTCATGTGTAGAACCTTTCAAATATCGATGAATTACAGACCAGTTCTGTCTTTCTATGATCATGTTTTGTCCCTTTTGTCCCAGAAGCTTGCCACGTCACCTGATGTTTACCATACGTGGGCGTTGGACAAAGCAGAGAGAAACTCCTATATTGAGTTTAAATCTTTCCGATCAGGCCAGTCTGTCCTGATTAAGGTGGTTGCATGAGTCATTTCCAATGTGATTGGGCTTTTATTCAGATTCTAAAAGGAACACTAGTGTTCATTTAAATGCAACATCTGTGAAATGACATTGAGCAGCTGAGACAACTAAGATCCACAAAACACCTAGCAAGTTTACCAAGACGCCTGGAAAAACAGACCTGAAGAGTATCTTGAAAAAGTACAGACAGGAGAAGTGGTGGCATTTGAAAAGAAAGAGGTGGTTGCATTAAATGATTAAGTGATTTCCTTTTTTCCATTTGTTGCACTTAGTAAACTGTCCTTCCTCGTGTCACTTAAAACTTTTAAAGATTACTTCACGTCATGACAGACTAAGCATACTCACATATACCACGCCACCGAGGGAGGCTGCTGCAACCAGGACGGCATACTTCAGGTTTTCCCCTCCTCCCCCTGCGGGTCCCGTGGACATGTGAGCCGCAGGTACGCATGTTGGTATTCTGCCACTGTTCAACCCTGAAAAGAATTTGACATATTTTTAATATTAAAATATTATCCAAACAGGGGTAAAATACAATAAAAAGGGTGCATTTACAGTGGGGTTGGTGTTGCTCTCCCATCTTTGTTTTTGTTTATGTTGATCAGGTTTATTAAGTTGCAACTCTCTGACTGGATAGTGCAACTTAATTAAATATTAAGCATGTCTGCATCGTTCAGGGAATAACATCTCACTTTTCTATTTGGATGAACACCAAAAAGGTGAGGAGAGATGTAACGAGCCCAACTTGTCGCACCATCGTTTGCATAGTTATTATTAGGTGCAGGAGCTGTTTGTAGTTAAGGTATGCAACTACCCAGTCGTGACAGAGGACGCCTTGTAAAACCAGCAAACAGTAAAGTATACTGAGGACTATGATGAGCGCAAGAATAAGTCATCCATTCGTAAATGTTCCCAATATTCTGGTTGTATATTGTATGCTGAATATGTCTGGAGATATCCACAATGAAACTGTTGAAATATATGCTCATATGCAGTGAGCCTCTAGACTTCAGGATTTAATAAGACATTTCCTAAAATGAAGTGACACTAGTGTCATACTGGGATGTGCAGGGGAAACCCAGTGCCTGTAAATCAGGTTTATTAAATGCAGCATATGCACAGTGTGCCCTTGGTTTTGTCTTTTATGTAATTATAAATGTAATTATGTACCAATTCTCATTTCAGCTCAAGAAAAGACATGTAAATAGACAAAAACCAAGAAAATGAAGAAAATGTCCCCCGTCAAAAACAGACACGTGTGTCAGGAAGCAGAAGAAGTGTTTCAAGGGGACCCCAGAGATAATGATAAAGCTTCGTGACTTTGTACATTGCTTACATCTACTGTTCATCAGTGGTGTAGTTTTTTTTTATTTCAACATCCTGATTGCATGATTCCTTATTAATATTTTTGCTTATTTATTTGTCCACCAATTCAAATGACAACACACATAATTGATTTACAGCTTGATAGCAGTAATAGCATCTTTTTGTGCATCTTTTAGGGTCCCGTGGAAATATTCCTGTTGTCATTAATGCTACATGTGAGTATTCACATATTAATGAGGACGCGTTCTTACTTTCCTTGTGTCAGTTTACATGTGTTTTCTTATCTGCAGTGGTTTGAGCTCTCTCGGCCGCCGTAATTTAACTCTGAAATACTATTAACAACATGATGTATTCATTATTATCGCGCATGCAGGTATAATATGCAGAAGGACTGTTATGCTTGTCCCTTCTGGATCCAAGAGGAATGAAAAAGCCCTGTAAACCAAACCAAAGTCAAGCATGGTGAAATATGACGGATCACAGATTGTGGTGCAACACCTGCGTGACATAATCAGTATTATGTCAAACATATGCGACTGTGACTCTCTAGCGTTGCTTTCTGGGAAGCTTCATGACTGAGTAATGAATCAAATTCAGTGTCGTTTAAGCTAGCCAGTAATCTAAGTGTCACAGAAGCACTCTGCAAGCCAACATTTTCTAAGTAGCCCTGTTAGCTTTCTGACAACCATACGAAGGTCGGGATAGTTTAAGTAAGCTAAGCTAACAATGCTACCCTAGTTAATGAATAAATGGCTTGACATTTTTAATATCATGCCGTCTATGTCTGCAGAGAGGCCAGCTCTCATGGAGACAACAAGTTACTGTAACTAGTTACTCACCAGCTCTTCTCACATTCTGCCGGCACACCGTTGAAGAGCTTCTGGCTAAAGGAGCAAGCTTTCTCCACATAGTCCTACATTTCAGCATCGTGGCTCCGCTCCGCTGTGGCGGCTCCCAGCTTACCAGCCGACTTGTTGGACACAAACACAAGCTAGTTACCGTTAACGGAGTCCTACAGCCAGCGAGCACTGACAACTAGCAGGAGAAGCACCGCGCTGCACGCCAAGGCCAGAGACAGGTCATTCGTTCCAGGGTGATCATGGGTAATAGCAGAGACTCTTTCTGGACGGAAGATTGCTCACCACGAGAAACAATGTATTGCTAACGCCTTCAGAAGAAAGATGGCGTCGCCCCTGACATCAGCGACAGTTGTGAGCGCGACTACCGTGAAGATTTGAGCTACTTGACTTCGTATTTATGGTTCGTTTTATTGCGTGGCGGGGTAGTATATTTTTGCTCTCTCTCTGGTTTTACAATTAACAATTACACAACTAAGATAACAATTATTCCAGATTTGAGCCCTGTATTGTGTGGTGTTACGCTCCCTGGTGGTTGTCTCGTACTTCTTCCTTTTAGGCTCTCTGGTAAATGCCGTAAAACCTTGAAGCCTATTCTTGTTCTTGACATTTTTACACATAAATGCAGCCATAGTGTGCTGCTGCCCCCACAGTTTGTTTTACACATCCAGTAGTGTGCTTAAGAAAGATAGCTACGAATATATGGTGACGTGCATGAAACGCTCACAATTAAAGAAAAAAAAAAATACACACGAAAGCATGAAATAACATGTTTAATAATAAAGCATTTAGAAAAAAAATAACTGTTACTGGTTGAGATCCAAGCCCGTGCATTTTTATTTAAAATGCACTGTTATTATTTGTACATCATAACTGATGCATGTGTGCAGTCTGATGTTTTTATATAAACCCTCAGTGGGGTTTTCACTGAGTCATGATTTATAAATATTAAATTCGCCTAGTGACAGAAAACATCATAAAATAGTTCATTTTGTCGCCCTCTGGTGGATTCTTAAGCCATTTGAAAAGAGTTTCTTGATGGAACCGACTGCAATGAAGAGGTTCATTCTGAAACTTCACAAATGTCCTCTGTCATGCCGTGCTGAAGATGTAGGAAGTTTATAATTCATGATGGGAAATCGTTTTCACTTTGAATAAGAGGATTTATTTACTTCCCTTCTGAGAAGAGAACAAGCTGATGGAGTAACTGGGACTAGAAATTTAAAGTGAACTGGCCGCACAGTATGAAATAAATATAAATATACACTGCCTGGGCTACCTTTAGCTTTGATTACAGCACACATTCACTGTAGCATTGTTTCATTAACCTTCTGCAATGTCACCAGATTTATTTCCATCCAGTGTTGCATTCATTTTTCACCAATATCTTGTATTGATGATGGAGAGTCTGACCACTGCTCAAAGCCTTCTCCAGCACATCCCAAAGATTCTCAATGGGGTTAAGGTCTGGACTCTGTGGTGGCCAATCCATGTGTGAAAATGATGTCTCATGCTCCCTGAACCACTCTTACATTATTTGAGGCCTATGAATTCTGGCATTGTCATCTTGGAATATGCCCGTACCATCAAGGAAGAAATAAACATTGATGGAATAACCTGCTCATTCAGTATATTCAGGTAGTCAGCTGACCTCATTCTTTGGACACATAATGTAGCTGAACCTAGACCTGAGCAACTGCAGCAACCCCAGATCATAGCACTGCCCCACAGGCTTGTACAGTAGACACTAGGCATGATGGGTGGATCACTTCATCTACCTCTCTTCTTACCCTGATGCCCCCATCACTGTGGAACAGGGTAAACCTGGACTCATCAGACCACATGACCTTCTTCCATCGCTCTAGAGTCCAATCTTTATGCTGCCAAGCAAATTGAAGCCTTTTTTCTGGTTAGCCTCACTGATTAGAATCAGAATCAGAATTAGAAAGTCTTTATTGTCATTTAAAGTGCATAAAAAAGAGAACATAAAAGAAAGAAAACATACCACATGTGTATTAGCATTCACATTCACACATTGTTATTGAGTTCCCTTCATATTGTATGTGTAGAAATGCTCTTATTGTCACTATTAATCCATGGGATGTGTCTTTCAACATGGGTGGTTAAGAAATGAGAAGCGAGAAGCTACTCATTGCATCATTTCGGGTTAAATACCTTGTTGCCAGCTGAAAGATAATCACTCAAGCAATAATTGTCCAATAGGAGGCTCGTACCTATTTGCTTAGTTAAAACAAGGTGGTGACTTTTTTTTTTTTTTTGGCCAAGCAGTGTATGTTCTCGTAGAAAACCCACTAGCAGAATTTCTTTGTTTTTGTGTTCATGTGTGTGCATTTCAGTAGCTTGATGTGTGCCTGATGTGTCTTATAATTTGTTTGAGCAAGGGACCTACGTATAAAGATTTCAGAGAACTGAAGGGCCTGCTTAATCTCACCACGGCTGTTCCTGCTATGACTCTTACTTTCACACTAACCGCTATTATTAGTGTTTTTAATACTGGTGCTGCTACCTGCCCTTATTTGATGTTTAGGGTGAGGGCCAAAAACCGTGACTACACAAAATATTGATCGCTGCTTGTAGCTAGAAAGTTACACAACCACTTTCATGTAAACAAAAATGTAACATTGCATACAACAAAAAATCTCTGTCTCGCAAATTGCAGGGGTTAATGGCAGTTTGCAAGAGCATACAGAAAGAGTACTAAAAAATAAAAAGGGAAAGTGCAAAGAAGGCATCATTTACAGATGTATGTGCAGAGGTGACAGTACTAGAGCTAAGTGGTGCTATGTTTTACTGTGTCTTCACAGTTGGTATATTTTATAGTGTGTGTTATGTACAGAGTGTTGACAGGCTGTTGACAAGACATTTACCAAATATGGACAGCATCTAAATGGTGAGACTGTGGGAGTAATGTCCAAAAATATGTTATATGATATGTATACTTCAGAATGTGCAACATTGCATAGAAGAGTGTGAATGCGTTATAATATAGAGATTATGAACAATATGAACACTGGTAGTAGAGAGCGGTGCATGCTAACTGTTGTTAGAGAGAATTAGCTCAGATGAGCCTAAATGTTTGTATATTTGCTTTTGCAACCCCTCTTACAACATGTTCTCCAAATGTAAAGTGTCAATCTATAATAAGCCAAGGGATTTAGCTGTAGAAACCCGTTTAGTTGGCTAGGTAATCACAATTTACATTAGTGACTGTGGGCAACGGCGGAGGACTGATGGAAAAGTCAACTGATACATAAGAGCAGTAATGCCACTACTATTAATGCTGTGTCCTCACCAAATGTGCAATGGCTTGATGTTTCAATCGGTTAAAACCACTTCTTATTTCTGCAGAGTTCTGAAACCACAGTGGCTGAACACAGAAACAAACATGTCAACAGCAATGTGTAACGTGTGCACCGAGGATCTTAAAACAGCATGGGACATGGACACGTGTTGTGCAGCAAGTTACCAAGTCAGTGAGTGTCAGTCCTTATTATGTATAATATTTTTCTCTTCACTAACTCCCCCTCAATCCAGCAGACTCCATCCACTAAAGACATAATTCTCTCTCTCTCGCTCTCTTTCTCTGCCTCTCTCTCTCTCTCTCTCTCTCTCTCCCCTCTCTCTCTCTCTCTCTCTGTCAGTGTGATCAATTTCTTTACTTCCTCCTTTTGGAGTGGCTGAGCTGAATACTAGAACACAGGATATGCTTCACAGCACTCTCAGTTTCACAGCAGCAGCAGCAACAGCAGCAGCAGCAGCAGCAGGGCCAGCAGCCGTGAGGACGACACGCTCTGCAGTCAAGATGAGTGCTGGGGATGTGGTCTGGACTGGCTGGCTCATTAAATCCCCCCCGGAGAAAAAATTAAAGAGATTTGTGAGTAGGACTACATGTCGGACACTTGTCTTTGTCCTCTACGAGGAGGGGGAATGACAGGTTGAGCTGCTGAGGCTTGTGCTTGTGTGTGTGAGTGTATGTTATGATGAGGAATGAGGATTTACAGACATACTGGATCGTATGAATTCTGGTGTTAAACTGAGCTGTAACGTCCTTCATATCGTCTTCCTCATTTCTATTATAAAGCCTTACTTTTCTGTGTTGTGGCACTTCATTAGCCGTAGTGTGTTGTGATAATAGCAGTAGATTGCTAACTGCAGATGTACTCCACTCAGACATGGATAGGACTCTTAAATGTATGTATATAATAGCTGACATAAACAGCATCCAGCCCTTACTGTTCTGTGGTTGTTGGGGTCATGTGATGATGTTGGTCTGGCCACTCGCTCTGCTCTGTGTGTATGTGTTTGTGTATTGTGAAACATGGGAAGTAATGTCAGCGGCAGTCAGACACTTAAGCGACAAGCAGAAATAGTCCAGCTTGATGATGGCTGTTTGCACTTCCTCTGTGCGAGCCAACGAACAAATACATGAGGTCCATTTGTCAACAGCAATGCAAGGAAAGGGTGGGTGGAGGTGTGTGTAAGTGTTGTTGGAGGTTCGGGGCGGGAAACAGAAACTTATTATAGCTATGCAAATGATGTTGATGATGGGGTTTTTCTCTTCACATAGTTAAAGACAGATACACTGTTTGCCTCATTCAAATGTCAGGCGCTGGCTTATGACCATAGGGAAATTTTAATAATCTTGGTTAAAATTATCTTTGTATGTGATGTTCCAGCAGTACTGATGCCAGTGCAGTGGTGCAGAGAGATGTTAAGTTGCTGTTGTTGCTCAGAAACTATTCAAATACTTTCTGGTGTCCCTGGCAACACAGCAGCCTCACTTTCTACCACGATATATAAATTAGTATTTCATTTATTGAGGTACATGCATATAGATGTATCAGTTGTTTCATGCTCTGCAGGTCATACAAATGTTACCTGTTATGTAAGACATGAGACATTGTTTATTTATCCCACGCATGGGAAATTACCTTGTCACAGTTGTGTGGAATTCAACAGGAAAATGACAAAAAAACAAAAACAATACCAAATTTGAAAAATATATACAAAAAACAACAACACTCTGAAAAATATATAGAGAAAAGTAGAAATATAAAGACATTCTGTATGTACGGTGTGGTGGTGGAAACTTTATAAATGAATAACTGCTAAAACTATAAAACAATAAGAAGGTGAGGTGGTGGTTCATGCAACATAGGGCAGTGCAAAAACTGACTGAAGAAACCAAAAACGAGGCCAAGTCTAACGTGTGGGTTATTGTTGACTCAGGCTGGTATTGCACAGCCTGACGGCGGTTGGGATGAAGGACCTGTGGTAGCGTTCCTTCTTGCAGCAAACGAGACCCGCAGTGTCTTGTTCAAGACTTTTAATTTCTAAGATAAGACATATTATCGTGAAGGCCCACTCAAATGGGAACACACTGAAACCTCACAGACTGATTACTCACTGTTTATGAATATCTAATATTTCCTAGTCAGCATTGCTTTGAGCACATGTGGAAATTGTTCATACATTTACTTGCAAAAACATGGCAGGTAAAAAAAAAAAAAGATGCGCTCTAATATACCAGCCTTGCGCTAAATCCTGGAAGACTGTTTGGTCAGTTTATGTTGTAACAGCGTACAAAGGGTGGTAATTCAACTGGATGATTACTTTGGAGGATGTAGTTTGTGGTGCTGTTAAATGAAATACAAAAGTGTTTGTGTTATTTAACCTTGACCCAAATGAGGTTGTCAGAATAATAGAAATATATGACGGTACAACACAATACAATTCAACAGAGCTACAAAGCACAGCCTCCTAAATGGAAACACAACAAGATATCTCAGTTGTTTTAAACAAATCAGAATACCATAACCTTCATGAAGATAATATTTAGAGCAGGAAATTCACATTAGACTGCGTTTATTTGGACTAGTTTGAACTGGAGGATGAATGTATATTGGCCTTTGAAGACATTATGGCCCGCAACAGTCGGTAGAGCTGTACACACAATACAACAACAAAAAAAAGACTATTAAATATGGCTCCACGCCATTAAGCTGCTTGAGGTTTGGCCATCTGGCTTACTGGAACACTCAAATCGAGTTCCAGCTTTTAAACTTCAACTTCGACATAATCTATTGTGTTATAAATATAAACCAGTGAGTGCAAACTCTTTACCACAAAAAAAAAACATATAAGCCCAAAGTTTGTTTACATACCCGTTTTCATTGTTGTCATCACAACTGACCACCTGCCGTCATGTGACCAGAGTTTCATACTGAGGTCACATGATGACAGGCAAGCAAACTGGGTCTAAT
This sequence comes from Planiliza haematocheilus, assembly GCA_005024645.1. Classification (NCBI taxonomy): domain Eukaryota; kingdom Metazoa; phylum Chordata; class Actinopteri; order Mugiliformes; family Mugilidae; genus Planiliza; species Planiliza haematocheilus. The sequence goes on along the minus strand of SRSE01000276.1, from coordinate 3,027,644 downwards.
GACGAAGGCGATGAGATGCGGTTGGAAAAACATGAATAGGCTTATCTGTGAGTGTCAGATCAATGGTAGACAGCCAGGATTTTTAATTGATCATATATAGATAGAGTCTGGAACACACAGGCCTTAACCCGCAGTTAATATAAAGAGATTGTATTAAAATAAACGACAAACATTATTCAGTTTTTACATTCAACGTCTGATTCTAATAGATGGGCCTGGATATACAAAGACATTTATTTTTAACAGTGCGAAAATAATGCCTTAATATTTGGGACATCTATGGGAGCAAATTGCCACCTGTCTAGTTACGGTTTCCTCTTAAACTTGACAGAAAGTGTAGCTTGTCTAACCATTTCCTGGTATGAACACATAACTTACCAACTGACTGGAGGAGAGTACCCACATGCAAAGAAAAGAAAAATAACACCTCAAATACATCAGGAAAGGCGGCTCAGCCCCAGCAATGCACACAGAGACACAAAGTGTGACATTACAATGCCTTTGCGTTATAGTTTAAATCTGACACCTCGATGTCTGTGATGGCACTTTCTTTGAAACGGGGGCTCAGACACTTCTTATTGCGAGTAAATCTTCATCGCTAAAAATACCTTTCGGTACAGTTTCAGAGTTAAGTTGTCAGTTTAAAGCAGTGACCAAGTACTGTATAAATACCTCTTTCGTTGTGTCAGGCATTTTCTGCTAAATACAGTGAACTTCCCCTTCTTTGCACTTCTGGGAAATTGGAGTTGAGGTTCCTCTTATGCTGACCATAACAAAAGCAAAAAACTAAAGTTGCAAAGTTAGCTGTTAGCTGTGAATGGGAGCTATGATCTTATTCTCATGACTGGTTGTGACTAACAAAGCACAGCAGCGGGGAAAAAGGCAGACAGAATAATGAATCACTGTGCTTAAAATGAATAATTGTGAGATATAAGTTTGAAATGTATAATTAAAGCCCAGACAAACTGTTTTCTCCTTTCACCTGCAGGCATGGAGGAAACGCTGGTTTGTACTCAGAAGAGGTCGCATGAGCGGTAATCCTGATGTGCTGGAATACTACCAAAGCAAGAACTCCAAGAAGCCGATCCGCACCATCGACCTGAGAGAGTGCGAGGTTGAGATGCTGAATGGGCAATTGCGCATAAAGCGAGACTTCCACGGGAAGCACCTATTTGTGGTCAAGACTACATCTCGCATCTTTTATCTGGTGGCCAAAACTGAGGAGGAGATGAAAAGCTGGATCAGTAGCATCAGTCAGATTTGTCAGTTTGGGAGCCTGGATGATGCAGGTAAACACACAGATATAAATCCAGGTCATAATCATCTGAAAAAAGAATTACAGTGTTTTGTTGTCTTAGAATGAGTCCTTGCATTGCAAGCTGTCTTGCACAAAGTTCACTGTTTTTCTTTTTCCAGAAAAGACAAAACAAACACTGGCACTAAAGACAATCTTATTTGTGTTGGGGGGAGTTTATCTTCTAGTGTGTGAAAGTTAGACCTCAAATTCCTAGAATCGTATTCTGATATTGAAAACTGGTGGTGTTAAGCTGTACTTGGCATGATATTTAGTTCTGAAATACACCTGTCTCATGGAAAATAGCATCGTAGATTTGGACTACTGGTCCAAATGGGTGTCACCTGAGCCCACACAGGATGTGTGGTGAACTGAGAAGAAGGCTTTATAAGGTCACTGGTAATATGTACAGCATTTGGTAAAAGTTTCACACGCTAGTCAGGTTTCAAACATCAAACAAGGTTACAGAATTAAAATCCAAAAGTTTATAGTTGGTGTATTTGCTTTAACTGAGGAACTAAATCAAGGTAATTTGCAGACAACCGACTCTTTTTGTAAACCCAAAAAGATATACAGATTTCCAACGTTCATAAAATGACACACAAAACTTAGTAGTATAAGTAAATAGTACCTTTTATTTATTTCATCCAAGTTTAAAAAACAAAATCTGAGATAGAAAATGATGATTGGGAAAAGTAAACTAATTAAACATATAATTCTTGTGAATAGTCAGTTATGGTTGGAGTGGTGGGCTTCAAAAATATTAGACTAGCCAAAAAAGTCTGAACACGTGCAGATGTTTTTGTGCATCCAGAAAAGTTGTGGTCCGTTTCTGGTCGACCAACCAAACGATTTCTCTTAAACTGCGCTCCAAAACCCACACACAATTGCGTGTCATCAGATTGTGGTTAAAAACACTCGATACAAATCATATCTGGTTCTTTTCCACAGCGGCAACAACAAGGAAATACTGCGCTCTCGCAGTCCTACAAATATACACAAATGTATGAACAACAAGTTTTTGACACCGCTCTGGAGTGGAAATAAATTTCGATGAACGCTCCCAGTCAAGCAGCACTGGCGATTTTAGGACTGGAGGACAAGACGTGACCTCGCATTTTATCGGGAATCTGAGTGTCGTCTGTGTACAGAAGACGTTTAGCAGCAGTTATAAATGTTGTTTTACGTGCTTCGTGTCACACAGTCTAAGGCTGTATCAGAAGAGATAACAGCGTATCAACAAGACGTTATCAAGTTCATGTCACATTAAAACGAATAGATAAATAATAACATTTCTATCGCTTCCTTGCTTTGGGGTTCTGTTAGATTTTAAAGGAGACTTCAAGACGTGACTGTTAGAACACCATCATCTGCATGAAGGAGATAGAGCAACGGCACACAGCTGCTGATATGCTGCCCTGTGTCTTACTGTAAATCCCATGTGCTCAGAGAAACCCACACAAGTAGTCAAAGTTTGTTTTCTGTTTTTCCAAGAATGTAGGACAGCAGAAGTAGATCCTTCCTGGATCTCAAGAGTTCCGTGGGCCAGCACCTCATAACTTTTTCAAAGCAATATAAAAGCCCACGAAGGAACCAAAACATCTTTTAAAGACAGTTAATGTTTCATGAGAACATGCAAAGTCTGCTGGATTTTTTTTAAATGCATCATCTTCAGGGACAGCCTTGACTCAGTGGCCTTGAGTGAAATGGAATGAAATGAATGTCTGAATGAGGCCAGAGATGACTAAAACAGAGAGAGAATATATAAACAAAAGAGGGAACAGGTCTCAAATATGTCTCCTTTTAATGTGCCAACGAAAAAAATACTGAATAAAAAAACTCCTCTTTTCTAATTCACCTGTTTCATTTGGAGCGTGTGTAAAATGAAAACAGACCAGGAAGAACCCATGTTTGTGTGTTTGTGTGTAGTTTGCCTGCTTAAGCTGGCCTTCAGAAACTTCATTATCTGTGTTTCTGTCTGCTTCTTCTCAACAGAGAGCTCGGAGGAAGGCTTTCCTCTCACCCCAACCTCCCTTCAGCTGACACCTGACAGCTCTGATAGAGCATCTGTAGCAAGCCAGCCGGACACCAGTCATCCACCGGACTACCTCTTTCTCTCACAGTGTGAGACAGGGAGCGTAAGCACTATTAGGTGTGTACAATACTGAAAATCTGAAACACATTGAAATGATAGGAGCAGTCCATGTTTACCAAACTCAATGTTTTCATTTTTTCCGTATCTGTAGACGGGACAGCTTTTCAAACTCTGAGATCTCTCTGGAGCAGAAGTCATCAGACGATGTTGTCAAGGACGTTTGCACTGATTCCTCGTCATCCTCCATCTCTCACGCTAGTCCAAGCCCATCTCTTTTCCCACATGGAAGGTTGACTAACCCTCCCTTCAGCGCCCCATGCGCCTCCATGGCTTTACCATCATCCTCTTCTTCTCCAATACTTCCCGGTACCAAAAGTGTCTTCAAGTTTGACAAACCTTATCCTTCCGTGCCGTTTGAGGCAACAGGTGATGGACTAACACCCCCTCCACTTCCACCCAAGCCTAATCAACTGTCAGAGCAGCATTTAAGTGATGAAGGAGCACACATGCAGAGAGCAATGAGTGCGAGGCACTTCTCCAGCAGCGCTGCATTATTTCCCCGGAGGACATCGCTATCAAGCCTGGACCATTTCAGAATAGGTACTTTCTCAAAATGAAAGCATTACCACAGCATAAACACTACAGCATCTGACACCCACCAGAAATAACCTGGTGTTATTATGACAGGGCTGCATATATCTACAGCAATGTATTGTAATGTTTGAAAAAGTAAACCTGTGTCATTTTTAATTCTTATTTTTAGGAGAAGCTGATGGCAGATTGACAAGGAACCGGAGGCAAAGTGTTAATTTGGTAAGAGGAGCCTCATCGGCAGGCAGCGATAACAAAAACATTTGAACATTTTTCCATATTTATCTATTCTATATATTCTATATTCTGCTTTTTTGAGAGTCAAAAACAAGAGAGTTAAAGAGGCTATGTAGCTTGCAGACCATTTTGGGCTGAATCTTGTAACTCCCTAGCCTGGAAGCCAATCCCACTTCCCCCGCCCCAGAACTACTGAGGTGGGAAGATGGTCTGGAGTTGTTCCACTGGAAACTGATTGTACCACAGCAATGATCTTTGCCGAGCCAATCAAATCACTTGGGTGTAATGTACCGAAGAGTAACAGGCGTTGTCATACTCATCAGCGCCGCAGAGTTTCATTTGTTTACAGCAAAATGGTTCTGACTGGTTGTATCCAATTGAATGCGCTGGTATTTGTTTCTCTGTATCGGCTGAAACATGCCCCTTAATGAAATCCATATAGCGTGTTACCAGATTCATATTCTGATAAGAACAGAGTCTGTCTGTGCCAGACTAATAACTTCCTGGAGTCAGAGCTGTAGCTGGAAGATACGTAGCTTAGTGTAGCTGGAAAGTCCCCGCAACCAGCCAAGAAATAAAAACAGTCTAATAATAATAATAATAATAATAAATTTTATTTGTAACGCACTTTATATTTACTAAAAAATCTCAAAGTGCTACAACAGTAACCAAGAAAGAAAATAGGTTAAAACAGGAGTTAAAAACAGTTGTTTCGAGCGAGCAGTTACAGATTAAAAGATTTTTTAAAAAGGTACGTTTTTAGGCCCTTTTTAAAGCAACTAATCTAACACATAACCCTTTGACAAACCATAAATAATTACCATAAATAATTACCTGGTCAGAGCCAAGTATTTCCTCCCTTTTTACCCTATGTAGAGTCACCTTACTTTAGCCTGCTCATATTGGTGTTTATTAATGTTCCAGCTGTACAACAATGACAATACAGTGCACTTGTCTGATGGTGGCCTCATGATGCTTTGTCTTTTGGCAGCCTTGTTTTCATACCGCACAAGTTCAAAGCTACCAGGATGAGTCATATGTCCCCATGGCCTCCCCTTCTCCCTCGGTTCCTACTCTTGAATCGGATGGTTACATCCCCATGAGCCCCAGGGCATTCAGCTTCCTCAACCCCAAATGCAGTGATGAGCTCCCCCCGTCTCTCAGCCCACTGATGTGTCAACCTGGAGATGTCGCGCCGCCTCCAATACACCGGCACCTCAAGCCTCGCTTAAGGAGAGGTGAGAGTCACACCCGGCCTGACTGGCTTGAAAAACTCAGCTGGAGATGTGTCTATGGATATATTTAAATGAGGATGAGTTTCATCCATAACTGCAGTACATACACCCACACTGTTACATGCTAATGCATGGGAAATACCAGTACAGGCTCTGAACTTGCTTCTCTGTGCCACATTACAGAATTATAATGTAACTTTGTCCTGTCCTTGTTCACAGCTCGACCTCCACCTCTTGACTTGAGAGGCCTTTCTACAATCACAGAATTTCCCACTCATCTTCCTTTGAGCAGAGCAATGACTGAATCATGGTGAGGAGAAACAGTTTCAGACTAGACTTTTACAGCAGTAGACAATCATACTACTAGATCTTAGTTTTAGAACTTAACAAAAGGTAATAATACAGTCTGCTTCTGTATGTATAACCTTTGTAGATTATTTGTCTTCACTGCTTAATGTATGTGAAGGTTCTCAATCACCCAGGCCATAGTATATCTAAAAAAGGTTTTACAAAGGCAATTGGACTTGTAGAGTTTTTTGAGAAGAAGTTTCACCACTCACTTGAGTAGCTTCTTCAGTTCTAGGGAACTGAAGTTGGAAATTAGCTGCACCAGTTTCTGGTTGTTTACACAACAAGCAAGTTTCAGTAGAAGTTTCTTATTTAAACCTCAAACTTCCCACAAGGCCCCTAGAAGCTACTCAGATGAGTGGTGAAAGGTCTTCTCAAAAAACGTCCAAGTCCAGTTGCCTTTTATAAACCGCTTTCGGATTTTAAATGCTTAATCTTTTTTTTTCTCTCTCTCTCTTGTCACAGCAGCTTTTCAGCCAACTGTTTACCTCTCGAACGAAGACTTGAGAATGGTGACAAGTCAAGAGATGAACTCACAGTCTGCTCTGCAATGGTAAGATTTCTATTTAGTTAAATCACAGTATGTAGTTTACTGTGACTTTCGCTGAATGAAAAGTCTAAAAGGGGAATTGCATTTTAGATTTAGGTTCCTGCCTTTTATTCAGAGCATCAAAATGCTTATCTGACTATTAGTAGAATAGGAGTAGTATAAAAAGTTGCTGAATTTCTGCATCCTTGGTTACGGTATATAGACATTATTGATGCTAATGTACAGCATATACACTGTTTAGCTCTTTAAATTAGTTCATCTTTGCATCTTCTCTTTTTCTTATGTAGCTTTCACTTACAAACGGTCCAATAATTAAAAAAAGAATAAATGAATACAAATGTGTGGGATTTGATAGCAACTAAATTGTGCAGGCAGATTTGTGTTTACATGTATCATCTATTTAAATATATCAACATCCACAATGTGCGCATAAATCATTGGGTTATTGTTGATTGCAGTCTGTTTGTACACTGCTGTGTGTAGCCAAAGCAATTCTGGACTTCAGACAACTACATTTGACACTCTCTTGTATAAATAAAATAAGAGTGGAAAATTTCACACCGCTATAAATGTACATGTAGAAAATTCTTGCTTTGTAAATTGTGCATATTTACCCATATTACATATAACTTTGCATGTTTACGTAGAAGCATGTCAATCACACGTATCTAGACATTACTGATGCCCCTTTAGTATTTCAGAGCCTTTAAATGGCAATAGGGATGTTTGTACGGTGTGGTCATCTATTTCTTTCTCTGACAGGAATCAAGGCATTTTGGACTCACCTTTGATGGAGCAGTTCAGCCGTGGATGAGAAGCTCAAACCTTGATTATTTGTCACTGGATTTCAATTCTGCCTCTCCTTCACCTGTGCAGAAGGTATGCTTTGATTATAAAAAAGAAGTTAGCTTGCTCAATATTTACATAACTGAATTGAGACATGAGGGCACTATTATGGCATTACAAATGTAACATTTTACGCACGACACTGAGAAGATTTGCACATCAAGATTTCCACAGTAAATTCAAGGAAGGCAGTCGTTTAAGTACCTCGCGTGCAACAGGATTTTGTGTTTGTACGGATCGACAACCATGTTATTTTTATTTTATTTCACAACACCTCATCACTGTCTCCCCATCTCTCCCTCTCTATCCCTACCAGAAGCCATTTCTGTCTGATGAGCACAGAGTGGATTATGTGCAGGTGGACGAGAAGAAGACTCAGGCACTTCAAAACACCAAAATGGAGTGGACAGATGTCCGGCAGTCAAAAACATGACTGGAAAATACATGTTGAAAAAGTCAGCGAGATAATCAAAACAACTAAGATTTTTAATATATGAAGAGGACCAAAAACTATTTAAGAGCACTTTGAAAGCAGTATTAAAATACAGTTGCAAGAATACATAAGCAGTCATATGATCTTTTGCAAAGAGGAAACACAAAAATGCACAGCATAAACTACGTGAACTCTCTGTAGAGCTGAATTGTAAATACTGCCTGATCATGCACTCTTCACTGTGATTTTTCCGTAGCATAAGCTTTGACCAAATTGCGAGAAGGGCGTTACATTGCATTAAAAAAGACTGATTGTAAATATATATGTATAATAATTATGTCTGTAAAGTTTTTTTTAAGATAAAATGTTTTATATATTTCTCTCTTTCATTATGTGGTGAAATGATCCTTCCTGAACATTTTTAAAGGTCTTCCAGATCTGACACTGACTTTCAAAAATTGAATAAAATGACTAAAGGTGCTTTCATAAAGCCACACAGCATTTTAAAGCATTTAACAATGTGTTGCTGGTTGCAACTGCTGTTTTAAAACACAATAAACAAAATGATACAATTTTAGTATAGGTACATAACTATACTGAAATGCAGGGTTTGCTGATCTAGAGCTTTGCTAGTGTTCACAACTCAACCCGAAAGCCAGTATGTAATAATGATAATCATCATCATCATTATCTAACCCGTCAAATAACTGAAACCATTTACCGAACGCTATTGAGATAGGTGGGGTAAAAAATAAATGATTACAAATGATTACTGATACTGTGCACAGTAACATCCAAATCCACGTTTATATATTTTTTTCTTTGTTGTTATAATACGCTACGTGTTCTGCGTGTTACACACATGTTGCGTCACTAACATGCGCCGAGGAGTCAGGAAAGGGGATTTGGGAAAATCACCTAAAGAAGTCGGGAGTGGAAGTCATCATCCAGCTTTTAAATGCTGGGTCTTTTGTGAACAGTTCGTCATGCGTGGCTAAACTACACACAATAACCTTATTCCGGTTTGACTGACCTACGTATTTTTCCAGCATACTTCTACATACGGTGTGGTTTAACGTTAGGTCCACCGCTAGCAACAGACAGACTCACATTACTAATAACTGGAGGAGACACACTGGTATGTGTGGTTTACGTTGTTAGGAAGCACCACAGCCAGCCAGCCACCCAGCCAGCCAGCCAGCTAGCTAACGGTAGCTGAGAACAAATGAAACCATATCTGAGTGAAGCTACTCCGGAGCCCGAGGCGACCACAACACAGAGGCTGTTAACCAAGCTAGCGTGCACTGAGGGCTAACTTTGCCTGCTGGCCAGGAAACCAACACCAGCTCGGTGCGACGCAAACAATTCGACTGTAGTTGGTAAGTTTGTTTACTTCATTGCTTCACTGCAGCTGCAGCTAGTTACACCTCAAGCCTGTTGCTTTGTCACGTGATATTTAAATCTAGTTTTCGGTTTTATGTTGTCTTTGACCAACTTTCAGTCAATCATTTGTATAGACTTGAGAATTAAGTAAACAAGTACCCTGTTCTCCTTTAACATTTAACTTACAACTTACGTGCACGTTTTGATATTTAGAAATATATCACCTAAAAGGTACATAAAGACGAATTACTAAGTGCTAATTTACGGTTTATTGGCCATATAAAGGTGTTTAAATTCGGTTCTGCAGATGATATTCACTTGATTTTGAAACCCATACACCAGATTCTTAGCTGCATTGCTCTAATATCACATAAACAGAATTAGACATTACCTTTGGCTTTTCTTCACACTAAAAGTTCTTAATAAAAACTGAATTACTTGCATATAATTTGGCCACCAACAGTCTTGGGGAAAAGGCTGAAAAATAACACACAAGTATAAAACATAAAAACAGGGCAACGCACATACAACAGTAAAAGCACAGACATCAAGACAAATGCTACAAATTCTGATTGCAACATATCCAAAAAACATGTTCAAAAAGAAAACAAGGGGAACTCCAGGACAGGTTTACTTGAAGTATTTGCCAAGGCAAACTAATATTTGCAGTGAGATAAGAAAGTGAAATGCAGTTTGCAAACTCGAGGTTCGAGGAAATTGTTGCAAGCTACAAGATGTTACTGAAAGTGTCATCTTGGAGCTCTTATGCAAACAAGGATAAACATCCGTGTCGTGTGACTAATCGATGATTGTGGTCTCAACATCTTTCACAGGATTCACATCAGATGAAAGAGAAATCCACTGCAGTCAGCTGAATTTTAACCCTCAGTTATTATGTCTTGAGGCTGCGAGACTTGTGCTTTTGTGAATGTGGCAGCCATGGCTTCTCGCAAGGTACACGAGCTACCAAGTGACGCCAAGGACTCCCCGTCGGCCGCTGAACAGCTTCCCCGGTGTGGCCCTGATGACATTGTGGAGGAGTTTCAGCCAGATACAACAAATGTGACAGTGAAATCTCAAAAATCGGGAAAATTCAGGAGGACTGCCCTGACATTTTTTGGAGTTCGTAAGAGTATCTGTATTTTACCAAGTTTCTTTGGAGGCAGGAGTAAAAATCAGAACAAGTGGTCTTCAAAGAAAGGAATCACTAAAAGCAGAACACATGACGGGCTAAGTAAGGTTAGTAATGATGACAATCTGAGAAGCGGGTATGCCTCAGCTGGAGATTTTGAGTACCACAGCCAGAGGGACGCTGCTGGAGACCTTCACAGCAGCTGTCACAGTGAATGTAGTCACCCCACTGCCGACCAGAAATCACTGACTCTTGGTCGGCAGAAAAGGGGTCTGCGAAGTTTTTTTCACAGTTTTAAACATCACAGAAACCATAGAAATGTTGGACTGGATAAAACCGAAATGATTGCAATGTCTTCTCCTCCCTGCAAGAAAGAGGTGCCTGTTGTCCAGGACAACGCCAACAAGTTTGTCACAGAGTGCCTGGGATCTGAACCAGATGTGCCTGATTTTGCAGATGTTATATCAGACATTTTCGTTGGTCCTGAATGTAGTGATGCTGATGTGGTGGCACTAGAGAAGAGTGCGGAGAAAGAAAACCCAGTATCTGAGCTTGTAGATCAGGTGTGTGATGGTGAACTGGAGGAAATGAATTTGGCTATAGTTTCCAGGGAATGTGAGGAGATCTCTAGAGGACTCAGCGAGCCTTGTCTGAAACTTCACTCGATGTCTGAGCCTGCGTTGAAATCTGAAACTCCTACCGGCTCTTCAGATCAGCTGAACCTGATTTTTGGAGACGTTGCCTCATTAAAGAGCTTTGATTCACTCACTGGCTGTGGGGATATTATTGCAGATCAAGAAGATGACAGCATTACAGAGAGTACAGTTTCTGGAGAAAGGAGCAGAAGTGGAGGAAAGAGGGCTTCTTGTTATCTTACCTATCAGGGTGGCGGGGAAGAAATGGCGTCACCCGATGATTTGGATGAATCGTGTCTTCACGACTTTTGGGGAAATACTGCTTCAGACGAAATCTGCTGCACTTGCAATCCAGACCACACAGACGTAACTGCCGAGCTGACTAGTTCCCACAATATGGACATGCTGAACAGCAGCAGTGCCCAGCAGGCTGGTGGCATGGACACTTCCTCAATTGCTGATGTCTTAACTCCTCAAAGTGAACATCAAGAATCAGCTCCAAACAGTGATGAGGGATACTATGATTCAACTACCCCTGCGCCAGAGGAAGGGCAAGAAAAATCTGACAGATCAAGATCCAGTAGATTACCCAGGGACAGTTACAGTGGCGATGCCCTCTATGAACTTTTTGCGCCTGATGAGAGTCTCATCAGTCCCCATTATGAAAACAAATCAAAGCTACCCACTTCTAAGCAGTGTGACTATTTAAGTGAGGCACCTAACGTGACAGATTCTACCTTTGTTCCAGAAATGAGCAGGTTGCAAATTAGTCCTGAACTGTATAAAGTTCATGATTTTCTAGAGATGCCAAGCACATGCAGTAAATCCCCAGTAAATACAGTTGTGCGCCCAGAACTTGGAGTGAATAAAAACTGTAATTTGAATTCAAAACCCCAAGCATCAACCAATATGAATAATTTAGAAGGGGACATATTTAACAAAAAGGGAAACGTGCTCACTTCCACTGAAAAAAGAACAAAATCCATAAATGCTGACTGTGAGAAAAGGCACAGTGGCTTATCGTGCGGCGGCACATCTGACCCAGACTTTGAAACGTTTTGTGAATCCAAAGATCGCGAGGAAAACAGGCCCGTGGCTCTACCTTACAGAAACATCAATTCTCAGTCTGAAGATTGCAACGACTTGGATGACGGGCAAACTGTGAGTTTCTCACAAGCGCTTGTGGACTACACAAAACACGCTCAAATGCTCAGTAACTTGCACAAGAACTCGGACGATTTGGAGACGAACTCTGCCTTCACTTCAAACATGGAGGCCTTACCCACCATAGTCACGTTTGATGTAGTGGATATGCATAATGAGGGTGAATACGATGAACAGATTCACATGGAACTGGAGGAGGACATTTCCTCGCCCTATCAGGAGTTTGAAGAAAGCTACCTTCAAAAAGATGCATTTGCTGAATGTGATTATCAAATGTTAGACCTCTACGAACAGAATTTGATCAGTAATACATGGGCGGTTGCTAGTCTCCCAAGGCACCTAGGCCTTACAAGAGTCAGTCAGTCCACGCCCAGTGCATTGTCCCTAGACAGGAGAAGTAGGTCTTTGGATAGAGAAAGCCTTGAGTTGAAGATGCCTGAAAAGTACAGAGAGAATCGAGCTGCTATTGGTTCCTGTCCCCAAACTGAAAAAAACTCTGAGAGAGATTCCTCACCATATTATAAATTGAAGGTAGCCATGTCAGCATCAGAAGTTAGAGATGGTAACAGCATTATGGCCTTATCATGGCAAACAAGGTCAGAAATGGCTTTAAGTCTTCCTCATACCGATGGGGAGATCACTCAAAAGCTCCAGAGTCTCAGTCAAACCCAAGTGAAACGCAAAATATTTTCCAGCTCATCCAGCAGTGATTTTTCAAACAGTAAAACCCAGTGTGCTTGCTCTAATGTGTCGGACAGAGCATGCTGTGATTTCGTTTCACAGAACACAGAACTTTACAATCGGCAGTGTCACCTTCCTTCTGATTCTTGTTTACCTCATGGCACCTTTGTTTACTCGGGAAGGATGGACGAGGTATCTGACGATATTGATGATGATGATTTTTGTAAGCCTGCAACTAATTTGCAGTCTTATAATCAAGGCAGACCAGTGGCTAGTAGGGAAGGTGTATCCCACACAGGGAGTCCTGTGAACACAGGTGTGTCTAAAGAAGAAATCACACCCAGGGATGTGGCTTTCCCCGTGGCCTGCAACAATCTTCCCGAGGCAACCTTTAATTGAGAATCTCTCAAGCGTACAATTAAGATCAAATATAAATGTGCCAATGAGTGCTTTTATGTTCACCCAAAGGAGTAATTGCACAACAGATTCCTTTAAAAAGTTGTTGTACACTGTGATAACCAGAAAGAGGAATTGAATTTTGAAATGAGGAGTGTGACATGTTGCATCAGTTTTTCTGCATTTGCACATTAGCAGTTGCTTTTTGTACTTAACACATCTTGCATACATTTGTCCACTGAGGGTATTTAAGGGAGTAATTGTTTCATATGCTTTGGGAATGTTCACAGATTTCATCTCATTAAGCTATTAATGTACTAGAATGTTTATACCCATGTGTAGCCTCAGTCTCCAGGTTGTAACACACTTTGTTTGGTGGGTTTTCATCAGCCTGGTTTCCATTGTAAAGCTAAACATGTCTGACCAAGTCCTGCTTTGCCAGTTGCCTCTAAACACATGAATGCGTATGCTTTAAAGTCAGCTTATGTTTGTGCTTCTTCACTGCCTCTCTTTGCTCTAGTAAGGTTTACTTCAACCTATCGTGACATTCAAATTTAGCCTTTCACTTTTTTTTCTTTTTTTTTTTAGCTAAATCTCAAAAATAGTTCTTCCTCTGAACTCAGAACAGGATTATCAGGAATAGAGAATGTACAGATGGACTGATAGTTCTTGCATGTCAACTTTAGCTGCCATTTCATTTACATACTGTAGATAGCTTTGCAAGGCAAAGCTGGTGTATTTGTTTAGCACACTTAAATGCAGATACCCCATTTTACTTAAGACACTGAAGAAATAGCCTAAAAGCAGTAAAATGTGTTTAAAAGAGTTCAGCAACCAAAAAAGCTCAAGTACAGAATAGTATCAGAAGTGAGCAAAATTTAAAAAAGACTTTATTCTTTCCCCTTTTTGAACAGCTTGACTTTCTGTGAAGTGCAAACCTATTAAAATGTATGCACTCCATAATTGCATTACTGTAAGCTTGTGGAATGAACAAGTAGTTTGATTTGTTTGGATTTAAAATGAAAATGTCAAAAGATGAACTAGTATTTTTTTTCATTTTGTCATTTTCTTGTGAATATGTCGGTCAGAGGTTAATCTGTCAAATGATGTAGTTTTTTATAGCGTAATAATGAACAAATGTCAAAGAATTTGTATTTATATTCTCAGCTATTTGTATTCTGATATTCTCAATGGTCTGTATTTTTTTCAGTTCTCTTTTTTATTTTTTTTATTTTTTATTTTTAGAGTTACATATGTGTTACTTGGGGATTCTTCCTGAGCATCTGTTACCATTTTGTCAGAGTAGAACACCGCCTTACACAAAAATAAACATGATCAAGTTAACGTTTGCATTTTTCTGTTTCCTTTTACTTGTTTGACCAAGTACGACTGAGCGATCATGGATCCAAAGGCAGGAGAACATTGGAAAATTAGTAGTTTATTGTCACACTTACACATCAAATAACTATGAATCAATAACACTGACAAATAAGCAAAAAAATAAAATAAAATGGATTTTGACAGACATACATGTCAGCCTTCTACTGTATATTCAAACTGAGTTTTGGGATAAGTCACTAAGTTCAATAAAAACAGTTATTTTGAACGTTATCAAGCACGACATACCCACTTCTTAGAAATTAAATCTCAGTGTCGTAATTTTATTCGTATGGAATGCACCTCAGTCTATGAAACGTCTGTCATTGCTTGTTTGTAAAGTTCGTTGTATTACATGTATCTCAAACTCAGTATACAGTTTTCACACAAGTATAAGATGATATCCGCTGTCAGATTTTCTCATTATGGCTACAACATGAAGCACTTTATCAAGCGTCCGACTGAGTAACTTTTGTACCCCACTAGCCTTTCACAATTTAAATTACTTGTTTCCCTCCCCTTATCTGGCAACCCTGGCCAAACTGCGACAGCGCCAATGGCAGCAAAACATAACTGTTACAGGCGAGGAGGATGACAGCAACAAGGTGAGATGAGCACCGTTAGAAGTCTGCGTTGGCAGCGACGCTCGTGCAGAATATGTAGAGATTCGTAACGCGTTGCTGTTGTTTCAGCTACGTCTGGATTATTAAATGATCGTCAACTTTATCTTAAGTTACTGTAGTATTCCGTAAAAAAAAAATGTTAGCACACGCTCAGCAACTGAAGCTAGCCTACGCTAGCAACCAGACGTTTAAGTTAGCCTGGACGGATGTTAGCTAACTAGCGCTTTGCTACCGTTAAACAAATAGAGACCGGGGTTGCCTGACAAGCTTGTCGGTTAGCGGTAGCTCGCAGTTACCGTTATCTATTTGCTTCCTAGCCATTAGCCAACACGGTTAACCCAACTAGGTCGATTAGTTTATGTGGCTAAAATGTTGTCTCACCAGCTGGTTTAGGGAAATTACACTAGCTTACTAGCTTATGCTAGCCGCAACTCTCGGCCTAAGGCTGTCAAAGCAGTTATATCTGAACAAATTCAGTCACAAAGGTGAGGTCGTGTGGTGTAGCGGTGATTTAACGCCATTCGAAAAAGTGTAATGTAAGTATGAAACGTCTTCTTGTGTCTTATTGTTTAACCTTCCTCCATTTCATCCCTCTCGACTTCATGATGCTGTTGCCAAAGATATCAAGCACTTCAGCTTTTTTGTATTGACGTGTCAACTTGTTAGCTGATAGATGCATTAGCTGTCCAGCAAAGTTAATTCAGCGATTGGGATCAATGTGGCGATAAAACGTTCATGTAGTGAGCTTCCTTCAAACGCAGAGACTAGCTGAATATGAAATATGAAACAAAAAAAAACTCATCAGTTAAGTGAAACATTTATGGTTTAAAATAAATGTGATGTTGGCAGAAAATACACTTTAAAAATGGCGTTGAAGGCAAAAAGTTTGAAGCAAGTTGTTATTATTTTTTTTTGTCTTGCGAGATCATACCTTTGTACAGACCAATTCCACTGCACTTTTAACTTCTGCTGTTATGAAAGGAAGTCCTCAGGAAGTTGCATGGTGTTACCTAGCTATCTGTACATCAGCACTATAAACTAGAAATGTGGTTAAATTTGTAGCTAAACAATCAATGATCCAAGCTGTTAACCACACACTGAAGTAACCTGACACAGTAGAGTTGCTTTTTCTATCCTTGTCTTTTGTGTATGAAATGACCAGCCAGCAGATGTAGTGTCATGATTTTCAGCCAGCTTTCAGTCTTCCTATTGTAGCAGCACAGAAGTCACTGGTCTAATGAGTCAGACGATGGGAGCATAGTGCCATCATCTGATCAGTGTCAATAAGGAAGTAAAAGCATATTTTTGCCTTGGTTCAGAGCCATTGATGGTAGTTCACTGTGACTTGTGTTTATGTGGAATCATATTATAAATGTACACTCATTAGTTATTTCACAGATGAGCCTGTCATTTCCTTACAATAGAACAAATCCCTGATTTAATACAGAATAGAACACACTGATTGCTTGTTGCTGGGGCACCTTCGTTCTGCAGTTGTGAGCATGTTATGTCAGAACAGGGTACTGGGAACTGACTGTGTTTCTTTTCTTTTTGATAGCAAAACAGTAAACCCAACACAATTATGAATTTCTTCTGTTTGAATGTTAGCGGCACAGTTAATACAGGAACATTTTTGTATACTGGTGATTTATTTTATAGGACCTTGATTTCAAGATGTGTAAGTACTCGAGTAGTAAATGAAAACCTAACTGATTATACTGCAGGTTATCCATCTATGTTGGATGATGTGTAGGGTCAGCAGTGTAAAAAATATGACTTCACGGGCCTGGTACACTTGTTGCTATGAAACCGATCTACACGAGCCTGTGCTGAGATAGTCTGGAGGTCTTGCTGAGACTAAGCCTCCGAATCTGGAGGTGGAGAGGAAGGTATTCGAAGAACTCTGCTCCTCTAAACATGTAGTAAGATGGTCATGAAATGTCTTAAATGTCAGTGGGTTGTGTGAGCCATTGTTGTTTCTGTCTGATCCTAGGAGTTCCACAGCAGTGCTTTAATGTCCCTGCCCTTTCAGTTTTTTGTTAAAAATGCAAATAATAGTTTGTTCTTCGTCCTTGTCATACAAGTTGTGATCTGTAGTGACTGACATTTAAAGGTATATCAGTTATTTTAGTAGATTGACCTTAAATCCATTAATGTAAATGCTGTTGCTAGTGACTTATTATTATTACTACTACTGTTATGATTATGAAGCAGTGTTGAAAGTCAAACACATGCTGTAGGTCAGATAGACTTTTATTTTTTTTGGTGGTCAGCACTGACGAATATCAGATTAATGTAATTTTTTATTGCAGAACATGCTGCCTCAAGAGTTTTGGTGTATAGTTGTAGTGTATCTAAGTGTTCTGCATTTACTGGCTGCATGAAGAGAGATGATGAGCTGTGTTTGTGTTAGTCGTGACTGGTAAAAAGGAGTTAGCTGATGACAAGGCTGTGTTGCTAAGCAACGCACATCATGGGCTGTGCCTCTTGAAGCTCGAAGCTGCTGCCTGTATGCCTGTATTCTACTCTCTGCAAGACGGAGGGAAAGTGTAGTCGAGTGTGTCTCTTCATTATTGCACTTGCAGTAACATTATTCTGATTGTCAGTATTCATGTGTAAAAATAAATAAATAAATAAAAATGTTCTCTTGGAGCTGTTAACAGTGTTGCATGGTTTTTACTGCAGGCTCCCACTGAGCTCTGCACTGCTTTACCATAAAACAGGTTTTCTCCCTGTGGAATTCTGTTAAATTTGCATTGTCTGTCAGAGGGCTGGAGGCGCAGGGATACACTGTTCAGCCCACACTTTGTCTCAGGTTATCTTAACTTGTGTACTCGCCCCGTGTGTGTCTGGCTTGAATATTGCTGCACGACCAGTAAGGCTTTTGTGCTCACAGACGAGGATTGCTTTGCAGTACATTAACACATTTTGTGCCAGAAGAATAAAATTTTCACTTTAAAACATCTGAGCTTGAGAGATAGGGACATTTGGTTGATATTTTGTTGTCGGATATGTCACACCTGTTCCCACATGGTAGCAGGGAGAGAGCAGTAACACTGTTAACATTGTTATATGTTTTTGGTTAATCTGAAAAAAATGCAATGGTGAATTTTATATTGATATGCTGTTACCATCTAACATTAGCAAATATATGAACACTTCTGTACAGGTTTGTTTGTAACTTTCTCACACATAATTAGAGAGGCCGACTATTTACAAATAGTCGGAATTAGCAGTTAGTTACTGCTTAAAGTACGCCATTGGTTGTTCATTTTTACAAATCAGCTGTTTCTAGGTGCGACATTTCATTATCTCACTTAGCACAGGATTAACAGCCCAACAAAAAGTATAGCCTTCAAGCTTTGCAGACTTTTCAGCCAAGCAGTTTCACAAATTATTATTTTTTTCCACAAATTCACAAATACCAAAATTTCCTGTGTGGTCAAGGAACAGATGCGTTTGCGTTCATTTTTCAGATAAGTTTTGTCACCTGCCTCTGATAGCAGTGTTTCCCACAGAAATTACTGATTTACTAGAAGTGCTGTGGAGATGATAAAAGGGTTCTGAAGTATATTAGACCACACACACATATCATTTTTGGAGACTCTATAATCTTCGTTTACATGCTCTCATTGACAGAAGTGTAAGAAGTATATGATGTCAAATCATTTTTTTTTATTTGTTTGTTCATCATGTTCAAGTAAGTTTATGTTTAGTACAAAATTACTGATGCTGAGTTGTTTTTGCTCTTATACAGGATTACATAAGTTGACTTTGCCTGCTCACATAGGGGAGGACCTTATTACTTTGGCCCTACGCAAAGAGCCTGTAGTGCTGAAGTCCTAACACTGAGTATGATTGCCTGGTTGCGGCGGAGGTGAGGAAGCATGGGGTGGAATTCTGAGGTGTCAAGACGAACGTGATGACAGCATGATCCATGGTGGAGAAGCTCAAAATGGAAAAACGCCCATGCAGGGAGGAGAACATTGACTCAAGCGAGGCCCAGCATGCCACTGACGAGTCTGAGGATGGAAGCAGCTCAGAAAGCGAATCGGAAGAGCAGCAACACCAGAGGGCCCAATTGAACAGTGGCTGCAGGAGAAGGGAGCCCTTGGCTGTGACGAAACCCCATCGACAACTCTGTCGCTCCCCATGCCTTGACCGTCCCAGTTTTTCTCAGAGTAGCACTGTGCAAGATTTTCGTGAGGATGACACCAGCACAGCACCGGGGATCAAGCTTGCCAGTGACAGAGACTACCAGACTAAGATGGAATTTGCTTTGAAGCTGGGCTATTCGGGAGAGCAGGTGGAAACGGTGCTCCACAAGTTGGGGGCAGCTGCACTTATTAACGACATACTTGCAGAGTTGGTACGACTTGGGAACAAAGTGGAGCCTGAAATTCAACCATGCAGCAGTACGGCCACTTCAATATCAAGACCTCCCTGTGTTAAAGAGACTGTTAGTCCGGAAGTGTCAGTGGAAGACGAATCTGTAGATACTTTTGATAACCTCAGGCCCATTGTGATTGATGGCTCAAATGTGGCAATGAGGTAAGACTCTCACAGACATACACTCCTGTTTAATTCTTAAGTGTTCTCCGATTCTGATTCTGAATTAGTCTGTGCTTCATACAAAGTGCCCGTTTTCTCTGAAACACTTTCCTTTTATGAATGTTTGCTCCATGAGGTTTAAGTATACCTTGTTCCATATTGTTTTTCAGCCATGGAAACAAAGAGGTATTCTCTTGCCGTGGTATCCAACTTGCTGTTGAATGGTTTCTGGAGAAAGGACACAAAGACATCACTGTGTTTGTCCCAGCCTGGAGAAAGGAACAGTCAAGACCTGACGCCCTCATCACAGGTGCTAAAGCCATTTTAAGGCAGCTGTTGCTGTGCTCACACATTTCTGATGCCATCATAAAATGGGGCTATTTGACAGGAAGTTAGAAATGCCTTCCAAGTTTTTTAAGATATAGCTTCTCAATGTTTTCATAAATTTTCATTAGCTATCACACAACATTAAAAAATGCTTAATATTTCTCTTTCAGATCAAGAAATATTACGCAAGCTGGAGAAAGAGAAGATCCTGGTTTTCACCCCGTCTCGGAGAGTTCAAGGCCGGAGAGTGGTGTGCTATGATGATCGCTTCATAGTGAAGCTGGCTTATGATTCTGATGGAATTATTGTGTCAAATGACAACTACAGGGACTTGCAAAATGAGAAGCCAGAGTGGAAGAAGTTCATAGAAGAGCGTCTCCTTATGTACTCATTTGTCAATGACAAGTAAGAAACCGTGATGCATTTTTACAGAGGACAAGCTACCTAAGATGCATTTTTGGGCTGTTTCAGACAACGAGTATAAATATAGATTTTGTGTATATTAGTGAAAAGTGATAAGTATTATACACTACTATACAGAATACTATATGCCAACATTAGTAAATGGTTAGTAATTTATATTTTTATCTGTAGCATGATCTGTTTATTATACTGACATCTCATACCAAATGGATTTTTAATAGGTTTATGCCTCCTGATGATCCACTGGGAAGACATGGGCCAAGCTTAGAAAATTTTCTCCGCAAGCGGCCTGTCGTTCCAGAGCACAAAAAGCAACCTTGCCCCTATGGTAAGCTCCCTTTCAAAGCAATATCTGAAAAGAGTTTAATTTAAAGGTTTCATTTATTTGACTCTATCTGTTCTTTTTTAAACAAGGGAAAAAGTGCACATATGGACATAAGTGCAAGTACTATCATCCGGAGCGGGTCAACCAGCCACAGCGGTCCGTGGCTGATGAGCTGCGGGCTTTTGCCAAATTGTCTGCTGTGAAAACAATGAGTGAGGGGGCTTTGGCTAAATGTGGCACTGGTCCAGCAACTGTAAAGGGGGACATTAACTCTGAAGCTAAACGTGTGGCCCCCAAACGTCAGTCTGACCCCAGCATTCGTTCCGTGGCCTGTGAACCTCCAGAGGCGCTGTCTGTTGTTAGGAAGTCTGAGACAAATTCAGTGCCTTCCCTTGTGTCTGCTCTCAGTGTGCCCACCATGCAACCTGTAAAGAGCCACGCAGCTGGGGCCTTGAACACACGATCAGCCAGCAGCCCAGTGCCAGGTTCTCTGCAGTTCTCTCACAGTTCTCTGGAGCACATGTCCAGTGTACAGTACCCTCCTATTTTAGTTACTAATAGTCATGGCGCCTCTGTAACATACAGTGAGCAGTTCCCAAAGTATGACTCTGTCAGTGACCATGGATATTATTCATTGCACAGTGATTTTTCAAATATGAGCATGAGCAGCATGCATAATGTTGACAGTTTCTGTAGCATGGAGCACGAGCATGTGTATCAGAGAAATCCCAGCCACTGCCCTGAGTCCTGTCTCAGCCACTCAAACAGTGACTCATTCTCATCATATGGAGACCTGTACCCAAGCTCTGTTGACGGTAGCTTAGAAGAGAGCATGAAGGTGCAGCAGCAGTCTCCTGCACAGGGTAGGATGCAAGCATTCTCCCATGGGTTTCGTCATGAAGCACTGAGCAGGGTACAAAGTTATGGACCAGAGGAGCCGAAGCAAGTCCCCCGTAAGCAGTCTGGACCTCACCTAGCACCACATATCCAGCATGCTGCAGTGGGAGCCAGGTCCAGCTGTCCGGGAGACTACCCTCTAACTCAGAATGTTCTCCCACCTTTGTCGTCCCAGCCCATGCGGTCTCTAGGTATGACTCGAATGGACAGCATATCGGATTCAAGGCTATATGATAGCAACCCAATGAGACAGAGACGACCTCCACTGTGCCGTGAGCAGCATGCAAGCTGGGACCCTCTGCCTTGTGGTAATGAGTCCTATGGATATCATTCATATCCACTGAGTAACAGTCTGATGCCATGTTGCGAGCGGGTGATGGTCCGCAGCATGCCAGACAAAATGGAACAAATCTGGAACTCTCCATGGGAGACCCAATCTGCAGGTGAACACCAAGAGCGGTATGTTATTCCAGACCACCAGTATCAAACATATAGGAACCTTTGTAACATATTTCCTGCTTACGTAGTCCACTCAGTAATGGAGAAGAACCCTCATTTGACAGATCCACAACAACTTGCTGCTGTCATTGTCACAAAACTGAGGTCCTGCCACTGAGCAGTTTATTTTAATGAAATGTTTGAAAGTGATGGGATAAGGGAATTAAGAAGTTTAATTGCAAAGATAGGCACTTGTTAAATGTTGCTGCATGTGCAACATCTGCCCTCAGGAGTTAATCATTTTGTCTTGGATGGGAGATCTGGCAATCATATTTTGCATCACTAAGCTGATATAGAAATAATTGCCGTGAAGGAAGTTTTGTGGTGCAGCTATATGAATAGAAATCTGGTTCATAACACATTCATGCTACCTGAGCAAGAGCAGCATTTGTTCAACAATGCAGTCCTTGTCTAGACAAAAATGGAAAATGTTCCTTAAATCAATTCTGAATATAAGATGGTTAATATAAGAAATAGTTCAATATTAATAATTACAAAATAAATCAGTTGAATGCATTTAGTATATTAATTTAACCTTTAAATACAATAATGTTAAATTAATTAAGAAATAATGAAAACCAAATTCATTTTCATAACGTTTTTTTAGTTTTAAGTACATTGCTTGCATGGCGTAGCCAGGCTCAATTCTTATCAGAACAGCAGCATGGTAACACGCACTTGGATTTCATTATGAGATGTGTTTCAGCTAATACAGAGAAAAAAAAATACCTCTGCGTGCAATTGGATAGGATTACAACCAGTCATCGCAACAAATTGTGACATAAAAATGTCACATATGCTGAACAACAAATGCCTTAATCACTGATAACTGTTTGTCCTTTAATTTCATTGTCCATATCTTTTATAACAGACACAATAGCGGAATGTGAACATCTCGGTTCTCCATAAGCAGCCATTTCGTTGTAAACAACTCGACAGCACTCAGGTTTATGACTATTTTGCTGTTACTCTTGTCTTTCACCACATAATGCCTGACAAAACCATTTGATTGGCAGATATTTTCTGGGCATAATAAATTCTGAGCAAAGGGAGTCCAGTCTGAAATTCCTCACTAAGATTTTGTGGGTGAGGGAACTTAAAACTGGCTTCTGGGCTAGGACATTTGCCATCCTCTCACCTTTCATCTTTAGTTAGTAAGCTGAAGCTCCACCGCTAGATTCGTCCTGTTAGCACTTGTTAGCTAGAGCATCAATGGCATTACGGACCTGCTACTGTTAAAAACACAGACTAAGACACTAACATTTCCTTTTGTTAATTTACCTGTACAGGGCTGCCTAAGCTACCAACCTAGCTGGCCATAAACCTTGAACCTTCAGTTTATTACTTGGGAACAAAGTGAGGAGATGGTGTTTATGGCAGTAGCTACTTAGCTGCTTAATTCAGAGTTATTTGTCATGATGTTCCTTGAAGAAAGACGCGCTGCTCTTCTTTTGTTATTCAAGACAACAAGATTGATAATGCCCATCATTTTAGCACTTCTGAACTCACATATGGGTTTGACTAGGTAAGCTAAGCCTTAAACTTCTAAGAGGTTTAGTTACAGTACCTTGTCTGGTATGCTTGTTTAGCAATAGTCCAAATTAATAGCTTTGGTTTTGTTGGTGCTCTAGCTAACAGGTGCTAACTGACTGTATTTGCTAGCACATATTAAGCTTGCTGGATTTAGGTTGTCTGTAGTCCATGAATATAGTGACAATACCACTGTCATGAAAAGTGACACTACATAAACTGAATTAAATAAAAGATAAAATACATGCATTAGAACATTTGGCAAATTGTATTTCTATACTGAGTTGCATAGGATATATAAAAATGTCATTACAAGGAAATAACATTTCATAATGAGTTGTAATAATGGTATTTGTCTTCATAATGTATTTTATTCATGTAATACTGCTCTATAGTTTTGATGGGCAGCGGGTTAAGCATCTTAATAAACCTAATCGAATCCTAATTAACACAGCTAGGTAGTGTAATTGTGAGTCAGTGTGAATCAGTAAACAGGTAAGCTACATGGCAACAGTCAAGATGGGAAATAATAACTCAGCAAAGTCTCCCACATTTGCCTTATTAGATTTGACATAAGAACATTTGTACACCATGTAGCTTTCACAACGATCTTGTTCAGGCCCTGTGAATGTGTTATGAAAAGCATCTAAAGTGTTTCTGGTGGAGTGGAACTATAAATAACCTTGCTTAGGCCTGCCTCTACTGTAAATAATCCGTGTTTTTTTGTGCATTTATTTGAAGATAAGCAAAAGGGAGGTAGGCATATACCTCACAGCATGAACTATGACATTTTATGGCCTTATATCTGAATGACCTCACGCTTTAGTCATTGTCTGATTTCAGTGGTTTCAGTGAAAGTCTTTGTCATTGAAGCCTCCTACTCAAATGTAAAGCACTATCTCAGTATCTAAAGAGATATATTTTCTCAGCCTCACTATTTTGGTAGAATTTGACAGTGCACAAAGCAAGCCAAACAAGAGATTTGACTTGTATACACGTGCACATATTTATGTACATATAATCACATAAAAGCCATTATTTCAAAGTCATTTATAAGCTGCTAAATAATGCCAAAAAAGACAGAATTTATATCGTGTCTGTATTCTACATAACTTTACCTTTTTGGTTCACAGGATCAGTTAATTATAGCATAAAATAACATCTGTGTTTGGATAATTTCCTACGGTGTACTGTATAGCTACCTTTCTGATTTTATTGGGTGCCACATCCAGGATTTCCTAACTATATATTTGTCGGATTTGTTGTGCCACTTCTTTTTAACGTGGAAGTATTCAAAGTATCTTTGTTTCAAATAGTAGCTCTAATGGACTCCTTCAAGTTGTCAGTAGAGCAGGTTTATTAAGTTTCAGACTACTTTTACATGCACTTAAGTAGTCTGATGATTACCAGCTTATGCCGATAACCTAATTACTGACATATAATTGAGAACAATTGTTTCCTTTATCAGTTTTAAGGCATTGTTTAAGGCCTAATGTTGCATGGCAGAAACCCAGGAAAGGGAAGGTACATTCACTGTAGTAGTTATTTAGCAGAAATGCAATATTGTTACACCTAAAGTAATTACATCCAAAGGTCCGGTCTATGATTAACATACATATTGATTTCCCTATTTCCCGACATAAGTGGATTAGCTTATTAAATAGACTGAGTCTGATTCCAACAGTAATGAATTTGTGAAATTGAAAGACATGCATACCGTAAAATATGCCATCATATTATAAAGCTCATTCACTAACACTACCATGAGTCCAAATTATTTTATAACAAATGAGATACACTTAAAACATAGCAAAGCTGATTCAAATTGTGTAGGAGTTTCTGCCAAAACTGAGTGTAAATTGTGGTTTTAAAAAAAAATATCAGAATATTTTAGTGCATTTAAAAAATAATTTAAAAAAAATGGTTGTCAAATGTAATGCCTTAACCCCATTTCTGACAGTTACCTGATGCATGTAAATGTGGTAAAACTCTGAGAATTTGTTAAATAGGGACATGTCGTGAAAGTTTACTGCTAGTGATAGAAACCGTTAAATGCTTGCACAAGGAATTCTTTACCAGACTGTATATTTACCTAATGTTACATTTGTCAGAGTCTGGCTGTAACAGTTAGGCCTGGGAGTGAGTTAAATATATCTCGATATCTTGTAGAGTATTAGGTTTCTTTATTTAAAAAAAGTGAATGCTAGGAAGCATGTTGGAGATGATATTTCCAGTGTGGCTTTTTATGGGAGGCCGGACTGCTGGTATAGTATGCATACATGCAGCCAGTCTCCAAGGATCATGGAAGGATTTGGCTGTGCCTTGCAGCACATTGCTCTCAGGATGCTTTCTGTTTTCTAATTTTAAGTCTTTTTCCTGCCAAAAACCAGTGGTTACTGGCAAGAGTGTACTCTGACTAGTAGTGATATATTTTGTGAAAATCCTACATGTAACATGTAGTACCTTAAAGTCACTTATGTACAGTTGAAACATGGAGATGGTATTGCAAACCTTTGTACTTTTTGTGTATATCCTCTTTATGCACCTTGAGATCTAGAATAGTGAGCTATCAGGGTGGATTTATGTGGTGCAGCTTCAGTCAGGTGTAAACATGTTGGTTGTCTGTGAGGGTATATTTAAAAAAAAAAAAAAGAAGAAGAAGAAGAAGACAATTTGAACAAGTGATCCTTAAATTTGTCCCATTAGTGGGCCTTAGCATGCTAATGTGTAATGGGTATTAACCAGGAAGTTTGGTGTTACCTGAGGTTATCAAATCAAACCTATTGCTTATCTCTTAATAGATTACTGTTTGCGTCACACCCTCCGGACAGTACTGGACTAACCATTAAACTTACAGTTGTAGAGAAGTTGCATCATGTAAAGCCAGCCCTTATAGCAAAACCATGCTTTGAGTGCATTTAAAGGGAAATGCCACTTATTTTCAGAATTCGGGAATGGTAACCATAGACCAGCTATGAAACGGTATGAATGAACATTACAAATTTGCAGTACAGTATCACCTAAGATTCACACTTGTTGTTCATAAATATCAAACAACCTTGCTATGAGTGGAATAACAAAAATGCATTATGGTAAATTTATTGGTTATGTCTTTGGTAATTTTAATAAATAATTTGAAACACTAAGAAATGATTGAAGTAGTAAATGAACCTCTGAGAACCGTATCCTATTGTGGTTTAGTTAGGAAAGGGTTCATAATAACAATGAATTTTTGAACTGAGTGGTATTACTCTTTAACAGGGCTAATTCTGCAAGCCTGACTTTGTCTCATTGGTGGTGCTTTAAGAAAATATATTTCTTTATAATGTTTAGGTACTACCGTGATATATGACCAGACATAAGGAAAAAAATGTTGAATGTGTTTTTGCCCAAGTGAACTTTGGGCTTTGCTGACTTTGTTTTTTCATGAAAAAAGACGAGGCCACCTTAGGCTGGCTGTCTGTTCATGAGAAGGTGAAACAAACCGCCTAAATGTTTCTTCATGTGAAACAATCAGATTGCAAGGCTGCTGTCAAGGTTGTTTCTGGCATTTGGCTAAACGTTTGCGTGCAATCCTTTTCCTTGAGATAGTTGAATTGTTGTGAAATAAAAAAACGTCAATGCCTTAAAGCCTGAATGCTGTCAGTGACAAAAGAAACAAATCAACACAGTTGCTGATTGTGAGACCAAACTGAGATCACAAGCATTTCAGCTTTAATGTAATAACATGTTTCTTAGTGGTGTTGAGATTGTTCTTTAATCTGATCTCTGAAGTAGTCTATTGCCCTGATGAACTGTGTTTGGGATTAGCAGTTGTAATGCAGGCAAAAACACAGGTCTACTGAAATAAAAGCGGTCAGGGTTTTATGGTCTATGAGTGACATTCATAGATGCCTAAGGCAACTAAAGCAGTTTATGACATACTAAACATTGTGTAGTTATGCATAGTAATCCTGGACTGTAATTTACAGGACATGAAATTAATGTTAAATCAGTTTAAGTGTTGGTCGAGCTACTTGGAATCTCATTAGTTTATGGTTTCTTAAAGATGATCTCAATTTAATTCTAATTTTGGATTTTGCTCACAAGCTTGTGTGTTTCTAGCACAGCGCCACGTTGCTTTCGCTTTTCTGTCATTAGCTTAAATTCAGTATGAACAGAATGAACAAAAGAGAACAGACATGTAGGAGCATTGTATTTATTATTGATTACTTATTACAGACAAACTTTTCTCTGGGCAATAGACTGCTTCCCTAACAAAAAAAAAAAAAACATACAAAAGACTTTTGATATGCCAATCCAGTATTTTACTGGTTGGTCAGATAGTTAAACTAAAGGCCAGGATAGTGGTTCATAGTCCCCTCCCTCTCTTTCTAAGTGCCGCAAACAACTAAGCCACAAATGTCTAGAATTGACTTTTGCTTGTTGATACAAATTGTATCTATACCTTGAATGTAACAAAATATGAAATGTATAATATGAACATAATAGTTTTATTTAAATAAAGGGGGAAAAAATCAATGCCATAATGTTTGTGACACTGTGTGTCACTGGGAGTAGCCCATTGGTATGTACTAACTCTTACTGGGTACAGTAGTTAATTTACAGGGACGTGTACGTGCTACTTAAAAGTGCACAGATACCCTGTGTACAGCAGTAAGCATCGTGTCCTCTCTGTACATAGTCACACGTGTGTGTGTATATATAGAAAGAGATGTGTAAATGTAAGTTGTTTAAGTTGTTCAAAAATACTTCAGATAAGTTCTGTGTTGTAATTTGTGCACCTCGGTTAAGTGCATCTATTTCCTCTAAACTAACATGTCTGCTTTATGCTATTTTAATGGGAATTTTAATATTTTTGGATATATTTTGCGTAATAAAACATGCCAAAGTTATTCTTCGGCGGCTTCAGCACACGGGTTGTCATGCAGTGAATTCTGTAAATCTGAAGATAGAGGATTTCTTTCTGTCTCACTGTATGCTGTAAGAGTAACTTAGCATTAAACACAAATGAAGGGCCTAGCCTGGAGGTTTAAACAAAACGGTTACATACAGAAACAGCAGTCATTGGCTGAACTCTCCTGTTCAGATGACTGGCAACATACTGAGTGAATGGTAAACTCAGGGCCAGTTCTAAATCTGATTTGTGTTTGATGTTGACTGCTATTTAAAAATGCTGATGCTTCTTAAAACTGGCATTAATTGGAATGTTTGGCAGTTGATTTAATGACTAACCCTCCATGTTGAATTGTGTTTTCTTTAAGTATTGAATTATTCGCCAATTGTAATTTAATACTTTTGCTATCTGATGCCAACTATTAGTAGACTTGCTATTTTCAAGACAGATATTGTCAATATTATATTAGGTTCAGAATCAGTTGTTGTTGGCTAAGACCAAGACCAAAGTGATTTTGATGTGTACACATTACGTCTTGCAGTTTGTGCTACTGTGTGGAATTGCTGGTGTACAAACTGCCACAAGAAGAGGCACACACATTTAAACATGACTGTACATACAGTATACAGTGTAATACTCAGGTTAAGTCACACAAACATTTTAAATCACAGACTTGGTTGTTTTCTAATATTGAGAAATGCAGTGGTCTCCTTTCTAAAGTGTAGGTCTCCTGTTTGAATAGACCATTGTATCTGCAATGTAAAAAGGGAAATATAAAGCAAGTTCTTGTGTGTGTGAGTGTGCGTGTTGTGATGATCTGCAGTATTGTAATCCACATGGACTGGAAAGCATTGCTTTTATAGACCAAAATATACAAAAATAGACTATTTGGGTCCGTGGACTCAAACAAAATGTAAGTCTTAATGACAAACTGTGTTTCTCTCCATTAATAAAGTATAATTCTGTTCAAACTGTCTGAATGTTATGGGTTTTTTTCTTTTCTTATTCTCATGCGACAAAGAGACTCAACTACATCCTCCACAGTTTATTAGGTATTTTGGTAAAAACCAATGCATTCTAATGTAACAGTCTTGCGCTAAATCTTAGCTTCATAATGGCTGTTGTATTCAGCATTTGTTTAAATTAACTGAGAGAGCTGCTGATTCAGCTGTGTTTTCATTTTGGAGCCTGGGGTTTGTAGCATTGACAGTTTTTACTATTGGTCAATGGTAAAAACGAACTACATCCTCCAAAAGGACCATCCAGTTGAATTCCCACCTTTCTTATGCAGTTTCAGCATAAACTGAATATACAACAGTCATGAAGCCAAAATATAGAGCAGGACTGTTATATTGGTTTGTGCTGGCAAGTGATTTATCCCTCTGTGGGATACATTAAAGGTTTATCTTATCTTATGCTGACAGTCGTAACCACAGTCATTGATGCCAATAAAATGACTGGAAAATCAGAAATCTTGCCTTCACATGAGAGTCTCTATTCAAGCCTTTTCTGTACTTATTCCAAAAACTGAATATCAAGTCCTACTCTGGATGTTTTCTTCTCCTTTGGAAGTTCTTTATTTTATGATTTATAGGCTGATGGCATAGAGGTTGTCTGACAAGATGACAGATCGATCAATATATAATTCTATGAACGATGTGCTCCTTCATAGGTTAGATGCATGCCAGGCTTTGCTGTTATTAGTTTCTTGTAATGCCTTCAAGCACTTTGGTTGTACAGCAGCTGTAGTCTCACAACAGTTTATGGCACATGCACACTACCTGCTGGTTGAATGGTGGAATAGCTCAAGGCATGCATCACTAAAACACACACACGCATGTAAACAGACATTCACCATTTTGCATAAATTCCACAAAGTGGCTCTAAAGTGATCTGTTTCAGTAATGCTAATGAAGTAAAAATTACATTGATGTGAAAAAAGGGGGCTTAAAATATTCATGCATTTCATGAAGAAACTGCACATAATATTAACAGTTAGCACCACCTCAGTAATGGTCGAATGTTCAGACATTCCTTGCATAATCAAGTGTAGAGAAGAAATTCCTCAGCATTGTTATCAGCTACTGAATACAAATATAGTGACCTGAGATAACCGTGAATTCCAGAGGACTACTAACACTGCAGGGTTGCACTATATACATTGTAAATGGTATATTGTACTGCTACAAAACATGCCACAAAAATAGGCTTTTGTCTTTAAATAGTCAACCCTGACATGTTCATTGTAATGTTCACTTACACTCGTGTATGTTTTGTTAAGATTAGTTTAATAAACAAGTACATGTGCGCCAGAGATCACCTATTTGATTATAAGGGGATTTGGCATATCCTTCAAATGGTCTGCTTTCTCTGGCCAGGAGAGATTAACACGCATTTATACAGCTCTGGTCAGCATCAGACTTGATTTTGGGAGACGGCACGCCATCTTGCCTTTGATACAACTGCAGCTCATGCAGTTAGACCGTGGGAGGTCATGCTGCCCTGGGAGTGAGAGGATGAGTCAACATACAAACGCAGTGACGTCTCCGCAGCACTTCCTCTGGGAGTATTAAAGCACCAACAGATCTCCGGGGATTCTTTCATGAGATCAGTTTCCTTTATTTTTAAAGTATAAAACTAGTTTGCTTTCTGTCTTCCTTCCTGCTTGCAGCCCCAACATTAAAATCACTGACAGGAGATGTAAATAACACTGACCATCGTGTGACAATACTATGTTCTGATGGGAAAATTTTGCACCTGGCAGTCATGTGGATGTTACTTAGACATGTAGCACACACTACATCCCAAAACAATCAAGTATCTGTGAGATGATCCGCAGAGACTCCTCCCCTCAACCCACAGCACCCAAAGACAAGGCCCCTACTAACAACATTCTGTTGCCAGACACCACAGGACACCCTCGGGAGACCCATGTCCATTCTCTGATGAGTCACAACTGTTTTGGAGGCCCACAAATCCATATTGTAACAAAAATAAAAGGAGCTAAACACTAAATAGAAAGCAACTACCCTGGTATAGATAGACTCAATATGACAGTATGAGCCAGGGGTAGTGTACCATTTGGATTTCATTACAGTTAGTGTTTCAAATGAAACAAATCCCTCACTCAGATGATGAGTATGACTAAATTGCTGTTACTCTTCTGTCCATCACCAAATAAAGACAAACAAATTGATTGGTCTACCATCTCTTGCCACAGCATGATCAGTTACCAACAGAGCACTTCCTAATCAATTTCCGCCACAAAAAATTTGTGGATGTGGAAGTCGGTCTGGCTTATAAGTGACTTGGACTGAATAAACACCAGCAGGGATGGAAAAATAAGGTTAACCTGTGCCTCCTGACAGACTACATAACTTCATCGAGGAGATTCATCCAGGGCAAGAAGAGACAGATGCTACAGATGCTAGCCACGGAAAAGAGTTTCCACCCAAAAATG
Organism: Planiliza haematocheilus; assembly: GCA_005024645.1. Taxonomy (NCBI): domain Eukaryota; kingdom Metazoa; phylum Chordata; class Actinopteri; order Mugiliformes; family Mugilidae; genus Planiliza; species Planiliza haematocheilus. The sequence continues at coordinate 2,995,716 of SRSE01000276.1, read as the reverse complement.
AAGAAGTGGCACAAATGTCAGTTACTGGGCAGTGAGAGAAAATGTATGTTTTGATGATTCATTCCCACTCAAGATGCTTGAGGCCTTGTCTCTCACACAACAAAGCAGACTGGACACTCCGTTGTGGTGATGAAACATTTTGTGACATATCTTAGTCCAGCTGATCCTCTGACAAAGCCATACATTGCGGCGAATACAAAATCTTTTCTGAGGGATCTGGCTCCGCACAGACGCCTTTCAGCAGTTTTTGGGAAGACATCCTAGTGTTCACAGAGCAGTTTGATGACATAAAAACAACTTAACAAACACGCTATTCTCTGCTGTCCGAGTATTCAAACACTCCAAGGTTTGGAATTTGTTCTATTATCATTTACACAGTAAAGATGATCCTCTTCCTAAGATGATCCTCCCAAATATTACATTTTGTTGTTCATTCTTTCTTGGAGCTTAATAAAATAATGCAACGTTTCATTAAACATTATTACTGTGATGTGACTAAAGTATTATTTTGCATCATTACTGGCTATGCTGACTAAATAACAGAGCAATTGTGGTTAATAAACTGGTGGTAAATTTGCATGTGTCAATGCTGCTGCAATTTTCCAGAACTGATTTTGATTGGATTCGCTTATGAGGCAGAGACGGTTTGGCCTGTTAGAAGCTCATGTTCTTCTGAAACTTCTTATCACTGTCAAACTAATATAGCCCAACTTTGCAGAAGTGAAAATGTGATTATGTTACCTCCTTTTACATGCATGGTTGTGTCTACTCCATTTATCTGGAGGTGTGATATTTCTGCAGGAGGCTGCACTGATGGACCCTGGTGGTCTGCAAGCAAAAGCTCTGCAGCAGCTCACACTGTCACGTTACATACAGGATGTAAAGCCTCAACCACTATGAGTGGGTGTTTGCAGTAAGTGGCTATGACACAAGACACCAGACATGATAAGAAAAGGAAACATACAGTATTTAAATATATGAAATATGTATCTGTTTAAAACAATATCACTGCACTGAAGACTACTAAGCACTTCCTGTTTGTTCAGTTTCAGCTGTTCAGTTTAAAGTGGGTGACAGTTCTAGGACAGATTCTTTTGCTAGCAAACCTCACAAACCATATAACACTAGTTATTGCGCCTCATGGCAGGCCCGCCCTAGCTATATTGATGTGATGCAGTCCACATTTCTGCATTGTTTTAATACATTTAAAGCATAATAGTATATTAATAAATTGTACGACAGCTATTTGGAGTAAGAATTACGAGATGAGCTGTACTGATCCGTCTGCTGAGAGTGAAAGTGCTGCTGAGTAACTTTTTGGCTGAGAAGCTGTGCTGAGCTGCAGCCATGATGATGCGACTGCTGCGGGCGGAGTCTGCTGCTGGCCTGAACTCACTGTCTCAGTCTGGCTGGCTGCTGTCCTGTCATCGGCCTGGGTGTGGTTTTGCAGTCGGGGGGTACCGTTAGCAGGAAATCAAGCTCCAATCCATTTTACTTTAAGGCGAAACAAAGAAAAAAATACTCCCACAAGCGACGGGTTGAAAATAGCTCTACGTAGCCAGGCAAAAAGCAACGTTTTGTCTCCTCGAGACGGGAAGGCGTTTGATTGGCGCCGTTGTTCTGATGGGAAAAAGTTTTCCGCTGGTTTCGTTGACTACTCGTCTTATTTAAGAAGTTTATATCAAAGCTGAACCGGACGTAAAACAAAGGAAAGATGCCGAAAACGGTAAGATTGCAAACTACACTATCGTCATGTAAAAGTATTTTCTTTCTCTTTCTCCTTCATATCTATGAAATGTTATTTTTCTCATCTCATGCTCAGTGGTAATCTTAAAGTAAAATAAATCACGCCGCTTGTGCTTATTGTACTTTTTAAAAATCCGTTACATCCTTTCAAACTCACCCGAGGATTAACATGGTACTTTCCGTTAAGTGTGTGCGCGTGCGCGCTCCCGCCTGTGTATTCACTAAATTAGCGCCTTTAATCAGACCACGCATTCTGGCCTGCAACGCGGCGCGTTATTACATTACATTAAGCTACTGTCTCGGCTCAGCACCCCGAATTCACCTCATTTTTTAGCCGGTTTTCAGCGGAAGTGTGGCCCGTAGTAGCAGTAGCTAGTCCTCATAAGGCCTCCGCTTCAGTCACCTCTAACAAGGAGGGATTTGAACTGTCATTCAGGCCAGCTGTGCTGCCCCAGTCTGCAGCAAATGGACGCCAACTCATAAAGGCGAGGAAGGATACGGGCAGCCACTTAGATCTATTATGTCTTATCGCCAAGATAAGAAAAGGGGTCGACGTTATTGCTGTGAGCTGTGATTTCACACAAAGAAGCCCCCACAGCTTAGTATATCTGTGCTCCTGCTGCCTCGGTTCTGCACAAAGAAAAGAAGGGGGGAACCACACAAAGACTAGTGTTCTGTTCAAACAGCACAGCCCAATGTGTGTGCTCCTACCTTCATCAGTGACAGATAGAAACGAAAGTGGTTTCATGCCCATCTCATCTCGAAACTGTCAAAATGTTAAATTAGGAAGATAATCTGGAAACTGTGCACAGGGTGATTTGAAAGAACAGCCACATGTACTCTTGACTGCAAAAGGAACAGGATGCTATTAAGAGTCACTCAAGACCTACAACATTTTTACCAATGGAGAGACTTCAGATTATGTGCTCAGTTGTAATTTACTTTAAAAATCGTCATTATTTTAGGCAGCAGGTAGTCCTTATAAGTGCTTATCGTTACTCAGCCAATATGATGCAATGCCAGTTATGAGCAGTTACATGACTTTAATAACATGCACATTTATCACAGGAACATTTCTAAATTCCAAACAGAAATACAATACAAATGCCTCCAAGTCTCATACCTGCTCTCTTCCTGCTGCATTGTTTCTGCCAGTGCTTCCTCTATAATTTTTCCAGCTGTCAACGACGGGGAAAAAAAGAGTTAAACATCCTGGCATTTAATTGGCGTATTTAAAGAGTCTTCACTACTTTCCTCTTCCCAAAAGGAATTCCTCTACTCATTTCAGCATTTTGAAACAAACTTTACATAGCTGTTAGTTGTTAAATGGTAAAACTTGTGGTACTGGGACTATAAATAACTTTATAACTAATCAGTTGTCTATTTGGGATTGGCTAATATATTCAGAGCTGTCTGCTGTAAATGGAGAAGAATAAGTGGGGCTTTCAGATTGTCTGTATGACACTGAAGCAAATATGCATCCCTATATATATATATATATATATATATATATCTTTTATTTTTTATTTATTCATTTATTTATTTATTTTACTGAAAGTGTGAACTATCCTCCTGTCATGTACTTTTAGTGTCAGTCTTTATAGAGATGCAGAGTGCATCTGAGACACTTGTTAACCTCAGCAACACCAGAAGGCCTACAGTTTGTGCTGCAGCTCCTGCAGTAACCGGTATTCAATTACCCTCAAAAAGATGTGCTGCCAATACCAGAAAATAAAACTAGACAGCTACAAGTGAAATTGTTCTGTCTCAGGTTTTAGAAGCCATTGTACATGGCAGAGGTGATATCCCTGATGAAATGGTTTGAAGGCAGACCTGTTTTTGCAATACTTAGCGGTCTGTTTCCTGAAGCCTGAGGCGCCATGTGAAGATGCAACAGGCGAAGTGTCTGAAAGAAGGAAGCTAGATACACTGATTCAGCAAATGGCCCAAAACTCTGTCCCCGACTTTGGCTTACTTTCACATTGAGCTGGCTTCACAAGCACAAGGATCATGGTTATAAAAAAAGTTTTTCCATTTACCATTTTGCTTCCCTTTTTTTTCAGACATTTATTTATTCAGTAGTTCAAGTTACGTTTTAAAATATCTTTGACAAAAGCAATAATTATTGAGTCTTTGCTGGATTCTTCTTGGCAGTGCTTCAGCTTCCCAAGGAAGTTATGTTGTGACTCAAGGTTTCTGCGCTTACATCAGTTCCTTTCTGGTAATTTCCTCGCCTGCAACCTTATATGGACTTTCACATCACAGTCTGGCTGTTCTCCTCCCTGCTTTCCCCCAGCGTGGTGCTCAGATGCCATGCCCCGCTTTAGATTGCATTAAGCAGCGTACCAAGTGCCGGATTTTCAGTATATCAGTGTTTATCTGTCTTTTAAATGTTATTTTACACCATAATGCAGTTGCATTACTACTACTGCACGCAACTTGTTTTTCTGGGGCAGCTACCTTTAACTGCAGATTTTCCGCGGCTTTTATTAAAGAAGTAACCTCAATTGACACAAAATAACATTTTAAACAGGTCACGTTTTTTGTAAAGCACTAAACTGTTTTTTGTTTGTTTGTTTTTACTCAACTCTAGCTTCATTTCATGATCTAAAAAAAGTTCTTCTCGTTCATTTAACCACTGAAATGCTTCAGCAGTTTTCTTTTCCTACTTGGTGAACAACAGATCCATTTGGTACAGCAGAAAGCCCGTTTTCACATTAACTCTAAACATCTTCCACATCCACAAATACAGAATTGTTAAGTGCACAAAACTCAAGTATAACTTACCATTCTTGAGCCAAACATGTAGAATGCAAAACAGAAGTTTTGTTGTTAGGAGGACCAACACTTTTAACAACTGTGTCTATGGAGACATGGTAAATGGAAAGACCTGGAGGTATGCAAGCAGGGGATTAAATGGGTTTGTAGTGCACATAACAGAGCAGATTAACAGCGTGTCGAGGTGGCAGACAGGCTACACTGAAAACTTCTGCTGTTTTCACTTGTTTATTGTTTTCTGCGTGGAGGCTGTGAGAAAATCTGTGTTTCTGAAAGTAAGTACTAATGTTTTTACATGCTTCATCCTAATTGCTGTGGCTGCTATTGGAATCAAACTAAGATCTTTAATTGATCTAGATATAACATGCCATATCTAAGCAAGCCATTTATTATTAATTGGCACTTAGCATTATGAAAGCCATTAAAGTATTGTTTAGAGCATAAAGTAATACATTTCGTGAAGGATTACAGCCAGCTTTCTAATTACTGCAAACAGAGGAGCTGCTGGATTGTATCAGGGAAAGTAGTCTCTTTACGAGGCAAACATGTCCTGATCTTATTTTGTTGAGTTCTTGTGGACCAGTTTGTTAGGGCATTCTTGCCTCGGACCAACAATATGCGCTCATTTTTTACCGCCCTACTGACCTGCTAAAATACATGCTTTAGTTCCTTTGTTAATCTACTTTGAATAAGTACAAAATCATTACACCACCCAAATAAAACTGGGACCTGTTGTACTGCAGCCATCTTGAGTGAGGGGGCTCCAGCAGTTTTTACTATGCTGGATACATGTAATTAAGTCTGCATGAGCTCCATGTTGCTGCTTAACATCTTTGTTGCGTGTATGTGTGAAACTCTAACAATATTATGCAGGATTTGAAAGCTAAAACAGACTTGGCAGACAAAGCCACTAGGGATAGGAGGACAGTGTGTCAGGAGGTTTACTTAATGTTGGATACCCAAAGGTAACAAGTTATTTGACAGGCTCAAAATCAAAAGATGATGAAGCAGCAGAGTTCACAAAGTTGATTTTCATTTGCATGTTTAAAAAGCATGAACAGTGGCCGTGGGAATCAGTTTAAGACAATCCCCATCTCCCCTGTGAGCTCGTACGATCCCCCACTATGAAAGAGACCTCATCCTGTTCCTGTCACTCAGTTTGAACTCTCAGTCGTAGCTTTTTTCAGGGTGTTGCTGAGATGCATCAGCACAAAACCACAGTCTAACCAAGACAGAAGAAATGAAATGAGATTCGGAGCCCCAACTCTGAGTTCCGAATAACATTACGAACGGCATCCAAATATGTGCTAGTTGGCAGCTGACTGCAAGATAGAAACCAAAACTCCAAGAGGAAGGCTCATAGTTTGACTCGCAAGGGACAGGGGTACAAGCGATACAACAACCCTGTTACGCTGGGCCGCGCCCAGGATAGGCTGATCCACCGCATTTTCACGCTTCAAATTCGGCTTGATGTTACACTTGTAACGCTGAGTTCTTATTTTACTTGAACTGTTAAACCTGACTGGAGTGGATCTAAGTTGTGGTGGAAAGTAGAGGATGATGCAGTTTGTCTGAGATAATCCATAATGCAGATGTCGTAGCTCCTCAAATGGCTCCTCCTGGTTTCTTTGGTAACCAGGAGGAGCCATTGTTAAGGAGTTGTTGACTTTAGCTGCTGACCTTGTGTCGCTGTTACGGATGGTCTGACTCAGACATATGATTCAGAATTCATCAACCGTCAGTTACTTAAGACATACCATGAAAAGTAGGGCTTGATACTCTGATCCGTTGCTTGGTTGCTTATATGGCTTATATACACAAAGATGGAGACCATACTGCCCACAAATCCGGCTGCCATCACCCTAAAGAACCGTCAGTCACATGCATCTAGTTTAGTTCAGTCCTCCTATAAACACTCAGCGTTATCTTCTTCTGTTGTCAGGGTTTGGGCTGGAAGGACTGTGCTTGAACAGCACACTGAGATAACACTGGCATGGGAATGTAAGGGTGGTGACTGAATGGTGGGACGTCAAATGCACTCAGTGAATTTTAATCTCTGTGTTGAGTGGTATATCTAAGACGTTTGGTGAATCTCTTTTGAATGTGCAACCCGACCAAAGTACATCACAGTGAACCTCCAAGCAGTTTTGCTTCCTCTTCTCAGCACCTGGGGTGTTTCCCACAGTCCAACTTTAGGTTGTCTACTCATCATTGCATTTGCTTTTGACAGCCTTATACTTAAACAAATGTCCTCTTGCTGCAAAGGGTGTTTTTTGGTTGACATGAAATTAGGTACAGATATTAATGATCCCCAGAGGCTGAACCTTAGTAACTTTGGTAATCCATATATGGATTGCTTTGAGTTTTTAGCTATATTAGTAGTCTAACAGTAAACTAAGATGCTGACTATGGTGGATGTTACAGTAGCTTCACATCAGCAGTTTCTCCTTATTAGCATGTTAGGATGTAGATGTCAGACAAAGACAGTTTTATGGCCATTGCTAAGACTAAGTCAAAGGCCCATCATACAAAGCCCATCACACATGCAGCTGTTACAAGTACAGACAGAACTTTATCAGTTCTGTCTGTACTTGTATCAGCTGCATGAGTAATGCTCAGCCAAATGGAACGGGTAGACAGTCGGGGAAGCCACATGTAATCAATGGTCATGTACATATTTTTCTAAATATAAAAGCTGAAGCAATAGTGTGGAAAAAAAGTCATGGAAACATGGCACATGTGCCTGAGGTGGGTGTTTTTCAGTGTGCGCTAATAATAACGTGCTAAGTGTTTTTGATTTTTGGCCATACTAGACACACCCTAGCCAGGCAGAACATGTTTAAGCGTAGTTCCTTCTTCATGCAAGATTAACCATTCTGACTCAGGAAATGAAACCGCTTAAACTCCAGCAGGGTGGTTATGATCTGAACTTTCATTGCACAAATGTAAAAAAAAGTTCATAGTGTCAGTTTAAGGACTGGTATGTCAAGGAGGCTCTGAAGCCGTGTTGGAGTTCAGTGTAGACTGAAGGTTTTACTCCTACTCTTAGCTGCTGGGGATGACAGGAAGTGACAGAGGGGCAAGTGTCCTGAGCAACAAATGGAGTCCTGCTGACATGGATGGGAAAGAACGCAACTCTAATCAGCCCTGCAACTGGGAAATAATGCGTACCATTGTTGTTCAGGCCAGGCGTGGGCCTCTGCCTGCACAGTTATTTCCCAATGGACACTCATGCTGCTGTTTTCGTCATCTCTAAGAGGACAGGGAAAATGAGAGATTCCTGAATGCTCAGTTTATGGATAACAGAATTTTTTTTTTTTACTCTTAAAGTCTTAAAGGTTAAATAAGTGGATATAACTTCTGACACATGATTTTGCAATACAGACATCGCAAGTTATTTGATTAAGAAGTGCAGCGCTGACTAAATAACCCGCTGTAACAAGATGTGTTACCTGAAGAGGAAATCAACCTCCTTTTCAGTCTTCACACAGTATTATTTCAATTCTGCAGCAGCAGATAGTTCAGCTACTGTCAGGTTGCTTGATACATGACAGGATGTAGACAACTCTCATGAGAGCTCAGTGTTTAGCAGCCATGCCTCACAAGGCTCAGCCGCCAGAGGATGTGGTTACTTCCTGTAGATAAGTTTCACCGAGACAGAGTAAGCTGGGCACAGTGTAGGAGCACGAAACGTGGTCTTTCATGAATTTTGAAATTATGTCAAACATAGAGAAAATGAGTTTGACTTTGATTGGCAGATCGTTCACAGCACAACTCACTGGACTGTGGTATGACCTTGTTGTCCAGTGGTCTACTAAGAGAGTGTACTGAGGGTTGAAACTGCGCCTTTGCTGTTTTTAGTTTTAAAATCAGTCAGTGTTCCTCTATATGTGAAATTATACATGATTTGTTCCATGTTTTCAAAATGAAATAGAGCCACACACAGTTGAAGTGCGCCGCTCAGTTCACTTTGTCCCAGGGTGAAGCTGGGAAGACCTACAAGCATTCAGAGCAGCACAAAGATGGAGCTATCTTGGTTGTTTAGAAAAGTGACTCAAGGGTGATCCTATGTTCAGTCATCATATCTAACCACCAGATTGTAAACGGCCCGGCACCAGAATGCGCGGGCGGACATCTGCTTGAATGGGATGGGGGGCAGATGTATTAAGTCAGAGCAAATTCACAGTGCTCCATACAGTGACAATTTAATAATGGGTTAGGGTCATTAGGGTAATGTTTTTTGTTTTGTCCAAAAGATTTTTTCTTTGCTAGATAATTTGAAATGTTAAATGTTAATATCATATTAAGTGACATGCTCTTTTTTCTATTCGCTCTGTTCCTCAGATCAGTGTAAGAGTCACCACGATGGATGCTGAACTGGAGTTCGCCATTCAGCCCAATACAACAGGGAAGCAGCTCTTTGACCAGGTACGGGAAACTTCATAGTGCATTGTCACATTAACTTCATTTTGAATCAGACCTATTTGTAATATTGTTAAAGACTTGGTCTGTATTTTTTATTATACTGGTAATGGATATTTGATGTGCACTCTTGTAACCTAACACCTAGGAATCGTACTGCTATTGGAAACTATTGCAAAGAGTTTGTGAACTAGATTAGATTATTTCCGTTATCGTTTCATCTGTGCATTGTCTTAGGACATTTAGAACTCCTCCGAGCTCAGTGTAATGAATTGTAGCTTATTTTGCAGATCTTCTCAGCTGAGGAAACATCACCAGTTGTGTGGGTGCATTTCAATAATGGATCTGTTTTTTACGTTTTAAGGTGGTGAAGACCATTGGACTGCGAGAGGTGTGGTACTTTGGTCTCCAGTACCAGGATACAAAGGGTTTCTCTACATGGCTGAAACTCAACAAGAAGGTGAGCTCCTCTCTGTTTTGTTCTACAACACTCTTTGACCCTTCTTTGTCAAGACTGAACTATTCTGTTGAACTGGAGTCTGTTTACAGAAATATAACCTCTGGCCTTCACCTGTGTCTTGTTTTATTTTAGGTGACAGCCCAGGATGTGAGGAAGGAAAGCCCGCTGCTGTTTAAGTTCCGTGCCAAATTCTTCCCTGAGGATGTTTCGGAGGAGTTAATCCAGGATGCCACGCAGCGGCTGTTCTTCCTGCAGGTGAAGGAGGGTATCTTAAATGACGACATTTACTGCCCTCCAGAGACAGCAGTCCTCCTGGCCTCCTATGCAGTGCAGGCCAAGTACACTGACTACAATAAGGAAGTCCACACACCAGGCTATCTGAACGGGGAACACCTGCTCCCTCAGAGGTAACACAGGGTTTATCACCCTTTTAGAGTTCAGTTAATATCACGTGCAGCCTTCCACCTAGTGTGCTATGAAACATGTTATCCTGAATGACTTTTGACACTCCTGTGTTCTTAGAGTTCTGGATCAACACAAACTCAACAAGGAACAGTGGGAGGAGAGGATTCAAGTGTGGCATGAAGAACACAAGGGCATGATAAGGTGACCAGTGGCACACATATACACTTCTAGATGGAACACATACTGCCACCCGACTTCCTCTTTCGATGAATGCTATTTCAGGAACTGCTTTTCCACACTTTCTCAATGTTTTCACATTCAAACATACAGACTTAAATATGTATATCTACTAGATTATATCACCACGATCACACCATGCATGCGTCATTGGTTTTTAATGGTGTCAGCAAACACTGCGTTCATATTTAACTCTTCTATTCTGAAAACGCGCATGTTGAACTTTCTCTCTCTGAATTCAGTTTGATTAGTTCTGTGTTTTGGTCAGAGTCAGGCAGTGCATAACTTGTAAAAGTGCATAAAATGGTAAGTGTGTAATCTGCATATAGTGTCCACCAGTCCAGCGGAATTGAGTCCAGATATTTCTGCTTGGGTGCTGCAGATGGGAACGCTAGCTGTACCAAAATCAAGAAGCGTACCGCAGACAATACAACATTAGCTTTTCTGGATGATTACAACAAAAGCAGTACTCTGCACTGATACCATGCACGGCAGAGGAGGCTTGAAGACAGAGGAGAGTTTAGTGCACACTGTAGTTGTGTAGGCAGGTGTCATGAATGAGATGATGTAAGCATGCACAGGTACAGAACATTAATGGACATTATTTGGGCTCATCTGCAACAGCACAGTTAATCTGATCCTGATGTATTCTCAAATTCCAACACTTCTTCTTTGCCTTTGTGCTCTGGATTGTCCGCAAACCAGAGGGTTAGCAGCACATGGACCGTATGCTGAAGTGTCCTTTAGCAGGACATTGAACACAGAGTTGCTCCCAGTGCATGGCATTAGTGTGTGCTCGTGTGATTGTGACTTGAGAATAAATAGGAAAAGCGCTATGAACTGTCAGTCTCAGTCATTCATTAGCTCACTGCCACTCCACTGTCCACAGAGAGGAGTCCATGATGGAGTATCTGAAAATTGCTCAAGACCTCGAGATGTATGGAGTCAACTACTTCAGCATCAAGAACAAGAAGGGGACAGAGCTGTGGTTGGGAGTGGACGCTTTGGGTCTCAACATTTATGGGCAGAACGACAAGTAAGTGACTCTATAGCAGTGTCTGTAACTGTGCAGCATTGATTGTTGTGAAATGAAACTGGACTGAGAGTTTGCTCTTTCTTCTACAGAATGACGCCCAAAATTGGATTTCCTTGGAGTGAAATAAGGAACATTTCCTTTAACGACAAGAAGTTCGTCATCAAACCAATCGACAAGAAAGCACCTGTACGTTAATCGTAACTCTCATTTACTGATATAGTGTTACATTTAACAAATTACATGTTTTTACTTGTCTGTGTGTGACTTCTGATAAAAGCCTCTAATCCCGCTATGTAGGATTTTGTGTTCTATGCTCCGAGACTGCGCATCAACAAGCGTATTCTGGCTCTATGCATGGGCAACCATGAGCTGTATATGCGCCGCCGCAAGCCGGACACCATCGAAGTGCAGCAGATGAAGGCTCAGGCTCGGGAGGAGAAGAATCACAAGAAGATGGAGAGGTAAAACTGCACTTGGGAAAATATAGAGATAATATGGATTCAGACTTAATTTGAGACTTTTAATATTTGAGTTTCAGGAAATAGACAGCTACTGTTTGCCAAATATGTAATAACCACAGTCAGATGATGTATATCACATGTAGTGTGAGGTTCAGTTTTATCTTTGTAAAAGCAATTATAGACACTCCTCAATGTGGGTCATGGGTCGTGTGACTTTATGTCTAAGTATGTAAACTTGTTCATATTGTGATTTATGTCATTAATGATTCTTTTTTTTCTAGAGCTCTGCTGGAGAATGAAAAGAGGAAAAGAGAAGTTGCAGAAAAGGAGAAGGAAAAGATTGAAAAGGAAAAGGAGGAATTAATGGAGAGATTAAAGCAGATTGAGGAGCAGACGAAAAAAGCCCAGCAAGGTGGGTAAACCTGACAGAATTCAAGATAAGTTTGTTGTGGTGATCTAATCAACTGTGGCACTCTCACATGATGCTTAACTAGGTGCTTCTGTTTGTGTGTGTTTGTGAATGTGTCCGCGCGCACAGAACTGGAGGAGCAAACACAGAAGGCTATGGAGTTGGAGCAGGAGAGAAAGCGAGCTCAGGAGGAGGCTGAACGGCTGGAGAATGACCTCAAGAGTGCGGAGGAAGCCAAGCTGGCACTGCTGCAGCAGTCACAGAGCCAGATGAAGAACCAAGAGCACCTGGTCAGTTGTCAGAAACACTGTTCTAATGACAGACACTGAAAATAAATGGAAAATGTCAATGTGCGTGAATATTAAGACAGTCAATAAAGGAAGATGTTGTTCTTTTAGGCTACAGAGTTGGCTGACCTGACTTCAAAGATTTCTCTGCTGGAGGATGCCAAGAAGAAGAAGGAGGAAGAGGCAGTGGAGTGGCAAATGAAGGTGTGGCCTTTTTTCTTTTGCAGCATACTGTGTTGTTGTCAACTTGATGGAAAAACCCATGACATGAAAACTCATCCTTGTCTGGGAAAAAAGAATAATTCATTAGCCGATTGGAAAAGGTTGGTCAGGTAGTCGGATACTGCACATAATGCAGCTCAGCGTCTTCTTCCTGCTCCACTGTAAAAAATGAAACCTGTGCTTTACTGCCACCATGTGGCGAGGAGTGAGCAGGACAGTCCGGGTCTGTTTAAAGTTTTTAGCAAACTGAAACGTTGACTATGACTGAGGTGAGACTTGAAAGCTGCCAGCAGGAAGTGTTTTGAGCCATTAGGATATTCTGCTTTGTTTTGTGAGTCCTGTGCTAATTAATGGTTTCCATTTGTGCATTTTTGGCACACATTCAGTTGACATTACAGCCTCAGCTCACAGAGCACATTCTCTGATTTGTATCATATTTCCTGAGTGTATTTCCTTTAATTAAAACTTACAATATACAGAAGGACAGAAAATAGAAAGAGAAAGCAAGGCACAGCTGAGATGAGAAAAATACACTCACAGTTATTTTCTGCATTTTGTGGCTTTGCATCTTGTAGCATCTGTTTATTCATTTTCCACTCTGTAGGACTTAGTGAGAGAAATGACGGCTTTATTCTGTCTCTTTGCCTGCAACAGCTGTATCTAAATATATATCTTTAAAGGTCATCGTAACCCAAAAAACATGGTTTTGGCCACAAATCAAGAATTCATACCCTGATTCTGAGAAATTGTCACACAAATATGTAAGGAGTCCTTCTCTAATGAGTCCGTGCCCTTCACTCCCTCTACCTGGAACCAACACAGGGGGCTTCCTCTGTACTCCTCCTTTAAAAATAGGGCCTTGTGTCAAATAGTCAGTGGAGGTTTCTGACGGGAAACTATTCACTAGACTCATAGATATGAGTCAGTATTGTTATAGCTTTTAATATGTTTAATTAAATTCCTTCAAACATGTATGTATCTGGAGTAAACCTGGACGTAAGCTGCAACTTGACCGGTTGGCTTAAATTCTGCTGATGTGGTTAAAGCTGTACCTGGGCCTCACAATCACCTCACCAGCATTTCACATTTCAATGTTCCCTCAGGCCACCACGGTGCAGGAGGACCTGGAGAAGACCAAAGAAGAGCTGAAAAGCAAAGTGATGTCAGCCCACATCCAGGAGCCCCTCAACGCAGAGAACGAGCACGACGAGAACGACGAGAGCAGCGCCGAGGCCAGCGCCGAGTTCACAGATGCTGCCACGTACAAGGACCGCAGCGAAGAGGAGCGAATGACCGAGGCAGAGAAGAACGAGCGCCTGCAGAAGCACCTACTCGTAAGTCTGCCTCCGTGTCTCATGAAGATCTGTCAGTGAAGAATCAAAAGGCAAATTGCAGACAAGCCTTTATATTTATTGTAGCTTTTAATCAGCTAAAATGAAACAGGGTGTTGGAGTAAATGATGGTAGGGATCAGTTTGTAACTTGTAAAAGAACAGATAAAAAGAACCACAAAAAATTAGGGACATTTGTAATGAAGTAGATTGGATGACTGACTGGGTAGACTGGGGTGAATCCAGGTAAATGTTTTCAGCTCTTGACTATCAGTGCTTCACAAAGAAATGTTAATGACAAAAGAAAAGATGGTGATAAAGAAAAGATAAATTTCACTGAACAATGAGAAGTGTAAGACATTTAATGAATGTTTATTTATTCTGTCCTGACTGTGTCTCCAGGCTTTAAGTTCAGAGTTGGCCAATGCCAGGGATGAGAACAAGAAGACCGTGAACGACATCATCCACGCAGAGAACATGCGAGCAGGACGAGACAAGTACAAGACCCTCAGACAGATCCGGTCAGGAAACACCAAACAGCGCATTGATGAGTTTGAGTGCATGTGATGTCTGCATTCACCAATGCTAAAGCCCGCTCAGCTGGGCCAGTCTGCCTGGACTGCAGTCCTTCCTCACTCAAGCTGTTTTCTCTGTATCCAAATAAATCAGATCCGCATGAACATGACGCGGCTGCAAAAGCCCAGCACCATGTACAAATACGGATCTGGGAAATTCCATTTGTTATCATTCCTAACTTTGAATTTAGGCAAGTCACTGGTTGAAAAGGGACATACTGTATTTTATTAGTGCAAGGGGTTTATGTAGCATATCAGTAAATGGCTCACACCTCGTTTCATGACACATTGAGCAAGTGTAAAATTCCTTCATGTATTTCTTACACATTTTTGTAGACTTAGAAACCAATCCAAACTTACAACAGTTTGAAAATTGGGCCGTAGAAATATTTTTATTGTACAAATTCAATGGTTCTTCAAAGCAAGCTGGATCTCTAAACCAGCACTACTCCTCCCATGATGCATCCCTGCAGCATTAAAGCCACACCTGCACCTGTAACCTACATAACCTGACATGGATCTGAAGTGTTAGTGAGGGGCATCGATAGAGCAGTATTATTTGTTTGCAGATTTGCAGTTTATTTGCTTTTCATTTGACTGTATTCAGAATCAACCGACTGTTACAAATCATGCAGTATTTACGCCAACTCGCAATGTGATATTAAAGATCGTTTTCATTTTGAACTTTTTGTGTGGCTTGACATTTTTCGTTATGCCAGGGTAAAGGCAGAGATGATTTGTTTGTCGTCTTCCAACAATCAGACTTTATTTTTTTTTTATTTCTTTATTTTTTTGTCACAAAGCACCACATCCGGTGTCTGTAAAGTGCTTTTTCTGGCATACAGCATGAGGTTGCAATTTTACCTGCAAGATTAAATCAGATGGAGATCTGCAGCATTCAAATGAAATAACTGATTGGGACATATCTGTTGCTTTGTCTGTACTTTTAGGAGTTCTATCCGTTTGCTTTCATTGTTTAATTCAGCTCATGAGTGAGGATGTTGTGTGATTATCAGATTAGATTTCTTTCCACTGATAAGGCCAGGTAAATCATGAGGAATTACAGTTGGCTTTTGTTGGCGAACAGATGCCAATAAAATCATTAAGGTTAAACTTCACCAAAGGCTGCCTGTTCCACAAATTAACACAATCAGAAATTTAAATTATTTTATTAGACATGCACTGGAAAATCACAGTTTTGAAAAGTGAGTCAACTCTTTCTGTCCTCGATGGGCACCTTTTCCCCCAGTTCATTCATTTTGTTATACTGTATTATACTGTTTAATTACATGTGTGTATTTTGTAATTGGGATTTTTTTAGATGTGATAAATTAATGTAAGGTGACACCTCTGAGGATATTTTTGTATTGTAGAAAAAAAGCGGCAGCATTGTGAAGACAGTCTTTCAACTAATTTTAGGCAGCTCACTGCTGCGATAGTAAGCCGATCGAACAAGCAACACCCGTGGGGCCTGTCACAGGACCAACGCCGCAGGGCCTTTTGTTCATGCTGGATTCTGTTGCTGAAGGCAGGTGGTTATATCATGAACGGAAAATTGAAACCCGGCCAGAAATAAATCTGCATAAAAATGAAGTCAACAGTGAGAGCTTCCCTGTGCCATTGTTCCACTTTTCATCGTGGCACAGAGGGTTTTGCTTGTTCGTAAATTTTTAGAAACGGATTATTTACACTATTTTGCAACAGATGTATTTTAGTGCTGAATATTTCTGATCATTTTGCTATGATGACTTTTTTTGAAGGAACATTTGTATTAAGAGGAATTTTCATATACAGTATTTGCCCACTGCTGCGTACACTTCTTGGATCACCCATGAAAGTTGAAAACTTGCTGTTACGGACACCAGGAACTTTTCTAACGTTGCACATTGTGTTCTACCTGAAGCATCATGTCTTGTAAGCCTAATTTTAACTCGAGTCATCGTGCATGAGAAATGTATTAAAAGACGCTTCTCTGTATATTGCCTTGAGTCAGAAAGAACTGAACCTTAATTGATATTGTGAAATGATACAGTGCCTTGCCAAGTTTATTCATCAGATCTTGCTGCTTAAAGTCTTCCTTTCACCAATAAATAAAAGTTAGATGAAATTGTTTCTCTCTCTGTTTATTTTTTTTTCATGTCTCATAAATAACCACAAGGTGGCTCAGCTCAGTCTGCGCTGAGGGTGACATGGCAACAATTTCGAAAGGGTTCACTGTGTCATTTTTACGTTACCTGAACTGACATTAATACACAGGTCACGTTAACTGCTGGTGAAAATGAATATCTAAAAAATGTAGTGCAACAGAATAAAATGTTAAGTCCAGAGCAAAGATGATATCAGATATAACCCGTACCCTCAGCACACGTTAAAAACTGTTCTGCAAATGATTTTTCTGCAAACGCTGAAATGTCTCCCGGAGCAGATTTTATTTTCCTCAAATGCCACATTTTGTCACCTGCATTTTTGAAATATCGCGCTTTGAGTCTGAATGCTCCGAACTCAAATAAATGGCATTCCCAGTGACTGACAGGCAAGCAAATAAGAAACTGATTGCAGTTTAAACCTTTAAATATTGGTGCACGGTGCAGAAGCCACCAGTCTCTCAATTTAAAAAAAATTTTTAAATTAAATAAAAAATGCATGTTTCAAGAGCCACCAGTTTCTGCTGCCTTTAACATTTATTTCATTAGTATGTTGAAAATCAAGAGAGAAAAAGAAGAATTCTTTACATTTCTGCAGTATAGCCAGCCCTCCTTTTTTCTACACCATTCATTGGCGGTGCATCAATAAATATTTCACCAAATAAGGTAAAAAAATTCTGTTATTTTTGTAATAGGAAATTGAACAAGTCTTAACACCAAAGGGAGGTGGCGTTTTTCATCTCTGACTTCCCCTATATTTGCGGTATTGGTGGCCTGAAAGGGGTGTCGAAATGGTTCACACTCTGAACTGCCACTTAGAGATAAGCAGCAATGAGTCTTCCTGTATGAACAAAACTCACAGAATATACTGCAGTGTTTTACACAGGACTAGTCAGGACTGCTGCTAGCGCTCACCGCCTCTCAGATGGACAGCAGCTACAAAACGTTGCCTTATTAATCTAATTTTTGTCTGGTGAATGGAATTAATACTTTCACAGCACAGGTGGCTGTTAAAAGGGCTCAGATATCTCCAGCTGTGGGAGGTGGGGGGTGTTTTAGAGGAACTGCAACTGCTATAGAGCATTTTTATTTGCACGTTTCAAGCTTCAAGAACAATTAGTGGGCAATGTTAAAACAGTACCAGTGTGATGAAGAAGAGGGCTGCAGTTTAATGGTGCCTGTGAAAAATCAGCAGTAGTGTAATAATAACTGGCAACTGTGTCATCATATCATTTTAGACTTGAGCTCCACATTATTTTGCAGCTTTGTGAGGCAGTATTAGACTGGAGTAGATGTTTTTTTTTTTCAAAGAGATCTATTTAGACATAAAGTTTTTCTCCCAAAATAAAACATCGCTTTTATTTTACACATGGTGGGACATTTCACTCGCTCTTATTGTTTCAAATACTTATATTTGTATGTCTGTACAGTTTGTCTAGTGCATGAATGATGCTGCATGCTGCATGGACTGGACCTGGGCATTTACTGAACATGGTCCAGGACTGTAATTATGTGTCTCCCTGTTTGGCTGGTGATCAGGTCATAGGAGCTGTGCACACAGTAGATTGATTTTACAAGTCTGAAGATTAGTCCACTAGTTTCATGACATATTGGAGTGTTGGACTTAATCGTCACTGGAAAGAGCTGTATTTTCCTGTCAGTACTCAAAAATAACTAGCAGAGAAACGCAGTCACGGCACACCTGTGCACGTCACACACAGCAGATCAGACAGACAGGTGTCAGCATGATATCAGAACTTTCTCCCCAGGGTGCCGAAAGGCTTCGGTGTAAGAGAAGGCCTCCCTAAAGCACTATACAACACATTTCTGGTACTTCACTGTGTAAAGTGAGAATGAATTCCATTCAATAAACAGTTAAAAGTAAGGTGGATTCCATCACTAAAGTCACCCCTTTCAATACTCCTTTCAGTCACTCCCACTAGGCAGCCGTTTTAGAGAAGCAGAACTTACAATAACTCTTTAACTCCCACTGTAATATCCATTTTCAACAAGGCCAAACAGCCTGTCACTCTTGGAGCATGTGCTCTTATTCATTTATGCCCCTTTCTACCCAACAATCCATTTGGTGTTGGATGTTGACGTTGTTTCTGACTCCTAACGTAACAATTTTGCACAATGAAGTTTTTTGCACGGTTGCTAAGAGCCGATATCTAAAGGCCACGTTCACTTTCACAGCCTGGCTTTTTTCTTAAATGTTTCTCCGCGGCCTTGATGTTTCCTCCCCTGCATACTGCTCCAGATACACTGACCAAGCGGAGGCTCCTGGAGAGCAACAGTCCAGTCAGGGGTGCGGTCTAAACCGTGGCTACACCATACGATCCATTGTTCGCTCGCTTGACGTGCAGAGGGAAGCTCAGCATACAGTACAGTTGCAGCTGTAGAGGGAAGTCTATCAAGTGATTCATAGTGCTCTGGTCCGGAGTAACATGAGGAAGTTACACAGCATATAGTACACTCTGTTGTTACAAAAGGATTCGGGGCAATGTGAAATAGTATTGCAATGTTAGAATAACTTTTTATCTGTATGGGTGTGAAGGGTACACAAAGGGCAGATGATGGCCAGCGAAGTGCAGTCCTGTTCAAAGATGCTGCTGACATTAGAGAAAATTACTGCTGACATTATGGAAAAGTGTGACAGCAAACATAAAATAAATACTGGTGCTCGTATCATGTCATGCCTCTGCAGGAGCACTGTCCTCAAGTGTAACTATCTTTCACTTTACCCTGACTGATACAAATGTGTGCGCTTTTAATTGACTCTCGCATGGGAAGTCGCTACTTCCTTGACTTTTCAAAGCTCTCGGCTCATGCACACACAGTCCCGTGAGCCCTTTCTGCAGCCGTCAGAAACCATGGGATGCCACAAGAGAGCAAAACCGTTGAATGTGCCTCAGCAAACCATTATCTCAAATACTGCGATCCATTAAAGGCTTCAACAGCATTTCACAACCGTGACATGTTGACACTTTATTTCCACATATTTCCTGAGAGCTAGCTTTGCAGTTATCTTCCTTGTTTTGACTTCCTCTTTGCTGTGTTGAAGCTCGGTGGTCAAACGAATTGTCTTGTGCACAGTGTCATCAGTGTGAACTCTTGTTGGGGGGAAGACGAGTGCTGCTCTCTGGGCTCATCGGCTTCGGCATCGGCAGGTAACAGATTAGCATCAACTATCTAGAACATGTGAAGAGAGAACGAAACTGCTTGTATGCTCTTTTGATGATGTGTGTTTTGTGGTGTTTTTTTTATTTTATTTTTATTTTGCAGAGCTATGTTTGATTTTGCAGGAGATCAGGCCCCCCACTTAGTGTATTTGACAAGCTGAGTTGGACACTCTGTATCATGGAGTGTCAGTTTGTCAAATACCCCAAGTGAGGTGTCACTTGTCTACAAATGAAGTTCAGTGCACGGACTGACCAGCTGACTGTGAAGCCTCCAAGGTAATAAACTCCATGTCAAACTTTGGAGCATATTGAGCAGGATTTACAATGAACATGTTAAGGGTGAGGAATGCCTAGTCATCTTACCGTGTTCACAAATGCCAGTCTTAGTGAAAGGACTGTTTGACATAACTGAAAGCATTAGCAAGGGCTTCGTAGAGACGTGAAATTGATGCAGTGTACCGGGTTTATTTACAGAATGAAAGCCTTTTTCAAACCATTTCTGTTTTTCAGTCTCCTTATTTCTCAGAGCAGCAACTCGAATGCCATGCCTGATATGCTGGCAGCTCTGCAAGTGAACAAAATGCACCTTTGTTTGATCTCACCATATGTTTTTAAGCATAATAGTAAATCTAGCTTCTGGAAAAATGTGAATCTGTGATCAGTTTCTGCTTCAATAAAAACAGACAATAAAGCACTTCTCTGCCAGCACCTGATGTCTCATGTCTTTTTAGTCCCACTGGTTAAAATCAGACTTGGTCGACGAGGGAAGGGGAAGAGAATTAAAAACAAAAAAAAGCGCAGTGGCCCACGGAGCACAGTGTGACTTTGGGAGTATTTTTTTTACACATGACCTTCTCATCTGCT
The DNA here is from genome assembly GCA_005024645.1 of Planiliza haematocheilus. Classification (NCBI taxonomy): domain Eukaryota; kingdom Metazoa; phylum Chordata; class Actinopteri; order Mugiliformes; family Mugilidae; genus Planiliza; species Planiliza haematocheilus. The sequence continues at coordinate 2,975,158 of SRSE01000276.1, read as the reverse complement.
GAACTGCAACGAAAATGTACGACTGAAGCGGCTGGAGTGTGATTTATTTATTTGTTAGTTTGTTTTCTCAGCTCTTTTAAAGCGTTATTTTGGTAATCGGACGCTCGTGGAAGTCCTTATCTTCCAGCTTCTCAAAGACGACACTTATCACGCCGTCGTGCATTTCCTGTTCCTGTGGGAGCATGCAGTGTCGACTAGGCGTAAAAGTACATGTGTGTGTGTGCTTGTTTGACATTTAAATAGTAATTGCTGGTCACAGACTCACTAATAGCATCTAACCTTTGCACCAAATACCCCAAGATGGTACCAAAAAGGGCTTGACTTGTCAAGAACATTTTTAAAAGTACTAAACTATCACACACATGCATACTATTACTACTACTATCTCAGTAATAATGTCTACTGTTTGCCATGATGCATGAGGAAGCTGGCAACATACGCACTCTGCCTCGGCTGCAGAAATAAAAGCTATTCACACTGCTGCTCTGGTTCGCATCTGTATTAAATATCTGAACATAATTCTGTTTATAGGGGCGGTTCTTTCACAGCATAAGCGGTTACAGAAGATGAATTAATAAATGAATGAATGAATTCTGTTTATGTTGTGTGTTTGGCCTGCTTGACATGTTGTGGATGACGCACTGTTCTATTATTTGCACAGCTGGCTGTGATCATGTTTTCATGGCACTCGCATATACAGTTTCACCACCTGGACACATTCTGCCTTTTTAAATCAATTTAGTTCCATCCCAAGACTCTTTTTACATTGTTACACACCACAGCCAAAAACCGCTTCTCTGATTGATTTCCAAACTTTTTTTTTTTTTATTTGAAGGTTGTCCAAATGTCAAGTTGTACTGTACACCGTAACCCAAATCTGTCCAGCTTCCAAGGCCGCTGGAAATGTTCTTAAACATTTGCCTGGAACAGAGCTTCAGTACATGTCCTAAAGCCGTCTGAAAATAAAGAAAGAAAGAAAGAAAGAAACTGTGTAATGGAGCCTTTATAGATTTTATTAGATCAGTTCCCTATTAAGCACACCGCACGATATCAACAATGAGTGTGCCTTCTCCAACTTATTAAGCCACCCAGGCTGTGCGTTAGGTCAGGCAAACTGTTGTTTTAAAGTGAGTGCGTTGCACAAGAGCAATTGACCTCCGGTGAGGCTGCCAGTTTGTGAATTACAACACATCTTTGTGTAGCCCAGCATGCCTGTTTCCAAAAAGAAGTCTAAACCACACCTGCAAGTTCTGCCTGACGTCAATGGGAATTGCAGAATAAGTGTCAATGTCTGCTCTCACAGAAAAAAAAAGACAGTAACACATTTGTCATCTGTCACACATTTTACATTAGAAGATGAAACACAAGCTCTGAAGTTACCTGTATATCTGCACTCCGCGCTCCATGCCATGTCAGATTAAGTGACAGATCCAGAGAAGTGAATCAGCGAGAAGTTACAGAAGTAATACAAGGAATTTCATGTAACAATGTAAAAACTGTTAATGTTTTATTTTAAACTGAAACAATGTCTATCTCTTCATTTATTTCCTGTCTTCTTTACTTGCACTGTCTTGAACGTGTTGCTGTAATTTAGTTTGCCCAGTAAGTGGGAGTAAAACTCCATGAACTGATTAGTTCCGTTCATGACACCAGTTTTATGTCAACATTTGCCCACTGAATACACAAACACATGTCATGTCCTGCTAACGTTTGCATATATCAACTCATTTATTCTTTACTGCTAATATAAGCACAGTTCTGCAACATGCTTCTGAATGATTGCAGCAAAGGAGATCGTCAAAGCCTGTCTTTGTTTACGGATATAAAATACGCCACTGATGGCTATTAAATCAATAAACTGTGATAACAGAGCAAGAGGAAAGACAGGGATCATTCTTCTTTTTCTTTACATGGTACACACAGTGTTCTGTCATGCAGTAGAAGGTGTTTTGTAGATATTTGAACAGAGAAATACATCTGCACATCCACATTGTTTTCTAAGGCAAATCATCAGGTGGAGTTTTGAGTCTGTGCTCAGGTTTTTGGCAAAGTTCATTAAACCCTTGAAACAACTCAACCATCAATAACCAGTCTAGAGAACTCATTAATTACAGGCATAATGATTCTTAACCTTTCATTTCTTGTAAACACGGTCTATAGACCATCAATTCCAAAAAGAAGTGTAAAACCTGTGGAAATGCACTGGAATGAATGGTAAATGGTGAATGGCCTTGATTTTATGTAGCGCTTTTCTACCTGAAGTTTGCTAGGTAACAGAATTGGGCTTTAAGTTTTACAAGCAGTAGAAAAAACAGACTCCTAGCTCAGCTTTGACCCAAGATTCATCCTGACAAAACTGACATATAAAAGTAGATGACCAGTATATTCTTTGATAATTCTGAATTTCAGGCTGTCTTTTGAAATGAAAAACTAAATGTGAGTTTATATAAATAAGGTTTATTGAACCTAAATTCAAATGAATTAATTCAATGAAGTGTAAACTGTGAGTGAAGCTGGCTAAAAGGATGCTTTATGCTCAGCAATCAAACCACACCGGGTCCGTTTTGACCTGGGAGGGCAAAAATCAGTGGGAGTCGATATGAAGGTTAAAAATACCTCTGAGAAGTCTCAGTAATTGATGATAAGTTGTTGTTTGCTGTTATGTGTGACACCCAGAAGTCTAATTTAAACAGTGGAAGAGATCACAACAACAGAAACACCTCAGGTCTTAATTGTTCCTTGCAATTTATTAAAACTTTAATCCGCAGGGGTGAGATTGTTTAAAGATGTTCCCTAACCGCTGTGCTCAGCACGAGCAACTTGAGAACCACGGGGCGTTGTTCGCAGACAGGAGATACTTTCTGTAGGTCTTTATCGTCTCACTTGACCATCACAAGCGTTTTATGTGACTCTACCACCAACTTTTAATCATCTTAATAAAAGTTCAGTTGTGTGTTTACGCTATCTATCAGCCACTACCAGTATTTTTGTGACCTGTATCAACATTTCCACCCCGCAGTAACTCAGTGGTTACTATCTCTGCAGCACAGATGACACACACGCAAGTAAACAACATGTTGCAACGATGTATCACTCTTTCTTCCATCAGCAAATTAGGGTTCACAATTTGTGCTGGACAATAGATTTTGGTTTGTAGGCCATGACATGAAATGACAACAAATACAAAAGAAAAGTGAAAACCAACCAGTGCTAATTATCAAAAATAAAAGAGCGTATGAAGAAGGACAAACATGCCACAGTAAAATTGTCCAAACAGTAACAAATATTGTAATAAAAGCACTGATGCCTCACAGAAGAAGGTTCCAGTTTTGACTGGGCCTTTCTGTGTGGAGTTTGCATGTTCTTCCTGTGTCTGCGTGGGTTCTCTCCAGGTACTCCAGCTATATATGTGTTCCCCACACATGCTTGTTAGGTTGATTGGTGATTCTAAATTGGCCGTAGGTGTGAATGTGAGTGTGAATGGTTGTCTGTCTCTGTGTTGACCCTGCGATAGACTCAAGACCTGTCCAGCCCCCTGCAACTCTTCACAGACAACCATTTACAGAAAATGACTGAATGAATGAATGAAATAAAGAATTTAGACCACTTGTCACATAGAGATTAAAAAAAAGGAGATCACAGTGTCACAGAAATGTGAATATCTGTGATGTGACCTCCATGTAAAGCTGCTTTCAGTGCTGCTTTGGAAAAGTCAGATGCAGAGATACGTCATCCAGTATTTCTTCTGAGTGATGTCAAAGTTAATTATCTGAAACGTGGGTGAACAAACAGGTCTGTGCCTGCGCTGGATGTAAAAATCCTTCACGCTGGTAAAGGAACTGCTTAAGCTTCACAGCGAGGTGAAGGTTTTCAAGGTTTGCAGTATTTTCTACTTCCACTCTTTGCTTTCTGTAGTTGACATTTCATAATGCGCCAAACTCTGAAATATGTTTGCTTCTAATTATATTCCAGTCAAAATCCAAATTGCATACGACTTTGTCTTTATTTTTCTTCCTGTGCCTGATCAGAGAAACTGCAGTCTGGGTGGGTTGTGCTCCACAGATTCAGGGTTGTGTTGGTGGAGATCACAGATTTTTAAGAGTGCAGAACCGAGAATTTAGAACCGAGAAAGAGCCGTGACTATGTCACCTCAAAAGTTACTAAGATGCAGTTAAACAAACACTATTAAAATTAATCAAGTTGAATGTGTCATCTTTGAAACCTGTGTATTACCTCCGCCAGGATGCCTGTGTGACAGAAGTGAGACATTGTTGATAGTGTTGTTGACAAATGCCATGAGGACCCATTTGTTTTGCTAGTGTTAATACTTTTATTCATAATGAAAGCTAGTGGTTGTAGTTACTTTAAAAGTTTGATTCAAAATGAAGCAATAGAATTGTGCCATAATTGTAGTTTGCTGAAATCAGGCCAATCTTTCTACTGCAAACATGGGTGTGGGTCTTCAAAAACCCAACTCTTTTGTTTTGTAACATTTGTCCAATTGTTGGACAGCATAAGAATCTGCCTTCACACAAATAAATGTTATTAGCTAGAGGCAGTATATTACAGTAACTGAACTCTGTTCACAAACTGTGGGGGAAAAACTGTAGATGGTGCTGGATCGTTGTAGACGGTCTAGGGTGGTGTAAACATTTAAACTCAGGATCCCGTTTTACAGATTTTTTCTGAATACAAATACAAAGATTAAGGCAACTCAAAGGTCGGCATTTTAAACTGAAAACTAAAGGTAAGGATGACAACTCGTGTCATCAGTGCATCCAATTTCTTTTAAATCTTCATATAAATCTTTGCACAATACAGGAAGAAGAAGAAAAAGAAGACGCAGATGATGAATAAGAAGAAGCTTTATTGTCATTGTACAATAACGAAATTTCGTTTGGCATCATCTCTTGTAGCAGCTACATGTCACAAGCACAGAACAAATAAAGGTAATAAGCAACAAATATTAAGGTGCAGTAAAAATATATATATAAATAGTCTACATTAACACCAGTATAAAGGACGATAGGATGTGGAGGTGTCCATCTTGACATGCTGGGGTCTGTTAGTCAGGAAGTCCTTGATCCACAGACAGAGGGAGGTTCCAAGTTGCAGCTGGTGCAGTTTGTTGATGAGTCCCTGGGGCTGATAGAGTGAAACGCTGAGCTGAAGTCATCAAATGGCCTCCTGATGTATGTTTGGGGACTTTCAATATGACTGAGAGCGGTGTGGAGGGTCATGGAAATGGACTGGTAGGCAAACTGGTGTTGGGATGTAGGTCTTGACATGCTGTAACACCAGTCTCTCCATGCATTTCATCCTCACATCCCATATGGTGTCCTCAAAACAGTCCTGTGAGCATGACGTGGGTTCCTCAGTGGCACTGGCTTTTACTGTAAGTGAGGGTCTTATAAGATGGTATCAGGAATCTAAATTAAAATAAAATGGTCAGCAACTGGCAAACACCATCAAATCAAATAAACATAACTAAAACATTAGTTTTAACCTTTGGGTTACTGGCTTACAGGCTGCAGGAGATGTCATTTTTGTAACCTCCTGGGTGTGGGCAGGTGACAGGGAGGTGGTGTTTCGAGGCTGTCTGGCTGACTTGTGATCTAACAGCGGTATGATTCTGTGTTAGCCACGTTTGCGAAAAAAAAGTTAAATATCGCTGAGAGACAGCAGGCGGTGTGAAAGCTTGAAAAAAAAAAAAAAAATGGTGGTAGCTGTTCTAACTTACATCATCGATATGTGACATATCTGGATAGCCAAATGTTCAGAAGAGCAACAGACTAGAAGAATGCAAGAGGAACTGCAATCCAAAAAACACAGCCAAACCAAAGGAAACCTGACTTGTTAGAGTCTTCTTGAAAACATTTCACCACTCATCCAAGTGGCTTGTTCAGTGCTAAATGACTGGTGGAGAGTTTAGGTTTTGATTAGGAACATGTGTGGGTGATGTCCATCTGAAAAATAACACTTTCTGTTGCCACAACAACCAGACGCTCACCTGTAACTAGAGATATTGTTTCAGATTGCTGTCCTGTTGTTGCATGAGTGGTATGCAGAAACCTAGGTGTGGATGGGGATTTAACTCTGTAAGTGGCTGAATAGAGGCTCTCCTGTTCAGAGAAGGCTTTTCCAATTTTATATAGATGGCTTTGTTTACTCCTTTTAAAGGAGCAGAAGAAGGAAATGTCTTAAGAGAAACCTAAACCAATTTTTAATAGATAAGGTGACCAAAACACTGGAACTGATGTAGCTGCTGTAGTTGATATAGGAGCAAATAAATTGTTCATTTAAAACTGTTTGTCTGCATTGCAGTAGAATGACACCTAAATTACCATTAAATTAAAAAGTTGAAGTTGGTGGGAAAGAGACACAGACCCAATGTCAGAGCCACATGAGAGGGAAATGCCAGAGGGTAAACAGCCCTGAGAACACAGAGACTGTCCTTTAGTGCTGTTCAGAAGTTTTTAGGTCATCCTGCACTCTGTTCTGTTGACACAAGGTCTAATCATGCTTCTGCTTAACCAAGCAACCAATGACATGTAAACGAGGGCGGGATTTAGAGTATCCCGGGATCTGAATACGAGCCGGAGCTGGGGAATCCTGAACGGAGACAAATAGAAAACAGGTTAATGTAATAATATTATTGAGCTGTCTCCAAACAGGACACACATTCGTTCTTCCACTGCAGCAGCACTGCAGACCACCAAGATTGACAGCTTCCCACGGGTAGATGCTCAAGGAGTGAAACCGAGTGTGGAGTGATTCTGTAACATTTCAAGCATCCTCTGAGCAACCACTTGTTCGATTTACACTTATTATTGCTACCCTTCCCCTCCGTTGTGTCACGATCTACCCTCCACTGCATTTTAATGATCGGCGCCTCCATATTATGCCTCTGCCGTTGAACCCATCACAGGAGCCGTTTATCCAGTTTTACTCAGCAGTTATCACGTCTGTTCTGCAACAGATAGGAAGGTCTGCACCGAGGCTCAGCCTGCCCCAACATACTCTCACGTGTGAGCAGGAAGAAGGTTCCAAATATAAGACACGGGAGAAACAGGAAACAAAAGGACTTTAAGGAAACGTAAAAAGATAAAAAGCGCTGCCGTGATGAGCAGGGGATTACAGAAACCAGAGTCCATCGACAGAGGCTTTCCAAAGGAAATTACAAGACACAAACACAGAGGCAGGACTAACTGAGGGGAGGAACACAAGGCAATAGAAGTGAAGGGTGGAAAAAGACAAAGGTAGAAAGTATAGTACTTAAATGCCAACAGGAAATTTGTTGCACAGTCAATACCATGACGCCTGACCATCCTTCAGAGGAATCCATCACATTCAGGAATGACGATGAATCACAACATATATTGGGTTTTAGCATTGCTTATTTTCTGTGTTTTACCATTGCCCCTGTATTTTATTTGTATTTTTACTACAGAATTGGTATACTGATGAAATAATACAATATAATCTAATATAACTCTATAATTAACCACTACCATGTAACGTAAGAGACATCTGCATAACAGGAAACTGAGTGCAAACCTGTTTTTCAGTGGATGGCGGGGGGTTTCCACCACATCTGCCCTCCCAGGATACCACAAAATTAACATAAAATTCCAAACACACTACAAATAGATTGTCTTCTCATCTGTCCCTCAGAACTGACACATTAGCCAACAGAAAATAAGATGCATGGAATTATTGTTCTGCACATGGGCAGTTATAACTGTCAAGAGATCATACAACTTTTGATTGTTGAAGTCACTATCTGAAATCCCACAGGAGAACAAGTAATGCGAAAGAAATCTGAACACTGCATGGAAATTTGTTGACTTCCATATTTGAAACAGCATACTCTTGATTCCTTTGGAAATAGAAGTTAAATGTGATCTTCTCAAAACATTAGGTTAGATTAGATTAGATTAGTCACAAAAAGTAGGTATGTTTATGACTACTAATAATCCATAAAATTGGTGGTTCCAAAATAATTTCAGTGATTAGAACCCCGAACCCGTCTTATTGAAACCTTTGACATAAGATCTGTTGATGTCTCTGCTATTGCAGTGGGTACTTTCATCATGCCAAAACCTAAAGCGCTCCCTAAACCCACCAGTAATAAAGCGGTTGTAGATGCTTATGTGGGATTTAGAAAATCATCCACTGGAATTAAGTGAAGTAGATTTTAAATGTCCAAGATGGGTCACCAAAGAAAATTTAGTACAAGACCAGAGCATTTGACGTCAAAAGAAGTCTTCACGAACCACAAAATATAAGCACAGGTTCTTCAGGTAACTCTTGGAACTGCTGGTGTAAATGAATCTACAGTCAGAAATCTTGATCTGAATGGGATGCTTTCCAGGATAATCCCTTGCTGTCCAAAAAGCACATTAGAACAAAACTACCATTTGTCAGTGAACATACAGTATAAGAACAGAGCAGGGGGCTTTGGAATGGTGTGCCCTGGAAGATTGACTTGCTCAGCTGTAGTAATGGTAGACATGTCTGACGCAGCCCAAAGACAGCTTTTCGGGAGAGGAACCAATTTCCAACTATGAAGCATGGTGGTTACAGTGTTATGGTTTAGGATTGCTTTGCTGCCGCTGGGACTGGGCAGCTTAACAGTCACTGATTCTGCATCATCCCATGTAGGTAATATGAGGCCATCCGTTCAAAACCTGAAGCTGGACTGAAAGCAGGACAATGACCCCAAATGCACTAGCAATTTGGAGGAATGTCTCCAAAAGAAAAAATGGCCTGGCTGAAAAACAAAACAAAACAAAAAAAAACCAAAAAACATTTGAGTCACTGTAATGTTGTGGAATTTGAATCCTTGAGTACATGGAAGAAAACCCTCAAACATCTTGCGGCTGAAGGAATTCTGCACGGAAATGTGGTCAAACTTTTCAGCAAGCATTTGTCGTGGATTAGGGGACAATTATACCAAAAACTTTAAAGCTGCACTGCCAAAATCGTTTTGCTCTGCAAAAACGGACAATATACTAGCTCCTGGGGCCATGGGTATACTTATTTTTTTCTGGCAATCTTCTCCAAGCACTTTGTTTTAGATGCAATATTAAAGATCAAAATGATTTTTATTTTATTTTTTTTGTCCAAATATGTTACACAACTACAAAACTACTCATTATTTGCATCAAGTTTTGGATACTAAAACCAGACATGGAAAACATCACCATGGCAGTGTAATGCTGTTAGTAACTGATCAAATAAAGGCATAAGAAGACCACAAGCCTGAGTTAAAAGTCTGAGGCAGCACTACACAAGTGTCTGGAAAGCATCACCATGATCTATCATCCTTGCAGCATGGAAACATCAAGGATTAACTAATGATTCTGAAATAATAATAATAATAAAAAAAAAAATAGTAGTTCTGGTCAATCCTAGTTTCTTTTTTCCCGATTCAAAAATTTTCAATGAAATGCAAATAATTTGCCATATAAGCTGATGGTGCAGAAAAAGCCGCCTGTAAGCTGCCAGTCCCCACTCAGCGGTGCACCGTGACCCCGTTCATTATGGATGCTGCACTCTCAGTGTCACTCTGACTTGGAGGAGCCAAGCATCCTTTTGGAGGAGATTGTTAATTGAGGGAGAAACATGGTTGAAGGAGGATTACATGTTCCCTGCCTGCTTCTAAAAAAAGTCATTGAAATAAATCATCACCGAGCTCACATAATTACTTTTTCTGTGACTGACTGAACATCATTAATGTATTCAGTCGTACCACGTGCAAAGCGTTTGATTGCACGAGAGACAACAGACAGAGGAGTGTCTGTGTTGAGAGAAATTGCTACAGTACGAGAAAAAGCTAAACTAATCTGGACCCAAGATTTGTATTCAGGCTGTCAGTTGATTTGACCAAAATTAAATGCATCTCAAAATTGATTTACATTTGCATTTTCAGAGCGTTGGTACAGTGGGTCTGTGAAAATTGGTATAAATTTAAAAATCACACAGCTGAGCATGTAAAGAAGCTTTTCAGTTATTGTTTGTGTGTATAAAGTGCAGCTTGAAAGTTTCCCCCTTGAGATATTTCTGCTTTTCTCCATAAAAATGACTCAAATGTCAGTAGATTTTCACACAAGTCTTGAAAGTAGACAAAGGCCAATCAAACAGAAAGAAACAAAAATAGTAAAGTTGTTTATTCAGGAAAATGAGCCAATATTACATATCTGTGAGCTGCAAAAGTAAGTGCAACGTTAGGATAAGAAGTTTATTTCATGACCATATTAGAGTTAATCTGTTCAGAAAATTTTGCTGTAATGTGACTCAAGTGTTATTCAGTGCCCAGTTTTGTTTAAAAAATCAGGGATTTATCACAGTCTGGTCTGCACAACACATGCTTGGGGAGGGGTATGATGGCATGGATGAAGGAGTTTTCTGAGGACCTCAGAACAATGGTTTCAGTATCATGCTGGAAAAGATTACAAAACCATCTCTAAAGAGTTTGGAATCTACAAGTCCACAGTTACACAGATTGCAACCAAATGGAGGAGATTTAAGACAACTGCTACAGTCCATAGGAGCGGTCAGCCAACAAATATCACCCTATAAGTAAGACGATTACTCATCCCAGAGGTCACAAAGCTAAGCAACTAAAGGATTCTGTCATGTTGACTAATGTCAGTATATACTGATCCACCATCAAGAGAACAGTGAACAATCATGAGCATGGCAGAGTGACAAGGACAAAGATACTCCTCTCCAAAAGGAAAACTTCTGCTCATCTGCTGTTTGCTTAATATCATGTGGACAAGCCAGAAGACTATTGAGAAAATGCCTGTGACCATCAAAGCAGATTTATTTGGATTAAATAGAAGGCTCGTGTCGAGAGACGAAATCACACCGCATTCCATCATCAGAACCTCATCCTGTCCATGATACCTGAGGGTGGTAATGTCCTTGTTTGGGCCTGTTGTGCTGCATCTGAGCCAGGATGGCTTGGCATCATTGATGGACCAGTGGATTCTGAATTATACATGCCAATTCTAAAAGAAAATCACGGGACATCTGTCTGTGAGCTGAATCTCAAGAGAAACAAACAACGACCCAAGCACACAAATCATTCTTCAAAAGGATGTTTTGGAATTCAAAGTCAAGCCAAGTGAAAGTCTTGACCTTAATCCAATAGAAATATTGTGGAAGTACCTGAGGCAAGTAGTTCATGTGAGGAAACCCCCCAACATCTCAGAAGACAAACTGATGGGCTAAAATTCTTCCAAGCAGCTGTAGACGACAGATCGGCACTTTCTGGAAACATTTAGTTTATCTGGGTCATAACAGATACTGAAAACAAGGGTTCACCTACTTTTCCAACTCACAGATATGTTCAAATGATTAATATGTCTGCTTCCTTTGCTTGATCGCTTTGTCGTATTTCAGGAGAATCCACTGATGTTTTGAATTCTGAAGGGTGCAAAACCTTTCAGCTGCTCTGCATATCTGTAATATCCAAATCCTTTATAAACATGATGGAATTTAACTGCATTTGTTTAGATGACTTTAGCCAAAATCCAACTTATTTTTTGAAAGGGCAAAAGTTATGAAATGACAAATATGGCAGTTTTGTATTAAGTAAACAAAAGGAAACACCACATGCTACAATTGCTTCCAGACTCTGCCACGGTTCTTCTGACTGGGAGTGAAGCTGGTGCCTTGAACGGAAAAGAGTTTTCCCTACATCCGGTTTGCACACGTCACATTGTGAAATACTTCCTATATAAGCAAAGTCTGGGTTTTAGTGTTTGCATGTCTGTCAAATGGAGGAAACTTGCCTGTTAGAAAGATGTTTTTGAGTTAAGCTGCTCCTGTCAAAATAAACCTTTTAAGATTTGTTTTGACAGGAGCAAACCGAGAAAGCTTTACCTTTAAAACCTCAAAACAGTGAACAGCAGAGTTTATTTTCTCTTACAGAAAGTAAAGATATTCCAGATACTTCTTTTAAACGCCAGATTCACATTACAGTTAGACATTTGTTATCATTCATCAATCATTTTTATTAGGTGCTAACATTTCCTTACTCCTCCAGTGGGACCCAGAGTTAGCATCGCCACTTATTTATGAGGCTGTTTTGGAACATTTACTTTCAACATTTCCATTCTTTTCTCTTAGTTTCACAGTAATGTTTGATTCATTTCTACTTATGGAAATAAATGGAAACAAATGACTACCTAAACTGGGAGGACTTCCAAAAATGTTTACCGTCTTTTTCTTTAAATTTTTTTAAGCGTACAATTACAGCTGATTACAGCAAGAAACTTTGGCCCACCTACAATAACAACAGCTCATTCAGTGATATGACACAGTATTGCATTTGCTTCATCTAAAGCTCCTCTGCATCATTCAGGAGTTTCAATTTGGTGCTCCCACTCAACGAGAGATGACACATTTGTTGGGAACGTGCAAAAAAGGGGAAGACTATAGCAACTCTTGTCTATATTCTTTGGGGCCTGTTTTGAAAGTCTAATAAAATTCAAATTTAAATACACACACAGCTTAATGGTGTTCTCATAAAGACAACTGAAAACAAACATTAAAGTTTACAGGTTGTTATATGAATTTGCTTTCCAATAGTAAACTGACAACTTGACAAAGGCGGTGCTTTTGCTACTGTTTTGCAGACTGTCAGTTTTTTGACAGTGTGGCAGATGCGTAGAGGTTCTCGTAAATATGAACTGAATAATGAGATTTCCAATCATTTCGAATGTTTTCGTCTCTGTGCATGTCACGAAATGGCCTTGGAGACGTAACTAAATGGATGGTGGAGTCCACACATCTGCCTTGGCATGCCAGCATTATAACTGAGAGATCTGACGTGCCACAAGATCTAACATGTTTCCAACAGATGAGCAGCCCTGCTCAGTGTCTCCTACAGTTTACTATTGAGCTACAGCATTGACCAGAGATTTGAGTATACTCAAAGGGCGTTGTGGAGCTGTTAGACCATGAATCTTGGGTTAGCATACAATGATGACTTTGATCTTTAAAGTGTTCTGGATTAAGTGCAGTCAATTAATTCCTGATGACAGACGCCTCGAAGGGCAATATGAGGCTCATACAACACGTTATGTCACTTACCTAGAAAAAAGACTTAGATCATTAGGTCATGTTTTCATCGCCTGACTTAGTCTCAATTTTTATTAGAATATGAGTCTGGTAAAACTTCATTATGGGGCACGTATCAACTGCATCAAATGGATCAACTCCACGTCTCTCAGATGACGTGTATGTATGCATTGCTGTTGCTCTTCTGTCCATAAAGGCCACCCAAACAATTTGACTGGACTAAAATACCAGATCATAATCAGTTCCCAACAGAGCACTCCAACTTATTGCCTCAAGAATGTTGTGTGTGTGGGAGAAGCAGAGAACAGTGACTTCCAGGCTAATATTTTCATGTATTTTGAAAATGAATAAATAAATAAATCATAAAGCCATGACTTAGTTACCTGGTTAACACATAAGGGATTTGTCATAATTCAACTAACATGTTGTTCACTGCTCCACTAAATCAGACATAATCTTATATACGACTTTGAAATAGTTTTTGTTCAAGATTCAAAGCCAGTGACGTTGCAAATGGGTATGAATAAAACTAGCTAGCTGTCCAGTCATGTAACTGTCCCCTTCTATACATGAATACATGTTCAGTGAGCAGTGCAGCCTACCTCTAGCAGCCTGCTACAGCTGCCCTCCTGTGCTGTCCAGAGGATTACGTAGTGTAGGACGAGACGTCAGTTTACACCCCAAAGTATTGATCCAGTCCGTGGCGCATCCAAAAATGTTGAACTTTTGTCGATTCCAATTCCATTGATGACAATTCTCTTTTCTTCTTTTCGTGTTGCTGAATAAGTTTGAGTTGCATGTTTAGTTTGAGGACACCACGTCAATCATTATAATGTAACAGCTCTAATTCTTCCAGAACTGTTCGTCTTTTTTGAAACCTTAAAATCATTACAATTCAGACGGTTTAAACTTACCAGTGTGTAGTCAAAGGATCATAAATATAGCTGATTGAAGACAACCATAACAAATGAATGCAGTGTGTTTGTCACTCTACTGAAAGTGAGAGCGGCTGTTGTGTTATTTGTAATTTAAATAAAACTGTAATCTTTTAGCTCGGCATATATTTGACTATGCCTTCATTTTCTAACTAATCAAACTTTTTTTTTTTTTGATAATCTTGACATTATTATTCATGAATCTCAATCACAATTTTGAACAGATCATGTTTGTGAAGAGGTCCAGTTCAGCTCAGAGTAATGTGTTGTGTAATGTGTGGGAGGAATAAACATTAAATGGAGGACTAGATTAAACAAAGAGAGTATCCTGACATACTTTAAAACCCACTGCACTCCTTTTAAGGCAATCAACCTCTTTGTGTTCCAGCAATACCTCGCTCAACACGAAATACGAAAACATGATGTTTGTTCGGTTCCTTGTATAAATGTTCAGCTGTGAAATACGTAATGTCGCATCCATGAAAGAGCTGAGGAGGATTTCATCATCCTGATAAACGTGACCCGGCCTGCTTAAAATGACCGACCTGCAGTCCAAGGTGACTCGTTGAACTATCAATATGACACTGCATGTTGAATCACAAAATCTGCTCATGCTCAATTTCCCGGCAAAATTAAAGCCATGTTTGACTTTGGTACAACATAGTCCCTTTTTAATATGTTTTGGTGTTTCATTAGCTCTTGCTCAGTTTCATAGATCTTGCACTAAGTCTGAAAAAATTAAAATAAATGATTGCTAATAAGTAATTTTAAAAAGTCATAAAAAGGGTGACTGAATCAAAAGAAATCACAGTTTGATTTGGCAGAGAATATACATATAAGTCTGATTTACTGTGAGAAAGAAAGCTGTGGTCGACAAAACTGCTCATAACTGTTTGGAGAACTGTTTAATGTTTTTTACTATGTCATGGAATAATCTGAGAAGAAGAACACTTCTAATTTACAATTAACAGCATTTCAACACTGCACACGTTGCAGCTTGTCACACACTATAGTTCTTGCTGGCTGTGAACAAATGTGAAACAGATGTGATCTAATTGAAGGTCCACAGCAGCTATAAATACCTTCAGCTCAGCCTCTCAGCCCGGTTTTCTGATGGGACAACACAGCGCACAACTCTATAAATGGAGAAGCAGAAAATTAAAACTGCTGCCCCATTTTCTGCTGATTTAAAGGATTATCTGGATAGGGCGTGGGGTAAGCTGCAACTGCAGGAACGCTGGATGCAAAGAGTTTAGGTGTAATTTCCAAACATCTATACAATACAAAATCTCTCCTGATGTATGTAGTCAGTTTATAGGTAAATGAGAAAACCTGCGTCTGTGCTTAGAGTGCATTTTTTAAAGTCCATATTACAGACTGAATGGTTGTTGTGTATGTGTCCAGGTATCAAACACTGGAAATAGTAAAGATGGCAGACTTAAATAAGATTAGCTGTAGATAAGATAAGATAAGTTAAGATAAGACTTTATTCATCCCTGTGGGGAAATTAGGGTGTTACAGCGGCAGGAAACAACAGAAGAAGATACAAAAAAAAAATAGAATAGAATAAAAATAGAATACGGCAGACAAATATGTTATGTACATAATATGTATATATATATATATGAATATCATGAATAAAAACAACAACAACAACAAACTCCAATAGGAGTTACATTACCTTGCACTGCAAATAAAAGGTGTGAGATGATGGTTATATATTATACTGTACATTGTGCATAAGTCCCGAAAGAAGCTCAGCAGCTTAGTAGCAGAAGAGTTAGGAAATGCTGATGTTAAAAAGTCTGACTGCTTAGGGAACAAAAGCCCTCCGGAAGCGTTCCTTCCTGCACTGTGGGTGCAGCAGTCTTTGGCTGAAGGAGCTTCCCAAAGTTCCAACTGTCTCATACAGGGGGTGAGAGGGGTTGTTTCTGATGCTGGACAGTTTAGCCAACATCCTCCTCTCAACCACCTGCTCCACTGAATCTTGTCCCTCTCTGTGACTCCACCACACCAGCTAACCACAGTATAGAAGGTTGCCGATGCAACCACAGTGTCATAAAAGGTCCTGAGCAGCGTCCTACACACACCGAAGGACCTCAGTCTCCTCAGCAGGTGGAGGCGACTTTGTCCCTTCTTGTATAGGACATTGATGTTGTCTGACCAGTCCAGTTTGTTGTTCAGGTGAACACCCAGGTATTTATAGCCATCCATGATGCCGATATCCAAACCCTCGATGTTCACTGGTGTTGTGTGTGCTGTCCTCCTTTGGAAGTTAATCACCATCTCCTTTGTCTTGGTGGCGTTGATGTGGAGGTAGTAGCTCCCTGTATTCAAACTGTTGCTGTCACTTGTTTATATTCATTCATTCATTCATTCATCTTCTATACCCGCTTATTCCTGTTAAGGGTCACGGGGTCTGTTGGAGCCTGACCCAGCTGTCATTGGGCGACAGGCAGGGGTACACCCACAGGTCACCAGTGTATATTCCATCACACTTGTTTATATTCATTTTCAATCTCTCATATAACATGCATCAGTTGAAGTTGTCACTGTCACCTTAGTGCTTGCTCTGGGGTTTTCAGCCAGGGTGTTGTAAAGAATCTTAAGCCAATTTGTATTGTTATGACACCATGTAAATGAATTGAATTGAATTATATGAATGTGAATGAGACCTAAATAAATGCAGTTCAGTGGTCAAAGCAAAGCTCTAATGCTGCAGGAATTTGAAAAGTAAAAGGGCCTGAATACAGGGCTCCAGAAGGGTAAGCCAGACATGCATAGCTTACATCATTCTCTGGACTCAGAAGCAGAGACAGTTTCTCAAAAAATGCAGGTTTTATTACAACAACAATAGCAACAAAAATGACTTTTGCAAAAGAGAGATCTAGAAAACAGAACTAACAACACAAAATCACTCCAAATAAAAAGGCAAACTTCACACAACGGTGGTAAATAACTAACTGAGAGTTCGAGGATCACAAAACAAACAAATCACTCCAGAGGAGGCAAAAGAATCGATAAAGAATCTCATTGAATTTACTATGGCTTGGTCAAGATATCCATCTGGGGTCACGATAGGACGAAACACAATGGCACAATACAGGGGAAGTTACAGACCATATATACATGAATACATTAGGGTAATGGAAAACAGGTGGAAACAACCAGGAATCAGGGAAGACAGTCAGACCAGTCTCACCCAATGACAGACCCCTGCGTCCCTTAACAGGAATAAGCGGGTACAGAAGATGAATGAATGAATCAGACAATTGACAAATGAGGGAAAGGCAAGTGACCTGAAACGAGAGGAGAGTTACTTTTCGAAATAAAACAGGAAGTCATGAGACAACAGAAAGAACCCATAAACTGTTAGCACATCTAGATGCAGCTAAGATAACTGGTGTCACTGGTCAGCCAAAAACATGAATATTCACAGATTTTGTTTAAGTGACATTTTTGTTACTTCAGCAGGCGTTGAATTTCATGTTAATCGATTGCTGGTTATCTGGCCATTAGTTACCAATAAGTAACTTGCAAAGCAGAGCAGAGCACAGCAGAGCAGAACCCACCTCTTATGGAGGGAGCCATCTGCCTAAGCCAGTCGGGTACAGACAGAATGCGATAAACATACACCTGACCAAAGCATACATGTAGAATGTGATGATGTTACATGGCAGTTTGAGAATATAAGGGAATTCATTGGCAGGTTGGAGAATTGTTCATTCAGGTAGGAGTGGATAACTGCAGGAGGCCATGAAGACCAGGCAGGTTGATGAGACCACGACAAGAGATGTAGCATGGAGCTACACAGGAAACACACAACTCCAGGCCAGGGACACTGTGAGAGTTTTGTCTAAGTGGTTCCTCTCACATTCTGGAGACATGCATATTTGGATAATCGGTGATTCTAAATTGGCCCTAGGTGTGAGTGTGAGTGTCAACGGTTCTTTGTCTTTGACAACCTGTCCACGGTGTACCACGCCCAATACCAACTGGGAGAGGCTCCAACCTCATGCAACCCTTTACAGGACAAGTAGTACTAGATAATGGATTGGTGGTTGTCACCACATGTGAACTGCAGATGACTGTTTCCTTTAATCAAAATGATAAATGAACTATTACTACTACTATCAAGATCTGAGCACCATATGGCATCAGTGCACCCCGCTTTGTTATGTTACACTTCCTCTATAGGCCACTAGGAGAATCAGGTTGTGCTTAAAATGCTTTGGCTTCAAGAGTTTGAATTTCTACAGTCTGGACAAAGTGGTTCTACCCAGAAAGATCCCACTTCAGATGCAGCCTGTTCAAACTTATAATAAAGCTGTTGAGGTCAACTTAAAGCCTAAAGCTTTTCTACACAGATTACACAGTCGAGACATAACACTGGACTGCAAAAGAATTGGGAGTGAATTGACATAATGTGGGTTGCAGATTTGTATTGTCTGTTGCAAAGGAGCATCTGGATTAAGAAAAACAAATGCCAAAATTAGGGATAGCTGTAGTAGTGGGAAAAGATGGATATGATAATGGATAGAAAATAGTAGACGGGGATGAAAGCTCTCTATTCGTTTCTATGTTTTGACTACCATGCAGGTGCTACCGTGCGAAAACTCAACTTGGGAACGAGCCTCCTCAGCGACCGCACAGTTGACACCTGTAATGAAATATAAACTGTTGATGCCACATTAAAATACTGTAAAACCAACTGTCACCAACACCAGAGATACTGTTGTATAGTCGGTGTTTGAGAAAAAAACAAT
This sequence comes from Planiliza haematocheilus, assembly GCA_005024645.1. Classification (NCBI taxonomy): domain Eukaryota; kingdom Metazoa; phylum Chordata; class Actinopteri; order Mugiliformes; family Mugilidae; genus Planiliza; species Planiliza haematocheilus. Next base: position 2,956,362 of record SRSE01000276.1, on the reverse strand, counting down.
CTACTTTTTGCCATTTATAAGGAAACAGGACTTGTAAATGCTCTACGTCGAGCGATATCTCTGTTGTTTAATTCATTCCATGCAATGTCAGATTGACCTGATTAGGCTCCCACTTTAAACAAACAGTGTCTTTTTGGTTTGTTCCCTAAAACGGTTTCACCACATATCACATATTAGATTCTCCAGTAAAGAACAGAGATCAATAAAATCAAGCAGGACGCCCTCCATGTTTTTCTCATCAGTTTCTCAAAGCCAATCACTCATCATCTGGCCCAGATCATCATAATTACAGAGGTTCAGAGGACTTGTGGTTGCATTCATTTATTTTCTCATATATTTTGCAATATCTTTTCATTCAAGGAGACACATCAAGGCCATGACGCATTGTCTTACAAAAACATATCATGTAATCATAAAGAGAATTGCATTTTCCAAAAAAAAAGGAATGTGTTTCAGTATGGAAAGAAAGACCATGTGGAAAATTACGTTAGCATTTGCTTACGCTGCAGGGACTCTGAAGCTAACTCAGAGTGAAAGAGGAGTCCGGATTGCTGCAGAGCTAAACATCGACTCTTCTGAAAGCTGCTCCGACACTCATTAATCCTCGTGTGTTGCATAGATCGTATAGAAAGGATTCAGAACGCCACTGGAGGGATGACATCTGTACGAAAGCGGTGACATTTGAAGGAGGACATGATTGGATTCCACCTACGTAAGTGTAAGAGAATGACTTCCAACATGAAACTTCTTCTTAGGCTGTTCCTTTTTCTCTCCATCCTCTTAAACGATTCACATGTGCTCCAGCATGAACAAGTGCTGCGAAGGCCATGAATGACTGCCAGACAAAAATGTCCTCGATAAAACCACCAACAGCAACATTTAACACCTGCGCTTTGTAGTTTTTTTTTTCTTGCCTGAGAGCAGCCTTGCTCGAGCCTCTTGGGGGCATGGGAGATGGGGGGGTCTACCAAACACACGGTTGGGCAGAAACTTTTTTTGTTTTGTCTTTTGAGAAAGAGAGGGAGATTTGAAATTGAGCTGTTAAGGAAACCAACACGGAAATGACTCTCTCGTAGCCTAAAGGTTTGGCAAGAATCGTGACAATTTGCCGTCACAATTATTTCTCTCCTGTCGTAAATGAAACCAGATATTATCTTCACTCCGGAGTGAGGGTAAAGGCGGGAATGTGTGGGAGAGTGCAGACGAAAAACCAAGGTTTCTACCAGGCAAAATGCCAAGGCTGAGACACTAGACCTTCTTCTGCTGAAAAACTGAAACGGAATATTCAAGGTTACAAACAAACAACATGAGGCTTCCCAGCTCCCAAAACCATGTTAAATGGGCATTACTAGCAGTGAAAGATCACTTCTTTAAAGTCGGACCAAGAATTCTCCTCTGAAATGACTGCAGCTGTTGTGTATGGGTGGGCAGAGGGAGAAGTGCTGTCAGCTTCAGTGGTGACTATTGAATGGAGCACATCAGTCTAAAAACACAGGTACAGGTTTCCCCCCTTACTGTATGAGTGATGGAGAGCTGCTTATACACATTACAGTACCATCAGCACCTCAGGAAAAAATGAACTTGTATAAGTCAATCACACAGCTTAATGGGCTGATGAGGGGAGTCCCAGCTGTTTATCTGAGAGGCTGCCCTGCCGAGATGTTTGCCCCAGACAACATCAAGGTGAACATGGATCAAAAGAAGAGATCCTTGGCCAACATGTGTTGCTTGGTATATAGCCAAGGCTTGGTCACTGGGGTGAGGGCTTTTCATGCTGTAACACTTTGTGACCCGGTCTAGTTTACTGATAATGTCATCGGAAAAATCAAACGTTACATACAGTATCTTTCTTCATGCTATAAATTAAACATTTCAAATTTCCAACTTAACTGACTAATTTAGTTTCCTTTTACCATTCATTTGAACTGCTCAAATTTCAGTGTATTTCAGAGCGGGCTTTGAGGTGTCTTGTTTGGTAATTGAGAGCAACAGGAAGCAATGAGAAGACAATGAGGGCTCATATGAATTGACATGCAACACGAGTCTTTACCTGAGCAAGTGCACGCTTGGTTTATCCTCTCAGGTGATTTTTCAGGTGCATACTCAACAGCTGGAAAAACAGCCTGGCTATTACGGCGCTACGATTTCCACATTTTTCCAACGAGGCTGGGACAAGACTGTGACTGCTTGTGAAGTTCGCGGTGTGGTGACGGCTGGGAGGCTGCCGGTACAGCAGTGTCACATTTCACCACATCATCCCGGATGAAACTGAGAGACAATGCTGCAGAGATGACAGCGTATTATAAAGTGTGACCTGAAATTTTAAGAACCTCTATTTGACCCTGCTCCTGAACTGAACGGCCAGCAAACTTTTCTTTTGAGCATTTGAATAATTGTCTTTACTAAATGTGTACTCCTTCCATTGAAAAAGGGAACTTTTTTCCCTCTCTGCTTGAAATAGTGCTATAAATTTTATAACTTTCTTTGCTCTTTCATTTCTGGGAAGGTTCTCTGTTTTCATTTAGTATTTTATTGATGATCATTTAGCTAGAATAGTTTTCCACATAACATGATTTTTCCATATAACATCGGTGACTGGTGTGTAACTAAGCAAAGTTTGTCAGTGACTCTTCCCTGCAAGAACTGCTTTTCAGTGGTCATCCAGCAAAACGTATCCCAACCAGGCATGGACGTTTCGGTGTTGCAAGGCTGCTCATTGCTTCCACCAGTGATTAGCAGCCTTGACATTTTAAGGAAGAACAAATGCCAGAATATATTTCAAGAGACAAAGAGCAGCAGCTAAAATGCTCCTGGAGAAACGACTCAACGAGAATACCCACTGTGTCAGAATGACAGAAAGCTGCCTCCCACAATGAGTCATCCTCCCCGGGAATGGGGGAAACGGTCTGATAAGGGAGATATTAAAAAACAGAAAAAATAACTCTGTGAAGGCCACCTTGCTACCTTTAAAGAAAAGTTAAGATCGGCAGTCACACTTTTGAGAAAAACAACCCTCAGATCTGCTATCCTGAGAGCCAAGGCCTCAGCATAAGCAGAAAATAACCCATATTTCCAAACACGTCACCACTGTGGCAATGAAGGATTGATGTTTATGTATTAAAAAGGCAAGTGAATCTGTCTTCAGACTGCCGGCAAAATAATGCAACTTAAATCAAAGATCAGCTAAATGATGGTACACAACATAATTTAGAACTAAATTACAGTAGAAAAACATCCCAAAAAATAGCAACATTTTGCACTCAATAGAAACGTGTATGATAACAAATAGAGATGAAACAGAAGTTAGCAACACAAAACCCCGTTTAAAACTGAAGTTGAATACACTAGGTAAATAATGCAAACGGGTCACATATATTGCAGTTTACGTGACCCGGATGAGTTTACATGAAAATGCACGTACTCTGTGTTTTCACTGTGACGGTTGTGGCCTAAAAAGCATTGCAAACCAACAACAGGCTGCAGCTTTAAAAGCTGCACTAGGTTATTTCCCGTCTTGATTGATGAACCATACGATGTCAGTCCTTCCTCTAACCGGCACTTTTCCTGTCTTATAAACTATTAATATACCCACCAGATGAGATTGGCAATGCCTAACTCTCATGTATGAACTGATAGTGTTTTTATAAAATAATGCACATTGCAGGTGTTGAAGACATTGTGGCAGAGCTCCACGCCTACTGTAAAGCTCTTTAAATGGATGCATTGTGTGGTTGTATGCTGTGCCAATATACCCACCAACATCCAGAACAGTGTTTACTGCTGCCTGTTAAATATACTCCCAAGTGATTGAATTGTATGGAGGAAAACACCAGTGTGTGTGAACTCACACAGATATCTGTTGTCACAAACCAGTGCACAGCTATCAAACTGACATCAAACAGACAATTCTAAAACTAGTAGGACTCCTTCAGTCCTCCAGATGCCAAGTTTTTTATGGCAGCCGTTCTGTTATGACTTTGTGGTCTGCAAAGCTGTAGTGTGTCCATCACATAAGCTACGCAATTTCAAAAACAGCCCGAGACCAAACCCAGATAACCCCGGATCATATCTCCGTGACACCATCAGAAATATTTTCTCAGACTTCAGATGAGTCGAAAGTAATGAGTGGAAACTGTTCATTAGCACCGCGACGGACAGGAAGCCTGCCTATTAGCCATGAGTGCATAATAGACTATTAGCTCCAGTAATGTGGCCAGAGCTTGGTTTTTATGGAGGCGTGGATAGTTTTGCACTGAAACAAAAGGAACAAGCACCTGTTTTAAGGTCAGGCAGCGCACACAGCTGTTGTAATGACTATGGGTGACATATAACAGTCGCTCCATTTAACCCATGTTTCTGTTTAGGAATTACTGATGGAAGAGCATGCTAATGGATCTGAACAGAAACCATGTTGTGTTGTTATGATCAAACATTTCAAGTTTCTGCAGTGACATTGTCAAGAGTAAAGGTCTGTAATTGTGATTATTATCTAATGTGAGTTAATGTAAAACATTTGGCTTTCATCGACTGTCTGTATATGTATATATATTCAACATGAATAATCAGAATGATTACACCTTAGCTTACAACGGGTGCAGCAGGCAAAACATGCTAGTCTTTTATGCACTTATAAAACAGGTTTATGTGCTTTTAAAATTATTTTAAAGAGGTGAAAGAAACATGTCTGTGACATTTACTGGCCTATAACGCCAGAGTATCAGCCGATACTTCATACATTTAAATCACGTGACGGTTACTTGATTCAAGGATTTGAGAACTTGCAACCGTGTGTTAAACAACTGTGAAGCGCGTTGGCCTACCCACCAGGCAGCCGGGATTCCTGTGTGTGGTTCTGGCCCACCAGCTCACTTTTTCAATGTCAGGGTTGGACAGACATCTATGGCTGCCAAGAGCTGCACACTATTAATTCTAAGCTGCACAGTATGACACACACTGTGGCATGGAGGAGTCTCAGTTACTGCAGTTCATTCAAAATGACTTCTGTGCTGAACTGAAAGATCTGCTTGTTTGCTTATTGTGACCTACGTGTTGATGTGAATGAACTGTTATAAAGTGGCTTACAGTTTGTGAAGAAATGCTAGAGTCCATTCTTTGAAGTATTTTAATGCGCCTCTAGTGGAGCAGGCCTCCCACCTGTGTTCGGGATGTGTTTTTCATAGATTGAGAGTTAAGTGGCAGGTCACAATGCTGTTTTCTCATTTTCTTGTTCCGTTGTTGCATGTTTGTGCTTTATGCATTACAGTCTGTGGTTTTTGAGTTAAAGATAAAGAATCGAATCATTCATCTCCTGCTTTCAGTAACCTACATATCACAGACTCTGTTCATATCACAGGACATTATTTCAAATTCAGGTCAAGATCCAACTATTTCTAAAGAAATAAAACAAGCTGAATTTCTGGGAACATTTGGAAGGAATTACAAGACACAGATTTTTGATTTATTGTTGCTAACATGCTGAATATTGTTCACACCTGCAAGGAAAGGACGGATGTGGAAGCAACTTTGTTGTTTATTATTTAGACCGAATCTCCGCTGTCTTCTGCTAGATGTGATGCAGCTTGTATCCTGCTTGTATTTGTTTGGTGAGCACAGACTCCCAGCCTTCCCGTTTCAGACTCCGGACCTCCATCATTTGCACAGCATTTGTGAAGGTCAAAAGTCTAAGTAAAGTAATATCATAAAACATTCTGAGTGGAAGGTGAAGTTAAAAATTCTCAGGGGGAACCAGGTTTTTAGTAGTTCAAACATGCACTATTCAATCCCGGCCTTAAATATGTTTGGTGTGTGTTATTAGATGGAGTATTAAAGTTCAGAAAATCCACCTAGTCACTGAAAGAATCACATCAAAAAAAAAAAGAAAAAAAAAAAAAGAAGCTCAGTTAATAAAATGATTACTTTGGAATCATATGTTATTGATAAGTCCATGTGCAGTGGGTGTGTGTTCTGATGACAGGCCTGCACAAATCCCAAAACGGTGAAATTATATCAGGATGCAAACTTTAGAGAGCACACCTGGTTGACGAAAGATTAACCACGACACGAATGGTTTATTAATTGAAATAAAAAATAATGAGCTGAAATCCAGTTCAATCAAAAATGCCCTGCACGCTTTAAGCCTGCTGTGAAGGAAAAGAATGTATGCTATTTTCATAATGGTAGGTTTGTTTAGTCTAAAGCCTCCTTAATGCGCATTTCAGTCTAATGGCAGTATATAAGTTTATGATTAAATCCCCCAATGAATCATTCAGCGCCGTGTTGTTGTTACACTGGGGAAAGTGCGACGTTTAACGGTTGCAGGTCCTTTCCTGAATTCACTTTGAATCAAACCGAACTTGAGCGCCTCTGACTCTGAACATCTCAGTTTAGGAGGAGTTTGTGACTCTTGTAGCTCTCCTAGGACCTTAACCAAAACGTTTTTCACAACGTGAGTGTTGAGCAGAGCAGTAACAATTACTGGGATCTGTGGAGACTTTTATCGTGCAAAGTCCGGTCTCCTGACCAGGTAAACACTTTCTGGGAGATGAGCCAAACTAACCGAGAGTTATCTTATAGCAAAATTTGGCCAGTGGGTAAGAAAATAAAGACGTGCGACGCCGTGTGCGCTCCCAGCATGGCGCTAAAAACTGAAGAAAGTCAGGTCTACTTCACCAACCCGACAGGGAGTGGTGCTGGCAGGCTGAAATATTCCGACAATGCACAAATTTATGGATCCGGACGCGTTAATCCGCAAGCCTGTGACATGGAGAAGCAGTGCTGTCAAACAGCTCCTACTGCTCAGGAGGAGTTGTTGAGCGCTGACTACCGTGTGGGCGACACTCGCTCCTTTTCTGCCTGCGCCACAATCTCAGAAACAGCCAGGGAGCTCTGCAAAGCGGTGTCCGTGTCGTTGGGTCTGGCTATGGAGTCCAGTGACACATGCGACGATGCTGCTCTCCCCCCGTGCGCCGCAAATGACCAAATACGCGAAGAGTATTTATTTGGAGTCGAAGCCGTGCCTCTGAACTGTACCGGAGCCCAGGTTGCAGTCACCGAGTACAGGTGTCCCGACCGAGATGAGCGGCCGCTGCACGGCCACAAGCAACTGGTGAAAATGTTCAAAAGTTCAGAGACCGCTGCGCCTTTTCATCACCTCGGCTCCACTCGGACATCTATGAATGCGCAAAACTTCGCACTGTGCGAGACTGATGACATAACTTCAAAAGACATAGATCATCTGGACACGGCGCACTCTGCCTCTTGCACTTATGCCCCGACCGCGCCAGACAATTTAACACACTTCGGACACGCGTCCACGGAGAGGCCGTGCCGGGCCTACAACACTTCCGAGGAATCGGCGGACTTCGGGGACGCAGCGGAGAGCAAGTCCGGCGGTTACCAGCCGGAGCAGTACGGCGTCAAAATCAAATCTGAAGAGGGGGAATCTTCAACGGCGTTGTGGGGCAGTAATTACACCTTCAACGAGAAGTATAACTCGCAGTTTTGGGGCTCGAGGCAGTGCATGAACGCACACAACGCAGGAGCGAACACCGCGTTCATATGTAATCCATATGAGAGGAGCGTCGTGCGTCCTGAGCAGTGGTACCCTGGAGGAATGCTGAGGACGCCCTATCCCAACTCCAACTACATGAAAAGTGAAGTCGGCGAATGGATGGATGTCGCCTACAACGAAACCAGGTAAACTATAAAGTGATAACAATACTGACTTAAAATGACTTTAAAAATGATAACAATGATAATAATAAATGTCTTTCACACGTCAAGCTAAAATACTATTAAAAGAAATCAAAAGAAGAATTTTGTTCTGACCTCTAGAAAACATATGAAAGAAAAACAAATACCACCCGAATCGATTTTAAAGTAGGAGTCTAAAATGTGACCACAGCTTAACCTCAGTCTGACCCCAGACATGAGGTGAGCTCTGTCGCCTCAGTGACATCTTCGTAGATTAGCAATGCACCGAGAGAACAAGAAAAGGCAGGACTTCCTCACAAAACGCCAAACATCATCAAAATATTACACATATCTGATCTTAATATCTAAATGTTGTGCATCCTTTTTTTTGTTTTTTTTGTTTATTAAAAATAAATAAAAAGTGTCAAACTGGAAGACAAAAAAAAATAAAAACCTTTACAGAAAAAAATAATTCTTTTAGGATCATGTTTTGTTTTGTTTTTTAATAAATGTATTGGAAAACTTGATCTGATCCGACTGAGGCTGTGGCGCATTTTAAAAAGATGTCCGAATACCTTTGGTTTGTTCACATTTTCGGCATTTTAGAAGAATTGGTGGTATCTGTTTTAATATCAGTCAATTTGAGTTGTTGCTTAAAGATAACATTTTCAGTATAGTTAAAAATAACTAAAAAGTTACTAAAACTAAAGAGTGTACAGCCAGGTTTGTAAATGATCCCGTCTCACAGTTATTACAGTTCACTGGAAGAAACCTCTTCTATAAAGTTTCAGATTGTTTTGCTTTCTTCCGTCTACCTGTGATTACAATGGATGAAAACCATCACTGCAAAGTGCCATAATAACTGCAACATTAATTTAATAAATAGGTCATATGTGACTACACACAGTCAAATTACAGTGAAGAAAAGAAGGAGGAAGTGAGAGCTAATGATATAAGTTATGTGATTATGAGTGTTTCATGAAGGTTAACACAACACATTTGCTTGGTCTCTTGAGTCTGAGTCTGGCCTTGAGGGTTACAGGAGACTCAGAGCGGATGTCGACTGACAGCCATGGTATCATGTACACCAGACAAAAGGTGTCATGCAGCAGACATCGTCAAGGCCTTATTCTAACTGCCTGTTGAGTTCACTGGGGTAAATGATTGAGAGTGCTGCCTGACACCAGCGACATTGGCTGTGAGAGTACACTAAGACCCTGAATAACTGTTTATGTATTATACAGTTGGTTACTACAAAAGATCTCAAGAGAAAGCAGAAGCCAGTGGTGCTCTTAAATATGAGGACATTGAAACCAGCTGCACATCCTCCCATCACTGCTGAGAGGTAGCTTGTAGCTGCATGGTGTGCCTGACCTTCTGAGCAGTGGTCTGAGTTCATCTGCTTTGAATCCCAAAGATGCAGTAGCCCTGAGCGTGCTTTGACTCGTGGGGAGAGGTGCATACTGTTTTTGTTTTACGGTAATTTGCCTTTATTGGCTTTTTGGACTGTAGAGGGCGACAAGAAACATCGACGGATCTGTGACAGGGATCTCCGGCCTGACCTCAAAGCGGGTTCAGTGGGGTTGTGCAGTTTAGACCACTCAGTCGAAAAGACGCCCCCATGTGTGCAAGACGTTGCTCAAGTCCTTAAGTCTGTTCCAAAGATCAGGTTTTCAGCAGATTTACACACCAGAGAGAATCATCTACAGGTTTTCATTTCCCAGCTGAGATTGTCCCACAAGTAATCTTTGTTTATACAAAATACAGCTGTTTTCATTTGACTATTTTCTTCCACTAAGAGTGTTTTTGAATATGTCTCATTACTAATAACTACAGTGGCTCATGATTGTAGCGTTATGCTGCTGCAAAGGTAGGGATGTGTTCAAAGAGCAAAACACTTTGGGAGGTAAAAAAAACATACTGATACAATAAAGTAACCTACTGTGAACAAATTCAGCATCTCAGTGGAGCAGTAATGTCTGTTGTTCATTTTCAAGATCTCTGCTCAGGTTTTCCTTTCTTGTAATTGCTAAAACGTCTCTCTCAGCTCATGAATAAGCACCTGCCTCGCCTCTTGTTGCTGCCTTAACTTAACCGAATGAATGTGTGCCTCACTGTCATTTGCATGAAAATGCAGCGTAGCAGACGGGTACATATGCTCATGCTTCACCTGCTGTAAGCATGTGGAACCTCTGCATAGTTCACTGCAGAGGACATCTGACAAAATATGTGCATGTTTGGGCCATGTGTGGCAAAGAACTGGCACAGCTGGTTGTGAATAAGTAACAGGGCATTTATTGTCCGGTAAGACTAGCCCGGCCACACCTACCTTGCCTAAAGACAAAAGCATTTTAATAGAACATTTTAGTACTCTTAACGTAGTTAAGAAATATAACTTTTGACATTCTGACAAAATGCCCTTGTTCACAGTTGCCTGCAGTTTGCAACTATAAAGACACCAGGATCAGGATCAGAGCTAACAAAAAAGTATTTTTCATTGATTGCTTTGCATTTATACCTATCATATGGATTATGACTAATTGTCATGTGATGAGAGAGCAAATTTATCTTTAGCAAGCATCTTGATCTAAAGAATTTCAGAAGGGCTGTGGCAAGGTGAGAAGTGGACAGTGTATGGCCCCGACATGGACTTGGTGAAGGTGAAAGTGAAATTTCCAGAGCAATGTGAGCAGAAATTGCAGCGAGACATATACTGCAGGCATATACAGTAGACAAACAAAGTGAAAAAACAAAGCAAAACAAAAAACAATATTGGTGGACCTACAGTATGTGCGATCTACTGTATCACAAATCTGTCCCATCAAGCAGGAAGTAAATAGCGTGAACTCACAACTGTGAGTAAAAACAGATGTTTACTAAACTATTTAGTTAAAGCATGCAAAACCGTACACGGAAAATGAGGCAAACAACCGAAACGAGCCGAGGAACTGTGCACAAAGCATTTTCGAACCAGTTAGTTGAAATGTGGCCGATCCACAGTCATGGGAGTGGATCGTGCAGTGCCATAGAGAAAGACTGCTCGATGCTAAACATAGAATACAGGTAGGAATTATCCTAAAACTCTGCACTAATCAAACAGCATTGTGCATGGACAAGCACTTTAATGAGATTTTACTGACCTTTACAGTTAGAAAATATTAGACTAGTAAAGAGCTTTCTGTTTTTGTAGGCGTAGAAATAAGTGTTATTGCAAAAAAGCAAATGTATTTTTTTCTGTATAAATTCTGTTATAACATATATATTCCAAAGTTGTGAGCAACACTGAGAATGATGTTTTTGCAGAAATAATTAAGACCAATCAGCTACTACAACAAAGAATATTCAGAAAAGCTGAATGAATGAATAATCAGTATTCCTACCAGTATGTCAAAATAGTAATTTAAACAACACGAGCTAAAAAATAAGAAAGAATGAATGACTGTGTAACTCTGACTCAGGATCTGTTCTCCATTTCTAAACTGTACTTTACATGCCTCTGTAGAGCTCGACTCCTGAAATTACACCAGAATCATCCCTGCATGCTTGCAAGTCTTTCCGCTCAAAGGACCATATAGTCTCAGACACTGAGTGCACATAACATAAATATAATACAGAAAGTCTGAAAGACTATGAGTTAGGTGAGTTATAAAAATTAAAAAAAGGTGAACTTCTCTCTTAACATATTGCGTGCAAATGTAATCAATCCAAACTGTTTCCTGTATCTGTTGTACTCTGGGATTTTTATCAGTTGCCCTTGCTGTGTTCCCTCAGAGCCCTGGCATACGGCTCTCGACATGCATATTTTTCACATTTATCGTGGATGTGTGCCACGCTACGTAACAGCTCTCTGTTGCTGTTTATCACCTCGGCTCTCTTTGTTTAAACTGCCATTAAATATTTTCTTGGTTGGTCTAATTGAAGTCCTTTTTATCTGCTCCATATAAAATAGATGCATTTGAAACCGTATACAACAGAAATATTTAAGTGAGGTAATTAGGGCCTGTTCTTCTAATATAGCTCATATGAACATGCATTTAAGTCACATTACTAATTAAATTAATTAAAGCCTAGATGTATGTGTATTGTATTTCAGCTACCTTGTTTAAATGAAATAGTTTGGCCTAATGTCATTAAGATACTCCCTTAACACCAAACCTTGATATCTAAGTTTCATGTCACTGAGGCAGCGTTGTGTCTGAGTCTTCTCCAATCTCTCTGTGTTCAAGGCTGTAGCTAACCCAACTCACCCTCAGTTTTTCCCACACCTTCATACCTCACCACTATTGTAACTACTTTGTGGCCTGGACAGTGTAAGGGCTTGCTGTGCTATACGAGTTAGAAGCTTTATTTGCCCCCAGTGGCCTATTAGTTTCAGAGGATAATACAGTCACAAAGTGTGATAATCCACAGGTTTAGCTACTCATCCATGTCTGGTATGTCTGACTGCAGGTTTGAGGCTGGCAGGGAGCACATGTTCCCCATGGAGTTCTTCTTCCCCCCACAGAGGACGTGCCTGATCTGTTCGGACGAGGCATCTGGCTGCCATTACGGCGCGCTCACCTGTGGCAGCTGCAAGGTTTTCTTCAAAAGAGCCGCAGAAGGTAAAGCAAAAACACGTCCGACTCGGGCTCTGAGACGTTTTACACTTGCTACTTTTACTCATTAAGCAATTCATTTCTGCACTGATTATGTGCACAGTGTTTTACATTTTCATTAAAACCTGTGGCCTTTATGTTTCCCTTGCAGGTAAACAAAAATACCTGTGTGCAAGCAAAAATGACTGCACTATTGATAAGCTAAGGAGAAAGAACTGCCCATCTTGTCGTCTGAAGAAGTGCTTCGAAGCTGGAATGACTCTTGGAGGTGGGGTGGATTAATCTACTAAAATATTTAATATTTGTGTGAGATACAATTACTGACTGATTACTTGAGCATTGCTAAAGACTGTGCTGTAATACAAGAACATGTCAGCTGCATTTCACTTCACTGAATTTCACACATAGTGTGTGTTAAGTATGAATATGCATTCAAACTACATACATGTGCAGTATGGGCTATAATAAATATTACATGTACAAAAAAATACTACAGGCAGAAAGTGAAGTCCTAAAAGTGAAACTATTAATGGTTTTCCAAGACCAAGTTCTTTATTCTCTCTTCACTGCACATCTTAGCTGACTCTCTTCAATTGCAGCATCATCACAATAGGGGATGTTACTGATAATCAAGCCCCTGACTGAGCTGCCATGCAATTTAGACCTCTTCCATTCACTTCTGCTTACTGTCACCCAGACCTGTTCGTCATATTAGGCTGTAAAGATTGACATGTAGTGGACTAATTTTAGTCCTGTGTTCAATTTTCACTCTCTTCCATTTTTCTCATTCTGTTAACGGTGAAAATTGTGCTGGAGGCACAAAGCTGACATGAGACATGTGAATTAAAGCAGCAGACATGCTGGTAATTTTGCCACCAGTCACTGACAAACCCATGGAGGGAAAATGTGAGCTAATGCTGTGATTGTAGTAAAAAGGCACACCTTTTCTCGTTGTGGCTAAAAAGATCTTTTCACTTATGTTCTCATCACAGACATGTAATTCACTCTCGACATTTCACAGGGAAATTCGTGGCAATAATTTGTAAAAGTGGATGCAGGAAAATTATACGTTTGGTCTTTTTAATCCCAGAGGTCTTTTACTCCAAATTCCTAAAAATAGGTTCTAATTCACCCAAGTTCATTTTAATTAATTTACCACAAGATTCTGAATAAATTGGCAGTTGAATCCATTAAATTATAAACGCTGTATCTTCAGATCACATCATCTGTTATTTGTTTCACTCCCATGTAGTTTGGAAGGTCTGCAGGGAAGCAATGAAATCTCAGACTCTTGGTTTCGTTGTGCTTGGCATCTGCAGCTATAGTTCTTATTATTGCCGGGGGTTTGATCATTTAAATTCCATATTATTTCTGGAATGTTAATTACACCCACAAATAGAAATCGAGCAGGGAGGTTAGTTTTGCCAAACCATGACAGCAGTTTCATTTCGCAGGGACCTGAGGGACGCTCACTGCACATCTGCACTCAGACATTTCATAGATTCGGGTTATTATCTTGGTCTATGACTCGGAATGCTGGAGAACAGTGAAAAACACAGCACAATGAAGTCGTCCCAGAGATGGGGGTCACGTCTTGTTTCCTCCGATCAACAGTCTAAATCTCAAAGAGCATTTGTTTACACTGTTATGTAAAATAGTCACATTAATCTAGACTCAGACTATTAATTGAGCTGTAATAATAGACTATTAATAACAATGATGATATACTGAAACTGAGGCACTGTTAAGGAGGTATTGTGATAAAAGAATACAAATGAGAATCATCTTTTTAGTTATCAGGCAATATTAGAGGTGTATCAGGATGACCTAAAAATTAAGTTGATGTGTGGATATTCCTCTTTACAGGACTACTGTCAAACTTTAAAACGTGAACAGTACAAACAACAGTATAATACAGCATTTTTTACAGCACAATAGTAATTAAGAAGCGATAATCAGCACATCAGTGGAGTTAAACAACAACGGTATTTGTCATTTTGACAGAGAAACTACAAGCGTGTTTCCGAGCCAGTGCTCTGGACTCTGACGTTTAGTCTAAAGTGATAATTAAACAGTTGTTTTTTTTGTTTTTTTCTTTCCCAGCCGTGATCTGTCACTTCTACACTGTAACTATCAAACGTTTATAATATATTACCGTAAATGACGAGGCGTGGATAGTGGTTTGCATCCTCGAAGCAGGGACGCTTTACTGATTATTAATGTAAATGAGCGCAATTATTAATCAGAATATTACTCTGATGAGACCAGAAGTTGTCACCAGAATTACCTTAATATGTTTATCCCCATTGTGTCATTTTAACACATTTTAACCTAATTTAAAAATGCTTTATTACACTTACAATATTGTCATGGTATAGCCCCATTGTTTTTGGCTTCTTATAGAGCGCTCTAGTGGAATGTGCGAGCTTGTGCGGTTTGTGTGTTTCCCTCGATTGAGCTTGAAACCAAGTAATGGGATCTCAGAGGTTGGTAAGTGACGGGTGATTTTGCCGATTTTATCACTTCTCTCACTTCTTTCTGTCTGTGTCGGCCCGTCAGACTCCAGCTTTACTTTCCAGAAACACAATTTGCATTGAGGAAATAATGATGTAATGACACGTACCACCTGGACACCAAAGTGAAAGTAAAGTGGGATCTGCAAAGTCACATTACACTAAGTCATTTCAGGAGGAAGCCAAGCTGCTAAACTGACCTTTATGGGTTTTTCTTTTTTCAATTTTTTTTTTTGTTCTATTTTTTATGCAATCAAGCAACCTAAAAAGAGAGATGTGATAAAGATGGAGATTATAATAATGATGAGACTGGTGCAGAAGGAAGTGAACCAAAAAAAATTGAGCAGAAAATGGGCGATAAATTTCACATGTGCAATTTGATTTGAGGGGAAATTGACTTTGTAATAGATACGTCTGTAGCTGATTCACTGGAGGTCAGTTTTAGCTGGAAATAATGAAAATGATGCCACGGCTCAGTCTCCTGGTCCGTGCTCTGAATGCAGACAGTCGACAACATCTTGGCTAATTAATTGACTAAATTTGAGAACGGGATCTTGAACCAGTCTTTGGAGCGTCCCTGTGTGTTTATATTGGCTTTAGCTCAAGTATGGAGATTTTAAGGTTAGTTCAACCCAACCTATTTACACTGTATTCTGCAAAGATCAGATACCTGCCTGTGTCATAGTTGAGAATATCTTGGAAGAATTTTTAATGAATCATTTTTGCTTGAAATGTTTGTTAGTGGATCAGGAATGGAAATATGTACAATCTTCAATTTTCTTTTTGATCTGCTACTTTTGAGAAAGACTTAAGTCAAGTCTATAACTGGCAATTCAATATTTATCAACCTGAACCGAAGAACTACAGGTTTAATGAGGCGTTCTCAACACGGATGCTGCGAGAAGAAATTTCATCACAATTTGACTGTCAGGCAATACGTCTCATATTTAGATCGAACCTTTGACTTTTTGTTTTTCCTGCTGAAGCTGCAACAGAATAATTAGATCACTCAGTTGCATCTGTCTTAAAGATGTCGCACTTCAAAATAGTCCGATAACAAGTGTCTGTTCATCAGTGCACTTAGCACATTGTCACCATTTGTATTTTTCTGCCACTCACTCTCGAGCACAGCTGTCATTCTGAAATGAAGGCCGTGAGCTCGCAACAGAACACAATACGAGGAATCCTGCTCGAATTTAGTTTGTAAGTGTAGGGTGCTGGATGGAGCAGCTGTCCCTGAATTTTAAGCATTTGAAGGGAAAGAAATTGCAGATTTGTCACTATTCATGATGGGGAACCATTTTGTTTAAATATACAGTATTTGTGTTTTTATTTATTTATTTATTTTTTGTCACCTGATCCCTTACACACTTGTAACACATAAAAAAACACAAGTCTCGGGCGAAAATCATGCACATTTCACAGTTTTATAGTTAATGGATATCGTTTTAGAATTCTGCAAAGGCACAAAAAGAAAAAATAATTTACTTCCGGTAAAAACTCATACAGGATGATGATGCCTTTCCATCCGCTGAGGCCCATCTGTTCGGAGAGCTTTCTTTCAAATGGAATATGATTCAATATCTTTAAAGCCATTAGTAGATCAGCATTGAGTATTGTTGAGTAAAATTGATATTTCCCTTAAAAAGTTGCCGTATGAGACCTTTCGAAGGGATGATTTGGAAAGTGGGATTGCATTAAGTGGTTTTGGCTTCTGGTTGATGGTTTCCTCCGAAGCTCAACAGACACTCATTGTGCGTAGGTTTTCTTAGCAATGTTGACATGGAAAGATGTGTTTTAAACTCAGAGCTGAGAGCAACAACCCTTACCCTGACCCTAACTCCAACCATAAGAATGGCACATGTATGCTATATAAAGCCTGGGCTTCATTATCCAATCAAAGCTCTGTATTGCGTTGTATTTCATAAAGCTAATGTTGCTTAGTAACGTTATAACATTTATATGTTCGACCAATCAACAAACACTTACCACTAAAGGTTCCTCTTGTGCTGGGAAGGTATGTACCCTGAGGAATAGTAGCTAAAATGACCCCCAAAAAACTGAAATCTAAGGACTACAATTGATTGCAGTTCCTGCAGTGTGGAGACACCAGAAAGGGGGTACTTCTTTCAATAGTTCCAGGAAATGTAGAAGGTCCAAAAGGTCCAATCCACCTAAGCCGACATTCTGCTTAGGTGGATTGGAAATCAAAGACCTTGGTTGTGTGACACATTGTTATAACCATTAGTTATTAATAATTAATTCAGTTTTAACCTTTAAATACATGGGCTGATTTTCACTGTCTCTGCATTTTTTACAGCACGTAAGCTTAAGAAGATCGGACAACAGAAGAACCCAGAGGAGGATCACCCTGTTCACGAGCCAGCAGAATTTGCACAGAATGTGTCACCAAAGTCAGGTGTAAACTTCAACTCACAGCTGGTCTTCCTCAACATCCTGGAGTCTATTGAGCCTGATGTGGTGAACGCAGGACACGACTGTGGCCAGCCAGACTCAGCTGCCAACCTGCTTACAAGCCTCAACGAGCTGGGAGAGAGGCAACTGGTCAAAGTGGTCAAATGGGCAAAGGGACTCCCAGGTAGGACTCTGAATGAAGAAGTGTGATAAGCTGATTTTTAATTCATTCAAGTACACGTATTTGTTCATGTTCATATTATGGTGAGATACACACATTTAGAGAGAACAAAAATAAACTGTCAGAGCAACATGTTAACACCTGTAAATTGATATGGCTTACTTGTTAGGAATAGAGCCACATAAAATACTCTTACAAGTCCACGGAGCATGTTGGGCTGATAGAAAGGCTGTGAATTAATGAGACTTTTTTTTTCTTTATCTTTCCTTAAATTGAAATTAGCCGAGTGTTTCAAAAATAATACTGATGACAGCAATGAGAGTAAATCAAGCCAAAACAATGAGCTAAAGAATCCCTCAGTGCGCCATAGAACTGAACAGAATGGCAAAGTGATCATTTTATTCCATGATTTTATTTGGAGTTATTTGGTCTCTTTGAATTTATAAAAATATTGTAGCAATCATCTTTCGTGGCTTCAAAACTTGTATCTTGTATGTATGTAAACTTATAGCTGCCAAATCTGTGGCACAATGCCTTCATTTACTTTGTAAGATAGAAAAATGCTGCATGAGAAAAGAAGTGCGCCTGTTCTCTTCAACCTGGAAATGCTAACCAGAGAGGCTTCAGAGATAAAGCTTAATTATTCCCGGAAAATTCAAAGTAAAAAGGGTGTCCAGGTCTTCTCTAGTCATTCTTTTCACTATGTTTTCATAGTTTTGCACTGGATAATAATAATATGTGACAAAGCTACTTTACCTCGTGAGGCAGCCGGTTCGTGCATGACTTGTGAGGTTATGAGATCACATGACAATCGCTCTGGAAAGGCTTCAATCTTTGGCGAGCACGTATCCCTTTCTTCAAAAAACAAAAATGTGTTGTAGTCAATCGGGAGAGACAAATAGGTTTTTGATACCGTAAAAAAAAATGCATCATGAAACGCAACATAGGAATCATATGTGTATAACGATATCACTTGAAAAGACAATTTTGCAAGTCAAAAAAGTCTGTGAAGAACTGTCATGTCAGTCTGCTGCTTTTATGTGCTAATAGTACTTAAAAAGATGACAAGAATCCAGTAGCTAACTGCGTAGTTAGGCACACTGACTGCTCGCTAGCTTTCTAGGATCTTAAGGCTGCAGCTCATTGTGTTTAAGCAGATGGACTGAAATAAACCCATAAGCAGCTGTCCTTTTCCAAATTGTTTCCATGGATGACTTCCCAGATGTTTCTGTGTACCAGAGCATGATGGCCCGCTGTGTGTAACTAACTGGCTGGCTCATCAGTTTAACAACTATGACGTGAATTGGGTCAAAAAGACATATATTTTAGTATTTTACAGCTGAATTCCATGTGGACTTAAAGTTGGCTGTGTTGTCCTTTTTCTAAGCATGGCATCTCAGCCTATATGTACGTTACAATGAATTTCAAATATGAGCAATTTTGACTATGGAAGAACTTTTACATATGAACTGCAGGAGACATGTGACACAGTAAGGCCACATATTTGACAATCAAGACAGAGTAGCCCATATGAACTGTTTTTTATGTAAACTGCCTGACACACAGATTAGTACCATCCAATGTGCTAGACAGATGCTTTACAAAATGAATATAATGAAATGGCATAACATCTATACACAGATGTTCACTAAAGCACTTTTTTCATGATTTCTAAATGTTTTCTACAAATGCACACACACAGATTTATTGTACGAGTTTCCACATCGCATGTTGATTGACGACTTCAAACTTTAGAATGATTTGTGAGCATGTCTTGAGGAGGTTGGGATCATTGCAACCCTAATTTGAGCTCATAAAAACTAAAAAGCTACCTAACCAAATGTTTTGGTCCCGCGTTTTGGAACAGCAAGTCTTGTGCCAGATGACCTGAGGGGCAGTTCTGGTTCAAACATTGCATGCATGTCACACAAACAGTCTTGTGTATGACCACAAAGTGCTTTAAGCACATGCAAGAGAATTATACAACCAATACAACTACAGGCAAATAGTCAAAGACAAAGATATGATATTAAAACAGCTGTTTCTAGTTCTATACGGCTCTCTGGCAGGGTATTCAATTTACTGTAATGAGTTTGGGCCTTTTTATGACTTGATCACATTACAAAGGGGGATTTGGCAAATGAACATGTTCATTTGGACATCCTTGCGTGTTGGTTTGGGAAGTCTTGGAGAATTAGCTTTGTGGCCAGTTTATCTTATAGTGCTTAAAGCTGGTATTGTAAAAGTTTTGAAGTGGTTAGTGTGTGTAGTTGTGTGGTGAGTATATACATATTTAGGGAATTTGGATTGACAGTTCAGGGATTGGGGTAGTTAGGATAGGTTAGGTTAGGTTAGGTTAGGTTAGGTTAGGTTAGGTTAGGTTAGGTAAAAGAACAGAAGTCTAACTGTTAGAGCTGCTTGGGACTGTGAAAAGTGTTGGAGGGGGTCAAACATTTTACTTGGCCTGGCATTTTCATTCCCTCATTCATTTAGTCATTTGTTCATTCATTGCATTGACTGCACTCTTCACTTTTTTGATTTTTGTTTTTTTCCATTTCCCCTTTTTATTTTTAGACTTGACAGCACGGTAATATAGTAATGACAAAAGGTTTTTCAGATTTCGGAGGAACAAAATGACATACAGACTAGAATAACTGAGCTTCAACATAAAGTGAAGTATCATCAGCATAGATATAGATCAAAAAGTAGTGGCCCTAAAGTCAAGCCATGAGGAACCCCACAAGTTACACATTTTGTGATATTTAAAAAAATGCTCCTTTGTTTAAACAGTCAAAGGCAAACAAATTAAATCTTTCCAGTCTGTTTCCTCTGTCTACGTACAATGAGTTGTTTATTTGGATTTTGGGTGCATAATCAATCTAACATCATGTTCTAGTATTGTCAAAAATGTAAATATAAAAAAGTCATGGTTCCATTAGCTCAAAATATGCAATATTTTGTCCACATCTTTGTCCCTAGGTTTTAGAAATCTCCATGTGGACGACCAGATGACTGTCATTCAACATTCATGGATGGGGGTGATGGTGTTTGCCTTGGGATGGAGGTCCTATAAGAATGTCAATGGCAGGATGCTTTACTTTGCCCCGGACCTTGTGTTCAATGAGTATGTACAGCTCTGAATGGTTGAATTCAATTATGTTCCCTAAAGGGATTTCATTAGGAGGTGACAAACGTGCTGTGTTTTTCATTATATTTAGAGAGCACCTCCAGTGAGTAAGCTAGCGCTCTCATTTGTTTTCATCTCTTTCTCTCTCCATCTTTCTCTCATTTCCCTTCTTATTCATATACAAAGACATATCCAGAATTTTTAAAATGCAAAGCAAAAATAGCTGAAGGCTTTTTCGGACCATGCGCATCCAATTTTCTCCGTAGGTGTCCTTTTGTTACCTTGAAATTAATGTGAGAAACCTTTTCTGGCATTCAATCTCACATGGCTCTGAGGAGTGAAGCGGATTCAGATCTGACTATTCCAGACTACAGTGGTAAGGTCTGTATGAGTGTTAGTGGTGAATATTAATTTTTACCACAACCTAATACTTATTTAGTTGAGTCATATATTTACTACCATAGTATGTAGAAGTATTTAATGTAAATTAAATCTGGTATTTAGTGTCAGTGTGACTAGTGACATATGGCATAAAGGATTTTAAACACATTATATTTAATAGCACAGTCAAATACTGTACTATAATATATATAGGAACAGTGTCACTATTTCACACGTATTCTTTATGCATGAACATAAAAACTATATTATACACTGACAAATGGGTCTTGTTACTTAATTGTGTTTAAGTATGCAAGCTACTGGCATCAACATTTCAGAC
Organism: Planiliza haematocheilus; assembly: GCA_005024645.1. Classification (NCBI taxonomy): domain Eukaryota; kingdom Metazoa; phylum Chordata; class Actinopteri; order Mugiliformes; family Mugilidae; genus Planiliza; species Planiliza haematocheilus. The sequence continues at coordinate 2,935,118 of SRSE01000276.1, read as the reverse complement.
GTTTGGAGAAGTAAGCACTTTTTGAGGCTTTGTGCTCATAAATACTGTTTGTATCAGGTTTTCATAATTACAGAATAGGCTCATGATTAAGAGCAAAGGCCAGACAAATTTATATCGTGATTTGGACAACATCTGTTCATGCTGCATGACACATTTGCGTGCAGTGAGTCCAACTGTGCTGTTTTAGAGAAAGGCATGGGCTTGCGGAAAAGGAACATTGGTGCTCAGTGAACTTCCACTGAATGAATAAAACTTAGTTGCTCAAATTATTCGTGTTAGGTGTCAGGGAATGTGATGATTAAAAAAAGGCCTTGAATAGGAAATAGCATGGCATTACATTATTTATAAGAACAAACTTCCAAAATCTCACATTAAGTACATTAAGCTACTTACATTTAATTATGCGTAGAATTCAACAGGTAGACAGCTCTATAGCAGCAGCCTGCTCCACTAAACCAAAACTGTATCACTTAATAAAAAGTAAGGGCCATTAAAGTGTTGTCACTGAGGTTAAAAAAACAAAACATATTAGACTTTCACTTTCAGTCTGTGTCGCTACTACATAACGAATGCAGTGGTATTTTATTTTAAGTATGGGTGTGGGTCTACCTTCAGAGTGTGGTTGATGGGAATGTTGAGAGCCAATGCATTAGGACAGCATGATTAAAGGACCCTTGTAACAATTTACTAGAGCAGCAAAACTCCTGTTTTTAATTCCAAGTATGATCTTTTTTTCTTTTCTTTTTTTTTCATTTCTGTTTCAGTTTCTGTTTACTAAAATAATTAGGTATAGAGAATATGCTATCCCATCTGAAAAGAATATGACGTTGAGGCATTTGGATTAACAATACAAGTACAAATTAGCAAAATGAGCAAATTGATCAAAATGAAACGGTTCAAAACACAGATTTATGAAAACTCATAGCATGATAACCACAGAAACATGACAGCCAAGGTCAGACTTAAAAGAGAAAGATCGAATAAAGACCAGAAACTCAGTATTATGCAGTAGGAGGCCTTTAAAATTAAGTTAAGACTGGAATTGACCGCCAAGTAACCTTTCCAAAAGAAATAGGAACAAGGTGAGTTTTTAAATTTGATTAAAACTGTCAGTGTAGGCCAGGAGATTATTCCAGAGCAGTGCAGCAGCTGAGAAAGTCCTGTTGCTTTTGGAGACGTGAGTGACTGAAAGGAGCTGTGATAAGGGCCCTAGGAGCAAAATATGGATTAAGCAGCTAAGTACTGTAACACAGAGCCAATCTATGTATGACTTATTAGGGCAAAAAGCAAAAGCACTGATCAGAATTTGTTGACAGGCTGTGAGCTGACTGGATCAGACTACACTGACGTGAGCTCAGACTTTCTTGTCAAAAAAACCTTCCATAAACATATCTACAGCAAATCCCCCAAACGAAACATTACGTAATAGATAACTGAGATCAAGGTGTAGCAGGTGAGCTGCTCGGGTTTGAAACCAGGAAATGGATCATTTAAGCTATAACTGAAGAAAATGTGAGCAGAATTTGTTAATGGACTGAAGGGCTCCTTGACATCTTTTAAATTTGCTGCTTACCATCTCGTGCCAAGTCAAGACTGTACTTTAAGGCCACAGTACAGTCATTAGAAATGGAGACTGAAAGATTGTTGTGCTTTTACTTTTCAAGAAGTACTCATATACTTAAAAGCAATACCTCCCCCTTCATAAAACCCCAGGAATACAACTCTGTTTAGGTTTAATTTGAAAAGATATGTTTTATCATGAAATAACTGCTTTTTCTGTGACACTATAAGAGCAGAAAAAGACAGTTAATAAAGTATGTTTATGTGCAGGTTGTACAGACTTCTGTATAATTTACTGTAATGGTTACCTTGCAGTACCTGCAGTCAGGTAGCCCAAATAACTGCAACTTTAAAATTGCTCATATGAGTGAATCAAACAAGCTATACTGTGTTAACTGCTGAGCTTTGGATGTGACGGTAGTTGGATTATAATGCCAGCGATCCGAGCCAGAATCCAAGAAGCAAGCCTGAGGTTCAAAATTGTAGTTGGGAATTTGGTATTGGAGTCGTTGATTTGGAATTTATTATGCCAGATGAGTAACTGTGACATAGTTGCCACATGGGTGCCGTTTACTCGAACACTTAACAGTGATTAAAGCATTTGTAGAGAAGCACAAATCATATAATTCATTGATCTGATTGGTGGTTTGATAGCATTTGGTGGCATTTGGTTTCCAGTCTTCATGTTAAGTTAAGCAAAGACATTACTCACCGTCATTACTTACAGTACTGGTCATGCTGTGTTTACCATGTTCACAAGAAAAATCCAAACAGCCTTTTGGGGTTCACAGCGTTGTACGTTCCCATGTTGTAAACAAAGGTTCATGTGTTGCACTTGAACGCACCATCTTATTATCAGGAGTATCTACTGGCAAGAAATATTCCAATATATAGAACTGTTCCTATAATTACTCTTTCATTTTGCATTGATTGCTATAGTGAACATTCAGCTATGTCTTTTTCTTTCAACTCGAATGCTTTGAAATCTGCTTCATTTCACCTTACATTCATAGAGTAAGAACATGCATTTAAAACAAACTGTCTGATTCATAATAAATGGGAATGAGATGGCAAATTTTGATGGCAGTGCCCATTATTCACCCGTCGTGGTGTACCTTACGTATCCAGTCACCTTTTATATTGAGCCAGTGACAGATGAGGGGAGTAACAAAAGGGTGTATTTTCATCATCTGGCTCCATGTGCCAAAGATGACACTGCAAGAAATCTGTATTTTTCAGTAATTCAGTGACCCTGTCACACCAGTGATAGATTGATATGGATTTAACCTCTGGCTTTCTTTCTTCTTCTGTAGTCCTTCATCACAGAATAAATGTCCAATCCGTAGAGCAATTTATTCCTCATTTGTTGTAATTTGAACATTAGGTTCACCCCTCTCATCCTGACCTTTTTCCATCTGCAGACATCGGATGCACATTTCCACCATGTATGAGCACTGCATAAGGATGAGGCATCTTTCACAGGAGTTTGTGCTGCTGCAGATCACCCAGGAAGAGTTCCTCTGCATGAAAGCCTTGCTCCTCTTCAGCATTAGTGAGTACTCCATCGACATACATCTGTGAATAGAAATCTAACACAGAAATGTGTCAGATGCATGCAGACACGACTGTTTTCCTTGTTTTCTCCAGTTCCAGTTGAGGGCCTCAAGAGCCAGAAGTACTTTGATGAATTGCGACTCACCTACATCAATGAACTCGATCGCCTCATTAACTATCAAATGGCCACAAATTGTTCACAGAGGTTCTACCAGCTCACGCGACTCCTGGACTCTCTCCAGATGGTGAGATGCACTGCTGCAAATAATTTCAAGCTAACTCTGCAGCATGCACACATTCCTCCTCCCAACAGTAGTAAAAGATATGGCCTGTGCTCAGTTGTAAACATTTGTAAAAGCTTAAGCCATTTGAACATGTGGGTACATTTTGCCGAACCGGACAAACAGGAAAAACAGTGTTAAGTTGGAGTTGTAATTTGATTACTCTAAAGCATTTAGTGGATGTCTGTTTTTTAATAGCACATCACAAAAATGCTGCATTCACACTAACACACGCAGAACCTGATACAATAACTAACTGTACTTTGATTTCATTCAGACCCCTATGTTTTTAAGCCACACTCCGTTTTAGGAAAGACGTTTGCTGAAGTTTGCTGCAGTCAAAACTGACATCATGTGTTGTGTCCCCTCTTCTGTTTCAGACTGTAAAGAAGCTCCATCAGTTTACATTTGACCTTTTTGTCCAGGCTCAGTCTCTCCCCACAAAGGTCAGCTTTCCGGAGATGATTGGAGAAATAATCTCTGTGCACGTACCAAAGATCCTGGCAGGTTTGGCTAAACCAATCTTGTTTCACAAGTAGAAGGATTTTCAAATGGTGACTCATCTTTGCTGCCTCCAAAAACTCTGACAAAGGCTTTGAACTGTTTCCCAATATCTTCAATCGCTTTTAATAATTGCTTTTAGCACTGTTCTGTAATCATTATTTTATTTCTCCAAGTTTTTTCCCCTTTTAACCATAATTGAGATTGTTTGCTCAGAACTGTTAAAGCTTTTATCTGAAAAGCTGCAGGACATCACCTGTCGACAGCTCTGCTGCTTCTGAGTGGAGAGTTTGTTTTAAGACGGGGCAGAGATGCTACTTTACATACGCAGTAAGTCTGTAAATTATTATTACAGCAACCTAAAAGTAGCAGGGTTAAAAACTTGAAGTTTTGCATGTGACCTTCATTATACTGTACATACACTTGACAAGGTAATCATAAATTAAAAAAAAAAAAAAAAAAAAAAAAAATAGAGATGGCCCAAAGAGCAGGTGAGAATTGGATCACAGAAATAAACAAATACTTGCTTCCCATTAGTGTACTATAAATCAATTTTTATAATCACTGCTCTCTGGGGCATCTGCAAAGTTTGTGTTTGTGAAACTGAGAGCGGTAAATACAACGTAGGAGGCATGAATTTCATTCTAACAATATTTTTCAAGACTTTGGCCAACACGCCATTACTACCTTCTAATTACTTTAAGTATATTAAACTCTCTGCAAACACTAGAACACTTGTACAAACTGGATTTTCCTGAAGTGTCAGAGTCTCAATCAGAACAAAACTAACAACCGTCTGAGTTATATTTAATTTACTGTTGCTGCCATTTATTGCCTCACATGCTTTCCGGAGTCAAGGGTCTAGGACAAATCCTTAGCAGTTGTATTTACTCCTCCGTCCCTGAAGTGTTTCTGACAGCAGTTGAAGGCAGCTGTAGTATATTTGTTGTTCATGGTTTGACAGCGTTAGTCCAGTGCTCACTCATTGGTAGGCTATTATATTCAAAGTCAAATGTTTATTTGCATTGTCTTTGAAATGGACAGAGGACAGGATGTAGGACATGTGTTCATCTGACGGCAGAAATACAGGATGAAAGCATAAAAGGCATTTTGCTTGGTCATGACTGTTTACTTCTGGAAACATACATCAGTGTAGTTACACACTTCCTGTAAAATACAGCCAAGTGTAAAAGTTTAGCTGATGGTCATAAAGGAATCACTAATGCTGGACCTGTCTTGGCTTAACCAGTGCAGCACAATGCAGACATATGCACAGAACACACTAAATGCTTATTGCAACTGTTAGCGTTTAACTTTTCTCATAATGTTAGCAGCAATGTTCGCTTTTTTAAGCATTTACTTATAAGTATGTAAAACAGCTACTTGGCTTAAGAGGTTAGAAACTGGACAGTCTGTAAAGACATTTTCTTCTCTCCACTGCTTTAAATCATATTACGGTAGATTCAGTTCAGAATTCAGTTCAGATAAGTTCAGAATCCACTCTAAATGTAATGGGGATTAGTTCTACATAAATAATTCATAAAAACAAATACAACTAATGTCACCACAAACACACTGTGTCTGCATGCTCTTTCTGTGTAAATACATAATATGAGTCTGGATCCTTGAGTTTATCATGTCACAGCCTGAATTTGGCAAAAAAACCCAGAAATTATTCAGTGGTAAAATAAGCTTGAAATAAAAGATTCATTGATAAAACCAAAATAAAGCTGTCAGCTCTAGCACACAGTATGCGCAACTCTTTACTCATCTACCGCCAAACTACAGCACCATGCTGTGAGCAGTGGGTTGCGGTTGCGGGGACTGTGTGAGTCTTGGTGGGAAACAAGGAAGACAGGATGGCACCCAGCACATGCAGATATCAAAAGAGAACTCCATCCAGAGTACCAGGGATCTTAGTTTAAAGCAGTAGTACTCTAACAGGACAACAAATGCAAAATGAAAGCCAACTCAAAACTGGAAGGCCCACGGATAACGCATGTAAAAGTCCTTGAGTGGCCCTGCCAGACCTCAGAGTTCAGAACCAAGGAAAATCTGAGGAATGCCTTGAAGATAACTGATCCCAGAGACTTGAGCTGAAAAGAAATAATTCAGTTGAACACAATTATCAGTATTTATATTTTATTCAAAAACATAACCCAAGAGGTAAAACAAAAGACAGTTGTGTACATACAGCATGGTCTACATGATGCAGAATGTAATTTAGACTTTCAGGAAAAAAACTAGAAGTATAGCCAATCATAATTTTCAGTCCAGCTGCTCTTTGTTTATCACAGCTTTAACTTCTCTGGCCTAGTCTTAGTTGTAAATGGTTCTAAACCATTTTTATAACTCTGTATATTCAGCACTTTTTAATAATTCCCCACTTCTTGTACACGCTTATAGATGCATGCATCATGTGTTGTTATTATAACTGTATGCGCAGAAAGCGATGCACGGACACCCATATAATCCTCCAGTTACCTGTTTATCGTACTGTCATTATCGTTCAGTGCACGGGACATTTTGTTGTACAGTAAAATGATAAGCTGACTATGACAGTCTGTTTTTTTTTTTTTGTTTGTTTTGTTTTTACAGATTCATTCATAAGCTTTAGTGAAGTTTGTAACATAACCTACTTCATCTGCACAAATGAATGTGTTCTTGTCTTCAACTTGTCTATTACACTATGTTTGCTAAAAGAATGGGGAAGAAAAGAAAATCTAGCAGCTACGGACAAGAACAGGTGATCCATGAGATATGTCAGTCAGTCATTTTCTAAACCCGTTTAGTCCTGTTAGGGGTCACGGGGGTCTGCTGGAGCCTATCCCAGCTGTCATCGGGCGAGAGGCAGGGGCCATGAGATATGGCCCTCCCTTAATGTTGAATTAGTTTTACCCAGCACTTTTGAATTTAAACTTAAGGCCCGACAAGGTGCAAAAACAGCAAACTAGTTTCAAGTATTAGACTTTTCATAAAGCATACTATGTTTTTCATCAAAACTTCAAAAGCAGATATTTACCAAGTTTACCATTTCCTGGATGTACTATATTGAAACACTGTATTCACATTAACCCTGGTTCTCAATAATGTTGTAGGTTTTATGCTGTTCTAGCTTTATTATGCATTACATGGGGTAAAAATGAAGGCATACCAGTGCCAGTGCATGGATGAGCCACATAGATGCTCCTGTACATTTTGAATACTAATGTAACTCAGTCAGATCTGACTCTTGTGTTTGTATTTCGTTAGTATATGTACTGCATATTCACAAGGTTCTTTGTACATGCTACGGTAACTGTATATATGGATTAGTTCAATGTCTTTTAAAGTCATCTCTTGTATGATTTATATCTTTTGTGACCTGTGTTTTTCAATGTGTGTTTTTCAAAGATGTAAAGTTTCATCATCTTTTAAAGGGAATTAAAGAGTTTGTTTGAAAGTTAAAGCCATTTTATAGTAGTAGTACAAAGTGTTTCCTTTTCAACACCCCACTCACCATAACCTTTACTTTAGTTAATAACTTTGACTCTGACCTACATATGGTGTGGTACATACATGCATACAGTATGCTGCATGAAAGCAGAACGACATACTGTTGTGTATGTCATTCTGTAGTAACACATCCAGTAATACCAGAGAGCATCCAGAGTAAACAGTGATTAATTGAAACGCAGACCACTGTCAGGTCTTAACACATTCTCTGACTAACTAGCGGAAAATGTTAGCATCAAACTGTTTTGGTGAGAATACATATTCTTTGTTCCTGTATACGCTCCCTTATTGGAGAGTCATGCGCTTGGCTGCGTTTTAATTTCTGAAGCTCAAGGCCATATGAACTGGCTTGAAATCAGCATGGGAATTTCCACCGATCCCGTTCACGAGCCAGCCATTCACTCAGTCCAGAGCGGAGGCCGTTGCAGCGAGAGGAATAGTGAGAAATCATGGTGCAAGCTGGCGGGATGAAAAGGACTGAGGCGAGGAGGGAATGCTCGGGCTGGCAGTGCAGGTTGGAATGTGGTGGGAGGAGGAGAAGGCAAGATAAATACAATGTCCAACTGAAAACAGGTTTTTAATTACAGATAACCACTATGTGTACGACAGGAACCATTTTGTTTCTCTTTTTTGTGTGGAATGTTTCAGTTCAAAGGCCAAAGTTTACTACCAGTTTAGCGCCTTGAAGGCTGGTTGAGGTTTAAAAGATCAAATTCATGGCTATAGACAGACAACAATTTGAGGATTCTTCAAGAATTCAGTGAGGAAGACACAAAAAGACTTGAAATGCTGATACAGGATGTTGTATGGGAGCAACTTGAGAAAATGGTTGCTATGATACTTGTTTCAGACTACACCAGTTGAGTGTCTTCATTTTTTTTTTTTGACTTGATACCTGCCAATTCCCAGCCACACCTTTGTGTATGCTATTTATCTAATATTAGGGTGGTAACACACAAACTAAAAGGGCATTAGCTTGTTGATATTAGCAATCTGCTGTAAATACTAATGTGACTGTTCATGACCTCATATTTAATTTGGGATACCACAGGGTGGACTACTGGGCCCCATCTTATTGCCATTATTTACTGTAACAACACTCAATGCATTTTGGCTGTGTCGGTTGTCCAGTTTGTCTTTTTTAACAATCCCAGTGCTAACAATCATATTTATTTTTAATCTAATTTCTTACTGGCCAAAGTCACGTTGAGTTGTTGCATGATCTTTTGAATAACTGTGTTCCCGCAGCCACTACGACAATAAATCAGAAACAGAGGTCGTTAGAGAGGTCAAAAACACCATTTAGAAACACAAAAGGGAATTATTATTATTTTTTTAAATAAATAAAATAGACATGACTCATACTAAGAATTCCTCAAGTTTATTTTTGTTTTTGAAAAGCCAACAATTTTCAAGTTGGGTTATCGAAAAGAACAAGTGCAAAATGAAAATACTAACAATTTAAAAACAAAGAAACAAAAACAAAACACTGGAGTGTTATTTTCACATGTTGTAACAATCAAATTTCTTCCATATTTTACCTGCTTTCCAACCATTTCATTTGAGGTGCAACAAATGCAGGTAAACTCTGAGGGCTCTGCTGCACCACCTGACCTACCTACATCAGATCCTCTCAGAAGCGAAAGAATACACCCAAGGGAATGTGTTTCCCTTTAAAACTAACACTAGCATTACATTCAACATAAATTCAGATTACACTGATCGGAACAAAATGCTTTTTGTAATGCATCTAAAAAAAAGTGACTTATGTTGGAGTGACAAGTAAGTTATGTCTCAAATGACATAGTATCATCATAAAGCTGTTTTTTTTTATAGTTTTGTGTAATGTTCTCATTTTTTTCATTGTGTTCGTTTTAATACTGAAATATAATTGTATAGCAGTAAGCAGATGCTTCGAGGAAACCAATGAGTCTTCTTTGGGACATCTATTTCTTACTGCCGGAACAAGTGTTAACAATGCTGACATGTCATAACCAGTACAACAGTTAATTCCCACACATAAAATTGGCCAATTACAATTCCAACAACTTAACACATTAAAATGACTAAACACTGTCAATAAATGTGGAACAAGCAAATAAGGACTTTTATTCCAGTCAAACTGGAATTATGACAAACACAGAGTGGCTACTTTGCGAGCTCATTCAAAAGTCAGTTTGCTATTGTGCTTCTTTACAACACCATCCTTACCACTGAACCTCAAACAGAACCAAATTCATTCATTCAGTTCTACCGAGAGCCATTTCCTCTGTCTACCTTTACACGTTCGAGGTCAAGTTCTGAGTTTGTTAGTGGCGACTCCCTCCAGCTTGATTTGTGCCTATAGAGGTCACATGAGGTCGTCCAAGACTCTTTAACGTTAAGTCTGAGGAGACAAAACATAACCAAGAAACCATGTTCAATTTATTACCCCAAACTATTCCATGACACTGAGTAAATGACAAAATCACAGTATGACTCACCTCTTTTTTTACATTTGTTACTGGCAACGGAGAGGTTGGTGGGCTAAATTTCAAGAGAAGAAACAAATTACAAATCCATTCATAGTTTACTGCAGTTTCAGCTGTAATCATTGTCACTGGGTCAACAGCTAGTAGTTGAGGTAAATAATACATCATTACTCAGCATTTATATGCACAGCACTTCATAAACTGCTTGTTTTGGAGGTCAAACACTGTGGAAAAACAATCATTGATTCTATTGTTCAAAAGCCAGACAAAAGCAGTGTACGAGTGCAGAGGTCACAACCTGCCTTTTGAATGCTGAATGTTGATGTAAACTCTTTGTAACATCAATAGAGGTGATTACAATTAATGAAGAGCCAAGCTCTCTTTAATAAAACTCCCACTAGTTCTTCCCGCTCGGACATTCTTCGTTTACAGCCTCCATCAAAGCCTGTGCAGAGCGGACATCTCAGACCTTAACTTGGCTAGTCCACGTAAAAACATAAAAGACCAGATGTGTCCGATTCAAACTCGCAGAGACATTACCACATCACAGGAGGGAGGAGCCTCACATGAGACAAAACGGGAGAGGCCAGATGGAGTTACCATCCACACTTACAACTTAGCGTGTGTAGGGATGCGTGGTGTAGTGGATGTAACACCACATGGGAGTGTACCAGCTCTAAACATGTGCAAATAAAGTTAAATAGTCACTTGTCTCTGGTGCAAGGAGAGTACATATTCTAATGTAACAAAACCTTAGCTTCATGAAGGTTATATTATTCAGCATTTGTTCTAAACAACTGTGAGAGATGTTGAACTGTTTTCATTTTGGAGCATAAGATTTGCAGTACTATTGATTTATACTGTGTGCCAGCAGGCTAGGTAAACCAGTGTTTACTTCCAGTTTCACACCAATTCAGTTACCACCTTTCTGTTTCAAGTGAACGTCATAAATTTTATTTTATGCAGGACTGTTAGCATGCATTTGTTTTCACCTGTGTGCAAAATTACACACAATAAGATCCGATCCGATCACTACTTTCTATTTACTCTGTGACTGGATCCCAGACCAAACAAAGATCTTTTACATACCTGACGACTTGCTTGGAGGCATTCTCAAAAAACTTTGTCTTAGATGCAACACTGTATTAAAAAAAAAAAAAGAAAAAAAAAAAGCATAACTGACATGTCGGTATTGTACATAGCGTACTAATGACTCACCATGACACCAGAAGCAAAATGTACTGACAGCAGGGTGGAGTTGAGGTTTTACAATCCCAAATGATAGCTGATTCAATCACCACCACTGTCAGTATCCCTACTGTTCATTCATTTGACAGTTTTAATTAACAGACCTCTGAATGGCTTTAGCGCTGCTGCTTCTGAGACATCGGGATTTGCACGTCTGCCGCAATCTCAAGCTTGCTTGTAAAATTAACACATCCTAGAGTTGGTATTGGGCCTCTTCTCTTAACCCTAAATTAGCATACTGTAAAGAATGTGGCCAGAGACTTTTGTATCTCTGAAGAGCACTTACTAGGATGTGGGCGCGCCCTCGCTGCTGGCTGCACTCGGAGGCTTTTGTGGAGCTGGGAATCTGGAGGGGGGCTCAGGGGGCCGTACTGGTGGTCTACAAATGGCATGTTTCTCTGCAGATCTTGTTCTGGTCAGGCCGTCAGATTCCCCTGAAAAAACACAGCTCAAAAGCTCAATGTAACAGTTAAGGAAGTGTACTAATGGCAACTTTATAAAGTTACACCTCACCACCGACTTCACTTTTGGTGCTGGGCCGACAGCATACAGAAGATTCATCAGATTTTTTATTTTTTTATTTTTTTTTGTTGCTAAAAAGAGAAGCCTGAGGCTGCTACAAAACGGGGTTATGAGAACAGTCAGGGTGAAACTAAAGAGAGAATTTACAGGCTGGGGGCTAGAAGATGCTGAAGTGTTGTTTTTTTTGACATTCACATTAAGTTATAATAACCAATATTTTTCTATAATTTTAAGTAGAACACTTAGATATTTACCTTCTAGGCATTTAACTGCAACAACTGATCTCTACGCAAGCCCATCAAAGTGACTGCTTTGCTTCAGCATCAACCAAAAGTGTTTGCATAACACTCATCTCCGAATCTTCAGTGAAAAGTTAATTAAAAAGTAACACGATCAAAGGAGGCTCGTTTGTTTAATACTAAACTAATGAAGAACAGCCAGCCAGCTACAGATGAGGGGTACATTTACAAAGCACTGAGCAATACCATTAGTACCACTGTACAATCAACATGACATCAAAAGGAATGATTCACGATTTTTGATTACTACATGTAGCCACATGCATTGATAAAGAAACAATGAGCAGATGAAGGTGGCTCACAACTCAGCACTTTTTCACAGTGCCACTTGTCAAACCAATATTTAACTGTTCATATTAATTTTCAGTACATCGGCTCCTTTTAACTAAAATGATTTAAAACAAATAGTTTTTAGTTGCAGATGATCAAAAATGTGAGAATGAATTTTCATTTCATACCTTCCTTGTTGGCCGTAGTGCTCTTTGGAGGTGGTGGTTTTCTGCCCTGAAACGATGGCACCCTGCTCACATTCACTCCCGACTCCCCGTTTGCTGCCGAGGAAAAGTCTGGTCTTTGCCTCGTGTCATCAATCTTCCCAACATTAGAGTCGGTTTGTTTGTCCTGACGGTTAATTGGCCTTGGTATTAACGCATGTCTCGGAGGAGGTTCTCGAGGACACTGGGGTTTTGTCCGCTGTAGCGGAACGGGGTTCCCTGAGACTTCACCTTCCGGGATGGAGGTGTCATTCTGGCCGTCTGTTACACAGAAACAACATTGACAGTAACTTTAGAGCTCAGATGAATGCAAGTGTTTTCTCTTATAATGTTTGACTGATACAAAGTAGATAAAGGAAGAATGTTGGCAAGGTCACGATGTCACAGAGATATAGGCTGGAGTTTAGTGAAACTGGTCACACAACTACTGCTCATGAACTTAACACACAGTCCGGGTCCTGATAAACTGCTAACAGATAACAGAGCTGATTATGAGGCAGCTACAGTTAAATATCAGACAAAGCAGGGAGGACAAGCTGCATGTGCTCAGAATTTCTCTGTCACATCTATGAGAGAATGGAGTCACACCCACTTAACAAGGGGTTCAGACACAGACAGAAAATTACATGATTTAGTCTGAGGCTATGAAAAACAAATGATAAAAAAAAAAACTAACTTGAGATTGAAAATGCAGAGGTAATACATTTATTTGAAATTTAATTCTGTTCTGACAACATATAAAGTGTGATATGGAATAAAGAAAAAGTTATTTTATTTGACACAATATTCACATTTAAGAAATATGTATGAAGTGATTTAGTGAACACAAACATTACAATAAATCCCATTTAAAAAATATCAAGGGGTGACCATGTGTAAGTCTTTCTAAAGAAATAATAAAAAAAAATAATAATAATAATTAAACAGTCAAAATAATGTACTCATCGCAGACGGGGTGGGATAATGGTAAGGATGATGATGACAATCAGGCTGAACGAGGCTAATAATTACTCTGGAAGTGGTCGTGACTAAGAGCTTGATAAACACGAGCTGGCCGCTTGGAGATTGTGATAGGTTGGCGCTTTCTCGGGGTGATGCGCGGAGGAGGGACAGGTGGGGCGGTGCTGTCCTCTGGCATAGAACTGAAGATCTGCAAACAAAAAAAAAAAAAAGTTGAACTAACAGTTCAGTTCAGTAGCTGCTATTTCAGCTATATCCACTCTGTTCAAAGACTGAAATGACGTGTTTCAGTTGTATGGCATAGAGTACAAGCAAGAAGAAATACTAAAGCACTGACATAATGACAGTCATTGAATCATATTAACACCTGGCTAGTTGGGTAGCTGGGCTCAGTCCAGAGGAGTTGCATCTTTGGTAAATTAGGACAAAGCCCAAAGACACCATTAAAAAAACACTGACTGCCCGGCAATACCTTTGTCTCCAGCACTGTGGCAACTAGCCAACAATATAGTTTTGTATGCAATATGATACCAATATCACTAATATTGATTAGTGAGCTATAAAAGGTGCAGGTCAGAGGATTTTGTTACCTCTGGAAAGAACCTTGACTTTTGATTCTCCTTGTTTACAAGCTAGTGACTCTCACACTTGCTTGGTCTCCTAAAGCTACAATATTCACACCCCCACAATTTTTAACAATAAGTGACAATGATAAGGGAAGCAACAAATAAAAAAAGACTGGAGATGAATTTTAGTGAAGTAGAGTTCAACACACTAGCACTAGTGAACTCTCTTGCTGATTTGTATGTGGTTTCAAACTTCCTATAACTTGTGTAAGTCTATTTCCCAAATCAGTTAACTGCTAAGTTGGACAATGTCCCACCACTTCAAATGTACCTTTTTGTAGTCCTCAATCAGAATCTCCACCACGATGTTCTGAAACTTGATCTCCAACATGGCCGCCACCGTCTCCTCCTTCGCTCTCAAGAGTGTGGGTCCGAATATAACGGCCATGTTGGAAGGAGTCATCAGGTTTTCATCACTGTGGCCGCACACACTGTCAACAAAGCCAGGCTGGGTTGAATAAAATTGGAGTGGACGTGGACAAAGACGCAGCTTATTTCATGACAACAGACACGTGTCCTCTGGAGTCAGTCAAAAGTAAACACCGAAGTAAGAATGTACTCACTGAACCAAGTGCTTGATAAGCATCTCCAGCATTTCTCGATTCTTTTCTGGTAGTTTGTAGGTGAGCGAATGAATTTCACTTAGTCGAAAGTCCAGATTATCTGACTCTGACAAACAAAGATAAAACAAAGTTACCAAATGGCCAATGATTGTTATGATAGAAATAATAATAACAATAACAAGGGGAAACACTGTAAGGGCGCATCTACATAAATTAAGTCCCTAGAGAATGAATTGTTGATGTTAATAAATAACTTACAGTGTTTATGTATTTTAAATCATCTTGGGATAATCTAAAATTCAGGTGTTCTGACAAGATTTGTGTTGAGCACAAGATAAATGACACAGTCATGTATAATCTCAAAACAATACGGAGCGGAGCACAGCCAGCCGCTGCAATAGCATGAAACTAATAAAAGATGAGGAGCCCACTTTTCAACTAATGAATGGCATTTCCAGGAAACTGCTTTAAAGCAACATCCTGACTGAATGAGACTATTAAACCTGTAGTATTTTGGTTTTACAATGTGTGACAGACAAAAACAAACAGGGGACTCAGATTTCCTTTAGTGTCCAGAGTTGTACAGAGCCTCCTGTTAAGCTGCTGAACCTGCTTCCCGCAGGTATCCAAGCTTTTTCCCCGGCAATGTACAACCAAGTTAAATTAGATGTAAACACAGGCCAGATGAACGCAAAGTTTGAAATTACTGCCCTAACTATGCGAAATTTACATAAATAGTGTTTCTCAATGGAATGTCAACAGGCCGGGACAGGTTTCATCTTTTCTACTGCCAGTTACATCTGAAAATCCTTGAAGGGGATGAAGTGCCACACCTTCTCAGAGAAACTCCCGCTGGATACTACCGCAGAGATATTTCAGGGGCAGATTTAGAGCCCAGAGGAGAATTTAAAGTGAAGGAATGAATTAGGACACAACCCGACCAATTTTAGTGCTGGATAATTCCCAAAACGTCTCTTACTTGCAGCGCACACAAGGTCTCTGTGCAGACTGTACGTCATTAGAGGTTCGGACAGACTCCTGCGGATAAATAAGGACACACAAGTAAAGACAAGCACAATCTAGTGCACCACATCAAGCACAAGAAAACCAAACTGTACCACCCACATTCACAAGCATCTTCCGATCAGCAACAGGGCCAAACAAGGCATTTTAAAAATGATCAGAATGGATAAGGGTGGAGCACGTAGTCAAGCCCATCTTTTGTAATAGTTTTGCGGCTGCTGTAGTGGAATCAGGCCGGAGGTAAAATAACTTGATCGGGACATCCTTACTGTCAAGGCTTTGAATATTATCTAACATGCAGCTCAGGAAGGATACAGATAAAGCAGTACTTAAATCAGAGATTAGTAGCATACATTTCAGTTGGACCTGAGGCCAGTCAAACATACCTTAGATAAAACTTCAATGCACTTGTGATGGTTTTATCGTCCCACTCCCCGCTGAGGAGATCCACGTCTCCTGGGTTTACAGGGTCTGTGAGAGAGCAAAGAAATGAATATTTCGGCTGATGAAAGTTAAGGGCTACCTGAGACGTGTAAAAGCCACAACAAACAAACAACTTAGGGTACAGAAATTTTAAAAGAGAAAAAGCTGTTTTTATTTGTCAATCAAACAAATAAAAATTCCATTTAAGTGTCTGTCCACTATCTGCTGAGAATATCAAACCCAAAGAGTTGACTGATTATCTTTGTGACTGAGACTACAAATGACCCTTCTTTCTGTTATTAAAAAAAATAAATAATTATAGCATCTTTAAGGCAGAACCCTCCGAAGCACTATGAGTCAGCAACCTGCTGATATCACCCCATCATATTTACACCTGAGCTGCGCAAAAAAGTTGCAGAACCTGTTAAGTTGCACCGTCACTTTAACGAGTCGAATCGGAGAAAAAGCGAACGGACATGCACGTGTTTCGCAGGCTTATTTCCTTACCAAAGAAGGCATTTAAAAGTTTCTGCACTTGGATGTTGCTGCCAACTGTTCTGTACACTCCTTCTTGCGTGGCTGCTAGAAAGAAGAGAGGGAGAGGTAAAAGAAAAAAGAAGCGGGGGGTGGTGGGGTGTAATCCGGACAAATACAGAGTAGTGGAAATGTACCACATGCTTCTCTAAAGAGGCAGAATTAGGATGCAGATGTTCTTTCCTTCATTTGACGTCTGAAGCAGTTCAGGGTCAAATTGCATGCTGATGGCGTGAGTGCTTCATTCTGTTCTTCTAAGATGAACCACATCAGTGGACGTAACCAAAATTATATTTGATAATGTTACATGTGCTTGTGTTAGTGACCTAGAGATACAAATTTATCAGAATAAATAAAAGACACAAATGTCATGATTAAAATTCTTCATAATGTTCAGAAGACATTGTTTTAGGCTGCCAGCAGTGTAATGAAATTTCTCCCAGAGAGCAGGAGCAGCATCAACATTTAACATATGACTCAACTGCGCCCCCTTAAGGACATCAAAAGAACAAACAGAAGCAAAGAACTGACATTAATCTATACTGGGACAATTTACCTTTTGTTTCAATGTAGTTGATGCACTTTCGGACAAACTTGAATCCAGTTTCATTCAGTTCCACTGTGGGAGTAAAAAAAACACATTTGATAATAAATACGTCATTGTAAGACTATACATCTCCTTGTTAAAACATGAATACATTCAATGACGTGAGATGTAAGGCAGGACATCAACAACTTCAGACTTTGAGGATAATGACAGACTTACTTTCAGCTTGCTTGTGAATTGGGGAATGATAAATCTGAAATGAAAAAAAAAAATGTGAAAGGAATGTGAAGACTGTGGAAAAATGTGGAAAAAATTTACCACGGTGTGATTTTCTGTTTTAAAATAAGAGTGAATGAATGGGCGAGCAAAGCTGCTCCACTGCACGCAGTGAAAACTTCCTGGATAAACAATGAGAATATAGCCAAGCTATCGTTAACCTTTTTGGGAGATTCAAAGGACTTTTTACAGATTTGACAAAAATGGGAATAAAAAGATTCATCTTAACTCCAGGCAGGATTTAGTCAGTGTCAGATGTGGAGGTTTTTATATTAACGCTTTGTCTGAGTCTCCTCCTAAAATAGCTCACTGCCCTCCCCTCTAATGGACATCAGGGGTCACAGACAGACACAGAGCAGCTGGAGACAGTAGAGTCTTGTTCAAAAGACTCTTACGTAGGGTGGCTGTTTGTTATCACAGTCGTCCGAAGTGTGAAGCATCACGCCTCACCCTGTTATTTGATTTAGAACTGAAGAAAACAACAGGTACTAAATTATCCACTGTATCAATCTATGCGTTTGTTCTCAACTTCAATCACTGATGGACTCCATTTCCTGTTGTGGCAATTTCACTGTAACCCCAGAGTTAGTTTGAGAATTACGCTTCAGGCCTGCTACAGTCAATCTATTGATGAAAACATAAAGAGACTGCCAGACATTACAAACGGTTAAAAATGAGTTTCCTTCTAACATTTAAATGATTGTTTTCATTTCTGAGGCCGACAAGAGATTTGCCAAAATGTCCAATAATTGCTTGCATTTAGAGAGGTACATGCAGGAATTTCTCTCTTTCAGCCAAGTTTTAATTGAAAGCATACAAAAGTGATCTTTAAGTGTAGAATAACATGTCATCTTGGCGCAGGGGCTCAACCGTGTCAACTTCTTGGGTTCGAGATCCCACTGAATTTGCCAAACCCGACTTCAAATGCCGAATTGTAATGGGCGTTCTTGCTACAAGACCTCCTGGGTGTTTATGTGCACAGGCTCACAGAAATTATGTCTAATTCATGTCTGCTGGCGCTGCAGCGGAGCCTCCCTTTTCTTATTTAACGATATTCTGCTACTTTGATTAAATCATTGAAGTTAGTTTGTCAAATCGCTAGAAAAATCTAAAACCCAAAGTGTTCTGTAAAATATTGTGTGTGACAAAGATCCAACCAACTGTCATTTGAGAAGTTTGGACCAGTTGAGGCTTAAAAAAAAATGCTAATCAGATCTTGTGTGTAATGTAAGAGGTAGCATCAGGGGCTGTCAAGAGAAGCCAACACTAAGTGCCAAAACATGAAGATCTTCCAACGGCAACAGGAGGATGGATGAGTAAATCACCACAGACCTCCATGTTACATGTCTAGCTTTTCAGCAGAAATAAACATGTTGAAAGGCTGGAACAAAAATAGTTTTTGGACTCTATAGCCAACTTACACGTCTGAAATAACTGTACAGAGCTGATTTTTCTTTTAAGTAACTCACTCATTTAAATTTTATCAAGGCTTAAAGTTAGGCATATTAAGAGCAGAATGGGACAATTGTGAGCCTTATTGGCATGTGCACACATCCAGACACATGTGAGACAGACCACCTTCAAATGCGATCTCAGTGTGTCCTAGGGCCGTCTTTATGAGGTCTGAACAGGCTTCAAGTTGCTAGCTCTTTACCTTGGAGTCACCAGCTCCACTCATGCTCTACCTCTTAGCTGAATAAGCCGTTAGTTAGGCACTTCAGAGACAGAAACGGTCAAAGCCATCACACTTAGCTTCAAAACCCAAAGTTATGTGTGACATTGTGTGTGGGTCTTTATATGCAGTTGATGGTCTAATCTATGTCGGTGAGTATGACAGTAGGATGACAGGGGACATGCCAGATTACCATGGTATATCTAACATAAAAGAAAACTAGCGTGCTTTCTGAACTGAAGAGATTTCTAGAATTATAAAGAAAGTGCAGTAAAGAAAAGTAACAACTGTTGAAAGCTGTTAACAGCATGCATGAAGACATAGCCTTCAGTGAGTAGTAAAACTAAGCGAGTCGGTGCCAGAAACTTCCGAATATTGGGGCAAACTCTGCGCATTGCGGAAAGCTCTTGCGCAACATTCATAACACACAGAAATCAATGGGGAAGTGGCACAGGAAGAAGGCACTGAAAAGTGTCCCTTTTGTTATTTTCACATCCTCTCGCAGTGACAGTTCATTAGTTTTGTTCACATCGGCCACCAAGAAGCTGTCTTGATAAGAAAGAGATCACACAGAAACTGCAGAGAGAGCAAAACCAAAAGCAGACTATTGCTTACAGCTACAACCAAGACAGGAATTAACGGGGTTTTAAATCTTGCTAGTGATATGTGTATGGTTACTTCATTGCCTCAACTGTGCTGAATGCAGACAGATCACGGGAGCAACAAGTTGGCACACAGAGGGCTCCATTAACGGCTGTGATTTGTATGAATTCATCCGTGCTGTAAGAAGCTATTAATTTAACAGGTGGTATCATTTAGCTTGACACTGACAATTTAATTTGCCCCAGAAGGTTTCATACAGCGTCTCCCACATCTGTAACAGAAGATGCCATACTAACATCACTCATGTCTCTGCTCTGCAGTGCTTAGCAAATGTCGTAGTATCGTTTCACCTAGTTTGACAAAGCTAGAGTTTTTCATCGAAACACATTTAACTGAGTGCAATCCAATTAAGAAACTGCAGATTAAATAAATACAAATAAAAGCTTTCTAACAGTCCTTATAATAGATATAACCACCTCAACGTTTGAGGTGTCAATTGGCTCTGTAATCCATGTTTAGTAGATGCCATGTTTCCTCCATAATGTTACACTAGAGATATTTCTTTTGTGAAGTGGTTTTCACACAATCACAAAAGATTTTTAAAGGGGATGAGAAACAAACTCACGGGCTCTTTTCCATCCATGGCCTCCATCCACATCTTCCTGTCTCCCTCCGAAAGAGCCTGGAAAGTGACGGGTGTGTTTCTATGGAAACCGTAACAAAACACCATTAGAGAGGCAAAGGTGGCAAATTATTTATTCAGTTAAAAGGATGTGCTGCTACAATATCCAGCTATTGTGAACGGCTTTTGGGGTTTTTTTGAAAGCCCTTGCCCAAGTTCGTCTAACACAAGTTTTCACAGCATAGCGGTGAGACAGACAGAACAACGAGAACACCCGAGGAATGAGGACTTTAAAGTGTCTTTGAAGTGAATCCCACGTGGCAATAATATCAGCAAATGGAGATGAATAAGACAAGCACAGAGAGATGATGAAAGTCCGTTGCTGCAATCTGTGTCTTGCCGAAGCTCGTGCCAGGTTTTAGCGCTTGCAGGCTTCTGAATCAATTGTTAACTGAAACAACTGTGCAATGAGTTTAAAACTCTTTTTGCCAACTGAGCTAATCAAGTAACAAATGATGTATTAATTACCGACTTCCAGTTAAATAAATAACCCCTACATCAGATATGTGGTGCACAGTGTGTGGTAGAGATTTCGTGCTTCCTGTAATTTGTTCTGAAGTTAAACCAAAACCACATACAATAGCCAATCACATATCTTCACGGAGGTGAAAACAAACCACCAGGTATATTATGGGCAGAAGGAGACCAGTAGGAGGAATCACTGTTAATTCATTTCTTCTGAGGTCAAATGTCAGGGTAAGGCACTGGCGCCAGGCAGCTTTTCTCTTGCCTTAAAACATCTTCAGGCCACATCATTACATTCTACATTAGACAGCACTGCCACCTTGAGTTTATCAAACAGCCGACCCCTCATTATGTTCAGTTCACAAATTAGTTGCTCAACATTCACAGACACATTCCAGCACTTAATGCATAATTCAAGATGCTTTTAAACCTTTAAAACACTCAAGTATTTCCGCTGATTTCAAGAAACAAACCCTGTTGGGTGACAGAGCAGCCTATGGCTCAAGTGGCAATTAAAATGCATCATGTTCCGAATGGCCTGCTTATATAAATATGAGCTTGTTGTGTTCCTCTTCCTCTAAAATAACAGATTTCGCCATCTGTTCTTCAGTGCCAGCCCATTGCTTAGGGATTGTTTGGGCTACAGTCCATTTAGCCTTCACACTCTGTCCCTGTAAACCACCTGCTCACCTCGCTGCCTGAACCTGTTTATCCCACAAGGCTTTTCTGTTGCCTCATCTCACAGTTTCTCAGATTTGTTTGTGCTAACCTCCCGATAGTTTCCACGTCAAAGCAAAAGCGCTTGTCTATGGACTCTGTCTTCCGGCGGACGCAGGATTTTAGCGTCAGCTGCAGAGGCCCCTGCTGGGAGAGAAAAAGAGGTTGATAAGCGAGATGTAAACTTAAAACTGTTTAAGGTACACATTCGGTTTGTCTGTTGATATCAGCAGATGATGCACCTGTTTAGTTGTGGTCTTCTGTTCACAAGGTACCATGAAAAGCTGTCTCCCCTCCTTGTGATATTTACAATAATACTTGACCCACGACACTCCCAAAGCCCCTGGCGGAACAAACAGAAAAGTCAACATTAAATAATTACTGGCATTACTAATCACAGCTGGTTTCTCCTCAGTTATGCTGATCAGCTGGTCTACACGTTCTATATTCTTTTTTTTAGATGACTATATTGAAGATATTTGCTTGATTATTCAGAAATGACGAAGCCACTTTGGGCCTGTTCAGACCTCGTATTAAGATCTGATCTAGGCTAAAGGCTTTAGTTAGGTGTGTTCAGACATGGCATTGCCATGTATCTCCAGATCAAATCTCAGTTTTGCGTTTCGTATGCGAATAAATTCCGACATCATCTGGGATGCAGTAGAATATTGTAACTGCTAGGATCTCTACTGCTGCTCCAGAACCAAGATCAGCGCTGTTCTTGTGTGCTTCATGACTTGGGCACACCTTAAGTTATTATTAGGGATGCTCGATATTGGCTATTCTGCCAATATCCAATATTCCGATATTGTCTAACTTTTAATTTTCAATACCGATATCACCCGATACCGATATATGCAGTCTTTTTACATCAAAATTGGTAGGTAACAACATAACATACCTACTATGGAATTAACACATTATACCTAATTTTATTGTGATGTCCCACTGGATGCAAACATAAATGCAACATGGCTTTTCAAATGTAAACACTGTCTGTGCAAAATAAGTTACCGAAAAAAGCGCCATTCATTTATTTTTTGTGTGTTCTTAGAGAGAACCAGGGGAAACTTGAATTTCCCCTGGGATTAATAAAGTATCTATTCATCTATCTATCTCATACACCGGGCGAGCTAGCTTGTTAGCCACGGTTAGCAACCTACAAGACTAGCGTGTTGTTGTTATACGTCATCAGGCACGCGCCTGTTAACATCCCATGCCGCGTTCATGCAGACTCAGAAATGCTGATGCTTACAGAACAAATATCGGTTATGAAAACCTGATACAGATAATGACCAACTGGTAAAACTGCGGCCGAAGACTTACACTTTTCCTGGCAGTACAGATAACCCTCCATTGGCAGAAAACTGTGCATTTTATAGATCTGGGAGGGGTGTTTCATTTTTTTCATCAGGTCCTCCAACTCCTCACAAGTGCTCTCATAATGGTTTCTTGTCTGCAGGTGGAATCAGAAAGAACTTACACATAAGACAATAGGATTTTAAACCTCCCTAATGGCGTTTGTTGCCAGTAAGATCACTTACGTTCTGCAAGCTGAGCTGCAGTTCTTGCTTGTAAGGCATGAAGTCCTGAGTCATCTCCACTGTCAGGTTGTTGAGAGTTAAAATGCTGTGGAAAAATGCCAGTACCTGTCCAAACAAAGCAGGAATAACATACTTAAAGCTGCTGTTCAGACAGGACAAAACAGTAAAGAACCACTGCTGTAAAACAATTTCCCCAAGTGTACAGTATAGTTCCTCGAATTTGTGTAGTAGCAAACAGGAAAAGTGGGAGACCACAGACACCACTCACCGGCTCCACCACATCAAACTTCTTCCTATCCTGCACCTGATGAATCTGGTACACATACTCCACCGACGATTCATAGAAGTTGGCACGCTCTTTATACAAGAGTTCATCAGCCTGCCATGAAAAAAGGGAAACTGTCACAGTGATGCTCTCAGTTCTACATTTTATTACAATAATAAATACTGCTGTAGTTCTACCGACCTCTTGAAGAAGACTCTCTTTCTTCTTGGCAGAAAGATTCAGGTGTTTGTCTAACTGGGAGTAATATTTTTCGCTCTCTTTCTCAAACTTCTTCCTCTTTTCCTGTAGGACAGATGGAATAATGTGAAGATGAGACCCCTCGGCATGACTGAGTCAAGTAATGCGCTGTTTATACTGTAGCTGTGGTGTCAGCCCAGACCTTCACAGACGCCATAACACCATAGCCTGACATGCACCTGCCCAGAAATGCAACTACGCATCATGGCAGCGCAGACTGCAAGAGCTGTGATTGGTCTTCTGGGCAGTAGTGTATTTCTGGCTGCTTCTCCAGCTCAGCAATTTTCAGATTGATTGTTATGGATCAATAAAGATGGAACACATGGAGGAAAGGTTAACTGAGCAGGTTTGGTGAGACAAACATTTGTATGACTCGTCTTGTGAGGTTTCGGCGAAAGTTTCAGTCACCATTGTTGAAAGTGAAGCAGGAAGTAGAAACAATGGTGAAGCCAAGTGGCAAAAAAAGACACAGGAACGACTAGCGTTTGGGTGGCGTTTTTAAAGAGCGACAGACGAGTGTGCCCTAAATGAAAATTAAGATTTCCATGACTGAAAGACTGATAAAAGGATATTTTAGGTGCAGTGTTTAGAAAAGTGATACTATGAAGACTTTCATTTTAGTGGGCTGATACTAGATTTTTCAGGGTGATACTGACATTTGAAAGCCAATATTCACTTTTTTGAAACAAAAACATTTTTGCTAGGAAATCCACAAAGCAGTTGACCATATGAACCTTGAATTATTTAGCTGCTGAATTCTTTAGCTTTATATTTCCTGTGTCTCTGGCATTAATCTACTGTCTATTACTTATAAGCCCCACGTATGCATATAGCTAATACCAATATACTTTCATCAGCCATATGATTAAGACGGTGTCCCCCTTTTGTCATCAAAACATAGAAGCCTGGACTCACTAGATCTCAGAAGGTGCACTGTGGTATATAAGACGTAAGCAACAAATTCCCCCAAGGCCCCTATTGATTTATTAGACTTACTTTCCAGCACATCTCACTGATGCTCAATGGGACTGAGATCTGGGGAATTTGGCGGGCAAGTCAACACCTTGAATTTTTGTTGCATTCCTCAAACCATTCCTGGACCTTTTTTGCTTTGTGGCAGAGAGTATTATCAAGCTGAGAGTGTCCACTGCAATGAGGGAATACCGTTTCTATGAAAGGGTGTACATGGTTGGCAACTACACTTAGGTAGGTAGTACATGTCAAAGTAACAGCCACATGAATGGCTGGACTCAAGGTCTCCCAGTAGAACATTGCCCAAAAAATAACACTTCCAATGGCTTGATTTCTTCCCTTAGTGCATCCATGTGTTTCCCAGGCAAACAACAGAGCATCCATTGCTCTGCCATTGCTTTGTCATCCAGTTCTGATGCTGGTTACTCCTGACAAAGACCACTCACTGACACGAGGCATGAGAACAAGACATGGTCATAGTGTTAGGGTTGATCAGTGGTATCTTCAATAAGCTAATGATAGTTAACTATACCAGACTGGCTGATTTATCCATTTAATTAAAGCCAGCAAGGGATAACTGGACTCTACTAGTTACAGTCTCAAATAATAAACTATACATCCATCTTTAAAAACTATGTCCACATGCCGACTTGACAGTAACACTTGAATAGCTGTATGAGCTACATATGGGGGTGTAGAAAAACATGGAAAGTAAATAACAAGTTAGCCAAGCTAAACAGCTGGCTAAACGTTACAGTTAAAAGCTAAAATAGCCAAAAAAAAAGTAACTAATAAAGATTGAATAATTAAGTATTATTCAAATTCACTAGATCCCAAAGTGATCAACTATCTGTGGGATGATCTACAGAGCCCCCCCCCCCTCAACCCATAGGATCCAAAGGCCCCCACTGAGAACATTCTGTTGCCAGACACCACAGGACGCTCAAAAGGACCATGTCCATTCTCTGATGAGTCAACCTGAATAATTTATGTTATTTTCCACAGAGTTTTATAATGACTTTAACAGAACCGGAATAGGAAAACAAGAATGATTATCGGTTACAAAAATGGATACTAAAGCCCTATTCGCACGGGACTAGTTGTACCTGGCTGGGGACGTCATGTGATTCAGAAACAACCTCCCTACCTCTGTGTTTCATGTGACACATTGGCATGGGATAAGCAATTACTCTGTGTTTTACTCTAACTTACTATGAATATTTATGTCTCTGCTACTCAACACCTCAAAGACTAAGGAACTGGTCATTGACTTTGGGAGGGACAGACCCAACCCCAGACCAGTTCTGATAGGAGTGGAGGAGGTGGAGGTCGTGTAGACCTATAAATATCTTGGGCTGTGGCTAGACAGCCAGATGGACTGGACAAGCAACACGTGGCAGCTGTACAAGAAGGCCCAGAGCAGGATGTACTTCTTGAGGAGGTTAAGATCCTTTAACATCTCTAAGAAGCTCGTGGGGATCTTCTACCAGTCTGTGGTCGCCAGCGTCCTGACCTACGCTGTGGTGTGCTGGGGTGGGAGCACCTCAAAGACAGACCTCTCCAGGTTGGAGAAGCTGATCAGGGGGGCTGGCTCTGTGGTTGGCACGAGGCTGGACCCTCTGGCTACTGTAGCAGAGAGCAGGATACCGAAAAAACATGTATCCGGGACAATGCAGCCACCCTCTGCACACAACCATCAGTAGCCAGAAAAGCACCTTCAGCGAGAGGCTGCTCCTCCCAAGGTGCAGGACAAATAGACTGAGGAACTCCTTTGTCCCCCGTGCCATCAAACTGAATAACCACCACTCGCTTGGGGGGAGGAGGACAAAAAGGAAAGGGAGTAAATTAAATAACATTTTTAACTAACCTGCAACAACATGAGTGCATAAGAGGGCATTAAGTGCAATAACAATATGCATCTGGTGTCCTTCAATTTGTGCAATAATAATGTATGTACAGTACATGATTCCTACATCTACTTTCCACTGCAAGTCGCCACTTTTGACAGCTTTAGTTACTTTGCGAAATGTAATTGATAATAAAAAATGTATATTTTTAAAAATAAAACATGATGAGACTGTTGATCCTGAGAGAGAAATTGCGAACATCCTGTCAGTATTTAAATCAGTTCCACCTTTCTCGAGGAAAACACATTAATGCTTGATTTAATGATTACATCCGTCTAAATGAGAGAATGGGTCAGAAATCCTGCCGTTGTACCCTAACATCTGTCCAGACTTTGATTTACAACACATCCTTCACAATTCTAAGATGACGAGAGCCAGAAAAAAAGCTGCAAATCAAAGAAAGTTCTTGAAAAAGTAATAAAACACACCGCACAGATCACAGATGACATCCACAGTTATTACAAATTACCGGATGCCCCCAGGTAAAACTAGTCTTGTGCGAACAGGGCTTTAGATATCTTTTCTACAAAAAGAGAAGAGAGAGTTCTATGTGTTTGTTCTTAAGGAGGGACATGTTTCATACATACATTTCGGGGAAGTACCTCATAACATCCTGTTTGGTTTATGTAAGCTAAAATAAGATGGCGTAGAATCAGAAACTGAGAACAATATTTTATGTTTTGGCTCAAAAACAAACTACCTTTCTTCACAGAGATGAATCAGAACAAACACTCACTTTTGTTACTGCTATTTGCTCCTTTCTGAACTTCTCCAAGGGCTTGATGAGCATATCAGATGCATTCTGGACCTGGAAAAATCAAGCGGGCGTTAATGGATCCCAATTCAAAATGCACACATACTGTCAATATGTAGTTCACACTATTACAGCCCTAACGTGATGAAAAGAGCTTGGAGATTTATTTTTCATAGCTGCTGTTCCACACTCAAGGAATCTCAGTTCACAAGATGACCTCCCGTGTTAAATTTGGATTAGAATGCAGATAACCCGGTCTAACCGGAATTTCTTCTTGTCTCGTCACAACTAATGTTAGAGGAGGTGTGAGGATCTCCTGGTATGAAGAGGATACTCTACTTTGTATAACCCACTGCCTTAAAATCGCAGTCAGAGAGATAAAACCTACGTGGGCAATAAAAGCATTAATCGAAAAGGGAACCAGAAAACCAAGAGGGGAAGTGATACCAAAATAAAAACCAGAACAGCTCTTGACAGTTCTACATGAGGCAACACACCCAGCATCAGTGTATGCGGATGAGTAAACCCATACAAACAGCATCATGCCAAACAGATAATTAGTATGTGCCAAAGCTTTCCTTCCAAGTAGTCTTATCTTAACAGCAGAGTATGTTAATGTGGTTTCTAATGTCTAATGGGGTATCAGATAGGATGCAGAGTCAGCGTGGAGGAAACGGATAACCCACCAGCATCATCCTGTCGTGCTCCACATCCTGCAGGAGTCCGGCAAACTCCTGGAACGACTGAGCTGTGGATGAATACACAAAAGATGATGACCGGAATCAAGACTTTGCATGTAGTGTTTTTTAACTGTTTGATGCATTTGAAAAAGATTTAAAAAGCAACACATTTGAACCAAACTTCACGAAACGTGCATTAGAACAGAGTTTACGATGATGATGAATACTTCCAGTTAGTCTTTTATTAGTCATAAAGCACCATGGCTGATGTTTGTTTTCTCCAGAAAACATTTTGCTTCCTGATTCCTCTCATTCAAGTTGTAAGAAGTTGCCAGTCAGTTGCCAAACATGCTGCTCGCTACTGAGGCCAAGTAGAGGAAGTCTTTTGTGTGTGAAATACAAACACGGGGGACATCTGGCTATTCTATCGCTCTAAGAGTTAAAAAAATGTTTAAAATAAGGGATTAAATGTTCCCTAAAAGTGAATTCACCATTATTTAGCTGCATGTCTGTTTAATCTTACCAATATTAATCTCATCGTCTGTCAGGGAGTCGCCGATGAAGTCGAACTGGAACCCACTGAGTGTCTGGGAAAACTTCTGCACTGCCAAAGAATAACCTATTAAAAAGAAAAAAAAAAGACATTTGAAAGCGTCTGAGCAAATCACCTATATGGCTAACAGTAAAATATTTTTAGGTCTCTGTCAATTCAACCCAACTCTCACAGATTAGAGGCTACATGGTTATAAGAAGTGCGTATATCTTTTTCTTTTCCTCCCCCCTCTGGTACTAAAGTGTAAAGTATGAAAGACATCCTTGGCAGGATTCAGCAGCAGAGCAGCAGCCAGTCAGTGCGTGGTTGATGCAATATATTACTCCTGCTCCCTCTGGCTTTTATAACCCAAACACAACAGAGTCTGTCAGATCAATACTGTAGAGCCTTTAACTGGAGGAATCCTTGGCTGGCGTGTCTAGTCTCAAATTCTAAATCCTTCTTTTTGCAATGGAAAAGGTTTAAATCTTTCAGTCATCTTGTGTGCTTTTTCCATTACACCCTTGTGCTTCTGGTGGTTTCTATTTTACTTTTGACCCATAATTTAACTGTATCGAAGGCCTGCTTTTATTGAGGATCTCTTGGTGCAGTTTAAGCCAGAAACTCGTGACCTCTGGCTATTATTTGGACTGTCTATAGGACCCTCACCACTCCACAGTGCTGCTACAGCACCTACAATGACAGTTTCTGTTTTCGAGGTGAAAAGCTTGACAGTTGAATCTTTGGAGAGTCAAACAAAACAAACAGTGTTCCCCTTCTGGGTGCCACGCTGACCCAAATATGCACATCCACAGTGCTGTGTGCAGTCCCTGGCTCTGGTCCATACTATGAGTGGGACTCCACAAGCAGTAGCAGACAGATGACAAGAGGGCATGACACAGACAGAAGTGGGGAAGCATTGCAGTGTTGCATGATTTCAAATCCTGCAAAAAAAAAAGGAAGGGGGGCAGCTGTTGTGCAGTTTGGGAACAAACAGCTCTGGTCGTCCAGCACATCTGCACCACATATAGGACCTCTCAAAGCAGGCGGTCTGGTCTTCTCCTAGGGAGCACTAGCACCTCCCTGAATGTTCCTAAGCCACCCACCCACCCACATTGATCCTGCAGGCCCTCAAAAAAAAAGAAAGGCCCCACTGATGCTGAACCTGTGTCAACCCCCATCACACCACTACACTGGCATGCTAGACGTAAAAAACAATCTGTTACCGATTTCAAAACAACTTTGCTCACCCTTGATTGCAGCGATCACACTGTTGCCGTCTTTCACCAAGTCTTTGAGAAATTTGCTCGTCCTGTCCAGCTCCTGTTCATAACACTTGAGAGTCTCTCTGAAGTCCGGGCTGTCCAGATAGCAGTCACTAAACTCCAGAGGAGGATGCCCCATCTTCTGCTCCACTCGGTTTTAGACAATAAGAACAGTGGTTTTTGTTTTGGACACGCTGATGCTGCTGCTGCCTACGCTCGTCTATAGCACATTGTCCATTTCCACTCTCATCTGCTCCGAGGAGCACAAACCATGGTGTCCGTGGGAGCCTGCGGCAGCCGCTGGTGTGCTCAGAGGAAAGCCGAACGGTGAAGGTGCAGTGTTTAGCTTCAACTTCCTTCTTTTTCACGACTGTCGTGCTGTTCGCGCAGTAATTTAATTTGTATCTTGCTCCTCTGTGCTACTTTTTCCTCGTTACAGCGTCGTGATTAGGAGAGCGGCTAGAATCCCCCTGGACGCGTCCCATTCCAAAACATTTCTTACACTTTCTTGAAGCATCGTCCTTCCCTTCGATTTTTTACGTCAGTTATTAATCTTTAATGTTAAACTCTTGGTGTTACAATCACAGAGTACGACTTAGTCGGAAATATTAATTTAAAAGACGCATTATAAACGTACTGAAGTCCAACGTCTTTGCTAACACCGTAAGAGAAAGCCTAATGGTACGCATCCTAGTGGCTACGGCCTCACAATAAACTTCCCATTTTCCACACCCAGGAGGCTCTTAAAGGGGCCGCTACACTATTGACAAATGGATAGATGGATAGAAGCGGACCTCTTGTTTTCTTCTGTCTTTTTTTAACTTGTAAACAATCATTTACAAAGAATTTTAAGTTGACCACAACTGCTTGACTTGTGTAAATAACACGCAGAAGTCACATACCACAAAGTTAACTCTAATGTTCTTTCAAACAGTATTATATATCACAGTGAATGTATTATAATAACATACTGTGCACTCTGTTCATTTGAACTCATTGCACTTATGGCAACTGCATTCTCTTGTTTGCACTTGTCCAATGATATTTGCAAGTCTAATCTAATCTAAAGAGGACAGCAATAAAATGGCAGGACAGATCATCGGTGAGGTGCTATTGAACACGGCCCTTAACCATCAACAGCTCCTGAGTCCTACTGCCTTACTGTAAGCAAATGAACTCATGACGACATTGCACAGACACACCCAGTTTGGACTGATGCATGTGTCAGAGAACCATGTGATTCCTCCACGGTGAGACAGGTCACACCTGCCTGTGACTGGGTGTGTTGTTGTATTCGGAATTAAGTACATAATGCAACACAGCTGCTACACAGGCATGTCTTCCTTATTGCACACAACAAAGGTGGTAGAAACACTGATGTAACACTATGTCATTGTGGAAATATAAAATGATAGCAGATAACAGAGGTAGGACAAAACTATAATAATAATAATAATTAGTGATATTGGCCAAGTATACTTGTGTATACATGGAATGTGTTCTCTGCATTTATCCCATCCGTGAATTAGTGAACACACAGTGAGGTGAAGCACACACTAACCCGGAGCAGTGAGCTGCCATGCTACAGCGGCGCTCGGGGAGCAGTGAGGGGTTGGGTGCCTTGCTCAGGGGCACTTCAGCCGCTTTCTACTGGTCGGGGGTTCGAACCGGCAACCCTTCAGCCAAAAGCCCAAAGCGCTAACCAGAAGGCCACGGCTGCCCCCGTTATTATAACTATTTAAGTACACTGAAGCCAAGTGACCCACAGTTTAGCTCTACTAGTTACAACAAAGAAATATTTAAATGTTGGTCTGACTGGACACAAGTTGATTGCTGTCTGATGACGAATCTTATAAATCAATAATTCACAGTCTCTTCACAGTCTCTATCGAGGTATCCCACATGAAGAATGTAGAGCTGGATTGCTGAAGAAACTGCTACTTGTGTACTCTCACAAGAATAGTTACTATAAACACAAGCCACCATAAGGCTGTACATTGACATTCACTGCTGATCTCCTGCAGAGAATCATTGAGGATAGAGATGTTGCAGTAACTGTAGATGACCTCCAGATGTCATCCTGCAGACTCAGCTGAAGCAGGGGATAAGTGTCTCTAACACACACACGCACACACACACACACGCACACACGCACACATTTAAATGCATTATATAAACCAACAAGGTATGAGCAACAGCTGATTCAGAATTATTCCAATTATTATTTAAGACAAAGAGCAGACACAAAACAAGTTTGGCTAGAATCAGGTTCAGGTTGAGTTAAGTTTCCAAGTAAATAATGGAAATGAATGTATTGTCCTCTATTGTGTGTGTGTGTGTGTGTGTGTGTGTGTGCGTGTGTGTGTGTGTGTGTGTGTGTGTGTGTGTGTGTGTGTGTGTGTGTGTGTGTGTGTGTGTGTGTGTGTGTGCGCGCCAGTATTTGTAATAATATGATCAACCAAGACAAGTAATTATAACACATATTGTAATATACCTGACTAATCCATTAATAAATTATTCTATCATAATGTTGCAGTGTCTGACCATAAAGGGGACCTCCAATTCTGAGAGTGTCTTTCTCTCATACACTGGCCAAGACATTTGATACAGTTTACCAAAAGACTATTTTCAAAACAAATCTCCAGATGGTTGGCAAAGGTGTCCCACAAGGATCAATATTGGGAACCTTTATGCTGATGATTCCATTATTATATTATATGACAATGACACGTTTGTTTGTCTAAAAGAGATCTCAATCTTAATGAGGCGTTATGAAAGTTCACTAAATCTATTTGAAAGATGCCAGGAAGAATAAAAGAATTGTTGTTATTCTTTATTTAACCTCTAAAACATTAGAGATGAATCTGTCAGTTTTGGTTAGTGACTAAAAAACAAGTTCTGAACAAAAAATGACTGGTTACTGGTGAAACTGCTAATGTGGACTTTGTAGATTTTGATTTAGACACATGCACAAAGAGCTAGCCAAGATAACCTTTAACTACAAAACACATCAAACTGTGCTCGGCCTCACAGTGAGCACAGTCATTCATTGGCTGAATACGTGCTTAAATATTCAGCGGGCTGCAACAATGTGAATGTAAAGGTGGAGGAGAAAAACATAGATGATAGGCTGATTATTCTAATAAAAAACCCTTGTCCTCTTATCTTTAGATTTTGTGGGTCATTCTTTGTTTCCGACCTTTATGTTTTACTCCATATTGCGTCAAAAACATCCTCCACTTCCTCTGCAGAACACAGCACAAAGAGGACAAGAGGACTGACTGCGGTCCCCACACAGATTCTTCAGCTGGACAGAAATTAAAACGTTTGATCTGAATTCTGAAGCTGTTTGTTTGCTCTGCGTAAATGGGGCTATTGTATGCAAATTCTTCGCACAGAAGCATATGACCTCCCCAGTGCAGGGCAGTGGCTAGTGTGAGGGAAATCATTAGCAATGCAAAGTCATGGTGCTCTGATACTCTTGTTCACAGTCATAGACTGGAAAAAAATTCTGCTAATGTCGACGTAAATGTTTCTGGATGTACTTGATTTAAAACTCTAGCTGAAGGTAAGTGCATTTTAGTTGTTATTAGATAATGTGACTGAGAAAATGCTGGATAGTTCCATTGTTTTCAATGTGTTCAGCAGATGTTTTCTGAGCTCATAGCCTCTGCCTTACAGTTATGTCATTTGAAACTAAGAAACACAGGAATTTGATCAAGGAGAATATAGAATTGTCCTCCAAATATTGACAATCAGACAAAAAAATGTATTTGCAGTCCATATGTTTGATGTTTATCTATAGCAGACAAGCTGTCACTAAAAGGAGTTTGTCTAAGTTATGTTAAGTTAAGAACCAGATGAGCCCTTTTCAACTGATCATCAAGATCATCAAATTATTTTGCTGCCAAGAAGTGAACAGTGCAACAGATTGGGTACAGATCCCCACTTTGCATGATACACCATGGCGACTGGTGAAAGCATGTCACATGACACATGGTGCCAGACTTCAGCACGGCACTCTTAAGTGGCCTGCCAGCTGCAGAGGGGGCCAGAGAGGCATTCTTCTTCTCTGGATTCACATCCATGCCAAACCAGTGGGTCAACATTGTCCTCTACGCTGCCTCCTATGCCTCTTACGCCTCCAGCTGAGCCCGGTAACAACTCTGACATTTACACTAGACTGGTAGTGCAGACAATCAGTAATGATGAGCACAGACAGACACATTTAATGTCAAGTGTCTGAGTCTGAAAAAGAGTTATAGATTCAGAAAACCAGTGATTTACTAATTTGAGATGAAATATGAAGCATAATTGCATTTTAATTGATTCTGTTTTTGCTGTTAGGACTAAACCATTGCACTTACAAAGCTAAAGTACTTTGGATTAATATCTAAATACTCACAACTCTACTTTAACATACTTTAAATGCTCTTAGATTATAATATTGTTAAGCAATGATATTTTATATGCATGTATTTATTATTTTAATTATAAATGACTTTGTCAATTATGTAATAATTTTGAAGTTCAAAACCCAAGTATGTAAGATTTTATTTCCCAGAACAGGGGACAGAAAGCTGCACATTTCCCCATTGGAAAAGCTAAAAGTGGAGAAAGATTTGGATTTGTGTTTCAAGATGTTCCCATTTATCTAGGTTAATGACTCGATGAATGGATATAATCATCACTGTTTAAGCTGCTCCGTTAAATCTTTGGTAACCACTGAAGCAGGTTTGAGCTTATCCAGTGTACACAAGTAAATAAAATATCATTTTCAAAATTACAGGATAACTTTAAACTTTTTAAAATGTATTTCTTCAAAAATCATAACGACATATAGGCATCAGTTTAAGTCATGTCTATTTAAAAAGTATCTGTTGAAGTATTGAGCGTACTTATGAGAAGTTGCATAGACAATCTTAGAGGTTAAATGAAAGGAACAGTGTGTCTTTAGACTTTGAGTAATTTTAGAGTTTTAGTAACTGTAAAAAAGGAGGAAGTAAAGGTGAATTCAAATATAGAAGTGGATCTCGGTTACATGGTGGTTGATAGATGGTTGAAGAGTTGCAGTGGTCAAATATTAGAATTCAGGTATTACCAAAAAGTATTATCAAAGAAGAATCGCACACTAGCCTACTAGATGGTGATCCCTCCGTATGTGTTTTTTGCCTCAGACCCGGAACCAAAGATGAACTGGGCGTCATTTTATGCTGTCATCAGCGGTGTGAACAGACACTCCACTGGCATCGGTCGCATCTGGCTCTCTGTCCTGTTCATATTCCGCATCCTGGTCCTAGTGGTCGCAGCCGAGAGCGTGTGGGGCGATGAGAAGACCGGCTTCACCTGCAACACCCAGCAGCCGGGCTGCAACAGCGTCTGCTACGATCACTTCTTTCCCATCTCCCACATCCGCCTCTGGGCGCTCCAGCTCATCCTCGTCTCTACTCCCGCCCTGCTGGTAGCCATGCACGTGGCCCACCGCCGCCATGTCGACAAGAGGCTCTACAAACTGTCAGGGAGGACCAATCCCAAAGACCTGGAGCAGATAAAGACCCAGAAGATGAAAATCACAGGGGCCCTGTGGTGGACATACGTCATCAGCCTCTTGTTCCGCGTTATCTTTGAGGTCACCTTCATGTATTTGTTTTATATGATCTACCCTGGTTACAAGATGATAAGGCTGGTGAAGTGTGACTCGTACCCCTGTCCCAACACAGTGGACTGCTTCGTGTCGAGGCCCACAGAGAAGACTGTCTTCACCGTCTTCATGCTGGCCGTGTCTGGGGTTTGTATTCTGCTCAACATCGCAGAGGTGATCTTCTTGGTGGGGAAGGCCTGCAGCAAGCAGTTGCACAACGCTGGAGACTCAGCTATGGGAGCCTGGATCCAACAAAAGCTTTGCTTGTACTAACACACACACATACAGTAAAACATATAGGGACATAAGTGACCTTTCAGGTAACAATACTGATTTCTTGTGGAAAAAGGCTCATTAAGCATATTGTGACATTGAGGATTTACTCAGTGGTTTATGATCTCAAAGTCAAGAAGCATCCAGTTCCAATATGGGAAAAACATAGTATTCAGAAAACATTTTTGCCGCTGCAGTTCAGGTTTTAGAATCTGATTACTGACAGTGTCTCAGTATTCGAAGAACAATTAAAGCAGCACTTTGTACTGACATCATTTAATGGTTTGAGGTTTGGCGGACTAAAGATGAATTAGTAACATTTCATTAAGCAACATTCCAACTGACCACGTGTAGCCTCCTACTGTCATCAGTTTATTTTTGATGTTGAAAATATTAAATTGTAAAATGTGATTTCTGCCCCGTGCTATTTTAAATCATCAGACCAGGAGAGTGTGTCGCCGTGGTGAAGTTTAATAAATAACATCCCACCATCTGGTCAAATATAATCACTTTGTGTTTTTGTTACAACCAGCTTGAATTGGACCATATGGACTGGAGGATTGGTTCCTTTTCTACTGCTGTTATAGGTGATAGAGATGTTGCACTAATACACGTAAACAGTGTTTGCTCAATGCGTATTCTACAACAACCTGAACTTGAATTTTTTTTTTTTCTGAAGTTTACTAGCGACTGCTAAACATTAGCATTTAAATGTGTTGATTTTAAAGCTGGATGTTTATATCTTGTCCGTACACTACAATTAAAATCAACAAGAATTTGTGTAATTGTCTCCTTTTTATTAGGTTTTCTCAAAATAATGATTCACAAATGAAAAATATGCCACAGCAGGAATGTTTTAATGTATTATGATCTGAACGTTGAAATGTAGTACCATAAGAAAGGAACCTGCGGGAACAAATTAAGCTGCAGCCACAGCAGCGCCACTTTGTGATTCTTCTCCCCTGTCAGCAGTGTCACTCGGAGAAAAACAAAAAACATCACACATTTGGTGGCACCATCTTTAGTCTAGAGAGATCCTTTGAGGCCGTGTTGCCACCTGTGAGAATACATCTGAGGTTGATTAAGTTCTCCAGAGCGCAGAGTTGTAGGGTTATCAATAGCCTCGCCATGTACGGAGGTCGGTGTGTGCGGGTGACAATGGTTGACCCCGAGGACAGCTGGACCTGCCATGGCCTCGGGGATGAGAGCACTTCTCTTTTTAAGGAACGCGTTGACACACACCATCTATAGAGTTCAGAAAGAGGAGAAGCATATTTGCAGCACTGTGCCAAAAACAAATACCTGCAGTCTGTTAGATTAGTGACCAAAGATCAGGTGATCATTTCTTCTGCTTCATCTTCTGCAGCCGCTTGTCCTGTCATGGGTCATGGGGTCTGCTGGAGCCTATCCCAGCAATCATTGGGCGAGAGGTGGGGTACACCCTAGACAGGTCGGCAGTCTATCGCAGGGCTGATCAAGTGATCTCTGGTCACAATTTTCTTGAAAGACGTTCATCTTCGAGATTGATTTTACGCAGTTTTATACAATTTAATCAGCTGGGTTGTCCAAAAGTCTACAAAGTTCACCTTGTAGTAAAGTAGTCATCTTGTGTGATGTTACTGTTACTGTGGCAGAGATCAGATCATAGTGGCAAAAAAAATAATTTATTCAGAAATTAGAAATGAAGAAATGCTAAATCACAGTTATGTAGCAAGTGCTGCATTAAAATCAAGTAAACTAGCACTATCAGAAAGGTTCCTTTCAGAGTGTTATGTTACAGTATAGTGGACAGATCATTGTGGCTTTAATAACTGATGCAGTCTTGTGTGGGCAGCGTGGTTGAGGTGGGGATTAAGGCAGAGTTTTATCTTCTGTATTTACATCTTGTCAGGAATAATAAACTCTATTTTAAAGGTTAGTTTTGATTTGGGAACCGTGTCAAATAAATGTATCATGTTTAACTACAAAGCAATGGAAACTGTAAAAAAAGCTGAATTGTACAGAGGAGTGAATCTGTAACTCCGTGACCCATTCGTGTGGTTGCACAAGAGCGCCTCAGGGCTGTAACGGAGGACCTTTGTGTGGACAAAGATGACCCACAGTCTAAATACATTGAAGAACTGTTCTCTGTATATGTTACCGCCATGTTTGAAGCTGCCTGCCCGAGTCCTCGCTGTTGCATTATGGGACGTCTCTAGGGTGTCTGAAGCTCCTCCACACAGTCAAGGGTCAGATCACCATAAGAACAAGGCCACTCCCTTAGCCGTGAATTCTATTTAGAGGGCATTGACATGTAACCCGCTTTCTCACTGGACCCCTCAGCTGCCACTCAGCTGAAGAGAAACACCTCTCAAGAGAGGATTTTTAGATTTCTCCACAGACTGGAACGTTTTCATGCGCACTCGCTCTGAGACAAGAGTTTAGCTGTGGTGGCTTGTTGAGCATTGATAAGGTCAGAGTGGGAGGGACTGCTCAGAGCAGAATCAAAGATTCTCCAGTCAAAACTATTTGAGAAGTTTATCTTGGCGCTTGAGCTTCCTTGGTGGTTCAGGAGAACGTGGCCTCTGGGAAGTGAAGAGGTTCAGTCACTGAGTGACTCTGAAGGAAATGAACATTATCAGGTAAGTCTTTCCTTATGAACATACCCAGGAGAAACATTGT
This sequence comes from Planiliza haematocheilus, assembly GCA_005024645.1. NCBI lineage: Eukaryota > Metazoa > Chordata > Actinopteri > Mugiliformes > Mugilidae > Planiliza > Planiliza haematocheilus. The sequence continues at coordinate 2,896,850 of SRSE01000276.1, read as the reverse complement.
ACATGTTGTCTGATAATCATAAATTGATACTACAGTTAAAAAAATAATAAGTGTTGCTTCTGTACCTCCTGAATACATTTCTGAGTAAAGATGTGAATTAAATTCTAGTATAGTCATAATTACAGCTGAGTGAAAAGCGTCTCCCTCAATCTTAGCTCCTAGTCTAAATTCACCTACTCACACTTTGCCTATTTCTTAGCTCCCTTCATCTAAAGGACAAGTACAACTATTTTTAAAGTTTAACTTTTGCAATGTTGTAACCAATAGGCCCTGAAATCTAAACTAGTAACCTAATTTTGGAGTCAGAGAGCAATGTTGGCTACTGTGTCACAAGATCCATGCTGAGGCCAAGCGTCTTACACAGCCTGCTGCGGGGCTTTCTCTCACACACAGTCAACCGTGTCCTTGTCCTGTTTTATCAGCATTCACTTGATAGGATCCAACCGAGGAATACAAGCGGCGAATTCACGGCGGATCGATGCTGCTTTTGCAGAGTCTCGATAAGTTTCCTGATGTACCGTAGCCTTCGGACGAGTTTGAAAACTATAGCAAAAATAAAATGAAATGATAGGCATCTAAAGAATGTTCAAGCCCCACTTTTTTCATGCTACTTGTTTATTGACTGGATGTCAGTTTAAATTATTGCTAAATCAGATAAATTATTGTTTTAAGGTATATTATTTGACATTTATGCGTGTGAAAGGTGTCAGTTTATTTTTTAATGTAGTGTTTTATTTTGTTTGTTTTTTGAAAGATCAGCAAGTTGGAAAGGCTATAAAATAAGAGTCCCATTTTTTCTATCCTCTCTCCTTTCAGACATCTCTCCTGGTTTTGCAGATAAAGCACAGAGTACACTTCTGAGCCAGCATGGGGGACTGGAACTTGTTGGGGAAGCTGCTGGAGAGTGCCCAGGAACACTCCACCGTTGTGGGCAAAGTATGGCTAACAGTGTTGTTTATCTTCCGCATCCTGGTGCTGGGGACTGCCGCCGAGAAGGTGTGGGGCGACGAACAGTCTGGGTTCACCTGCGACACCAAGCAGCCCGGTTGTCAGAACGTCTGCTACGACAAGACCTTCCCCATTTCTCACATCCGCTTCTGGGTGATGCAGATCATCTTTGTCTCAACGCCCACTCTCATCTATCTGGGCCACATCCTCCATTTGGTCCGCATGGAGGAGAAGGACAAGCACAAACAGAAGGAGCTTTCCATGCAGAATGAAAACCAGCAGCAGATGCTTAGCAGTAAGGCCAAGAAAGGCCCAGTTAAGGATAACCAGGGTCATGTACGTTTGAAAGGCGCTCTGCTACGTACCTACGTCTTCAACATTGTTTTTAAGACCCTCTTTGAAGTTGCATTTATTGTAGCTCAGTACTTCCTGTATGGTTTTGAGCTCAAGCCCATGTACACCTGCGACCGCTGGCCTTGCCCAAATGTGGTAAACTGCTACATCTCTCGGCCTACTGAGAAGACAGTCTTCATCCTATTTATGCTGGCCGTGGCCTGCATCTCCCTGCTGCTCAACCTGGTAGAGATGTACCATCTAGGGTTCACAAAATGCCATCAGGGTCTTCGTTACAGGAGGTCACAAGCTCTAATTGAGGCCCCCAAGCCCCAACCCGAAGCGGTCATGCACCTAATTCCGAACTACAACTACTTTGGTGGTCATCCTACTGTGCCTGAGCCTTTCCCTACCGACCCCAAGTACAGCATGGCCGAGCCCAACTCTGCTTACAGCCCCTACAACAGCAAAGCGGTTTACAAGCAGAACAGAGACAATATGGCTGTGGAGAGGAAAGGTAAAGCTGAAGATGATTCGAAGGAGAGAAAAACCTCCAGCACCATCTGTGAGATGCCCATCGAAAACCACCGCAGAAACAGTCAGTCAAGCAAGCACAGCAACAACAAGAGCAGGCTGGACGACTTGAAGATCTAGGGACCTTCTACATTTTAATCCAAGACTCAGGAAGTACAGGAGATGCCACTATGCATTAAGCTGTGAAAAAAAAATTGCAGAAGACATTAGGGAGAAGACTGTTGAGCAAAAAAAAGAAAAAGATTACAGATTACTAATCTCATGTGAGTTCATGTCAATATTTGAGAGCACACAGGGAGACCATTTGTGAGGCTAGAACAAGAGTTCTTTAAGAAATCCCCTCACGGGACTTTTAAATGTGAGAGGTCATTAACAGCAAACCTCAGCAGACAATAACTGGAAACACAGGCCATTTCTGTGTATAAGTGAGTTTATTTAAAACTCTTGCGCAACAATTTTGTCATTAATGATCTTCCGCATTTGTGATTTTTATGCAGACTGAAACTTGAGAGATTTCTTTTTGTTTACAAGTCTTTACTTAAACAAAAGCTGTGAAATGCACAAAAATATGTGTTGTTTGATGTGAATGTGTTAGAGATTTGAACCTGTGTTACTGCCATGTTGCTAATTGTTACCTTTATCTATCAAATACTGACAATAAATGTCAACATGGTCTTTTGAATCTTACTAAAGGTACGTGGTGAATCTCTAATGTCTGGCAACAGAGTGCTTGGCAAATTCCCTTATTTTATATATATATACATACACACACACACACATATATATATACTGTATATATATATCCAGAGGTGGACAGAGTACACACCTTCCCTACTTGAGTAAAAGTACAGATACTCCTTGTCAAATGTTACTCCAATACAAGTAAAAGTAGCTTAGTCAAAAATGTACTTAAGTAAAGTACTTAAGTATTTGCTTAAAAAAATACTTAAGTAAAAGTATTTAAAAAGTATTTCAGGAAATACAGGAAAGGAAAATAACTTTATTGTCATTATACAATCCAGTCCACAGCCCCACTCTTTCTCTTGCAGACAGCCTCTCTCTCTCTCTCTTTATATAATTACGTTTAAAATGTTCATCAGCAATTTAGCAAACATTAAGCTAGCTAACGTCAGTAGCTACTTTGCATACTTTACATGCTTTTTCATTCGACGAGTTTTTGTAGGCCGTGATATAATTTGTTCGCGGTAAGCACAACAAACATTTAAACTGTAACAAATCACTTTTTGTGGCAAAAATCTCAAACATGGTTTTGACATAAGGCCACCGTTGCTTCTCCAGGTGTTTCTCCAGTTTCTTCCTGCATTGTATGGATTATATGGCATGACGTAGAGAATCAGTAAATCAGCAGAAACAGTTTATTTTCTCAGAATTTTGAAAAAAATAAATAATAATAATAATCAGCTGATGTAAGCTCAAAAGTAGTGAGTAACGAGAGCCAAAACAGAAATGTATTGAGTAAAAAGTACAATATTTGTCCTTCAAATGTATTGGAGTAAAAGTAAAAGTATCCCCCAAAAATAATACTCAAGTAAAGTACAGATACTCAAGTAAATTTACTTCGTTACTGTCCACCACTGTATACATCATACAAATTGAGAAGACCAAAATAGTTTTCATTTCTGCCTCACCTCCCATATGCATGTCGACCCATTTCTTCTGCTCACATGTAGCTCTCTCACAGATTACCCACTGCTGGAGGCAAACTGTCGATCGTGTGATGCCAATGAAAACTGCCTCCATATAAATGTATTTGTTCATCCCACAGATCAGCAGACATCAGAGTCCCAGAGCTGAGCTACGGCAAGCTGACGTTCACATAAGCCTTCTAAAAGATGGCCGTTGTTTCAGGGTTTCTAGCAGCGTTACTTCACCACATCTGACTTGTAGATGTCAAATACCTAGAAGCTCTGCGTTTGTAATCAATGCAGTTCACTTAGGAATCTCACAACTGTCGTAATGGTTTCAATTATCCTCGCTAAGACTGTCGTATGAAATCTCAAGTGACTGCTTTTGCTCTGTCTACAAACTGTAGAAAAACAGCTTTTAAGCTATCAACATTATGAGCTGCCAGAGGAAACATACGATTTTAAGTTCCTTTTATTTTAAGTTCTACTTTATTGCGTTATGTGCTGACTTCATTTAAAAAGGTCCACTGTTTGATTTTATTCCACAGCTCCCAGGAACAGGAACAGAAAAAAAAAAAAAAACTATTTATATAGTATACACTGGTAGACATGTGTCACACAGCATATACATATACTACATGGCTACATTTTACGGCCTTTTGTGATGTTTTGCAAATAACGGTTTGTAATAGAGCAATCAGCTAATAGTATCAACTAATCTGAGTTAGTCCAGTGTGGACAGTGACCGACAACAGCTTAATTAGCTGCTATTAAGTTATATGTAGAGAGTTTACATACGATGCAAGCAAAGTCCACAGTATGTATATACTGTGTTGAGCCGTGTTGTGATGTCGTGTGGCCCCCACAACCACACGATCTGCCCGGTGTATCAGTGCCGCCCTGCTATTTTTTCCCAGAAGCTGCCATGTTAGCTGCTTGGTTTCCACCAGCTGCAGCAGACACTCACACAGATGAAGTACGGTGTGGATGGACCCATTTTCAAAACACATACCATCATACACTGGTGAGAGCTATGCTGCACAGCTTCCTCTCTGCCAACTATAAATAGTTCTCATGCACACTTGGAGGAGCATTGAGAGCGAAATGGGTGGGGGCAGGGGACCAAAAGTTCCGTCTCCTTGCAACGGTAACAATGACAAGCTGTTGGCAGAATTTCAGTCTGCGTAAAGGCAAGGCCTAAATAAAGGCTTCTTATCTATTAAATCGTGAAGCAGAACTAATGATGCTGTCTTAAAATAGCCACAAATAACACAGACTAGATGATAGTGCGGTAGATCTGTCCTTTGCCCTGCAGCAACAGTTTCATTAATTCAGTCACAGTAAATAACTACTTGTTGATGATAAACATAAGTGGTCTATCTTATTCAAACCAATTTTAGCTTTTGAGTTTTTGATATTTAAATGTATCAGAAGCACCAGCAGCATCCTGTGGGATTAAACAAGGTCCGTGGCGTTAGATTAAGGTTGAATCCTCACACATAATGGTGCTATTCTGATCAGGTAGAGCATGCTTCAGGCAGGCATTCAGTCTCCACTGACTTTGATTGATGCTATGAACAGAAATACAGTAAAAACTCTCAAAGCAGCTCGATCTCTCTTGACAGGAAAGGGCTGAAAACAGAACAGGTGACGGGGGTTGTAAAGGTTGTAAACTCAGGGTTACAACCATATGCAACCAAATCTCCGAGCCAGAATAGTATGAGGGATTCTCAGAGACTATTCGTCACCGTGTCCCACTGCCCCTCGTAAATCACGCAGACGGAGTGCACGCTTTGGGACGCGACAGGGAGGGGACATTATACTGTTCGTGATGAATCATTGTAGACCTGATGATCCGGTGTTCGTGTCAGTTCATAAAGGAGGGTATTTTTGTTTCTGCTGTGTTGCCAGTGCGCAGTAAACCTGTAAGTGTCTATTATGAAGCCTGTTATAGAGGTCAAACTGTGACCCACTAATGGAGAAGACTTGTTTGAGATCCTCTTTCTGCAAGTCATTATAACTTAACAATGTAGTTGCAGCATGATTCATTCAGTTATGTTGACAGGCTCTACTCATCATTTTCATGTAGACATATTAAAATTTTCCATATCCATAAGAGACCAAAAACGTAAGCAAGTGCTGTATTGTAAGTGTTCTTTCGTGTATGATGACTTTTCATCTGAAGGCACTATGATGTTTTCAGAAGCTTTCTGAGGCCTCATTTAGTGGCCATGCACGTATCATCTTCAAAACAGATTACAACATAACCATCATAATGTGGGTGTTTCTGACCAAAACTGTCATAATTACTGTATTCTCCCAGCCCCATGAGCTGGCAGAGGCTTTTATGGAGACCTAATCTGGAAGCGAACATGCCAGGAAGTGCAGATATTTATTGTTGTTGGGAAGTCAGCTGTCTTTAGGGAGCAATGAATGTACATACCCGTGGCTGAGAGCTGAACCCAGCCAACAATAACAACAACTGTGGCAGTAACAAAACAAGCACACTGTAAATTGTATATTTCTTGAATGACACTAGTCGATTCATTTGGCCACAACTTTGATTCAGACTGAATTATGTCATCGGCTACTGGATGGACTGTGAGGAAATGTTGTTCAGATGTTAATGATTAAGACATGAATCGTCTTCTGGTCTGCGGATTTTTGATTTGTTGTTGTTGTACAGTCATCCATACAACACACATGAACACGTGCCACACAGATCAGATAGTGTCAAGTAGTCAGGAAGAGGTGATAAGTAACATTCATCGATTGGGCCTAACATCCTGACCACCTGCCTAATATTGTGCAGGTCTCCCTTGTGCCTCCAAAACAGTTGTGACTCATCAGAGAATGGACATGGGCCTTCTGAGGGTGTCCTGTGGTGTCTGGAAACAGAATGTTGTTAGTTGGGGGCCTCTGTGGATCATCCCACAGATACTTGATCAGTTTGGGATCTAGTGAATTTGGAGGCCAGGTCAACACCTTGCGCTGTTCTTCATGTTTTAGTTCCTAAAGTGTTTTTGTGTGTGTCTGTGTCAGGCTGCATCCTGCTGGTGTCATTGCTATGGGGTGGGGGTGTCTGGTCTGGTCTAAGTGGGGAGTACACGTCTAAGTAACATCCACATGAACGCCAGGTTCAAAAGTTTCCCGGCACCACAAGATAAACAATCTTATTTGCTTTTCCTGGTCATTATGTTGTGGCCGATCAGTGTAGTTAACATTGCACATGCTGATTAGAAGTAATGGAAAGCAAGTAGGTCACACCCTAACCCTATTGTTGATCCATGGATAAAACAGTTTGAAATGTGAAAGTTGCAGTCGTCTGCATTTTACACCATTTAGTCAGGGGAGATGTTCAACTGTATCGTAGCTTGATAGAAACGGGAACTAAAATCCATCATCAATATCATTTCATCACACTTTATTTTAACTTGAAGAGTGAAGTATTACGGAGGGATTTCCATACCACTTGTTTGGTGGACAGATTTTTTTGCATTTGGCTTTCATCAGGCTCATCATCACCCACCAGACGACCCTGATGAAGGCCACAAACTGAAATGCATCAAACAAATTCACACCTTTTCCCTCCATGATGCCCCTTGAAAGTAGGTAAAATCCCAACTCCACTTCAACAGTTTATTATAACATTTGAAGCATTAATCAGTCTTAGGTCAAAGAACTAAGTAAGTTACTCTAAGGTGTACATGCTCAATGAAGAGATGACAATAAGCTCATCACTCATAGTCATAACTCTTTATTCTTGTACATTTTTATGGAAATAAAAAATATAGAGAATCAAGCAAGTAAACAGAAATATCTGAGCTCCACATATTTTGCAAAATAAGCATTCGATCAAAAGATACAGACTTTAAATGCTCTGGTTGACCACAGACAACCTCTGGTGCTTAACTGGCAGAAGTGTAGACATGCCGGAGCAAGAGGAAGATTTCCAACTCTCTGATTTTCCTTCCTTAGTTTCAACAAAGTCATCTCTTTTCATTTATTACCCCAGCAAGAGGACACCACAAACTATCATTTTCATTAAGTGCTTCCTCTCAGACGCTGTGCCTGAAGACATCAAAGCATAAAACACGTCGTTCACCTTAACTACAGTTCCATATTTCTTGCAGAAAGATAACTCAAGAAAAGTTTTTTTTTTTCATATGATTGCTGATCTTCATTAACTATCAAATAATCAGAAATTAAATAAGCATGCTGTTAATCTTAACAACTTGTTATTTGCATTTTGATGTTTGGAGATTTTACAAATGCAGCAAGAAACAGCAAACAGTCGTGAAATGATCAGATGTGATAGTTGCCTTAGTACTTCAGTATGATGGTATGCAACACTGAGGTGAAGTCACTGATTAGGCTTTGGATTTCAAAGGTGGAACTATTTTTTTTTTTACATTAGTCATGTAAACAGAGACAGATATTGTTTCAGCTCTAATGCTATTTTCAGTGATTCTGAACAACGTACTTCAACAATATACATCAAACTGACCCAGTAATTACACAATGAAATACAGTTTGACTGGTCCTAAGAAAAAATTACATTCTCAATTAAAAAAATAATAGATAATAAACAGCTTTTTGCTTTCCCAGCAAATAAAAAGAAACTGAATTTTAGTTGCACTTAAGAAGCATCTAAAGCACTTTCCCCCCAACACAAGCAGAGATAAAGCTTTATAAATGCACAATTTTTGGCCCCTGGAGATGCCAGAGCTGCAGCTGAAGCGGTCGCGACCTTTTTTTGAATCCAACGCCTCTGATTTCTGGCCCAGATGAAGGCATATCTACAACTGTGCAAATGACTCAGCATGAGGCGGAGGCAAGAAGAAAGAAAAGGAGCAGAAGGAATTAAACAAATAATGGCGATAGTAAAAGGAAAATTGAGGAGCTGAATCTGGCTTCCTGTAGCAAGCAGTAATAGCTGTTCATCGAAGGCTGGCGTAAAGTGGCAAATCCTGTAACTATGCTACACATGCGTTATAATTTTAATGTTACAGATAAGATGTAGGTTTTGTATAACTCAGTCATTTACTTTATAGATCCCAGGTTGAAAAATATCCCTTTTCTCCCTTTCATTTTACACAAATGTCACCCTGAGATTTGATAAACTAAAAGGTTTCATCTGTCCACAACAGTCCGCTAGCTCATATATAACATTTCCAATATAAGCCTCATAAATACAATAATCACATGACTACTGAACTGACCTTTATGTACAAAACGCTGCACTTACACTAGAGCGTAACTTCCAACATATTGACGTAAGCTAATACAGAAACCAGTCGCACTGTGAAGATCACACACAATTTTTTTTAGACAGTTTCAGAGGATGCAGGAGATTCACCTGCAGCAGCAGTAGTGTGAGTTTCTACCTTTACATATTACATATTTCAAGTATGACACACGTGAAGTCATGCAAGATGATGCGGCAACGCGTGTGCTGCTGTGAGAAGAGACAGATGAGAGTGCCGTGGCAGTACAGCGCCTGTCCTATGTTATTGCAAATATGTATTAGTGCTCCCAATAAAATTTGTCTGACATCTTCACTCAGATCATCTCTGAAATTTATGGCTTCCAGGGCAACACTTTCACCTTGTCCTTCACTGACTGAACTCCTGTTGACTCTGTGCCTGTATTAACTGGAAAGCTGGTGTTTCTCCTGATACGTTTAGAGGATAACACACAACATAAGTCACTGAAGTCACAGGATATACTATCATTTACAGTAAGTTTCACTTTACAGCAGTGACTATTAATCTGAAAGAGATTATATATACTTATATTAAGATATCCAGATGGAGAATCACCGTGTGGACTCTCAGTCACCTTGTCTTAGTCTTTTACTATGGAGCTGGATCTCAACCTGACATCAGAGACAGAGGGAAGACAAATTCTTCTCTTTCTGAATACAGAGCAGAGATGTGAATGTGTCTGATACGACGCTAAACTACTTTGTTTTAGCTGAAACTTTAAATCTGAACAAACTGCAGCTACATGAGAGAATTAATTTCATCACCAAAATTGAAAATGCATAATCAGATTCTGAGGAACCTCCAATGTGTGTGCAACAAGATTAGACATGAAAATGCTCTGGAGCTTTTGGTCAGTGGGCTGATACAGAACAGTGTTAACAGTGTCTTAGAGATGCTGCATTTCATCAGCCATCATTGCTGATCATTATCCACCTGACACTCTGATGTCTCCTCTTCGTTCATGATGTCTCACCGTCTGCCTCGCCAAAATCCACTGTCCTGTCCATGTGGAGAAAGGAAATGTATGGCGACCTCTAGGTGTGAATCTGAAGCAACGATCCACTTGTGCATTCTTTCACTTATTTGCCTTTAGCTTCAGCTGGGAAACCCTAGCTTGTCCGAGTTTCACCTGAACATCGACAGGCCGATCAAAGAACTTGACAATGACGGGCTCGTTGAGCAGAGACGCTAGGACCTGCTCGAATGAAAATGACCACTCTGTCTCTGAGAGGCCGGGCCCTGCATCCTGACTGTTGTGGGAGCTGGAGGTGTCTGAGCTCTCGGGGGTGGTGGAGGCCTCTTCAGTCGCGGACTCCTCCACAGCAGCGCTGTTGGCAGGCTTTTTAGACTCAGGTGGGCTGCTTGGCTCCTGAAGTCTCCGTCCCACCTCTTCCATCCTCAGGAGGAGGCTTGTCACGTGGGCCACTGCTCGGTACAGTTTCTCCTCCTCTGGATCACCGTGAAAAATGTTGTAGAGAGTCTTGGAGAACTGGATGAATTGAGTCTGAGATAGAATAATAAATGTGTTCAGTATTTGTCAGATAATTAGACATATAGCATGGGAGGTTCTTTTATAGTGAAAATGTGAAGTTTACATTACCTGATTAATTCTAGGCAGGTCCTTGATGGTCTCCTCTTTCTTGAGTATTTCATTTTGCCACTGCTTCAGGTAGGCCTGCAGGTCAACCTTTCCTCTCCCTGTCAATTTCATAGAGAAAATGTAGTTGTACCGCAGCCATAGAGTGTACACTTCCAGATCTAGGTGCAATATTACCTCGCTCTGGGCTCTTCTTTATCACTCCATCTTCTGGAAGATCAAATGCTGAAATATATAAGCGACACATGAACACCATGTAGAGAGAAATACTTTGAGGCAAGTGCCAAGATGGAATTATTACAGAATTTAGGAAGGAAAAAAGGTGGGAAATTGTGAAGGAAGAGAAGGAGTAAAGAGGCTAACCAGTGAGTCTACTCAAGTGAGAAGAGTCTTCAGTCACTGGAATAAAGTGCTGGATCCTTTGCTCCTTTAAGTGCAAAGGGCTACCTGTGAAAGCTAAAGGATACCAACTGTGAGAGTACTGAACGGAAGGAAACAGAGACAGCAATGGAGATGAAACTGGAGAATTAGATTAAAGAAAGAATACACATCAGTTTATTAGACTCAGTTTAACACAACTGTATCTATAAATCTATTGTATCTTTGTCAAGCTTACAATGACAAATTCTGTTGACACAGTAGCAAAGATCCAAGTACTGGTGATGAGGAGCATATATTTCAGTGTCTATGTGTATTTAAACTGACTGAAATGTACAGTATTACATGCATTCAAAGAAACATTTGCATTTCCAGAGCAAGAGCTGAGCCTTATTCTGAAAATTAAATAACACTTTTAAAATGCTTTCAGTCTGTATCATCTTAATTTGTCACGCTCCAAGCCTTCACCAATGACCACATGTGGGCGCATTCGTGAGTGTGCACTTACATGCCTGGATTAAACAATTATCCTCACAAGCCAGTGGTGTCAATTTATTTGCCTGATAGCTTCTTGCTGCATTAGCAGCACAGCCTGAGGACTTTCAGGGAACATTCACTTAACACAAGGGCCTTCTCCTGCCCGCAGCAGCAACTAGTCAACTGCTCACCTATGTACACAACATATGCAAAAACTATTTACACTCAATTTCAGCTAGCACGCATAGGATGCAGTTTAATGTAACAGTCTTGTTTGCCGTGTGCTAATCCTGTTCATGCTCTAGGTAAAACCCTCAGAACAGTGTGAAGTTTGTAGAACGCTTTTAGAAGGGCTGCAGCTGTTATTTAAAGGTACAACAAGACAGGATGTCCCTACTGATCACGGCACAGCTGACCGAGAAGCTGCTGTGCTGTGTGCATAGTGCATGATTTCATTTCTCAGTGTTTGGCCTGATTCCACTGCCCTTTGTTATAAAGAGGAAGCAAAGAACAGAGGAGTGAGCCTCTCCCATCTTGTTTGGACTGTGCCACTAGGATGTGACTTGTCCTTGGTGCTTAAGCAACGTGTGCTCTCCAAGAGACTTCAAATTTGCTGCTTGATTCTCAATGGCCTGGCACATCACATACGGTGACTCAGTGCTCCTCTGCTGCTAAGCTGTCAGTTGTAATTTCAGCAGCCTTTTTGGAGAAACTAGCCCACTCCAAAATGCCCTCACTGCTCCTTACACCCATCGTTGCCATGGCAAGTTCTTTCACCCGGTGCTGACTATTCTTACCACAGCCTTCAAGCAGGCAGTGTCACATCATGCAGATAAGAGACACACATTCGAGGACAGCTTCTTCCCCCAGGCAATGTGCTCACCCAACAAATGCTGAGTTATGGACTGGATTATTGAAATGACAACTCATGTATTTTCAAGCCTTGTAGACCACAAAGTGATGTAATGCGATCTGACCTTGTGTTTTACTTTGCACTGCTCTGTATGTCTGATGCTGATGTGCTACTGCTGTAGGGTGACTGTGTTGGGGAAGAATTTTGAAACCATCAAAAAAATCCAGCCTGCAACATTTGTTACACTTAAACTCTGAACCTGCTGGAGTTTGTCCTCACTGTAGAGATGTTGTGAAAGAAGTGGGTCAGAGGCTGAAAGCTATTGTGTATTTTACAAGAGACAGATGCAACCAAGACAACAATGGGTTAAGGGTAACGTAACATGAAATGTTATTGTCAGAATTTAGATTAGTTGCTGGTTCATGACTAACCTGGTGGCAGGTGCAGCTTGAAGAGAAATTTCAGCTTATTTGTGAAAGATCCACTGTATAAAGTATCTGTGGGAGAAGCAATATTGCAGTTATAACAGTGGGGATACTGAGGCTGAGAGCTGCATTAGTGGAGAGACCTTACCAAGGGCACAGCAGAACTCTTTAAAGTTGACGAGGCCATCCTGGTTCTCGTCTATCAGGCGGAAGGCCCAGAGGGAGAGGGTGCTCTTGGTAGTGCAAAAAGCCCAGGGCTCCAGCAGGGAGAAGAGCATGCTGAACTGCTGGAAACCCAGCTGGTACTGCTCCAAATAGGCCAAACTGGGATCATGATGGAGCAGAGCTGGACTTTGCATCGTCCAGTAGCAGCTGAGGAAATGCTGCCTCTGAAATGAGAGGAAAAAAAATAGGGTTAGTTTGCTTATTTTAACTGGCATTTATGTTTGATAAAGATATCTTCGACTCACTTTAAACAAATTATAAAGTTCATCAAGCTGCGAGGCATTGAATCTGACTTCCTGGGACACCACTCGGATCTGAAAACAAATTTTAAATCAGTCCTTAATGCTTTGGTAGCAATAAAATGATACCAACTATCTAAACTAAACTAAACTAATCTCACTTACAACATTTTGCTTGGTTGTATCCTCCAGAGTCTGGATCACATACAGTTTGTTTCTTTTGCGTGAACTCTCAACTTCCTCTGAACGGATAGTTCCATATTTCTGTAAAGAAGCACTTTGATTAGTTAAATCAACAGTGACTGAAACTGACAACTGAAAAAGTCTTGTAATACCTCGTAGGCCTCTCGGATCAGTTCAGTGATATCTACACGGATGTGGGACGCTTTATCATTATTGCCCACTGAAGCCTGCTGCACAGTTGGAGGCAAAGGGCTGTCTTTGTTTGTCACACTATCAAAGAACCTGAGATTGAAAAAAGAAAGGTGAGTGATCATATTTAAAATATGCCAGTCTTGCTTTGTTTATATTCACACAGACTTGTTGAGGATGGTGACGGCCTCTGCGTCATCGTGGCAGCTGATCAGAGCCTCCATGTTGTAGTCCAGCACAGCCAGGCCGAGCTGCAGGATGGCTTTGATGCCGTCGTAGAAGAAACAGTCAACCACGTTCACAGCGCTCTCGATGGGCAGGACGCTGATGAACAGTGTGAGAAACCAGGATAAGGACACGGACGAGAAGAAACTCAAGTCTGTCATGTGCTCCACCAGCTGGGGGAGGTTTTCTCGAATCAGATCCTCAAACACGGCCTGGTCCACCAAAGCACCTGAATAAAAACAGTTCAGTTCGGAGTGATTTTTTGCCAACTAATTATTAGCAGAAACAATATTAGAATGGCTTCCCATCTCACCAATAATTCGGCGGTTAAAGTAATCTGGCAGCATTCTTTCACAGACCGCTACTAATAGCCAGAAAGCTTCCTCTTCTTTTGCATACAGCAGAAGAACGGAGGTGAGAATGTTCATGGCCTGAAAAAGAATAAAGGATTCAATTACAAAGTTTTTCTGGTGATCAGCAGACCAATCAGAAGGCCAACGAAGAGTTAAGTGGCTGAGAATTCAGATTCAAAGAACGTTTGTTTGTTATCAGTGTCAATCTGTGTTGCCAGTTAACAACAGGACTAAAGAAATCAAAGTACCTGGCAGTATCCAATTTTAGGGTTCCTGTAGGCGTAGGCAGTAAGAACCCTGCGTAGAGCTGAGATTCCTGTGTCACTCTGAAAGGCAGGGTGCTCAGGCAGAGAGCGGTGCAAGTCTCTTTCGATCTCATCTGTAGCCAGAGTGCTTGTGCCCAGAGACTGCTCAACCAGCTCAGTGTAATAGCCGGGGTGAGTGGCCATGTCGTTTACAGCTCCTACAGAGTCAATCCAAAAATAGACGATGCACTGAGCCCACACCAACCATCTCTTATGTATTTCTATTTCTATGTTGAATGAACACTTGATTACATAGCACTTTCCATCAAGGCTTTATTACCACATCACCGGAGGAGAAAGCAATCTCTGATGTATAAATACCTGAAAAAAGCATCCATAGCTCTCCCCTCAGGGCTTCAGGAACACCGCGGACAATCAAGTCGCGGGTCTTTCTGGTGAAGAACATACTGGTACCGCGTCCATATTCAGAGAAATGGATGTTCCAAGACTGCTCCTTCATCTTCTCTTTAAGCTATAAACATCACAGTTAAACCAAACAAATAACTAACAAACCTTTCTCCACAGATACATGCTTCATTTGTATTTATGCCAGCCCCATGATTTCATCACGTACACACAGTTACATCAGTGTCATCATTTAGATGTCAGGCATAAACGTGGTTGTATCATACAAAATGCTGGTGTATCTCTGATTTGAACTCTTATACCATTACCATTTTAGGATCAAGGTTTTCCACATCCTGGGGGTGAAAAACAGTCATGAGAGCCTCAGTGCTCACAGCCTTGCTGCTGTCTTTCTGTCCCACCATTAGAGTCACGTCCTCTGGATTGTCCTCGAAGTGGTTTATGAGTGACTGACATTCGCCTCGTATGGTCTATTCGACAAAGACGTATCATTTCCAGAAACCACAGCAAAGAGCAACAAATCAAAATAGCACAAATAAAACAGTCAAAGCATGCTACCTCTGATGAAGCAGAGTGCTGTGGGCTGGCACTAATCCCACACCTGCTACGGATTGTGTTTGCAAGGCGCTGGTAGTCCCGAAGCTCGGAGAAACGCAACGCCCTCCTGCCACGCACACACACTGTTAAAGCTCTGCTGCTGGAATCTGTCTTCTCAACGTTAACAACCTGGAAGAGGGAAATGTTGACAGACCACACAGTCACTGTTGAAGAGTCTCTCTAAAATGTGTTTTCAGTGATCCAATAATACCACTTCTGCTCAACTTTACCTCTCGCATTGGAATGATGACATGACACTGGCTTCCGTCCTGGCTGGCAAAGCACAGGTAGTTTTCAGACAGACAGATCTTTCCAAGAGTGTTAAAGTGGCTGAAGGGCACCCACAGGAAGCTCTCATGAACCTCTAGCAGGTTTTCCTCTTTGGGAAGCCGGAAAAACGTCCGGAACTGCTCACTCTTTGCATGAGCTTCCAGGGCTCTGTGGGGAAAGTAAAGCAGCAGAACATCACAAATAAGTGTTTTATCAGCTCCATTGCAAACATGACTATAGCAGACTGATGTCAAATCAAAATACACATTCATAGTGTTTAAAGTAAACACATACGGTAAAGCGCTTTTAAAGCACCTGACATCAACGTGATGTTGGTCCTAACTGGCACTCCAACACCAATGCTTTTTTTCCCCTCAAATCAGACTTTATGCTTACAGCGGTTCTACAAGGTGGCAGCTAGTACTAACAGGATCATGTAAAGCTGTGCAGTGTAGCAGACACGCGGTACCTCTTAGTAATTTGCAGGGGGTCGGAGAGTGCTGGCTCCCTCTGAAAGGCCTCTTTATCGAAAAGACGCTTGATGGAGTAGTCTGCCAGCTGTTCCATGATCACGAACGTTTCATTAAGGTGCAGCAGCATGGAGAAGTAATGATCCTCTCCGTGAGCCAAAACGTGGATGCTCTCAGTCAGAATAACGTTGGAGGTTTTCTCCAGTCTCCAGATCTCATCCCAGGAGATGACCAGTTTCACTGAGTCAACACAAAAAGATGAAAACAGTGATTAGAATGAACTGCTGATACCAAAAGAGTGATGAAAGTATAATTGTGAACATTTTCAAAATGTAGAAATGAATTATCCATTCTCAGTGTGTCTTTTCAAGCTTCCACTATGAGGTCAGCCTTTCACATCTTTGAAAGCCGTCATTGCTAAGAGCTACTTTCTACTGAAGAAAAAAAAATCCAAAGAATGTTCTTTTCAGACAATAAAAGCCCACCATGACGGCTGTTAGTAGCTGACATACTCTTTGTTACCGCCAATTACCACCAAACATCATCAAGATGAAGTGGCTTACCCTCAGATCCCAGAAGGTATGAATAAAAGCACAGGAAGTTGGTGCTGAGGTAGAGCCAGCCCTGGCAGGGCACTTTTCCTTTCCAGTAGCTGCATGAGTAATATGTGACCAGCTTTTCCTCTGGTGGCAGCTCAAACCACTTCTCGAACCTCAAGAGCGCTTCTCTGAACTTCTCAGGATCCTCCTCCAGCACCAGGGACGCCTTCCCTTCCTCAGCAATAAGACCCTAAAACACAGTTGCTGCTGCAGATTGAGGAATGTAACGGAACAAACCAACATGTCTTCAAAGCTTTTTATTTACTCTTACTCTAATCTTGCCCTGTACAAAACTGGTGATGTCTTCGCTGGAGTCAAAAACAGAGAGAGTCCTCATGATGTTCTGCTGCAGCCAGTCCCAGTGCTGAACGATCTCCTCTTTGGAGACACCTGAACCAACATAAGAAGTAAAGAAAATATTGCAAGAACTCAGCTCAGTTATCACGTTCGTGCTGTTTTCTTATTTTTATAACATATTCTGTAACTGACTGAAATTGCTAAACAGCTTCCTACACTGCATTTTCAAAATATGATTTAATATGCGCTTAATCAATAAATCTGGCAATAAATGATGAAATGTTTGCCAGAATGGGATAAAAATGCACTGACATACCGCATGCTATCGACCAGTACACTTGAGAGTCTGGTGTGTGGTGCAGAATGCGGAAGGGAGCAACTTTGGACGTGGAGTCCAGCACGGTATCCAGTGTTCCCACAAGGAGACCTGTAACATACAGCATATTAGTATTTTTTTTTTTCACAAATACATCTCTTCAGCCAAGTATCTCAAATAATCATATTTGACACAGCTTGTAACATCCTAGATTATAATTTTCATTTGTCTGACTGAAAAACTTGGGTTCACTGATTAAAATTAAACATAACTTGTGTTGAGAACATGAAGAGATCAATAATTGAAACTAAATCAGCTTGAGTTTGTCATTCTCTTTATATAGTTGGATCACTGACTTTGTGCGTAAACTCATACTGACAGTGGAAATGAAAGATCCCCCAGGTCCCACCAGAACTAAAATTAGCTAAATCTGTTACCTTTACAATTTCTCTCTGACGTGCCCTCCATGAATAATTAACAAGGTCGCAGTGAAACCACTCTCTCATGCACCGCATCAGCATTATACTGGCCTGCCTGCTGAACACAGCTCTCCACAGGCCCTAATATCGAGCTGCCAAGTAGTAGAGCTTTCAGCAGATCAAACACAGTTCACATAATTTATGTTCTCATCAGTGTAGAACAACACGATCGACTTAAACACATAATAAAAGATAGTTCAGATATATATAAAAAAGGCTCTTGGGCTGGACATGTCCAAGTGCAGCATGCTGTGTACCACCACATAGTATTTAACCGCCACTATCATTAAACCAGCCAGACAGGGCTCTGCTTCTTTCATCTAGAACACCACTCATTATCATTAATTATCTATTAATTACCTTGCTAATGACACACACTGGTATGTGGTTAGAAACTGTAATCTACTATCACTGGCTGCTTTAAAAGCACTACTTCTGTTCTGTCATGTGCCTACAGGTTTCAGAGATTCAAGACAGTGATGCATGTTGTTTCTAAATCAGAAACTCACTAACGGCTCAGTTGGGACTGAGGACCTGAGGGTGCACCTGGTGTTGTATAATTTAAAAGGAGATTGCTGCTTTCACACAATGCAACCATTTCTGGTAGTCCACGTGGTTACATTCAATGTGCAAGAATTCCCTTCTTATTGTGGCTTGCAATGATGACATAATGAAAACATACAAAATTTAAGGTAAACACAAAAACTTCCCAAACATTTACAATACAAAACATATTTGTAAATTCAATACATATGGAACACTGTTACATCAGCTCTATAAAGCATCTGTAAACAATGAAGTGATAAATGGATCAGCTGATGAACAGAATATTTATCACTCCCATTATATGAAAAATAACTAAAAAGTAAATAAGTATTCAGCTTTTTGTCTTTTTTCCTATTGTTACTGAAATGAAAAGAAGTTGACTTTTTTTATTTGAATTCAACAGAATTGGGACTGCTTGAGAAAACAAGTCTTATAAATGTTATCACCTTATGCATATGTATATTTCAGTCTTTTTTTCTGTAAATAAAAATAAAAGAACAGACAGATTGATCTAAACAACCAACAGTTGCAGCCCCAGTCAGCAGAAACATTAGTTTTCCCTCCCTGCAAAAGTATGACATCTCAGTTTAGCAGAACTATAATATAACGTGATTTACATTATGACAACTCAAATAAGCATAAGCGAAGTCTCCACAAAGTCAAGGGCTGATGCAATATCCAAGGAGGAGGACCCTGACATTGCAGTGACATTACAAATTAAGGGGTCATATCTGGCCTGCTATGGGAGACAATAATAACAAACTGACTGATCCCACTAAAAGCTTAGGGATCTTTACATTCCACTGCTAACATCTGAATGGTCCTATTACATCGTTTTCACTCTGCTTTTTTAGCTAGTAAGTGATCACTTGAGTGTAACTATGACACAACAGTAGCTTCAGGTTTTATACTCCAGTAGGATCAGAGCAGTGATAACAGCTGGAAATTAAATTAACTGTGTAGTGGACACTTTTCCCCCCAATTAGCCTCATCCTCGTCTGCTCTGAGCTGTTACAACCATTAACCAAACCAAATAAGACTACATATCGACACAGACACTCAGTGACAGCTTGCAGACAGTTAAAGTGAAAGCCAGCTGTTCACTTCCTCTCGTAATTGTAGCTAATACCTGTTGCAGTGAGGCTATTTTTCTGTGGACCATTAGGCAATGTAGCAGAACCCAACCCTATACATGGCAGACACGCCGTTAGCTAAGCAAATGTGTGATTATTTGAATGTTTCATAACTTATGTTTTTAATGTGCGTTTCGAAGGTCTAGCAGCTGTCCTACATGTACAAGGACCAGACAGCAAAACCGCTAACGTTACCTGTCAAACCGCCACCACCTTCTCCGTACCCTCGCCTCCTTTGCAGTACGAAGTACTCATTATCCTTCTCGGTGACCCACAGTTTAAACGCGTTTTTCAGCAGAATCTCTTCGGGTTTGAGCCACATGTTTCAAATGTCACCGAGTTATCTGTTAAATCCAGCTGGCATGTTACGGTTGTCTGTAACGAAGCCCCAGCAGCGAACCCGTGGACATTTGTTTGTGTCCGAATCCCTCCCTTCCCACGTCGACAAGAAATGCTGCCAGCGCCGCAAGGCATTGTGGGGATTGTAGTTTACGATGCGAAGGCGTTTCATTCTTAAAAAAATAATGAATGAATAATACAGTCAATTATCCATCATATTTCCCAAAATTTAATTAATAGTACAGTGTGTTTTCCCCGAGCTACAATAATTTTCAAATATTTCAACAGATGTCTTCTGCTGAAATAACCCTGTTGTAGTAATATGTTGTAGTGCAGTAATGGATGTAGATAAGAGTAGTGAAGTAGTGTGGCAGTCGTTGCAATAGTTATTGTGTGCGTCTTGGCAGCAAATGATTCGTCGTAATTTTTGTTGATTCTACCACATCATTTAGCTTACATTTATAATTTATGAAGATATAGACGTGAATTAAACAACAAATAGAGGAAATGTCTTTGTCTTTTATTTCTATTACCTTGCACACACAACAGTCAGTGGCAGTCTTAGGTTAGGAGGGGCCCCAGCTAAGGACATATGTGTGCCATTTATTTTAATTTATTATTTTTATTTTATTTAAAAAACTACTTGGCCCCACACAGGCCAAACATTTAAATTTTCATTACAAACATTTGTCCCAGCATACAGCGTTTGGCATCTCTACTATATGGGTTGCAATGACAAGAGCGTGTTAGCTTATCAGCATATTTTAGTTGCACTACTGTTCTTATCTAAATAACAGCAGTCATCAGTTTGTTTAGTACAGTGTACATGCTATTTACAATTTAACATCATTGTGCATAAGAATATGGTCCCATGCAATGAACATTGCAAACATCATAAGCCCAGAGCATTACAATTTACTTCTGCTCCCTTATAAATGAATTTCTAAGTTACATAATAAGAGATAAATAAGAGATCAGCATCACCACTGAAAATGGATGCTTTTATTTCATTATCTTGTTCTCTTCTCCTGCACTCCCAGGGAAACCTCAACTTTAAAAAAACACGAAACCTGAGAAAGAAATGTAATCTGTAAAATTATAACACATGATACATAGACTATCATAATGTATTTCTTGGCGGCAAATTATTAGCCTACACATATGAACAAAGAATGCATATGGCTGAACTTTATGCAGTCTGTAAAATAAGCAGTCTGATGGAGTTTATAAAATGTGACACTGAAATACATGACTGTTGCTTCGCTCAGGAAACTAGGAGGAACACGATTGCACATGCTTGCCAGGAAATTGCAAAAATGATGTTTGGAACACGCCAGCAGTATGACTAACTGCAAGACCCCTCCACCATGCAGGCTACTATTAATGTCACTGCTAACTCCTGGCACTATGACATGGTGGAACAGACACAAGGATATACTGATTACTTCCTATTTGACCAGAAAAAGGCAGCTGGCCATAAAGCCTGGAATTCATAGTTTCTGTTCATCCCAGTGGTTTAAGTTGAAATCAAAGCAAAAAAAGTTCTGTTTCATTTCTGCATGATATTTGTGCAAGAGGATACTGTGTCACTGAAACTGAAAAGGCATGTTCAAAGTGCAGTTATGAGTAAAATGAAGGAACATCAGGGCAGGTTGAAACAGGAAAATACAACTATAGACATAAATAAAAAATATGTATAATATGACAACATATTGCTGTCGATAGGACAGATGAAAGACTCCTTTCCTTTCGAGAAGTTTGCTTGAAATGATCAATAGATGGCGTGTTTGAGCTCTGAGACGCCTGATGATTCTGCTGTGGTGAGGAGAAGTCTCCCCCTGCTGGCATCTCAAACTGGCTAAAATACTTCCATAATATAAAATGATAATAATAATATACATATACAGTATATTTATATACAGCTATCAATCTAAGTAAAAAGAAGTTTGTGAGGAGAGATGAGTTTGCTTTTTCATGATTTTACATGAGCGCATGAGCATGAGATTTTTAGGGGAATCATTTGAGCCAAATACTTAAATTTTGGACAGCTTTGGTACAACTGGTGCGAACCCTCGACTGTCTACAAGAAAGGCTGCCATTAGAGGCGAGATGCTGTAGACTACAGTAGATTTAGTCTGTCATACAGATACATTATCTTATTTCCTGAAAATAAAGTTCTCTAACTAATTAATTGTCATTTAAATAAAAAGACATTAGGTCATGTCACAATGCTTCTCGTTTTCAACAAGAATACGTTTTATCAGGTTTAAAATATATTGAGTCTACATTTTAAACCATTTTAAACAATCAATTAAAACTCTTAAGAGCCAGGAAGTATATAGAAATATAGATAATAAATTATATAGCCAACTGTGAACCAAACAGGTCACTGGTCGCGGCCAGGTCGCGGCCCACAATGTACTCGTCGCCTTAATGACGTCAGTCCGACCGGTTCCTGCTCAGCTCAGCGCGGATTTTAAAAACAGAAATTCACCAAGTACGTTAGCCCCTCTAGTCTTGAGATCAGTTGAAGTATTTGGTTTGGCAACCTTATACCTATAAAATATTCCACGAGTATTAAGTGCATTTCTTTCTCTTTCTGCATGTTTTGGTGTTCGAGGTGAATAGTGACGCCATCAACCAGCACCGAGTTGTTTGTATCGTTAGCGTTAGGCTAACGATAACGCTGTTAGCCAGTGGGGCGGTAACTTTCAACTAGTAACCGTCAGCCAGTGAAGTAGCCTCTACTCATAAACTTAACTGTTAGGTAGTGCGTGCGGAACCAAGTGTGTCACGGCGACAGGTCTGCTCTTGTTAAGTTAGTTACGACTACTTTATTTTACTCATTTTAAACGTGTACAACTTTCCTAATACTAGGAGACTTAGTTAGCCAACGAGCTAACACGAGATCATTTTGTAACATCACGGCTATCTAACGGGTAACTGGTTTAAATGGTGTTATGGAGGACAGCTCGTCTTGTTCTTCGGCTGGTCTTTCTCCGCCGTCTTTCCTCCAGAGGATGTTGGAGCGGTTATCAAATACACAGTCCCTTAAACTAAAAGCTGAGGAGTCGGCTCCAGTAGCTGTCATTGCACTTCAGAGGTACTTGTCTGAGCCAACTGATGGGCAACTCGACAGCTACAGCTACGACGTGACGGTTACTGACGGAGTCTGGCGAGCCAAATGCTTTGTCCACCCCAGTCTGAATCACCTGGTACACAAAAACACCTTAAGGACTGGGACTGACATCCGCATCATGCAGTGCTCGTTTGTTTACAACGAGAGGAGACTGGGACATGGTTACATTTGCATTGACAAGCTCAGGTGTGGTGCAGAGAGGTCTGCTGTCCTGCCCCGCATCAAGGATGTCAGTTCATTGCCCATGCTGGTAAAGCACGGCATGGAGAGGAGCCTGGTGCTGCAAAGTGATGCTCCCCTTCAGGTGAGCCGCAAACACTACCTGTCTCTGTGGAACAACGATGATCCAGAGGGAGACATCTGGATCTCAGGGTGTCCTTCATCTGACACACTGCTGGATGGTGAGATACTGACATGTTACTCATTCATCGTTACATAACATGTACATCACTAATGTGGACTTTGCTAATACTGTTAAGCCTGCAATTATGTGACAATATAAGCAATAGTAACTGTTGTAAAAAGCAGCGTAAACATGCCAGTTTAGTGAATTTAGCAGGTGCAACATACCTTCACACATACATACATGTTGATTTAATGTAAGTGATGATTAGAACTGTTGTCTTTATCATTATTGTATGTAATTCACATGTTTACATATATACATCATTTCGACATCTATGCAATATTTAAGACACGGAAAACCTACTTTAAAGCACATCAATATATTTTAATAATAAAACAGTTTGTAATACCAATAATTCTAGACGACATTTATAGTAAAGCTGATGTGATATTCATTTGCTTTATGTTGCATATTTTACTAAACTATTCATGTTATTCACAGCAGTTGGGTAATGCTGAAGCTGGTTCTTTGTTAAATCCAGAAAATGCTCCTCTGTCATATATATTATTTATTATTCCTTACTTGCGTGGTAGATTTTAATTTGCTTTGTCTACCACGTCGCAGTGAAAGTCTTTCCTCATGTCTTCTTTTCACCAGTGTCCAAAGTTACACTCCTTTCTAGTCTGGAGTCATTCTTTAGGAGCACGTGGAAACCTCTCCCTCTCCTGGTGAAAATAATACACAAATCCAGATTAAGGTACTATGGGAAGTTTGGGCTCAAGATTGATTACCCCTACCAGGTGAGTTTGAACTTAACATGATTATTTATCTTTTCTCTTGTGTTTCTCTGTATATTGTGACAGTGTTGTTGTTTTTTCAGTTTTCTTTGTCATAATTTGTTCATATTTCAGGCATACTTTGAAGTTGCTGATCAGAGTGGCACAATGTCCGCCGTGCTTTGGAACGAACTTTGTCCCGAGTTTTACCAGAGACTGAATGTTGGCACAGTGTTGTACCTCCAAAATTACAGCCTGAAGCAGAGTTATTCCAACCGGTCACGGCCACAAATGGACCATCATAGAATGAACAACTTTAACTCTGTAGGTAGGTACATAACTGTTAATCATTTTGTTGCATTTCAAAGATGTGGGAGCACTGTTTTGTGTGAAAACTGCGTAGCAGTTCTATATAATCTTATACTCTGGCATACTATCTTTCAAGAAATCTGCCTGAACCCTCGCAACCCAGCTTCGGTCATCACTGTGGTCTCACCAAAGAGTGTTCTACCTCAGTGGGGACTGCCTGAGGTTTCCTATCTGTTCACCACCAGGTAATGAATTGGAATTATTTAATTACCCCACAGCCTTACATTTGTTCGTCTTTTATCCCAGACTTTCTGCCGTTTTATTTCATACTATTATAAAATTCTGTTTATATTATCCTGTCATGCAGCTTTTGCTTAAAATAATGTTATTCATGTATGACTTTTACAGGTCAGAGTTGGAGAACCTGGCCAACAACTCTGCATGTGATGTTATTGGTTTGGTAACATTTGTTGGGCGTGTTGAAAGAGTGAAGAGTAAAGGGAACAAGGGTAAGAAGGTTTTCTGTTTAATCTGCTGGACTTCCTTTCTGATTCTAATTTACTGACTGACAATGTTCACCTTTCAGGTCCAGATAAATACTGGACGTATCGCTGGGTCCATGCAGTAGATGGAACGTCTAGTCATCCTTTCATCCTGGAGCTGTTTTCCTCTTCTCAGGCTGACATCTTCAGTCATATTTGTCCAAGTAAGCCACCTGTATGAGGTTATCTCTCTTAGGTCTGCGGCAGCCTGTCCACATGCCGCTTAGTTTTTTAATATGCCATAAACTCTTCCACAGTGAGCTACCTGGTGTGCACTCAGATGAGAGTTTGTCAAGTTGAAGGATCGTTGCCGTACCTCACAAGCAGCTGCGAGACTGAGATTTTCATCACAGGTTAGAGCAGCTGTAGCAATAAGTACCTGGTACTATCAAGTGGTGGAGCTGAACTGAATATTCTCCGTCTGTGTCCACAACAGGCTACCACAAAGGTCAGCCATATGTGAGAGACCCCACAGTAAAGAGCTTCATCCAGTGGACCAAGACTCTCAAGGACGACGTCGTCCTTGAGAAGACAGCAGTTGGTGGCCATTATTGCTACCCTCCACCCACACAGATATTTACACAGTCAACGGCAGGTTCCTCAGGTGAGGATCTGAAACAGAATGGTTTATAGGTTTTGTTTATTTAGAGCTTTTTCATTTAAGTACATTAATACATTTATTCATTTAATAATATATGCATTTATACATTTATCAGTGTCAGCATTCTTCTGTAGTTCTGCTACAAGATACAGCATGCTGTACAGACCATATTATCTTCTGTACTGTGCATCTTCTCTACATCTTAATGGTAAAAGTGTAGAGGCTGGCTGAATTGTCTCTGTAGACTTTGTCAACGTGCTGTCACCTTTTGTCTTCAGCTCAAGTTCCTCTGGTTGCTGCAGCTGATTTGAAGAAGGAGTTAGAGACCCTGCAGTATAGAGAACATAAGAAACTTGCAATCCAAGGACAGATCACAGCAGTGCGATACATGAAAAGCCCAAAGAGCCCAGAGCCACAAGGAATGGAAGAGAAAGATGTAAGAAGCATTATTTCAGAGCACCTCTCAAAGAGCTCTAACGTCCATTAAGTATGTAAAAGAAGTCCACAAATTTTCTGCAGGTGCCTGATGTTTCTACTGATGTGTGTGAAGAAACTGTACCAGAACCGCACGGTAATCCTTCAACGTCTGAACAGAGTCTGTTGGACAGGTTAACGTCCCCGTCTTCTGACAATAGCTCAGCATGCAAAAAGAAAAGAAAAATTCAAATCAGGTATGGTTTGACTCTTGACTTACAGATGTGTGTTTGATATTTACTCATTTATGGTAGTTTTCCATTTATCACATCAGAGTATAAGCCTCATTCATCTGTTAAATGTGACATCTTTTACAGTAAAGCCCTGGAGGCTTCCCCAAATCATGGTAGTGCATCAGCTAAAAGGTAGTTAAGATTTGTATGGTTGTGTTCATGAGTCAAATATTTGAACCATTCTAATTTTGGCTCATTGTCTTTGTTTCTGCAGGAGGGCTGCAGATCAAAATACACACGAGCAGGAGGAAGAAGAAGAGAGTGGCTCTGCATCTGAGGAAGTTCAACAGGTGGAACTGCAAACTCCAAGTCCAGGTGACGTTCTGATCTGCTCCCAGTCTTTCAATACTCAGTCTAGTTTGTGTGTTTGTGTATTATAACTGTATTGTGTCTAATAAGCTTCTAAATCAATCTAATGTAGGCCTTTAAGCCTTCTTCTTTGTGCAAAATACAAAACAGTTAATAAACTATGTGCATGTAAGTACATTGACTCTTATCACAAAAACTGTCACAAAAATGTGTTTGTCTTCAGCAGCCTCTTTATCTTGGGAAAGCAGCAGCTGGTCAAACCAAAGACAAGTGGTATGTGAACATTTGTGTCAGGGTGGACTCTACCAGGACAGCATCTCCCAACGGTTCACATTTGACGAGAAGAATGTCCTGCTGCAGTGGAGCAACCTTCAGCCAACACGGTGGACTTCAGAGCAAACCACTGACCCCGTCCCACCATCGCTTTGTATAGGATACTACCAAGTAACAATATTAGGTAAAGTACTGTTAGTCTGATCTGTGATGCTCAGGAGAGTCTGTGATTGAGTAAAAGCATACTCCTCACTTGATCTCTCTTGTATTGGAAAGGTTTGTCACAATATTTCCTACGTAGTATTCTGTCCAAATTATTTTGAGAATGCAGGCCCAACTTTCTGTCTCTTCTGAGTAGTCATGCCAACCAGACAAAGATGTCTGTCTTGTTCATTTAGTCCTGAATAGCTAACTGACCTTTTTTGGGGGCTTTTACGTCATCGGTGAGTCACTCTGAGGTGGAGGCCCACCGTCAGTGGAAATCAAGTCACGCAGTCAAACGTTTGAGTCACTCCAGAATTTATATAACTCTGTGTTACTAAGGCGGATCTGCTTTGTTTAATTTTCAGCATGTTGTGTAATTACACATAGCCTTGCCCAGAAGCTTTTCTGTGTGTAGCCTTCTGAAGGTATGCAGTGTAAACCTACAGTAAGAGCTGGTACATGCTGAAAGGTAGGCCTGTGTTCAGGAAGGGCTGAATAGTAACCATAGAAGAACAGTGATCACGATTAAATGGTGTACTCTTTCTGACAGGCATTAACAAGCAGATAGCCGTCGACGCTGCTTATTTTCCCGTTGTGAGCTCCGATGAGCCCCGGGCTGTCGGCCTTCCTCAGGTTCCCCATGGCAACAGCATGCTGTCCTGCCTCTCATCAGGTTTCTTCTGCCCTCTCAGCGCCACAGCCAACCACAGTGGAGCTACTCTTCCTGAGCCAGGTAGCCAGCACTGTAGCTGATGGGGGAAACCACTAACTTGACTACTTTACACGGACACAGTTAGTCCCCCAATATATAAAGACTCTTATCACCAACACGTCATATTTAACATTTGTCTTGCAGAGGAGGTCTTGGCAACTGCCAGTGAGCTGGAGGACACACATGTGGTGTGCATCTTGGACCTGTGTCATCTGGGTGGAGATGAGGTGGAAATTCTGATCAGCAAAGTTTACAGAGTTACAGAAGTTTCTCTTGACTAGTCCACAGAAGAATACGATAAGAACTTGTAATTAGCAGCATTAATAATGTTATAGTATTTTGGATGCAATGGAAGATGAATGCACTTGTTATAGACCAAACATAACTTATGATACCTGTAGATTCTCAGATTTTTTTTGTTATATCTCTAACAGTGTAACATACTGTATAATCCTTTAAGAAAACTATTTTTTTATGATTAAAACACAGTCCTGTGGCCTTCTTTCAGAGAAATACAAATCCAGTTGTCTGATGTCTGTTTGCACTGAGAACACATGAGTGCGCTACATTCCTGTACTGCCAAAGTAAAAAGCTGGCTCAGAATAACAGTGCATATGTTTAAAAATATTTATTTTCAAATATTTCACAATATCCAGGATGATGATTTATAAATAATTCAATATATCATAATTAATATCAAGATATTTATTTTCGAATGTAAACTGTAAATTTCTTTTAAAACAATGTTAACAATTTTTTAAAGCTTATTTTGATGGTAAATACAGAAAGAAAACAAGCCATACAAGTGACTGTGCAACACCAACTTGAACGCAAAAAGAAAGCCTCACCTCCTCTAGTAAGACACTTCATTATCTGTTACAAAATTACTTTAATTTTAAAATCATGTAACATACATATGTAATCTATTAGACATATAAAATAAACAACTATGTAGCCTAAAGTGTATTTTTTTTTACATTCTATTATACAATATATTCATAGTTTTTTCTGCACTGAAACTGCAGAAATGGCTGTATATACCAGGTTAGTTTTGTTCATTCCTGGTGAATCTTACACAGAAAGCATTGATCTGACTGCTCACACTTACGGTGTCAGTCATTCATTTAGAAGTCAGAAAAAAGGTTGGCTGTGATTAAATTCACATGCCTTCAAAAACAAAACAGCAACTATGAAAAAGAACCCATAAAGAAGAAAAGCATTCTGAAGGAAACAATCAAGGTGCAGCAACTATTGTCGGGAGCATCTGAACCCAACTACAAAGAAAAACAGAGCGGATGGATTATTTACAACTTCCATGAAGCAACACATGCCAACAAAAAAAATAAACCTTCTAAAAAATCATCTCACCAAAACATCAACATTTAGGTGGAGCACAGTGGAGTTTAATGAGCAGAATTTCCCTCGACCACCTTCGCAAGGCAAACAACATGAACAACATGATAATAGTTAATTTGTGTACAGACATGGACTGAAATCTTTGCGTGATGTGTTCAGGTGAATAAAGGGGGAAGAAAATCTGCTGCTGTCTGAACGGGTGGTTTACTGCAAAATTCTGTTGTTTTCATCACAGATGAAGGGAAACAAATCTCGTCAACTATGGCACATCTGAGTTACTGGCTGAATTGAACCTTAATGGGAGAACTCTCTCTAACTGATTACTCGCTCAAGCATAGAGAGGAATGAAGGGAGACTTGCTTCAGCCGTTTAAAAACCTGTTCTGAATGTGGTGTAAAATTGCACTTCTGACTTGATCCAGTTTGGACTGAAATACCATTAAAGCAGCATTACCAGTCATCCTGGTGAACATATGACCTTTGACCCCAGAGGTTCTGTGTTTGGGAGAAACTCACACACCCATGCAGTTAAAGTCCTGTGTGATCATTGTAATCATAGACTTCAGTTGACACATCTTGTACCTGTTTTTTGGAAAAAAAGATACTAACAGTATCAACAGCTGAAGGAATGTAAGGGCGTTTTTCATTAAAAAAATACTTATAATTTACAACGGTACAACGGCTTATTTTACACCTCTATATATAACGTACATCTGTCCTGAAACATTTAAAACAGTATAAATTAACATTCTTCTCTTCAAATTGACATTGCACATAGAAAAGTGGAAAACTGCACTGAACATACATCATGCTGAAAGTGTCCCAACAGCTGTCATCCGGTATGAACAGCTCCAGACTCGAATGGTACGATGACTGCAATATATGCAGATATCAGACTCTTAAATATTATGGGTGGCTTTTCATATAGTGTAGCACAAGAAACAGCATTATGAGTGTTGTTTTTCTGCTGAGCTATCTGGGGAAAAAATTGAAGCAAAACAATCATGCCATCTGCCTGATTGTCATTAAAAAACAGCACTTTGTTTTTTCCTTAGCAGGTTTTCTTCCTGTGTATTGTTCAGATGCTAATCCGGTCAATATACCCCAATCCTCTTTGTGTAACAACTGGAATCTCACATAATCTCACCATTATTACAGTACCCCAAACTGACAACACACTGACAAAACGCACAACACAGCTTTACAACTTAAGCCAATGAACACACTTGTATCCGCTTATCTTTATATTGTTGAGATAGGAGTGCAGTAATTAGAGCCGATTAACAGCTGCAAAACCTGTTGCAGAAACATTTCCTTTCTACTATCAGAATAAAAGGATCGTAACATGTCCAAACAGTGACTGATTGATCAGACGTGTGGAGCGTTCGATACTTGACTACAGGAATCTCAAATTTTGTGTTTTCTTCATTGTTGTAGTTGTCTGCTAATACACACTGGAGGCTACTAGATTCTGGAGGTAAATGAAGCATGTGCTCATGATATTTCTGTTTTAAATGCATTTGTCGGGGGGCTTGTATATAAGCGGACATTTTTCTTTAAATGTTCAAATAAACAAAACAATACTGATCCGACTAGATGAAGACTAACGCTGTTCAGGTATCATCCATTCTCACATTTCAAAGATCTTCAAATCCCTGGTTCCACTCTTCTGCTTCAGGTTGTTGTATTGTGGTGGAAAACTACGGTTGAAGTCAGAGGTTTACATACACTGAGGCTGAAGTATGAAGAATTTCATAGTGACAAACTATATTTTTGGCAAGTCGGCTAGGACATCAACTTTATGAAAGATGATTTTACTTATAATAATCACTATATCACAATTCCAGCAGGTCAGAAGTTTAGCTGTGCCTTCAAAACACTTTGGAACATTCCAGAAGCTGATATCTATGGTTTGCAGCGTCTTACTTTTTGGATAAACATCCTCTGGTCTGGCTAATCCGTGTGGCCTCAATAACCACTACACTACATTTAGAGTTAAAAGAGGAAGGTCTGCAAGCCAAGGAAAACCATCCAGACCAGGAAGCATGGAGGTGGCAGCATCACGCTGTTGTGCTTTGCTGCAGGAGGGAAAGATTTCGTGGATACATGGTTCCACAGTTGTGGCAACATGGCATAAAGACAACAAAGCAGAGGTATTAGAGGAGCCATCACAAAGCGTGTGCAAGCCCTACAAATCAACCTCACTGACACCAGTTCTGACCCACTGGGAATGTGACGTATGAAATAAATCTTTCTCTCTGCTGTTATTCGTTATTTTTAAAATCAA
The DNA here is from genome assembly GCA_005024645.1 of Planiliza haematocheilus. Classification (NCBI taxonomy): domain Eukaryota; kingdom Metazoa; phylum Chordata; class Actinopteri; order Mugiliformes; family Mugilidae; genus Planiliza; species Planiliza haematocheilus. The sequence goes on along the minus strand of SRSE01000276.1, from coordinate 2,865,701 downwards.
GTAGTGATCCTGACTGATGTAAGAAAAGTTTAAAGTGTTTGGCTGTGGTGTATGCAAATCTCTGACTTGAACAGTACAATTAGCCACATGCTAACAGTTTGGGTGAAACAATGAAGGGGAAAGACACAGTTAAAGACCACAGTTGACCTTTCAATGTCTGAATGAACAAAAAAAAACAGTTTTAATCTTTGTGTATAAAAGTAGTTTTCTTAATCATATATTGTTTGAAATATACATGTAATAAATAGGGATTAAGTAATAAATGAATCTTATCAAGTATACTACAGTTCAAGAAAGTGTTGCGAAAGTTGGGATGTACTGGGCATGTAAAAATCATCTGACATATGTATATATATATACTTATATATATACTGTATATATATATATTTGTAATATATCCCAATAGAAATCTAGATGCATTTGAATTTAATCTGCTAAGGAAAATAATTCATTATGACCTTTATGAAAATATAACATTGTATTTCAAATGGACCTGAGCTGGATTTTTAAAGCCATAATCAGACAAAACCATCAAACCGTACCATGGGCGTACCATGGCTGAAGGCACAATTTGTTTTCTCCCTCTCTGGTAGCTGTTTCTCACACGAGGACTCAAGCTGCGCAGCTCATCAGAGGCACTTACAATTACAACTTCAGAGCTCTGATGGCTGCAGGACCCTTTCTTCAGATTGAGGCTTTAAAAATCTAGATAGACCTTCCTAATAATTGGGAGAGAATCCTGTTCATCGCCTTCCTACCAAACCTGATGTTCTGATATCATCTAACCAACTCGCCATGAACATACCTAAATAAAGTAAGAGTAAATCATTGTTTTGGGGATGTAATGGCAGCCAACTGAAATATACACTGATGTAGAATCATCATGTACACACGTCCCTTTATCAAATGAACCATTTTCATTGGAGATACAAATAATACTGGGCTGAGGCTGAGGGGTGTCACGTTATAGATTTGAATAGTAATCTAATTTTTAAATCGTTATTTGTGAACAAAATAGAATATTAAAATATGGAGGGGAAATAAATATTCTACTCTCGGGGGAAAGGGGTGATACCAAAGTGCAAACAGACACTTAGCTCTGTTAGACAAAAACTTCCACATGTAAACATGTAAAGTGTCTTCTTAAGAGCTTTGATAATCCACTTGTTCCCGCAGGTTCACTGGTGGACGCCTGAGTGCTACGCGGCCTGGTGATGAAGGCCCAGCGCCTCAGACTCTCTCCAGATCTGATTTCGCTTTAGAGACGCACGGCCGGCTTCTTCTCAGCGGGCAGCTTCACGTCAAAAGTTCGGTCACCACAAGCATTTTCTTCTTTTTTCACTTTTCCAAAGCAGAACTTATTTGACTTCCCAAATGCCACAACTTGCTGCCGCTGGCACGGCCATGTCGCATGGACAGATCTCGGGGCTCCAACAAAGTCCACAATGCTACCGCGTCAGCATATTTCGGAAGTCTGAAACGCTGCCAGTCTGGTTTTGGGAATGTTGGTATTGTCTTTGTGGCTGCTGTGGCTGCTGCTGCCGTGCAAGAGGCAGTTGCTGTGTTTGTGGCTGCTGCTGAATATAACCAACCCCACTGCCTTGTTGTGGGACATTAGTGGCGTGTAAGAATGCCGGAGTAGATCCACCATGTACAAGTCCTTGAGTCATCTGTGGACATAAAAGAGAAGTTAAATACACACTGGCAAGCCAAGAGAACCCCATTCATTACGTTTTATTTGTGAAATTTAAGAGAGAGAAACTATATTTTTAATTTAAAACATGAATGCAGGTCCTACATTATGGTGAAAAATTGGCAGATGGTGCAGAGTGACAGGTGTACCAGATGACAGGCTTACTCTACACTCATCTACCGGGTCGTTAGGTTCACAAGAGAAACAAATACATTGTAATGTAACAGTTCTGCACTACATCTTAGCTTCACAAAGGTTACAGGATCCAGTATTGGTTTCAAAAAACACAATGCTGCTGACTGAATTGTTTTTATGTTTGTACTATTTTGGCAACAGCATTTTAGTCAGGGGGCAAGGCTAAATAACAGAAACACTTCAACAGTTTAACAGCACCACAAACTACATCCTCCAGAATAATCATCCAGTTGAATTACCACCTTTCTGATGCTGTTTCATACACTGAACATTAGAACAGCCATGGAGGAGGATTTAATGCAGGACTCTTATATTAGAATGTATTCATTTTCACTAATGTACCGAAGGCTTTGGCAGGTGAGTGTGTATCATATATAACTATCATATTATAAAATAAAGTAATGACGACTGCTCCATGGTGAGAAAACTATACGGTCTTAATGCCATTTTGGTCTACATTGATCCTGTTAGCTATTACCAAAGACATCCCTGTTACAGATTTGATATTGTTGTCCTCCACACATGGCAAATAACACTTTCTTCCTTTATCCAACTAAACACTGACACCACTCTCACACCACCAGCAAAAAGGAAAAACATGACATAATCCAAAGGAAAGAGTCCAACATTTAAACTCGTACATCTGACCAGTTTTAAAACAACAATGAGGTTTTACAATTCTATGGTAGCTTGTTGCTGTGGTAACAAGGTATTCAGATGCAGCGTGATACCAAAAATGTTCATAAATGAATTAACATAAAACCTTGGGTGACTCCACAGAGCAGAGTTTTACAACAATCCATCACAAACTGCTGACATTTAAATTGAAAACCGTACTTTCTAGAAAGCTACAGACAACTATTAATAAGGTGCTGACTAACACTGCTGTATCACCACAAGGGCGTCGTACCTGAAAGAACTGCTGGGGCTGCTGGAGCTGCAGGGAGTGCTGAGAGGCCTGAGGCTGAGCGTGGTAGGCTGACTGCGACTGGTGAGAGATGAAGCTGTTGTGTGGGATCATTATAGGGGACGTGAAGACCGGAGAGGGGACGAGGACGGCGTTGCAGTTGACCTGCTGCATGGAGAACGAGGGGGCGATGATCTGCTGCTCCAAGGTGTATCTGTGTGGAGGGGTGCAATGAAGGGTTCAGTCGCAATGGTGGCATGACGGAACTACAGGCGACGTGTCTGTGCCATCTGATTACTCACAGGGTTTGAGAGATGCCCATGTTGCACTGCGAAGGCTGCGAGGTGACGCTGCTAGTGGGAACCAGCGTCTGCATTGGCTGGTTGAGGAGCATTCTGCAGGAAAATAAATCTGTCAGTGGAAGAACTCAATCTGTGCTGTGAAAATAATCCTCTATCATGAAAACATTTTCCTTTTTATTTGAACTGATTCTCAAATAGATCTATTTTGGGGGGAATTATTTGCCGGTACACATATGTAACATATACTGATGTGCATGCCAATCATAAACTGTATGTAATGTCACCACTCTGTGATTTTCCCCAGTGGTTAAGACTTCTGCGTCTCAGTTCCTCACCGTAGCTGTCCATCTTGGTTGAACTGGCTGTCTGTGTGTCTTTGGTTTGCTTCCTGCTGAGGCCTTGTGTTGGTCTGAGAGAACATCATGGGGTTGCTGTAGAAGGGCATCGTCAGGCTTGTGTTAGTCTGCACCGGCAAACTCACCGCCTGCGTCTGCCCGCTCCTAGCAATCCTCTGCTGGCCCTGCAATGAAGCGAAGGACAGGCTGAACAGGTCAGAATAATTGTGCACATACTGTGTGTTTTAATTTTAATTTTAATGTTTTTTTGTTAAATATAGTGTTTTTTCAGCTCCGTACCTGTGTCGACGGTGAGCTGTTCTCTCTCAGGAGTGAGTGAGGGGATGAACTGTGAACCCCGCATGCTGGTGCTGGGGGTTTAGGGTGGCCAGAGTGCTGCCTGATGACTCCTGACTGGCTCTGCTGTGCCGGCCTCCCCGGGCCCTGCTGCTGGGGCTGCTGTTGCTGCTGCTGCTGCTGCTGCTGGGCCTGACCGAAGTCATTGTGAATGGGCTGCTGTAACAACATCTAGAAAACACACATAAATAGACACTATTAATTTAGAACTGGTGACATGAAACTAACAAAGAAAAGTCTGACAGAAATACTTTCTGTGAATGTTATGTAGGTCATGCAGTAGTCAGTGCTTGCCTCTAGATGGGGCAATTTACTATGAGGAATACAGCTTGAACAGCTAATATGTACATGCTGATTACTTTATAATGTCTACATTAACATCTGTGGCTTCCTCAGTGCAGAAAACCCACACATGTGACACTACTTAATTACTTCTGACTGAGGAAATGAACTGAGCTGTCTTTCTTTTTTGTGACAACGCTACCTGTAGATTAGCAAGGTGAAGCTTCTCCTTTATGTCGTGAAGCTCCTGCTGCTGCGTCTTAATGTCCGCCTGCAGAATGCGCGTCCTCTCCTCCAGCTGCTCCTTCAGCTGGTTCATTACGCCGAGCTGAGGCTGCTGCAGCTGATACATAGAGGTCTGCTGCTGCTGCTGTGATTGCTGCAAAGAAAGCAGACATGAGGGAAAAAAACTCTTTTGTTATCTTTTGTTTGTTGTGCTTTTTTGCAGAAAATGTGGCTCAGTTAGCATGAGTCACGGAATGGTTTGTTCTTGTGAAAGTTAAAGCACATCAATCTTCCAGCTTTTTCTGTGAAATAGAATTTATAATTCAAAAGTGATCGAGGCGGCTAAATTCTGAGAACTACACTGCACAAGGCACACATAAAGAAGCATATCAGATATAAACTTGATTCTTAATTTTTCTTTTTAACAGCTTTTCTCACTGTGCTTTTTAACATAATCTTAGGACAGGGGTGAGAAGAGCTGTACATAAGCAGCAGCAGAAATAAACACATACAGCGACAACAGTCCTAACAGTAAGATATTGTAAACAAAGGAAAGGAAAGCAACATGCAGGAGAGGAAGTCTAAACACTAACCATTGCGGAGTGATTGCTGCAGGTGGGAGAAATGGGGAGGCTCATTTGGGGAACAAGGTCAAAGGAATTTTGTCTTTGTGCCAAATTCTACAAGGAAAAGGGGTGGGAAAGTTTTACAATTAACACACGCGACTGGATAATATGTTGTCATTGGGAAGTTGTTTCCCACTGACCATTTTATCTCTGTATAGACTAAACTGACCTTTGAGCCGCTAGGTTGCAGTCTGGCAGATGTCTTCTCCGGCCCCATGGAGGCAGACTGCCATTTTGGCGTGCAGGCCTCTGTGTAGGAGTTTGCTGCTGCAAAAGAGGCAGGTTGGCTCTAAATACACTTGGTAAAGTAAACTCATGATATATTCACTTAGATTGTAATTACTGTTTTTCTCCTGCCACCTGGTAAAGGATAACTACAACAATGGTGAGCAAATGAACATCTTGATTCTCTGTGTATTTTACTGAAACCTTCCTGCAGCTCCTTTGTCTAGGGTTTACATTTCTATATGTACATTCGCATCAACATCTTCCTTGATCTTGCAGGTCTTGTGTTATTTCTTTTCACTCCCATTTCTTAATGACATTTTGGACATCAAATATGTACAGATTTTTGCATCAGCTACCTTTTCAGAATCTCAGTCATATTCCTATCAAAAATTGAATCATTTCCTGTCTCACAAGCGCTAAGCAAACCTCAACCTACAGCATAAGTGACAGGCTGATGCCCTCACAGGTTGCTAGATGTCTTCCTAGTCGTCACCTGCCTTTCTCAGACCCTACTCTGCACCTTTTTTCCCATTTTTGGATTCCGGCTGCTCATTAGAGCGGGCACATCCAATATGGCGACGGGTAGAGTCACTACATTGAGCTTCAAATTCACTCATGGAGGGTTCTTCTATCTTTATAAATTAAGCAGAGCGGTACTGTCTAGCTCCATTGCATTCTTCAGACAGAGATGTTTCTGCCTCAAGTGACACTGCCTCACTAGAGCTACTAAAAGCTTCATACAACTCTGAGACCTGTGAACAGTCGAAAGTAGTCTCTCTTCTTTTAAAAAGAATTTTCCCCTGAACAGTATTACTATAAACTGAAACAGCTTATGAAATACACGTTTTTGGTTGTATAACAATACTGCTGATTCACAAGCCCTCGACTGCCACCTCATTCTGACACTGACTAAAACCCACAAACTTGTGATGCATTCACCGCAGCACAAATTAAGAAAAAGTACCCACAAATAATGAAACAGAATACATAATATGTGTGGGTTAAAGGAAGATGTTCACGTTACATATACAGCAACTGTAATGAATGTGGGACTGCTACTGTGTATTCTTCATAAAAATGCAGATGCGAGTGAAGTGGTTTAGTCAATTAGGTGGTGGGTGGAAGATCAGCAAGTCACAGAGGAAGGGGCTCAAACAAACAGGGCATGCTAAAATAAGATTCCTTTCATCATACATGTGAAATTCACAAGTTAAAGGCAGTGAAAGAAGGTTATTACTGGCGTTTTATAGTGTGTGTTTAAGAGAATCCCTTTTTAAAGTTGAATTGAAATATCGTATCTTTCAGCCCTACAGGAGCGTAACGACCCTCTGTAGAGTGAGTTAGCACTTTAGGGAGCAGAGGATGACTCACATGCTGAGTCTGACAACGCTGTGTGGGAGGACTTCCGGGAGCTGTGGGAGGATACCGAACGTGCACGGCTGTTTCTGTCCGGCGGTGCGTCCAATGTGGAGCAGATGTCCAAGTACAGCTCCTGAGCCTGGAACACAGAGTTATGTTCAATACAAAGGGTCGGATTTGGAGCTGACCTCATAACTGACCCTGAACATCACATACTGCATGTAACAGGGCTCTTCACTCTCACCTTCACAGAGGAGGGAGCTATCTCAGGTGGAGACAACTCCTCAAGGCCAAACGCTCTCCTCCTTTCAGCTCGCACTTCAGCATAGCTAAATGACAACAGGCACAAAGAGTTACGTGACAAACTTAATACAGACACATTCCTAATCCTAGAGCAGTGGAAAAAGCACACATATCCCTCTCTTGAGAAAATCCACGAGCAACAACTAGCTTACCTGACAACAGTGTGAGTACAGACGATGAACTCGGGTTTGGAGTTCCACTGGTGGTAGGTAATGTAGTAGTGAGTCTGCAACCAAATCCACTGCTGACCTTTGGTCAGAAAGCGATAATAGCAGGATTTACCCTTTCCAAACTGCATTACTACAAAAAGAAAAGGGGCAAATTAGTGCCGAGTTCTGGAATCAAAAAACAGGCTGGATCTGGTGGTCCTGGCATACAGCATTTACTTACATTGCTTGTGACACTGGGCTATGAGCTCCAAATCATCCACATGATAGTAATCATAGCCAGAGGTTCCAAGAACCTCAAAGGGTAAATAACCTATGATTGGTGAAGCTCTGAAACATAAAAGAAGATGATAGAAATGCAAGAAAATCTTTTTAAAATAAGATGTGTGACAGAAATATAAAGCTCTTTTACCTGTGATCTAAAAACAGGAACTTCCATTCAAGACTGTGTCTGGAAGTGAATTCATCACAAGGATCTTCCACATTGCACAAATCCTAAACGAAAACAAAGTCAGAGTGAGAAAGAATTACGATTTCACACCAAAGACAGTAGTAGCATCAGTAGCAGCCAAAATGATGCAGTTGTGACAAGTAAATTAGTGCAGAATGTACAATAGTCGCCACAGCCGCTGTAGCTTCAAGCACTGGCAACAGCCTCTGACAATTTACACTTTGCTTACACTTAATCCCATTCAGACAGTTTGCTCTGTATATTTACTGAAAGCTGTAACCTTGAACATGCACATTGTTATGTATAGTGTATACAAAAGCAGTCTTTTGCTGGGTTCAAAAACAACAGATAAAAAACTAGAATGATATGACGAAGATATGAAAGATATTTAAGTTATATAATAATATAAGTATATTTTGAAGGTTAAAGGCAAAGTATAACACTGTTGTTTTGATCCGGGATGATCTTTAAAATCCTGTGTGGCCATGACCTTTATTTACTTCTATTATTTGACAAGAACCCACATCTGAACAGAGCACCTTTGGGATCAGACACATCTTAATGATGTACCGCTGGAAGTACACCATGTGCCACACTGGACCTTTGTGCTGCAACTAATTTCCAGAGAGTCCATGTCATAACAGAGTCGGTACAGACCAAAATGTGCCTTCCCTCAGACAACATCCCTGCGGTGTGACAGACCCTAGCTCATCGTTGCCATGCAGATTATGGCTGCTTTCAGTGCCACAAGCTTTAGGCTATGCCTCTGGGAGTAATAAAACCAGATTCATGCAACACAAACAGAGAAACAAAGGCACAGGTTTTAAGCTCTGACCTGGTCTTACCTTTAGAAATTGTGGAGTGACTAGTCGTACAGTAGCAATGAGGCAGACCTGCTCCTCTAGCGATGACTGCAGACTTCTCGGTAACGTCAATTCAAGCCCGTTACAAGAAGACGTAGGCACTGTGTGACGAGGAACATATTTAGCTTTAGCTTTAATACTAAATCAAGAAGATCTGAATCAAAGTTTACTCAAAGCACCCAAGATGGATATTTGATTGAAATCTTTAAAAAAAAAACCTTACCATTGTTGTGAAACTTGAAATCTCCCACAAACTTGACATACTCATATACGGGGGGCTCCTTTGGGTCAATGTTACCTCTGGCTAGATGACAGCAAAATTCAATATGTGCCTCACCTAAAAACAGCCAAAGATGTTGTCATGCTTACTTCCTATAAATAATGACACATTCCCAACAATTTCTTCCTGATAGCCTTGTTTTCTAATGACACTGCAGCAACACAACAATTGCAAACATGCAGTGTGAAAATGAAGATTTAAACCACACTTCAGCGGCTCCTTTCTGCTATTAAACATTAAAATAATCTGAGAGGGAAGAAAATGTTCATATTAACAAAGGCTTATAGTATTATGTTTATGTAATCTTTTTTTAATACAGTAATAAATTACATTTCTTACTCTACTGGGAGAGTCAACAGATTTCATTTATGGTTTGATAGCCCACTTTAAAAGACTCTCCTCTGTTCAGAGGTAAATGAGCTATTCCACAAAAGAATATGAAAAATCAAAAGAGTTGGTGGGACAAGTCAGGGTCCTTTAGTGCCCCTTCAAGATGTCTTTTCTTTGAATTCAGTCAATAGAAAAAAAAGTAATAATGTGAAAATCACCTATAACTAGATTTAGCTTAATTTGCATAGCAAGGCTCTGATGCTGTCAACAGGCAAATAAAAGATGGATGCCACTAGTGTTGAGCCTGAAAAACTGTGATGGCTCCAGACATGATATTGTGACAGTTCAGGCTTCTGAGGACAGCCTGAGACACCAGCAAATCATCCTCTATCTTCCCCAGAAAAGCCCAGTAGTATCAAAGATTAAGGTCAGTGTCTTGAGCCTCCCATATTACACTGCTTTGGATTACTGTGCTAACATAACAGTGATTTAAGGTCTTAACCATGATACTAAGCTAGCTTCTATTATTAGCTAAAAGTCTAATCATAGACACTAACTAATGAACAATCCAATAAACCACAAACCCCAATTCAGCAACCTGCTCTATATATAACAGGTTTAGACAGTAGAGAAGAGTCGCCAAGTGAATTGTTTGAAAACTGGAATTCTGAGTCAACAGTAAAAGATTGCAAAAAGAGCTGGTATGCAGTCATTGTTTCTGAATACATACTGAAACTTTGATCTCCTTTGATAGGAAACAATCTATAGGATTTAACCTTTCCACTTCAACTTCATGACCTAGACACAGTGTGTGTGCAGACAGCCTGCTCAGCAGGATACTCACTGTCAAGGAAGTCAGCAGCAATGGGGTCAGTCATCAGCATGTGGGATGATAGCAGCTTATACACCTCCCCATGTTCCCGCTCCGGGAGGAAATTCAAGATATTTTGGTCCACCATATCTGACTGGTGCAAAAGGATCGATAAATGACAGTCAGTCTTTTGAGGAGTGTGTCATATGCAACAGTGTGACATAATCATTGCACACTAGGGATCTTAATTTCTGAAATGTAGGGGTTTTAATGCATGGGCTACAACAGTTTTTCACTTTACTGGCATGGCTTGTTATAATGGATGAACAGTGACCTATTGAACAGTTTTTACATACATCCATTACAGAAAACCTATGGACAGCACAAAATTTGTGTCTCTGTGTGAATATTGTGGAACAGATGAGATCATAACTATTGTTAAACATATAACGGGTCTGTTCCCAATCAAGAGTCATTTCTACTTGGGTGGCAATATGATGTCAACTGACAAAAATGTTTGGAAGAGAATGAGCCTGAAGCTGAATTAAGCAAAAAATAAATACAGTGCAACATCCAAACATTGCAGTGTTAGCAAGAGAGTAAAAGCAAAGATCTCCCACTTACCGGTAAATGTCCCATTAGTGAGGACACACTGTCAGATACGTATATGATGTTGCCATCTGTAGTTAATGCAACCAAGAAACCATCTAGGGCCTGTAAGAAGAGGGAGAAAGGTGGCAAGGTGTTACAGTATGTTGAACAGTGTGCAGTGTAAATGAAATGTTGGCACACTGACATGCTGCTACCATTTACTGGGTTATTTATGGGATCATAAATCATCTAATGTTTTTTTTATCGCAAACTGGACAATTAATAGTGTAAACATAAAATTCATTATCATCGTGAACAATATGTCACCTTGTCCAGGTGTCACTGCTGCCATTGTCATTTTAACAATAGTGTTTCTTTGTTTTTATTTTCAGTATTAACCAGTTTCAGAGTTAAATGGGCTCTTCCACAAACACAGCTTTACCTCCAGCATTAGCTGAGTGAACTCCTCATTACTGAGGAACGAAGGCTTCCAGTCTTGCCTCACATCACACGTTTCATTCTGTGCAGTGATGTCTGAAAAAGATGGAAGTTGAGTAAAAGATGATAATTAAGTCTACAAAAGACTGAAACTAATGAGAATACACAGGGTGTACATGTTGCATAGACGTACCTTTCTGTTTCTGTAAGAAGTCAATAGTCCTCTCCAATATGGTGGACTTATCCATCTTGCGTGGATGGCCTTGACCCTGCAGCATGGTGCAGAGCTCCTTGATGAGCACATTGAACTGGTCTCTTCTTTTCTTTTCCGATTTGTTACGGGATGCCCTAAAGCGGTCAACACATGAAAGCAATCAGCAGAATCTCAAGTGAAAGCCCAGGCCAATTAAGCATAGTTTGGTTTAACTATGTCCACACAGTTCGACATAAACAATCTCACAGAAAGAAGAGAGGGATCACAGCAGCACAAAACTAGGATTGCAACAAAGAATTAAACACAATTTGACTGCTATTATTTGCTTACTAGACTGTACAGAATCCATGTTGAGAAATATGAGTGGATGAATACATACTGTATTTCTACAGCCTACATGTTTCTTTTTTTTCCCATCTTTTCCTACTAATTTGTATTTTCCTTCTTGCATGAATACTGAATCTTGCATGTACTTTATGTAAAATGATGCTTTGCTAAAACAGCCCAAACCAAAATATGACACTTAAGTTGTTTTTAAAATGATTAATTTCCACTACAAATGCATGAATTCCACAATTACAATGAACTGATTTAGGTGAACTGAAAGGACTGCTTACCTTTTTGCCCGGTCTTTTTCATCTTCGTCCATTAAATCTTCCACACAGCTGCTGGTGCTTGAAAGAGGATACAAGTAGGGCATGTTTAAATTTTGGGGTGAAAGTAGGCCACTGTCACAGCAGAAATGTCAGAGCAAGTGTTAAATGGGATAAAGTCATTTAGTCTTTTTCTCTGGTGACATGTCAAAACATTAAAAAAAAGGCCAGTGAGCATCTTGGGTTTCAGGATAGGAGAAAAAAGGTCATTCAGACAGAGCTCATGAGAAAGAAACTATCCACTACTTATGCCCTGCTTCTGTTATCGTAACCTGGTAACCCAGTACCTAATACCAATACCTAACAGGTCACTGTGGCATGTAAACAACCTACTCCATATTTCTATTTTGGGTTTATACTGGCGGCGCGCACTCACAGGATCACATGGTTTGATGTTGTTAATGGTGGCAATTTTAACATTTTACTCATCAAAAGTGGCAGTTGACCTCAAATTTGTGACATTTTTACACACATTACTGCTGCTAGATATGTACTGTCAGAGAGCACAAGAGTGTGAGCAATTTTTTGCTCACAATACAGCACTAAAACAGGTTCACCTGAGGCGATAGAGATAAACGGTCATAAAGCATCGTGTTGTATGTAAACAGCCCCACCCAATTAAGACTTTAACCTGTCCAGTGGCGAGTGCAGGGTTCAGGTTTAGTTAGATTCAAATGAAATGTGTTCACAAATCTATCTGTGACTGTGACAGTCATCTGCATTCATGCAAGGAGAGAGACTACTGAAATACTCTTGTGAGCTGATGGTTAATAATTCATGGCGGATGGTTCATACAATAAGACTGAAACATAGTTGTGCCCATGGAAAATGTTTTACAGTTGGTAGTGAGAACACATCTACATTACTGTATTGGCTAAAATATGACCAGTTATTTACTATGATCATATAGACATGATAATTTGTTATCAAGTCAAGCACTCCAAGTGAGCTATCAGGAAGCACCCAACCAGCAGGCAATGCAACACTTATTCAGTACAATGCGTCACAGAAAACAAAATTAAATGAGTATAAGTGGAACAGTATAAACAGTATAAACAGTATACAGTATAGCGACAATTGAAGACTATAGAAAACTTTATGAATGCAAAAGTCAAAAACTGAGTCAGATGAATTGCATTTACCCACACATCTGCCTCCTGTCAGGTTATTCAATGATTCATGGTAATGTCCATTCTTATCCAAATTTCTCTTTAACATTAGGTTTACTATAGTTTAAACACCCACAAACATCTGTTTAGAAGCGCTGTCTATTTTTTAACCATCTTGTATTTTCATAGAAATAATAAATCTATGTTTGTGTAGCACAATGAACCGTTGTTCAGATGAACGGTTTGTGTAAGTATTCTTTATATAAATGGTAAATGGTAAATGGCCTTGCTTTTATATAGCGCTTTTCTACCTATTGGTACTCAAAGCGCTTTTACAGTCAGAGACTGACTGTCTCTGAACTTGGGGTTCAGTGTCTTGCTCAAGGACACTTCGACATGTGGCACATTTCGGGATCGAACCGCTAACCCTCTGGTTCGTGGACAACCCGCTCTACCTACTGAGCCACAGTCGCCCCTATAGAGAGTATATAGAGATGATGCTCAACTTATGGATTTAAAACCACTGAAATATTTCACGGCGGTAGAGGAAGACAGGAAGAGAATACACTACGGTGTTTTTAGGATTATTGCTTAGAGTATATGGTATCAGCAAAGAGTAATAGGTGGCACTGTTCAAAATGATACAAGGCCAATTAAAGAGGAGAAAAGTTCTTTTTAATATGCGTATTCTTATAGCCAAACTGTTTAAACACAGTTTCCCTTGGGAAAATGTGTGCACTTTTTCATATTATACATTTGCACTTCTACTGTCTTAATAAATACACCTAATTATCTACTATGTCGTTATCCTCCTATTAAAATGACTGCATAAGCATTTTCATCACTGTCTTTAAATTACCGTAATAACACAGTTATCGGATTTAGTAACGAATGCCAGCTTCGGATTTTAAACAGTGGCGGTAACGTCGATATTTATTAGCGAACAATAGCTTGACATTACGTGAGTCCTGTAGGTTGAGTGCGTCAGGTTAAGTTAAACTAAGTACCGAGCAGGTGAGCAGCTGGTTTGTGTGAAGGTGGGTCTGGGGGGAGGTGCTTTGGGGAGGGAAAGGAAGGAGAGATGATCTAACTCATGGATTCCCTGAGCTTGTAGATGAAAAATGTAACGGCATAGAAGTTATTTTCTTCTACACACTATATATGCGCACCTAGCTGAGCCACCTGTGCTGCATTTGAATGCACTGAATCCTCAGATGGATCCCATGTTTTTGTTCTGCTCCTAAGCCTATGCTCTTTGTTTTTTATGTTGTAGGTTGTGTGTAACTTTATTACAATCTAATTCAAATTACTTGCGTTCTATTTGTGTTCTAATTGAACCTGGTGTTCATAATTATGATGACGGGTAGCTCCACTGTCATTTAACCATGTCAGAAGTAAATTAGACCCTGGCAGGCTGCCATAGAGTTAACATTGTATGGGGAACCTTGCAATTGATGCAATATCTTCATTATGAAAAAAGAAATCAAACATTGCAGGAAAGTCTGCACCACATGTAAGGTATAAATCAAATGAAGACCCCAGTATGATGTCAGCTTGATAGGATACTCACTCCCATTCCCTGTGTGTGGATGGACAGGGGCCACCGAAGTCCGAAAGGTTGTCCATACTCACTCCCTCTCCCAACCAGGCCCTTTCTGAAGTCGTGTAAGTCCCATTAGTGCTGATCTCGTCTGAACACTCTTTTAGAAAAACCTATCGTAGTCCAGTCACCCACCACCTCCTCAGTTTCACCAAAGATACTCCAAATCCTGTGAAAACAAAACAAAACTGATTAGAGAATCATTAAAGTGAGGCTATTTGTTGAGGATAAAAACAGCATTAACTCAAAATAAAGTGTCAGTCTTAAACATTTTACTTTAAGTCTTTATCTATGACTGAGGTATGAAGATGGTGATGAAGCCTGAGACCCACTGAGGAAATCAGTATCACCAACAGGATGTCTATGGTCACAGTCCTGTTTAAACTCTCAGGCCACAGACAGTTAGTGACGTGTGTCCCATCACGGAAGAAGGTGGACGGGGCTAACATCAATCTGACAACGTCGCACAGGCAACGCTGGTAAGAGAGGTTCAAAAACACACCTGCAATTACAGCTTATCCCCATAGGTGCTGCCAAAGAGAACCAAAGAAAGATCTTCGATATTACCACTGTAGTTGAATGTTATCATAACACAACACCCAAGAGGAGGTGTTTCAAAGAGAGGCCTTATATACTGTATCTTCAAGAGCCATATATGTTTACAATCACTAAGTAGTAGCAGTTAATATTTATACAGCAAAATAATAAGAATAAGCTGTAAATATGTTCCCACGCTTAAACATTAAATACATGCTACTTGAGAGGGCTAAAATACTTTTTGAGAACAGTGCAAGTCTCCTTTGTTTTCTCTCCTGTGTGTACAATCAGACAAACCCCTACTATAAAGTTTTGAAATCATCCACTTCCTGTTTTAGCACTGTGGACCTTCAACCAGCTGTTGACATGGAGTGGAGCACACATTTAGACAACAGCAATAACGCCAAAGAAAGGGACCTGACTGCATAAATGAATCTGAATGTGCAGCTCTTTCTTTAGCATGTAAACAATAACAGTCTGTGCACAAGGAAAAATGAAATAACCAGAAAGAATAGCTTGCCAGGGTTTGCCTGCTAAAACCATGTGTACCAATTGATCTACAATTTGAACATAACTTAGCCCCAGGCCTCAGGACACGCAGTGTCATAGAGCAGCGCACAACAACATTAGCCTCACAAACTGCACACAGCTAGAACAACAACTCCATTTTATCGACTGAATGGAATAAAATAACAGAATTTGAGGTGCTAGTATATATATGCTAGTATACTCATTCAATGTACTGTCTACAGGACACAGGTTGCAACTGTGGCAATGGGGACATAGAAGCATCAATAATGCAATGTAAAGTGAATTCACCATCTCCACCTGCATACAGTTCTTCATGACTAAAGAAGTATTTTTGCACGGGAGGAGCTCTCCTGACCTAGAAAACTGCTTGAAGCAGACACCTCTTTTGATAAGTAAGCACAAAAAAAAAAAAAGCAGAACAGCCACCTTCTTCACATCCTTTGTATACAGCAAGCATAAACAACATGGAGCAGACACCTCTATTAAAGACTAAACTAAGAACTGACAAAGCCGAGCCTTTGTCAACTGCAATTAATCACCACACACTCTGTAATTCAATTACAGACACCAATAACATGACTGTCTATATCCATCTCTGCAAAACATAACAAAACCACTGTGTTGTATTTATTTTCCCCATATGGCTAACACACTACATGGCCAAATTCAACTGGAACACTGACATTAACAAATAAAAATTATTTTATTCCAACCTACCGTCACTTTCCAGTAGGAAACAACACACGTGATTTCTTCTAACTTGAAATAAAAATAGTCTATGGTTTTGTGGTCTGGAAATAATTTACACAGACACACAATTATATTTAAGTCATAATTCTAGTTAGTAGGTCATCTTAATTCAGGCAGTCATTAGTGTTTTCCTTATTCATCGTATACAGAGTAGCCTCTGGCAAAACCACCTGTGCTTTTTCCATATTTTTTTTAAATAAATGAGCCCCAATGTTGGAGGAAGAATTCTTCCAGGGAAATACAAGAGTGCTGTGATGCAGCCTGAATAATTAACTACTCAAATGTTCATTAGAGTCTGACAAAAAATTAATCTGGAAGTCTGCATCTTAAAATTGCCATAAAATGAGTGCAAGCTGATTAGTCTTAAACCCCTCTTTCGATCAAAAAGCCAATGAGATTGAATAATACATTATAGGGAATAAAGGTATTTCATTATCGGAATCATTTTTTTATACTGGGTTTTGAAACTCTGTCTTTACACCCACAGCATATACAAATAAACAACTGAATGTTGCACCACATCTAAATTACTTAAGCCTCAAACCACTTCAGCACCCACACTGTGTGAAATTTAATTATGTACATTTCTCTGTGCTGCAACATGTGAAATGAAGATGAAACCTGTCTGATAATGTCAATGGATCATTCTCAGTCTATACATATTTTATCCTAAAGAATTGTACAAAGAATAAAGGACGCGTTTCCTCACTTGATAACAGAATAAACATATTTATTATTACAGTTTTGCATGGTCTCAAATTTGCGTTATTAATGTAATTCAGACTATCACACTCTCACTGATTACATCAGTCAATATGACAAAAGTGACCACAGCCAAGCTAAAAGCATTTCACTTATGTGCCCGGCTCATGCTAATTTGTGGAAAACTCTAATGCTACACTTTGCTTCAAGATCAGGCCCTGCTTTTTATTATTTTGTTATGTTCAAATGTTCGGCGGTGGCAGAACTGCTTTCTGATTCAGGGTCCTTGTTTGTGTTTTATTGGAAATATTCATGTAGCTGCTCCAGCATCTAGCCCAAAAGAGTCCAGGAATATGCTGCTGCCTTCTAGACCACTGGCAAACACCAAGAACAGAGAACACTTTACTCCACTTCCTAGCTCAGTAATAGAAGCATGGCTTTTAGCCTTTCTACAACAAACTGTTAGATTCTTAACTTACATATTCCCTAACTTTTTAACTTTTTCACTGTTTTAATAATTTGCCTAACCAAATCGAATGAAACGATCAACGTATGGAGGTGTTCCTGAGAGGGTTTTACTGTTTAGCAGCAGGTGGCATACAACAGGTTTTATTCCCTGCAAGTCAGTCCCCTTGGACACCTTTGTGAAAATACACAACTTCAAAAAAAAAACAAAAAAAAAACGTTTCTATAGCTAATTTCCCTATTTAACTTTACGAGAGATGAATGTTCATATACCTCACCCATTTAATTTACAGTATATCAAGACTTAAAGGTATTCATAATTAAGGCCGTGGTAACTTTGAGTGACAGGTAGGTGTTGTCACGTTAACTGTCTTGTGCAGAGGTCACCCGCCTACCTCAGATCCACTCCCACTACACCTCTTTGAATATTTTTAATAAGCTGAGAGTTAGGAGCAATCAGGCACAACCTGAGTTTCAAAACTTCTTTTGGGGAAATTGAGGAATGATGGATTGAATGGATATAAAGCTAATTTGCTGCTAAAATATTACTACAACCATTTTAATGTGTGGTTGTGTACACCTATGCATATACCTGACTTAAACTCACTGGGTCCATTTTAAGCTGAATTACTAAAACATTTAGCACTTTAATAAACATGAATGTCTTACTTCTCAAAGTTACATCTTTGCTGTCTAAGCTCACATCACATCTGCGATTCATTGTTCACCTTCAGCCTTAGCCAAATCCAATGACCAATGACCGACCCATTCAATGCAAACAGATTTCCATTAAAGTCTTAATTAATATAAACAAACCAGTATCTCCTCCTTTTCTACCCCCTGGTCACATAAACATAAACAGGCCCATGAGAAAAGAAAGCAGCAGGAAGAAACCAAGGCAGGGAGGAATCAGAGCAAGACCATCGCAAATGCTGAGCAACCCAAGACAGAAATTCTGAACTCCTAGAGAAAATTCAAGCTATTATTTAATGGGGTCATTACAATTTTCATGTTTCCCAAATGCATGAGAAACGTTCGCCGGGAAAAACATTTGTTGCCGCTGAGGGAAACACTCACACTTAATCAGAAACATAATTTCTGCGTTTACTGCAGTACTGTCTGCACCCACTGACAAACTACTGTTTAGACCAATAACGCTTTTAGAGTGAGAAACTGATGCCAAGAAAATATGTCCCTGAAATGTTGACTCAGTGACAAAATCTGAAACTTTCCACAGCAGACAATGTTGACAAAACAAAGCAAGCCATGTCTATGAGCAACATAAATGTGTTAATACTTTCAATTTAATCTACTGTGGTAATGGCGTCTGCAATTTTGGGCGAGTCAAGAATCACTTTGTGCAGCTTTAACTGTTTCTCCACTCTGCAAAGCTGTGTAATATGAAACCTCGTTCTCTTAATGTATTGAGGTTAAACCACACCTTGCAAGGTTAACAGCTAAAGAACATCAGAGTCTCGTTACACTCGTGCCTTAGGGTATTTAAAGCCTTTAACTAGAAACCTGAACTCAGGACACACGTTAGGTACAAAAAAGTTCAAGTTCATGACCAACAATGTACGTAAATATGCCGTTAAAGGGACTGGGGCTGTAAGAATAACACAAAAATAATTTTCTTATTTCTAGTAAAATTCCAAAACTCAACGCATGACTTGCTGGATTCCTTCAATGAGTGTAGGTTTTATTTTACAGTTTATTAGAGAAGACCCAACTACACTCAATTTCACACCCTACCTTATAGCAAGGGATGAAATATAATATGTGTTTGCATCTTGTGTTTCATTCTTGAACACTCAGCAAATCTGAATAGCTGCTAAACATGTAATCAGAACATCATTGCATAGTCAACAAAAATAACAGAAGTGTGCTTGTGTCATACAGCTTGGGCACTACTAAATACAGTGCAATAAGTGACAACTCAAAAGCCCTTGTTTCCTTTTTACTCTCGCTTTGTTAACGTTCAGCTGGATAAAGCGTCGGTCTGGCTGACGAAAACATTACACTTACTGTATAGGCTGCCGCTTCACTCTGTCTGGCAGTTGGCCATCTTATATTTGCAAATATAAAAAGGAAATATTAACTACAACAATGCTGTCATGTGACCTGTCACTCGCACCCAGTGATGGATCATGCGACTCACGCGAACAGGTTGTTTCTGTAACTGTAGTAATGGCTGGCAGAGGTGCATAGGCACAGATGTGAGATGCCGATAGTAGCCGTCAAAGATAAAATACCTGTTTGACATCAGTGATTGGGGCGTAGCAAGCCTATTGGAGCCAGACCAAAAGGCTTGAAGATTCATAGATTTTCTGTCATGTGATTTAAGATAAACACTTAGATAGTGTAGGTGTACATCTGATGCACAGAGCACCAAGCTCAAGATCTTCAGAAATCAGTATGTATATGTGCAAGAGTAAAACCAAGACTTTTCACATTATATTTCTTAGAACTGTTTTAACAAAGACAGTGTTTACAAAGTAATTTGCAGCAGTGCAGTTCATCTTTAATCTGAGAACCCAAACACCATAAAACCTTCTTCCTTGATTCATATCAAACTGGTCCAGAACTGTGTAATTTCCTTGCCTCTAATTTATTCCAGCACTCACAAATTAGACTCGAGACTCAACAGACCCATTTTATAAATATTTTAAAATGTTAAAGTTACTTATTGCTCATACAAGAGTTGGGAAATGGATACCTCAACAACCACAACATTTTTACTGAGCCTGCTATCCACTTAATATGTGTGGGCATATTATTAGAAGACCTTTACAGGCAGGGTTACAAATCAAGGAGAAGGACTATGAGGAGGCATTTTGATTTGCTTGGCCATTCATTTGCTCCTATAGCTGCTTTCTCTTTCTTTTTGTGAAGAAAACATGCCTTAATATATAATTTTAGCTGTTTTTCTGATGCTGAAAGCAGTATAGGTGACTCATACCATTAGAAATCTTTATAAGAAATTGATGCTCAGTGTTCAAAACGACACTCTAAAGGGGGAAGGTTGTAAATAAGGGCCTTACTAGATAATAAGTTATTTAGCAATACAATACTAAGAAGTAATGACACAAAAGTACTAACTAAATCAGGTGCTGCACTAAATATGAGCACAACACTGGTCCTCAGACAGTAAAAGTGTTAATCATCACCATAATACTGTTGCAATACCAGTTAACACACGAGAAACTGAAGGAGCTAAGAGACTGCCAGGAAAAGAAAAGGTGATCTACAAGCTTTCTGAAAACCAACAACGCTAAAAGACTAGCTCTGCTGCTCCTGTAGTGAATGACGGCTTTAAGATACCTGTTAATCCTAATGCAGAGTCTGGTGTGCTGTCTGCTTGTCTGAAAGTTGACATTGCCTGAACACCTCCACCTGCATCTGGTTTTGAGCCGACAGCTCAAGCTGTTAGGTAAACACAAACTGGGCCTGGACAAGCTTAGTTTCAGTCAATCTGGTAATGTTTGCTTTAACGCGTCTGGTTGCTTTAGCCTAACTCATGTCCATCATTACCGATTTACTTATTTGAGTATAAACAGACAATCGCTGTATTATTGCACATGTATATGTGCAAGTGTGATGGGATCAAACACAGAAATTGGAATTTAAAATCTTTATGAGCTGTAGTAACTTTTCATTAATCCTTACATTCTGTTTGTGATTTCTGGTTTGGATAAAGCTCTGTGTGAGTGATAAGGAAACCGGAAACACTTCTATTGGCTACACACCTACAAATGAAAAACAGTGGAGAGGGCAGTGAGTACATTCAATGATCCCATAACATTGCAGTATGTACAGCGTAAATAAGTAGTTGTGTCACACTTCATGTCCACTCTAAATGAGAAACCTCAGAATTCCATGCCAACAAGAAAACTGTGGGTTAGTGAGAGAAATGTGAACTCCAGTGGACTTAAAGCTGCCAGGTTGGGTAACATCAGCCTGACCTAAGCTCGCTGAGAAATTATTTAAGCACTTATTTTCCAGTGATATTTAACATTTTTCTATGTGGCGTCAGTGACGAAAATCCATTCAGTGTTTTGCCATGAATGTCATGAGCAGTGGTACAACGGGGTAAAAATAGGTTATTTCAACCTTGTAACCAGGGCACTTGATGACTCTGAGCTGAAAACATGTAAGCAGCATTCAAGAGCGCCGAGTACATGTAACGTTGGCTGATATAGATATAAATAAAAACTCAGCATACACAGTCTGGTCTCGTGTAAAAGAGAGATAGGAAGAAAGAAAAAGAAACATTTTTAGGTGTATACATGCGGGCGGCCATCTCCGCTTTTAATTTGCGGTGAACTTTGATGATATAAACAGTGTTAACAGCGGCGCGGTTCACATTTTGCGCTCGGCCGTCAAGAGTGACGCGAAACTGAAAGCTTAAGTTAAATCTCACGTACCTTTTAAACGGGTCTCCGGCAGAAGCAAAGGTCCACAGTTAACTTTAGCAGTCATTTTTAAACGGCATAGCAGTCAAGTAGCAGCGTCTGACTGAGCAGGCGAGAGTACCGAAAGCGTTAAATTGCATAACAACGCCTTAAGTTAATAACGTGGTGTTATTAATTCGCCGGTGAGCCGTCTGCTGCTTTGACAGTCCTAATTTATCAGCGACAAAACAACCACATTTCTCGCTCGTGTTTTCTCTCTCTCTCTCTCTCTTTCTTCTAGCTATTTTCCAGGCTCTGTTCTCCACATCCTCCGCTGGCAGTGGCTTGTAAACAGGACCGAGTGGCTGAGAGCAGAGAAAGTAGGTCAGCTGGTAGCTCAATACTCGGCTAACGACGGCAGCAGCATAAGCAGTCGGCTGTGCAGAGCAACCGAAAGAAACCCTGCAGTGACCGGGAGGAGGGGGCAGATTGTAATCTTTAACACGTGCTTAAAGCATAATAACACCAAGTGAAATGTCACACAATCATCGTAAAGCGAGAATTATCTATTTGTCTAACGTGGGTTTGCAGTTCACTCTGGACGTGTAATTGTGAATGGTACAGTCTGAAGTGTAGTCCCGCTTGGCCACGGCAACTTGGCTAGCCTTTAATCTATAAAATGTAAGGTTCACGTTTATTTACAGACATCACGGTAGTGTTTCCGTGAATGAAACGGTCTGACATGATGAAAAATGAGCCCAGCTCGTTCTTACAGGTGCTGCTGGTGTATTACAGCAAATGGCATGTAAAGGAGGGTTAAACAGAGCCTCCTCCCAGCCAGCAAGACGGAGCAGATTAGCCTGTCTGACCCTGTTTTGTAAGTTTATAAACCATTTATTTAAATCTGTGTAAAACAAAACAAAAAAACACTAGGCTATACAAAGAGGTGGCATGTCTATCCATAAGTAAAGCAACAAGCTGAAGGCTTTTGTTTTTCCCCTTAAGTACTTCCCAATGCACTTCCTATGTTTTTTTTTGTTTTTTTTTTACAACTTCCTGGTTTGCCTTATAACTCACATCAAGTCCCAAATGTGGGTCAGCAGTCTGCATGACTAATTTCAAAGGCTCATAATGGATAGGCTCCAAATATTTTTGCTTCTGTTAAACGATCACTCAAATGGCTACAGAAAGGCGGGCATGTTGAGAGCGTTAACTGAAAGGGAGAATTTAAAGGAATCTGTTTACTTTTCTGAGATAAGACAGAGGAGAAACTTTAGACTTTAAAACGGCCCTATCAGTATTTGATTGTCATATATCAGTGCATCAGTCAGTCGGTGGTTAATCTAATTGTGCGGCCCACACAGAGTATATTAGCGTGTCAACAACTGTAAGCAAATCCTGAATTTGATCAACACAGCTTATGTTTTCAGTGGCTGGGGCCATGATCCCACTGTCAGTGATTAGAGCCCTCATTTAGCAGAGATAAATGGTTTTCAGTAATTAAATGATAAATAATTTTTATTCTGATGATCAGTTTGAATGGGATGCTGCTTTTAAAACCAAAGCACAAAATCATACAGAAACAAATTCCAATTTCATAAGTATATGGCAGGTTACTTTCTAAATGTACCTTGTCACTGTCACAGTTTAACTGTGTTCAAGGTCTGTTTTAGGCCTTTTTCAAAGTAAAGGCGTATTCTTACACCATGGGGTAGCTGGGGCTCAGTAGGTAGTTCGGGTTGTCTACAAGCCGGAGGGTATGCAATGCAATTACCAGAACATGCCACGTACCGAAGTGTCCTTGAGCAAGACACCCCGGTTCCTCCCAGTGTATGGCACTGGTCTGTGAGTGAATGGGTAGATGTGTCACGGTGACTGTAAAATTTATGTATACAGCATCAATAACAATAAAACACTGTAGAAAACAACTCTGTGATTTGTACTGGCTAGCTTTTTCATATGTTTTAGTTTTTGAATTCATCCATTTTACAGTGAAACAATATCAAGGCCATCTCTGCACTCGTATAAGGCTGCACCTGTGCTGCCTTCAAACAAAATTGTGTTTCTCATGTTCATGGGAAAAGTCCACAATAACAGCCCCCTTTTGTGGTGTTCATAACCTCGTAAGTGGACATTTTCCAATAAGCTATGAGTGGATTAATCTAAGGTGGATGGTTAGTGAATTTATTCCAACTCAGTTGTACAGTATCTTCTTTGTAATTCTGTCATATCTCTGTGTGACAAATTGGTGTTCATTCATTCATTCCCTGTATTAAGTTAGCTGGTTGTTAGCTTGCAAAACTCAGTGGTTTCTAGACAGAATCCGTTTCCTAGAAGCTGTGTTCTCAGGGCTTGAAGTGACCACTGAACACAAAGCATTTTGAGTTAATGACATCCCATGTCGTAACCACAAGCAGAAGTGGACACATCAACACTCTAAACACTGATAACTGCAGGGTAGCATGCACACAATGACAATGGGAGCATGCTGTTATTAAGCAGGTATAATATTGAATAATTTTACCCTACCACAGTTTATGGTAGATATTAGGCTATATGCCGATAATTATTAATATTTTTAACTTCTATATTTGACAGTTTTTATTTCTTATCAACTCACATCATCCTTTCCTTCTAATTCAGGAAGTCTGTGTTGCATTCTTGCATTTATGGTCTCGTGATAAAGATCACTTGTCTTGTGAGTGAGGGAGACAGAGCACATGAGAATCAACTGCTTTGACAGATTAGTCTATGATATGAGAAAGACTTTAGCACGTGTTCCCAATTAGACAAATGGAGCCTCTGACAACAGAGGGTGAGAGCTTTGGGCTGTGAGAGCCCAACGAGAGTGTTGGGCTGTGGCTACTTTCAAGTACAATCCCATGCTTGTACTTGAAAGTGAATTCAGTGAATCTTATTTAAAACGCATTTATTCTCTTTCCTTTCAAGTGAGTGCAATAATAACAAATCTCAGGCTAAAGATGATATAACATAATATTAAACAGGTGTGTATATTAAAATCTAAGATGGACAGATGACACAGACATCTTTGTCTTGTATTTTATAGTGCAGTTTTGGCTCCCTAAATGTGCTTAATAGCTGTTCCCAACACTCATTTCACAACATTTTATCATTTAGATAGCTAAACTAACAAAAGAAAAAATGTTTTAACTCAAGGTCAGCGCCGACCAAATGTCTGACCCTGCTTCTGCCAGTACTCATTATTCAATGTTCTATGATTTACATTTCTCTCCAGATTTCCATGAACTTGAGACACAACCACTGCGGCCATAATGGATTTGCAGACAACTTGTCTCAATGACCATCTCAATGTGATGAGTCACATTTTCCCCATAGCTTATTCAGACTGCAGCTGTTGTAGTAGTCCCCACTTTGACGACTGACATGGCTTATGAGGTTTGCCAGAGCGTTGCCATTTTCACCAGCTTGTAAGACATCACACAGAAGTCACAGACTCACAGCCACATACAGGTTAATGAATGCATCTTTGTGCTCCACTGACTCTTCGGCATGGCGCCATTTGTATCAAGGTTATAGGACTTGAGTGTCTTAAAGAATCTATTGCACACAGCCATCCTGTGATACCTGACTGTTTTAGTCCTTCGCTTAGTGTATATGAACATCATGGCTCATCAGTTATTTTCTCTGCTATACACAATTAACAGTAGATTACTTGTGTATCAGGCCAGAGTGTATGAACTAAACGACAGTAAATGCCATCAGAGAATAAAATCTTCCACAGCTCTGCATTGGTTGAAAGCCTCAAGCCTGTTACAGTTCAGCCAGGCCAAACACAGTGAGGCCACAAGCTACCACTGAGTCCCCCCACTGCACTGGCCACATTCAATTCACATTCATTCCACACTGGACCTGTCTGTGAGGAGCTCCCACGGTGTGCTCCCACTGGTTGTTGTTGTTGTTATTGATGCTGTATAAACTTAACTGAATTGAACTGTTCTTGTTCCTATCATGTCTGATATACTTGAAAGTAAATGAGATTGAGTTAAGAGGTAAAACTAAACACTCTTAGTTGGTAACTATAGTGACTTACTGATAATGTTGAAAAGCAGCTGACTGACTCGAAGCACCTACAGTGCAGGCAGCCAAGTATGTGTTAATTGTGTGTATTTTTTTCCCAGTAAGAAAAAACTGTCAGCTGAAAAAACATCAAACGGCATCAATTATGCTATCTGTCAGTATAAATGAACACTGATACCCTGCCGAAAAACCCTGAACTGAATGAAACTGATTTTTCATTGCAGATCATGTGCAGTTAAATTAAAATACATGCTTTTGTTTTCTAACAATTTCCTGATACTTTGGTCATTATTTCACAATAACAGTGCATTCACATACAATTTGATGACCATAAGCCCCGGAAAATAAATTCCACCACAGAGAGGCGCCATTATAGCTGCCCTGGTTGAGCGGCCACTCCATGACCCACAGCTTTAGTCCTCTCTGTAGTGGGGCAGATTCAGTTCCTCCCTAACCCCATCACTTCCTGTCTCTCTCCACTACCACCTATCAAAATAAAGACATAAAAGCCCCAAATACTTAAATGCCACTGCAGAAAACAAACCAATAAACTCTCATATGAATGCATAAATATATATGGGGGATGGCTACTGCCATTAAGAAGTGTCATTGCTATGGGGTGGGGGTGCCTGGCCTGGTCTAGGTGGGTGCTACGTGTCTAAGTAACATCCACATGATTGCATTGTATTGTCACAAGATGGTCAATGTTTTACTTCTCCTGTCAGTGGTTTTAAGAATGTGGCTGTTCAGCATATAAAATTATAATAAATAATCGCAGCTTTGATCATCGACTATGAAGAGTTCTGAAGATATCAGACTTTGAAAACCAAAACAGCAACATAAAATGACTTCAGTCTTTAGTCTTTAAAACAGCATTACACCCATACTTACAAGGCCTTTGATAGAGATGGGTGTGGTAAGTCCTGCTTCATAGAAATAAAAAAAAGATGATAAATCGGTCATGCAGGAGCGCAGTCCTTAAGTGAAATGAGACGGCCTTACAGTTATACCAAACAGAGGCATGGCATCTCCATGGTGGAGGCTGAATGTCTAAAAACTTTGACCTTCAGTTCCCAGACATCATGCAACGTGATGTCAATAAACTGCACAAAGCACACTCATATTTACCAATCTGTCTAGTCAGAGATTGCTTTACACTGAAGGATACTGAACAGATGACAAAGACAAAAGATCTGAAGCTAGCAAATCCATTTTTTTTTGTCTTAACAAAGTGCTAAATTTTAGAAGTTCTGCCACTCACACCTGAAAATATTACAGTACAAAGACTCCCAAATATGATACTTCAAGGACACTTCAAGAACAGAAAAATACTTTTGTCTGGGCCAGTGGAGTATATTTAATGACTGTTATTTAGCACTGTGGTTGACTACAGCTACAAATATGTTTTGATGAGACTGAATAACACTGCCATGCTTAGCACCGTGGCTCTAAAGATGGCAGTGTTGGTTAGTTGGTTGGTTAGCCTGTTTTTGGTCCACACTTGGTCATGGTTTCTCTGATCCCATTACTTTGACGAGGCCCTGACTTTTCCTCTGTGCCATGGGCTTTGAAGGAACGCTCAGTAGATTAAACAAATTCAGGTCTATGTCAGGCTAAATGGTTAAACTCACTTATCAGTTCACAGTAAAATGTGCTAAAAGCATCAGGCAGTCAGCCTCAATCGTACTTCGTTTTGGGTTTATCAGCAAAAGTTAACATGCCAACACGATAACACTGACACAGTTTTAAAAAATCTTTACATCATTGGGAACATGTTGGCACACTGAAGATGCATTTAACCCTGCCAAAGTGAAACTTCTCTACAGTGGCTGTAGTTTCACATAAAAAATGAATGACACATTAAAGCAGTTTACACTAGTTGTGTAACAAGTCAGCTAAGCATTCAGTGCAGTTCGATGCAGTTTTATTCATATAGGGTCAACAACAACATAACCTGTCCTAAGATGCTATACAAACCCAGCCTGAAAACCCCAGAGCAAGCCTGAAGGTGACGGTGGCAAGAAAAAAACTCCCTTTTAACAAGTAGGAACCTTGAGCAGAACCCAGCTCATATGGAGGGACCCATCTGCCTAAGGCCAGCCGGGTACAGACAGAGAAAGAGAGAGAACAGCAGGAGAAACAAGACAAATCTGTCATAGATACATGTATCTGACTAAAGCATACATGTAGAATCTGATGATGATACAAATACTAAATATAGCAGATGATGTCACATGGCAGGATGTCGGGTTCTACAGCAGCTTCCATGGTATTTAAGCAAAGATAAGAAAGTAAGTAAGTAAACAACACCAGAGTGATGATATGAAATTGTTCTGAACTAAATTGTTGCTCTGCCAGCAGCCAACAAGTGTGAGACATCTAAGATTCATAAAGATCTCCCACATTTTACTGCATTATTCACCATCTGCCTACATAGAGATTAGTTCTGCTCTTTTATGTAGGTCATGCTATTGGATAATGAGGTGACATTTAGTGCTCATAGGCGGCCATCACTACATAATAAATGCCCATTGTTGTGTTCTTTACATCCTGCACCTTCATCCAGGCTGTTGCATTTGCATGGGTGAAAACTGGGTATTTGTATAATATATCACTCAGACATTAAACCCAAATTGCCTCTTGCTACATCTGTGGTGCTGGTATTGATGACGTCACCGTGGCCCTCTGCTGAAGCACTGACTGTCATTAATTAGACTGTGGCACTGCTGTTCACTCTGTGTTCCCATGGTAACAATATGTGGTGTCTACTTTCCCCCAACCAAGGCAGCTATGTCCATCAAGCTGTTGGTTTCCATTTTCTTCAGGTCCAGAGATTTTTCATACATAGCTCAGAACCTCATTTGTCAGTCTGGTGAATATTAATAAAGCTGCAGGAAACCTTTCTCCCTGCATGCTTTATCAAAACTGTTTTAACACATTCTCAATAAATGTGTTCAAATAAGGGAAACAAAATTATTTAGTATTTAGTTTGTGCTTCACTAAATAAGCACATAAGTGTCAAGTTCCATAGTTCACAGCTCTCAAAGCCTCATTTTAGATTATTATATTCTATATAACTGACATTACTTAATGCTTCAGACTCCTGAGGTTTGTCTTTCTACCAGAGAGACAAGTGTGACAATGGATATTCTTCCTGAAATATCCAAAAGAACCTTATAAGTGGAAATGGTTTCTCATTTCTACATAACCATTCTTCACAATGCTGAAGTCACACAATGTTCAGGTCAAGGACATTCTGCACTTTGAAATTCAGTATAGATGGAGCACCACTGCCTAAACCTCCGGACCTTATCCAACAGAAGAGGAATGAAATTGGGAAAGAAAATCACAGAGGGGACTATTTGGGACATTCTCGCCCTAAACAGTATTTTCTTCCATTCAGCGCCCAATGGAAAAAGGCGGTGAAGAAACAAATCATTATGCCATGCTTTCCCACAAGCATTGTCCGTCTCAACGGAACAGCAGCTTCACACTAATCCTCCCCTGAGCAACAGCTGAACCCTTACACTCTCTGAGCTGTACTCACTGGACAATCCTGTCACAGCTCAGTTTAACACAACTTCACCTGCTGTGCATGAGAGTAACAAACACAAAACCCATGTTTCCTTGAGTTACCTGCACCTGTTAATGCATCTGTTGAACAATCAGCTAATTATTAAAAATATATATGTATATATCAAGCAGAAATACAATTCAAGCTATATTTTCCCATTTTATGTTAATAAACTACATAATAACATTTTGGAGATATCTATCATTATTATGTGTTGGACATACCTTTTATAGGTTTTATATATGAATAATAAAAACAACTAATAACTGATTCATTAGCGATAATGTGAGCTAATACCTTTCTTTATAATTGTTAATGTTGCAAAGATTTATTTCACTTATTCTATTTACTCTATGGTAATGCTTTACCCAAAAAGTGCCTTGTAATTAAACATTCACTGCACAGCACAGACTCCCTGTGGGTGGTCACATCCACTGAATGACAAATCAGACCTATAAAGCAAACATCCTTTCACCACGTAGATCTACTCTCAAATTTCCTCATAATTATATTCTTTCAACAATTCCAAATGAATCACCAAATTGTCACTGGCCTGTTATTGTCTGCTGCTGCAACTGCTGCTCAGGGAAAGATGCAATTACCTAAGGCAGTGTGTGAACAAATATGTGGGTCACAATTCTAGGGCATGGGTGGAAAGGGCAAGGGGGCTCTTTCATTTCGTGACTCTCTCAAGCTCAGATCACAGGTTGCATCTTTAAGTAAATTCCTGGCTGTGGGAGAGTACTGATTCTTTTACAACCGATTCTTCGGCGATGATAACCAGAATAACAAAGTCGTTAGGAATTAATCAATGAGCATCTGTAAAACCACCACCACCAGCCACTCTGTTCTGAACTCAAGTAGCCGTTTGCAAGGAGACCATGGAAAAAATGACCTTATGTCTCCATTCCTATCTATTGCCGTTTCATTTTCCGCGTTATGAAACTCTGTCTTCCTTATTTCCCGAAGCTTCCCCCCTGTAAGCAGACGTTAGACTTTCCCTCAACAAAAGAAAGCAGCATGTAATTAAAAGAACTGGTGCCTTTGAGGATACAGGTAAACACATATTGCACTGGAATACTGAACTGAAGCCAAACCTTCATTCTGTTTGATTTTTATACACAGAAACCACATGTTAACTGTAGACACTTTATTCCTAGAATGAAAGAGAACTTTCCTGGAATGACTGAAGACTACATATTAATGTTTAATATAGTTTGAGGAAATTTAACTTTAGCTATAGAGTAGGTTAGGTTTACTTAACCTGGAGAGCTTTCATATGATCACAATAGATCCCCCCCTGACTAATAAAGTAGGTTAATAACGTCCACATTTTACAAAGTACATGACAGGATCATTAATAGTCCAGAAAAAGAATAATCACACCGAGTAGTTTTCCCATTTTTATGCTTGACGCCCGATTAAATTACAGTATAATGGAGCTAATTTAGATTCTTAAAAACACCAGGAGATCTATGTGAGCTCATTACTCAGAATAACAGCTCAGACTTAAAGAGAAGCACTTGGGCATATGTAATAAGTGCAGAGATCTTCACTGTGATAATAATTCATGATTCACTCAGCCAAAGTGTCCCTGAGCAAACTATAAATCACTTCCAGCTCTGTGAAAAAAGACCCTGTCCTTTGAACACAAAATGTGTTCTCATTAGATGAATTTCAAATCATCAAAATATTCAAAAAGACACTAAATATAAATCAAAGAAATGTGCATCCCTGAGCATCCAGGTTATCAGTGAGTGGCTGTGAGAGAAAAATGTGATAAAGGTTTGATGATTTCTTGAATAAAAGTCAAGTATCACAGCTGTGTGTGAATTTTCCAGTCCCAGCCACTAGCCATGATCAGGTTTTGCCTCGCTGCAGATCGCAGATGGCCTACTGTACTGAAGAAAGGAGAAACCCGTCTGGGAGTGTTCCTTTCATTTCAGCATCCTACCTGACATGATCTTGTTGTGTGTTTGACCCCACAGAAAACACACAACTTTGTAATGCACATGCAGCCAACACCCTGAGCTGAAAATGTGAATCACATCTAGGTCACACACATGGGCAGGGCTCACTTATATTCTTCATCTCCAACACAAAAAGCAGCCCCACCCGACTCTTTAAAAGTAGCCTTCAGTCGCGAAGGAAGAGATTAAAAGTGCAACCTCCCATCCTGTGAATCAGTTAGATTAAACTGACGCATTTGTTCACATTAAACAGAAAGAAATCACCGCAGAACAGTGTAGGACTTTAATACTGGGGGCTGAACTAATGTCACCAGCTACTACAACTGTATGTATTCTAGAACTGTATTTACAGCTAAAAGATGAAAATGACTGTAAAACACACTGAGAAGATATTACGTCAGCTGGGAACATTTTGCTTAACAGAGATTCACATGAATTACTGCTGTGTCATTGAAAAGATCTCACACAAAATGTTCATATTCATTATGTCATTCATTTCATACCACAAATGAAAAGACAGGAATCAAATACACACAGCGTGACTAGTCGTAGAGCCAGAAGGAAGCCCTTTCCTTTTTTTAAGTAAATAAATAAATGAATTTAAAGCTAAATGGCTTAATCACGCCCCGCTGGATCTGAGCCTGAAGCAACTGAGGACAATCGCTGTGTGCTGTGGAGCAAGAGATCAGCGACAGCAGCAAGGCCGATGACGTCTGTAGAGGTGGTTATATAACTGGAGTCAAACATTTTGTCTGTCGTAGTTACAAGGTTAAAAAGTGTGACATGAATACCTGACATAGTCTCAAGAGTCATGTGCAACATAGCCCCACCGGCCAAATGAAGTAAAATTTAGCAAGGCAGGCACTGGTTTAGTCCTGTATGGAGCAGAAAGGAATGTCCTTTTGAGAGGTTAACAATCAACATGTCTGTCTCCTGCTTCTCTTGTGACTACAGTCATACAGAAGTATAGTCTTCTGACAAACTATATTAAACATTCAAAACAAGGTCAGCATTCACTTTCCAGTTATTTTAATAGACTATAATGCAAGTAAAAATAATATATTACTTTAACTGTAACTATATTTTATACCATTTTTTATTGGTTATAGATTATTGATAATTTCCACACCGTTTAAAGACCAATTCATTACATAAAGCATAGAAACGCTCACATGAAACCAGCATGAATTTCTCATTAAGAGTAGCATGTTTGCTTAGATAATGAAGTTTTCATCCTCTTGAACTACTATTAGTGTTGTCCATCTTGTTGAGTATTACATTTTCTTTGATTTTAAGAATAACCAATCCTCCCTCTCAGCAAGTTAAGTGGAAACTGTTGGATCCAGCAGAGGAGAATAATCCCTACTGCAATACGCAAGGTAAATGCTCACACCAGGCGTTTGGCATTACTCCAAATTAGCACTCAAAGGACTGTGGGAGATTGTTTCTGAAATATCGTTGTGTAAGAATCCAAATTATTGGTCCTGCGGATTAAGCAACTAAGGACAATAACAATACATATGTACAGTGTATGATGTACAGGTTGAGAACAAGTGGTTGACTTTAATTTCTGCCAGTTATTATTTAAGTCATGATCATCATATGAATCATGTTATTGACTTGTGAATAGTTGCAGAATAGTTGCAGTAGTAGTTTTAGTACTGTCCTAAATAACATTAGGCATTTCAGCTTTAATCATACTAGGCATCATAACAGCATCTAAGTTTGAAGTTATTTTGGTAATACTAATCTAATACTCACACAAAATAACTCATGGAGCACTCAAATATCAACAGAGAATTCAATAGTAGTCTCTGTACTGATCTCATTTGATTTCACGGAATAAGCTTAATTGTGGTGCCCTATTTGAGTGCTGTGCAAATTTTTACTGCTGCA
The DNA here is from genome assembly GCA_005024645.1 of Planiliza haematocheilus. NCBI lineage: Eukaryota > Metazoa > Chordata > Actinopteri > Mugiliformes > Mugilidae > Planiliza > Planiliza haematocheilus. Next base: position 2,832,507 of record SRSE01000276.1, on the reverse strand, counting down.
ACTGCCAGCAAAATTTTTTTACTATAGTGTATATTGACACGGAAGACATCAAAAATATAAAATGACACAAACTGAATGAGCGAGACATAATCACCTGAATAGTTTTCAGATATACAGGTGTACCTTGTCAAAAAGTGAACTAGCCAAATTTCTTGTATTCTTAATGCTCCAGGTACCATGTTGACTTGAGTTGGTTTTGGTAATCAGCATTGTTCAGTCACTGTAGTAATTTATACCACGGCGAGTAGCTCAGCTAAGTAAAGAGAAATCATCATGACTTACTTATCATTACCCAAGGACCACTTAAGGATTTCAGGTTAATTAAAACTACCAGGTTCGGAAATCAACAACTTGCAGCAGCTCTGATTAAAGCCCACATTAATGCTTCTCAGCGTGCACGTCTCCACATCAACTGTTGCGTGAATCAAGCCTTCGTGACTGAAATGCTGCAGAGAAATCACATGGAAACACAAGGAATGAACATTTTTGGCACGGTGACTCCAAATTTTAGACTTTTGCTTTCAGTCACACCAAACTATGTTTTTGCAGAGAAGCAGAAGAGGTGAACGGATGGTGTCTGCAAGTGGTGTTTCCACCATGAAGAATGGAGGAGGAGGTGCAATGGTGTGTGTGCGTGGGTGTGCGTTTGTGTGTGTGTGTGTGTTAGTTGTTTTCTGAAGGTGAAAAAAACAAAAAACTAAGAAGAATTATGATGGAGTGCTGCATCAGACCTGCCAACCATGTAAACTCAACTGTGGTGGTGTGAGATGTGCTGGACTGCAGAGTGAAAATTTGCCAAGAGGTGCTTAGCATATATGTGGGAACCCCTTTTACACTGCTGGAAAACCTAAAGCTCATGACTTCTGACCCTAATTTCCATGGCACTAGAAACTAAAGATCCACTGTGAAAGTTTAAACACAACAGTAAATGAGCAATGGTACCAGTTAGAAAGAAGTTATCAATGCCTGTGAAACTACATCCTAAACAACTGTTTTATGCAAATGAATCCAAAACACGTCGAAATGTGAGATGAAATTAAAATCAGATTTTGAGTCAGATTTGTTTCAGCTCAACAACCTGGATGCTAAAATAGGATCTCAGAGTCTTCTGTTGTGTCCCTCCCAAGATGACACACAACTACAAGGTAAACTCAGTCTGTAAACAGATGCCAAAATAAACTGTTTGATGGCCCTTTTGGAGGAGGCTTCTGTACAGTACTAATGTAGCGACATGGTTACTGACAACTGTGGCGTCACCACAGCAACCCATCCAAGTAAGTTGGTGAGGTCTTGACACACAAATCTGATGTTGTTACTTGCAAATAACAGTGCTGACAGTCTGTCCTAAAGTTCTAATTTGAGAAACAAATGTGAATGGCCTCCAGTCCGACCAAAGCTTAATGTGTTCCACTGAATAAACGCTTGAAATCCTTGTCTTACTCTGCCTCAGAGTGCCTGGGCAAAGTTTTACTATTTCCCGACTATTATTTTTGTCTCATTTCCTTGATGCTGTGCATTGCACTGTCACAATATGCCTTATCCTCCCTCAGACCAAAGTACAAACTGTCCATGGTAGGATAGACAGCATACACAACAGCACTGCTGTTAAAGTTTGGTATGGAGCATGGAAAGTCTACTTGCAATGGAAATTACAAATACTTTAAATACCACTTTAACACGGCCAGGCTGCCTGTTTCCAGTCTTTCTCAACTTCATCTTTTTTACTAGCAACAACTGAACTGTTTTCACTGACACGCTATATAACTGAGCACACCTATGATGTTCTGGTATTTCTGGTATACTGGATGAACTAATCAAACAAAAGTCTCACACTGGATTTAAACGTGCAGTTTTCTGTAGCTATACAAAGGACATTTGATTAATTGAACAAAAAGGCAAAACACTGTGGTAAGTCATGGCACAACATCTAGTTTCGTTATCGTTATAGTTTCGTATTTTTACAGCTGTGTGAACCATACTGGTTGTAGGTAAGAGGGCATAAAGTACAAAGGCATCTGTTTAGACGTAAATTGAGCGTTTCAGTATAAGAGTAAATGACCTCTCATGCTCCAAGATTCTCTACAGACAGTAGAGCACTTAGCCACACATTATTGAATTTAGTTTTTATTTTCAATTCTTGTTTTTCCTCTAATGAAAAACACTGGAATCAGTGTGAGCAAGTAAAATGTGAATATTAATAAAAGACTAAAAGTGGCCTGCTCACACATAAAAGGATGAGACCACTGATTTTTAAGGTAAGTAGGGCTTAGTAATTTGCATCCTGTGACGTTAGTCAACCTGTTGTCAGGTTTCAATCCATTTCATGTGTGTTTGGGATGAATCAACATGGATTGAACATTCAACATTCAGTCTACATGGAGCGCTGCTCTGTTTTCTTAAAGAGACAGAGGGTAGAAATTATCCCTTTGCTGTTGCACAGTGCTACACCATTTGTGCATGGCCAGTCACACTAAGCAGCTCTAGCAATATTCAGACTAGCGTTCAGTTTAAGCTTGCAGGACATGGCCCAGTAACCTACTTTCCCCACAACATGCTCTGTAACATCAGAGAGGAGTCTCTGTGTCATCAGTTAACTAACCTTCACCACAGTATAGTTTCAGCAAAGAGATGCAGAAATCCACATACAGCACAGCTCAAGCAACGCGTGAATAACAATATTCTCAGGAAACCAAATCTACATATGGGCTTTGGCTCACTTAACTCTTAAAGGTTAAATACAACGCTGAAATTCTTCATATGTTTGTCTTCAAAATAAGTAGTGGGGAAGGCTAAAATGAGAAATTAGGCCATGAGGGAAATGAATGTCACAAAAAACAAGGTGTAAATTAATACACAGTAAATCGTCAGGGATTGTCACGCCAGTGAGTAGGAAGCATTAATGAGAAGGATTCTAATAAGTGTGACATGGCAATGAGGCAATTATTCATAATTATGAGATAACTACTGAAAGGTAGAAAAACTATTTTAAATGTGCGGCAAATTTTCATAGGCATGAAAGAGAATGGTTCTTTTTTGAGCTACAGTGCTTAACTAGTACATTAATGGTTTATATCCATTTAAAGCTAAGTGGCAGCCTTGAAGAGAAAGTGAAGGTTTGACAATGTGTTGGGTTTCCCTCTATTCTGTGCACATCCCATCCCATTACAGTCCATTTATCAGGTGAACAGCTCTGTAAACAGGTAACCCTGAAACATGATACCCTCAAACCATTGTTCTGTGTTTCTGGGTTAACATGCAAAGTCAACCACACACACAGGGACAGCACTGGCTAAAATACAGGACAGACAGTGTACCAATGACACAGCTGGAGCATGCTCACTAAAACTGCTTATTACACAGCCCAGATTTGCCCCTTCAGAAACTGTGCAGTAATTGGCTTCATCGCATGAAAGTACATCAAAAGGACCGCAAATGACCCCTAGCCTCTCTTTACATAAGGTCAAGCATTATACCAAAGTGGAATATACCATTCTATCTAGCCCAGCATGTAAATATGGACTTTCCCATTCAGTGGCGGTACTAAAAAAATAGCTGGAGGCAGAAGAAGAGAGCTTGAGTCATGCGGCTGGCCCAAATGTTTAAACAGCATGATGTAAAACGGAGCATATGGTGCAGCGAACACCCCAGTTCAGTCAGTCAGTCAGTCAGTCAGTCGTGGAACAGCCCATCCTGTCCCACTCAGCTGTCAGCACACATCCTCATCACTATTCATGTCTTCTGGGCCAACCTCGGCACTGACGCAGCAAGCCGGCAAAATGGTTCAAGCCTCAAAGTTAGTAGATGGAGAAATAAGTCACTGATTTGGACGCAGGACGTGTTTGATTCTTTAAACTCTGTCTCTCTTTTTAGTTGTGTCCTATTGCTTTAGATCAGGCAACTGAATACATTAAAACAGCCACAATCAACTTGGCATCAGAAGTTCACCAAACATACCCCTTGGTTATTTATGGAGGTCGAATTTGTCATTTCATACACAATATACCATCACAGTATTATCCACGCATATTACATTCATGAACTTTTAAATATTTTGATGTAATAATTAACCTGTGTATGCCCGAAATCAAGAGCAGGTTTCCAGGTTAGCTTTGTCAATGCATGCTAGGCTTCATTATAAAGTTGCTACACTCCAGTTATGGGGTTTAATAACAGCTAAAACCAAAGGAAATAAAATATATACAGTAGCACAAGCTTTCCACATTTATAACTATAACAGTAAAATAGAGAGGGAAGAAGAAATATAACGCTTCAGTCATGAAAAAGCACCTATTTTTAAATTAGTTTAAATTTAAATTAGCTAGTAAGAGGAAAAAAAACTGAATGTCATTCATTAACGAGAACAGTTTCTATATATATACAACTACTTTGAATAAATGTAAAGAATAAAATAAACAACTAAAACTCGTTTTATCCGCGTTGGAGTGCAGTTTTCCAGTCTTTCATGTTAGCTAGGTGGATTTGTAAGAAGCGTCCATAGCCGCTGAGACTGGAAACTTACCGTGTACGCGGAGTAATAGGAGTCCGCCGGATCCAGACGGGAGCCTTGAGAGCAAAATATCTTCTGACAGGCACAAACTCAGACGTCCTACATTCCAGAAAAAAATTTACCCAGGGATAGAAATGCGCGACGACTCGGTCTGAAAATTATTTATTCCCGGTGTATTTGGGATACGGCTTGTTGAGGGAAGATATCCAGCCCACACACCTCACACTTTACATCTTCTTCAGACTGAGGGCTGATCTGAGCGGGTCCTGCTAGCAGACGGATGAAGGCTGAATGAGGAGTCCTCCAGCAGGCAGCAACCAGTGGACGTCCCCGGTCACAGTCCCGCCCCCTGGACTACATACTAACAAAAGTTACCTAAGTACTAAAATAGCCCTAAAAATAGAACGGTACTTCTATGAATATTAGATAAAATAATAATAAACAAATAATAAGCAATATATATGTGTGTGTGTGTGTGTTTATTATTATTCTTAATTAATAATAATATTATTAAGAAGGAGAGAAGAATGTAACATGGTAGAAAATACCATTTAAACTAAGAATAAATCTGGCGTATACGATGAAACGCATTTCATTTTAATTGTATTTGGTTTGTTGTAAGTTAATATTTTAACTACTTATAGGCTATTATGTTTTTGCCACAATATATTATCCTCTTGGAAGAATATTTGTTTACTGCCTAAAACTAGAAAAAATATATAGCACAAATAAAGTTAATGCGTTAATATTTTCTCATTAACTGCAATAAATATCTGTAAACATAGAAGGCCTTTTGTGTAGAATAGTGCAACGTAACTCAGTTTACAGTCCGTCAGGTTAAGTGCACACAGCTCACTTAAATATTCTCATGGCGTATGAAAATAAACAGACATAAGCATTTGAATAATAAATAAATAAATACATATTTTTAAGGAAATTCTGAAAATAAAACAAAATTATTGATTTTTTTTTTTTCGGGTCATGACCTCGGGTCAAAGTTAGGCTAGGGGCAAACAGGATTTAGTGGATTTGTGAAGTGATAAAATATTTGTTTCCATTTTGCAATTAAACATTAAATGCATGGATTTTACATTACTGTCTTTTGGTAAAAATAAACATTAATTGTTGCTGAATGTGGTTCCATACATGACTAATTTGTGTGACTCATTCATTTTATTCTCTGATTCATGCTTTCAAAAGCCATTAGACTGTGTGGTTGATTATCATATGCCAGCAGGTACTTTAATGTATCACACCAGAGAAAGAACAGGTCTATTAATGATGAACCAGTTCCATTAATTGTACCAGTAAGCAATTACATTTTGCTAGAGTGCACAGAAGCAAAACCTCTGCTATGCGGAATCCAGCCATGGTTAAGACATCTACTGAGTTTCCCCTACAGTGGTGGGCCAAAACGTCTTCTGTGAGAAGGGCATTCGAGGTGCGACTCAGATGTTTCACTTAATCCAGGTCAATAGACACTGTAGCACCACCCTTAGGTCAATCCGTGCAACTCAACGGTGGAAACGGTTATGCTTGAAGATGCTTGAAGGTACAATAAAAAATATCCAGTCACATATAAAAGTCATGTATTGCATACAGTGTAAAAGTATTTATGCAGTAAAATAGCTCTATTTTACACTATTGACTATTGCATTCTGGTGTAAGTAGCATTTTTATGTTGTAAGTTGTCATTGTGGTGGCCTGTTTTCTGTATACAGCATTACTAACACTGAGCAGTAAGTAAAGCTTTAAAATAAGTGAAGTGAGGTAAAGGATATTTCTAATCTGAGTAATAGTATCTCATGAATGTATGTATTTATGTAAGGGTTAACTGGAATACATGTAAATAAAGTCATAGCGCTGTTAGCATTTCATGTTGAATTTGGGATCTTGTGAGTCAGACACTGATCAGTATACTGCGTCAGTGGAACCTGTAATGAAGAAGTCATGGAAAAGTTCAAGCAACCAACCAACAGATTAAAGAAACTGCTGCAAGAGTGACTCACCTTGGTTCTCAGATTTGCCCACTGATATTGTTAAATGGACATTTTGTCTTTTACAACAGAGATATTGATATTGTTGTTCCGACTGTTATATCCTTTCACAAATATTTATCGAAAAAATAAGTATGTGCCAACCAAACAGCAACTTGCACATAAGGCGCAATATAATTTAGTAAACAGGTGTGATTTTAGTGGTAGACCAAATGTGCTCTAAAATGTTTCATCATGAATCGAGGCTTCAAAGAATCCCTAGGACTTCTGGTTGTTCTTGTATCATGAGTACTTTTCTTATACATAAGATAAGAGAAAAAGTGAAAAACAAATATTTAAGTTTATCTCTCTCTCTCTGTCTACATATATATACAGTTATAGATACGGCTGTGTGGAAAACTGTGTAGCAGTCATCTCAAAGGTCGAGTAGTGTTTTTGAAGTACTGAGGGTGTGCACACTTGGGGTGTGCTACGTTATAGCACCGGCATTTCAGAATGGAAAACAAGTGGCCTTTATACAGATGAATCCACGTTTGAAAGGTGTGTGTACATTTCTCTTTTGCACAATTCCTTTTACGCTTAAGCTTAGAGGGCCAATCAGCTCTTTTTTCCAAAGCTGCGAGAAAGCTTGAGTCTGAGAGTTGTTGCGCTTCATTTGCAAAGGATAAAACGACAAATCATGTGTGGGCTGAAACTAATCTGTTTCCTGCTGCTCACACCTCTGGGAGTTGCCTGGACTTCTCACATAATATTTCACTGTATGGCATAGAGACAGATGGACATCAGTTTAAATGATTCTTGTCAGTCTGCTGATAAATAAAGTGGGAGTTTGCCTTAGTATTCGCATGCCAAATCAAATTTCTGCGTCTTTTAATAGAGACTCACACCAAAAGGTATTGCATCTGTGTTGTGTTGGTTAGTGTGACTCCAGTCACAGTAATAAGAATGGTCAAAGGAGGACAAAGCTAAACATTAAGATATTTCTGTTGAATTCACTGGCACGTCTGCAGTCTTTAATGGTATGAGGCCATGTCCTCTACATCTGTTTATTACACTGCAAACAAGTGCAGAGACACTGCTGCTATTTTAACACTTCAGAACCAAGGTCATAATGATAGGTTAGATATTTAAAAATATATACATATAAGCTAGGAATCGAATTATCTCATTATCTCTGAGTTTATTTTAGTCTGTGTTCAGGAGTCACACATTTACCTACGTACACACACAATTCAGTATCTAAGTGAACCCAGACTGCCTCTTCTCTTGAGCACAATTAATAACCAATGACAGTGTGCACTATTCAAGAGAATTTCATTTTAATAGTCATTGAAGAGAGTGAGTGAACGTTGATGAGAGTGTGCACAGCCACAACTCAAAAAGTCAATAACAATCAATCTGCCCTGCTGTTGTATTATAAGGCCAAGAAGAAGATTACAGCATGCCTCACTGGATGCAAGTGGATTGAAATATTTTAAAAGATGTTTATACTTTCATTTTTAGTTGTATTTGTCAGTATCAGATAAGTAAAAAAAAAGGTAAATAATTTATTTCCAGATAACTAGTAGCATCCCCTTGGTGGAGTGAGAGTGGTCTCAAGCTTTCCATGAGTGTTTCTTGCAAAAACAATGCAGCTTGTTGCGTTAACTTTTACAGGAATTTGTGTTTTTTCCCATTTACACAGACAGTATACCCATTAAAGTATTAATATAAAAGGGTGTGCCATTTCTAAGTGTTTCTAAACGTCAGATTTGCATTTCATTGTGCTAAACAGGCATGGCATTGTTTCTGGAACTGTATTTACAAAAAATATCCACCTTGTCTCACACTAAAAACAGTAAAAAATATTCCCTGGGGACACAGAAACATGTTTTTATGAGAATGAAATGTTCAAGATCCATCCAAATTCTATGCCAGAACCATAATCACACTGAACAACTCAAACAACAAAGAAATAAGAATGTGAATGTGCAGTAATTCACACTGTAATTCTCATAACAATGTGCAATACATGTGTGCAATAATTTATTACAACAATGTGCAACATAAACAAGTGCAATCATTTCATGATGTACAGTAACAGGGACTTATTATTGTGTGTGAATGGGACTGTTATGGCATGTGTATTATATTTTTGAACATTTTATTCTAGTTTTTTTATTTACATTCCCTTTACTTTTTAAATTTATTTTTATTCCAGTAATTGTATGGCACCTAAGGGGGACCTTAGGTTACCTTAATTTTATTGTACTTGTACAATGACAAAAAGACAATCTATTCTATTCTACAAAATGTTCACTGTGTTTAGTTCCCCATAATGTCATAAGCCTAGCATGGTTAATTTGTTTCCCACCTTTTACCATTGTACCATTCGGGTCAAGGAGGCCTCCACTGAAATTAAATCTAGATGCTATCCCCAGAGCCTCCAAATACAGCCCTTGTATCAAGTAAGAATGTGGTTGTGGTATAATAGACATTAACAAATGACAAAACTATCCTTTTGTGTTAGCTATCTAAAGATGGTAAAGATTTTACCACCATTTTAAACATGGTACATGTGTGATATATATAATAACAGCATGTTGTTATATATATATATATACCACAAAGAATTATTTTCATTCACAGAAAAACTTAACAATGTAAAATATTATTATATTATAAAATATATTCTAGATATTTCTTATAGCATAAATGTGTAAATGTATATAAATTGTTACACTTTCTGAAGAAACAAAAACAAATACTGATATATTTATTATATCGTCTATTTCTAAATTACTGTCTGAAATAGTTTAATGTACATTTTAATATTTAAATATCTGTTATATTTATTCATATTAAATAAACAAAACAAACCGTCCAGCCTTACACTGTTTCACTGGAGGGCGCTAATACAAAGCACCAGGTGGTCCGTGAACAACTTGAGAAGGAGGAGGCCATTCACTAGCCTGTTTTAGCTACACACACCTAGCTACTGTTAGCTAGCCGGCGGCTAACGAGCAAGCTAAAACACCAGTTTGTCTTGATGTCGCCTGTCTTATCAAGTGATGGCAAGAGAACATTGTTCGCAGACAGAAGCTGGTGAGTGCGTAGCATGCGTTCGGTTCGCGACTAAATATTTTGCATTTAAAGACTTTGCAGTTGTGTGTCAGCTAGCGAGCTAAGTAACCGAGTGCAAAGCTAGCTAACGTTAGCTCGGCTCTCATTACTTAGTGCCTAGCTAATACGGCGTTTCTTTCTTTTCAGAACTGTATTACCTCATTGCCAGATTTCTACAATCTGGACCTTGTAAAAAATCAGCACAGGTAATACCATACAGCAAGCAAAATAGTAACTCGTCTGTTATAAATCGTCTAGAGAAGTAGCCGTGCTAGCATCTAGAGCTAACTGTGTCTGTCTGTTGTTAGATTCTGATCGAGGAGCTGGAGGAGTATGAGGTAGGTTCAGCTGGACCTTTCTGTGTTTATTCTCATGTGTAGTGTCCATGTGCCTGCCTTTCTTGCCGCTTTTCGGTCAACCTTTGAGTATTTTTTACGGGTGTTAAGATAAAGGAGCGCGTTTCCCTGTCGAGACGATACCAGGCAGTTTAGTGTTATCTCTAATAGCTTGTCTTTTAACTTTAGTTGGTCCCGCAACGATGGAGTTGGGACGGAAAGAAATACAAGCGGACCTTCCAGGACTGGGTGAGTGTGATTTGTCATAATTAACTTTTTAATCAAATTAATCATTTTACTTCGCTTTTAATCGACAATCGCGCCGTGGCATGTGTCTGTGTTTTTAATAAAATTACCCATTCAAAATATATACGTTGGACTTGAGTTTATATTTATTCGAGTATATTTAACATCTATATTAGTATAGGTCTGTTGATAAATAACTATATACGGGCTTTGCTATTGTGTGGGCTAATGGGCGGAGAATAGAGACGAGGGCATGCAGTGATAGGTTGAACCAGATCCAGAGAGCTGTCGATCTCCCTTATCGGCCAATGAAATCACAGTTACTTTTGCAAAAGAACCGGAAAGTGAGTTTGGATTGGCGGTGAGCGTTTCTGACCCTCCTCTTTCGTTTTTTCGCCTGTTCTCTCTGTGGTTTGTTTTTCAACTATCTGCATGACAAAACCATTCTGTAAAACTGTTATTACGAGCAAGTATTAACATAACGAGGTAAAAAATATCATGTTCTTTATCAGGGAGTTAATTATTATATACGTTTGTGTGACTGCTTTGCTGTTTGAATGGTATCATATAATTCTGTTGTGAATATAAAACAATTTAAGTAGACCAGACAATCAAAATGGTGGAGTTTTTATCCCATTGCATTGTGTATCTGAATCATATCTTCGAGAGGGTATTTAACTTAATTTGTGGAATAAATAAAAAAGTTTAATAAACACCTGAAACGATACTTGCATACAAACATTTACATTTTTTCACCTGAATTATATCCTTCTCTCATAGATACAGTTTTTAGAAGAAATTAACATGACATTTAAATGAGTTTAACATAATATAATTATCTGTGATTTTATAGGTGTTTTTGAACCAGCACATTCCTGCAGACTATCTGCTCCGTGTGTGTCAGCGGATTGGCCCACTTATAGAGAAGGAGATCCCACCTAGTGTTCCTGGAGTCCAAACACTACTGGGGCTAGGGAGACAGTCTTTACTGCGCACCACCAAAAGTGAGCCATCCATCCGTTGTCCTTTTCTCTCTGTTTTTGTTGTCAGTTGTCATACCATTTATTTTCAAACTCAAAAATCATTTATTTTACTCAATCATTTTTAACCAATTGTCTGTGTAATAAAGGTTGTGGCCACAAGGTATGCAGTGGCTCAGCTGTTGCTGCGCTCCACCGAGGTCGTCCACCAGAACCTCCAGTCAACAATGGAAGTCCTCCAAATATTGGTGTGTGATTTATACATCTTTTTTATCCATTTATATCATTTCTACGAGTTATGACAGAAAATTCAAAAAGCAGTTTTCTGTACTCTGCAGCCTTTTGCCATGACTAATAATTCTAATGTCTGTTTTCAAGTGCCCATCATGGGTGCTCGCCAGGCCACAGGCACAACTCGTTTTGGCCAGGTCCTGCCATCTTCTTCCTACCAACACATGAAGATACACAAACGGATCCTTGGCCACCTTTCTGCAGTCTACTGTGTAGCCTTCGACCGCACCGGCCGTCGGATATTTACGGTGAGTCGTAAATATTGCAGAGCAACTTCATTTTGTGTATTTTATTAATTGTGCTTTTTTATGTAAGCTGACTATTTAAAGTCTGAAAACATATAGTGCAAATTGAGCATCTTTCTGAGTTGTAGTTGTTACCACTGGTGTAAGACACAGTTCTTGCTTTATTAGTTTTGGACCCATTTTGCTTTTGTCACTATAAATACACTCACTTTCTAATTCTTTAGGTATACAAATGAAAACAGGTGCATTCTAATATAGCAGGTCTTCACAAACTCCCTCTTCATGACTGTAGTAAACAGTTTATGTTGAAACAGTGTAAGAAAGGTGGAACTGAGTGATCACTTTAGTTGATGTAGTTTGTGGTGCTGTTAAACTAGATTGAATTACACAATGAAAACACAGCTGAATCAGCAGTTCACCCAGTTATTTAAAACTAATGCAAAACACCATAACCTTCATGAAGATATGATTTAGTGCATGACTGTTAGATTAGAATGACGTCATTTTTACTAGTGTGCCTCATTGACTGGCAAGTGAGTGTGTATTTTACATAATGCACATTTGCTTGTTATGGAGATACCTTTTTGTTATTGTTCACAGTGTATGGTTTTAGATGATGAACACTCTTCAGTCAGAGTTCCCAATAAAAATTTCTCATTTGTCAATGTGTGATGTGTGATTTTTAGGGTTCTGATGACTGCCTGGTGAAAATCTGGGCCACAGATGACGGCCGGCTCCTGGCAACACTCCGCGGCCACTCAGCAGAGATCTGTGACATGGCTGTCAACCACGAGAACAGTCTCATTGCCTCAGCCAGCTGTGACAAAATCATTAGAGTCTGGTGCCTACGGACTTGTGCGCCTATCACTATTCTGCAGGCCCATGCTGCCTCCATCACATCCATACAGGTGATAGTTTAGCTTATCTCCAGTGTTATGAAGGCTTATGTCAGACTTTCTCATAATATCAGAAGTATGATTCTCGACTCTACCTCTGTACTATGTCAACTTATGTTAGGTGTTTGCTGCTGTCATGTTAAATACTGACCAGCCCTAATCAACACTGACCTTATCTCCCCTCAGTTTTGTCCTGCTGTCAAAGGGACAACGCGATACCTGGCCTCAACAGGTGCAGACGGCATGGTGTGTTTCTGGAAGTGGCACTCTCTCAGCATGAAATTCAAGTAAGTAATAATGAGACATTTAGTGTAGCTTTTTTAGCGACTGATTTTCTTTTTTCATAAAAACAACCGCTTATTTTGTATTTTGTTCTTTCCCTCAGTGATCAACCAGTCAAGTTTGTTGAGCGTTCACGGCCAGGAGTGCAAGTGTCCACTTCCTCTTTCAGTAGTGGTAAGGGTGTGCCCAGACCAAACTGATATCACATCATCTACATAACATTTTGGATATGTGTCTAAAGTAAAATAAAATCAATGGGAAACATTAGTGTATGGTGGTGTATATTTTCAAAGTGGAAAAAAAACGTTTTTGAGTTTGATAAAATTCACTGGGAAGACATAATTATATACATATCAATGTATGAATATGGACTCATGGTGTTTTTATCACTTCCATTTCATTCTACTTATTGTTAATAGGGGGCATGTTCATGGCTACTGGTGGAACGGATCACATGATCAGGGTGTACTACCTTGGTGCTGAAACTCCTATGAAGGTCTCTGAAATGGATGCTCACACGGTAAGAAAGAAAAACACTCATTGTTCTTGAGCAGTTCTTTTAAAGCCTTTAAGCTTCATTTAATGTCTGACTTAAGTTAATAACCTTCTTTTTGTCTTTTCAGGATAAAGTTGTTGTTGTGCAGTTTAGTAATAACAGTGACAGGTGGGTGTGTTTGCTGAGATCTACACAGATGTCAAACTGGTTTTTGTGTTGTTTACAAACTTAAGTTGAATGTGTGTGTGCAGCCTGAGGTTTGTGAGTGGCAGTCGTGATGGCACAGCCAGGATCTGGCATTACCAGCAGCAAGAGTGGAAGAGTATCACATTAGACATGGCTGCAAGGCTGCCTGGGTAAGAAAGCATTTCACACGACACAGAGTTGTCCAATGTCGTTTCGGTCCTTTTAATGTCTGATGCAATATTTTCATTTAGGAGCGCTGCTGCCAATGGGGATGATAAAGTCAAGCTGGTGGTGACCATGGTGGCCTGGGACCGCACAGATGCCACCGTCATCACAGCGGTGTCAAACTACCTGCTGAAAGTGTGGAGTGCAACATCTGGACAGCTGCTGCATGTTTTGTCTGTGAGTGGTTGAATCACACATTTTTGTTGCAAGGCTCCCTCAGAAGAAAAAGAGTCAATCAGCTGTTTGTCACCAAATGAAAACCCTGAATGTTGGCGCTCACTCTCTGTTTAAGGGTCACGATGACGAGGTATTCGTGATGGAGGCTCACCCATTCGACTCTCGCATCATACTGTCTGCCGGCCACGACGGCAACATTTTCATCTGGGACCTCAGCAAAGGAGCCAAGATCCGCAATTTCTTCAACATGGTAATTTATCAGCCATGTGAAGACCCTACCAGGAGTGGGTTTTTTTCACACTAGCATTGAGTTCATTTTATAATATTTGTTTCCAGATTGAGGGCCAAGGCCATGGGGCAATTTTTGACTGCAAGTTCTCAAGTGACGGACAACATTTTGCCTGCACTGACTCACATGGCCACTTGTTGATCTTTGGCTTCGGCTGCAGCAGACCATATGAGAAGGTAATGGCATATCCAGTATTCTTGGAAACATAATTACTCTGTCATATCACCTTTTTGGTAAATAAGATGATATATAAAAAAAAGCATCTTGTTTATACTTCTGTTGTTTAATCACGGTAGGTAATCATGTCACCTCTTTTTGAATCAACACATCGACTCTTAATCCCTTTTAGATTCCTGACCAGATGTTCTTCCACACGGACTACCGACCTCTTATTCGTGACTCTAATAACTACGTTCTGGACGAGCAGACGCAACAAGCCCCTCACCTTATGCCTCCACCTTTCTTGGTTGACATTGATGGGAATCCTCATCCCACTCACTACCAGCGCCTGGTGCCAGGAAGAGAAAACTGCAAAGAGGATCAGCTAATACCTCAGCTGGGATACATGGCTAACAGTAAATAATCCACTCGTTACTTATTCCATTCACTATGTTTTTTGCGGTTTTAACTCAAGAAACTTAGTTTGATGTGTGATCTGCCTCTTTGTTTCTTAGGTGATGGAGAGCTGGTTGAGCAGGTACTTGGCCAACAAACGGCAGAAAATGAGGAAAATCTGTTGGACAATCTCATCAGACAGCTGCAGAATGAGCAGGACGAGCGTCAGAATCAAGAACAGCAAGCTGAAGGGGAAGAGGGTATGTATTACCTAATATTATGTAGGGAAAATTTACAGAGATTTTTCTTTGTGTTGTGCACAATAAATATTCTTCCAAAAAAATGACCCTTTTCTCCAAGTACCAAATCATACCATAACACACATTTATCATTCTTTTAAGCTGGTGATGGAGCAGAGGTGATGGCCGCCTCTCCACCTGTTGGACCTCACCGAAGCAGACAGGTTGATGGGGTGTGGCAGATGCAGCATAATGCCCTTCGTAGTCAAGTAGCCACAGAGAGGGATCTGCTGGCCTGGAGCCGTAGAGTGGTGGTCAATGAAGTACCACAAGGAATATTCAGGTGAGACGGAAGGCTGAATTAGAGTACTTTTAAGGATATTATGTAGCTCACTTTAGATTTTTTATACATATTAATTTCCCTTTAAGACCCTTTAGTAACTGTGTATGTGTCATGATTTTTAAAGAGTAATGGAGGAGAGCAGACAAGCCAAAGGCAACATGGAATGTTCTCTATACAATGTGGAGAGGAGGAAGAAGCCAGTGACTTGCACACCCAAGGTATGACAGTTTTCATGTGGGTTGTTTTCATAAGTAACTAGTCTAATAATCCAAATAATGTTCTGCTCTTTTTATCCCCTCCCTTGATCTTTTGCACTGTGTAGAGCGATCCGCTGACTTCACGTCTGCGCTCCCTGCGGCCGACCAAGAAGAAGCAGCAACGTCACACCTATCAAACCCGCTCAGCTCAAGTCCGCCGTCCTGGAAGCAGAAGTCGACATCCCAGCAACCGACGGAACTCTGACAGCCAGATAGACTCTGACAGTGATAGAGACGTATGTTCCATCTTTCAACTCCCCAAAACACTAGTAGCAGAGCTGTCTTGAGCATGAGTTGTAATGTTACACTTGCTAGAAGTCACTGGAATTAAGCCAGATAAGAGCACTGATGATTTACAATTTATAATGAGAAAGGTGCTGTTTGTGTTGACAGGCAGCAGAACAGGTGGAGCAAACTGATGCCTCCTCTGATGGTGAAACTCAGTGGCAGGATGAAAGCAGCTCCAGGTTAATAATCTTAACTGGGCACACTTTACAAGATGTAGTTGGATTTAACCACCTAACAGCGTCTCTTTATGATTCTCAGTGATTCCTCCAGTGAATATTCTGATTGGACAGCTGATGCAGGGATCAACCTTCAGCCACCAAAGCGACCTACCAGGAGGCCCGTACAGCCCGCAGGTTACAGCAGCTCTGAGGAGGAAGAAGGTGGTGAGGAGGCCAAAGAGGCAAAAAAGAAGGAAGATGAGAAGAAGAAGAAGAAGCCCAAGGAGACCAAACAGGTGAGTGACCTACAGATCCATTACTCACAATAAACGCATAGCTTTGAAGCTGGTTTACACATTATAGGAAGAATTATGTACCTTTATGTACCTATCTAAACAAATTGTATACATTCAGAAACCCACATCTTCTCTGGGTGGACTTGATGCTGAAGAGTTTTTGCCGCCATCATGGATAATGGAAACGATCCCACGGCGCTCTCCGTTTGTTCCACAAATGGGAGATGAGGTAAAACCTGTCACTCTAGCATCAAACAGAAATGCATATCATGTTCAGTTGTTTTAAGCATACCTCTTGTGTCCTCTTCCAGCTCATCTACTTCAAACAGGGGCATCAGGCCTACGTCCGGGCTGTACGCAGGGCCAAAGCCTACAGCATTAACCCTCAGAAACAGCCGTGGAACAGACTCAATCTCAGGGTGAGGCACTGTTTTATATAAAAGCCAGAGCCGTAAGCTGGCCGTGCATGCTCCTTCAGAGCTAAGCTTCCTAGAGAGTCTGAAAATAGCAGTTTATGTAACTTTCTGAAAACGTTAACCTGGCAGTCATGCCCACCGTGCAGAATTCTTTCACTAATCTACAGTTACTGGACTTTGTCACAAAGGAGCTACAAAAAAGTTTTTTCTTCTGCCCATTTAGGACCAGGAATCTGTGAAAGTGGTTGGAATCAAATATGAAGTGGGACCCCCTACACTCTGCTGCCTAAAGCTGGCTTTCTTGGACCCAGTCTCAGGGAAGATGACCAACGAATCTTTCTCCTTAAAGTGAGCGTTTATATTCAGTACATACAGCACAATAAATGACAGAAATCACATGTATTTCATCACCTTTTTATTCCCCGTTTGTCAAGGTATCATGACATGCCGGATGTCATAGACTTTCTGGTACTGCAGCAGTTTTACAATGAGGCAAGAGAGCACAACTGGCAGCCAGGTTAGTTATTCCCCAGAAGTATTTTGAAGTGACATGTTTACTACTCATCTTTGTTGTGGACCACCCATCACTTTCATTTAATCTTCTCCTCAGGTATGAGATTCCGCAGCATCATTGATGACGCCTGGTGGTTTGGATCTGTGGAGGATCAGGAGCCCCTGCAGCTGGAGTATCCAGATAGCCTGTTTCAGTGCTACGCAGTGAAGTACGTATATATCTTGACAGTGTTTGCAGCTGCTGCAAGAATAATTTTATCAAGTGGGCTCTTAGTTCATAACATGTTCACATTTTATTGAAGAAGAATCAGAGAAAAAAAACAAATTCATTTGTTTTTGTTTTGTCAGGTGGGATAATGGCGAGCAGGAGAAAATGAGTCCCTGGGACATGGAGCCTATTCCTGAGGAAGGTCAGTATTAATATGAAAGTGTATTTGGTCTTAAATAAGAAGCATAATCTTTCTACAATTACACAAATACTCAACTAATGAGAGATCAGGAAACACATTTTACAGACATGGGTCAGATTTTCTAGTGAGTAAAATGTTGCACCAGATACTTGTAAAATATACCAGTAATCAGTGTCACTATAGAGTTATGAAAGATGTATTACGAAGAATTCCAATAAATTGACCAAAAAGCCTTTTTCCACTTTCTCTAGCCATGATGTGTATGTGCCTTCAAGGCAAAGAGCCTTATTGTTTTAGCATTAATAGACTGTTGTTCAGTACTCATCCCCAAAGATCTGAAACCTCTAGCTGCTCCTTTTCAAGCGCCGTTTTTCTGACATAGTGGTACAGCCAAGTATTTCATTTTAAATGACATTTTTACTGGGTCAGTCTAGATTTATTCCCCACTTTTGTTCCAGGAAATGAAAATGGAAAGAAGAAATTTTGTCACATAATCTTGAATGTTTCCATTCTGATGAGATTTATAACCTCCACCTAGAATAAGCTATTTTCTCTCTTCTTTATACTTGTTATGTAACTGGTGAGCGGATGTAGTTTCATTTTATGGTACATTTTGTGGCACCCTCAGCTGCGCTGCCCGAACAGGTTGGCGATGGGGTGGAGGTGGCGGAGGAGGAGATGAAAGCTCTGCTCTACACGCCTCAGGAAGGAGAATGGGGGGCTCACACACGAGATGAAGAATGTGAGAGAGTCATCAATGGCATTGACCTGCTTCTGACTCTGGGTAGGCAACAAAGACCTGGCAATGGTTTGTTACACAATAAGCCTCACTGGGTTCATTTTCCCCATGTTTGATCTTATTTGTGTTTGTCCACAGATGTAGCCAAGGCATTTGCAACACCAGTGAATTTGCAGGACTACCCTCTGTACTGCACTGTAGTAGCTTACCCCACTGACCTCAGCACTATCCGCAAACGACTGGAGAATCGCTTCTACAGGTGAGGCAGCGGACTTAACCTCAAGCTCAGTCACGTTTTGTCTTCACTGAGTTTAACTGACGGATGTTCTCCTCTGCCGCAGGCGGATCTCTGCATTAATGTGGGAGGTGCGTTACATTGAACACAATGCACGCACTTTCAACGAACCCCAAAGCCCTATTGTAGCATCCGCCAAGGTGGTTACTGACGTTCTCCTCCATTACATTGGGTAAGTCTCCTCTCAGTTCCTGCTAGAGATCTTAGATTATAGGTGTCTGAATACTCACACACGTGTCCGATTCCTTTGCTTGCCGTCAGAGATCAGAGCTGCAGTGACATCTTGGATCTGTATCACAAACTGAAGTCTGAAGTCAGCAGTGGAGAAGAAGCAGAGGTAAGGCTTTGTAAAGTGTCCTGTTCACATTTACAATGATCGTTTACTTCAGCTATATACATTGATGTTTATGTTTTCCTTAACAGGTTGACTTGGATGTGGACTCTGACAGTCCAGGAACATCTACAGGACATCGGGTAAGAGTGAGCAGATGTTCCAGCAGTTCCTCTTAGACCACGACAAGATATTTAAATTTACTATCAGTTGCTTAGTAAATTTCTCTTTCGGTCTCCCAGGGAGCCAACTCAAATTCTAAGAAGCGTGGTGTTGTTCTGGATGTAAAAGCATGGCGAGGTCAATGTCGAGAGCTCCTGCGGCGAATGATCGTATCCCCCGATTCAGAACCATTCAGACAGCCCGTGGATCTCTTTGAGTACCCGGTAAAACACTCAACAACCGCCACTTGAAATTACAAAGCCACTCCGGACAGAAAATACTTGACACTACTTGTGACATTAGAAATACATGTTGCAAGTGTAAATTAATTGAGTACTTGAACATTTCTACTTTTGCTTAATTTTAGGACTATCGAGACATCATTGACACTCCAATGGATCTTGGTACAGTGTCAGAGACATTGACAGTAGGGAACTACGAAAATCCGATGGAGTTTGCCAAAGACGTCCGCCTCATTTTCAGCAACTCTAAAGCATACACACCTAACAAGAAATCACAGGTGTAGTAGCAACAACAAAACATCAACAACAATATGACACAAGGAAAATACTGTAGTATTAATCATTGCTTTCCTTCACGTCTAGATTTATACCATGACCCTCAGCTTGTCGGCCTTCTTTGAAAAACACATCATCTCTATCATCTCTGACCACAAGTCTGCCATTCAGAACGAACGGCGGTCTCGTCAGAGACTCAGCTACAGAAGTAGATTGCACAATGGAGGCAGCTCCCCTCCTAACAGTCCATCTCCCAGGTATTGAGCCTTATTCATGTCACCACTCACTTCTATCAGATTATCCTTTTTATTGTTTTTGAAAATATTTCAGATGTGCATTCAGCAACTTCAAAAATACTTGAGGTGTTATTTCTCGTATTTCCTTATTTCAAAACCTAGGGCGCAGGGGCTCAATGTTATGGAGGTGGTTTTAACATTGTGTCTGCTCGTTGAACCTTAAACCTGCTGAAGGTTGCCAACACTGTTTTATCTTGTGTGGCAGTTAATTATTCTGAAATCTTGCCTTATTTCTGTTCCACATGTCCAGTCCTAAAGGGAAGCACAAGTCAGGGAAGGTGTCAAAGCCAAAAAAGTCCCAGACCTCATCGAAGAATCGTTCTCAGAGACAATGTCAAGGTATGACTTCACTATAGTCGCTATACTTTTTGCTCTGTAGGTTTCTCTGTTGCACACCATAATGCTGTAAACTGATTCTTCTTTTCCCATTTTTAAACCATTTTTTCTCACAATTGTCTCACAAACCAAGCTGACAGTTGGCCATTTTCTGAGCTGTCATGAGCTTCGTTGGTCTTAATGGTTCTGGTGTGTCTCATGCTGTTGGCAATAGTCAAACCCCTGTGGGCACCTTTTCAGCTGATTAAGTATGTTGAATTAGCAGTAGAATAATTCGATGAAAGATCACTTTGATTAGTTGTTTAGCTCAGAGAACCAATGCTCAAGAATAGAAAGGGAAGTAGTTGAAAAGGCACACAGAAAGCGTTTCTAATTTTAACTCAAATATCTTCATCTTGGATGAAGAAAATGTAGACCAACTGATCAGCATGATTCAGGAGAGGCCAGCTCTGTACGTTGAGAGATGACGTCCCAGTTGGCCTTTGTTGCCAGTATGTTCTATGTCCATACCTTAACAAGAAGAATGTCTTCTGCGTTACATGAACATTTACGTATTGTTTAACTTTTCCTCTAGCACTAAAATCAGGTCAAAACTTTGTGTCCATTAGGTTCATGACCAAATCCTTGTAAAACTAGAATGGAAATCATCACCACTGAGTCACTAGCATGGATGTAGAAGTTGTTAGGTGATGGCCTTATACTTACCAAGGATCTTAGATAGAACATTTAAACAAACCTTGTGGTATTTTCTAACGTGACGACAGTTCTCATTTGTAATTACACCGTGTTGTTTCTGTAGCTCAGCAAAGCAGCAGTGTAGCAGAGGAAGAAGACATCCAGCCTTCTTCCCCAAGTTCAGGGACGAGCAGCGAGAGCAGAAATCAAGGGCCACATCGGGTTACCCGCAGCCAAGCAACTCCGGTGAAGAAGTCAGGTATTACCAGCGTTGCGTCGCATCATTTAATGTGTCAGCGGTTTTCCTTTTAGTGTGAATGTGGGGGAAATTAACCGTCACCCTCTTGTCTTGCTCCAGGACGCCAGCGTAACTTGCATGTAAGTAATGGCCCCAGACAGCGCCATGGGAAGGAAGCGCCGCAGTCGGATGATGACGAGGCATCCGGATCCAACAGCAGCTCATCAGAGTCATCCTCCTCTTCGTCATCCTCGTCTTCCTCCTCATCTTCAGACAGTGAGAACAGTTCCGATTCTGAGATGGAGAAGTATGTGGAAGGAGGAGATCACGACTACAGCAAAGCCCCCTGCCTGTCAGTGCGCCTCTCTGCCAAGGGTCAGGTGGCAGCCTCAGGGAAAAGGAGACATAAAGAAGGAGAGGACATGGCACAGGCGGCTAAAAGGGCACGGGTGCAGCTGCCTGTAGCGGTGGAGGAAGAAGAAGAAGAGGAAGATGAGGAGGAGGCAGAGGAGGAGGATGAAGAAGAAGATGCGGAGGAGGAGGATGAAGAGGCAGAGGCAGAAGAGGAGGACGAAGAAGAGGCAGAGGAGCAGCAGCAGCAGCAGCAACAGGTTGATGTAAAACATGAAGAGGAAGATGGAGAGGAGGAAGAAGAGGAGGAGGAGGAGGAGGAGGAGGAGGAGCCCGAGGAAGAGGAGGAACCTGAGGAGCAGGAGGAGGATGATGACGATGAGGTGCAGAGAGAGGCAGTAGCAGCAGCAGCTAACAGTCAGAGAGGCAGTCAGTGCAAGTCTCGACGGGTCAATACACGCAACCAGGGCCGAAGGACAGTTCTGTACAGGGACGACTCAGAGGATGATGGCCATGGGTCGAAGGACGACCCCCTCAACCTCGGCATGTCCCGCTCAGGACGGGTGCGCCGCATGACTGAGAAAGCCCGTGTCAGCCACCTCATGGGCTGGAGTCACTGACACGCCGCCCCTTTCCAAACCTCAATTAAAAACTGAACATGAGTAACACATCAGGGATTTTTTTTTCTTTCTTTTTTGTACAAGTGTGTGTATATAATATATATTATTTTCTTTTTATCTGAGACTGCTTATGGCTCTCAAACTGAAAGCTGGTGCTCATGAAACGTTGCCACGGATTTTTCCTCCCTGGTTGACAGAGCTACTGTTCAACACGGACCCTCTCCGACTGGACTAACTCACCTCGGCCTTACTGCTCGCTGGGAGAGCCTTTATGACACTGCGCCCGCTCTTCTCCTCTTCATCCTGCACGTTTCACGTCCAGTGCTAAAACACTATATCCACCCCTCTTCGTCCGTCCCATGACTTTTCTTACTCCCAGTCACCAAAGAAGGATGCGGAGATGCCAAAAAATGGTGCTCATATTTCTCTCTGTTCATTTTTCTCGATGAGTAATTCAGCGAAACTCCCGCTAGTGGTCGCTGTTTCCGTCACAACCACTGTGAGACATGCAGGATCACTTAGGGTATGTGATGTTGAGTTTTGAGTTGAGTGCTCACATCATTTTGATTTGTTCTGTGTAGACTGGGGACTAGCAATACTGGCGGCACCATGGTAATATCCCTCTTCCTGTCCTTTGGCCTGTGAATGTTTTCCACAGTTTCCTTTTTCTGGTGACTTTTTTTTTTCTGGCTCTTCAATTCTTGTATTTAGGTAGAACTGGGTGCTTTATAAAAATAATAATTGAAAGTGATTTATCTTTTCTTTCTTTGGGTAAGAAAGCCACTGCATCCTGTTTGCATTCGTACTGTTGGATCAGACCTGCATCCACTCATGGCTTCTTGTACGACACCTTCTCTACCCAAGCGCGTGCAAAAGCAAAGGGGTTCTAGGCCGACTCTCTTCCACAGATAATATTTATTTTTCCATTGTATTGTATTTGGGTTACTATTTCGTTTTGTTAGTAGAGATGAGGAAAAGGAAATATTTGCACATTTACCTACTCCATGTGGCAGCTGAGTAACAGAGATATTAGAGGAAATGGATGGAACCTCTTGTGAATTTTGTGTAAGAATGTTTGAACTGTGCCAGCACACTCTCCATTTTTAAGTTGAATAGGATATGACGAGAAATGTGCATGATTAAGCTGAAGGTCCCATCGGGTTGGCTTTCTCCTGGTCTAAATCAAAGATGGCAATCACAGATCAGCGCTTCGTTGGTGTGTTCTCCTCATCTTTTTTTTTTTCTGACCATCCGTAGACTCATTTAAACTGCACACGATGGCTTTTTACACATTTTCCGCCGCCACCCCCGTGTGTGATTCCTGACCGATCAGAAATCTGAATACGAGGTGTCTCTGCAGAACGGGTGCATTCTTCTTCTGTCACACCAATAATGTTTACTTTGTGCAGTCGTGCAGACGTTGTGCTAAATCATTTGAGGCAACGTCCAGTCAGTAGAAAAGATGACTCACGTTCTCATATCAACACTGGGTGCTCAAATCCATACACACCTCCTCATCCCTCTGTGTGGTCGCTAACATGACGGAGGGAGAGAGGGGTCTCTGAGGTTATTTTACAGTTTAGTTGGTGACACGTTTTCAGAGAAAAAACACACGTCGGCATCTCTTACATGCTGAGCGGCAGCATTAACCGGTGTGTTGAAATGATTCTAGTTGAGTGTGAGAGGACTGCGATTCTTATTTTGGAATCTTATTTTCATATAGTAGATGGCTCTTAGTCTCGACTCGAAGCAACAGACTAGTAAATGACAATTCTACTGTAGGTGGAATAAGATTACACGACTGTCTTTTATACATGATGATTTGATTGTATGCGTTTTCTTTTTTTAATAAAATAAAAAAGACTTTCTCTTGATTTTGCAGTGTCTGTCTGTGTTGGGCCAACACAAGCCTGAAGGGCTATTCAGCAGCACTGAGTCATCTGTTGTCTTTATGGGTCGTAAACATCCACCGAAGGCAGTGATTTGAGAGTTTCAGAAAACCAGGACCATCTATTGACTGCGATAGGCAGTCATAAACCGGACTGTACCATTTGCACCCGCCTAACTGCATTAACGCACTGAAAGCTGGGGTGAGTCAGACGAGGAACAAACAAGGTTGAGCTGTGACGCACCGTGCACCGCCACACCTAGAAACTGCAGAGATGCTGGAGGATTGCAAGAATTAAATCATTGATCAGCGAATAAAGAGGAAAGGGTCACTTTTAGGATGAGAAGATGTGCTGTGTATATGAGAAGGCTTAGAGGAAAAAAAAAGTGGAAAAGTTTTTATGATATCATAAAGTACCTGATTGTAAATATGTATTATGTGAATGCAGCTTATCAGATCTGTAAATGCAGATCAAATGTGTCTCAAAAGGCAGATTTTTAACAATCAGGAGAGGTGCTGGGTTAGTGCAGGAAATATGGTCGTGGAGATGATGTGTGCCAGGTCAGGATTAGGAATGAAAAAATAAATAACATGCTAGTGGATATAGGTAATAATGGAAAACTATTGGAAAGGTGTGTATTTACAAAAGTAAGACAGGTGACTGTCCCAAAGCAGAGTAAAGTGTTGGTGTAGCTAAGAACAGGAAGCACTGACGTACACCGATCAGTACAGTGGACTTCTGGGAAACCTTTGTATCAGGCACGCCCACCTACTTGGGAACAACTTGAAAAGTATAAAAGAAAAAGCCCTTTGTGTTGACCCGGTGTTGAGACTGTCCAGCAACTGTTAGGGGCCCTATGAAAATATCGGAAAAGGGCCCACCTGCAATATTTTGCACTGACAACCATCTTAAAGGGGAACTACTGTTTATTACAACCTGGACCTTATTTCTAGCATAAAATGCAGTAATTTCCTCACCCATATAGCTTTTGTGTTATTTGCAATCATTCAGGAGATAATTAGATCTGTGTATATCCATATAGCGAAAGTGACATGGCACCGAGACCGATATTTTGTTATGATACGCTAGTGCTATTCCCCGTTGAGTCCGGAGGAAACTTTTATCATCATCCAGGGTCTGTAGATTGACCTACAGACTCCGGATGATGTTTTCCGACCTGGACGACGTCATCTCTGGGCACCGTGTGCAGCCACGATGGTTGGCTTGTTTACCTGTAATTTGCTACTGCTATGGCACTGCTAGCAGGCTATACGCTGATCTAATTATCTCCTGATCAAGTGCAAATTGTACAAAAATGATATGGGTGAGTAAACGATTGTGTTTTATGCCAGAAATAAGGTCCAGGTTGCCATACTACACAAACCCTACTTATGGCCTCATTATACTGTAGCTACCCTATGACAGATTTCGCTGTAGTTTATTCTGGAGGGATCTTTACCTGAGAACCCAGAACCTAGGATCACCAATGTTTCAGCCTATAGAATCCTTCTCCCCACTACCTATGTCCTGGTGCCACAGGACACCCTCACAAGGCTTGAGTCCATTCCTCAGTGACTCTGGAAGCATAAGGGCTCAATATTAGGCAGGTAGTTTTAACATTGTGTCTGACCTATGCTGTGATGGATGGGTTGACCAAGCTTGCAGGGCGTGGAATGGATGGAGCTGGAAATGTAAACAAAGTCTTTGAACAGCCACAGGCTTTTGTCTAGTTTGCACACCAGTGGTGTTGCCATGGCACCACTAAACTTATAACTGATCTGACGATACGATCTAGTAAAACTACAAAGTCCCCCAAAGTGACAGTGAAACGAGATTACACTCCATAATTTTCATTCAAACCACAAAGATAATTATACAAACGTCGTGCCTTGCGGCTTAATGAGAGTGAAACAGTGACTGCGTAGCTCAGACCACCAAAGAAAGATTCCAGAGAGCAGTTGTGTTATATTTATTGTCACAATAACACAACAATCTGAGTAATTACATGTCATAACAGGGGTATTTGAGTTTCTCTACTGGCATAACAGGTCCTTAACAATACATACAGTACAATACAACCACTAAAGCTACACGGGCCACTACTTCACACAGTATTTTAGAGGACTTCAATATTTAGTTGGAGAATCACGAGCATTTAAATCACCGTCATTACTCGACAACATCTAACTGCATTTACATTGTGCTTCAGTCTCAGACTTCACATCCTAACCTGCGCTGTCGCTTTTTTTTTTTTTAATACTGAATACATGAACAAACACACAGGGACAGAGTGTAATAACTGCATGGTAGGCAGCTTCAATAACTGAAATAGGCAGAGACATTTTTTTTTTTTTTTTGCACACAATGGCAGGCATAACCATGAAAGAAGGTACTGTACTCATTCACCATGTCCACTACAGCAAACAACCGTCACCATGTAATACACGCAGGAAGTCTACTCAGCCTGTTGACGAAGAAACACGATTCAACATCTCAACATGTGCATTTCCAGGAAGGAAAAAAAAACAAGACATTCAAAAGTTTTATTCATATTTCCACAGGGAGACAAATCCTTGCATGTTCCTCTAATGGGGAATAGGAAGACTGACTTCATAAAAGGCAGTTCCAAGTTCATAACTATGTACTTTGTCAAAAGAGTGAGAATATAAAAACACAACTCAACAACTCTTGTCACAGGAGACATGTGGTAATAATATACTAGGAAAATTGTTTTTTTTTAAATGAATACCCAACAGTAAGTTTTGATGATTTCACAGGAGTGATCGGTATATTTCATTTAATGTGAAGTGGGCAGTGCTTATTTAACAAAAGTAGCTATCATGTACTTCTGTGAACCAGTCAGAATGTAGAAATATTTGAACCAATATCTGCTGTGAGTGGGTTGTTTGCTTATGTTGCTAGTCCGTTGATCGAATCTGACCAAACTACTCCCACAGTGAAGCGGATTCTACGTTTATAAGGCCAGGCTCAGACCACACAATACTGGCCGATACACAACAGACGACACGTTGGCATCTTCAACAATCTGAGTGATGTGTTTAAAAAGGAGGCGCCAGGCAATGGAAATGGAGTCAACATTGTGAAAAAAACAATGGTATGAATGAGCATGACTGTCCTATGCAGAAAGAACAACCATCTCAGTTCACATATGGTTATATATTGTCCAGGATTTTTTTATTTATTTATTTTTTTTGCTATTTTGTATGGGTGGAAGCTCGATGGACACCTGTTGGTCAACGTCCCATTGTGGACATTGTGGAAGTGAAGATGGTGAAGGAAAAGAAGATAAAACACATTTGTTTTATTTGTCAGAAAATTGTGGAGTAGATGTTGCTGTCAGTCAACTATGTTATATTGTTTTTCCCTATTTTCATCCGTCCGTCTGTTTTTGTGCCAGTATTGTGCCGTCTCAACCCATGTTTTTTTCTTTACAAGCGACTGAACCTATTAACGCCCTTATACATTCACAAATACATAACTAACAATTTCACTGAAACACCACACAAGATTGTATCTAATGTGTTCCCTCAGGAAATGGGGTCCTATTTCTATACAGTGAACAGACAGATACAGCCAGATGTTAAATGTTACCGTACAGAGACCGGTGATTCACAACACAGCTAAAGGGGTTTTAACCCCTCAGAAATGTCAAGGATTCAAAGTGACTCAAACTTCATCCAAACTAAGATTTGTGTCATTGATTATGTTTTAAATGTTAGAGAAGTTTATCGTCTAGTAATAAAGAATTATCACATCACAACATTCTCCTCAACAGGGGAGGGTGATCAGCACAGAGTCCTGCCAAACCAAGCCGAAACGGCTATAAACAAAGTCCCTCGTCTTCAATAAAATCCTCTCTCCAAGCTCTCTGAAATGTGAGCTCCTAACGATTCTTTCCATTTCAAAAGAGTTCATCTTGAAAGCGTGATGTGCTTTGCCTCCAGTCCCCTTTCAGGTGTGACCTTTTATTATCTTTCATATCATAAAGCAGGAGGGATTTCAAACATTAAACAACACTGCGCCCGTGGTAGCCTGTTGTTGCTAAAACTTCCACTTGTGCCTCTGCTTGCAGAGCACCATGCTAACAGCAGCCCGCATGCCTCCCTGTGGGCATGTCACTGTACCTGTGCTACACCAGGCCAGTCTGCATGTGGACATGTAGAGGGTAGGGGTGGTAGATAAGCGGAGGCTGGGCTTGAGTGATGAAGTAGCTGTTGTAAATCGGCTCTGTCATGTAAGGAGCCGGCTGATAGAAGCAGGTAACATTGGCCGTGTTGGGTATGGCGTTCTGTTCGCCCAGCACCCTCAGAGCCAGGACCGTGATCATGTTGAGCGTCTGCCTCCTCTCGTGTCCCATCAGACATACCGTGCTCTCATCTATCACGCGCCTCAGGGTCATCAAATAGTCGTACTTGCTCGTCTCTTCGTTGCCAACGTAATGGCACTGCAAGTAGGCCTCGATCTTCCTCTGCTGCTCGCTTACGTCCGGGAAGTCGATGAAGAAGCGGGAGCACATGTATCTCTCCAAAGACTTGATCTCGGTCTCGCTGGCTGGCCTGAAGTTCCTCACCAACAGGTCGCTGTATTTCAGCAGGCCCCCTCCTCGGATCTCCTCTGGATTGTGGGTGGCAATGAGGCGGTGGCGGAGGTGGTCCATGGCCTGCTCAAAGTCTCCATACATACACTCTGCTTCCACAGTGATGGTGGGCTCCCCTGACATCCCGCTCCATGAGCTAGGGGCTGTGGCTGCCTGCGCCGGTTTTCGCTCATCTGCTTGTGAGGCTCTTTCAGCCTCACATGCGTGACTTTGAGTCTTTGAATCAGGAGGCTTCTTTGAGTGTTTCGGCTTAACTGATTGTTCTACAGTTTGACTGGAGCTAGTCCCTTCCTGAGGTGTACTGGCTGGACTGTGTGTGGGAACTATAAGGGTATCTGTACCTTCAAAGTTCTCTGACTTGGATTCAGGTGCATTTGAGCCAGGGACCTGCACGCCCTCGGGCAAAGGAGGTTTAGGCTGAAGTGGTTTCGGTATTTCTATGGGTGGGAACAGCTGTGTTGTAAGGTCTGACAAATCAGTCAGTAAAGACCACTTCTCCGGCTTGCTGATCAACTTCCGAGACATTTTCCTCTGCAATTTTGGTGAGGGACAGGGTTCAGGGACCATGTCCTGGGATGAGTTGCACGTTTTTTTAGCTGGAGGAGGAAAGGAGAACTCAAGGTGTGAATCTTGAAGACTTGGTGTATTTTCAGTCCTGCAGTTTACTGGGTCTGCTTTAAATTGTAGAATTTCTTCACAGTGGGCCGTTTCTCTTGGAGATGGCTTTTCAGTGTGTGTTGTGGGCACAGACTCGGAAGCTTGTGACTCGTGTAATTCTTCATTACTCTGTAGTTTTAAACATGCTGTTGTCCCAGGATTTGTGGAGTCTGTAAATAAAGTTTTAGGGGATGCAACTAAAGGATAATCACGACGAAACTCTTCTTTCTCCTCTGCATTTTCTTCACAAAGCTCAAACACAATGTCCTCGTCTAAATGCACATCCTCAATGCCGTCCACTTCCTCTTCCTCATGCTGTAAGTCAGTTCTGTCAGGTTCTAACACCTTCTCCACTTTTCCATCTGCATGCTTAGCATCCGCACATGGAAGCTCTTTCTCAGCAAAATGAGAGACTGCTCCGTCCTGGCACGGGCCCGCTCTGCCGGTTCCCATTGCGGAATCTTTTACAATATCTTCTGCAACACCCTGAGGATTGCTTAATTGCTCATGCTCTTTGTTTTCATCCTTGTTGTCTCTTTTAGACAAATTCCCAGCATTCAGAGCCAACTTTCCTCCTTGCTTCCTTTCAGTCTCCCAGTAGGACTCCAGCATACGATCTAATATTATCTGGAAGGAGTCCACGCTGAACTCAAACTGCCTTCGAAGGGCGCTGACGAATCTGAGCTCCACGGTTTTAGCTCTGTTGTTTGAAAGGGAAATGAGGCTCCACCTGTCATGCTCGTTGAAAACTTTCACCATCTTTTGCACGTAGGCCTCCTTCATCGTCAGGCAGGTGATCTTCCGTCTGTTAACCCCACAAGGGAGGAGGTCGCGTAGGCTGCCGAGCACCACCTCCTTTATCACCTGGAAGTCCTCTTGCCGGGGAAGCTCCACTCCAAAAATGATGTCTAAGTCCCTGTAGCCCAGGCCGTTATCCCTCACAAGGACATGGCTGGCAGTCGCTCCATTAAGCCGTATATCTTTGACCTGGATGTCTCGTTCCACCAGCCGATCCTTCACCACACGAATGATATCTTTGGCTCTCACCTGCAGTGTAGGGAAATTCCCTCGTCCATGGATAGGGATTATCTCAGTCAAGACTTTGTCGAGAGCCTGAACTTGCTCGAGGGTCAGGTTGTGGAACCTCTTTTCTGTTTGAAGATCCATCGTCCTTCCCTGAGAAACAGAGGTCTGACATTTGCATCACATTGTGGCTAATATTTCACAACGACTAGCAGTAATACAGCAAGTAAACATGTAAAAACCGCGCTTTAACTTCAGTGTCTGTGTGCACACAAATACATTTTCTTTCCACGTCTGTATCAGACGGATGTAGAACCCTCTACTTGAAAGTGAAGGCTTATATTGACTTGAGATTTGCTCTTTTATTTTTCCTCTCCTCCAGAAAATCCCAGATCTCAAATATGAAAACTATGATCACATAATTACAAATAACAGAGCTAATCCTAACCCAGAGATGATTCATTGTCATTCCTCTCTAGTTCCAATAAACTCTACTTTTTTATTAGCTAAATATGAAATTAAGCTATTCAACAGGAAGTGTAACAGTTCTGAGGACTGAGGACGTCTCCCTGTGATTGGCTTGTCTGCTGTGCAGCCACTAGATGGCCACAGAATTATAACAGATGACAAAGTCAATTGAATGGCAAAGCAAGAGCTTAAACGTAAGCCACTGGTGACGCACTGTAACTAATTTAATTTTTCCATGTTAAATTACTCTGCGCACTTTAGAAATGTCCCCCGTGGGATGAGTAACTGCTTTCTATCTACCTGAAGAAGTTTATCTGCAAATAAAAATGTGCTCTCACATTTATTACTTAAACAGATCACTGACGACTACATGACTGTCATAAAAAATATATGTTTGGTCCACTAATCTAATGCAGAAGACAAATTTGTATCATGGAACTGGTTGAGCTTTGAATTAAGAGGACTGTTAAGACGCCTCCAATGAGTTTTGAAAGGGACTTTTTTTTCTGACAGGGATACATTCCACCGGCATTATGAACGTCATGAGCTGCCTCTCACGCCCTTTTTCTTGCTGGTCACGCTAGATAAACATTGAGCAGACGCCAGGTTGATATTCCTCCACCATCACGTGTCCATCTGATAGTTACAGGTGACTCACCTGTGTGTCATTCACCAGCTGACAGCTACGTAACATAGCTGTTAGATCTATAAGATACGAGCTGGATCTAAGCTCACCACATTAGACTACATAATGTGGATGTTAATAATCAATATATTTATTCAACAATACAAATAAGAAGAGAAAAAGAGGAACAACTAAGGGGTAAATAAGGTACGTCATCATTAATGTAGGCTGACTCACTCAGCACAGAGGCAAATGTCACATGTTAAGCCTGTTTCCAAAAACGCTACAGAAAAGACCTTGAACTGAAAACGTTTAAGTGCACACAAACAGTGTATAAATAGGAAAATGATGCCTATTATTACAGTTTTACCACTGTCGGTGCAGCTTGTGCTGCTTCTGTGCATTTGCTGGTCTTATCCTGCAGCTCCATGACACAACCAGCAAATATTTTCTCCAAACAGAATCAAAATCAAGTCAGTGGTGCATGAAATTTAAGGTTTGAGCTAAAGGCAGTGAATCACTGCAGTTTCCTGAGGCCTGATAATGTGAATATGCCCCAACTCTCTGGACAGCAGACTTCAAATTAAATGTAAATGTAATGTATAAAATATATTATTCTAAAGAAGCCTTTTTAGATATGTTTCCTGTCATTTTAACATTGGTTATACAGCTTGCATAAAGAAAGGAGAAAACACAGGGCTGTCATTGTGAATATAGCTTACTTTTAAATATATGTTTCATGTCAATAAAAACAGCAAACTCTTGTTTTTTTTTTTTATTATTATTATTTTTATTTTTACCTGCCCTGGTTATAGGTAATGCTCTGCAACCAGCATCATCTGTTGAGTTCAGAGCATGTCAACAGCCCTCTGCATCACCAAGTGTGTGTTAGTATTTGGCGGTCATCGGCGCAAATGCAGCCAGTCAGCGGCATCAACTTGGGGGGCACAGGGGAAGCACGACCCACAGCAGCCTCTAGTGAATCTCATGGGTTACATCAGCACGGTCCTGCAGCAGGACTGCTCCTCTGCCACTTGGCTTCTTTATAGATAAGACTATATGAGTCATACAGCCACTGAACGAAAGCATCACTCCTTGGCCCTCCTGGATTATTTCCCTGTGCGCAAAAATGGCACAAAATGCACCACTTGGAGGTGGCTTTAGGCCCTGACTCATACAATATTTAATGGTAAGTGGATTGTAACATAATTCAGAGTATATAATTGAGCATACAGATAATCGTGATGTGGAAACATATATTTTTAAGCACTTTAATCTGCAACATTTTACAGAGGCCACTTTTGCTCCTTAATGTTACACTACAACAATTACAAGCTGTCCTCTGTACTCAGGTTAAACGCGTGACCAGCATCTGTTTCTTAGTGCATTTATGACAGTTGCAGTCCACAAGTTGACAGCCAGTCTAAGTTTATTCCACATTTTAGATGAGAGGGAACAATGCATAGAAGGAAAACGCAGAATATCGCTTTGCCAGCATTTAGCTATAATAATACAATTTAAAAACTCACCTGTTTGTGGTGAATTTGCAGCAGAAAGTAAAGCCAGAGCACACAACAGCAAAACAAACAATGAGGGTTTTATCCGACCCCGTCGGAAAGGTTGATGCTGAAGTTACCGCGGACAGTTTCCTCTCAGCGCAGGAGCACTGTTTCCATGGCAATCAGGCGTCACGAAATTTACGGTAAATCACGACGCTCCGTGTCTCTCCAACTACCAAGTGACAGCCACTCAAGTTTGAAACTAACAGCGCATCTCACGGGGATCCAAACGCTTGCTAACAGTTTGGTAAACTTTGGCTTCTATTGGTGGAGCCAACCCGAGATGTCAGGCTCAACTACCGGCGTGCCACCGCACTGCCGAGCTGTTGCGGGGTGAACATCACATCAGACGGAGTGAGTCATCCTCTCTCCCCGCCGTGATCCACACCGTAAATCTAATCATCAATCAACCGCTTTCGCCGCCCACTACACCGCCAGTGGAACGCCTCATTCACTTTATTCAGCTTGTATCCCCTCGTTAACCGTGTTATTCAACCAGTGCGTCCCCACCGCAGCATTAAAAGTGTCGTATTTTAATGTTAACGTTTATTTTTTTTCTCCTTTTCATTCACATTTTGGGAGGAGGAGGGGCAGCTCCCTCGTGACGTGTGAATGGAATACCGTCACCACGTGACGGTGACGTCGTTGATATTTTGGTAAGACACCAGGAAGTGCGGAAGAGACGAAGACCGAAACCCAAACGGCGGAAGTTTTAACGACGAGTTTGGTTATATTTGCCTCGTTTTTGGTGGACCGTTGTGAAAGGATTCGTTTCTTGTGTTTGTTTGATTCCACAAGAGCTGCCTCAAGATGCCGAGCATGGAGAGTATCCTTTTAAAAGAGGGGAGAGGAGAAAGGGAGTGTGGTGTAACGTCAACACTGGGGCTAAAGGAGCGACTGTAACACGGTACTTTATGACGAGACTGACACGATTTATGTGTGTCAGACATCTAAAGCGTTGTTAATGAGCCTGGTATCGACAAAATACATATGTAATACCTTAGTAAAGAACCTCAATATGTCGTAATTGATGTAGGCGTAGCAGTACAGGACAGAACGAGGCTAAAGGCCTTGGAAGCTTTCACTGCTAACGTCTGGTATTACAACAACAGACACCCTGTTGAACCATAAGTCAGTGGGTTAGCTCATACTCCAACTATGAAGCTAATCAAAATGAAGTGTTCAGGCTGTCCGACTATGGTAATAACATGTACTTCGTTTACAGTACTTTAGTTTACAGGAACTACACTGACATATGCAAAATAATGTACACTCTAAAGGTACCTGTTACATACCATATACGTGGTATAGCTGTTAATTAAAGACTTGACGGTGACGCCATTTACAACCAGCTAAATCAGTTTTAAATAGCAAAACAAACACATGTCATTTAAAATATAAACTAAAGTAAATCAGGATTGTACAGTTAGGTCCTTACTTAAATTAGTATTTGTCAGGTAAAATAATCCAGTAATTATGTATTGTCTCGTAGAGTTTTTCACAATGTTGATTCTGATCCGTTTGATTTGAGTTTTTGAAGAACTGTAACTAAGATGAATGGTAAACAGGCTACTTGGTACTAGGTGGGAAATCAGCTTTTAGTGCTCTCTTGTGGACAAACTGTGTATTGGTGACATTGTTTCTAACGTACAACATTTCTGTCTTGACAGTTGTTGTTTTGTTTTACAAACACATACACACTTACTTGACATTTGCCTGTACTAAATCTGATCTTAATGAAGGTTATGGTGTTTATCATTTGTAACTGAGAAAGCCGGTTTAACTGTGTTTTCATTTTGTAGGCTGTGGTTTGTAGTACTATTGAATTTTGACACTGTTCCTTTATTTTGGCAACCCCATTTTAGTCAGTGGGCAAGGCTCAATAGCAGAAACTCTTCAGTGTGTAATTCAGTCCAGTTTAACAGGACCGTACCACACCTTTCAGATGCTGTTTCAACGGAAAATGGAACATTATAACCGAACTGAATGGGGATTTAGTGCAGGACTGTTATTAGTTTCACTCATGTACCTAATGAATGTATAAATGTATACCATCCAGTATATTGGCTGGGTGAATCTATTGTACTGGGCCTACCTTAAACCTGTTTAAGTAAAGAAGTAGGAAAGCACCCAGTGCTGGATTTCTAACTTAGCAAAGCAACTATTCTGGAGCCCCAGTCTCTTGGGAAGCCCCCAAATGGCTCCAAGTATAATTGATTTAATTGAAAATTTGCTGAAAATCCTATATGTAAACTCAAGGTACATGTCTGATATCATTTCCCTATTTCCTATTGACAATTTTAATGTCAGGTCAAGGATTGCTGTAATGTAACTGATAGCAGACAGAATTTCACAGTGACGTGGACGTAGGTAACAGCGACCGTAAAACCAGTCTGGCGGATTAGATCAGTGCACTTCAGATATGCCTGCTTATATTGCATCACTGAAATGTGCTTAAATTGTAGGTTGTCAAGACAACATAATGTAAATTAATTCATTAAGACTTGCAAACGTATAACTAAATAGTACACATAGCTTTTGATTGAGTGGTGTAGCCTTGATGAAATACACTTTAACAGGATGTGAAGTGACAAATGAGAAGCAGTGCTTTACATACATATTTGTTTATAACATAAATGTCCTGACTTCCCACTGCCGTTACTCTTTCAACTCTCACTTGAAGCACCTGAGTAACAAAAGCAGTCACATTTGCTGGATGGTATTGTTTTGTCTTTAACTTCCAATCCCAGAAAATCTCTTCAACCTAAAGTTCGCTGCCAAAGAACTCCAAAGAAACTCCAAGAAATGTGACAAAGAGGAAAAACTAGAGAAGGCTAAAGTCAAGAAGGTAAGTAACTCTTCTAAGAGTTTGCATGCTGCTGTTGGCTGGTGAAGATTTTACCGACCCTCTCTGTTTTTATGTCATCTTCAGGCCATCCAGAAGGGGAACATGGAAGTAGCGAGGATCCACGCAGAGAACGCAATCAGACAGAAGAACCAGTCTGTGAATTTCCTGAGGATGAGTGCTCGGGTAGATGCAGTGGCAGCAAGGGTCCAGACTGCAGTCACAATGAACCAGGTGTGAAACATTCTGTTGCCGGTCCAAAATATAAGTCAGAGGCTGAAGACCTTCCAAAGCTTGTTGGTTGGCCTTTAGTGATGTGGTGTTTTTATTTCACAGGTCACAAAATCTATGGCTGGAGTGGTGAAAGGCATGGATGCCACCCTGAAGAGTATGAATCTGGAAAAGGTAGAGGGTCTTACATGTGAACTGATAAGAATCTGTTTTTTAGTAAGAACAATGTAATAAACAATACGTCCTTTTTTTTTTTTTCAGATTTCGGCTCTCATGGATAAATTTGAACACCAGTTTGAAACTCTGGATGTTCAGACAGCCCAGATGGAGGACACCATGAGCAGTACAACAACCCTCACAACACCACAGGTACCTTTACTTGTATATTCTTTCATGTTGTCTGGAAGAATTTCAGTGTAAGCCTGATAATGTGTAATGTGTGTTTCAGAATCAAGTGGAGTCGTTGCTGCATGAAATGGCAGATGAAGCAGGGTAACTTTTACATTTTGTTTTCTAGCTTTCTCTTTGAATTAAGTTAAATACATTTAATAATGTTATTAAGGCAAAGAGCTTTAATTCATTTCATTTATTACATTTCAATGTGTAAGTATTAAATGTGGTGTGCTTAATGCTTAGGTTGGACCTGAACATGGAGCTCCCTCAGGGACAGACAGGATCAGTGGGTACCAGCGTGGCTTCTGCAGAACAGGTACACTCACTTTTAACGCCATCTTTGTCGCCACTGCGCACCTGATCACTTGTTATAATACAGATTAAGTATTTCTCGCTTAGACTGAGTAGAAAAGATTTTAGAAATGCAACAATAACAACTGACTTTAACTGTAACATGTCTCATCTTCCTCACTCCTCCTCATTGCTCTCTTTCTCGTCCGAAGGATGAACTGTCTCAGAGGCTCGCCAAACTCAGAGATCAAATGTAAAGAACGACAGCAGTGGACTGACACTGGAAAGCTGAGCTCTAAACGCCTGTACACTACCGGAATATTACTCCATACACCTTTTATTTGCATCCTGTCCTTTCTCCTTTTTACATCTCATGTGTCTGTGGAGGAGCTACTGTGTTACTGTTTGTTTCCCACAGGTCACTGCCCCTGTTGGTTCTGTGTACGTAATAACAGCGATTAGAATGAATTGTTTGACAACTTTTTCTAAACTTTGCTGGTAATGGAAAATATATGTATTTCTTGAATATATATATATTTACCAATAAATAAAGATCTTGTATGTCTACGTAAGAACTCCTTGAAGAAACTGAATGGAGCGTGCCCCCTATTATATTGTGTTAATAGGCTGATTTCATATGCTTGTGGATAGAATTCAGGTTTTTGTTCATACCTGCATGATTGCAGACACCATATATGCATTTTTCTCTTCTCGCTATCAGAGTGGGAAAACCTTGCCCCTTTATTGGGGAGTTCTTGTGTTGATTTATTGTATTTAATTTGATCGATATGTTTGAAGATCCAGGACGATTAACCTGTGTGTTTTGTCTGGGCGTCTTTGGCATTTTGATCCAATTATAAGGGAGGGGGCTGAAGTTTAAAATGTAAGTAAACAATAAAATTTTATAATACTTGTATCTCTCTGCCTCTTTGTTAAATGCATTAACTCAGTGTTCCAATATTTTTTTGTGTTGAAGTATTGACCTATTTCACAGCTGAAGGGTTGATCACCATTATCAAGATACCAATATTTAAAGGAAATAGATACCGTCTAACTACTGCAAATCTTCAGGAAACCAGGAACTCCAACTGAGACTAAAAGTGCATCCAATAACCAAGCAATATAAGAATTCGGTGCAAATAAGCCACGTATAGAGCCATGATAAGAATATGAACTGTTATTAAAAGATGACGTCTAGTATTTCAGGTGTGGGTGAAGAGTCTCCTTGCTTTTGTGTTTGATTTCTAAATGAGGTTTCCTGCGTCATGCCAGTGAAGTCTCTCATTTGCTTCCCAACTCATATCAGACAAGTGGTCTAAATTAGTTGCTCTGTTGTCTTGGTATAATATGCTTCTAAAGGAAAACCTTCCTTGAAATACATTTTGAAGATTCTGATGTACTGCATGCAGAAGGAATCCAACACTATGGACTCTTAAGATATCATTGCTTGGAAAATGCACCAAATGTCAAGGCACCTTTTTGAAAAGGTTGATGAAGCCCTACAGGTTAATGGCAATGTGGTGGCAGGGCCCAAAGAAAAAACTACGCAAGGCCAAGAGGACAGTGCTGGAGAGAAGGTGGATGTCAACTTGCCCATTTGCTGGTTCTTCTGCTATGTCATCAGCCGCTATAACACTTTCACTGGTTTCCTGTTGTATGCTACTGAGGAAGTTAGGGAGGAGTAGCTGAATTTCTATTTTTTCTCTTATTTTTTTAATTCTATATTTCATATTTTATTTCTCTGTTGGTGTTACTTCTCTATTGGTGTACATTACACTTACTGTATATTACTCCTGTTTACTGTAGTAATTCTTTTTTTACTTCAGGTACAAAAACACATTTCACTGTGCATTGTACTATGTATAACTGCATGTGACAAATAAAAATATCTATCAACTGTTACCCTACTGACAAGAATCTAATGTATGTAATCCTTCTGAGGTGACAGTCATGGTA
Source organism: Planiliza haematocheilus (assembly GCA_005024645.1). NCBI lineage: Eukaryota > Metazoa > Chordata > Actinopteri > Mugiliformes > Mugilidae > Planiliza > Planiliza haematocheilus. Next base: position 2,793,662 of record SRSE01000276.1, on the reverse strand, counting down.
GTTAGTCCTGTACTCTTAGTCACCAACACCATGCTTTCACCTTCATTTGGCTTGTTTTATTTCATTATTTCCCACTATACTCGTTGTACTCAACATTACCTTCGTTATACCATCAAAAATCCAATGTCAGTGTTATATGCCTGTGCCCATGTTCTTATTCACGCCTGCCTAACATTATCCAGAACAATCTATAGTTGTTCTCATCATTTTTACAGAAAAGATTTTATATCAAAAACATGTGGTCTGTAAAATTACAATAAGCATGTATTCCCAGTTTTCAGTGGAGCAGATGAAAAGTAACTGATTTCTGCCTGAAATTACTGGCAGTGACAACAGATGTGTTCTCTTGGCCACTGCTGTGCAACTTCTGTACGCGAAGGCCGTGGGTAACAGTAGGTTGCCTGTGGGCGTCTTTGGTGTCAGGCAGCTCTGTCATGCCTTGCATGGATGGGCCTTTGGTACCTCGGATGGTGCTGCAGGCCTCCACCATGAGATAAGTTGTGGTTATCCCATTTTCTCTGACGGTGGGGATTAAAAAAGGCATCTTCTTCTTGACAATCCACTGTATAGGAGATTCTGCAGTTGTGGGCAGAGAAGGTTCTTCTGGTTCTCCATCACTACCACTAGGGTAGTGCTTCCTGGATCTCTGCCCTGAGTGGTTCCAGTACTAGCTTGTTTCATGGACACATCTTCATCTCGAAGTGAATCAGAGATCCTGCAGTAACAGGCAAGCAGGTGGTACCTGCAATGTGCACGCAGTGCCCAGATACCAGAGGAATCCTTTGTGGAGAATGAAAAAAGAGGTCTTGGATTTTGGGCAGAGATGGCGCTTGTTGCATTTGTCTCTGGCAGTCTGGTAGTGGTCCTGCCCAAATCTTTGTCTTGACATGTTCCAACATGGCCATGTGCCAATGGTACATCATCAACTGAATCAGAGATTCTGTGGTAGTGGGCAAGCAGTTGGTACCTGCAATGTTTGTGGAATGCCCACCAGCGGTCCAGTAGTGAGTCTTTGCACTTTGATGTTCCAGCTTGTGCCGTGGAATCATCAGTGGAATCCGAAATACTTCGATAGCAGGCAAGAAGTTGGTACCTGCAATTTTTACACATTGCCAACATACCAGAAGAATTCTTCTTGGGAGCTGAAACCGGAATACAATGGTAGTTGGTTTTCTTCCTACTCGTCGTTTTCATCAATGGTGCTCCGGATGTCCCAGTGTCAGATTCACTGGGCATCGCAGAGGAAATTCAGCAGTGATGGCAAGTTTGAACTAGTGTAGCTTGCATGTTGTCAAGGGTCAGCTGTGCTCTTATGAGAAGTGGTGTCTCCAGACAGATATGAAATGATTTCTGCAGTTTCATGTGACATGTGACTTGAAATTCTAGATTGGCAATCCATCCAAAATGATAAATGGCATAACATTATGACCAGTGACAGAAGAAGTGAATAACATTGACCATCTTGAGACTATTTAATGTTCTGCTGGGAAAGTTCTGGACCTGGCATTCATGTGGATGTTTCTTAGACATGTAGCACCCACCTAGACCAGACCAGGGACACCCACCCCATAGCAATGACACTCCTTGATGGCAGCAAACCATTCCCAGCAGGATGCAGCCTGACACACACGCAAAAACAACACTAGGTGTTGACCAGAGGGGTATTGCACAAAACCAAGATAAGGGATTAAGCCGAGATATGTTAATTATCCCGGCTGAATTTAGCCTGAAGTCGGTTGCATGTGTTGGTCCTGGATATTAAGGCACTCAATATTGGGTTTTGGCTATCATGAATAATTAATAATTATCCAAAATAATTATTTATTATTAAATAATTGGATCTGAATTACAAGATCACCTCGGGGCACCACCCTTCTAGGAAGGGAAAATATAGCCAATCAAATTAGTCTCATAAATTATACTAAATTGTCAATTTGGATTTGTGATTAATAATTAACTTAATAACTATAACCAAAAATGACCACGTTAACAACTAGTTGAAGGAATTTGGAGTTCTTGGCAGTGTAGAGGTTGGCAGTATTCATTCTTGTGCAGCATTAAACAGACAACTGGAATGTTTAAAAGACATTTATTAACAAGAATAAAAATAAACATACAATCTAAACAGAATACTTTATACAGGTGTGTGTGTATGTATGCGAGTGTGTGTGTGTGTGTCAAAGTGGCTGCCAGTTGTGGGCGTGCCAAGATGGCTGCCAGTTGTGGGCGTTCCAAGATGGCTGCCAGTTGTGGGTGTGTCAAGATGGCCGCTGGGCCTTGAGGTCTTGACCACAAAGGAAAAATGGCTGCTCAGACCATGTGCTGATCAGTAGATGTGTGGAATGTGATAAGGGTTTTATGAGGTGCCAGGCTAGGGGAAGAGTGGTTAGTTAGCATGCAAGAGACCCTGAGTCTATGTGTTGCATAATCTAAACTAACATCAAACCACTATACTATAAACACTCAATAAACACAAATATCACATCAGATCAACATTTCTAACTATGCTTAGCTTAGCTTAGCTTAGACTATGCCCAGGTCATATTACCGGTTGGTGGAAAGTCCATTTCTGGTATGTTGCTCCTTTAGTTGGCAATTCCTGATGGAAGGCCAAACTGGGAAAAGTTGTAGTCTTTGCTGTATGTTCCTGATGGCACGTTGGAGGGAAACCGGCCGCTCCTTGAGTCCTGAAGTGGCTTGTTAGCAGCTCTGTGCTAACTAGTTTAGCCTGCAAACCCTTTGTTTGTTGGCTAAAAGCTGGTGACGATTCCTCAGCAGGACTTCGCTTCGCTGCTGTAGGGAGAACAGGCCTGGAGTAGTTGCTCTTTGTTAGCAGACTACCTGGCACCCAGCTGCAGCCGAGCAGCTGGGGGGTCTCCACATGGAGGTGTGGAGTGGAGTAAGGAATAGAGAGCAAGAGGTAAGAGAGAGAACAAAGGCCAAGACAGCGCATTTTATATGACCTGATGACACAGGTCACATGCCACTGTCAGCCAGTGAACTGCTGAGTCAGTTTTCACACCTGGAGGATTGTGGGACTTCGTGTTTCTGGGCTTCTCTTTGTCTCCAAGACAAAGACAAAGCATGTGGTCAACTTGGTTATGCCTGGTGAGCTTCCATAGCTCACCACCAGGTTCATGTCCCAACACATGAAAGCAGATTAAACTTAACCCGGATAAGTTACTATGGTGATTTATTCTCTGCAGCTAGCCTGCTCCAGACCAGGCTAACAGCCAGGCTAAGATTAATCCTGGTGATCCACCTGTATTTCCACCGTCAATCCTGTGAGGAATTAATGTGTTTTACAGCATGTCCTAGTATGTTGCATCATTTAAAGTATCCTGTATTAAAATATTACATATATACAGTAATTTATCATCTCATTTAAATCTGTTGGCTGTAATTCCAACAGTCTTTTTATATTGATTTAAGTGGTAGTATTATTACTCAGGCCAAGTGTTATATTGCTATGCTAATGAAGACTGCCTGTCAAACTGAGTTCAATTTGTGTTTTATTGCAATAATCGAGATTACAAAACACAACTGATGAAGTTGCAAAGGTGTTTTCAATGAAATCTGTGGCAATATAGTATATATAGGTCCAACTCTCATTCACCTGTTCCCTCTTCATAGTGGCTTGCACTTTTTTGGAGGATGAGCTGGACAGGGCCAGAGTGGGACTTATTTTCAGCCCTGGAGTTTCATACCTCAGACAGGCCCACTTTAGATCACGACTGTCATGTTCTGTCTTGTCTTCTGTCTTTTCGTCTTTTTGTCTAGTCTTTTTCAACAGTCTTGTTTATGTTGTATCTTTAGTTCTTGTTTTTTTTCTTAGTCATGGTTTAGTTTTCATGTTCTTGGGTTTTGTTTCCTGTTTTATTTTGTTAAGTCCTTGACTTCCTGTTTGTGTTCTGTGTGTTCCCTTTTGATTATTGGTTTCACCTGTGTCTCGTTTCTTGATTTGCTTCACCTGTGTCTTGTCACTCTGTTCCTCGTGTGTGTGTATATATAGCCCTGCTCTTCCCTTTGTTCCTTGTCTTGTCATACTCATTACTCGTCACGCTCCTCGCTCCTCGCTCGTCACGCTCCTCGCTCCTCGCTCCTCGCTCCTCGCTCCTCGCTCCTCGCTCCTCGCTCCTCGCTCCTCGCTCCTCGCTCCATGCCACGTTTTTGTCTTGTTAGTGTTTTGGATTTTGTTTGCTTTTTGGATATCCTGTCACCTCGGCAGCGCTCTTGTTTTTTGTAAGTTGTTTTCTTTTCTTTATTAAATATATCTTCGCCTACTCCCGCCTCAACCTCCTTTTTGAAGTCCTGCACTTGGGTCCAACATCCCTTCCCCGCTACCCGTTGTGACAGAATGACGAGACCACGAAAGGACCCAGCGGACTTGGCTTTTGATGAGGAGGAGGACAAAAGGCAAGTTATTGACTATTATAGGGATCAAATGCTTGAGTTTAAGCCATGGCTCATGCCAGAGATGTTGTTTCCTTATGGGGACTCTCGTTTGGCCATGGAGGCTCCGAATGGGAGGATGGGTCCAGGAGGACGCCATGGAGGAAAGTCCACTGGCCGGCAGCCTTTGGAGTTCCGCACTGCCGGCCATTTGGTGGCGTCTCCCCGGCCTGCTAGCCACAGGCCGGCTAGCTCCCAGCGAGCCACTCCTGCCTCTGTTCCTGTTCCTGCACCGGCCTTGAGGGTCGGCCCAAGCCATGCTCCCGTTCCTGTTCCCTTACCGGCCTCGAGGGTCGGCTCATGCCCCGCTCCTGCTCCTGCTCCTGCACCGGCCTTGACAGTCGGCTCATGCCCCACTCCTGCTCCTGTTCCTGTGCCTCCTGCTCCGGCTCCCAGGTCGGACCCCCCTGCGCCTCCTGCTCCGGCTCCTCTCCCGGTTCCGAGGTTCGCGTCAGCTCAGGCTCCTCTCCCGGCTCCGAGGGTCGCGTCAGCTCCGGCTCCGAGGGTCGGCTCATGTCCTGCTCAAACGCTGCTCACAGTCCCTGTCCCGGCTCCGAGGATCCGCCCGTGCCCTGCTCCAGCGCTGCTCCCAGTCCCTGTCCCGGCTCCGAGGATCCGCCCGTGCCCTGCTCCAGCGCTGCTCCCAGTCCCTGTCCCTGCTCCGAGGATCCGCCCGTGCCCTGCTCCAGCGCTGCTCCCAGTCACTGTCCCTGCTCCGAGGATCCGCCCGTGCCCTGCTCCAGCGCTGCTCCCAGTCACTGTCCCTGCTCCGAGGATCCGCCCGTGCCCTGCTCCAGCGCTGCTCCCAGTCACTGTCCCTGCTCCGAGGATCCGCCCGTGCCCTGCTCCAGCGCTGCTCGCCGTCCCTGTCCCGGCTCCGAGGATCCGCCCATGCCTTGATCCAACCTTGCCTCCTGCTCCCGTTCCTGTTCCTGCGCTGGATCCTGCTCCCATTCCCACTCTTGTTCCTGTGCTGGATCCTGCTTCCGCTCCTGTGCAGAATCCTGCTCCTGTTTCTAAGGTTGGTCCACTCTCTGCCCTGTCTGCCCGGCCTCCCGGGCGGCCCCCGGAACTTTCGGTCCTGTCTGCTCGGCCTCCCAGTTGCACCGGATCCCTCCTGCCATGCCCCCTCCACCCACCCAGTGTTCGGATTTGTTAGTTTTGTTTTGTAGGGACGTCTGGGATCCGTCCCTTAAGGAGGGGGCTCTGTCATGTTCTGTCTTGTCTTCTGTCTTTTCGTCTTTTTGTCTAGTCTTTTTCAACAGTCTTGTTTATGTTGTATCTTTAGTTCTTGTTTTTTTTCTTAGTCATGGTTTAGTTTTCATGTTCTTGGGTTTTGTTTCCTGTTTTATTTTGTTAAGTCCTTGACTTCCTGTTTGTGTTCTGTGTGTTCCCTTTTGATTATTGGTTTCACCTGTGTCTCGTTTCTTGATTTGCTTCACCTGTGTCTTGTCACTCTGTTCCGTGTGTGTGTATATATAGCCCTGCTCTTCCCTTTGTTCCTTGTCTCGTCATACTCATTACTCGTCACGTTTCATGTTACTCGTTACTCGTTCCATGCTCCATGTTTCATGCCACGTTTTTGTCTTGTTAGTGTTTTGGATTTTGTTTGCTTTTTGGATATCCTGTCACCTCGGCAGGTATATATTAAATATATCTTCGCCTACTCCCGCCTCAACCTCCTTTTTGAAGTCCTGCACTTGGGTCCAACATTCCTTCCCCGCTACCCGTTGTGACAACGACCTATTATATTAAAATAATGTAATTATAACTTTAGTGCTGAATCATCTATCATTATCAATTATCTCAGGGCATTTATCATATAGAGCAGGTCTACACCATACTCTTCATTATATATTATATATACTCATCCCCTTGTTGATGCGTCTCTAAGGTTACTGCCCGCAGAGAGCACCGCAGCTTGCTACTGTGCATTAGAGGAGGGAACTTTTAAGGGTACAAAGTCTAACCAAAACTTAAATTATATCAGGTGAGCACATGGAGTCGAGCCTGAAATCTGCCCCGCACTCGGTGAAGCAGTGGCAGCTGAGCGGGACAGACTATGAACCGCAGAAAGTCCGCAACCAGAAGTCCGAAACCCGCTTGAGCAGCTGGACTCCTCTCAACAACAGATATTCAGATAATGAATAAATAGGTTTTAAAAAGCGCGTAATGGTGCTACATAGGTAATGAGCCTCAAAATAATACCAATACAAATGAATAAATAGAATCACATAAAAACGTTTAATTGTCAAGTTAATTAACCTGATTTGAGACAGGTGCTCCATTTGGCGCACTTCCACTCGTATCAAACTTAAAATTAGGCTCTCACCATAAAGGTGAGGCGTTATGGAGATCTGAAAATGTCCTGTGGAAGATTAATTATATTTCGGACTGTACATTAAGTATATGGAATGTACAGTCCGAAATATCTAATCTTCCATGTAATTTCTACATTTTACACTTGGGGAGATTCAATCCTCTGGGGGGCCAGTTTGACACAGAGCCATAGAATGTTTTCATTTGATGATGTCATAAATTCCTGGCCTTCGATGATGATGTCATACATGCTTGTCCCTCGATGATGATGTCATCACATGTTTTTCCTTTGATCTTGACCAGTGTTCCTTTGATCTTCATTTGTACCTTTGATCTTACTGAGGGTTTAAATAGGATGTTATCCTGTCCACCTGTACATTCTTTAGTGCGTATTAGCGATTCATACTGACTGCAAGCAAGACAGCGATCACACGAACATATTTTCATTCATCTTTTTTCACTGACATTTCCATTACACACTTTTTCCTGAAAAACTAGCAATGGCAACCAACAAAACAGCAAAAGAGTTGAATATCTTCATAGGGAGCACACTGGGCGATTGCCTGAAAGTGGAGTCTTTCCTCGGAGAGGGCGGCTTTGGATTTGTTACCAAATGCTGCAATACAAAAACCAACGAGAAAGTAGCCGTCAAAGTCAACAAGAACGATCCTGAAATTGTCCAACAGGCAAAAGTGGAAATTGACATGCTGAAGAAGCTCCGACGACTGGATCCAAGTACCAGCCACATTGTAAAGTGGAACGGCTTTTTCTTTGACAAGACGCACATCTGTTTAAGCTTTGAGCTCCTTGATCAAAGCCTTCATTACTATATACGAGAACAATACAACCTAGGTCTTCCCGTGTCCGAGCTGAAACCAGTTTTATATCAGCTGGCCACAGCCCTGTCCCACCTGAGCGCCATAGGAATAATACACGCAGACCTCAAACCTGAAAATGTGATGGTTGTGAACCCTCACCAGAAGCCGCTCCAAGTCAAAGTTATTGACTTTGGCCTGGCGCGTCCTGTGTCTAATCCCACTCGTGATTCCTTTGTGCAGACCATATGGTACAAGGCGCCAGAGGTGATAGTACACGCCCCATTTAATGAGGCCATTGACATGTGGACGCTGGGACTGATAGCGGCAGAGATGGTTACTGGATGTACGCTCTACCCTGGAAATTCAAAGTATGATGTTCTCCGGTTCATCATACAAACTCAGGGACAGCCTCCAGATGACATGTTATACTCTGGAGCGTATACAGATCATTATTTTGAATTGGCGGAGGAGGAGAACGGTCAAGAATATTGGAGATTTAAGCCCCCAGAAGAGTATGAGAATAAGACGGGATGCCACGCTCGAGATACCAGATATATTAAACTCAAGAGTCTTGATGACCTCGAGCAAGTAATGAAAATCAGGAGAGGACATCACGATGATCAGCATCTACTGGTGTCCCTGATTAAAAGCATGATGCACCTGGATGCTAATCAACGCATTAAACCACGGGAGGTACTGAAGCATCCTTTCTTTGGATCCATCCTCCCTCAGAGCTCCTGTGCAGACACCGACAACGACATAATGGACACCCTAGACAAGAACCCTCAAGTTTGCCAGCAGCAACCATCTGAGGACAACACAAACGATCGGGATAACTACATAATAGGGGATATCATTGGGCAGGGCGGCTTTGGAGTTGTATGGAAATGTCATAATAAGAAGACCAACCAACCCGCAGTCGTCAAAGTCAATCAAAATGATCCTGGAACAGTGAAACAGGCAAAACTGGAAATTGGCATTCTAAAACGGCTGCGATGTCTGGATCCAGATACTTGCAACATTGTAAAATGGAATGGCTTTTTCTTTGATTTGGAAGGAATATGTTTAGAATTTGAGCTCCTTGATCAAAGCCTGCACGACTACATACAGGAACAATGCAACCAATGTCTTTGCATGACAGAAGTGAAGTCAGTTATACGACAGCTAGCCACAGCCTTGTCCCACCTGAGCTCCATAGGAATAATACACGCCGATCTCAAACCTGACAATGTGATGGTTGTGAATCGCCATCAGAAACCACTCAAAGTCAAACTCATTGACTTTGGCCTGGCGCATCCTGTGTCTGCAGCCATTCCTGGTGTCTGTGTGCAGACCATCTATTACAGGGCCCCGGAGATAATACTAGGCATCCCTTATGATGAGGCTATTGACATGTGGACTCTAGGACTGACAGCTGTGGAGATGATTACTGGGTATCCGCTCTACTCTGGACAAATAGACTACGATGTTCTTCGGTTCATCATAGACACTCAAGGCCAGCCAGAAGATTACATATTACAACGTGGGATAGAGACTTCGTATTTTTTCCAGCCTTATGACAACGGCGACCAACGATACTGGAGACTTAAAACCCCAGAAGAGTTTGAGAATGACACAGGATTACAAGCTCAAGATACCAGATTCATCAGACTCAACTCTCTGGATGACCTTGAACAACTGATGAGAATGAAGACAGGACACCACGATGATCAGCATCAGTTGGTGTCCCTCATAAAAACCATGCTGCATCTGGATGCTGTTGGACGCATCAAACCCGACGAGGTTCTGGATCATCCTCTTTTTGCATCTAGTAAAGACATCATCTGCCAGCAGATTACAGAACCAGGAAACCATGAGCCGAGGATCCAAAGTTCAACTTCCTTCCTCGGTTATGCACCAGGGGAGAATATGGAAGACCCTAACCCTCAGAATGAATACTTGGAGGACAACTTGCACTGGTCACGCAGCTCAAGCTTTTTGTCCTATCGGAGCTCCTTTGAAAACACCTACAATGACATGGACTATGAGGACGGTCAGGTTATTCTGGAGCCTTTCTGCTTGCCTATCATAGAACTAAGAAACCCTGAGTCTCGGGTCCAAAGTTCAATTGCCATACTGGGTTATACACCAGGGGAGAATATGGAAGACCCTAACCCTCAGAATGAATACTTGGAGGACAACTTGCACTGGTCACACAGCTCAAGCTTTTTGTCCTATCGGAGCTCCTTTGAAAACACCTACAATGACATGGACTATGAGGACGGTCAGGTTATTCTGGAGCCTTTCTGCTTGCCTATCATAGAACTAAGAAACCCTGAGTCTCGGGTCCAAAGTTCGATTGCCATTCTGGGTTATACACCAGGGGAGAATATGGAAGACCCTAACCCTCAGAATGAATACTTGGAGGACAACTTGCACTGGTCACGCAGCTCAAGCTTTTTGTCCTATCGGAGCTCCTTTGAAAACACCTACAATGACATGGACTATGAGGACGGTCAGTTCATTTTGCAGCCTTGCTTGCATATCACAGAACCAGGAAACCCTGAGCCAAGTGTCCAAAGTTCAGCCTTCTTACCAGGTTATACATGGGGGGAGAACACAGAAGACGTCGCCATCCAGTCTGGCATAAACCCTCAGAATAATGCCTTTATGGAGGAGGATATCCCCTGGAAGGGAGGCTCTAGATTTTTCACCAAATGGCGCAATCCTGAAACCAACCAAGGCGTCAAACCACAGGAGGTTCTGCTGTCCGCTGTCATTGCGTCCAGCCTCCCTCAGAGCTCCTCTGACAACACCTACACTGACATTCTGTGGCCTTTCTGCTTGCAGACCACAGAACCAGGAAACACTGAGCCGAGTGTCCAAATTTCAACTTCCTGGGTGATAACATCAGAGAAAAACAAAGAAGACGTCACCATCCAGTCTGACACAAGCCCTAAGAACAACGGCTACATGTAAGAGGGTTTTCTCCAGGGCAGCTCCAGGTTTTTCACCAAATGTCGCAATCCTGATACCAACCAAGGTTGTCCAGCGGTTGTCCAAGGTTCACCATGGAGGTTCTTTATGGAATGAATTTTCTATCATAATGCAAGAGCATTTTAAATTGATTCGAGGGCAGGATTTATCAATTTCATTCTCAGATTTTGTGATATTATCTCTCAAAACTCTGCTCTCGCTCTCAAATTTGCTCTGCGCTCTCAAATTTGCTCTGCGCGTGCTCAAACTGTGTCCACGCACGCGGTTACGATGTTGTTCGCGCAGATTTCCTGCACTCAATCTCCAGGTCTCCCTCTTGCGCTCACGGAACATGTGTGCTCACAAATTTGTCCTCTGCTCGCGAAAGTTTGGCGCATCAACGCTGGTAGTGACCAATCAGATGATCCCTATTTGTATACGGGTGCGTTGGCTGTTTTTCGAGGAGCGTCGCATACGGGCGGGCACTCTTTCAACAGGTTTTATCCACTCCCTACCCCCGGGGCAGTAATAAATGTGATTTCTTTTATTTGTTGGACCACTGTTCGAATGAAATATCATTCAACACATACAAGAGCGTCCGAGCTTCTCATTACAATGGCTATATTGTATAATAATAGCCGCATCGAACACTGCTCATTGCGGTGTGCTGGTGCAGAAAACAATGTCACCATCCTGAAGCTAGCGGGACGATTCCCGACGATTCATTTTGATGAAAACTGTAAACTGTTTATTTGATCATATACCTTGTATTAAACATGCATGGACACCATACAAAATATATTTAGATAACCCAAACATCATGCTTATTAATGACTTAGCCAATGACTTATACTTACAAACTATGTTAAGTGGATGGAAAACAGTGCATATTGGCGGATTGTCTTATCTGAGTGTACTGACCTCATTTTGCACATTGAACATGACCAAAAACAAGAATGCTTATATTTAACATTTTCAGCATCACTTCCTGATGAGGATATAGCATCCACTTAACATAGTTTGTAAGTATAAGTCAAATGCTAAGTCATTAATAAGCATGATGTTTGGATTATCTAAATATATTTATATTTCGTATGGTGTCCATGCATGTTTATTACAAGATATATGATCAAATAAACAGTTTACACCTTTCATCAAAATGAATCGTCGGGAATCGTCCCGCTAGCTTCAGGATGGTGACACCGCAAAGAGCAGTGTTCGATGCGGCTATTATTATACAATATAGCCATTTTAATGAGAAGCTCGGGCGCTCTTGTATGTGTTGAATGATATTTTATTCGAACAGTGGTCCAACAAATAAAAGAAATCACATTTATTACTGCCCCGGGGGTAGGGAGTGGATAAAACCTGTTGAAAGAGTGCCCGCCCGTATGCGACGCTCCTCGAAAAACAGCCAACGCATCCGTATACAAACAGGGATCATCTGATTGGTCACTACCAGCCGGCCTTCTATTGGTTGACAGCGTTGATACGCCAAACTTTCGCGAGCAGAGGACAGATTTGTGAGCACACATGTTCTGTGAGCGCAAGAGGGAGACCTGGAGATTGAGTGCAGGAAATCTGCGCGAACAACATCGTAACCGCGTGCATGGACACAGTTTGAGCACGCGCAGAGCAGATTTGAGAGCGCACAGCAAATTTGAGAGCGAGAGCAGAGTTTTGAGAGATAATATCACAAAATCTGAGAATGAAATCGATAAATCCTGCCCTCGAATCAATTTAAAATGCTCTTGCATTATGAAAGTAAATTCATTCCATAGTTCTCAATCATCCAGGTCACGGTATAGCCAAAAACTGATGTACCATGACCTGGATGACCTTTATGTTGAACTTTGGACAACCGTTGAAACCAACTGAGACATCAGCGACATTATGGAGCTCCCCATGTGTGTGTGTGTGTGTGTGTGTGTGTGTGTTTGTTCCCCGTGTTTATGTGGGTTTTCCCCGGGTACTCCGGTTTTATCCCACTTCATTTTCCATCAGACAAACACTCAAGACATGTGGCGATCCCAACTGGGCCAGAGAGGACAGAGAGGAGGAGTACAACAACCCCCAAATGGCACGATCCTGAAACCAGCCGAGGCATCCATCAGCGACGTTATGCAGCTCCCTGTCTGTGGGTGTGCATGTCTTTAGCATTACAATAAAAATTGGGCATTTCAGTGAGTGTTAAGTTTAATTCTTACACAGCATCAAATAAAGAATATACAGAATGTAACTAAAGGTACTTCTAAACAATGTGTGTTGGTAGGCAGACTTTTTGTTGTAGCTGACTGCTACATACATTGTTGCCTCTCAGTTAGAGGGGCCTTCTTGGCTAATAAGGAATCTTAGACAGGCTTTAGTTAGGGCTGGATGATATATCGAGTTTTAAGGTATAATCGATATATTTTCAGTAACGAAAGTATTGTTTATATCGATGTAGTTGATACTGCGCTAAAACTATACTTAGATAGCTTCCAAGTTGTCTGTTACTTCACCTTTTACAGTCATTTTCATATAAATGTACAGCAGTATACACCTTAGCTATAAAATATGATTTCTGGTCCATATCGTACATCCCTAAATCACAAGCCTAATGGCCACGGTGGCAAGGAAACACTCCCTTTTAACAGGAAGAAACCTTGAGTCATATGGTGGGACCCACCTGCCTTAGGCTGGCCGGGTAGAGACAGCAAAGAAAAGCGAGAGTATACGAGGAACTAGAGAAACGTACATCTGTCATAGGTACATTCATCTGACTAACCTCCAAGGTTTTTCACTGTCGTACTGGAGGTACAGTACTCACAGTTCCTGGGATGCAGAGTGCTGTTAGATATAGTTTAACAAACCCCTTATTCAGTGTAAGTGTTTACCAAGAACAAGTCTCTGGTACCGCTAGCATGAGGTGCTGACTAGCAACAGTCTGCTGTGAGGCATCAGCGCCTGTGCTGCCCAGTTACTGTACAACTAACATTAAAATCTACGTACATAACATTTCCACTGAAAAGAATGAAACGAGAATAAAATTAAGATGTATTACATCATTTACTTTTCAAGTAGATTTGTAAAAAGATCTCCATGGATCTATTGATGAAACAACAACAAAAAAAGACAGTTGAACTAGCAAGCAAGCTGGGCTGCAATGGAGTCTCAATAACAACTTAAATTAAATATGGTGTTTTACAAATCAACTGATCAAGTTTCAATTCAATAAAGAGAAAAAAAAATCTATTCAGGCATTTGTAAATCATGTTTTCTCCTGATTGACAAATTAAAATGATAATTATTGCAGAAATAGTTTTCAGCTTGTTCCCTGTCCTCTAGGCCCTCTCACCGATAACTCCTAAATGTGTCAGTGTTCTCAGGTATGATCACTTTCAGCTGACACAATCAACCAGTAATACATTTTCAACTCAACTGCTTCTGTTCACTTTAAGGCCTTGTTCACAGCAACACTCCCAGGTGTAATGCAGAAATACAGTTCTGATCAGATTCAATGTAATCAGATTCTAATTCAAATATTTCTAAAAAGGTTTGGCATGCAGTGTGAACAAAGCCTACAGTTCAGATTCCTGATTCAGTTTAAGGCAACACTACTTAGATATTCTTAGTATAAATATGATCACTGATGTACGTTAGTGTGTGTTAATCTGAGACATACCTGAAGATCATAAAGCTCGAGCATTGCCCGTAGTGCCTCTGCAGTCTTGCCTTCTGCCTGTACAGGGTCATCAGTCGTGGTCATCAGTGGCGAGGTGGTTAGCACTGATGCCTCACAGCAAGAAGGTTGGCCTTTCTGTATGGAGTTTGCATGTTCTCCCTGTGTCTGCGTGGGTTCTCTCCGGGTACTCCGGCTTCCTCCCACCGTCCAAAGACATGCTCATTAGGTTAATTGGTCATTCTAAATTGGCCGTAGGTGTGCATGTGAGTGTGAATGTTGGCCCTGCAATGGACTGGCAACCTGTCCAGGGTGTACCCCTGCCTCTCGCCCAATGACAGCTGGGATAGGCTCCAGCAGACCCCCGTGACCCCTAACAGGACTAAACAGGTATAGAAAATGACTGACTGACTACAAAATAACAAAATTAACAGAATAAAATAAATATCTTTCTTAAACATAAACCTGTCCTGCTTAACTTAAAACTGTATGAATGAATATAAAACAATATAAAGCAGAACATTCCTCTTGTAGTAGTGCAATAAAAAAAGTGCAAACAGAAAGTGTGAGGACCAGTATATACAGTCAATGGTGAGGACAAGCTTTGTTTTCTTCCGGTATCTTCATCGCAAGCGACAGTACCTCGACCAATGAGATGAGCTGGATTTCCGCTGTCAGCTCATTGGTCAAAGAGAGACGGCCTAGATATTAATGTAAAGCGCCCTGTTATTCATTAAGTCCATTGACATTTGACACATTATTTTTGATTCGTAATACGGGACAAAGTGCGTCCCGTTTCAGCTCAAAACGGCACTCATACTTTTGTTTCTCGACGCTTCCGTTTTTAAAGGGACCGTTGGCAACCCTAATGCTACAGGCTAACTGTATGCGTGGGTAGAGCCAAAATAAACAGGCAAATACGCCACTTTCATCAGAATCTGAGCATTTTCTACACTCTGTTTTGTTTACGTTTTCTATAAACAAACACACTTTATTTGCGTGCTCATCTTAGCTTTCTAACCGCAAGTTATTAACTAGCTGTAACGAGTACCTAGAAGCAGAAGACATAGCGATCAGATAACGATCATCGCACGCAAAGAAAACGACAAAACGTTTACTTACCAGATAAGGCCGCTTAATACGAAAAACAAGACAGAATTAATACAAGTATCCTGCCCTGAGGGGTATTGCACAAAACTAGGATAAGGGATTAAACCGGGATATGATGATTATCCCGGCTTAATTTAGCCTCAAGTTGGTTGCATGAAAGTAGCTCAAATTTAACCCGGCTAAATTACTATGGTGATTTATTCTCTGCAGCTAGCCTGCTCCAGACCAGGCTAACAGCCAGGCTAAAATTAATCCTCGCGATTCCCCTGTATTTCCACCGTCAATCCTGTGAGGATTTAATGTGTTTTACAGCATGACCATGGTCTTGCATGGTCAAAGTAGGTTATCATTATATCCCGTATTAAAATATTACATATTTATAGTAATTTCTCATTTCATTTAAATCTGTTGGCTGTTTGTAATTGCAACAGTCTTTTTATATTGATTTAAGTGATAGTATTATTACTCGGGCCAAGTGTTATATTGCTATGCTAATGAAGACTGCTTGTCAAATTGCTGTCAGAGGTTTCATAAATATGTGTTTTATTGCAATAATTGAGATTACAAAGCACAGCTGATGAAGTTGCAAAGGTGTTTTCAATGAAATCTGTGACAAGGGCAATACAGTATATATATGTCCAACTCCCATTCACCTGTTCCCTCTTCATAATGGCTTGCCCCTTTTTTGGAGGATGTGCTGGATGAGGAAGCCCTAATCCTCAGACTGTACCACAGATGGTATGTGTTACACTGAGATGGTTTGCAAGAGCTTCCTTTATTTTGTTGATGATGCAACCTCAATAAAGCCGCACAATAAAATCTGTTTGTCTGGCACTGAAAACATTTAGCAACATATTCATCCCCTTCCCTGGCCACAGAAGACCCCTCATCAAGGAGCAGTTTTACATGATTTCAGGTCACCTCAATTTAAATGTGCAACCATTAGTTTCTAATTTGATCAGTTACAGTTGGATACTAACTATTCTTCTTTACTGTAAGCACCTTGGACATCGTATGTGTAACTGCCGTGTTTTCTAAATGATATCTTGTATAGTCAGGTGAATTCTCTGGTGTGCTGCTGGGAGACAAAGGAGTGGCTGTTGATGTTGCTCCCATCTTCCCAGTCAACATTAATGGCAGACACATGAGGGAATTTTTTCACTTCATTTTTGGATTTAGCCTCCCTTTAGTTAATAAAAGATCTTAAATGTCACTTTTTGGTGTGTGCATTTTGTTTAGCATTGGTGGTTCTTTTTAATTGTAGCTTAATTATGCAGTTCCAATGGAGCACTGGTTATTAATTGTACAGTTTAACAGTCCGCTATTGTCTGTCTTCTCGCGTTGTTTAATTATGGCAAAGTATTACCTTTTTTTCTTATTGAATCTTTCACCTCTTCGTAAAACTGCATCAGGAGCTGTTGTTCCGCGGCCGTGACATATGACATAGTATATACAGTCAATGCATATGACGCGCGACTTTTATTCACGTTCTCATCAGTGATTCTGTGAACGATTGCGAGGTCTATTGAAGTATGCCGTGAACACGCACTTATTCCAGCTATCTTCATCTGGTTTAACATAGCCGCGCATTTTCATCCTGGCTCGACAAACGTGCAACCAATTAAGCCAGGATGCGCCGAGCAGGCTAGGTCAAGCCGTGCTTGCTCAGTTATCCTGGATTTCTTTATCTTAGTTTTGTGCAATACCCCTCAGGTCAGAGTTCATATATACATCAAACATACGGCCACCTGAGCCAGGATAAAAAGGCGCGGCTATGTTAAACCAGATGAAGATAGCTGGAATAAGTACGTGTTCGTGGCACACTTCAATAGACCTCGCAATCGTTCACAGAATCACTGATGAGAACGTGGAAAGAAGCGCGTCACACGTCACGGCCGCGCGGCAGCTCCTGATGCAGTTTTACGAAGAAGTGAAAGATTCAATAGAAGACCGCGAAAAGACAGACAATAGCGGACCGGCTTAATGCGTAAGTAGTCCAAAACTGTACAATTAATAAACAGTGCTCCATTGGAACTGTCATAATTAAGCTACAATTAAAAATGACTAAAGGAGTTACTTTTCAAGTTACTCGGGAAATGTAGAGTATGATAATCATACTATGATTACGTGCAAACAATTATCCACGATGTGTGTGTTTAATCTATTTTTCTCATGTTACGTTTTTATCTATTTTATCTTTCTATCCTTTATAAAGAACAAACATAAAATGACCTGGCAGCAAATTAAAATGAAATAGAAGGACATTTTGCAGGCTGTAAGTGACTTTAAAGTAGATAACGCTGAACAAATGAAGTGAATAGATTAGTCTGCTGACATGTTGATTGTCTGATTGTAGCAGTCAAAAAAAAAAAAAAAAAGCCCATGGAACTGGCACAGGGGGCGGCCCACCCAGCCAGCATATGACCCCAGCAGAGGAGCTGGTGCTCCATTTATTGTACTTCGGCAGATGAGGAGACTGTGTCACTGGACTCCAGAAGGCTTGAGGTATGTCAAGTTTATAGAAATATCTTGTTTATTTAGTCCATAAAGGTTAAGAAGTCAGTGACGTGGTGCTAATAGAAAATATGTCACAGGACCCAGATGCTGCACAGTCTCCTAAGCAGCTTGGTAACATTGTGAGTATTGGCCAAAGTAAATCTACATTATGCACAAATCCTGCTATGCTAATTGACATTTATTTTACAGACGTCACAAACTGTCAGAACTCTGTACAGCAAGCACTCGGAGAGACTGATAGAGCTGGCAGACATTAAAATTAGACTGAAGAAGAGAAGGCTCCAAGAAATGGAGCTGGACCTTGAGATTAAATGCCGGACACTCAGGAAGCTGGACCTGGAAATCCAGAAACTAGAAAGAGAAGTATTTCAGTGTACACAGTAACTATAACTGCAATACAGTGTTTTAATCTTTGTTGCTTTTGCTCTCTCTATTCCAGGATCCAAGCAACCAAGACAAAGGAGGACTGCCTAATAAATAAAAAATAAAATAAAACATTGTGATGGCCTCCCTCTTTCATGAATGTCAAGTAGAATTTAAAAAGAACCACCAATGCTAAACAAAATGCACACACCAAAAAGTGACATTTAAGATCTTTTATTAACTAAAGGGAGGCTAAATCCAAAAATTAAGTGGAAACATTCCCTCATACATACATATACTATATTGCCCTTGTCACAGATTTCATTGAAAACACCTTTGCAACTTGTGTTTTGTAATCTCAGTTACTGCAATAAATCACATATTTATGAAAACTCTGACAGCAATTTGACAAGCAGTCTTCATTAGCATAGCAATATAACACTTGGCCTGAGTAATAATACTACCACTTGAATCAATATAAAAAGACTATTGGAATTACAAACAGCCAACACATTTAAATGAAATGATAAATTACTATAAATGTGTAATATTTTAATATAGAATAATTAAAATGATGCAACATACTTAGAAAGACCATGGTGGAAATACAGGTGGATCACCAGGATTAATCTTAGCCTGGTTGTTAGCCTGGTCTGGAGCAGGCTAGCTGCAGAGAATAAATCACCATAGTAATTTAGCCGGGTTAAGTTTGAGCTACTTTCATGCAACCGACTTGAGGCTAAATTAAGCTGGGATAATCAACATATCCCGGCTTAATCCCTTATCCTAGTTTTGTGCAATACCCCTCAGGTGGCCACAGGCATCGTGTTAGTGACCCCATAAGACTAACTTTTGTAATGTTTTGGAAGTCTGGTTTTCTCCATACAGGCTTGCTGCTGCCTGATGATCTTATTCTAATCTGACAGTAAATTATAGCACTTATTTTGAAACACCGGAAAGACTGATCAACTGTTTAAGCAATTGGAAAATAAGTAGCAGAATACAAAATAACATTAAATATTTATCGTTCTTTTAGCTCAGTAATCTTCAGTGTGAAATACACAGAACATTAATGCTCAATTCAAACTGTACTGATCTCTGTGTTGATACATTACATCTGAATCGGAATTTGTTTTATTTTAAAAGTTTTTCATTGGCCATGACGGCATGTATTTATTAATATATTGACAAAAAAAAAAAAAAAAATCACCCGTTTACTGTCCCCTGGTGGTCACAGTGCGGAACTGCAATGTCACATTAATCAGTGTTCATTGATGTCAACCATAAAAACGGTACTTTTGTGTATGGGGATTATTGTGAGTACGTATTTGGGGTATTAATCAAAATCCAATTGTTCTGGTAATTGTTTTGGTCGAAATTACACGACTGATCCAACAAAAATGGTACTTCCTGTACAACCTTTCAAAATAAATCAAAATATGAAATAGTAGGTAGAATACAGTTTTCTCATTTTACAAAATCTCTTAAATGAATACGCCTAATTTCTGGGATTTACTGTTCTTGTATTGTCAATGGCGTTTTCCGAAACACGCGATTTTTGCATAAATAGACACAAAATTAGAAATTTGATGTTTCGATTCGATTATTTTCACGTTTAATAATGAGCTACATGAAGTCGTTAATACATTGTTCTAGCGCCATTATATTTTGAAATACAGTACTTTAAACACAGGCATTTTTAATGTAATTTAATTGACAATTTTGCAACCAATGTTTTTAACACGATTAAGACTGTGTGTTTACCTCTGTGTTTGACTGTCAGGCATGTTAGTTCCTGCAGAAAAATAGCAACAAAGTTCCAGTTCTTGTACTTATCCACTGTCCTAAACGTTAACTTTATTTTTACCAACCCGAGCCTAATATAAACAATCAAACGTGTCCTTAGGCGTGAAAACAACCAGGTCATCAAGCAAACGCTGCCTGTCAGACAAAACTAGGAAACCGTTGAGCAACTCATCATGTGACTTTTGGCGTAAACAGGAAGCAGCTGATCCTCTGACTTCACTGCCTGCTTTACCAAGTAATGTATACAACTGTGTTCTTAAAGACAACTGAAAACTATAGTCTAAAGTTACTTGAAAATAAGTAACCGTTCTACACTTTCGGGGTAAGTGCACGATGCGTAACTCAATTTTAACGTAGCTAGCTAGCTGTTTCGTTTGGCTAAGCTAACCTTTTTATATTGACATTCGTGCTAGCTGTGTTAGCATTAGCGTTAGTGTTTATCCGCAACAGAGAAAAGAGTTGACTTAGTTAACGGTATATATATAGTCCTATGTGTGTAATAAGTTAATAATGTCTGTAAGTGTCATATTTTGAGCTTTAAAATGTATTTACATATTGGGTTTCTGTTTCAGTAGATCTCAAGTTACCAGCTAGGTGAGATTTTGTGTGTTTGCTCCGCAGCAGGAGAGGAAAAGGAGAGTTGCTGCAGACACAGACTGAAGTCACCTGACCTGCAGCTCAGAGAAATACTCATCATTGTGTCTGCTGAGGGGGATGTCAAGCACAGCAATGAAGAAAAAGGTAAAGAAGGGACTAATTACTCACTCTATGTAGCATCACAACAGTGGTAAGATACATGAAGTTGGAACTTAAGTTATTTTTCAATCAGCTTAACAGACTCTGGAAAGAGTAACTACGCCCTGCATGAAAATGCATCACTTTTTTTTCTCCGCTCAAGTGATACTATATGTTTTCAGGTGCTACTGATGGGGAAAAGTGGGTCTGGAAAGACCAGTATGAGATCAATCATCTTTGCCAACTACATAGCTCGAGACACACGTCGTCTTGGAGCTACAAGTAAGATCCCATTAAAGAATGGTCCTATATAAATATCAATTTTCAATGCACAATGAGTTTTTCTTTGTCTCATTTCTAAAAAATAATCATTCTTTTGTTTGAAATAGTTGACGTGGAACACTCCCATGTACGTTTTCTTGGCAATCTGGTTCTAAACCTGTGGGACTGTGGAGGGTAAAGCACATTTGTAAATTATTCCCATGTTTGTACGAGTCAACCTTTGACAATCCACTGTAATTCCCCACTTATTACTCTATACTTTTTGACACACCAGACAGGACACGTTCATGGAGAACTACTTCACCAGCCAGAGGGACAACATCTTCAGAAACGTAGAAGTTCTTATATATGTGTTTGATGTTGAGAGTCGTGAGCTGGAGAAGGACATGCACTACTACCAGTCATGTCTGGAAGCCATTCTGCAGAACTCCCCCGATGCCAAAGTGTTCTGTCTCGTTCACAAAATGGACCTGGTGCAGGAAGACCAGAGAGATTTGGTGAGCTTTAAGTCACATTTCACACATTATTGGTACTGCTGTCCTGCTCTCACTGACACATAATTGTTTTCTCTTGTGTGCAGCTAGAGTGTGTACGTCTGTGTAATTTTCAGTAATTCGAGTTTGCTTTTAGACTCAAAATGAGTGTGGATTTTCAATTTAAAAGACCAAAAAAAAGCTAAACAAATAAACTTACATTTTGTTCTGAAATATATGAAAGGATAAAACACAGAGAACTAAGTGAGAAAACAGTCTTTATTTGATTCATATACAACCAGAAGATTTTGTAGGTGAAGACGAAGACAAAGTTGTACAGCAGTCAATGAAAAACTTGTCTGTTGGTCAAAACAGAGTGTGAACATGACTTTGGAACAATATTCAGATGTAATTTTAGATCTGTTGACACAAAGTATGTAATCCGAATTTACCTCCGAATGTTTGTCATTTGAATATGAAGAAGCACAAGTGTTTTTCTGCGAGAAACACCAGAAACATTTGTACTGAACATTCCCCAGGCTATCGCGATGATCCATGTCTGTGAGGGCGCTGTACAACTTCCTGTTTCATTGAAGGAAAATACAGCTGATGTTTTACTTTTGACTGGTTGCATTTTTATTTTTAAATCACGTTAGTAGAAAGAAAATAAAGTATCTTATCAGCCACCTCTTTTTCATTTTAGACTATAGAATAAAAGAAAGATTTATTGTTTTCCAGTTTTCATTTTAAAAGCAAACTTGGAGTACCAAAAAATGCATGGACGTGTACATACTATTAATTAAACCCCAGTTTTATGATATTTTATCATGAAGGCAAAACGAATCACTTGTTACGTGCAAACATCTTCACACAATCATTCTACTATTTCACAAACAGTTTTCCTCAAAGAAGATTACATGGTGATTTTGAAAAAAAAAAAAAATATTGAACTGCTGTCAAGGGCACAAAGTCATAAATTAAATGAAATGCTAAATTATCTTAGCAAACAAAGCTTTTTATGAATAGACACAATCAAAACCTATTAATGTGGTAGTTATTGGAATATAATAAACTTATTGCACAGCTCTAAAGGCAAGTAGAGCTAAATGGTACCTGCACCAAAAAACAAACAAACAAACAAACGCAAAGGGTTTAGTTCATTTTCAAAGTATAAAAAGCTTCATGACCTCTGTTCATTGGACTTGTCTTCTCTGCATTTCCAGATCTTTAAGGAGCGTGAAGAAGACCTGAAGAGACTGTCCAGGCCTTTGGCTTGCACATGCTTCAGGACATCCATTTGGGATGAAACCCTGTATAAGGTTGTCAACCTGACTTGCCGTAGCTTTAAACGATAAACTGCTCAAGTTGAACTGGTAAGAAATATTTTTGAAATGTCTCCCCAGGCCTGGTCCAGCATTGTGTACCAGCTCATCCCAAACGTCCAGCAGCTGGAGACGAACCTGAGAAATTTTGCACAGATCATAGAGGCAGACGAAGTGCTTCTGTTTGAGAGAGCCACCTTCCTGGTGAGAGCAACTGCATCCTCTGCCACAGCAGCTGGAAGTCCTGTTCTAGAACTGAAAGTCATTTTTTATTGTTTTTGTTTTATAAATTTAGGTCATCTCACACTATCAGTGCAAAGAGCAGCGTGATGCTCACAGGTTTGAGAAGATCAGTAACATTATCAAACAGTTTAAACTCAGCTGTAGGTGAGTTCACTCTGCACAAACATCACTTTCATCTTTCTGCATGGCATCTGATAAATTCCTATTATGTTCACTTGTTTCCTTTTTTTTTATTCCAGTAAACTCGCAGCCTCTTTCCAGAGCATGGAAGTGAGGAACTCCAACTTTGCGGCCTTCATTGACGTCTTCACCTCCAACACATATGTCATGGTCATCATGTCTGACCCCTCCATTCGTAAGTATTTAAGACAACATGTCTGCAGCAGATGTACTGCAGCAGAAAACAAATCGGCGCATTAATAATCCATGTCTCTTTTTCCCAGCATCTGCAGCCACTCTCATCAATATCCGTAATGCTAGGAAACACTTTGAGAAGTTGGAGCGGGTGGATGGACCCAAGCACAGCCTGCACATGCGGATGCGCTAGCCCACGCGTGTGTCCCAGCGTATTCTCTCAGCCAATCAGTACATAGACCGCAGACCGCATGTTGCGGTACCCCAGCTCCGCCGTGCACCGTTTCCTCTGTATCTTCACCTTCAATCACAGTTATTACAGGAGAAATCATATTTTCTTTTGGTCTAATTTCTACAGTGATTCTAAGTATCTTGATACAGTCTGTTTCAATATTTGTCCTAACTTTACACATTTAAGAAAAAAGTTTACTTCGATGACGAGCAGATGATACTGTTTGATTCTCAAATGTGGTTTGTAAGCTGTTACAAACAATATAGTTATATTAAAAAAAAAACATGTGAAGTGTTTTTCTTCCTTTTAACCCTGACATGGCATAAAAAGGCAGATGTTACGGACAGATAAGCGCAGTGGCTCAAATTCATTTCCTTTAAAAGCTTCTTGTTAGTCCTTGTTTTCACTCCCCCTAAAGGGCTCACTCGACACTCGGCACCAGTTGTCCTGTTCACATGACCCATGGTGCACCTGTTGGAAAAGATGACAGCCGTGAACGGGCAGATGGGTGACATGTTACCAGCACAGCTCAATCACTTCGCTTCTGTGGAGTTGACATGACAAACAGCTGCGTGGTAGCATTTGAATTTGAATTAGAAAACCTGTCTTCAAAAAGGATTACAGTCAATCATGATTCAAAACGTCTGTAGGGGTTTTAAGAGGGTAACTTAAAACTGTGTGTGCGGCTTGATCAGATTTAACTGACACTGTCCGAACTACACACTTTCACTTGTTTCACAGTTTTGATCTGTGCTCAGATGAATGTAGAAATAGTGTGCCCATTTTGACATTTTATTTAAAATGCCATGATGATTTGGATATCTCTCAGCATTAAAATAGAAAAGGAAGCTTATTAAGAACAAGCTGATCATCCATAAGGTGTAAACGTAGGTCCATGTTTCTGTATGGTGGGAGCTGACAACGACCCTGCCATATTTATTTACAAGCCAATGCAAATGATCCAGTTTTAGAGTGCTGGAGATTATATAACTGTGGTTCACATGTCAACAGAGCCATCTCTATGGTAACAAGCGCTTAGGGAGATTGTGGGGTTTTGGTTTCATTTGGATGAAAACTTTCTAAGCTACTTAAAGAGCTTTGATTTGGTCGATTTGACAATATACTAGTCTATACTGCTGGTTCAATTCAATTCAATTCAGTTTTATTTATATAGCGTCAATAACAATACAAATCGTCTCAAGACGCTTTACAAGACCCGGCCTGAAACCCCCAGAGCAAGCCTGAAGGCGACGGTGGCAAGGAAAACCCAGCAGAACCCAGCTCATATGGAGGGACCCATCTGCCTAAGGCCAGCCAGGTACAGAGAAAATAAATATATTAGCAATAATTATCAAAATCAATTCCCCAACACTGTATATTGTCCATATTTGTTGAATCTGACATTTAACATTTCTGATACATATCACCCTGGAATACCTGTGAAACTGTGCAGTTATGGTGGAGAGCTGTTTTTATTTAGCTTTTAGTCCAGCTATAGTTGTAAATTACATGCAAACTAATTTGATTAATAACATTTCATTAATACCAGTCAGTGGTGCTATTACATGAAAATCACAAAGGCCCATCTGTTCACTTTTGCTTCTGATAAACATTGATCTAATTTATGACCACCTGCCTAAAAGTATCTGGCACCAAGACATGAGCAGCAGATCTTTTCAGGTCCTGCGAGTTGCGAGGCGGGGCCTCCATGGATAGGACTTGTTTGTCCAGTGCATCCCAGTTGCTGAGAATTTGGAGACCTAGTCGACAGCTTGAAACAATTTTTGCTTTGTGGCAGAGCGTATTATTATGCTGATTGAGGCCACTGCTATCAGGGCACACTGTTTCCATGAAAGGATACACATGGTCTGCAACAACACTCGTTAATGTTAGCACCCGAGGTCTCCCAGAAGAATATTGCCCAAAGCACAACACTGAGTCCGCTGCTTTGACTTAGTGCGTCTATGTCTTCCTCAGATAAGCAGTGCTCACACACTTGCCAAAAAAGCTTATCAGACCATACCATCTTCTTTTTCTATTGCTTTATGGTCTAAGTCATGAACATGAACAATGACTCTGCCTTGTAAATATTCACTGTACAATAACCCCGGTGTATATATTACCTATATTTTATATGTACAGATTGAGATTTATTTTATTGTGTTTATTTTATTCTTATTTCGCTATTTAAGTTTGTACTAGAGAGTAAAGTTACTGGAGTCAAATTCCTTGTATGTGCACATACTTGGCCAATAAAGCTGATTCTGATTCTGATTCTGAAGTCTGATACTAACTTGTCCATTGTAGATGCTTTTCACTTGCAGTCCACTATATCTACCAGACTTTTCAGTGGCTTTAATCTTATGGCTGATCGGCGTATATTCAAAAATATAATGACCACATGCAGGCAGACTAAGTTGTGGTGCCATTCTAGCATTCTTGCATGATTTAATTCAAAGGAACAGTAGATCTCAAGTGTTCATTACAGAGTACCATTGTTACTCTGTAATGAATATATAATTCAATTAAGACCCTTCTTGTTGATATTGTCTTAACCCCATGGATGGATTTATCCAGGCATGCACTGCTGACAACTCAACTTTGGTGTCTTTGAGGCTGCTGTGATACAACAGAGAGAAAGTGTAGTTATTCCTGCAGCCTAGGCAGGTAACTGGAGATTTGTTCATGGCACTTGATACCACCCACTCCTTAGGGGGCTGCAGGGGATATGCACCCATTACCTCCTCTTTATTGTAGCCAGCTCTGCTGCTGAGGCATTGTTCCAGCTGCGCTTATCATCACTGCTCATGTGGCTGACTTGTATCCTGGAATGCAAAGGCTAAATAACTGGAAAATCCCCAGTCCCTTTTCCTCAGGGAGTGAGTTTGCATAAAATAAATGGGAGTAACTCAGTGCAGGACGCTGCTGGCAAAAATTTAATGCAAGACTGAAACGTTTTATAGCATCTGAAAACTGTAGAAAACCCAGCTCGTTTAGAACTGGAAAATGCATGCTGGAAATTCTGAGCGTGTCACCAAATCTAAAAGTCAGTTTTACAGAAGGACTCTTATTAAATGTTCCACAAAATCTGAAGCGGAGAAAAATAAATGCTTCACTTCCACTTCCTGGAAACTGGAAAATGAGGACACTGGAAAATAAGTGTGTTTGTGTATGTGAACAAATCACCTTCAACCATCTCTCCTTGGACCTTTTTTTCCCAGGAGGAGGATTGAGAGACGAGGTGTACAGAGCCAGAGCACAATATATGACATGTCGAAAGAACTGAGTCCCTACGCTGATGCAAGGAGACACAAGATGTTTGCAGATGACCCAAAATCTGTGTTGTTCAGACGCTCTCGGGTCCTTTATTTCTGAAAGAGTTCTCTTACCCTGAGCCCAGCCCTAAGTTGATTACTAGTTTTTAACATGCTCTAGATTATTTTATTGTTGCTGTCTATGCCTTGATTTAGCCTCACATCCAACACACTGGTTTTGGCATAGCGGAGAACTTAAAGACTGCAAGGTCATAGCAGTGATGTGCACTTTTAATGTTTATTGACATGCAGACGTCCCTGTACACCACATGGAAAGGTGTTAAAAGGTTTCTATACTTTTAACGAGTCAGTGTATTGAATGAGATACAGAACTAACGTGTCCTTGGTGAGACGGTTAATGTTTTGATATTGGGCTCTTTTTGTCCTCTGTTTGCACATTTCCCAAACCATCTGTATGTTCAGCAGGCCCAGATTCACTTTCATTGGTCATCTCTGCACCTGCATCCATGTCGTCACTGGCCTCTGCGCCACAGTCCGTTTGATTCAGCTGCCGCTCCAGCAGAGTGATGCGCTGCTTCAGCCGTTGCTGAGTGTGTTTGTATTCGTTGAGCAGACGGGCGAAACGAGTCTGAAGGGTGTCCAGAGAGGACTCCAGCCTCTCAACCTTCTCATCGGTGTCCTCTTTCTGGAGACCGCCGCTCTCTGCGTTCTCATCCAGAAGACCCTCCTTCATCAGGATCTCCCGGCCCCTCTCCTCTAGCACAGTCTTTGCATCTGGATACTCGGTCACTGCCTCCATTAAGTCATCCTTAGAGAGGCAGAAGAGGTCAGAGTAACCCAAGCTGCGAATGTTCGCTGTCCGACGGTTTCCCATTTTGCTACCTTTGATATTCAAAATGCTGATTTCTCCAAAGCAGCTGCCGGCGGTGAGGAGAGCGTACTGTGTGACCCCATCATCAGCCACCACAGCCAGCTTCCCCTCTTTAATGATATACATCTCCTTACCAATGTCCCCTTTTCTGCAGATGTAGTCACCTGGACTGTAGACCTGAGGGCACAGCTTGAGCACAAGCTCAACGAGCAGTCCTGCCTCACAGTCTTGAAAAATGCGCACTTTCTTCAGGGTCTCCAGGTGAACGTTGATTGCAATCTCAGCCCGCAGTTTGTTTGGCAAATTCTTTAGTACCTCCTGCTCATCTACTGCTTTCTTGTTGGTCCAAAGGTAGTCAAACCATTTAATGACACGTGTCTCCAGTTCTCTGCTGACTTTGCGAAAATGCATGTAGTGTTTGATGGCATCAATTCTAGCTTGAAACTCAGCACGGGTGGCGTTCATGTTGGCAATCATAGAGCCAACGTTTCCCACAATTGTGGCAAAGATCAGCACTCCAACAAGAAAGTCAAAGACCACGAACAGGTACTCTTCGTCACGCACAGGCGCAGGCATCTCTCCAATGGTGGTGAGAGTAAGAGTTGACCAGTACAGACAGTAGACATAACTCCGCGTCAAGGTGGAAAACTCGGGTTTGGAAGTGTTTGGGAACACCCAAGTGTCCGAGCCAAATCCCAGTGACTTAGATATAGCATAGTAGATGCAGGCGTTCCAGTGAATGATGACCAGGATGTAAAGCACCAAGTTACAGATGCGGAAGATGTTGGGGTAGTTGGTGCGTGTCTCTGTGCGGTCAAAGAATTCAAACATGCGCGGGAAGCGCAGCAGGCGGTTGAATCTAAGCTGTGGTGTGTGGATGCCGGTGGAGATGTAGGCCAGATCAGTGGGGAGGATGGACACCACGTCAAGCTTAAACTGTAATGTTCGGACGTAGCTGTCTCTCAGCTTGGCGTGGTCCTTCACCAGCAAACCTTGCTCCAGGAACCCTGAAAGAATTTTAAACAGAGTTCAAATTCAGCTAAGCTTTGGTCTCAGGTGTCTGTTTGATCTCAGATTAGTTCACATGATGAGATAAAGATCAACTGAAGTTGAACTAATCAAAGTCTTTATACCAACAATCAATGTGAAGGTTTTTGCATATAGTATAGAATCTTCAGAGACTGTCATCCAGGTCCAATGTATCCAAAAAGAGATGAAACAAGAGCAACAATTTCCCACCGGCCCTACCAGTCTTATCTTAACGTTACGTGTTATTTAGAGGTTAGCTTGCTGAGCCGTTAGCTTTTAAGGCTTTGAGAACACAGTTGCCTGGCAGTAGTGTTCTCACAACTTCTGGCTGATGTTACCACTTGTACGCCAAAAAATTTTGTAAAGACCACTCCCTATTGCCTTCAGCCATTGTTTTCTTGAACCTATTTTTACTGTGTGCTACATGCCCAGTGCCAAACAACAGACAGAGCTACCAACTGCTTGTAAACAGAAAAGGTTTTAGCTAATGTCAGCTAACATTTCTCTGGGGGTTTCTGGCTGGGTTTTAAAAAGTTGAGACAATTGTTTTGCTGTTGACACTATATAAATAAAATTGAACTGATATTACTTTGCTAACACCTAAGGCAACTAATGCTAAATCTGACCGCTAGCTCTGTAAATATGGAAATATAAATCTTCGATCTTCAAGAAGGTCAGTGCATCATCCTCAACATCACTGTTTACAATGTTCACATAGGAGACAGGAAGCGTTACAGTTTTAGACTATTAGGCCAGCTTGTAGTGTGTCATATCAGTGAAGTGATCAATTGGTTGCAATCAGAGGTGGCAACTTACTGGCTGAAAAAATAAAAAAAGTCCCTGAAACTGCAGTTACTTAAATGCCTCGCTCCAAACACGAGTCAGACCCCACAGACCATGCTCCATTTTACCGTAAGTTTGGTTTGGACACTTAACTAGCACATACTGTTTTGCGCAGAATCTAGCACTATTGCTAACTTAATGACAACTCTACATGGGTTAATTTTCCTAACTCTTCCTAAAATTATTCATAACTATTGCCCTGGCCACTTTGAGTGACTGTTGGATGCCTAGGCCTCAGTCTTCCTCATGATTCTCCTCTCCCCATTTTTGAACTAGCTAAGATTACAAAGCCTGTCACCATTCACGCTGAGCTAATCAGGACAACTATGGGTGACATCACAGTTCATCTTTATTTTAATTCAATTCAATTCAATTCAGTTTTATTTATATAGCGTCAATAACAATACAAATCGTCTCAAGACGCTTTACAAGACCCGGCCTGAAACCCCCAGAGCAAGCCTGAAGGCGACGGTGGCAAGGAAAAACTCCCTTTTAAAAGGGAGGAAACCTTGAGCAGAACCCAGTTCATATGGAGGGACCCATCTGCCTAAGGCCAGCCGGGTACAGACAGAGAAAGAGAACAGCAAGATAAACATATCATCAATACACATATCTGTATTTTACAGGGCTGTAAATACATCACCACTAGATCCTACACACTACATGTCCAGGACCATTTAGTAAAGCATAAAGGAGTTGGACCTGTTTTCATAAAGGAAGTTTGTGAAGTAGATGACTGAGAAGCTTCACAAACAAACAATATATCACATCAAGGTATACACTTAGAATGGTACACTTTGTTGCAGTCGCATTGAACCAGTTGATAGAGCCCTGAAATGGATATTAACTGTATCATTTGTTTCCACAATAACATATGCTATCAAATGAAAATCTTCGGAGAAGCCAGAAGCTGCATTTTGAAATAGGTTACCTGTGCGAAGTCGGACGCAAGTGTCCATTATGTACACAGTGTCAGAGAGGTAGTCCAACACCAGCCAGCAGATGTAATTTTCCACCTGCAACTTGTCAAAGCATGCCCTGCAATGTGAAAAGCAGGATGATTTAGTTCTACTGTCTAAGGGGCCAGCGATACACCTGCTCACTACATCCACCAGCCATCTCTGGAGGCTGCAGGGTCTCAGTAGATAACGGCGAGAGTGTGGTGTTATTACCTTGCAACAACCAGGAACCAGTTGTAGAGCACTGCCGTGGCGATGACAAATAACCAGTGGTAGTATGCGTTATCGGATGGGGACACCACGAACAAACTCCACCCTTTCCTGCAAGCATCAGGACAGTGCAAAGAATCCGATCAAAAACAAAACACTTGGTAGACTTCATGGCAAAGAGGCAGAAAAAAAACAAAAGATATAAAAGAAAACTTGGCGTATATGTCATCTCTAAGGTAACTTTTTAGTCTTTAAGATGTTTTTACACATGACACCTCATAGTATACAGTATCAGAATCAATTAAACACTGTAGTCTCTGGGTGTATTTGTAACCTAATGATACATTTCAAGGATTAAATGAAGCCTTTATGTAATGTTCCACAAAATGAGTCCTGTTGTCAAAGTGCATGGTAATGGTTCAGGGAAGCATCCAGTCATACTTGAAAATCCCTTTGGCATTGTTGCCATTGGCATCCGGTTGCGTGTTGCTGATGCGACTGGGGGCCGTTCTCAGCTCGGGGCCACGAAAGCGCTCCAGGAAGGAGTCTGGACGCTCCTCCTCCTCCATCAGACTCCTGTGTGCCCATTCTCTCAGTCTCACCACCAGGTTCACCATTCTGAAACACAGTACCAGTAAAATGGTTTTAGAGTCTCGGAGTCACATGTTGCAGAAGTCATTCAGCGTAGACGCCTTCAGTGAAGACTGAAAAGCATCCAGCACAAATATGGAATACTGAGTATTATTTGGTTTTCTACATTTAATTACTGGAAAGTCTTGTCTGGTTTTCATTCTTCTACTACGTGAAGTGTTTTCAAGTGACTAACATGTGGACCATTATCAGCCTATAACTTTAAAAATACAAAATAAAAGTTAAAAAAATTTCAAACTGCCTTGACTACAAAAATATGTAAACAGAGCCGCACAATAATGTTCCAGCATCTCCAGTCAGTTTCTCTCTGAATGAGGCCGACATGCTACACCTTCATCATCACAGTTTTTACCTTGAGATAGCTCCATTCCGAAAAGAATTTCTTGAATTTCCTCCACGAGGGTCGAGCGCTGCGACTCTTTGCAGCTCTGAGCATGTGTCATCGCAGACAGATGGCACCCTGGGAGGAAAGGTAGAAAACCCACTGAATTATCACACAGTTCCACCCATAGAGCTTCTCTTAAAACAAAGCAAACCAAAAACAGAAAAATAAAGGAGTTTCTCGTCACCTGCTGAGGATACTCTCGGCCCTCTCTATCTCCTCCTCCAAGGTGGTCTTCACTGACAGGTTGTTGGGGGAGGGTGCCACCTGGCCCGTCATCTTCAGGTCTGACTGTGTGGGCAAACACTAATGTTAAAACCCCATTTGTAGTCCTTTAGCCCATGTTGTGACTGTGTTAGACGTGTTTTCCTGTACACCTCCAGCAGTGACACTGTTTCTAGAGAGGAAAGTGTTTATGGTGCGTATGACTGATTATAGTCAGGGGACATGGGGGACGACTGGGACTGTCTGCCACAGTCCCTCAACCGGCCCATCACACAGCAGGTGGTTGCTGCGGTGACTGAAGCAACTCGGTGAAGTTTGCATTATGTTTAAGCGTTTGAAACACTCATTTGTAGTCACATAAATCCCACTCCCCAGCAGAAGCACGAGGGCCGGCGGCACTCTTCCACCCTGCAGCGCAGACAGTTGACGAGGTGTTTAGACGACTGTTACCATTGTGTGACTAATTGGTGGATCATTAACGAAAACACACACACACACGCACGGCCCCAAGCTCTGCGGCTCGGTGAGCAAATCAGCTGCCCTCCCTCAGGAGCCACATCACTTAGGAAACCAGCGTGCTGAGTGAGAGCAAAGTGTGGCATGGATGTTTCATAACTACACGGTGGCTGCTGACTCCAATAAACCTAGAATTCACCCAGAAACCATTTCAAGTGAAAAGACACAACTCTCCAGAAATTAAACTTCCCCTCAACTGCAAATAATATACATTAAACTTATTTAAAACATCCTGTAGCATAACTTTTAGTTTTGATAACTAGCAACATCTATTAATGTCAATGTATTAATAAAAAGAGTAGAAAAGAAATTCAGTATTTATTCCTACCTTTAGTTTCCTTAAGTCTCCCCAACAAAATCTTTAAGGTGACTTCACACAGGCGCACCTAGAGCAGGACTCTCCCGGCCAATCCATCCTCGGCACCCGCTCACTGGATGTTATAAGAGCCAAAGTGCCTCCAAAGCCTCCTACAAAAACACTCACAGTCACGAGTCCCGGTGTTGCAGCCTCCTGCTGAAGAGTGTTCTCCTCATACGTGCAGTCTATTTCATCTTCAGATGGGCTGAGCGCCTGCTGGAGGCAGGTACGTAGGATGGGAGGTGGTAAGTGGGACAAATCTTCGAATGCTTAAGAGCCCAGATGCTGGCTTTGGACTGAGGAGGAGTCTCCTGGGGAAAACCTCTTACTCCGGAGAGTAGCGATAAACAGTGCAGAGGCAGTTCAACAGGTTGAATCCTGTTGTTTGATGTTTTGGTCTTTTCTTGGCATGATATAATGACTTACTTACTCTCCTTCACATTTGTCATCATCAGATGGTAGACAACTGATTTTCAACACATTGTTAGGCACCATATCATTATAAAACAAATAAATTAGACTAGTGATTTCCCATAGCCCATATATGAAATATGTAGCTGGAATGCATGGGGGATGTCTGAGTTTTGAGCCTTTTCAGTAACAGAAATAGGTCAGTTTATGTATTAATGTCACCCCCCTGCTTTTACCTCCACTCCCTCCTTGCCCACAGACACCCTCCCTTTCTTTTCCTTGTGCGTGCCTGATAACACAAGTGGAAACAGATGTGGTGAAAACCTGGGCAGTACCTCACAAGCAGCATGGCATTGCACTCATCTGGACAGCATCAAGTGCTCCACTCGTGCTCCACTCGGCCGTCACTAGGATGCCTCACCCCTACGTTTGTGCATCTCCACCCTCATTAAATTTCCTCAGCAGCTCAGCTCTCAACTTCCTGGACCTCTCTCTGCCTGGCCCTCCTCAGCATTTTGCCCCTGCTGTGCTCAACTCAGCCACCAGCTCCACCCTCAGACCCTCAGCTATGATCCTCTGCCTCGATCCATGTTGAGTAAACAAAAGCAGTTAACCACTTCCTCTTCCCCGTTGTCTGCACTTGGGTTCACCTGCATCAAGTGTTTCAGTAAATATCAAAGATTACAGAGAAACTGAGTGTTTCTCTTTCTACCGCATTAATAATCTTCTTCTCACACGTCCTTCTTTTTAGTTGTAGGATCTGAATGTGTTTTCCACCACCACTGGCTTCAAATTAAGTGCAGCATTAGGCTATACAGTACATTATAATTCTTTCATTGTGGTTTTAATAATCATTTTGTTCAAGATTTCCAGTTTAGATCTGGGACTGTTTTCTGTTTAAGCTCCTCTAGTAGATAGCCATCAACAGGGGAAGTAATTTGAAGCCATCTTTCTAAATCCAAACATCCACCACTCAGACATACTCTCTGATGCAAATGGAGCTTGAAAGCCCAGATGACAAAGGCCACAGGAGACGGTTGACAGAGAAGCCTGGCGGCTTTAATCAGGCGCTTGAAAAGCTGGAGAGGACTTTACATCTGACTGAGATCCAGACCAGTGAACAGTAAAGTACAATCTGCCACTGCCGTCCCCTGTTGGACGACAAGATCAGTGATGAGCTGTGAAGAAAATCTTGCCAGTCATCAAGAGAAAACAGACAACTGATGAAATGTGTTGACAGAGGCCACTTGTAACTGTGGAGAAGCAGAATGTTAAAACACAAATCAGAATGCAACATAATATTACATTTTGTCACTTCAAATCTATTTAACGAAGCAGTGGAAAAGCACAGTCATTTATTTTATGAGGCACCTTTAAAAGCACGTGCATAGTTTTATGATGACAAAGAAGGAAGAACATAAAGTAGGGCAGTAACAGAGTCTGTGATAAGAGGAAGGGGAAGTAGTAAAAGGAAAAATGAAGTGTAACGATCAGATCGTAAAAGTGATGCTGAAGAAGTTAATGTAGTTTTATTCCTTAAGGTTATTCTGACCTCTCATAGATAGATGTGATGAACTTCTTATTAATATTGCACTGCGATACTACTTCTGTTGCTTTTTGATCCAGAGTGAGGGTCTATGAGTTCATCTACATTTATTTGTCTCTAAAAATGTAGACTGTCATGGAACATACTTAAAGGTGGTACACTGATACTGAAAACTATCTCCCCTTTTACTCAGTTTTAAAGGGGAATTATCGGGTTTTACAAACTGGACCTTATTCCCGGCATAAAATATGATCGTTCGCACTCATATTACATTGGTGTCATTTGGAGTTACTCCTACTATATTTAGATCTGCATCCAGATAGTGGGAGTGACTGGGTTCACTGAAACACAGCCTCTAAATAACTCATTAGCTGACGTGACACTCGTTAATTTCACCAATATTTTGTTATGATATGCTAGTGCTATTCCCCGATGAGTCCGGAGGTAGCTGTCATCTCTTCGCAGATGTGCAGCAGTTTGTTGTTCTTTGGCCAGCTGTTCCTCTCTCTGCCTCCGCATCCTCCTTTCAACAAGCTCCTCATGCGTATACTCTGGCTCAAAACGTCCATCATAAACAAAGTTGTCGTCCACAACCTCAGAATTGTAAAAACCTAGCAGTAGCAAATGACAGATAAACAAACCGTGTGGGGTGCACGTGGTGCTCAGAGATGACATCATCCAGGTCAGAGGTTATAGGTCATTCTACAGACCCCGGATGATGATAACAGGTAACTCTGGACTCATGCCATTTTTTTATTGTCATTGTGAATTCCTGCTTGTAAGAGATGCCTTACAATAATCACTATATTCACCTGTGTCACATCACTAGATCAGGTCATTTTATTTGCACTCTGTAGATTTGAATGTTACGTGAACCTTGTTATTATGATACCTTAATCACTGATGTCCTTTACTCATTTAGGTTCATGATGTTAGGGTTTAACATGTGGACGCGATGGTTCATTGTCTGCAATAATTTGCATAGATCTACACATGATGATTATGTCTGAGGCTTAGTTTGACCCCCATGCTCTAACTTATTCAGCAGTTGCAGAGACACATTGACAAAAATGTGTTTACTGGTTGTGATCATCAGTCTACGTAAACTGTTTGTAGAGAAGGCTGAAATATGCGTTTGCTTTTCAAATTGCCAGTTTATGAAACGGTTGCTAGAATTTACAGTTGGGTTGGCCTTATATCGGTTTGGCACTGACAAAAGCAAAAGTTTCCTTATTTGATCTGTTTATCAAAGAATACAATCAATGTCTTAGTTTACAACAGATCGTAATCCGTTCACTGGCTCTGTGAGGGTGAAAATAACATATTACTGAGTCTGAAAACTGAAATGTGCTCCTCCTCAAAGGCAAACCTGTAAGCATGACCAACCTAAGACTTTGGATGACTCCTTTTCACTTACACTTGCCCATTACATAATGATTAACGTTTACCACCTTAGCCATTTGAATTGCGGATGTGTATTTGGTAAGTATTTGGTAACACAGAAATTTCCCAGTCTGGGATTAATAAAGAAAATCTAATCTAATCTAATCTAATCTAATGCTGGTCTGTCAGTTACCCACAGACATTCAACACACCCAAACGGATGAATTCTCAGTCCTTTGTCTAGGTTGGCACAGATATTGGCCCTTCTCTACAAGATGTAGAAACATCTGTATACAGGGCAGGAAATGCATTTTAAAGAAGACTTACCTGCAGAAGCTTGTTGCAGTTTGCATAAGGACAAGGTTATAAAATAGTTAGCACAGTGTGTATCGCCTTAATTTGCCTTTTGTGTGTGTTTTTAAAACGTGCGAGGCCTTTCTATCCTCTAACATTATGTCATTTTAATAAAGGCCTTAGTTTTACACATGATCACTGTCAGAAATTCCACAATAAATCCACTTTGATTTAACACTTTTGATTCAACAATAAAACAAAAATACTTCCAACAGCACCATTACTTTTTATAGACGCTGTAAAAAAATGACGGTCAGATGTTGATTAAAGCAAATATCAGCTTAATAGGATCAGTTTGTGGTCAGCTCCATTTAACGCCTTTTCCAGAAACTACCAACAAGCGTGTGAGCAGTTTTCAACGTCTTATTTATTGTTACATGTAAAGTACGTAAGAGTAGACATGAACACAAGACCAAATACAACCTGGCCGTTGTCACTGAATATCATGAAGCTACCTGGAATGAAGTAACTGTTTATATTTGGTAATGTCGAATATAAATTGGAAAAAAACCAACAAAAAAACAGGGGAAAACTCGAAGCACAAGTGGCCTTTGAGGCGAGAAGGCACAGCAGAAGCAAGATGAGTCTAGTTGGCCTGCTCCTCATCCAACGTAACAGACACTGAATAAAAAAAAAGCCCAACACAAGACCAGACATCCCCAAAAAACAGCATTTACATCGCATGATAATCCCAAAAAACAAACAAATGACGAGCACAGACAGCTGGTCATTACTACAATCTGACCTTTTGGCTTCTGTATACAGATATGTTGGTGGTGCCAGTTATTAAGGCATGCTTGTACTTCATTAAGCGAGAGGAAATGTTGGGGTGTTTTTTTTGTCATGTGCTCCACCTGAACATCTCTCCTCTCATTTCTTTTTGTCTTCTCAAGCATTTATTCGTAAGTATGGTATTCAGGAATGTGTGTCACTTAGTCAAGGCTATAATTTACTTATCAGTGAGTAAAAATATGTAAACAACCTTGCAGTTGGAAATTTGCATAACTGCTTTAAAAAAAAAAAAAAAAAAGACGCATACTCCTACATCAAGAGCTCTGCCTTCTGGAAGTTAACGAGAGCCTGCTCTTTAGCATTGTAACCTCACTTTGAATAAGAGGACAGCATATTATTCTTCAGAAAACACCTCTGTTGGTCAGAAGGGGCAGGAATACATGCGAACGTATAATTCAAAGAGAAAAAAAAAAAAACTTCATTCCTTCAGGTGGAGGAGCTCTTTCCAAATGCTAACGGCTTGTGTGGAGGCGCAAGTGTCACAATGATCCCAGACAGTCGCTTAGGCTCGCTTCATCCCCCGACCCATCAAGCAGGCAAAGACTGTCATCACCATTTTGGGCTTGACCTCCACGAGGTCCTCTGGGAGAGCGTAGACACGGGCACCGATCTTTCTCGCCATAGAGATGGCGTATCTAGAAGGAAATGAAGACATTTATTGGTTTAAAATTCTTCACACGTGAAAGCGGAAGGCTGCTTATGTCTCCTCGTCTTACTTGGCGTTCTCCAGCTTGTCTTCTTCAGAGAGGCTGCCGGTTTTTATCAGCTCGTAGTTGATGCTGCCGGGCTGGATGGCGTCTATCAACTCCAATACTGCCAAACTGCTGCTGATCTCCTTGTCCTGATCACCACAACACAAACACACGAACATAAGAACATGTAACACCACACTTTTAAAATACTAAAAATATGATCTTTTTCTGTGCTTTCAGTTCCATCTCAGAATCCTCATGAGTGGAAAATAAACAGACGTAGAGGACACAGTAGCTGAGCTGCCTCTGTGACATTAGACCCACCTATATGACCACATGTCTGTGAAGATTTAGCAGTCAAGGTATACCCAGAAAACAAATCCAAAACAAAGGAAGCTGGACTTCTTGAAGAGCTTGAGGC
Organism: Planiliza haematocheilus; assembly: GCA_005024645.1. Lineage (NCBI taxonomy): Eukaryota > Metazoa > Chordata > Actinopteri > Mugiliformes > Mugilidae > Planiliza > Planiliza haematocheilus. Next base: position 2,755,102 of record SRSE01000276.1, on the reverse strand, counting down.
ATTCAAGCAGCTTCTTCATTTGTACATAACTGGTGGGGAGGTTAGGTTTGACTAGGGTCTGTAAATAACCAGATACTCTGGAGGATAACTAGGGATAGATAGATAGTGTAACGGCCAACTCAAGCAAGTCCAATTGACTTTATTTTAGAGATAAAGATGAAAGGCTTGTGAAACATCATATTATTTCAACTGTAAATATAACTAAACATGTACCTAGACAACATATCAAATGTCCACACATTAACTCAGGACAGGATGGCAGACAACAGGAGATTGTCTTCATCACACACAATCGTACTTAATGGAAATACTTTGGTTTGGCTGGGGTGTGACGTCTGTGTGGTGGAAGAGAGGAAGAAGGAACGAGGAAGAATCGTTAACAAAGAAGTCATGTTTTGAACTGATGTTGAAATAACAGGTGTTTGGACACCTCTGCAATATCATTGGAAAGAGTGGAAAGCAATATACCAGTACGCAGAAAAGGACACAACGCAGTTACACTGTGCCACGTCGTCAACTTCATCAGTGCAACAACTCTCCAGGTGGACGATTTCCATTATTCACACATGGGCTTGATCAAACATTACACAGACTTTGCCAGTGGGTTTGCTAGCAGAATAAAGACTGATCTGTGCGTTTGTGTTCTCACAAACATGTCCAGAAATGTCAGGACCATGTGTGTGAGGGGGAAGCATTTAGACATGAACCTTTGAGAATGAGAATTGGTGTTTACCTTAAAACTTGAAATCTTGGTGGATTTTCCAGCCTCTGCCAATGTTTGGTTCACCCACTTTACAATGATGTCATCATTTACTTTCTCTCCATCACCCAGTTCCTCCAGTACATTCAACGTGTATCTAAAAGAGAGGAGAGGCAGCAAGTGTACTGTGAACATGCTGAACATTGTCCAAACTTTGACACAAAGCAAATCAAATATGAGGAACTACTAAACATGTCAACTCATATCCTGGGGCCACTGAATTTATGGAAATGTGCTCTCTGTTTGCAACTTCCTAGAACTAAATATAGAGGACTATCACAAAGAATCTGACACGGATGGTGATGGTATTGTTTCAAAAAACTGTGCATAGATCCAGTGACTGAAATACAAAGACTTAAATTCATGGCTATATACACAAGTATCCTAAGCGTATTCATGTATTTATTCATTCCAAAAAGCTTGTTAATCCCTTCACTTAATACTTTCATTTGACTTTTGACACGTGAAATGTGCTCAGTCTTATATGGATTCATTCATTCAACAAATGCAAGTGAAGTAGTATTCAAACTTCCGAGATGTGATTGTTGTTTGTTTTTGTTTCTCTTATTCCTGATCTGCTTCACCTCCTCATCAGCTGCCACACCAGGGCCAGAGTCAAAGTAGCATTGCCATCGTTCAGGTCCTGCCCGCCGATGCCAACCAGGGAGAACTTTGCAGATTTGCCCAGCTCCACAGCGTAGTTACAATTCTCCAGCTGGGGGCAATTTATAAAGGAGTTTGCGTAAGAAAACCAAAATGTTTCAAATGTTTAAATGTCTAGAGTTATGAGGAATCTAGACTACCTTTTTCATGTTGGTCCCCAGTTTGGGGTATGGTGGCTTGTTGACCTTGTTGTTCCAGTCAACCGGCACTTTAATCTTCTCATAGAGCTGAAGGATGACCATGGCATCCTGTAGATCTCTGCAATAACAATCAACATTGTGCTTAATCATCGTCCACATTAAAGAACATATGGAAACATAATGTGATATTGCATAAGTTATAAAAACTCTTGCCAGTAAAGTAAACCGTGTTCTTACCCATACAGATGATTGACATGTGGGTTCACTCCCAGGGAGTTCATCCAGTTTCGGAACGTCCTCTCTTCTCTCGTCTCGCCTAGACAGCAAAGGGTAGTAAGATTTAATGGTGAATGTCTAGCCTGGTGTAACACCGTTTGGATTTCATTACAGGACATCTTTCATCAGATACAGAGAAAATACCTGTGCACGCTACAACCAACAAATCAGCAAATCAGTGCTAAGATGACCTGAATGTTTACTTTGCTGTTACTCTTCTGTCCATCATCACATAAAGCACACAAAATTGATTTGATTGGCCAGGGGTAAAATAAGTTCTCAGTGGAGTAATGGCAGACCAGCATTTTAAGGAAGCAGGAAGTCGAGGTTACTTCCAGTCTAATGAGAGTCAGCATGCAAAATTAGATACTTGTAAAACATGAATACACTGTTGCCTATAAAGTTGGAATACCTCTTTGTTATCTCTTCTCATGAAATGACCGTGACAAAGTGATTTATTCTTGACTTTATTGCTCAATCTCTGCAAACATAACTACACATGTATAAATAGGAATACGATTCCAACTTTGCGGGCGACAGTGCAGATCCCAAAAGAGATAAGGCCACTAATGGCTTGTTGAAGCGTATATGCTGTATTCTATATTAAAATAAGGCTGCAGGCTTGTTACACCCATTTTACACCAACTTTGGGAAACTCATTTTGAACCATTTGGGAAAAAATAAAGAGGAAGGCAGGTTTTCTTTGATCTGAAGCATTAAATATTGGTTATTCGAGTGGCTGTGATCCTGTTACAGGATATCTGTTTAGAAAGATAGAAGGCAACAATGAAGACGTCAAGTGACAAATCGTTAGTAGAGCAGAACGTGCAGAGATCTGGTGATGATTCTGTCATCTCCTCAGTTGTGGGAAAAGTTAGAAAGAAGTGGTGAGAGGGTGAACAATGCCCAAGGTTGATAACACATCCTTATCCTTGATTGGAATGGAAATGTTGGCAGGTTTGCTTAATAGCACCATGGTTTCAAGAACCTTGAATGAAACTGGTTAAAGAACTGAACGAGCTTATTAGTTTTTCTCTATCCTGATCCACTACTACGCATGTTGGTAGACAATTCTTGTCATTGTTGCCAAGGAAAGCTTGAGCACAAAAGACACTTTAAGGAGTGAATGCCATCACACCGAAAACATACCCATAGCTGCCAGAAGTCCCTCATATTTCTAGACTTAGGTTCTCACAAGTGGTGATAGGATCCTACTTGCACAACGGTTTTCATTTCGGTTATTTCACTTGTGAAATTTGTGTTATAAATTGCTATTTTTGTGGTAGACAAGACAGTTTCTTGCATCTACTAATTTAGTCTGTATATGATAAAAACTCCGCACTCACCTTCCAACAGTCCCCAGTCAATGTCCTCATTCTCAGGTTTGGTCAGCGCTGGATATTTGTTGAACAGGTTGGCAACAAAGGCAAGATTGAGTTTGGGGTTTCCACTGACAACGTCAGCTGGGGTGACAAACTGTCGACAGCCGAGCCTGTCGGCCTGCTGCAGCATGGCTTCTGCCCTCTTCATGTCGTCTTTCTCCTGAACAACACACAAATCGCACACATGCTCGGGTCAGAGGCCATGTACAGCTGCTAGCATGTGCTGAAGATGCTCAGCTGTGAGTGCTGACTGCCAAAGTGCTTACACTGAAGCCTGCCATGTTGATGTCTATGCGGGGCTCATCCTCCTCTGTGCCTTTTGGGGAGATTTGATTGAGAAGGTGGAAATAAGCCCTTGAGTCCTGGAAAATAAATAAAAACAAATTAAATTCATGCACTAAATGCACTTTGAGCATTTAGGTTGATTTAAACAAACTCCTGACAGGACCTAGCACTGTAAAGAAAATAGCCAACCAACAAATAGTGCACAGTTAACATAGTTAGTGCTACTATTTATCTAAATTTCCTGTTAAAAGAAACGTTTTCAAAGAAACAAAAGTTCTTTACTTTAATCCCTACATGCACATTTGACAGTGTCCCAGTGTCAGCGAGAGACACTACCCACTCATGTCTATATTTGGCCAATTGAGGCAGACATTTGGGTGAGCTTGTGCAAACACAAACATGCAGGTTTGCTGACAGACAGATTTGCTGTATAAGTGGATCTGGTTACTAAAGAGGTGCATGGAAATAAACACATGAAAATGGATTTCACTTTTTATCCTGGAAGTAATATTATAGCTTTAACGTTTGGATTGTTCCTCTGTCTGCATGTCTAAATACACCAAGTGAATTCAATGCCAGTGAGGAGGCCCACTTTGATGTCAGAGCTGAAGTTATTGATCTTCTGCCAGCCAGCATTTTCCAGGTGAAAGTTTGCCCAGCGTAACAGCAGTTCTTCTGGAGACAGCTTCATCAGGTCCTCCAGGGTTTCCCCATCTCTCAGCAATGCCGCCAGCGCTGTTGAGGGGTGTTAATGATCAGTTAGGCTATTTTGATAACAAAGCAGGGAGCCCTAGTAATTGGACCCAAATACATGTTATGTAACACATCATCCCGAGGGTGACCTGTACCTTCATTTCTGCTGAGCTCGATGTCGGCAAACAGGCCGATCTTGATGATCTGCCACAAGAGGCCCAGCACCAGATGGGGCTTCCCTTCTTTCAGGTCTAACGCACCAATATTCACCACATGGCAACCAATTGCAGAAGCAGAGTTCAGGGCCAGGTTCAGATTCTCCTGTAAGATATAAATCATCAGCTGTTGGGACATGTGCATTAACGTGTGAGAATCTAAAAACAGTAAAGTAACTACGACTGACCTGTACTGTAAATGGTGTCAGCTTCTTCTTATTTATGGTCCTCTCATCGATGGTGTCTGGCACTGACAGGTTGATCATTTTGCTGCGCAAGAGTACAAAACATTTATGAGACGTTTGCTGCAGTATCCACTTGGTAAAATACTAATACAGCAAGAGATGGCAACCCAGTTCATTTGTAAAAGATTTGTGAATTCTCTGGCAAGATGATGTCATAAATGTTGTTCACTACACCACCATGCAATTTCTCTATTACTGTACAACCTTCCTGTCAAATCCTGTCAAATAAAACCCCAAGAATTTATGTTTTCCAGTGTTTCACTTTTATTGTTGTGGTAAACACATTATAAAGTGGATCTATTCCCATTTAACAATAACAGTCAAAATGACTGCACTGCAACAAATCATGTCTTATTAAGTTGCAGCTTAATTATCATGTGTCCGCCCATATTGCTATGTACTGCTCTTTAATATCCTCTGACTTGGCTGTTTGAGATATACAAGGTTCTTCATAAACCTAAGCTGTAAAGCTGTTTCCACTTACTAAATTATGCTCACGTCTGATCAGTTCAATTCATAATTTGGCATCTTTGGAGCTCCATATGTGGAACAATGGGTAATCATTTCTGAATAGCTTTTATTGGATGTAATATTATTGTAGCAATTTCAGTGTTTATTTTGCCCCAATATAGCCACATATTTGTACCATTTTCCAGTTAGAATGTGGTCAGAAAAAGAAGTACAGTCTAGTATGAACTTAAAAGCGTAGCTAGGTGAGGGTGGGGGGACAGGAGCTCTCACCAGAGGACTATGCCGTCTCCAACAGACTTGAAGAGAGAGTCTGTGTTGGGATCCATGGGCAGGACATGTTGGCAGTCAGGGTCTTTTTCCAGAGCGGTGTTGATCCAGTTCACAAAGGCATATCGCTCTTCCTCTGTAAACATAAGCATTTATGGGAATCAACAAAACAGCTACAATACAAAGTGACAGTATCGCTCACAGTAACCCGTTTCAGTATTTTTAGTGTTAAATGAACCATCTGTGACTGAAGTGCTGTGGGTACAAAATCAACAGAGAAGAAGCCTTTTGTCTCTTTGACGAACCTGAGAATGAGTGTTGTGTGCCTTCACTCGACAGCTCAGATGTTCCTCCGATAGCCAGGATGCCTTCTTTTCTGTTAATGGCCTTACGGAAAGTCTTTGCTATTTCACTGCCCTTCAGCTCTTTGACGATCTAAAATAATAAAAACAGACCAATTGAATCACAGGTTCACATTCATGGAATACTTTATATGTGTAGCAAATGTATAGTGTCAACTACAAGATAATTACCTTGTGACTGCTTCATATACCTGTATATACCTGTCCACTCTGAAGTAATTCAATTGCAGCACTGCAACAACTTTATAATATTCAGTTTTTGGTCATATTGTGTCATCATTATAGGAATAATAAAAGTAGTAGAACAGTTGATTTGGATCATGTGGTCATTTTGAATAAGAGCATAGATCAGCAGATCTGCTAGGGAATCACAATCAGATCAGCCATATGTTGTTGTGCTCTTCTTTGATTCTGGTGAATCATTATGTAACTCACTGACATCATTTTTCTGCTAAGAAATGCGATATAGAAACAAAAATAATCAAAAGATTGATCAGTGATTAAAACTATCTCTGGTTACGGTCATACTCAATCATCTTCTTTCCTTTCAGAGCTGTTTTCTTGCTGTCTTATCGAGCCTCCGTGGCAGTCAAGGTCGCTCAGCAGACAAAGCAGAACTGCTGGAATGTCTCCTCACTGGCATGAAAACATAAAGCCAACCTTCCGGTAAATGGCTGAGGAGAAATGGTGAATGTCTACAGTGCTATCTGAGGTTTTAAACAATATGAACAGGCTGGACGAGCAGTGATTATAAATAGGAAACATCCACAAAGGCATCGGGTTCATGGCCACAGCATCTCTTGTGGTATGCATTTAAGTGCACACTAGTGCATTTACTACACATCCATGCGCTATAATGTGTGTGAGAGCCAGTATGTCATTAAGGTTATCAACAGCAACTGTTATCATGCTCCACACTAACACCACCCCTGGGCTTTTCCCAACATCAGAACATTAAAATAATGATCTCTAATGAATGGGAACTACTAATGGGACCATAAAGAGCTGTGTGGTGACAGTTCCTACTCTATCTATCTTATCAGTAATGCACCACATGTGAGCCACTTCATACAAAGCTGATCTGACAATGTGTAATACGCCTGATACTTCCTGCTGCTGAATGTCTCTAACTGCTTCATCAGTGACCTCAGCCCCACATGTTGCAGAGACCACAATGAGCTATTCAGCCTGGCACCGGGAAACAGGTTTAAAGAGCACAGCAGTCTTTACCACAAGCATACACAATGTGACTGGGTGTTATGCAGAGTAGGTAAAAGGGGGAACCACAACAACGCCTTGATGACCTTGGGTGGATTTCTATTCAGGTCTGCAATTTTAGCAAAAAATAAATAAATGTTTAGCTTCAGATGTACATGTATGGTCTGGAAGGACCACGGTCAGGTGCATATAACGCGGGCTGGATGAAGGGATCTGACTAGCGCTAATGGTGTGGGGCACACTGGAAAAACAAGGACAACAGACGCTCACTGTTGGCTAAACACTAAAGAACAGCTAAGTTTCAATCTGGTTTGTCACCTCCATACATAATGTCTTGCCTAATGCCAAAGTCAGCCAGAAGAGAGGGACAACAAAACTTTAAAAGACATTTCAGAAAGATACGATAGATTCAGATAAAGGAAGACCCTTTTAACAGATTTCATATCCTTAATTTCATTGTACTTGTACAATGACAATAAAGACATTCTACTCTATCCATCGGGAAGATAACAAAGAATCCATTGTCAGTGATGCCTTTACAAAAAGCTTTTATATTACTGCTAGCATCAGGGATTCATTTCACAGGTTTGAGATTTGTAAGTGTTCATATCATTATATTTAATATCCTGTTTGATGCTGCCTGCTTTAATTTAGGGATTTTTCCCACATAAAAATGCAGTATAAATAATATTTGTTATTTTTGTGTTATACCATTTTACTACACCTACTAAACAATAAATATGAACTCTGCAAAGAGATCATGAAACTATATTGTACAAGATACTGTAAGACTATGAATGTGCAAGCAACAGGACAAAAAAAAAGAAAAAAAGAGCAGTTTTCTTGTCAACCCTCCTGATCGTGAGATTTTTACTCATGAGGCATGCGTGCATCATGAGTCTGTGATGGACTGCTCCTTCATGACTTCTGAGAAGAAATACTGGAACTTTGCTGACCTCACATCCACATTCCTGGAGTGTGTGCGTGTCAGTGTGTGCGTGTGTGGCTTTTGGAGGCCTTTCTTGTGCATGTAGCTGCTAAAAGTTGCTTTGCATAGAGGTTCCACTCACACAGGAGAGGCAGAGCAGAAAACAAAAGGCTAATTCATGGAGAGAAAAGCCCGGAGCAGGAGGTGAAAACTTGATTGGGCTCGAAACTCGGGGGTCATGCCCAACTTACCGACAAAAACTCGTCAAAGCTGATCTTGTTGTCCTTGTTGCGATCGAGTTTGTGGAGGATCTCTCTAATCATGTATCCGGGTTGGGCATGGCCGGCCTCTTTAAGGAGCTCACTGAGCTCATAATCACAGATATATCCATCATTGTCGAGATCTAAAGAAACAAAGTGAGAACCATTAGGACATTGCTATAACTGTTGTTGCTTTTATTATTCATTAATTATCAATCATTCAGTCAATGTAAAAAGCTGAAATACCTGGAAACCTTTTAGCACAGAGCAAAGTTCAAATGTTTTGTTTACATCATTATTAAATATGTAGCGTTTACCAATTTTCCTAAAGGTCTCTCTCATCTCCTCCTCGTCTTCTTTTGTGATCTTTCCAGACATTTTTCTGTGATTGACCTCAGGTGGTCAGTCAGAGAAAGGTGTGACTGCGGAGAGAGAAGAGTCATCAGCAAGGTCAAACAAATACAATAACATCATATCAACTCCTGCAACTATTACAGTCTGCTGCTGAAAAAAACAAGGAGATGAACCCCGCCCCGAGTGACAATTCCACTCCCCATCTTCTGTGGGGTCTAGAAAAACTCTTAAAATAGCGGCTCATTCGCTCGTCTCCTCACTGATCCCCACCCCAGCTAATCACATCTACCATTCTTTCGAGCTCTTTTCCTTTCCCAAGTAAGTCTCGCTCCCCTAATCAAAGTAATTTCCTGTTAGTTCCATTATACATATAACAAGCCCCTACTGTAATAAAACTGCCAGAAGGGCTAGCAGCCTTTGGGTCATTTCACCATGTCTAATAAACTGACTTAGTGCACCACATCTTCTAAAATTAACCATGTTTACCATGGGCTTTTTTCTTATCCGATCCACAGCAACAAATTAAATACTTACTATACCGGCAGCTGGAATGAAAAGCAAACATGTCTCCATCCAGTTTTAACAACATCTGGAGCATATGTGAGCCCCATGTGAGTTCTGGTGAACTAAAACGTCCTCACCCAAGAAGGAGATACGCTTAAATGTGTAAAGGTTCAAGCCACAAAACCAGACTATCAGTCAATGAGTTGTTTTGCTTAAGAAAAGCCACTGTGTTCTCAACCTCCTCTGAGGCAAAGCAGCCATCTGAAAATAAGGAATTTCTCCCAGTGCCTCCTTCCCGTTCGGTAGTGGCGGAGGAATGCACAAGGCCTGGGCAGAAAGAGCTTCGCTTACATAGAGGTGATCAGGGCGTGCTGCCTCACTCTCCAAAGTTAAACTGGTATGATGACATTCCTCTCCAAGTGTTCAGAAAACAACATGAGGTTTATGCTGTGGTTAACTGGGAACTAAAGATTTTTCCAGACTGAAAAGTGTTCCCTTTTCCTGAGTCAGTGAACAGACTGTTGCTGCACATTAGTCAGAAATTCTGAGCAGGGCTATGTCTGGCTTTCACAATACAACACGTGGAAAACCACAAAAGGGAATATGTGAGCGTCTAGTTAGTCAAATGGATTTGGTATAATTATTAAAGGAAATTCAATTATGTGTTCTCTTTGTGGCGACAGCAGCATCACAGACAGTCAAGAAGACAAATTAAAGTATAGTAACTGCACATCCTCTTTAATGAATGAAACTATTAATAGTATTCATGGGGATGATTCAACAGAAGCCATGTGGTCTCTGAGTTGGACTCAGTTCCTTTTCCTACAAGTCAAACAAAGCACTAAATTAAAACAAACATTGTCCTACAAAATCAAGTGTTTCAGAAATGTGGCTGTTGGATGAGATAATTTTCAATGCCACGGCATGAACAAGAGAGAACACAGTGTTTTTCTTGTACGAAATAACACTAAATCGGGGCAAAGACAAACTCCTGACTAAACCATTAGGAAAACAACGGTGCCAGCACTGCTATATTTAACTTTTCTCCAGAAGGACGTGAAATGTGGCCGCTGAAGTCAGCTCAGCTACAATAAGGCCCGACAAACATTACCTCATCTGCCGGCCCCTGTCACACCCTCAACAGAGTCGGAGTGGAAACAGAAGAGGGGTTAAGTACACGGAGCAGGGGCACAGATGGCAGCGGACAAATGCGAGACATATCACTGGCGGCGCAGAAGAATAGGGGGTTTGTAGTCACCGCCACAAACCACGGCAATAAATCCTGTGCTGCACGAGAAAATGAGTTCGGACTGTCAGGCTCCAAAGACAGTTGCCGTCTTTGACAGCTGGACTGTATGTGCCGAAAGAAAATTCCTGTAGTCTTCAACTGACTGCAACGTCTAACTCCTAAATGGAGAGTTTGCCTAAAAGCATTTCAATACCTCTGATCGAGTTTGAGCGCGTTACTGAAAGGTTGAGGACGAGAATGATACTTCCACACTTCAGACTAACAAAGACATAACAAAATATTAAGAATAAATATTTCAAACCACAAAATTTTGTCTGCTGAATTGAAATGAATGGCTTAAACAAACCATAACCCAAAGAAGAAACAAACACACTCATCTGTATTAGTTCTCTGTCATCTGGGACAAAATAAGAGTAACTGGACTTACTGTGCAGTCTTTAAAACTTTTCACCACTCATTCAAGAAGCTCTCCGCGTTCCCTCGGTCCTTCTACAACTGAATATGCCCAGACTTCTCTCTCCAAGCAGCAACTTTAATTGTCGAGCCAAAAACAGCACACTGACGCTGTTTACAATCGCCTTTGATGGATCTTTCAGTCAATTTCAAACCGAGAGAGCTGCTCCCAGATGGCCGAATTAAATGTGAGCTGACACACCCCGCCCCGCCAGTGTTTCACCCACAGTTACGTGGGAAATGCGAGGCACACACACAAATAGAACGGGCAACCTTCCCAAGTGTGGTTGAACGCATATGCGCACACACCCAACGCAGTCTGCGAGAACATGGACTTTTTTTTTTTTATTCACGATCACAATCGCCTGCAGATGTGAAGCATAACCAACTCCTGAGCAGTCTTTAACACCAGCTCTCCTTTATTTCCTTTTCAGGCTGTGTGGATAAGGTAAGCATAACCAAACAGACAGGTAAGGAGAAGGTGTTGACAACAAACACTGTATGAGGACACTGTGTACAGCTGCAAGGACAGAACCCTGGGCTGCCTGTGTATTATTAATCCTACAGAGCCGGTGAATCATCAAGGAAATATTCAAATGAAATGGCCCCTCGACAGGTCCCATAATCTTTACAACATGCAACTAGCTTTCAGTAAATGAAAGCATGTAGTTGTAGTATATGATGTCGGTGGCCAGTGACAGTAGAGATGTTAACACGAGACGACTTACACACAATAGCTTAAGAATGTCAATGGACAGGTTGCAGTGGTGATGCTAAATCAGTTGGGTTAGCCCGTTTCTGCCACAGGTAGGCAGCCACACCTATAAGCGTTAGCCGTTACGTAACAAAAACAGCATGAATCGTTATCCTTTAAATACTATACTTAGTGAGATGATACCTCTCAAATACCACCCAGTCCTTACGCAAGCATTCTGATGACGTTCTTGACCTCTCAAACAAACGGCTTCTAGGTAGCTTAAAAACAAATTTAACGGTTCTAAAGAAACAGGCCTTTAAAAAAAGCTGTTAGTAAAAGATAAAAGAAACTTGATCACTTTCACCAAGTTCCATAAAAGGTGAAGGCGCCTGTTTAAAATCCTGACAGTGCAGAAAGTGGAGCAACCTGTTCACTCGCACAGGTGTGAGCAAAGGAGGAAGCAAAACGTGTCTACACCTCCACCTCCTCATTCTTGACTGTCTGGTTTGTCTTTACAAAGATAACATCAAGCACATAATGTCTGTATTTAAAACTCCCCCAGTGGGAGCTCATGTAGTTCTAGAGCGAGAGTGAGGGACGGTAATGTTTGACTTGAGCTATTGTAAAGCGTAATTCACATACCACATATATTCATGGGCAATATGACCACACCAACCTGGGTAATGATAGGCACAGTTAAAATGAATAACAGCCTTTTTCCTACCCACATAGGAAGCGCAAACATCACCTTCTCTGCTACTGATGAACAAAGTCAGTCTCATCAGTCCCACGGTAGAAATCTTATTTTTGACTTAAACACCTCTGCCATTCAGCAAAGACTCCTGCTGCATCCAGAGTTGTTGAAAACCTACACTGCACTGCAGTCACAACACACCTCTTGTTCCAGGGAAAGGATATTTATCAAGTTAAAATGTAGGTCTTTCTGATATGATCAGCCTTGTTGTTCCAACAGTGATCCACAATTGAAATCCCAGATGTAAGAAAGTATTCTGCAGGCCCAGATGGGCTCCAGGAAAAATCTGGTGAATCACTCAGCACAGTAAACACGCTTACATGGAGCATAAAAAAACAATGTTTGCATGACCAAGCTGTCTTATTTTGCTATTAAAACAGTGCCAGCATGCACACAGAAAGACCATATGTTTTTTGGAAGACAAACAAACAAACAAAAATACTGTACAATGGTTGGAATTGGGAACGCCTCACACAAATAGATGTGACACAGAGTGGGAAGGGCATATCTGTTCAACAGAAAGTAACACATTTACTAGCATTATATAGACAATGTCAACGAGAAAATAGGGTGATCTGTAATCAGAAGAGCAAACAGTGCGGTTACACACACCTAGCATTCCAAAAGATCTATTGCACTAGGCTTGTGAACAGACTGTGCGTGTGTGGGTGCGTGTGTGTCATTTATAAGCCAGTACCGGGAAGATTTTTTTTTTTTTTTTTTTTTTAAAAACAACCCTCACAATACACAATACTACTGACTCCACCTATACAGCTTCCTCCGATGAACGGCGGTGTACTACATGAACAAACCTAGTTCTGTCTTGTGGCATTTACAGACATGTTTCTGAAATCTCAAAGAATACGAGTATATTATTTACTAAACACATACTTACAAAATGAAATAAGCATATATTCTGTGTTCCTAGTTGTTTCTTTACTTGCGCCTGTTAGTAGTTGTTATTTCTTCTAAAACTTAAAGCAGTCAGAGAATGTTTTTCTAAGGCTTTATCACTTATGCAGCACCGTGAGGATGAATAGGCTACAGTGAAGGAGTAGCTAAAGCTAACCGGCTAGCGACAGACGTGCAAGTTTTATAGGCAGGAAACTATCCCTGTTTACTCCTGTGAATCCGCCCCACTAAACACAGGATAGCAGAGAGGAAAAATTATCACAAGGGTGTTATTGTAATAAGTGCAACGGAGACAAACCCTTTCAGTTAAGTAGCTGTTGGCGTATAAGTTAACAGGAAATTGGTACTCACACTGTCGGTGCGCCCGAAATTCCAGACAGCGTCCAGTTTGGAATCCTGCCTCCTCCACGTCGAGACAAAAGTAGACGGCAACTATCGGGCCGCCCACCGAGTGACGTCACAATCAGGCGTCGAGGGTGTGGCGTAAAAATTATGCCAAATATTTAAATAACACATGTAAATAGAAGCCAAATTTTTATCTTTAATTTTTACATTAAATGAAACTCTGGTATATTTATTTTTGAATAACCCTGTTGTTTTTGAACGGAATTTAACTGAATTCCTTTTTTTACTACTAAAATTGTACAAATACCCCTCATGATTATATGTATATATATTATTTACACAAAATATCAGAAATTGCAACAACTTTTGTCTTATACATACCAGAAATTAACTCGCTGCCATCTCTCCTAAGTAAGAAA